>JASAUF010000234.1:14106670-15453340 GCA_030180095.1 Magnolia changhungtana
ATTTGGTGGGCCATCTGGTTAGAAAGGAACAACAGATGTTTTCAGAATGAAACCAAGCCCTCCCATTTAGTTTCTTCCAACGCCACATGTTTCATTGCTGAGTGGTTTTCCATGAAGGAAGGGACCAATGTTGATCTGTCTTTTCTGTTTTCTTAAGGACCTGCCATCTCAGCAGGCTTCCTCCTTTGTGTTCTTTTTCTTCTTTTAATGCAAGTTACTTTTCAAAAAAAAAAAAAACAGTTGCCAATATTTTGGAAGAAAGCAGACAATGGAGGAAATGGTTCAGACTTTTCATGATGGCAACACAGAATACAACAGTTGACAAGAACCATGCCTCTACGTTTAAGATTACCAATGGTGAAGATTTTCTCATAGCAAGCCACCCACACAAAAGCCCTGATCCTTAGAGCAAAGCTGGAAGCCCGAATCTTATCGGAAACAGAAGAGCAGCTCCAAAGTTTGCCCAGAAACTACCATTAGCCTCCAGTTCCCACACCCTTGAATCAGCCTCAGACAACGAGATGTAATATCCAAGAAGTGTGGAGAGCAACTTGAGAAGGCTTTCAAACCCTTCATCTTTTAGATCTCTGTGAAAAGATGGACACCATACAACTGTGTTGCCACTCTGAAAAGAAATGAGACACTGACAAGCCCCTGTTAGTTGTGATAACATACAGATCTTCAAAATGATCTGCCAAAGGGACTTCAAAACAACATCAATCCTCCCAGAATCTGACCCAATCGCCTTTGCTAACCCTAAATCGCACATAACCTGAGCATAAGATCTTCACCCAGGACATAACTCTCCAAGATGGGGATCCCAATTCAATAGAAGCCACCTGGATGTTCCATCCATTCTCATCAACACCATCTTTAGCAACTAAAATAGACCTCAGAGGAGATGTCTCACTACTTTCCATCCTCCTCTTCCCCAAGAGTGCCAAATTAGTCGTACTGATATGTCTAATTCTGTGGATCAAAATGGCAAGATCTGCTGCCAAATTTTTGGCAAAATAAAGGAAATGGAGACGCTACCCGCCCAAAATTTTCAGAATCTACGATAGGCTAGAATGCATAGAGCCAAATATCAGAAGGGTTGAGATTAATAATGTTTTATTGAATAACACTAATACAGACCACCTTCCAAAAATCCAAGGGCCTCGATTATGGAGGTGTCAGGCATTTTCTACGTGTGTATGTACAAACAGCCTCTACTTAATAGGAATCAAACTTTTTAAGATTACATATTTAAGCAAAATCCCTCACACCCCAATGAGATAATAAAAAGAAGTAAACAAGCAAGAAGTGGATTGTAGGAGGGACATCCAGCAACATAAATGTCCAAATTTGTCTTGAACTATTTCAGTTCTGTGTGGAGGGCCTCGACTGGAGATTAAGAGAGGAAAGAAGAACCTCAAAATTCTCTCCACCACAATGGTTAGGAAGCCATTTCTCAGGATTGAGGCATGCCCCTTTACCAATGTCTTAAGAAAAGATTATGGAGCTTAGATCCTCTTTACCCTAGTCCTTTAATTGACGTCTTTGATGCTCCTCAACTCTTTCTCACTAGGTTTTATTTTTTGTTTTATTTTATTTTGGAAGCAAGAGGGTAGAGAGAAGAGCCTAGAGAATGTAGAGCATAGAGAGGGAATAGAGTCAAAGACCTTTTGATTAGAGGCAAAGGATCTTTATTTATAGAATTGAGAGAGGGCTTTGGGTAAATTTAGGTTAGTTTTAGGGCAAAGGTACCTTAGGACACATGGAACAACTCCATAGGACCTTTGGTGCTTAGGGACCCATGCACAGCCCCATAAGACCTTGGGATGAGTTTGTTGGTAATTTTGAAGACTTTTAAGGGTGAAGGTGCATAGGGGGACATCACTTAAAAAAAATTTTAAAAATAAAAATAAAAATAAAATAAAATAATTGGGGAATAAAAAGAAGTGAGGAGGTTATTAGGTAGCTCTGAAAGTCAAGGTAAGGGAAAGATTACGTCATTTCGGCATCATGCAGTAGCAGAAATCCTATTTTCACGCTTGCGGCGTGATCAATTGTTGACATGTGGACCTAGAATTTTACCTTCCACACCCATGTCCTTTCAGAAAAACAAAACCAGGATGAGGTCAAGCTGCTTGCAACCTGCTTTCCACGCCCAGGGTCATATCTCCATCTACATCAAGGATTGTTGCCTCAACCTCTTCAAGGGAAAAGGCCTCTTCAAGCTGCAAAGCTGAGGTAAGAGTTCTGATCGAAAGAAGGACCACTAAGCAATGGTCTCAAAAGGGTATCCTCAGCAAAGGCTGCCTGGAAAAATTTAATGAAGTGGTAACAGATTTCTTCCTTACACAGCAGCAAACTGTCCCAATTTTAATAGCGGTGATCCGATTTGTCCTCCTGGCACTGGCCACCCTATGGAAATAGGAAGAGTCTCTGTTACCAACACTTGTCTGTCTCTGGATTCTTGCCTCCTGAAGAACTCTCCTCTGGAGACTTCAATTCATCAGCGATCTCCTCCTTTCTTAAAGGCTCCAGCATCTGCCAGGAAAGACCCTTGGGCCTTCTACCTCCTGGTTCAACTGCACCAACTCACTTGACTTTTCTCCAGCCTTATGTCCCAAAAATATATTTGCCCACCCCTTCAAATGGCCTTCGAGGTTCCTGAGCTTGCCTCCAAGGCCCCAAGGCATTGATCCGTGAACATTCAATGACCACCAATTGACTTGGATGGGAAAGTTTTGAAGTCACAGGATTCCAAGTGGGAAGAAAGGCAAAGAGGCTTATGATCAGACACATGATTGGGCAGGATCTTGAGGTTCACATCATGAAACACTGCTTCCAACAAAGTTAAGACCAAAAAGCTATCTAAACGGCACATAACGAGGCTATCTTGTTTGTTTAACCAGGTGAACTTCGTACCTTGTATTGGGATGTCGATCAACCACCAATCATCCATAAAATCATTGAAGCTCTTCATGCACATTGTGAGTCTGCGTCTCCCCGACTTCCCATGGCCAAACCTGGTAAAATTAAAATCCCCACCCAAGCGCCAGGGAACACTCTTACCTCCTCTGAATCCTGTCAAGCTCCTTCGAGAATTCCCCCCTCAAACTATTATCATTCAGGCCATATATGGACACTAGAGCCCATGGATCCCCACCTCCAACCAGAGCTAAGATAATCACAAGAGACCATTTAACTTCCACACAGTTAACCTTGTTGAGCACAGAAGGATCCCACAGTATTAGCACCCCTTAGATTTACCGACTACATTGATACAAACCCACTCTTTTGCCCTAGACCATATCTACACGGCATTCACAGAAGATTTTAGAATCTTAAATCATTACCACATCATCCCTACTAAGCCTCGGCATCTCCTTCACTGCTAGCTTCTTAGGATCTAAATCCCAGAGTGAGCCGAACCCAAGATGTCCCAAGATAATATATTCATTAGATGACCACCAATTGACCGGACTTCGTCTTAGCACCTTTCCCACTGAACCCCTTACCATCATGGTTCATTGATGACTTCAAGCTCATCAGCTCCTGCATGCCTTTCTGTCTCTTGCCAGAAGATTTAGGGGACCTCAAAATCATATTGACCCAAAGACTTGATACACTTCAGGATTTCAATGAAATTTCCAACTTCACCTTTGACACTAACAACTATCACCTTGGCCAATTTTCCAACCTACTCTTGGCCCATGGTGAATCAACTGTCTCACAATTCCCTATGGCCTCAGCTTTATAGGACCCCACCCAGTCTAGGCACACAAACCAAGTAAGCAGGAGATCATGATCGTTGCTCCCGCCAGCCAACAGCAACATAAGATCACTCCCTAGGAGAGGGAACATAAATCCCCTACACCTGATACTACACAGGAGTCTTCATCCTCCCGATCTCCAACTTACAGAGCCCTGCAAATTCCCCCCTCTATCCTTCCTTCCGGAGTAGCAGTCCCTGAGCTGCACTCCCATGACTCAACCCACATAGTTATGCCACAAGCTAATCTATTAGGTGATTAAAAAGGTCCCCCCCAAGAATCTCCACATCTCATCATGTCTGAGGCAAAAGGAACCACAAGTAATGGCATGTGAATAGAAGAGGGAGAGGAGCATAGACACTTTGGTGAGAGAGAGAGCCCAAAACAGAAGGATAATTTGTTCCATTGAAACCAAAGATGGGAATCAGTGGTCTAGATTGAGACTACCAAATCCAAGGCAAACCAAGATTATGACATGAGTTGTAAGGAAGAGAAACCTTGCAGGAAACTCCATCCACGCTTGAAAGCTGCACCTGCTGCTCTTACGCTCATCCAACCTCAAGCGCATGCAGCCACTTTAGGGAACAATTATGGGCCTAGGTTTGATAACACTTGTCCAAGGGCAGGATTTGAATGGATTGTATCTCGGACTGCAAGAGGATTGATTTGGATTCAGAATTTAAATCCCATCAAGTCCATCCACCACCTCAAACTACAAATCATCCCCAATGTTAGCAACGATGGTGCTAACACCCCAGACCACTTAAGACAGATATTGGGAGTAGAAAAGCATCCACCACTTAAGACAGATATTGGGAGTAGAAAAGCATCCACCACTTAAGACAGATGGTGCTAACACCTGACCATACGACTTTCCACATTGACCGTTGTCCCCCAAACCTCCCCACCAAACAACCAAATTGCCCTTCCCCACTAGAGAATCACTGCAGAACAACGCACGACCAAGAAGGTCGTACCTGCTCGTAGTAAAGGACTCCCCAGATGACCTCATAGGGAGGTTAAGGGGAGAAGGTAGCCCTCAAAACAGAGAGAGCCTCAACAGTTACATACACAGGAAAAGAAACTCATGCAATCTCTGGGTCCAAGATTGTCCCGAGCTCCACTACCTAGCAAAGAAGAACTCTAATACAGGCAAACATACCAAAAAAAAAAAGGAAGCGTCCATAGCCAAGGGGTAGATCTCTGATACCTAGCTGAAGCCAAAGTTGGCCTCCTCAAGAACTGCACTGGACCATGCGTGAGCTGGGATTCCGAACAACCTGATCCACAAGCCCTAATGCAGCAGGACCTCAAGGGGACACCATTGGACCACATTAGCCAGGGATATTCTTTTGTGATGAGAGGAATCCTTAGAGAACACCATGCCGCCAGAGAGCTAAAAGAGAAAAGAAGACTGGTAGGCCAGCCTGTTGACTAAAACCCTAAAAACCCCAGAAGGAGATGATCTCAACACATCAATGATTTCCACAAAATAAAATGCTGGCAAGGACACCGTTCCGACCACAATACATCCTAGGACCCTCAATCTATTCTCTACTATCGATTCGAGGACCTTCATAACAAATTGGAAGACACATGAGAAACTTGAGGGGAAATGAGAGCTTCTTTGAACGACCAACTCTGCTCCTGGACACCAACAGAAGCCCTAACCTTCTGACTCTCCACTTCAGAACCCCCCCTCTCATCCCAACTGAGGTTTAGGTCCCGACTCGAACATTTTCAACCTAGCGACAGAAACACGAATTATTCTCCCATCAAATCTTCTACCATCCATGACCTCCATAGCCTTTGAAGCATGGTTTTTGTATTGGAAACATACAAAGGTGAAGCTCTATTCTCTCCCCAAACCTAGACTCGAAGGGATAAAGACATCCTTGTTCATCCCAAATCAACTGAAAACATCTTGCAAATCTTTCACCAAGGAAGAATAGGGAATATTACCTACGAAAATACCGAATAGACCTTTCTTACTTCCCTTCTCCACTAGGACCCATTCACCTTCATTATCCAGATCCTCAGCAGAAGCACCCTCCCCCAGAGCACCAGTACTGATTGATACTCCCAGGCCTTCATTAAAGGGGAAAAAAGGGACATTCAGCAACACAATATCATTCCAAAATCCATGAAAACCACATGTTCGTCCTAATTAAGCAAAGAATCAAATTAGATACAAAACAAATTGCATATTGCTACAGTAACAAACTATATGATGTATTCAATGACTATTGTATGATTTCATTGTACATTGTCATAAGGGCAATGAAGAACTGAGCACCACCAACCAGCTACACGCTACAACCCATTTTTTTATGCCTTCAGCGTTTTGGCTTCCAATTTTGAAGGTAAAATGCTCATTTTGAAAAAAAAAAAAAAAAAAGGATGTAGGTTAACCTACAACCAGTTGCAGCTGATTCATTTTTACAACATTAAATACGAATAGCAATCATAAGGTCCTGAGCCTACATAAATGTATAGTTTCCCAAGGCATGTGAGTCAATACATGCAAGCCCATGGTTTGGTGATACATATCACTGAATCTGATGGGTCCACCATGGATGGGAGATGCCTCAAATATCTCACAGATTGGAAGATCATAATCCTTTGATTTTTGGCCAATTTTTGTTTAACGTGGATTGTTGCTGAATTTATTTTTTTAGGCATCTATTTAGGCCACTTATTGACGGGTTATCCAATCGTGGAGATTTTTGGGGCTTTCCACCATCCACCGTAGGGCCCATCAGGTCAATGGGCTAGATAATTAAAGTATTGGCCCCACGTGGACAACATCACAAACTAATCCATTTTCTAAGGGTCAGCAATCGATAGTTCAAAACCTGTCTTCAACTTCTATTCATCTTAGCTCATCTTCTATCCAAGCCCTAACCCTGACCTAAAATGGGAATTCCTTAAACCTTAATCCTATGGACTTTACTCCTTTTTCAAATGAGCCTCAAGGATGCGGCTATCAACTTTTAGAATTTTCGCTACAAAACACGGTGTGTTCTCACCAAATTTCACCACATGCAATCTGCAACTCCTTCCCAGTGTTACAGAACTCCACAACTTTTTGAAGAAAAAAATGCCAATTAATTGCGGGGGTTTTCTTTCATAATAATAAAAATTATTCAATTGTTCAAAGAACCCCCCACAGAGAAAAGAAAAAGAACAGAAGTCAACAAAATTATGATTTGTTTCTCCTTTAAGTAAAAATCAACAAACTCTCTTCTCATATATTTACAATGAGGCAATCCGTGTAGAGACAGTATGTGGGCCTCGGGCCCTATTACATGGGTTGGCTCAACACATTTACAATTTTACTCGTTATTCGACTACATTCAGAAAGTTATTCAACTCTATTATCAACCTATTCAACACACTCATAAACATGTATCTTTTAACAAAAACTGACTTGGTTAATTTCTTCCAAATCCGAACTTTGAAACCTTGCTTTCAACCATTGGTTCAACATTGTTGGCTGCCCTCTAGCTTCTAAACAATCCCTCCATGTCTTCAAGATAGTCTTATTTAATGTAAAATCATATACAAATTAGAAACACAATACGAACCTTGAACACATCACCAGACTTAAGTACCAAAAAAAAAAAAAAAAAGGACGAAAAAGAAGAAGTTTCTTGTTGACCTGCAATACCAGAAACGGCAACCTCGACTTCCCCACGGCCTCCAGGACCTCTCATGTAAAGCCTGTCTGTTTTAGGAGAACTGTGACCAATTGATAGAAGGCTCCCAAATCTAGACTTCCCAGCTGCAGATGAGAAAAAGATGAATAAATACTAAAACTATATATCAATAGTTTAACACCAAAATATAGTCTCATTATGTCGATAAAGGACAACGGATTATTAAAAATAATAATAATAATAAATAAATTGAAAAGGATCGACTTGGAAAAGGTGCAATTGATGCAAAGTGATGGTCATAGCTGAAGAAGTTAACTTTTTTTTTTTTTGAAAGATAAAATAGATTATATTGAGAAAGGCACCAAAAGGCGAAAGAAGTTATTTAGCATTCTCGCGTTGCCATTGCCCACAAAATACATCTTACAAGATCAAATGTTTTAGCCACATGCATGATATGACAGAAATAAGAACGTGACTTCCAGCAATAAAATGATAAAGAACAATGAACGAAAAAATTAAATGGCAAAGGAAAGACTAAATAAGACATACATCCAAAAAATAAATAAATTTTCAGTTCCATTCATAATTCAAGAGAAACTTCAAAATTATAAGAAAGGGCGAAAAATGGAAAACACACCCCAAAATGCAAGAACAAATTGTTCAATACAGACTGCAATCTGATGGAAGAAGAGCAAACTACTGAAAGAACTGAAGGAAAATGGGAAAGAATGGTTTATTTCTGTTTTTGGTGAAAGAAAATCATATATGCAACTCATCCAATACAATGTGCTACTTTGGTGATATGAAAATAGATGAAAAAATCTGATTTATTCTAACTCTGGTTGATAAATGGTTCTCATATTTATTCCGACGCAGTTGTTCAAAAACTAGTCTCCTTGGAGAAGTCAACTGGACTCAGGTGGCTCTTCAATCCTTGGTGGCTAGGCCACAACTCATCTCCTCCCAGCAATTCAATTTTTTTTGGTGTTGATTGAGTACTGCAGTATCAAATATCCAAAGTACCGATCCATCCTCTGATATGGTTACCCCGTTGTCTATCAACTTCATGCTGACTGCAGAGTCATATTTCTGAATTCTATTTAACTTATGAAAGGCTTCTGGTGATTTCTTCTTGCTAGCAGAGAATTAAATGTCGATAGTATCATCGCATGTGGTAAATACAATATATAGGTGGAGTAATGAAATTATATTGTATCGCACAAAATATTGCAATGTACAATGTATCACCAATATATTGATACATTGCAATATTTTGCCAAAAACCCTTCATAAAATTCCCCCATAATGTTGATACATTGCAATATGCATCAGCGATACATTGAAGATGCATTCCCCAACCAGAAACTCAAAAAAAAAAAAACTACAAAAATCATTTTCTCCCTATTTGTTTGGGGAATCTATTTTCGTACTTGTATTGTATGATTTATGAATTATATGAACTCATTTGGATATAATTGCATCACTTTTGTTAAACAGTGGATAATTTAGGATCCTATACAAAGGAACTTGTCATGCATACTTGGTTTTTGTTATCTTTTGAGTTCCAAGTGTGTAATCATGTCTCTTTCAACATATCCCGAAGTTTATTTAAAAATGCATCATTTCCCTACGTTTCCCTCAAACAATGATATAGTCCCCGATACATGCGATATTTCCCATGCAATACCAATAGAATTCCATCCTAAGGGTGCGATTCAAGCTTCGATACCAATATTTGAATCACCACATGCCAGTTACGTAAATTGAAAGTCAAGAAATAGTTTTCCTTCGATATCCAACTTAATTCAGACAACAATGAAGTCAATTTGTTGTGCAAGTATGATTATCTAGTCGAAGCAAACAATTCTCGTGCTAGAAACATAAAACAAAAGGAGTCAGGCGAAGTGAAGTACTGGAGAGACATACCATCATATGCTTCTCGAACCATTTGATAGCTAACAAATCCCGAGAAGAGAGTGAGCTGCAAATATACAAACCCACTATCAACTGATGCCACCACATATTGTTGTTAAGTGGATGTTCCCCTTATCTTTTGTAAAACTAACAGAATGATGATCAAGGGGAGCAACCAGCCTACAAACATTACAATCTTAACTGATAAAACTGCTTAGAAATTTATTAGCAAATGGCAGACAACTATATTGGTTTTCTTAGGGGTACATTCAGATGTTGGGTTCCCTATAAAATGTTATTCAGCAAAACAAATTCCAAGCTGCAAGAATCTCAATTTAGCAAGATAGCATCCAGTGTCATAGAGAGGAATGGTGCAAACTGAGAGAATAACTAAAACATGGTTTTTTCTTTTGTAGAAGAATGAAATCAGATATTTTGAACTGGCAGAACTTACAATTGTATATTTATGAAATTACCAGGACTACCAAAATCCTGTTGGAATCTCTTCAATGTATCAGTCTTTTGAAACTAGAAAGTTGCCAGCCCAAAACAACTAAAGATGAGACTTGAGTGTTGTAGTATGACACACAAAATTTTGAAGCTCCCCACTTAACAGAAGTGGCTTCATTTGGCAAAAACATAAATAAATAAACAAGAAAATTATAGCATGTTGATCAAGTCAACTTTTAGGCATGTAAGGACAAAATCAGTTTTCAAGGAATGCAGTGCAAACAGAATTTCAATAATAGTTCCGAAGCCCCGGGGCTGGCTATTGAGAAAGTCAAGGGGAGGATTCACGAGTGGGCTTCCAGCATTGAATCACTCTTGAATTGTAACTGTGTAAATATTAGGCTCAATGAGTCATCTTCCATTAGTGTGGGGGGAGATTCTGCATCATCTGCTCCTCTCTTGATTCTGTTGTAAAGTGTTCTTGTTTCTTAAAAAATTTCCAGTTACTCTTCAGAAAAAAGGAACAGTTATGAAACCAATTGCTTTGGAGGTTTGATCTAAGTTACAAGTTGCTCAGTTGAATTTTCTTTGCAGAAAAATATCTGCATGATCTCACATCCTTTGACAACTGCCAGAGAGGGTAGCTGAGCTCTGTTGGTATTGCTGACCTCATTCAGGATAACTCAGCAGCAGTCAAGAGGGCATTTCCAGGGCCAGCTGGTACCTATGATATCACTGAGGCCAAGATTAAAGCACTTTGGACAGGGATCAAAGAGCTCATCAGATTCCACATGGCCCTGCCATTATTATGGCAGCCTAGGTTGAGGAAATCCAGTAGATGCGCTCTAGTCGTCCTTTTCAAGCTTCTCATGTTAGGCAAGGGAGTTTTGAAACTGACTACCTAGCTCAGGCAGGAATACTTGAGACTTTTGTTCCTCGTCATGAATTTAAACAGCAGTTACAGCGTGGGACTTGCCAGGGGAAAGAAACTGGTACAACTCCCCCCATATCGGTCTGCTTAGGTCTCGTTTCAGTCAGGTGATTCATTTTATTTCGGGCAGAAATTATACGACTTGGACCAAACCAAGTTGTATTTATTGATTTTTTAAACCATGCTCCTCATAGGGTCCTCCCCCTATTATATCTCTCCCGGTTCTTTTAATAAATTCATCTTAGGTCTTACCATTCAAGACATCAAGAGAGGGGGGGAAAGCCCAAGCACGACATGGACCAAGCATTGCAGGACCAATCCTGGCCCTGAAACAAATAGTTAATGGCTCTTCTCGGCCCTCGATTGATTGAAAGACACAAATCCAGAACTCTTTCTTTTATTTTCTCCTCTCACCTCGACCATCAAATAAAGAACAGATTTGTTGATCAAAGCATAAAAAGAGGAAAACATGGATCAAGGGAAGGCGAAAGTAGACCAAAATTTTGGAATTTTAGATGAGAAAAACAGTTTTCCATTAAAATATTGTGTCGGATGTATATGCATGAGAGTAAAACATCTTATGTGCCACACGCCCACCCCCCACATAGATACAGGATGCCAATAGATCACTAAAGCTAATTTCTAGCAATTCTGATAGGTAAACAACTGGAGATCAGCTCAAACCTTAGAAAGCTTGGCCCGTCCAGAATCAGTGTCAACTCTCAAGGAGGAATTCTCACTAGAGCTGCCATCATCTGCCGCTTTTTCAGTAGGAAAAGCTGCTCCATCATGTGCATTGAGAATAACACAGAAACAATGATCTGTTTCTGTCAAAACCTGCAAACATGTTCAGATAATGGGCAGTTGTTACATCATTTAAGATCGGTGACATAGACTGAGGTGGTAAAGAGTTTTTTTTTTTTTAAAGGTAACTGTTTATTGAGAAAAATATAGAGAGAAAAGGCCAGAAATTGGATGTCTAACATCTTCTAATCTAGAAGAACTTTGAGCCATCCATCATCAGCTATGTTGGCATAAGATCAACACTCTGGACCACCAGGCCATGGGATCCACTTCTAGGGAATGGGTACAGGACACTAAGACTCTACAATTCCCCTTTCAAATTACTAAAATACCGATTGGCGAGGATGTGAAAATTTTGTCAAAACGTGAACATCTATGTAAGACCTGCTGTTAATATACTTCTAATTTCTACATGTCATGAGATGCCTTTCTCAATGAAAGTATGTGGAAAAGCTAGCCCTAATTGATCAGTGCAATTGAGAAAATAAGAGGTTGAAGACAATATATGAAGGACCTTCAGCATGAACAAACATAATGGTATGAAAATAACCAGCATTGAAATTCATAGTTCCATTAGTTATATACTTACTGATGCAGGACAACTAACCACTTGCTCTGAAAGCTCGAACTGATAGAGAGCATGGCGAATCAATACCTTTATCTCATAGCCCAAGCCCCACATCCCATAGGTTAGGTCCTCGGCCGAACCCCCCTCGTGGGCCCCATATCACATGGGTTCCGCCTCACATGAGCCACCCACCCCAAGTGTACCCCTACATCCCACAGGCCACCCCACTCGAGCCCGGTGTGAAAATGCCCCAACATTACTTATATAACACTTTTTAGCTCAAAATACTTGGAACATTTATTGAACTTGTTTCTAGACCCTAAAGGGATTATAGTGTTGTTATCATCACTCACTCCAAATTGCTCATGATCTAAAATGAGTAGATAAGCCCTAATTAGAAATCATTAATTAAGATCACAAAAATAGACTTGGAAAATGTTGTCCCCATTATTGGACATCACAATGAACTAACCAAAAATTAGAATACATAATTACTGCATTTGAATACATAATTAGAAGCAAACACATAAAATAAATGTCCGCAACTGTTCTGTTCCTTAAGTCGCATCAGGTGGTTTTTAGGGCTTCCAGAACAGATGTTCTAGCTCTCATAGGCTTCAATTCCCAATGTTCTATGGTCAAAACTTCTATCAGATTATATATAAACCTGTGCATGTGACTTTGTAATGCTGGTAGTAATTCCTTGAAGAAACCACCAAAGCAATCGCCGACCATTTGCTGCCTATTTTATATGGTGAAATAGCCACAGGGCATATGATGTAAATCATTCCTAGTGTGCTTGTCTTGCATTGCGTCGTAGAGAAAATTAACCGTTCACAGATTTCCTTTCTGGAGCGCACTAATTAGGCTCTAATGCAGTACAGAGCAATGATTGTATTGGGCATGTGAGTGGTATTTGGTAAACATGAATTTGTGCTCTCTACTATTCCCTAGAGCCACATGAGCATGTCCTTCAAACTTCCATTTTTGGTAAAATCGTGGTATGATTGGGTGCCTTCATGCTTAAGGTTTTACCTGGGAACTGCCCCTCCATGACCCTCCTCTGCTTGATCGCCCTTTGGGACATGGTGGCATGCAAGTGGGGTCAAAGCGAGTCTCTACCACAGCCAATCCCGAGAGCCCAGGTAAAGGAAGAGGGTTGATGTTTGCCGGGAAGTTGATCATAAAACTTATGCCAAATGCCAGTCTCTACCATTTAGAAGCCAACCCGAAATTGTTGGAAGGCTAAGATGATGATGATGGTGATACCAAAAGAAAAGCAATCATATTGGATCCACTTGCTAAATATTATCAAAAAACATAAAACGGGCATCTTACCACTGCATCAAAAGTGGAATCAAAATCATCAATTGCAAAACAAATATTTGGATATGCAGGAAGAGTCTCTGATGCCTGAAAATATGCCAATGACTTGATGTCAAAAAGAAACTAAAGAATTTAAACCATATGAGAACAAATGAATCTAACTGAAACACAAGCACTGGCCTTTCTGGAGTCCAATTGGAAATCAACACGACTTGGAGATGCATAGACAGTCTTAACAACCTGTAGAGACATGCACACTGTTTATATCAGCACTCAATAAGCTGCACACAGTAGTGATTTAAATATCACTATCAATGCCTTGGGATAAATAAACATATCGATACCGCAAGGGAAATATCGCATGCATCACATAATGTATCGCTGTTGTTTGGGAAACATTGGGAAATAGGTCGAATTTTTCAATGTAACTTCAACGGATGTTAAAAAAGACATCATTACACACAGAACTCAAAAGATCACAAAAAATAAGTACAAAAAATAAGTTTCCTTTGTATAGAGTCCTAAACTATGCGCTATGCGACAGAAATGATGCAACTATATTAAAAAATCAATTCATATGATTTATAATCATAGAAGACATGTATGAAAACACAACCAGTACCTTCAAAAGCCAAAAAAAGAAGTAAAAATATACCTGTTTTGTGCCCTCAACACATCTGTGCGTTTGTGCAAGTAATATCATCTTGAATAATTTCACAACTTATAATTATTTTAATTTTTTTTTAAGATGATGCAACTTTATTAGGGTTTTTGAAAGATGATGCAAATTTATTAGGGCCAAAGGCCAAAAAATAAAATAGACACAACAGAAGAGGCCAAACTACAAGGAAAAAGAAAAAAGAAAACAAAATACAACCCATGCCCTACACCCCTGCCCCGACCAAATCAGGGCGACCAAACAAAAAAAGGGTGAACACCCGATTAAGGACAACATTCGCTAAACAACTCTGATTTCGGTAAGCCCGATAAATAAGGAAATCACTAATATTTCTATAATTCATATCATTTATTAGCACATTCAATGTACTAAATACTGGCACTAAATCTTTCTACAATGAATGGTGCATTTATTTAAAATATATACTTTTAAATTGATTTTATATTCAAACAAAAAAAAAATTATTTTTGAGAATAAATAAATAGGTGTCGTTGTTGTTAAGATCAGCATACACTCAAAAAAAAAAAAAAAAAAAAAAAAAAAAAAACCATATATTAGGCTTAAATAACGTCTGGTGAATCTACTTTCAAAACATATTTTTAAATTAATTCTTTTTATTTTTAAATAAAAAAATCAAAATTTCCAAAAAGTTCCATGAATCTGTAGAACAGCCTCCAAGAACTCTAAATGTGATTTTTCCACAATCTAATTGCACGTTAAATGGCTGAACAGGGGGAATTTGGGATCTTCCCCATTTTCCCCAAATTCGCAAATTAGAGGTCAAAATACATGAGCCTGTCAAACATGCAAAATCATGGATTATGAACTTCATTCCACTGATTCCAAGTGATTTAAAGGGACAATAGTGTTTAAATTGACAAAAACTCGATGATTTCGTTTTCAGCCCACTTGCTCTCCGATCTCAATTTCCGCACCCAAATCCCCTTTTCTCTCCAATTTATTGAAAAGAAATGGTCCAGATCAACTTAGGAAGGTAATAGAAGCAACAAATTTCAGCAAAATACTTACTTTTGGGGATTTTTGGCTCTCTTTTTTTTTTATTTCCAAGGGGATTAACATTGCCGATGTATTGTCAATATGTATCGATGATACATTGTAATTATAATTCCGATATTTTGGGAGAAATATCGCGCGATACTAGGAGAAATTGAACTTCCAACCAGTTTTGTATCACCCAGGTGGAATACCAATAGTTACTATCAATATTTAAATCACCAATACACAACATTGTAAAGCCATATCTTTTACTAGACATCCAGATACCTGGACATGCATGTATTACCAGTATCTAGACAAACAGAGATACGAGATACAGTTGTAGTCATATCCAATGTTTTCAGTATCTTGTGATATCACCCATATATCCCACGATACACCAGTTATCCCAGCTGGGCAATACGAAACCCAGTTTTAATATCCATTTTTTATGGTATCGTACAATATATCGCAGGATATCACGATATATTGTGGATATCACGATATTGTGTGATATATCCACACTCCCCCTTTATAAATTCTTAATGTATCATGCAATATATCATACCGAGTGCAATATCGAATGACATAAAAGGAAATCGGCGTTGTTTTGTTTGGAAAATCCTCAAAAATTCACAAAAATCGATTTTTTGTGCCCAAAAAAAAAAAAAAAAACTTCCTAATACATCGTAAAGTGATTTCAACTAGTCCACTCTAATTTGTTGGAAAAAAAAAAATCTTCAAAACTTCTCCAAAATCACGATTGAAAGCTTCTTGGAGCCAGATTCTAAAAGGTGCGTATTTTTTAGTTTTGATTTATTTTTTTTCATTTGTATATGTTGTAAATAGTTTTAAATTGTAAGAAATCCATGATTCTTCATGTTTTACATGAAAAATTATGGATTTAGAGTTTCAATTTTGAGATTTGGGGGAGATGGGCTGAGTTGCAGAAATTTGAGGAAAAATCGAAATTCCTCCAATTTTTTCTCAAATCGGTTGCAATATTAGTGTCAAAACACGGAATCAAATATGTATATACACATTCTTGACAATTTTGGGAATTTTTCAAAAAAAATAATAATAATAATTACTAAATAATTTTTTGTTCATATCCACAGGTATATTTCTAGTTTTCTACTTATTTTGCTTTTGAATCTAATGTGAGTTTCCATTTATCTTCTTGCGTTAATAAATTTTATGAATTTGACTTCAAATATAGTTGCATCAGTTCAGTCAAATAGCACATAGATTAGGACCCTAATATACAAAGTAAACCTATTATGTGCACTTGTTTTTTGTGATTTTTTTATTTCTAAGTGTGTATTAGTATCTTTTTTAACAATCTCTAAAGTTTCATTGAAAAATTTAACCAATTTCCCAATATTTCCCAAAAACAGTAATAAATTACGCGATACAACCGATATATCCTGTGCAATAACCGATATGTATCCATATCCCGAGGGTGAGATACATTACGCAATAACGATACGGAAAACATTGGTTGTATCCTGTTACTTTTGAAATTTATTTTGTAGTAGAGCATATTTATAAAACATTATAGATTGTATAGTTGTTTTATATTGTCAATGAGAAATAATAGGGAGGCTCGCCCCTCAGAGGATTGCCCCCAAGATTGTTCCTTCAGCCCCCACATATGGTGATACATGACATTCATCTAGAAGATCCCATTGTGGATGGGCCACATGGAAAAAAAATAAAAAACTTAGTAGTTAGAGACCCCCGCCGTCCATGCTAAGGTATAGAAACAATCGTCAGATTTCAATACATGTGTGGACAATGAGGAACTCTGATGAGAGTGGATTTTGACATGTAGGTTGTCCATGGTGGGACCCACTGGATGAATGGTCAGGATCACCATGTGGTGGGGCTGAAGGGGCAAGCCTCCCGAGTATTGTAAAGAATAAAGTAATATAGAATAAAAATATGAAATGACATGCACGCATACGCACACTCACACACCCACGCACACACCCACACATATGGATATCATATATCTGAATATGTTCAAATGACTTTTCCAACGTTTAGCTTATACCAATTTTAATGCATTTCATCAGTGAATTGCACTTGAGTTTTGGAAGAACACTCATCCAAATCCCTATCATTTTTTCTGGAAATTGCTGAGAGGCAGCAGCATTTCCACATCCATATCCTTTTTAATTTACCAATCCAAGTTTTATCATTTTTGTGTCATGCAATTGTATTCTAAATTTTCTAACCCACACATATGGATATCATGTATCTGAATATGTTCAAATGACTTTTCCAATTTTTAGCTTATACCAATTTTAAGGCATTTCATCAGTACAAAAAGTGTGAATTGCACTTGAGTTTTGGAAGAACACTCATCCAAATCCCTATCATTTTTTTCTGGAAATTGCTGGGTGGCAGCAGCATTTCCACATCCATATCCTTTTTAATTTACCAATCCAAGTTTTATCATTTTTGTGTCATGCAATTGTATTCTAAATTTTCTAACCCTAGTTAAATCATGGCATTGCTTTGGAAAATTTCCAAACGACTGTAGAAAATAAGAAAATGCCCCAAGGGGCTAGTGAAAGTAGAAACCCCACAAGAAAAATACCTCAATATATTTATATAATCACATTGGTTATGTAAGCTTCCAGAAAATTAGGCTGCAAATAAAGAAAAGATCCATTAGGTCACTAGGATGCACCTTATAGATAGGAGATAAGGGTGTATCTGCATCATTTTGATGTCTCCGCAGGGCCTGAATACTAGAAATAACAAAACTTACTTCACTACAGAGGAATTGAGTTCTGAAAAGAAGCTTTCATATGTCTACATTATCAGAGAGGATCCAATTACTATGTGCTGTATTGAATTAACTGAAGAAGGAAAAGGAACATAAGAATTCTAAACAGCGAAGAATAGAATATCATTTTATTTTTATAGAATATCATAGTTCAATAAAAATATTCATTATCATAAACTCCGACAATATGTGAGATACAATATGAGTTCACCATCATCATCTAAGCCTTATCCCAACTAATTGGAGTTAGCCACATGAACCATGTTCCACCATTCCAGAGATAATATGAGTTCGATTTAGATTTTTTTTTTTTTTTTTTTTTTTTTTAGAAGATGACTAATCCATTAAAAAAGCAAAAGATGAATACAAAGGCAAGGCCAACAGCAGAAAGTGACCTTCCACCATGAAAAGCTTGCAGGCTAAACAATCAGTACGTTCTTCCATTGAAACCTTCACTTGGTGACTACTATGTTCTTTAGAATATTGAAGCATATGGAATATGGTTCAACGCCATAAATATTGGCTGTGGAATTTTGAAAAGGAACGTTTTAGCATTGAATATGGAACACAGAAGGTATCTTCGTGTTGATAATACTTCAATGTAGACATGTATTCTATGGATTTTCTTTTCACCTAAAGAGCTACATTGCCTGTTTCTATTTGGCCACCTCTAACCCTTGTGTATCTTCTCTATTTTCATTGCACCGAAAAAGAAAAAAATAAATAAATAAATAAATGTTAGTTACAATAAGTATATGAGCCAGTCAATGTTTGTCAAAATCTTTATTGTATCACAAATCATAACTGGGGTTGAACTGTATCAAATCGCAAATCGTATCGTAAATCATAAGATTTTATTTATGATTTTCTTAAAAATATGAAAAATTTTTAAAACCTAGCATTCATCCTTTTGACATCAATATGCACCAAGTAATACCATGTCATGTTAGTGTTAAAGGATTCTTATCTTTCCTCTTCTTCTTTTTTTTGTATTTCAAGAATTTTTCCTTTAAAAAATGCAAGGATCCTTTAATAATTTATTTTCTTCTTACCTTTCTTGAATGTAAAATCACATTGGAAAAGTGGCATTTGGTATTGTAGACCAACGAAAAAAGATATTTTGATTTCTAACCATTATTCCATAATCCATATAAGTCAACATGATCATAACCATCCATAAAAACATTCCAAATAAGCCTTACATCAATTTGGTGTTCCGACCAGTTACAAAGTAAGAAATCATAATTTAAATAATAATTTAAATAAATAAATAAAAAGCTTTATGATTTAACATTGAAGAGAAGATATATCATTTAATCTCTTATGAAGAATAAATAATAATTATCTTTTCTAAAGGATTCTTTTTTTCTTTTTCTTTAAAGGTTTTTTCTAAATGACTTTTAAAGCCCCAACCAATTTAAAAACATAAAATGAAAGCCAAGTGAAGCTTAAAATAGAAGAAAACAAATACAATTTGAATCATAAATCGTAGGATTCAAATCATAAAATCTAAGGATTCATATAAAAAGGGATTCCAAGGTGGGATTCAAAGGTGGGATTCAAATCGTTTTGCTTAAGATTCAACTCAAATTGTAAATCGTAGGATTTTGATAACACTGGAGACAGTTCAAAAACAAGAAAACTTGACTCAACTTGACATCCAGCTGGGTTGGGTAGACAAGAAGACTCAAGTGAGTCTTTATTTGACTCGACACAATATTAATAAACTACTAAGTAATATTTATGATAACGAGGAGCATTTATTGCCTGTTTCTATTCGGCCACCTCTGCCCCTTGTGTATTTTCTCTATTTTCATTGCACATAAAAATAATGTTAATTACAAAAAGTATATGAGACAGTTCAAAAACATGAAAACTTGACTCAACTCGATATCCAGCCAGTTTGGGTAGACTCAACAGAGCCTTTCACTCAACTCGATATTTAATAAACTAGTAAGTGATATTTTGGATAACGAGCATTTAAAATAGATATAAGTATTTATATGGCCAAATAAAAGCCCATTGTGATGCTTGTTCCATTGGTGGGGTGGCTCGGTTATCTTAATTGAGATTGAGCATCTTTTTATCTTAAAGAAAAATTATATCCTGGCCAGCAAGTGACTCAGTCAAGTCACGCCAAGTCGCATCGAGTCTGCCAAGTTTTTGCGCTGACTCAACAAGTCTTGTTGAGACTCAACCAAGTCATGCTAGTCAGTGAGTTTCCAAAAATGTAGCAATTCAAGTTGACTCAGCTGAGTGTCAAGTGACCCACCAAGTTTTAGAAACATAATATGAGATCGGGCAAGTCATGGATTGCAATCAGAGTTTGGGGCATTGCTTAATTAATTGTATTTAGAGTTTTGGAACGAAAAAAAGAAAAAAATCACTTCGCAGGAAGTTTCCATTATAAATTTCACTTCCTGTTAAGTGATTTTTTTTTAGATGTAGTAGCTATTTAGGCATCCCACAAGTTGGAATTTCCTCTTTGATTGCAAAATGTCAGTCATCCCAGATAATAGAAGGGATATGATAAGACAGAAAAGAAAAGGTAAACTTACCTGCAAATAGCAACTGATACCGTGAATGAAGTGTGTGCAATCAGATTCAAGTAAAATGAGCGCCGCCAATCCACATCTGCAGAAATTTCACCAACTACCTTTTCCAACTGATTGAAATGAATATCAAAGATTCAAAATAAACAATTTATTAGAATACCGAATGTTTAGAACTGTCATGATACAAACCATTTTTTGTAGCTTACACTGGCAACAATAAGTACTGACAAGTATGAGCATCTATAGTGCATGCTCAATTCAGTTTCTTAGTCCAAAAGTTATCATGACAGTATCAGAGAGCTTTGCTAGGCCTGCACACGTGTGCGATGAAGCTCATGTACATGCCACACATGTGCCAACATGGCATGATAGATCCGAGATTCAATCCACCCATCAGAATGGCACCACTATATTTATGCCCTATCCCAAGAATCAGGTTGATCCACTGGTCAAGTGGGCAACAGTTAGCAAAACAAATGTACAGCTCTGAAAAACTTGGCTGAAGTTTTAGACCAATTTCCAATATTGGGACCCACATGCTGAGTGGACCAGATTTATTTTTGGTAAAACATGTACAAGTTCAGACCAACCTGATTAGCATAACGGTGCGCAGAGAGAAGGGAAGAGATCATAGTCTCTTCCATAACAAGTATCCTTGAATCCACAGGGAGAGAAATTCCTCTAAAATGAGAACTAAAAAGCTGATAATTTTTATTGAATCGAATGTCTTCAAAAGCACATATGACGACCTTAAGTAGGCAACTCATGCCCAAAGCCTTTAACCAGGCCAAACAATTTTCCCAAAATAGAAAATTGGCTAAAAATAGTAAATATCGTAAAGAACCTAAAATCTCAATCAAAATCTCGAAATAAATAAACTGATGCAAGAATGACGTTGAAAAACCTTAAAACGTGTAAAGAAACGACAACCATGAAACTTACTAAAAATTGTATGTTCTAACTTCGGAGTCCACATCCCATCCAATCTGCAAGGGCTTGAACATCTTCATCACCCATCGCCGTACCTATCATAGTGCTTTCTTTTCACATTAACTCCAAGACCAAACAAAACCTCAAAGTATCTCATGACAGCTTTCAAATTATTCACCTGATCAAAGGATGATACAACATAATCCAAGTATCATTTGCAAACTGAAGCTGATTAATCACCATCTCAAGTTGCCAACTGCAAAGCCCTTGACAAGACTTAACTCAAAAGCTCTTCCCAATTTAGGCTTTCACAACTATGAACTATCAAGAATAGAAAAGGAGAAAGAGGATCTCCTTGCTCAGTCCTCTAGAGCTCGAAAAGAAATGGAAGAAAGACCCATTGATTAGCACGGAGAAGGAAGTCAAGGAATTGCATCAGTAAACCCATTTTATCTAACCCCAAAACCCATATGCTTAAGAGACTAGCAAAAAAATCCCAAAACATGGTTGTATGATTTCTCCACTTCAAATTTACACAAAATACCTGGTTCACTCACCTGACCTCTTTCACGAATGAATGAACTCATTAGATACTAACATTCTGTCCAAAATTTACCTTTCCTTGACAAAAGCCCCTTGAGATGTCGACATCTCCTGACTCGCTGCCTCCCTAAGCCAAATAGATGTTTAGCAATTATTTCATCCACACTTCAAACTAGACTTATCAACCAAAATCAAAGGCATACTGCGTCTTCAACTTTGGGACGAGCAAAACATTAATCCCCTTACTCAGGACAGGTCTTTCTTGTAACTCCTCAATGACACACATGACATCATCTTAATAATCCCCCAACAATCTTGAAAGAAAGCCATGGAAAAACCACCAGCCAGTGCTTTGTCTCTAGCAACACCTTTCACAGCGAAGCAAAATTCCTCTTCCTCGAAATCTTTCTCCAACCACTCCGACATATCAAGACCTGCCTAAATTGAATGCCATCAATCCTTGGTCTAAGAATTCCGTAGCATACAAGGGAACATAAAAATCAACAATAATCTCTTAGTGAGAGATCGATCTTCCACAAGGGTGTCATTAACTTCGATTTTGTGAAAGTGATTGTTTTTGTCTGCTGTTAGCAATCTTATGGGGAAAAAACAGTATTTAAATTCTCTTCCTTCAACAATATCACTCTAGACTTTTGTCTCCATGATGCCTCCTCCCTTTTAAGAACCAAGTGATGTTCTATTTTCACGCCTTCTCTTTCTTCCCTTTCTGCCAAATTTAAATTGCTCAACTCCTTCACATTTGGATATTTCTAGAGAAATTTGTTTCCATTTCTCCTTTCTTTTTCTTTTGAGGGTCAAGCTCTAACTACTTGTTAGCAAAGCAACCTAGTTCCTAGATATGTATAAGGCAGTTTTCTTTCTTTTTCTTTTTTGTTTTGAGAGATATGTATAAGGTAGTTTTCTTAGTTTCCTGTTTTAGAAAGGTGTTACTTCATTAAGGACCCAACACCCTGTTAAGATAAATATATATATATATATATAGCAAAAGAGACATATAAATTGAATAAAAGGTTCTTCTTTCTTTGTTTCCTGCAACAGGAGTCCTCTTTCTAGAAGTGGAACTCTTCTAGTCCTTGTTGACTAAAGCTGTGGGAACCAAATATTGCTGTTGGAATTGCAGATCTGAATTACTATTGTTGCTAGAAACCTGCTGGAAACTCTAAACTATAAGTCTATAACCCCTGGTCATCAAGCTCATTGCCCAAAGCTTCAATCCAAAAACATATTCTGGAATTTATTTTAGGCTCAATTTTCGGTCAGACGTTCTTAGCTGTATGTGCCATAATTTCTTAAGGATTCACCAAGCCACAGAAGTGAATGGTACAATCAGAAGTTGGTTGTACATGCTTTATTGTCAAGAGAAGTTTGGCAGCAGTAGATTTGTGCTTTTCATTTGTCCTAAATGTTCACATTCTTAAAAAGAAAATGATTAAGAGAAGTAAATTGCGAGGATTTGATTTGACATAAGCAATGAAAACCCATTGGCGTTAGTATAAATAAGTGCAAGACCCAAAGTGCAAACATCTATAGTAATCTTGTAATTTCGTTGTCGTTGTGTTTTACCTTAGGTGCCCACCTGCGAACAAAATAAGGAGGAATCCCCTCCATATTATCGTTGAAGCCATATCCATGCAGATTCTGCAAGAACATAATTCGCAAAGTCAGCTGTAAGGATAGTTTAAACAACAGAGGGATGAAGGGCATAGAAACCAGTACCGTGTTTCTCACGAAAAAGATGAGATCGTCATCTTGCCGTCCCTTTGACTCCCTACCACAAATGAAATACGAATCCAGCACTTCATTCCAAAAGCGTGAATCCATTTCAACATCTGTAGCGTCTTGCTCCTCATTTTCTATTTTCCCCAACCAGTTGGAATGTTTCCTCACCATACTCAATAATTCATACCTACCAAACAAACGGTACAAAAAAAAAATTTATCCATTTGCAAATTTACAGTGAAGCAAATATTTAAGCTTTGAAGATAGTTGTGACAAGGGAAGAGAGGGAGGGAAGACAGTAAATTCCATCGAGCAATATTAGTTCCTCCATTTCCCTCCCTTAGTATCTTTCTTTCAGCTTTAATTATCTTTCTTTCAGCTTTAATTATCTTTCTTTCAGCTTTTATCTTTAATAAAAACAAAAAACAAAAATAGTTATCTTTAAAATAATGATAAAAGGTGCTAGCGATAAAATCCAAGCTCTAAAGGATAGCAACCTCATTACAACAGAGAGACAGACAGACAGAGAGAGAGAGAGAGAGAGAGAGAGAGAGAGAGAGAGAGAGAGAGTATACTTCACCAAGGGGGTGAAAAGGAAGAAACGAGTAAATTAACTCAATCCTGACAGTGTTGTATCACGCCTATACACTATATGATTATCGACCCCTAGAATATGTAGAGCAACACTCCAAAAATGTGAAAATTAATATGTTGGGATTTGTGTTTATGAGCATAAGATCCAGCTGCTTAAATCATTTTTAAATCTTGACACAGTTCTATGAGTTAAATGTGTTGAAGTGACAACTCTTAGGTGCTGTGGGGACTGGAAATTTTTTTTAACTTGTTTTTGAAAGATTCCGTATGCAGTGGGGCTTGTGCACAGGATACTCGTCATCTTTTTGTGTTTCTCCCCGCATAATAGGATACAAGGATTTATCCACTTCTCACTCAAAGCACCTTAAAGCAGTGCTCAGAGTGTCAGTATCATTACATGTATCAATGATTAGGTATATGAAAACATGTATTGGTATCATCAACATTATCGTTGATACTCGGAAAAATATCATTGCCTAAGGGAAACGTCGGGGAAACGTTGGGGAAAAGGTGGAATTTTGTAGTGAAACTTCAGAAGCTGTAAAAAAAACACATGTTCACACATGTAGGGATTAAAATATTGCAATAAACAATTATAAATAATAAGTATCCATTATATAGGCGCTAACCATGTGTTGTTGAAAAAATCTGTATAAAATTTGTAGCCAATGAGTAGATCAACCAACACTCATTAATATATAAATTTTCCATATTAATTAACAATAAAAATAAAAATAAAAATAAAAACACATATTCTCAATACAAAAATGGAAAGTGATGGGGACATCACATCACGCACGCCTTTACGCACATATCAAAAGAAAAAGTGGGCCCCGGTCTCCTTGTGGCCAGGTAAGTACCCACTCGAATCTAGAGTTGAAGACCCCACATAGCGTGCACGAGCATCATCGAAGACCCCACATTGGGAAAATGCTTGTGGGTTGCATGGAGGAAGAGCTTGGTCGAGTTTCGGCCGTTGGATCGTGCATGATCAGACCATTGGATGCAACTTGATCGTTGTGGCCCGTCTTGATCATGGACATCATTGGGACCCATCGGGCTCTTAGGATGGTTTAGATTATTTTATTCTTTAGCACTTTGGTTAGTTGGTTGATTTATTGGACTATATTTTCATTTCGGTAGGAGGGTATTTTGAAATAAGTGACTTAGGGGGTATAAAGCAAACCATGTTTTACTTAAGTTCTTTTTTGTAAAACTCCAAATCTGGAGCTATAAAGGGCCTTGGATGTCCAACCCTAATGGAAATGAAATTTTGAGAATTTTCTCTTATGCTCTTGTGAACGGAGTTCTTTTAATGGTGTGAAGCCATCCCCTTGGTGTGAAATCAAGAGGAAACTACCTTGGAGTGAATCCAAGAATATTCTCTCTTCTTTCTCAAATGTATCTTCTTTAACTCATGTCCCTTCTCATTTTTTTCCCTTCTCCAATCTCAAACCCTAGCATCCAAAACCCAAATCTATCAACCCAAGCCCTTTCTACTCCCAAACCCTACCCGATTGCATATGGATTCGACCATCCCTACAACTGTAGGGACGACCGTACAAGCTGGACCATATGGCCACACGTGTGTGGCCCATCTAGTACGTGGATTTGATCCCCTTTGCTTCCTCTTTCATCCCATCACAACTCCTTCACAAAACCCTAACCCTTGTTCATAGTTTTCCTCTTCTTTCATAACCCTAAATTCCTTTTTTCTTCCATAAACACTAATTCCCCTCAAAAGCAAAATTTCCCTCAATCCCTTTTGGATGCAAGTGATTTCCCTTGATTAATAGCCTATCCCTATGTTAATTTGGTGGTTTCTTAATCCCATTGTGACCGATTGCTTGTGTATTCCCATTCCGAGCATGTATTAGCCTAGGATCCTATGTATTGTGCACTTGCTTATTGTTTTGGATTGATATGAGATTGCTGAGATTATTGGTTTATTGCTCATATAATCTGAAATTCTGATTTTAACATCACTTTAGGATAGAAAATTCGTCCTGCATCAGAAAGATTTAGAATTTCGCCAATTTCCCCCATATTTCACTTAAATGTTAATTTTTTGCCACAAATCCATGTGCATTGACATGGATTTCCATTGCAATCCATGCTAACATTTGAGGAAAAGAAGAAGAAGATTTTTCTATGAATTTTTCATCACCTTTGGGCTCCAGCCGATCTTCGTTTCAAGTCAATATTTCTCCCCAAATCCAAACTTTGATTCAATAAAAACCAAGAGTGATCAAAATTACGTAAAGAACAAATTTAAATAAATAAATAAATAAATAAAGATCCCGGAAAATGGAGATTTTTTTCATTTTTTTGTCAATTTTTACAAATGTTTCCTTGGTACCAGGCACATTATCAATGACATCGCCGATACCAAGGAACTTTTATTAGGGAATCTTCCAGCAGTTTCAGTATTTCTGACCTGGCGATATTGTTGATAATATTGCCGATATTTGAGACATTGCCTTACATTCAGTTAGTAAATGCCCTACATCCTTACCACAGGGAGTTGCCTGAAAATCAACTATTCTGTTGAGATTTTGTTGCGAGCCCCACTGTGTTTGGGAATTTTCAAAATTGGTTTTGGAAAGTTTTCAGTCCAAACAGCGCCTTATATATAATGGAAGTAGCCAGGGGCAAAATCTTTCACACAAGTCTCCCTCGCGGTTGCTAGCTTCACTAGGCTGAACCTGCGTATTGGGACTTCAATCCCTCTTTGATCTTTTTCAATAAAAACTTTTGTTACTTGTTCAAAAAAAAAGAAAAAAATCCAGCCAATTAGTTTTCCAAATGGATAGACCTTTTTGTTATTAAAGTACATGGGAAGGGTTTCTAAACCTAATTACAGGGCATTTAGGTAATTCAATTAGGTCTTGCCATGTGCTACACGTCTCAAATGTGGTGAATCATCTCCTCAAAGGTCGCATTCATGTACTGAAACTGTGGGGCACATTAAAGATGGAGCATATCTGTAAAATCACACTGATTGATCAATCCTAGCTGACAAATTGGCAGCTATCAAGTGGATGGTTGGAAATAAAATAGTGAGTGGTCCAAATTCCAAAGGAAAAATTAGATGGCAATTATCATGCCATCAGTGTATTTTTTAGGCTATACACCATCCACAATTATCATGCTATCAGTGTACTTTTTAGGCTATGCACCATCCACAATCAAGTCAGCAGATTAGATGGTCTGGATTATCCTACAACTATGACATGTGTATGGTTGAAGAGTTGCACCATTGTTAATATGGTGGTAAACAATGAGCGCAGCACACCCAAAGAAACCTACTTTTTTTTTTTTACAGCTGCTTCCCTCAACTTCTCCCAAGATTTGCAAGCCATCTCCTCTCTCAGTGTGCATTGCACATGCCACAGATGCTAGGGCAAATTAAAATTTCTTCAGAATCATTGATGCAGGAAAGACTCCTATGCAAATTTCTTCAAGGTACTCCTAAAATTCAAATTTTCTTTGGAAATAATCGATAGCTGCAATTACAAACACCATTCCCTCATTTTTATATATATATATATATATATATATATATATATATATATATATATATATATATATATATATATATATATTGTGTGTGTGTGTGTGTGAATTTCACATGCAATATAATCTAGGAAATGATATAATCTATCGTTTAACGATAATAGGAAATGAGGGGATTTGTCACCCACTACTGGTTGCTTGTGAATTTCACATGCAACCCAGATTACATGCCAATGCTTCACGACTAACAAGCTTAGGACATCAGAGAATGCTAATGTAGCTAAACCAAGAAGATCACCTGGCACAAAATCAGGCTGGTCCATTCATCAGACACCCTGTGCGAATACAATGGAGGGTTCAAGTCAAACTAGTGACAGCCTGATTCTTTGCAAATGTGTAGCCCACCTGATGGTTGGTCCACCCTGATTTTTGAGTCAGGCGAATTTCTTGGTGGGCCCCACCTTTTAAATGTTGTAGATTGATAGATCACAGGGACAAACAAAGAAGCAATAAACTGAAACAAAATCACACACCAAAACAGATTTATGTGATTCAGCACAATGTTTGACTCCATCCATAGGAGAACAATCAGACAGTTTGCAACCACACAGAAAATATGAAATACAAGAAAAAACAACCTTGAAAACAAGGTTATACATCCACCTAACCTAATCCTACCCAAACCAGGCTAACCATATTTTCTACACCTAAGATACCTTTCAATAAATCCAGGCCCACCAATTATGCCCAGGTGTCCAATATGCCCATGGATCAGGTAAAACAAAACAAAGGACACCTACATGCAATGCAGTACGCCACTGTGAACGCTAGTCACTTGTGATGGCGGGGATTGCGCTCACGGGGACCTTTTCAGGCTTTCTTGTATAGTTGTAACTTGGGGTAGTATTAGATATTTGACTAGAGTCGCCAGTAGCCAGTTACTCAAATTCCCGCAATTGGCCAAACCCTACAAAATCTATAAACCAAAGAATCCGAAAATTCTTTATTCTGAAATGACTCCTAATCTGCAACCTAGGATTCTAATTAAAAGGATCACGGCAACAGAGAAGGGAATTGTTAGGCACCTTCTCTGCCCATACAAACGTGCGGTCTTTACTTCACAGAACTCGATGAATTATAAGAGATTTGATTAGCTCTAGCGTCCGAACAGTGCAGTTGAATATCTAGTATGTGATGCGATAGTGCAATGTCCAACTCATGAGTGAGAGTGAGGGATTGGCAAAGGCAATCTGATACGACCCGTTTACCTAACGAGGGATGATAAAGAAAGGAAAAAGTCCCCAGTTGATCCGAGGTTTTTGATGTGATAAAATTGAAGAATCGGCAGGTCATAGAGCATACACTTGAACCGACTAAAATGGCAGGGTGGTTAAGAGGTGATATGTTGATGTAGTTGCATGGAATGCGAGGATGATGTGAATGAGGAGTGTGATGTTCGACTCACGAGTGGGAATGACAAATTGTCAAAGGCAATCCTACAGGACCCGTTTACCTTATGAAGAATGGTTAAGAAATAGAAAATTCCAATCAGCTTAAGTTTTTAATGGGCAAGTCCGGGAAACCGGCAAGCTGCAGAGCATACACTCAGGTAGACTTTAAAAAGCAAGGGAGATGATGACGTAAAGTGCCAATATGAATATGAATGAAGCTAATGTATAGCTAGGTAAACGGGTGACCGGGTTGTCATAAGGATTGGTTAGAGTGGGCTGTATTGGCCTTTTGGTGGCTGGCTGCAATGTTTTTGGTAGCGCTCATAGCATAGCATATGCAGGTAGCGTAAGCTACAGGGCATGTAGTGTAAGCTATAGAGCATGTAGCGTACGCTACATGTAGCATGGCGTACAGTGTAGCGCAGGTAGCATATGCTACCTGAAATCTTAGTTTTTCTTCTATATTAGTTCAACATCTATTTTAAAATGTTGGTGACTCATCCCCATCACACATGGAGCTACATTAGATCAATCTGGACCATTTAAATTGCTCCATATCGTGGATAGAGCACTTAAATCAATTTGGACCATCCAAATTGTGAATTTGTGATGTTTTAATAAATAAATAAATAAAAATCATACTTAGAGATGTCTGAAGGCAAAGAGACAAAGATTTTAGATGGAATTATACATTTGACGATCCAGATTCGTAGTAAAAAACTCATAGGAAATATACATTTTGTAAATTTTATCATATTTTTCTATTATTTTAATTAAAAAAAATATTAAGTAGTGTGTAGCTTACACTACACGCTATTTAAGACACTAGGTGGCTGGGATTTGGGCTTGACTAAGCTGACCTAAGGCGGGAAGGGCTTCCTCACCTTGGTGGATGAATGGTTTTGGTGGCTAAGGGATGATTAGATGATGGTGGATTGATAAGTGATGAAAGATGATTTGGAAATGAGGAGGAGATGGGTATTTATAGGTGTGAGGGGTGGCATTTTAGTGATTTTAGAAAAGTTTGGAGGCTAAAGAGGGCTAGAAGGGTTGTGATTGGTTGAGGGGATGAGAGTGCCACATGGCGCTTTTCCATTGGTTGGATGAGTGGTGGAGGGCATAATTTCGGGGAAAACCAAGGACAGAAGTCATTTCAGCCCGAACGAGACTCCCGAGGTGATCCACATGGCAGGTGGATGGGGCCCAGATTTCACCGGGAGCTTGGGTGAGGTCTGGTTACCCCTCTAGGTTCCTTATTTCTGGGTTGTTAGGGTCCTTCAGATGGGTGGGCTTGGGCTAGGGCTTGGGCTTTGGTCTGGGCTTTAGTAGTATACACATCAGCTATTTGCCCTGGGCGGGGTGCCTACAACTGCTCAAATGTCCTATAAATGTGACAAATTGGCATGTGAGATGGGTTGTATGTGAAGTCAATGTGCAAGTGCCAAGCAGTGCAACTAGCAACTGAGGCAGAGACATGATGAAACTTTTCTGATTACAATGGATGATAGAGAGCCATGGAAGCTCGAATGAGAACCTACATGCATGAAGGGGAACAAATTTCCATGATCCTACATTCCTCACACCCTAGCATCTCTAGATACCTCTTCTCGCATCCAAATGCAAATTTCGTGCAACTTATCCAAGCCAGGGACCAAGTTGAAGCAGGAATCAGAACCAGGACCATAACCCCATGGCCATATCAAGCCAACCGAGCCAAAAGATGAAAATTGACATGAAAAGCAATGGATATGGGAGTGGGAATGGGATCAGCTACATCCAACACCCAACATAAGTAAACGCCATTATCTCATCCTCACAGCAGCCAGCCGTAGGTGAACATTGCTTCTAGAAAACTATATTAAACCCAAATTCCTAAAGATAGTAAAACTATAAATAAATTTTAAAAATAGCAAAACAGTGCTCTAATCCCACCATTAAGATTGAACCCCTTAAATAGTGTCAGAACAAAGTTTCGTTTATGGCCAAAGCATATTAGTTGTTGACTAGATTCAAGGACTACAGGAAGCCGAATATCCAATGCTCCAAAATCATCTATGCGTTGCCACTGATTTTAGATTTCGTCTACCCATTTTCACAAAATTCATAAATTCTTGCTTGATTGATAGGCCCAGAGTTTCAAAAATGCCCTAATTTAGCAAGAATTACCTTTAACATTCTGACTTTACGCCCAGTTACTAAGAATTTTACATTTAAATCAATCCATTTTCCTTTTCTCCGCCCCTATTTTATAAAATTACGAAGACCCATGTCCGAAATTTCATAAAATTGGAATAGCAATTAGAAAGAAATGCAAGAAAATTGGGGAAAAAAGATGAGAATGATAGCTACCTGGAGGGGGTTTCTCCGGGTGGAAATTCACACGAGCTTATTTCTCCTCTTCCGTCTCCATGCATTTTCTTCTTCTTTCTATATATATGTTGCGATCGAAATCGAATTCGATTTCTGGATTGTAATGCGTTTGGGCGTTTTTCTATTCTCTGCGTGCAATAATAATAAATGGAATTACAAGTGACCGATGAAAAGCCTCACTGGGCCGGAAAGGGGAAATGAGAGGAAGAACGACGAGACGAAACGAAACTGTTTGCCGTTTCGTGTAGCTTTGGTTTCGTGGGAGCGGCTTCGGTGGATCCCCGGATACACTGACGTGTGTGTATCCCTGACTGTGGAGCCCACATTAATGCATTTTACTTAAATCCATTTTGTCCATAAGTTTTAAAAGCTCATTTTAGTTAATAATAATAAAAATGAAGAATATCCATTCTCAGGTGGACCACACCACAAGAAACAATGGTGATTGACCATTAAAAACTTCTTGTGGGCTAAAAACATTTTAGATCAATATGATATTTTTGTGGTCTCTTCATCTAGGTCTTTATGACCTTATCAACAGGTTGGATGAAAAATAAAATTTCTGGTGGCCTCCGAGATGTTTTTAATGGTGAGTATTTAATCACCACTCTTTCCTGCGGTGTGGTCCAAGTAATATTTGGATCTGCTTAGTTTTTTTGGTATCATCCTAAAATGAGCTTTTAAAACAGATGGACAAAGAAGATTTAAGTTTCATACATCGATGTGGGCTCCACAGATAGAGATACACCCACGTTGGTCAATCCTAGGATCCACTGAAGCCGCGTCCTCGTTTCGTCTTCGTTGGTAAACAGCAATAGCCACGTGTATGTACGTGATGAGTTTTTTTTTTTATGCAATCCTCGGGCTACTAGTTTAGTACGGTACTTTTGGGAGAGGAGCATGAAGCAGTGATCCACACCGTTAATATGATGGACCTCACCTTAGATGGGCGTGTACCAAACTCGGAACTGGGCACCTTTTCTTGGTTGAATGTGAACTTTTTCCTATCTTTTCTCATAACCGTCTATTTTTGGGCCACTTTTTCTAGGGCTGGGATTTTCCTATCTAGCAGACTTTAGGTTCATCAACCATCTGCAGTACGGTCCATAATATCAACGGTTTGGATGAGTGGAGGGTGGCCCCACTTGTACAAAAAGCGCGTTGCGTGCAGACGACATTCTGCCGGAGGATGACAGCATGCCTCGTGGTGCTCGAGCGCCTCATGCATGATACTTCGCGTTGGAAATCAGATGGAGAATTTTCCAACTGTACGACCAATGTAGGGCCAGGCGTACGGCCCCTGGTCGAAAATGGAATCGGATTGCGTACTGAGTTACTTAGTAGGCTCTTATCGTACCGAGCAAAATCTGTTGGGCTCACAGTGAATGTATGTGGTTCATCCACGCCGTCCATCCGTTTTCTCAGCTCATTTAAGGGTTGAAACCAAAATTGAAGCACATGTAAAGCTTAAGTGGACCATGGAACAGGAAACAGTAGGAATAATGATTTCCACTGTTGAAACCTTGCTAGGCCCCATAGTGATGTTTATTTATTTAACATGTTGATAACATAAAGAAAAACATGGATTAAGGGAGAACACAAATATAAGCTTAATCCAAAACTTCAGTGGCCCTCAAGAAATTTACAATGGTAGATATTCAATTCACACTGTTTCCTCCAGTAGTGTAGTTCATTTGAGCTTTTGATATGCTTCATTTGTTGGCTTAAACCATAAAATTATATGGTAATATGAATGGAAGGAGCGGATAAAATATATAAATCACAGTAGACCTCACAGAGTTTACTCAGTACGGTTAGCGTACTGAGTAACTCAGTACGCAATCCGCCTCCGTCGAAAATGCCCCCGCTTTCCTTCACGAGGCAGATCGCCTAGTGCTCGAAGACGAGCGCTTAGGCTCCTCGAACTCCTGTACGAACGGTTCAAAAGAGATCAACGTTACCTGGGCCCTACAGTTATATATTTATTATATCCACAACGTTCATCCATATTTTGAGATCATTTTGGAGCATTATACAAAAAAAGAAAAATCATATTCAGCGATCACCTGGACCATACCACAAATAGTAGCAGAAAATTGATTTTCACCATTGAAACTTTTGTAGGGCCCACCATAACATTTATATTCCATCCAATCTATTCATAAGGTCACAAAGACCTGGATGAAGAGGAAAAACAAATTTCGAAAGGATCCAAAACTTTTGTAACCCTTAAAAGGGTTTCAATGATAGACATTCAATTCTCCAATGCCTTTTAAAGTGTGGTCCATTTGATAGTTAGATCTGTCTTATTTTCCATCCCAAGCTGTAATACGAGTTCGCCAAAAAGATGGATGGTTTGGATATTACACATACCTCATAATAGGACCCACAAAAAGCGGTGGGATTACAACAGCAAAAAATAAAAAATAATAATAAACCAGGAACTTATAGCTACAGGGCTGTCTATAGCTACGGATAATAACCGTAGCCATAGCCCTCGCCCTTGCCATTTCAAAATGTCCTTTTATATGTATCAAAGGTCTTTCAATATGAATTTCGATATATCGAATGTCTTTCGATTAATTGAAAAAGGTCCAAAACTGTCCAGCGAGTTTGCCTCAAAAATCCTGCAATTTTCGATTAATCGAAATACATTTGATTAATCAGAAAAAGTATTTTTATCTTTAGCTACGGATTATAACCATAGCCATAACTATAGTCTGTGCCAATCTATGAAATTTTTTATTTTTTTATTTTTATTTTATTTTTTACATTGAGAACTTTAATCTACCTACAATTTTCTCAAATACATATTTATATAAATATGCATATATAAGCATATAAAAAAAAAATCTCTCTATTTTTCATTTCTTTCTTTATTCATTTAACAAGAATATCTTCTAAACCAAACATAGTTACTTGATGTACCCTATATGATTTTGGGGTAGGAGATGCTACTTTAGCCAACTAACATATTTATTTTTCAAGATTCCATCGAGTCGATGGTCGAAAATCCATTTCATTCACTTTGCAATCAATTTCAATAAGTTCGTGGTCAATTTCATTCATTTCATTTACTTCATGGTCATTTCCATGCATTTCATGGTCAATTCGCTTCACTTAACGGTCATTTTCATGCATTTCATGGTCATTTCCCTTCACTTCGCGGTCATTTTCATGCACTTTACGGTCATTTCGATTCATTTCACGGTCATTTCCATGCATTTCATGGTCATTCCAAATAATTCTATGTTGATTCACGGTCATTTCGACGCATTTCGCGGTCATTTTCCTTCACTTCGCGGTCATTTCCGTGCATTTCACGGTCATTTCGATTCATTTCACGGTCATTTCCATTTCACGGTCATTCCAAACAATTCTGTGTTTATTCATGGTAATTTCGACGCATTTCGCGGTCATTTTCCTTCACTTCGCAGTCATTTCCATGCATTTCATGGTCATTTCGATTCATTTCACGGTCATTTCCGTGCATTTCACGGTCATTCCAAACAATTCCGTGTTGATTCACGGTCATTTCGATGCATTTCGCGGTCATTTCCCTTCACTTCGCGGTCATTTTCATGCATTTTATGGTCATTTTGATTCATTGCACGATCATTTCCATGCATTTCACGGTCATTTCGACGCATTTCGCGGTCATTTCCCTTCACTTCGCGGTCATTTTCATGCATTTCATGGTCATTTCGATTCATTTCACGGTCATTTCCATGCATTTCACGGTCATTTCAAACAATTCCGTGTTGATTCACGGTCATTTCGACGCATTTCGCGGTCATTTCCCTTCACTTCGCGGTCATTTCCATGCATTTTACAGCCATTTCGATTCATTTCACAGCCATTTCTATGCATTTCACGGTCATTCCAAACAATTCCATGTTGATTCATGGTCATTTTGACGCATTTCGCGGTCATTTCTCTTCACTTCGCGGTCATTTCCATGCATTTCACGGTCATTTCGATTCATTTCATGGTCATTTCCATGCATTTCACGGTCATTCCAAATAATTCTGTGTTGATTCACGGTCATTTCGACGCATTTCACGGTCATTTCCCTTCACTTCGTGGTCATTTCCATGCATTTCACAGTCATTTCGATTCATTTCACGATTATTTCCATGCATTTCACGGTCATTCCAAACAATTTCGTGTTGATTCACGGTCATTTCGACGCATTTCACGGTCATTTCCCTTCACTTCGCGGTCATTTCGATTCATTTCAAGGTCATTTCGATTCATTTCAGGGTCATTTCTATGCATTTCACAGTCATTCCAAACATTTCCATGTTGATTCACGGTCATTTCAATGCATTTCACAGTCATTTCCCTTCACTTTACAGTCATTTCCATGCATTTCACGATCATTTCAATTCATTTCACGGTCATTTCCATGCATTTCATGGTCATTCCAAACAATTTCGTGTTGATTCACGGTCATTTCGACACATTTCGCGGTCATTTCCCTTCACTTCGTAGTCATTTCCATGCATTTCACGATCATTTCGATTCATTTCACGGTCATTTTCATGCATTTCATGGTCATTTTCATGCATTTCACGGTCAGTTCAAACAATTCTGTGTTGATTCACGGCTATTTCGACGCATTTCGCGGTCATTTCCCTTCACTTCGCGGTCATTTTACCATGAAATGAATCGAAATGACCGTGAAATGCATGGAAATGACCGCGAAGTGAAGGGAAATGACTGCGAAATGCGTTGAAATGACCGTGAATCAATACGGAATTGTTTGGAATGACCGTGAAATGCATGGAAATGATCGTGTAAATGAATCGAAATGACCGTGAAATGCATGGAAATGACCGCTAAGTGAAGGGAAATGATCACAAATGCGTCGAAATGACCGTGGAATCAACAGGAATTGTTTGGAATGACCGTGAAATGCATGAAAATGACCGTGAAATGAATCGAATGACCGTGAAATGCATGGAAATGACCGCGAAGTGAAGGGAAATGACCGCAAAATGCATCAAAATGACCGTGAATCAACACTAATTATTTGGAATGACCGTGAAATGCATGGAAATGACCGTGAAATGAATCGAATAACCATGAAATGCATGGAAATGACTCTACAAGTGAAGGGAAATGACCGCTAAATGTGTCAAAATGATCGTGAATCAACACTAATTATTTGGAATGACCGTGAAATGCATGAAAATGATGTGAAATGAATCAAATGACCGTGAAATGCATGGAAATGACCACGAAGTGAAGGGAAATGACCGCGAAATGCGTCGAAATGACTGTGAATCAACACGGAATTGTTTGAAATGACCATGAAATGCATAGGAATAACCGTGAAATGAATCGAAATGACCATGAAATGCATGGAAATGACCGCGAAGTGAAGGGAAATGACCGTGAAATGCGTCGAAATGACCGTGAATCAACACGGAATTATTTGGAATGACTGTGAAATGCATGGAAATGACCGTGAAATGAATCGAAATGACCGTGAAATGCATGGAATGACCACGAAGTGAAGGAAAATGACCACGAAATGCGTCAAAATGACCGTGAATCAACACAGAATTATTTAGAATGACCGTGAAATACATGGAAATGACCGTGAAATGAATCGAAATGACCGTGAAATGCATGGAAATGACCACGAAGTGAAGGAAAATCACCCCGAAATGCATCGAACTGACCGTGAATCAACACAGAATTGTTTGGAATAACCGTGAAATGCATGGAAATGACCGTGACATGAATCAAAATGACCCTGAAATGCATGGAAATGAACGCGAAGTGAAGGGAAATGACCGCGAAATGCGTCGAAATGACCGTGAATCAACACGGAATTGTTTAGAATGACCGTGAAATGCATGGAAATGACCGCAAAGTGAAGGAAAATGATCGCGAAATGCGTCGAAATGACCGTGAAATGCATGGAAATGACCGTGAAATGAATCGAAATGACCGTGAAATGCATGAAAATGACCGCGAAGTGAAGGAAAATGACTGCGAAATGCGTCAAAATGACCGTGAATCAACACGGAATTGTTTGGAATGACCGTGAAATGCATGGAAATGACCGTGAAATGAATCGAAATGACCGTGAAATGCATGAAAATGACCGCAAAGTGAAGGGAAAGGACGTGAAATACGTTGAAATGACCGTGAATCAACATGGAATTGTTTGGAATGACCGTGAAATGCATGGAAATGACCGTGAAATGAATCGAAATGACCTTGAAATGCATGGAAATGACCGCGAAGTGAAGGGAAATGACTGCAAAATGCGTTGAAATGACCATGAATCAACACGGAATTGTTTGGAATGACCGTGAAATGCATGGAAATGACCTTGAAATGAATCGAAACGACCATGAAATGCATGGAAATGATCGCGAAGTGAAGGGAAATGACCGCGAAATGCATCGAAATGACCGTGAAATGCCTCGAAATGACCGTGAATCAACACGGAATAGGCGAGATGACCATGAAATGCATGGAAATGACCGTTAAGTGAAGCTAATTGACCATGAAATGCATGGAAATGACCATGAAGTAAATGAAATGAATGAAATTGACCACGAACTTATTGAAATTGACCGCAAAGTGAATGAAATGGATTTTCAACCATTGACCTGATGGAATCTTGAAAAATAACTATGTTATTTAGCTAAAGTAGCTTCTCCTACCCCAAAATCATATAGGGTACATCAAGTAACTAATTTTGGTTTAGAAGATATTCTTCTTAAATGAATAAAGAAAGAAATGAAAAAAGAGAGATTTTTTTTTATATGCTTATATATACATATTTATACAAATATGTATTTGAGAAAATTGTAGGTAGAATAAAGTTCTCCATGTAAAAAATAAAATAAAAATAAAAAAAATAAAAAATTTCATAGATTGGCACAGACTATAGTTATGGCTACGGTTATAATCCGTAGCTAAAGGTACAATACCCTTTTCAATTAATCGAAAGACATTCGATTAATCGAAAATTACGGGATTTTTGAGGCAAACTCGCTGGACAGTTTTGGACCTTTTTCGATTAATCGAAAGAACTTCGATGTATCGAAGTACATCGCGGTTGGGTTATAGCTACGGTGTAACGACCCGTAAATTTCCGTACAAGGGCTCGAGTATCACCTCGACCAGAAATCACTTAGGATTAAATCCTTCAGAAATTTAACAAAGTTAACTAAGTGCTAAACTAGATTAGTTATGAAATCTGTTGGAATCGCTTTAAATACGATCTGCAAGACCCAAAACTTGTAGAATCATTGACGCTAGGTTACCCTAAAGTCTAGGATCAAACTCATTACCCGACCGCTCTCGGGAACGAATTGAAACTCCATATTAGGTTTAGGCGCACATCGGAAGTCCGATTAACATGAAGTTAAGGAACTAGGACCGCCTCACTTGGCTTGAACATCATCTCGAAATCAAGTCCGAGACAATGTCCCACGACCATTCGCTTGAGTCGGAGTGAGGGAGTGTGAAAACCACTATTTTCTTTACAAAATAAATATCTTGAATAGTGATCTCGGCACCACTCGCTTCAGATCAAGATAAGCAACAGTGCAGACCGTCGAATCGGACCAAATTACACCCTCGGATCGGGAAAAATTTCAGAACATTTACATGTACTTGGAATTTCGGATTATGGCCCACTGACCGTTGAACCGAAAATGGTCCGCCACGTGTGATCTGAAAATCTGACCGAGACGAAAATGTAATCCCCCGTAGATCCATGAATTGTGAGCTTAAGTCTGACGTTTGGCTCAAGGAGGGCCGCCAGAAACCCTCTTTTGAGCTGGAACAACGCCGAAATGCTTATAATAGAAGTACCCCTTGAACAGGAGTCTATTCCGGAGAGGTTTTAGGCTATATAAGGGCCTTAGAATAGGCCCTCTCACAGCCATACGAATTTGGGATAAAACCCTAAGGAGAGAGAGAGAGAAAGGAGAGAAAGCTTAGGATTTGTGGGAGTATCTTCCTCCTACTGCTTTCGATCATCACACGGGCTGCACCGCCTCTTTCCAGACACTTTCTCGGCGATACCGACTCCGTTTTAAGGTGAGAAACCCTAACCCTAGATCTGTTTGGGTGAGTGGAGGTTATAGGATATGAAATAGCTAACCGGTTTCACTCTCTAGGCGATAAAACTGCCGAATACGGAAACCCTTTGAACCTTGCTGATTTCTGGTGATTCCAAGGTGCAAGGTGAGGACTTTAGGTGTATAGATTACGGTTTTCAACGCTTTCAACGTCAAATAATGATAGATTCATGATCTGCATGCAATTGCACATGTACAAAGTGCTTTCCGTTTTCTGTTTCGATTAAAGTTGTAGAATATGGAATTTCATATACTCTAGGTATACGTAGAAATACCGTATATGTATTTTTTTTTGAAATGTGTTTGACATGTTTATTTGATGTATGGTTATATGATATATGGATAAAATACTTGTTTGGCGAAAGGAATCGTCGTAATACATGTTTGCTCATAAACACTATATATGTTGAAATTGTGTATTCTAGACGATACCGTATATATATAAATTTTGGAAATGCAATTGTCATGATTATTTGCTGTATGATTATGGTATACACGGATAAAATACTCGCTTGGCGAAAGGATAGCCCTAATACATATTTTACTAACATACGTCATGTATGTTGAAATAGTGTACTCTAAGTGTTTGTGTAAATGCTTGTGAGATTAAATGCTTAGATGTTAGTACAGTAGGTAGGTCTTTGAGATGGAATTCTCAACTACCTTAGAGACATGTATGATTCCCTCCATGTGGTTGTTTACTCTAGCCACTCACTTATGATGTATATGTATTTGTATCCCTATTTGTATAATGCTCTATAACATGCTTTACAACATGCTTTATATCATGCTTTATAACATGCCTTATGACATGCCTACTAGCATGCTTGTATTACTTTGTTTATCATGCTTTACTCCACATGTTATGGATGAGAACTGGTTGAGTTTGGGGCTATGTCCATAGTCCAGACATTCGGTATCAGACTTGAGATTGTGGCTGAGATTCATGTCTCCACGAGGGATGTGTCTGACGAACCCGAGTCGTACTTCGGTTGGCGATAGTGGTTGGCCACACGGAGTGCTTCTGCACTTCATATCGCTCAACTTGTTGTGCGCTCGAGCTTGTCAGACCGTCAAGTAACCCGATATGTTAAACGTGTGTTCACCATGTTTGGTCGCTACTGCTCGAACCTAGGGTACTAAGCTTACCAGTGAAATCCCTTTTAACCATGGTACCTCGATCCGCTAAGACTCATGAGCTGGACATGGTGGTATGGGACACCGTGGTATTTGTCGCCTATCTTTGGGGGCCACGTGCCTCCCCGTAATGACCATTGAGCAACCCAAACTCGTGATCCGAATACGGTGGTATGGGACACCGTATTCGTTAATTCGTCGATACTTACGGCGAGAGCCGAGTACTGGTGAGACCCGTACTTGTCTTGACGGCGACGAGTCTTCTGTAGTATCTCGAATATACTCCAAGGTCCGTGATTAGCGACGAGTCCTTCACAAAGAACTAGAGTATGAGTTGAGCCGAGTACGGTGAGACCCAGTATTCGAGCTGACGGCCAGCGATTGAGCCGAGTACGATGAGACCTGTACTCGAGCTGACGGTCAGCAATTGAGCCGCATACGGTGAGATCTGTATCTGTGCTGACGGGTGATGAGCCCTTTGCGATGCCTTCGCGATGCCTCTCGAACCATAATACCGTATGAGATTAACTAAGATTGACGGCCCTAGAATGGATCAAGTTTGGGAATGATACAAGGGAGGTACCCTAGTTTCCCAATACTGCTGTTTGAAATGGACTAATAATAACTCGGTAATCATGCTCATCATCGCACCGCATGTGCCTAGTAGATGTGGAGCACTGAGGGAGGTATGCATTCGCGAACGTAAGATGATGTCGCATGAGGGTGGTTTGGCAAGGGCATACTTCATCATGTCATTTCATATTTGCATTTAATAAGAGTAGTTAAACTTGTTTGATTGTGCTGCTTTATCATTACTGCTTGATTGAATTGATAACATGTTAACCTATGCTTTATTGTTCAACTGAGTTAACTACTCACTCCCACGTTACGGGACGGTGTTGTATACACCAACCAGACTCTGTCACAGGTATAGACGTCACGTCGGTTCAGGAAACGGAGCCCGATTTCGACGAGGACCAGGATGAGTTCTCGTTCATGCAGTACTCTGATGGCTTTGCTTAGGCCGACTGCATCGCGGGGATTTCAGGACTCATCTTTTAGATTGTATTTTGACTTTTGACTCAGAAACAGTACATGTAAATGGGTACTCAATTAGTGTTCATACTCTGGTGTTCATGAAATTTTATTTCCTTACATACCTTATATATACAATTTCAGTCTTCCACTTGCCTTTATCCAATTGCACTGGAGTATGAATTACTATGTTGGTATAATCTCATTCATGTTTATTGCTCTAACTCAGACAACATTTAACCATCATTATATATGTTGCATAAGTGATGCGTTGGAACTCCGGAGTTGAGTTCATACTCGACTCCCGAATTTCAGGGCGTTACAAGTTGGTATCAGAGCATGATTTTGATTAAACCAGACCTGAGTTATGTTCCCATGACGTACGCTGACGCATTACAACCTAGGAGGGTGCGAGAATAATATAGAAACAGTCCTAGGTTTCCCTGATTTCGCCATTTGGCGAAGTTCATCGAAAACGTGCGTTTTGATCGGGTTCGTACTCAATCCTGATCGCACGAGTCGATCCCAAATCACTTCTAGACCATCTATTGACATGTCTAGATCACAATATACCCTCTACCCCAGACACAACAATCGCAGCGAGTGCACAAGACTCATGGTGGACTTTCTGTACCAAGTGGGGCAGGGGGCGAACTTGTGCGTGCCTACATTCGTGTTGCGACAGATTGTGATTACTGAGCGCTCCACCAGGAGCTCTGATTCACTTCCCTTCAGCCGACTCATATGCAGGATTGTATGGGAGTTTGGCTACAGTCTGAGGGTGGAAGGCCAGCACCGATTTACCAAATCGACGAAAGTACTCTCCATCAAATGGAACTCGGGGCGCGGCGACGACGGGCCCGACATGTGGAGAGTGAGGATGAGATTGAGAGCGAAGAAGATAAGAGTGAAGATGGGAGTGAAGCTGAAGAAGAGGAAGAGGAACCTGAGGCCCAGGATACAGAGGAGAATTCACCTCCTGCGGCTCAGGAGCAGGGCACCGATCGGGCTTCAATAGATGCGCGTTTAGCCCGTCTCGAGGAGGGCCAAGCCGCCCTGCGACGGGAAGTCGGGCGGGTCCAAACCAAGCTTAGCAAGGTGTCTCGCACCTTGAAGGCCATCCTGTGTTGTTTACAGGACAAGAATGCTCCTTCTCCATCGCCTGATTCAGATGCCTAGTCATCTGAGTTGTTGTTTTGGTTGTTTTGCTTACCGCATTAGGCGGTTTATGCTTTCATGCTAATGATGTAGTAGTTAGTAACATTTTTAAGTGTTTGATGCTTTGGATGTAATTGGCTTGCATGTAATTTCTGTCATGATTCATATAACTCGGTAGTCCATGTATTATGACAATTTTGGGTAAATGAAAAGCATGTAGCCTCTTTTGTTATGAGATGTATGGGATGCTTAAAGTGCTTAAATAATGTGTAGATATGCTTTAAATCTCACCAACGTTACACCCTATGTTGTATAGGGCATGCCGCGGCAGTATACGCGAAGAACGGCACGCCTCCTTCTTACTAGCTCGATGGACCAGACTCCTTTTGGTAGTGGTGGTCCTGCGGACCGAGGGTTAGATTCTGATCAGCCTCCTGCTGGTCCTACCAATGGACTGCCACCTTATATGCCCCTGTTCGTGAGCGTGCACGGCATCATCATCTCGTGCAAAGCATGACTCACGAGCCGCTCCGCCTACGGATAGGATCGAAAGCGATTGATGTTGATGATGCATCACAGCTAGATGCATGCATGCGGAAGAGCAGCGTTACAGTCTGAAGCAGCCGGCGGCTTATGGCAACTATTGCTGAGGCCTTATCCCGGGGTGGTAGTGCGACTCCACCTACGACGTCTGCACATCCTGCTGAGCATTCGGAGCCTCCTGTTCAGTTTGAGGATGTGCCTTTGCCCTCACCTGTTGCACCTCCTACTGGAGATGTCAGTACCCGCGGTTTACTCGAGCGATTTCAGCGCTTGAGGCCTCCCTCATTCATGGGTTCTCACAGACCTGAGGAGGCAGAGTTTTGGCTTGACCGCATCTCCAAGATGCTTCGGATGCTGCACTGTTTGGAGGCAGAGAAGGTTGAGCTGGCCGTTTTCATGTTTGAGAGGGAGGCCAGTCTATGGTGGGATAGTGTGCTGCGGTCTGTCGCAGCAGACTAGGTGTGGACTTGGGAGGCTTTCGAGTTCCGGTTCCACGAGAAATACTACCTGCAGACTTACCGACATGAGCGGGAGGATGAGTTCCTACCCTCAGGCAGGGAGGCATGACGGTTACGGAGTACGAGCACCGCTTCACAGAGTTGAGCCGCTTTGTCCCGACTATACTGGTTGATGATCAGATGCGGATGCGTCGTTTCTCTTTGGGTTTGCGACCTGACATACGGTCGAAGCTGTGCTGCATCAGTATACCTTCTTATGCGGAGCTGGTGCGCTTGTCTATGATGGCCGAGCAGGATGTTAATCGGCTGGCCCGATCGCGTGGTGCTATGGTTGCGAGGCCACGACAGGAGTTACAGAGCAGGCCTATCCTAGGCAAGAGGCCTCGTGCTGATTCGCCTCCCAGGGCCGCAACACCAGTAGTTCCTGTGAGGCGCCCTATTATGACCTGCACGTATTGCGGGAAACTGGGACATCCTGCTGAGAGTTGTTTCTTGCGTATGAGGGCTAGCGGATTTTCGCCACCGCAGCGGTTGGATCGCCCTTACCCACAGGCCATATCAGCTCCACCTCTACTGGGCCGCCCTGCCCATCCTTCCTTCCGACCTCTCGTATCGCGTTTCGTGGCCGCCGCAACGGCCCTTGGCTCTCACCAAGCCCATGCCGTGACGAGCTCGCGTACATACGCTCGTTCTTTGAGGCACTCCGAGATGTCGCTTTCACCGAGCGACTTTTAAGGGTACGACTTATATTCATGGTACTTCTGTTTCCTTGTTGGTGGACACTGGGTCCACTACTTCTATTATTTCTTGTGGGGCAGTTAAACGTCTATCTCTGCGTACTATTCCCACTAAGGGACTGAGACTCACTACGGCCACTGGGACCTGTTCGGATGTCACACGGTTATGTGAGGGTTACTTTGTAGATTTGGGTAGCAGCACAGTGCTCGTCGACCTCATTGTTGCTCCACTATGGCACTACGACGTTATCCTTGGTATGGACTGGCTCGCTAAGATGAGGGCAGAGATGGATTGTGATACTCGGATCGTGACTGCCTATGGATCTGATGGCACAGCTTTCACGTTTCCAGTGCAGGTCAGTTGGTCTTGCCGTGTTGATTGTTATACTGCTTTATTAGTGCCGATTGATGGTTTGACATTGGAGGGTACGCCGGTGGTTCGGGAATTTGTAAGTGTGTTTAATACTATTCCTGGTTTACCTCCTCGGCGTGAGATTGATTTTACAATTGATCTTACGCCTGGTGCGATGCCCATCTCATTGCCGACTTATCGTATGCCTCCATGTGAGATGGAGGAGCTGTGGAGACAAATTGATGAACTTGTAGAGAAGGGTTTTATACGACCTAATGTGTCTCCTTGGGGAGCACCTGTGCTATTTATGAAGAAGAAAGACGGGTCACTACGGTTATGTATTGATTACCGTAGGTTAAACCAGGTCACGGTGAAGAACAAGTATCCTTTGCCCAGGATAGATGATCTGTTTGATCAGTTGAGGGGGGCGAAGTATTTCTCGAAGATTGATCTTCAGTCGGGGTACCACCAGTTGCGCGTGAGAGATGAGGACGTGCAGAAGACAGCCTTCAGGACGTGCTTTGGGCACTACGAGTTCCTAGTGATGTCGTTCGGCCTTACGAACGCACCAGCCGTGTTCATGGACCTGATGAACCGGGTATTTCGACCTTTCCTATACCGATTCGTCATCGTCTTTATTGATGACATTTTGATATACTCTACGAGTCGGGAGAAGCACGAGGAGCACTTGAGAGCGGTGTTGGGTACGCTGGAGAAGAACCAGTTGTTCGCACAGTACAAGAAGTACGACTTCTGGCAGGAGGAAGTCAAGTTCCTCGGAGATGTAGTGTCCAAGGATGGGATAGCAGTGGACCTTGCTAAGGTAGCCGTGGTTCAGGATTGGTAGCAGCCTGGCTCGGTTACCGAGGTGAGGAGTTTTCTTGGTTTGGCAGGGTATTACAGGCGCTTCATTTGGGATTTCTCGAAGATTACCAGGCTATTGTCTCAGTTGACCCGGAAGGACCTGAAGTTCGCCTGGAATGAGAAGGCGGAAGCAGCTTTTAAGGAGCTGAAGGACAAGTTGACGTCCGCCCTTGTGCTAGTATTGCCAGAGCAATGGGAGAAATACACGATATATACTTACGCGTCTCGCGTTGGTTTGGGTTGTGTTTTGATGCAGAAGGATAGGGTGATTTCGTATGCCTTGAGACAATTAAGGAAGCACGAGGAGAATTACCCTACACACGATTTGGAGTTGGCAACTGTCATCTTTGCATTGAAGCTCTGGAGACATTACCTCTACGGAGAGGAGTTCGAGCTTTTCTGCAACCACAAGAGCCTTAAGTACATATTCACACAGCGAGACTTGAATATGAGACAACGCCGATGGATGGAGACCTTGAAGGACTTCAAGTTCGAGGTTTCCTACCATCCTGGCAAGGCGAACCTTGTGGCAGAAGCGTTGAGCCGCAAGAAGGCTATAGCATTTACGGCACCGTTGATGATAGCTGAGTGGGACATGGTTGAGTTTGTGCGGGACTTCGAGCAGAGACTCACTGTGGAGGAGCCATTTGAGTGTGTTGCGCACGTTCGGGTGCAACCACTTATTGACGACGGGGTTATTGAGGCCCAGAAGGGTGATGTGCGGCTGTCTGAGCTTCGAGAGCAAGCTAGCAACGCCGAGGACTCCGAGTGGAGAGTTGGTTCTGATGGAGGTCTACGATTCCGTGGCCGCCTATGCGTTCCTGATAAGCCTGACTTGAGACGCGAGCTTCTCGAGTCTGCCCATAACTCAAAGCTTGCGATGCATCCTGGTAGCATGAAGATGTGCCGAGATATGAGACGGTCGTATTGGTCGGATAACATGAAGGCCCACATCGCTGAGTATGTGTCTCGCTGTCTGACGTGCCAGCAGGTCAAGGCTGAACATCGCCGACCTCCTGGACTACTTCAGCCCATGCCCATAGCAGAGTGGAAGTGGGACTTCATCTCCATGGATTTCATATCTGGGCTGCCGAAGACGAGGAAGGGACACGATTCCATTTGGGTGATTGTGGACCGGTTGACCAAATCGGCCCATTTTCTCCCTAACAAAGTCATGAACTCTGCAGACTAGCTGACTAGATTGTATATCAGAGAGATTGTGCATCTGCATGGAGTTCCACTTGAGATTGTGTCGGACAGAGGCACTCGGTTCACATCTATCTTCTGGACTCGTATTCAGGAAGCGATGGATGTGAAGTTGAAGTTCAGTACGACATTTCATCCTCAGACTGATGGGCAGATAGAGCGGGTGAATCAGATTCTGGAGGATATGTTACCGGCATGTGTGTTGGACTTCAAGGACAGCTGGGATGACTGTCTTCCTTACGCAGAGTTCGCCTACAACAACAGCTTCCAGGCGAGTATTGGTATGGCGCCATATGAGGCCATGTATGGTCGTCCTTGAAGAGCACCGCATTGTTGGGCTGAGGTTGGAAAGCGTAGTCTGATTGGCCCGGAGTTGGTACAGGCGACTACAGAGAAGGTCGACATTATTAGGCGTCAACTACTTACAGCGCAGAGCAGACAGAAGAGTTACGCCGATACGAGGTGGCGACCGCTTGAGTTCGAGGTTGGAGACCACGTGTTCCTCCGAGTTTCCCCTATGAAGGGAGTCCTTCGGTTCGGGAAGAAAGGGAAGCTCACACTGAGGTTTATCGGTCCGTTTCAGATACTGGATCGAGTGGGTGCTGTGGCTTATCGTCTTGCTTTGCCTACACCGCTTGCAGCTGTACACAACGTATTTCGTGTATCTATGCTGAAGAAGTACGTTCCTGATCCTTCACATATCATCCGATGGGAGCAGGTACAGCTGAGCGAGGATGCTACGTATAAGTTGCGCCCGACGCGTATCCTTGACAGGAAGGAGCAGGTACTGCGTAGCAAGGTCATTCCACTTGTGAAGGTACTATGGACGCATCATTCAGAGGAGGAAGTTACATGGGAGACTGAGGCCGAGGTCAGAAAGAACTACCCTCAGATTCTCAAGAAATACGAAAAGGTACAAATTTCGAGGACAAAATTTTTATTTAAGGGGGGTAGATTGTAACAACTCGTAAATTTCCGTACAATGGCTCGAGTATCACCTCGACCAGAAATCACTTAGGATTAAATCCTTCAGAAATTTAACAAAGTTAACTAAGTGCTAAACTAGATTAGTCATGAAATCTGTTGGAATCGCTTTAAATATGATCTGCAAGACCCAAAACTTGTAGAATCATTGACGCTAGGTTACCCTAAAGTCTAGGATCAAACTCATTACCCGACCGCTCTCGGGAACGAATTGAAACTCCGTATTAGGTCTAGACCGCACATCGGAAGTCCGATTAACACGAAGTTAAGGAACTAGGACCGCCTCACTGGGCTTGACCACCATCTCGGAAATCAAGTCTAGACGATGTCCCACGGCCATTCGCTTGAGTCCGGAGAGAGGGAGTGTGAAAACCACTATTTTCTTTACAAAATAAATATCTTGAATAGTGATCTGGCACCACTCGCTTGCGGATCAGTATTAAGCAATCAGACCGTCAGAATCAGACCAAATTACACCCTCGGATCAGGAAAAATTTTAGAAACATTTACATGTATTTGTAATTTCGGATCGTGGCCCACTGACCGTTGAACTGAAAATGGTCCGCCACGTGTGATCTAGAAATCCGACCGAGACGAAAATGTAATCCCCCGTAGATCCATGAGTTGTGAGCTTAAGTCTGACGTTTGGCTCAAGGAGGGCCGCCAGAAACCCTCTTTTGAGCTAGAACAACGCCGAAATACTTATAATAAAAGTACCCCTTGAACAGGAGTCTATTCCGGAGAGGTTTTAGGCTATATAAGGGCCTTAGAACAGCCCCTCTCATAGCCATACGAATTTGGGATAAAACCCTAAGGAGAGAGAGAGAGAGAGAGAGAGAGAGGAGAGAAAGCTTGGGATTTGTGGGAGTATCTTCCTCCTACTGCTTTCAATCATCACACGGGCTGCACCGCCTCTTTCCAGACACTTTCCCGGCGATACCGACTCTGTTTTAAGGTGAGAAACCCTAACCCTAGATTTGTTTGGGTGAGTGGAGGTTATAGGATATGAAATAGCTAACCGGTTTCACTCTCTAGGCGATAAAACTGCCGAATACGGAAACCCTTCGAACCTTGCTGATTTCTGGTGATTCCAAGGTGCAAGGTGAGGACTTTAGGTGTATAGGTTACGGTTTTCAACGCTTTCAATGTCAAATAATGATAGATTCATGATTTGCATGCAATTGCACATGTACAAAGTGCTTTCCGTTTTCTGTTTCGATTAAAGTTGTAGAATATGGAATTTCACATACTCTAGGTATACGTAGAAATACCGTATACGTATTTTTTTTAAAAATGTGTTTGACATGTTTATTTGATGTATGGTTATATGATATATGGATAAAATACTTGTTTGGCGAAAGGAATCGTCGTAATACATGTTTGCTCATAAACACTATGTATGTTGAAATTGTGTATTCTAGAAGATACCGTATATGTATAAATTTTAGAAATGCAATTGTCATGATTATTTGCTGTATGATTATGGTATACACGGATCAAATACTCGCTTGGCGAAAGGATAGCCCTAATACATATTTTACTAACATACGTCATGTATGTTGAAATTGTGTACTCTAAGTGTTTGTGTAAATGCTTGTGAGAGTAAATGCTTAGATGTTAGTACCATAGGTAGGTGTTGAGATGGAATTCTCAACTACCTTAGAGACATGTATGATTCCCTCCATGTGGTTGTTTACTCTAGCCACTCACTTATGATGTATATGTATTTGTATCCCTATTTGTATAATGCTCTATAACATGCTTTACAACATGCTTTATATCATGCTTTATAACATGCCTTATGACATGCCTACTAGCATGCTTGTATTACTTTGTTTATCATGCTTTACTCCACATGTTATGGATGAGAACTGGTTGAGTTTGGGGCTATGTCCATAGTCCAGACATTCGGTATCAGACTTGAGATTGTGGCTGAGATTCATGTCTCCACGAGGGATGTGTCTGACGAACCCGAGTCGTACTTCAGTTGGCGATAGTGGTTGGCCACACGGAGTGCTTCTGCGCTTCATATCGCTCAACTTGTTGTGCGCTCGAGCCTGTCAGACTCGTCAAGTAACCCGATATGTTAAACGTGTGTTCACCATGTTTGGTCGCTACTGCTCGAACCTAGGGTACTAAGCTTACCAGTGAAATCCCTTTTAACCATGGTACCTCGATCCGCTAAGACTCATGAGCTGGACATGGTGGTATGGGACACCGTGGCCGAGCTGTCGGCCTATGCTGGAGCCACGTGCCTCCCCGTAGTGACCATTGAACAACCCAAACTCGTGAGCCGAATATGGTGGTATGGGACACTGTATTCGAACTGTCGATACTTACGGCGAGAGCCGAGTACGGTGAGACCTGTACTCGTGCTGACGGGTGACGAGTCCTCTGTAGCATCTTCGACTATACTCTAAGGTCTGTGATTGGCGACGAGCCCTTCACAACAACTAGAGTATGAGTTGAGCCGAGTACGGTGAGACTTGTATTCGAGCTGACGGCCAGCGATTGAGCCGAGTACGGTGAGACCTGTACTCGAGCTGACGGTCAGCAATTGAGCCGTATACGGTGAGATCTGTATCCGTGCTGACGGGTGACGAGCTCTTTGCGATGCCTTCGCGATGCCTCTCGAACCATAATACCGTATGAGATTAACTAGGATTGACAGCCCTAGAATGGATCAAGTTTGGGAATGATACAAGGGAGGTACCCTAGTTTCCCAATACTGTTGTTTGAAATGGACTAATAATAATTCGGTAATCATGCTCATCATCGCACCGCATGTGCCTAGTAGATGTGGAGCACTGAGGGAGGTATGTATTCGCGAACGTAAGATGATGTCGCATGAGGGTGGTTTGGCAAGGGCATACTTTATCATGTCATTTCATATTTGCATTTAATAAGAGTAGTTAAACTTGTTTGATTATACTGTTTTATCATTACTGCTTGATTGAATTGATAACATGTTAACCTATGCTATATTGTTCCACTGAGTTAGCTACTCACTCCCACGTTACGGGACGGTGTTGTATACACCAACCAGACTCTGTCACAGGTATAGACGGCACGTCGGTTCAGGAGGCGAAGCCCGATTTCGACGAGGACCAGGATGAGTTCTCGTTCATGCAGTACTCTGACGGCTTTGCTTAGGCCGACTGCATCGCGGGGATTTCAGGACTCATCTTTTAGATTGTATTTTGACTTTTGACTCAGAAACAGTACATGTAAATGGGTACTCAGTTAGTGTTCATACTCTGGTGTTCATGAAATTTTGTTTCCTTACATACCTTATATATACAATTTCAGTCTTCCGCTTGCCTTTATCCAATTGCACTGGAGTATGAATTACTGTGTTGGTATAATCTCATTCATGTTTATTGCTCTAACTCAGACAATATTTAACCATCATTATGTATGTTGCATAAGTGATGCGTTGGAACTCGGGAGTTGAGTTCATACTCGACCCCCGAATTTCAGGGCGTTACATACGGCTATAGCTACGGTTATAATCCGTAGCTAAAGGTAACCCCAGCTCTCACAAATTGAAAAGTGGAAAAGCAGGGGCATTTTCAACCTGAGAAATGGGGCCATACAGGTGGGGAGTATTATTGGGAGGTGAAAAGTGAGTGGGCTTCAAAAGGTTGATGGGCCATATATTGGTCGTACAACTAGAAATTTCTCAATTAGATGTTAGCAGGGAGGATGACACATGTTGCGCACGCGGAGACAGCAAGGAACGGAACAGAGAGACAGAGGAAAAGGGTGCGCAGAGAAAGGTGAGAAGAACGCTCGTAATGGGACGCGGATTAGGTATCACTCCCGTCTGTTACGAGCTCGGGTAGGTTGGAGCTCCTGAGGGGCCACCGTGATGTATGTATTTTATTTCCACTACCATCTTTTTTTTTAATATCATTTTAAAACTGGAGTCTAAAAATTGACAAATCCAAGACTCAAGTGGACTACATTATAGTAAGTAGAATTGCTAATGACGGCAACAGTTGAAACCTTCCTAAGGCCTATTGCGATGTTCATTTACCATCTAACCTGTTCACAAAGTCATATATACCTTGATGAAGAGAAAATACTTATATTAACTTGATCCACGAAAGTGCCCAGAAAAGTTTTAAATAGTAAGAGTTTAATTGACATTATATGGATATGCTACATTTTTGGACTGATAACCTAACATGGTATGAAAAAAATGGATGAACAATGTTGATAAAACCTATACATTATCAACATAAAATTTCCAAGGCTTAGTGTGTTGTACTTTGTTTTTGGACATTTCTTAAATAGTTAATTAAAAAATGATAGTGTTATTGCACAAAGAGGATATAGGATGCCGAAAGATCTTCAAAAATATTTGGAGCACTTTTTTATGAAACCATAGTTGACGCTTAACTAAATAGTATACGACCTGGTGATAGGACATGGTAAAAAAATTCAAGAGACAAAAAGGGTTAAGAGAAGGGAAACTATTAGAATAATACAAAGAGGTTGAAGAATCTAGAAGACTGACATGGCAATTGCCATAATAGCTGAAGTAGAGAATAGAAACAAATGCATAATATCGGCATAACGGTGAAGCTTATAAATAGAAGGAAAAAATAACAAAACAAATCATCTCATACCAATCCAACAGACTAAACAAATTATTTTTATATTTCCTTATCATAGTTTATCGCTATCCTATAAGTGACGATAATCCAGTAGTGGTAATCTTTAGCTATAATTCAAGTCTATGCTTTTACGGTGGACTGTTTCCATTATTAATACAAGTTCATCTTTCAGAAAAGCTTCTTAAAATTGTTCTCTGCCACTAAATATAAGTATTTCCATTTTTTTCAATTGCACTAATATATTAAAGTCCTTTTGTACAGAAGGCAAAACGCAACCCATCATCAAAGAAAGAATCTCATTCTCTGATTATCGCCTGATTATATTATGATTCCATCACGAGTGGCTGAATAAGCAACCAATCTTCTCAGATATCGATCATATACACTCACGTTTGATATATTTGCATATCTTGACGCTTGGGGTCAAGTTGTTCGGTTTGAATTAAGTTGCACATACCACATGTGACCAAAATCAAACAAAGTACCAACAAATTTTGACATGACCGGTGAGACAAAACATTATCTAGTTACCATAAATAGTTAGTGACCAACTATTGTGTTATCCATACCAGTGCAATATGAAAGTCGTAACACTTCTGGCACTAATGAAGCTCATGCAATAGATGAGGAAATGCAAGTGCAACCAGTGCCCGAGCTGTTGCTAAACCCAGTACCCAATCCTTCAAACTAGGACAGGGCATCGTCATCTCGGACAGACCCTCTTGAAATAATGTCAGTTGGGTTACACGATATGCAAATGGAGATTCAACATATTGCAGAGTAGTTACGAGCTCAGGCCAATCAGTCTTGAATTCAGGCTAAAACTTTCAACATGTCGATGGCCATACAAACCAAGAGCTTGAATCAGATAATGTTCATTTTTGCTAAAAGAGCACCCATTGTGCCTTAGTCGACTATGCCTCAAAAAATTGTTGAGATAAACTCGGTTGGAAACTTAGCGTCATCACAACCAGTACTGACAGCACATCTTTTACAATGAAACATGTATCTTGCTCCATTGTAAGAAGTGGAGAATGTTCCCACTCTTGTCGAGACCAGGCGGTTTGAACGAGAAAACAAGAATTTTGTTCATAAGGTCAGGAATCAGAGAATACCTGATGGGCAGCCTTTCCTTAGGAATATCCCTCATAATGGGGAACAAGCCATGTAGACCGTGACCAAATTTTGCTACTCCAGGAGGTTCTCGACTGTATTACAACTCGTGTTTATTATAAACCATATCATGACTGAATCGTTCATTAAGCAATATTTATTACCAATGAATTACCGATCAGATTTTTCACTACTTACAGGTGATACCAGTCAATCGACCACAGAACATATAGGTCGATTTATCATGCATTATGGTAAATTTGTTAATAATGATTATTATAAGTTACAATTATTTGGTCATTCGTTACCTGTAGTGGCTTTCACATGGTCTTTAATTTATTACCAAATTCCATTCAAACCTGTCAAGAAATGGATGAAAAGTTTCATGCCTAATTCTTTTACAGGGATATGGAGATTTTTATAGCCGATGTTGCCCATTTTCAGCAGTTACCTAGATAGTTGACGAAATTTATATTGCTTAGTTTAAAAGGGCAAAAATCATATGCAAAGTAGTCACGATCGAGGCTGAATTTATACAACTGGTCCAAGACGGTCTTGAATTCAAACTCCGTAAAAAAAATTTATTAGGACAGAGTTTGCTGATCTTTATAATTTAACTAGAAAGATATTTTCGTACGATTCTTTAAGAGGGAACAATGTATAAAAACTCACATGTTAAAACATGTTACTATGATCCTAACTACAATGTGGCAGTGGACGAAGTAGTAGCTAAGCAGTCATTCGTTTGTTCAGCATTAGTCAAAGTAGAAGCAGACGCATTGGCCACACAAAAAGATCAAAGGACATATACATTTGATCTCACACAGGCCGATGAGATCTTTGATATAATGCTGACCGGTAAGTTTATTAAAATCTCCGTTAATCATAGAATACCTACAGTCGAAGAGTTGAAAAGGACCGAGTATTGTAAGTGGCATAGAACTCAGTCTCATTATACTAATAAATGTGTCAACATTGGCTGAGGATTATTAAAATTCCCTGAAAAAGAAAAAAGACTCTGTTAATTGATATTTATTCATTTTTCGATTAATATGGAGATTAACATGACCACGGTTAATCCTTATAAGTTGGCTCAAATGCGACAAAAGTTGGCCTTGGGCCCAGTAACGATCGCGATAGGGTACAATAATCCAAAAGAGAATTCAAGATGACATGGCAAATAGCTATGAGCACAAAAGTACAACCGAAAACAACGTCATTAATTTACCATGATCCATGTTTATGTAATCAATGCGTAAGGCCAAATCGGCCAACCAGACAATTTTTCCGTCCGAATACCCAAGCAAATGACCAAACTAAACCATGGCTTAAGAAAAAGATGAAAGAAAACAAATTCATGGTAGCAAAAAACATTTCAACACCATACTAACCACCCTCAACCGGCTCCAATACTAACACAAAGAATGGTTAAACCTCTTCTTACTCAAGAAGGAATCTGGAGAAAGGCTAGGCATCCTAAATTCCCAGACATACCGGAAGGGATGACTCATACCTAGAAACGTTCTTGGTAAAGGTAACAAGTTGCCAAACGGAGAGAATTAGCTGTTATAAGTATTGTCAGAAATAGATGTCTCAAATCTTCTTTTGGCGTTGCTCAACCGGTCGAGTGGCTGGCTCGACCGGTCGAGTGAGCCGCTCGACTCAAAGTCCAGCGTGCTATTATTTTTGGTGTCCGGGCTGCTCGACCAGTCGAGGGGATGGCTCAACCAGTCGAGGGGGTTCCTCGACCAGTCGAGGTTACGTAGATCCTACGCGGACTACGTAAATTTGAGGCGGTTTCTGGACTTTTCTGGACTAGATGTGAAAGTAGAGTTTTTTAAACTATAAATAGGGGTCCCTAGGGCTATTCTAAGGATTTCTAAAGATTTCTAAAAGTTTTTCAAGAGTTCCTAAAGGGTTCTAGGGTTATCAAAGGGTGTAGCAAGGGTGAGATTCGAGATTGTTCGAATCGGGTAAGTCCTCTCTCTCTCTTATAATTTCTTTTCATAGTGAATTTTTGTCACTTTGTGCCATGGTTTTTTCCCGCAAGGGTTTTCCATGTTAAATCTTTGTGTTCTCTTGTGATTGCTTGACGTTATTGGATTGCTATCCTAGATCTAGAGCTGTGTGATCCCACAGCACAAATCCCCAACAAGTGTTATCAGAGCGATTGTTGGGGCACAGATCTAAATCTGCAGGATTAGTAATAATGGGAAACGACAAGTTTGATATTGAAAAGTACTCAGAGAAAATTATTTTTGAGTTATGGAAAGTTAAGATGATTAGCCTGTTAACTAAGCAATGCAAGATTAAGGCTCTTGAGGAGCGAAAATCTACCATGAAAGATGATGAATGGGAAAACCTTAATAGTAATACTTTAGCCTCTATCCGTTTATGTCTCACGGATGAGGTTCTCTATAATATTTTGAGGGAGAAAACTGCGGATAGTTTTTGGGCAAAGTTAGAGAACATATATGCAAATAAGTCATCTGAAAATCGCCTACACTTGAAGCTATAGTATTATACCTTCAAGAAAGCAGAGGGTGGAGATCTAGAAGCCCATATTAGCAACTTTAATAAATTGATGTGTAAATTGCTGGATATAGAGGAAGTGATCAAATATAAGGAACAGGCATGTGCATTGTTGAATTCTCTTCCTGCATCATATGAGTCTTTTAGGGACACGATGTGCACCACAAATAAAACCTTAAAGTGTTGACACCGTTATCTCAGCCCTTCAAGGGAAAGCTATGAGAAAGCTAAACGGCGATATGGGGGCATCTTCCGATGCACTGATTACGAGGGGCAGAAATTTTGAGCGAGGTACGGGATCCTCAAGGCCTAGATTCAAATCCAAGGGCAGGGGCAAAGGAAAATTAAAGTGTTGGAATTGTGGGTTGTCTGGACACATGAAGAATGATTGTAAAAATCCTAAAGCGAAGAAAAAAATTCAGCGGCTTCTTCCAAGGAGGCCAATGTTGTCACATCTGATGAAGAGACAAGTGGTGGTGAAGTTCTGTCTGTGTCCATGATCGAATATGTTCACGACAATCATGCAGATGAGTAGATTCCAGACACAGGAGCGTCATATCACATGACTCCTCATCGGAGTTGGTTCGCCAGTTACAAGGAATGCGATGGTGGACAAGTTTTTATGGGCAATGGCAATACCTGTAATGTTGTAGCTATTGGCACGGTGAGCATCAAGATGTTTGATAGGATGGAGCGTACCTTGACTGACGTCAGACACGTTCCTGATATGAAGAAAAGTCTGATTTCTCTCAGTGCACTCGAGGCCATAGGGCGCAAGTTCACCAGTATTGATGGTGTCCTTAAAGTTTTAAAAGGGGCACTCGTGGTTATAAGAGCACAGAGGCACGGAAAACTTTACAGGTTGATTGGGAGCACTTCAGTAGGTGGAGTGGCAGCAGTTATTGTGGACTTCACGTCTCTACATATATGGCATGCTCATCTGGGCCACATGAGCGAGTGGGGCATGAAGGTACTTTCTGATCGATGTTTGATTCCAACTTTTAAAAATTCTGATTTAGATATATGCAAGCATTGTATATATGGTAAACAATTTAGACTGTTTTTTTAAATCTGAAAAACATGTTTGTAAGGGAGTGCTTGATTATGTGCACTCGGACGTTGGGGGCATTGTTAGAAATTTTCATTAGGGGGTCGTTATGGTTTGTTTCATTCATTGACGACTACTCTAGAAAACTTTGGCTTTACTTCATGAAACGTAAATCTGAAGTTTTTACCATATTCAAATAATGGAAGACAATGGTGGAAAAACAGTCAAGGCGGGAAATAAAGGTTTTAAGGACTGACAATGGTGGAGAATTTACTTCCACCGAGTTTAATGAGTATTGTAAGGATGAAGGGATCATCAGGCACAACACAGTGCACCACATGTTCGAGCAAAATGGTGTGGCTGAGCGAATGAATCAAACTCTCCTGAAGAGAGTCAGATGCATGTTAAGTAATGCTGCGTTGGGCAAGGACTTATGGACAGAGGCTGTTAACACGACTTGTTATTTGGTGAACCGATCTCCATCAGTGGCAATTGAATGTAAAATTCCAGAGGAAGTACGGAGTGGTCAAAAAATCGACTACTCAAATCTACGCATATTTGGTTGTGAAGCTTACTCTCATGTACCGTCATTTGAGAGAGATAAGCTAGATCATAGAGCCAAAAAGTATATCTTTGTTGACTATAGCATTGGTGTGAAAGGTTATAGGTTATTCGATAAGGTCACACCCAAGGTCATCACTAACAGTGACGTTAGATTTGATAAAAGCTCTTTATTTCGCAAGAATGATCAAAAGGAGCAAGAGGAACCAGAAAGGGTGATCGTAAACGTCCAGATTTACACAGATAATACTCAGGTAGAGACAGATGCGAAAACAAAGGTACAGGATCAAGTGGAGCAGCCACCCATGAGAAGGAATCCACCGCGTGATCGCAGGTTACCGGCAAGATACAGGGACGACTCTAATATTGCATATGCCCTCATTACAGATGAGGGGGACCCGTCTACTATTCAGGAGGCTCTTGATGAGCCTGATGCAGAAAAGTAAAAGGTGGCTATAGATGATGAGATGGACTCGTTGCACAAAAATCATGCATGAGAGCTGGTGGAGCTTCTAGTGGGTCAAAAAGGGATCGGGTGCAAGTGATTATTCAAAAGGAAACAGGATAGATAAAAAGCAAGGTTTGTAACGAAGGGTTATACTCAGAGAGAATGAATCGACTTCACAGAGATATTCGCATCAGTGGTTAAGCAGGTATCTATCAGATTCGTGTTGGCGTTGGTTGCCCAATACGATCTCGAGCTGCAACAGATGGATATCAAGACTGCATTCTTGCACAGGGAGTTGGAAGAGCAGATCTATATGAAGCAACCAGAGGGCTGCAAAATTAAAGGGGCAGAGAAAAAGGTTTGAGGGTTAATGAGGTCGCAACGGCTTGAAAATCAAAGTGGTATAAAAAATTTGATTCTTTCATGGTGAGTCAGAAATTTACTCGGAGTGAATACGATCACTGTGTCTATTACAAGACACTGAGTGATGAAAAATTCATCATCCTAGTACTGTATGTTGATGATATATTGATCGTCTGTCATGATATGTCTGAAATCAACGTACTGAAAACTCATTTATCAGGTATATTCGAGATGAAAGATCTGGAGGCTGCAAAGAGGGTTCTCGGCATAAATATTTATAGAGGTAGGAAGAATAACAGGCTTTTGTTATCACAGGCAGAATACTTTGAAAAGGTGTTGATCAAGTATGAGATGAACCAAACAAAGCCGGTGAGCGTTCTCCACGCGGCTCACTTCAAGCTTTCCTCAGAACAATGTCCTAAATCAAATGAGGAAAAGCAGGTTATGTCTCATGTGCCTTATTCGAATGCGGTTAGAAGTTTAATGTGTGTTATGGTCCGCACAAGACCAGATATTTCACAGACAGTCGGTGTTGTGAGCAGATACATGTCAAACCAGACAAGCAACATTGGGAAGCGGTGAAATGGCTACTTCGATACATTCGAGGTACGAAAGACTACATTTTAACTTTTGAGAAAACATGGACAAAGTTGGTAGGGCATGTGGATTTCGACTACGCAAGCAGTATAGATTCCAGAAAGTCTACTTCAGGATAGTCGTTTGTACTATCGGGTGGAGCAATCAGTTGGATGTCGAAGCTTCAGTCCGTGGTGGTTCTTTACACGACTGAAACAGAATATATGGCAGTGACGGAAGTGTTTAAAGAAGGTGTTTGGCACAGAGGTATGATAAATCAGTTGGGACTTCAGCAGGAGGCCATGCCGGTTAACTGTGATAGCGAGAGCGCTATAAATTTGGCTAAAAATTCTATTTATCACTTACTTACTAAATACATTGATGTTCGTCACCACTTTATCCGAAAGATGCTTGAGGAATGAGGCGTCACACTGGAAAAGACTCACACCAACATGAATCCAGCAGACATACTCACCAAAGTCATTCTTATAGAAAAGTTCAAGTTCTGTGCAACTTCTCTGGACTTGACGATGGCGTAAAAGAAAGACGGAGTGTGCACGAGAAGCATTGATTGAAGCTATAATGCGATGAAGAGATAAGAGAAGAGGTCAAGAAGCTACACGGTTGAAGATTGAAGACATGGTGGAGATTGTTGTCAGAAATAAATGTCTCAAATCTTCTTTTGGCATTGCTCGACCGGTCAAGTGGCTAGCTCGACCGGTCAAGTGAGCCGCTCGACTAGTCGAGCACTACTCAACTCAAAGTCCAACGTGCTATTATTTTTTGTGTCTGGGCTGCTCGACCAGTCGAGAGGATGACTCGATCGGTCGAGGGGGTTCCTCGACCAGTCAAGGCCTCGGCTCGACCAGTTGAGGTTATGCAGATCCTACGCGGACTACGTAAATTTGAGGCGGTTTCTAAACTTTTCCGTACTAGGTGCGAAAGTAGAGTTTCCTAAACTATAAATACGGGTCCATAGGGCTATTCTAAGGATTTCTAAAGCTTTCTAAAAGTTTTCCAAGGGTTCCTAAAGGGTTCTAGGGTTATCAAAGAGTGTAGCAAGGGTGAGATTGATATTGTTCGAATCGGGTAAGTCCTCTCTCTCTTGTAATTTCTTTTCATAGTAGATTTCTGTCACTTTGTGCCGTGGTTTTTTCCCACAAGGGTTTTCCACGTTAAATCTTTGTATTCTCTTGTGATTGCTTGACATTATTAGATTGTTATCCTAAATCTAGATCTGTGTGATCCCGCATCACAAATTCCCGACAATAAGAAAAAAGTCTCATAAAATAATAGGATGATCATGTCTGATGCTGATGATTTTATAGCCATAAGATTAACATACAGCCATCAACATAATGGATTTAACTATGAAACACAAGTCGCTTAAAGAGAGCCAACAACTTGACAATGAAGAATCAACCGAGTATCTTAGCGATGAATGCTTTTTAGGTGATGATTTGCTGATCGAGGAATTCCTCGCAAAAGCAAAATTGTTAAGAAGAAACTTCAGCTAACTTTAACAGAAAGAGGGAAGTTATGATAAAAGATACTACGCACTGTTTACTTAAATCGAGAGCGCCGAAGAGCGAATGAATTCAGAAATGCCTAGGGGGCAATGTTCGAATTTAGTAATTCATTTTGGATCACTTCCACTTGTTATATTGGATTGTAATATGGTACTTATACTATCATTAAGTTTTCAGGCTAAACTATTTTAGTCTAGCAAGATGGAAAGAGGTGTGGAGGAATTTAGTCCCCCTTATAATCATACAACATGGTTCTTTTGATACTGAGGAAAAGTTGTTGATGTGTCTACGGTTTCTGTCGAGCCAGGCATGTCTTTCGAAAAAGTAATCATACAAATACACGTTCACACTATGACATAACATCTAAAGTCATTATACATCTTTGTTTACTTAGAAGGATGCCTAGTCATCGGGGTCCTGGTCAACAATGGCGCGGCTGTAAACATTCTCTCAGCCATGATGATGGAAAAATTGGAAAAAATTTCGGATGATCTCATTCCGACTGAAGCCATAGTTACTAATTTTGCCAGAGGAGTAACCCAAACAGAAGGTGTCTTGCCTATTGAATTGATGGTGGGAACCAAGAAAGTGTTAGCCGCTTTTTTCATAATTAACACTTCATCAAATTATAATGCCTTGTTAGAGAGAGATTGGATACATTCCTTCTCATGTATCACACCATCCTTATATCAATTTGTGATATTTTGGAATAAAGATAAGGTCGAATTAGTGTTATCCGACGCTAAGCCATTCTTGGCCACATCCAATACGGTTGATGCATGCTTATAAGAAAATGAACTTGGACTGATACGTTTTACTGGAAGAGATAAATATAGACATCCAACTAGTATAGGCGCTAAAATTAATCCCGACAGCATAATAAAAGATATTGTCATGATATTACGATGGGATAATGAACTGTCGAAGGCCATAGTGCCTTATCAGGCAGCCTCAAGTTATATTATAGAAGAAGTTCGATGATGAGTTCTTCATTAGTCAATGATAGAGCGGTCGAGTTCACAACGAGGATAAGATAACTTGATGAAAGCTTGAAAGAATATGACGATGGATGCTTAGTTGATGTGGCCGACGTCACAATATCGGCCGATGAAGTAGGCAAGGATGACATAGAGTTGAAAGATCTGAAACAAGCTCCAAATAAGGTTGATGATTCTCAAGCTCAGGTCCATGATCTTTTAATTAAGATAAATCTCAAGACATAGCAAAATCCCAAGCCTGCTTTCATTAGTGGACTGTTGGAGCCCACAAGTTCAGGCTGAACTCACAATGTGCTCAAAAAGTTTGCCGACTATTTCACATTGGATTACTATGAGATGCCCAGGTTGCACTGACATTTGGTCGAGCATAAGTTACCAATAAAAGAAGGATATCGACCGCATAAGCAACCGCATAGACGAATGGTGGCTGAGGTTACTCAGAAAATAAAAGAAGAGATTGAACAATTATTAAATATAAAATTTATTAGACTTATTAAATATGCTAAATAAATTTTCAATGTAGTGTCAATCATCAAGAAAAATGGTAGGCTTTGAGTCTGTATTGACTTTAGGAACTTCAACTGAACCACACCTAAGGATGAATACCCAATGCCCATGGTCGATCAATTGATCAACCAAGCATCTGGACATTAGATGGTTTTCTTTATGGATGATCATTCGAGATATAACCAAATAAGTATTGCACTTAAGGATGTACTGAAAATGGTCTTTAGATGTCCAAGGTCGTTGGAAACTTTTTGTTGGGTAGTAATGCGATTTGGGCTTAAGAATGCATGACCTACTTATCAACTGATCAGGAAAGCAATTTTCCATAATATGCTCGGTAACTTCATGGAAGCATACATCGATAATGTGGTGGTCAAGTCGGCCGATGTGGCAGGACATTTTGTTCATTCGTGTAAATCATTTGAGTGAATGAGGGTCCACAAGTTGAAGATAAACCCCCTCAAATGTGCCTTTGAGGTTTCGACTAAAAATTTCTTGAGATTCTTGGTACATCAACGAGGAATTGAAGCAGACCAAAATAAGGCTCGGGCAATAATTAACGCTCAATAGTCGAGAAATAAAATAGAGTTGCAACGCTTTCTTGGTCAAGCTAACTTTATGCACAGGTTCAATTCTAATTGTGCAGGAAAAAAGTAATATATTTTCTCTACTAATGAAGCTAAAATAGGATATAAATTCAAATGAGAAGCAAAACATCAAATATATGTTGAATCAGCCTATTTTGAATAGCCAAATTAGCAAATGGGTATTAATATTATATGAGTATGATCTTAAGTATGTAACTTAACAATCAGTGAAAGGCCAAGTCGAAGCAAATTTCCTAACCGATCATCCATCATACATTAAGAAACAACTTCCTCTGAAAGTCTTATATACAGTACATATGTCGCCCTGTAAATTGATATTTACGGTTGAAGGATCAACAAATCATTAGGAGCAGGCATTATCCTAATTGTCCCAAATGGGTAAAGGCAGGGCTTGGCATTCCAGCTAAAATCTGAATGCACTAACAACAAAGTCGAGTATGAGGCTCTGATAATCGATTTGGAAATGTTATTGCAATTATGTGCCGAAAATATATTAGTGATGGTTGATTTGTAGTTGGTAATAAACCAAGTAGCAGAATTGCAAATGCACCAGTACTGTATTGTTGCCATATTACATCTTAGCAATTTAGTAGGTGGACAATTTTGATAAGGTTGAACTAAAGCATGTTACCAGAGAGAACAATATTGATACCAATGAAATGACACAATTGATAACTGGACTTCAAATTGACAAGGGGTTAAACGAGAATATGATAATTGTTTAGAAAAAGTCTTTGCCTTCGATCTTTCAAAGAAAACCAACCTTGAAAATTGGTTAGGCCGAGATAGATGAGGATGATTGGAGAAGTCCAATCATAAGCTATCTTCAGTCACCTTGGATCAAGACAAGCCGGGATATTAGAAGATCGAACGCAAACTATATCATGATCGAGAATGAATTATACAAAAGAGGGGCCGATGGTGTATTATTACGATACCTAAGCAAAAAGGACGTACAGTTGGTTATGGGCGAAGTACATGAAGGAATATGTGGATCACACTAAGCTAAAAGAAAAATGAGGCTCACATTGCGGTGTTATGGATATTTCTAGCTGAAAATGACAGCCGACTATATTGTCCCACAAACCTTTTGTAGTGGTTTGATCGGACATGTTAAACAAAACCGAATCATCTAGAGTAAGAAGAAGGTTAGACATTGCTAATTGATTTTTCTCCTTAAATACTTTGTCTCTCATTTTTATAGGGTTTTTTTTTTTTTTTTTTTTCTTTTTTGCTTTTCATTGAATCGCAATTGTATATTATTCTTTTATCAACACTGCATTTATTTTCAGTTTCCACAACGAGTAATTGAATCTGTTGAACTTCGACACCTTGAATATGATAGAATTCAAATCAGTCATATGAAACACAATTGCAAAACAAACAGTAACACCAATATTGTGATAAAAGGTTTCTCAACCTTTAGCTATGATACCGATTGTTGTGAAAAAAAAAATGCCCACACATGATCAATGTAGGTGAGGCCAAAAAGCAAAAGAAAATGATCGAGCAAAAGGCAAAAGAGCCAAACCAAAACAAGAGATAAGAGGCATCGGGATTTATGTGCTTAGGTAATATGCCTACTCCACCGGGCAGCAACATAAAGCTCCATTCTTCACTAGAAACCAGAGAAACATAAATACAACTCTTACCTCTCTCCCACCCATACAAATAATACCCCAGAAAATGAAGTAATTGAATAGGGTTTACAACTTATGACATTCTTTCTATGGACCATTATAACGCCTCGAATTTTAAGGGTCGAGCAAATGTTTAACACTCGAATTTTCAGGCATCACTTATGCTTCGCAGAAGCTAGTTTCTCGCTTACTTCTAAATCGGGCTATTAATCATGTATAGGATTATACTAATTAAACATTGTATCATACTTTGAAATAAACATGATTAAAGCAGATAATTAAATGAAAACGTATGTAGTATGATTATCCAGAGTATGGGTCCAGCTGGGTCCAATATACAATTTCAAAATCAACAAAAAATATGGAAAGGTGGTGTTTAGCTAAGCCCGATCGCTCAACTCTCCCTGTCGAGAAGTGCACAGCCTACATCACCCCATCCGAAAGCTGGAAGTAAGAGACCTCCTCCACCTCATCCATGCTCGCTAGTCCAATGCATCAGCCTCGGTAGTCCCTACATCTATATCGGCGTCTAGTTGGTGTTTTAAAACATCATCCCAAAGTGGAAGTGAGTGATCAATTCGGTGGTTTCATAAAGCATGAGTTGCATATATTATCAAGTCTAACAGTACATGAATGATAAAGCAATGCAAATAGTCACTTTCTAATTACTCTCATTAATATGCGTAATGAGGTTTATGAAATAATGCATGCACTTACAATCCAATACTCCCTTAACACGAGACTTCAACCACCTAGTTTGTAAATGATAACACTCCCTCAACACGTGACTTCAACGTCTGATTCACTACATTCTATTCTAGTGCGATGCGATGAATGATTATGTTAGCCGAGTAATTGATTAAAGTCTATTCATCTAGAAATTTGGGGAAGTTAGGGTATCTCCCTTTTAGTTATCGATCTCAACTGAATCACTAGGCACGGAATGACCACAATGGTCCTATGCATGTAATCCTTAATCCGTCTGGGTTTGTCACTTCCAGCTGAATACATACAAAAGGTGAGTTGTAAGAGTAATGCTCGCGGTCACTACGGGGAGACTCGTCACCCTAGCGTAGGCAGACAGCATGGACACGGTGTCCGATACCACCATGCCCAGCTCACGAGTCTTGGGGATCGCAATGCTAATGGTTAATAGTAGACCTTCACAAATGGTAAGAGAGTGTCCCAGATTCGAGTAGTTGTGATCATACATGGTGAACGTATATAAGGTTAGCCGGTTCTTTGGACAATTTCGGTTGATATGGGTGGACACCGGCATAACCGACATGGTGTGTGTAAGCACCCCGCGTGGCCCAACCACTGTCGATCGTCTGTGTTCAACCCGGATCAATTGAACATGTTCAGGGTGGCTAACCTAATTTGGTCAACCTATATTCGGAAATTTGCCGACTAACCAGACTACTCTTGTAGTCCTACTTCTTAATTTAATCAAGTCAACGAGCATTAAAGATGATTGGATTCACATTCAATTATCAAAATCAGTAATCTACTCATTTAGGTATTTCATCGAACACGTAGGTGTCACTATTCATGGATTGAAATTGAAATACACATAGGTTATCATGCAAATTTCAAGCTGGCAACCGTAAATTATTAACTGAAATAGTAGAATTAATAAACGACAATCTAAACATTTATGGTCCGCACCTTTAAGAAGGAATCTCCTATTTTGAGCCCCTAGGGTTTGTCTTTGGGAAAAATCATTAATTCCTATACAAACACCAAGAACCATGTGAGATTCATGTAATTCATCCTGAAAAACCTAGGTTGGGAAGTAAGATTTGTTTCTTACATCCAATCGCAAGTGGGGTGTATTCGGTAGAAGAAAACGATCGAGGTCAGGGCTTTGATTGGAGGAAATCGATGAAGGGAAGCAACAAAACCTCCACACTCATACTCTCACTCTTCTTTTCTTATTTTTCTTTCTTTTTCTCTTTTTCTCTTTCTCCTTTTTTCTCTTGTTGAAATTCATATGGGAGGAGGGGGCGCCCAAATGAAGGCTTTATGTAGTACCAGAAGCGGTGAAAATGGCCCTAATGGCCTTTTATTCATTATATTAACCCTAAGGGAGGTTGTTTCCCACTAATGGGACCCGATGGAAGGCATATAGGTCAATCTAAACTATGGAATAAGTGTCCCAATAGGATATTTATATTTGGACATAACCATTTGACGATCAGACATGCCGATTAACCGGGAAGACCTTAACTTAGATCGACGGTCACCGATGATTAATCGGGGCTGTGGCTATACGGATATGTGTGGATCTTTAGTTGGTACCTCGACTTTAATTGTGAATTGAAGATCTAAAAGTTACAACTTTGTGAAAGAACAAAGAGACTGCTTTCACTTAAGTTCCATATTTTCATATAAGGTATTCGCATAATCCAATCACTCATTTTGTGAGTCCAAGTTGAATGATTCAAGACACGATCTCGGCTCGATGTCCCGCGATGGACGTCAATCCCACGAAGACGAATGTATTTCTATAGCCTTGATTTAGTGGCCCACTAATGAGTGATCTAGAGCTTGTTTGGATAATCAGGGTATTTTTGGAATGAATTTACTATCGATATTTCTCGTGCACAATGATTAGAGTTTGGATTAGCTAAGTTCACAGCGTGGCCTATTTGCAACTAGCAGAAATAATGATTCGAACTTAATTACCCTAAACCATTGGTTCTTAAGTTAAAATGATACTGAGCTAGTTTGGTTTGTTAATTAAGATCCGACCCCTAGTTGTCTTGGCTTTGGGTAAATTTTTATTTAGTTATAGTTGTCTCGATTAGTCAGTGATAGGTCGGTTATATTTGGGCTCCATATGAACAAATCATGTGGGTAAACTAGGTGTTAAGTGATTGGCCGGATTCATTGGTTTCCTACAATTGATTAATCGGATTTGTGCAGTTCTTTATTGGTATAACCCGCGTATAAGCTAACATCGAGTATTAGTAGTCAGTAAGTGACAACATAAGTGAATTATAATGAAAAATTTCAAAGGTTTTTGGAAATCCAAAATAGCGAAAATCCAGATGTTACAACCATGTAAGAAGAGAACATCTTACCAAGCCTTAAAGAAACTGGGCATAATGAGCGTAGTTGTATGTGCATATGGACCTCCAACCAAGGTAGAGAGACCTCTCCTATATACACTAGGAGAAGAAAAGATCGGAGATATCATATGCTCACGCAACACCAAACGCATTATAAAATGCATACTTGGAACTCATGATCTATGCGCGTATGGTGCCCTTATCATCCACACCCAAGAACATGTGCTAATATTGTAAAGCCTGTGGTTTTTAATAAAATAAAACAATAATAATTATTTAAAATTTAAAATTGAGAGAGAGAGAGAGAGAGATTTCTTATCTCTCTCTCTCTCTCTCTCTCTCTCTTTTATCTTATCCAAAACCATATATTTAGTCTCCTATCTAATCCTAACTTCTTATCTTATTTATCTCTAATATGTCTCACTTCTATCTCTCTAACTCCCTCTCCATATCTCTCAACTTCCTAACAGATTCTTCTTTTCAAAGAAAAGAGTCGCAAGAGGTGTTTTAATCCAACTACAATTTAACCCAAAAGATACCCTATATACAACTAAGAGAGAAGAAAAAAAAATCATGGGGAAGCAATTTCAAGTTAGTACCTTTGTGATTTTAATATTTTTACTGCAATATTTGGCTAGAGGAGTGCAATGGACAGTTTGGATTATCCTTACGCTCATTGTACATGCTTTAATAAGAAGTATCTTTTCATGTGTATTATAACTTACATGCAAAATTTTTCTTTTTTAGTACAATAATGAATGAGTCAATTTATGGTTCTAAGATAGATTGAGTATTTATGAATCTTAAAAGTAAATGTAAAGCCCATTTGAACAACACAATGTACGGACCGGATCGGCCATACGTCTATTGTGTTGTTAGATATAGAGAATATTATAAAGAAGACTTAAATTTATGCACAAGTGTTGGCATCACTTAGTGTAGAAGGTTGAGATGGGCAATTAGCAGATGTGTGGTTAGATCCACACTGTTCATCGAATTTGTAGAGGCAAAATATGTTAAGACCTTAAATATCTGAATAATCCAATCATCCAATGGCCCTCCCCAATTAGAGTAATATGATATATCTAATACTAATTTTGAATCCTGTAGAAACTCTTAAATTTGTGAAATTGGTTGGGTTAGATTGGTCCAAACAATCATTGGGGTCAAACTATATCAAGATTTTCAATTATCTAATCTAATTAATCAAAATTGATGGACCACATTAATCTGATCAATCATTCGTCATTCAATTTCTGAATCTAAATATAAAATAATCACAGCCCTTGATTATCTTAAGACACATGGACAATCAAATCACATAGAGTGTTTCATCTAAGGTGGGCTCCACTGTGAAATAATCGGATCAATAATAATATTATGGATATAAATTACTAAGATTTATAGACACAAATCATTCAAACCCTCTTATGAAATATTTACTATTGGACACATGTGAGTAATTTCGTCGTGTCTCATATTCATTAGAATTAAAATCGATTATTTATGATGGTTTGAATGATTGATGCACTGTTTTGAGTATTTTGTTACAGTGTTGTTGATTTAACTATTTTGAATGTATGTTACAGTAAATTACATGCTAACCTATGCCAAATTACATGAATTATGGTAATTGTACGTTGAATTCACAAATGAATATGAATATTACAATTAAGACAAATATCCATGTCAATTATAAAAATGATGCATTCATACATCATCTATCATACAAACACATTAAATTGTCGATCCTGGAAGCCTTTCCTGGAAGAAACGTCGATCCTGGTAGATCGTTACTAGATGTGGGTTATGGCCAAGCCTATCAGAATGTAGAAGCATACCGAATGAGTGAATGCGGGTTAACGATCTCCAACACAAGCAAATGTACGATTATCCCATCTAATGTATTCATATATCATTTTCATCCATATAATTGTGTATACTCTATTTCTATTATATCTTAATTTCAATAAGCATGAATCATGTTGGATCTTATCACTAAGCCTTATCAACTTACATTTTTATTGATGAAAAAACCGTGTAGATGAGCAGTTAGCTAATGAGTTGGTGTAAGAACAAGAAGTTGTGGCTGAACTAGTGCATGACCCACGTGAGGCATGACAGTATCTATTAGAGGAGGGACTGCTTGCATTTGGATTGTTTCTATTTATTTAATTCAAAATTAATTTGTTAGGATAATCCGATTTATATATAATGAATGATGGTATTAGTTGTAGGATTTTAAGCATTTGATTAATTTTATTAATTGAATTATTCTAGGCCCGTAGTAAGTATTCAACAGTAAGTTGTATTGACTGATAAATGATGCCTAATTTATATTGCTTGAATATTTATGAATGTTAAGAATAGGTGTATGTGCTTAAATTATTTTGGGTCAATGATTGTAAATAAGTCTAGTTGGAATATAAAATGAATATTACTATTGTCTTTGAATAATTGTATATTGAAATGAGCTAAATGCACATGGTGTACGAGTTGCAACTTGAAACTCGAGTCTAAGGATACACACTCTGTACTCAAATTTCGGAGCTTGACAAATATACTCCCAAGTGTATGAGATTGGAGCTTTTAATCACGTGGGCCACACTATTTAGATCTATTGGCATAAAAATCTAGCCATTTCACAAAGTGGGCAAAATATACAGAACCAAACCAATATATCCGTCCGACTGTTTTGTATATAGAGTGAAAATGGACAGATTTTTGAGCAAGTAGATCTAATCAGCATAACCCACATTATGGAACAATTTCCACAGCACTGGCTTGAAGCTAGAATGTGTATTGACTGGTGGGCCATCATCGGCAGGCAACAAAGAAAACCAGGAAGATGCTGGGAAATGCTTACAATGCGCACCATGATCCACTGGGCCCAATGATCATAGCATCTCACCGTTGATGGGTGAACTGGGCCTCGTTAGGTTGACAAAAAACCAGCTCTCACTTTGTATATGGGCTGAGCCTGAGGCCAGAATTTTAAATTCGGCCTAATTTTCAGACCCAATAACTAAAAGGGCTGGTCTCTGCCTGATATCCCAATAGATTGGCCTAATCCAGCTGGGAAGCCTACCCAGCCCAGCGAGTCTGGCCTTGCTTTGGACCAGGTTATGGGCCGTGGAGAATTCATGACAACAAACGGTGGATGTTTCATGACAACTGCTTCGTAAGGTATGGCCCACTTGAGTTTGAGATCATCATGTTATTTTGGGTTCCAGGGTGATGAGATGACAGAATCTGATGGACGTAGCAGATCTCATGAAAGTTCCACCGACGTGACCGTTGGTTAGCGGTATTGTAGTTTTCCTGGATTCCATCAAAAGGTGTGGGCCATGGACATGCTGGAACCCTTGTTTCCCAACAATTCTGGCCCTTGGACGGTTGGATGACCCTCAAACGTTGTAGTGATTACTGTACGTTAGAGGTGTGGGGGCCACCTTAATGTATGAGTGTCATCCAACCGTCCATTAGGAGTAGATCCGAAATCCGTTTATAGGATCCATAACTCAAGTCAGCCACGGCAAAGGTAGCAATGGGCAACAGTGAGAAGAGGAATGCCCGCCGTAGAAACGGACTCGGATTTCCTGCGAAAGCCTTTCGCATGAAATTGCTGCACAAGGATGCTGGGTGGGGTCCACTCCAATGTATGTGAGAAATCCATTCCGTCCGTCAGTTTTGAGAGGTCAATTTAGCATGTGTGACCAAAAATGAGGTATACAAAACTCAAGTGGATCACACGAGAGGGAAAATAGGGGAAGAAAATTCTACCGTTGAAAACTCCCTGGGCTCCACCTTGATGTTTATATGATATCCAAACCGTTTATAAGGTCATTCCTAATTGGATGAAGGGAAAACACCAAAAATATAGCCCGACACAAAACTTGTATAGCCCTAAGAATACTTCAACGGTGCTCACTGTTTCGCCCGTGGACCTGTCTTGGGACAGGCATGTATGGCTCGTGAGTGTAGTGTGCACAAATATGCCTTATAATAGGCCACATGTATCTTCAAAGTTAAATATAGTAGCTGGTTTTTGTTTATCTACATATCTTTGTGCATGAATGGCCCAGATGGATTAAGAGCATTCACCTCCGGAAATATAGATTTTATCAATTTTCTAGCATTGGGGTAGGTTGGGCCTGGCCCTAACCATTTTTTTCAGGCATGGAGGCTGCTTTTCTAGGCCCATGCCGTATGCACTGAATGGGTCAGGTTGGCAGCCCACTTCTTTTAAACGGGTTTGGGTCAGATATAATGGGCTGTGGGTTGTGCTGGGTCCAAAAAATGAGACCCATTAACCTAATGGGCCATGCTTGTGCTGATCACAGCCCGAGCTGGGCTGGGTTTATACCAAGCTGAGCCTAAAAATTGATGAAGCCAAAACAAGTCTAGCCCAACATTCACCGGTGGGGCTGAAAGTTGGGCAGGTTGGGTCGGGTTGGTGCTCAACCCTAGCCCAACCCAAGGTTCCTATACTTCAGCCCTAACCTAACCCAACCCAACCTTGTTGGGAATTCTCAACCCAAGACCAACCCAAGCAGGCTCAGAGAGGTTGGCCTGGTGGATATATGCTAATATTTTTGTTATTACATTAGTCTATTTTATTTTTAATACACAGCTTATTTTTTTTGTATATATATATATATATATATATATATATATATATATATATATATATATATATATATATATATATATATATATAGGGTTATATATATATATATATAGTTATTTATCGTAAAGAAGTTCATTTCTTTCTAAACAAATAAGCTAAAATATAGGACAACTACTTTTTTAAAAGTCGTGTTGTGTAGCATGTAATCTATTTGGGAGAGAGAAATCCGGGGTATCTTGTTAGCTTGAGTCATTGGAAATAACATGGGCCAATGAAACCCGATGGAAATAGAATTTCTTGTGCCTTCAACATAGACCAACCGCACTCAATTATAATTTATTAGGAGCTTATATATTGATCAGGTTCGGGTTTGGGTTTAGGTTGGGTTGGGCAACCTGATACCTCAACCCAAACCCGAACCAAGATTTATCGGGAATGATGTTGACCAATGAAACCCAATGGAATTAGAATTATCCTTGCCTTCAACACAAACTATCTATGCTCAATTATAACTTATAAGGAGCTTATATATTGATTGCCTTCGGATTGGGTCGGGCAACCTGATACCTCGACTTGAGCTTGACCCAAGTTTTTATGGGGTTAGTGTTTGTATAGCCCAAGCCTGAACCCGATACATCCTGCCCAAGCCTAACCCATGTCGGGTCGGTTAGGTTCAACCCGCCCGACTTTCAGCCCTACTTGCCCACGGCCAGCTAATATGTCTGAGCCAAGTCCAAAGCAAGCCAGGTCGGCAGGACATGCAGGCGGACCCATTGCCATCCCAACAAAAATGGATCAAGCTGGTCTGGCTGGTTTGGACTGAACTACCTCCAAAAAAGGTTCGGGTCAGGTCCGGTTTCTAAAACATGGACGAGCCTCAACGCGGTGATTCCTTATCTTAAATGCCAAGCCGAATTACCTTGATTTTTGGGACAAACGATCAACCCAATGGGATCTTCTTGATGAACGGCTTGGATCCCACGTTACCACTAGTGGGAATCAAGTGCCTGTACTTTCTATTATTGGTGGCCCTTCATTTTCAACAATTGTAGGGCTGCCAAACCACTTTTTATGTGGCCTAGTGATAGGCCACGTAACACGCGCATTCCTCTCGTTTAAGTGAAATAATGCAGGGTCCTTACTCTTGCTCAGGTGGTAGACTCCCGGGAGTTTCGACTCCCGGGAGTTTCAACTCCCGGTCAAGGGTTTGAGTGCCCATAGGTGGTGAAATTCCACTAGTGTGAGTGTGTGGTGTGTGTGTGCGTGTGTAAAAAAAAAAAAAAAAAAAAGTGAAATAATGCAGTAGAGCCCAAAATCCGAGTATGGTCGAGCCATCTGTCTACATTTCATGTGACCAAGTTATCCATCAATCTGAACCGTTCATCTAGTGGATCTCATTATGGATGGATTATATATAAAAAATGATACTTACCAGAAGACCATAGCCATCACTTATATTTACATTCCATAACTTAATGTTGACCATTAACTATTTTGCTTTCATGCCATTTGATTTGAAGGCCTCTATGTAGGAGGCTAAGATAATCCACTCTGGGCGAATCTTGAATTGATTTCCATCCATAACAGTCCTAAAAAGATGAACGATCCTCATTGAAAGATAACATTGCCACATGTAATATAGGACTATGGCTCTACAGAATTCTGGTTCCTTTGTGCCTACGGCATCGTCTCCTCTCATTTAAACGTTTGAAATGGCCTAAAAATGATGGAGGAGCGTGTATTATTCAGGTTCATATACTCGTTTTTGCTTTGATAATGAATGCTGGAGCTGCTGAGAGGTTATCTTGGTCAATCCATATCAACTTCTTTCTTTATTGCTGATAAAGCTGAGAAAGTCGTATGGAACTTTTCAAATGATCTAACGTTTGATTAATAGGTGGACCACACAGATAGAGACGTTCCAGAAATTCGTAAGTACGTGGATTCCCTGCCATTCGCGGGAACTCAGGAAGTTACTTCGAATAGAAGGCAGGTGAGGCATTGTAATGTTTGTGAGAAATCCACCCGTGGATTTGTTTTTCCTGATCATGTTACGAACGAGAAAAAGTGGGTAGGGAAATACCTACTGTTGAAACCTCACGGAGCCCACGAATGTTTTAACAATGGATGTTCAATTCTTACTAATTATAATAATAATAGTATGGCCTACTTAAGTTTTGGATCTGCTTCATTTTTTAGCTCATGTCATGACATAATATGCTAGAACTGATGAATGAAATGGATTTCTTACAAATATTAAAGTGGGCTTTACCTAATTTTCCATTGCACAATCCACGTCCGAACTAACTGAGAACTGATTACCAACAGGCAAGGTAACCCAACCAGTGGTAGTGCACCATCTCTTTCATCAAAGTTTCAATTGTGAGAGATATCCATCCCATGGAAACAGTAGACCCTACCATATTAAGATGACTTTGCACAAAAGTTAGGTCAGTCTGCTCATCAGGTGGGCCACAGTGTTGGAATCAATGGACAACGTACAATCACACTCAACATATTGGTGTTGTCCATCTAGTGAGTGGATTAGCGGACCTTCAAGAAGGGCGAACATCGTGGTGGGGCCTATTATTTTCATTGCATTGGTTTCCTACACCAATATTTTCATTGCATTGATTTCCTACAATGGCATGTTAGTGGGAAAGATGGTATGGGACCAAAAGTAGTTGCCTGGAGACGATCGGTTCTCAGTAAAATATATGAGCTTTCAGATACAACCCTTTATTTCGAGTCAACTTGTCACTTGTGTAGGACATCTGAAACCGTTCAAAAGATGAGCCAAACCATAAAAATCAATTTAGAAGAACCATTCGAAAGGTGGGCCAAACCATAAAAATCAATTTAGAAGAAAACATTTATCAGGTTGGCTATAATATCAAAATCAATGCACTGCCAATGGCTTGAGTTAATATACAGGTGTGGCCAATCTAATAAGTCGATTAGTCCAATTTTCATCCCTGGTCATTCTAAGATGAGACCCACCTTGTGCACAGCTCGAATGTTTTACTGAAATGACAGCGCTGTATATGAAAGTTTACTTACATCTCAATAGGTTGATTTTATCCATGGAAAGATCGAGTTTAATTTATACAAGAAATGTAACTAATTTCTTATCTATCTTATCCTAAAACCTAAGAAATCTTAAGAGTTCAGGAAAAACAGAATACAGGAATGGATAGGATGCGACAGTGGCCCATTTTGTCCCTCTCATCCAGCAAGTAAGCTTCTAGAAAAGAGAAAAAAAGAAAGAAAAAAACAAGAACTTGATACATGACACGGCGTCACCATCAATGTACCTTGATCATCACATGTCAGCGGAAAAAAAAGTTTCGTGGACATTTTCTCCATACCCAATATTGAAAGAGATTCCGTGGGAGACCGATAAACTACGAATATTAAAGAAAACAAGCACCTAGATGTTTATTTTCATATTGGTAGATACGTATTGTCATTATCTAAGTGGAACAGTGGGCCACACTTAATTATAGTGAAATACATTTTAGCGGTCAGATTAAGATCTGAAAGTTTTTAGATGCGGTGGACCACCACGTTCTCGTCTTCTCTTTCATGGTCACATCCATCATGTGATTTACATTGCAACAAGACCCATGTGTAGTTTTTCAGTAATCAATCATACAATTTGTTTTTTCTATCTTATATTGGTGTGTGAAATGTTTAGTCAAATGCAAGGAAAATTCATAGTCCAACTTCCCTATTGTTTTAAGGAGAAACGCCACAGGATGTGGAAATCACCTAATGTGAAAATAGGTCTGATCCACTCATCAGGTGTGCCCCACCATAGCAATCGATGAATGGTAGCAGCGGTAAGATGCGTGCAGTACTCCTCAACGGTGTCTAGAATAAGTGTTGAACAATTTAGAGATTGAAAGTGACTCCAAGGTAGCGGTCTGTCATCTCAAATCCATTTCAGACCTGCTGTAGTCCATATGGCATGGATGGTTCCAGGCCAAGAACAAGTTGTAGAGGATCCTTGCAAAGTAAGCCATGTCTTTCGGAAATGTAATTACGTAGTGGTTGGTCTAGATGGGATAGATAGTTCTATGAAAGACTTGAGTTTTTCTTGGTCTATGCTCTCCCGAAGGAGGTGAGAGAGTTGTTGATAATTGACAAAATTGAAATTGGAAATCTCGTTTGGATCTGAGTTGCTCTGGATCCCCGTCTAGTTGGTGGGCAGTAATCTTCAAATAGGTTGGATCGTCATTCTCATTTTACAATTTGTATGGATATTCAAGGTGTCATGATAGAGTTTTCACCAGTAGGCGTATGCTTTGTTTGCATCAACTAAAAAAATAAAACAAAATACAAGTTTGGCTCATCTCACTACTGAATCAGCCCAATTTCAGGCCAGGTGTGAGCTTCCCAATGCTGCCCACCTTTTTCAGGGCTCAGATGTCCTAAACATGGGCTTAGATGTCCTACACATTTCAGTTGACCGAGCTTAATTCTAATTATTTTGTTCCAAAGCAAAGATACCCACACGTCCAGTTTGTCCTATTCAGATATTCAAGACCAAGAGGTACTGGATTCTCTTTCGAATAGGCCCTGAAAGGAGAAGGAAGGCTGGAATGCCAACAGAGGGCTAATATCTAATTTACCCGACCTGATAGTACCCATTTTGGGAACGTCCTGTGCCCCTTACCATAGGGCCCACACTCCATACCTTGCTAAAAAATCAATCCTTGTTTGCCAACCACACATTGTTTAACCAAATCCAATTCTCTCTCAATGCGTTCCTCAAAAAATCCGACTGATTGATGTATGCATTATATATTTCCATCCATCCATTTAGATCCTTTTAGGGCATGCCATTCATCCATTTTGTTAGATCATTTAGGGCATGACCCAAAAAACGAAGGCCAACCCATACTACGAGAAACAATGGCAATCCGATATGTTTTACAGTTAAGAACTTCCTAGCTAGAGCCCACTGTCATGTTTCAGTAATATGTTTATTTGGTATCCTTGAGAAAAAAAGAAAAATCAGCTTGATCCAAAGGTTTTATAGACCACAAAAAGTTTATGGTCAATCATTATTGTTTCGTATAGTATGGTTCACTTGAGATTTAGGTCTCCTTCATTTTTTGAGTCATGCCTTAAAAATAATTTGGCAAAATAGATAAACAGTGTAGATATAAAATACATACATTAATGCGAGCCCAATGGTAAGGGCCGTGCCATCATGGGTGAGGTCGGGCGCATCTAATCTTCACCCTCTAAACATGAGATAAGATTAGTTAAATTTTCCTTTGCCCTATTGAATTTTATCCACTAAGACATTGGAACAATAATAAGAGGTTTTGGTCTACCTAGTTGGTAATATTCGTCATGGCCCACGGTTGAAAGTCGTACCAAATGGACTACTTTCCCACGCATAAAAACAACGGCATTCAAATGGTTGGTGAAAATTCGCTAGCAACATGCAATGGTCAATTGTCAATATTCAATGGTTAGGATCATCTGTTCCCACACAATTTTGAACTACAGGCCATCGATGTAAAAGACACATTAGATCAACGGTCAGGATCCACCACCTCACCTGCCACTTGAGAACTTTACAGTCAGCCACCTTTGTCTTTTCAAAGTCCTTTTCCTTTCAATTAAGACTGGGTAAACGGTCAGCAGTAGCTAATCATCCTGTACGGCAGATATATTTCTCCGCAAGGGCATAGTTGTTTATACTCGTGCATTAAAAAATGGTGTACGTGGCATAAATGTAACTCAAATTCAACCGTCCAAGAAAATGGTCTGAATTTAATAAATAGATGTCCACTAATCAATGGTTAGGATCTCCGATCAATCCAACCTTGTGGTTATGATATACACAGCATATCCCAAGAAATTAACGGTTTTAATTTCAGCCACGTATACGCATGGCAATGTATAGCTGTCTTGCTTTTCCGGCATATCAGACTGGAAAATTCGAACCAGGTACTTTTGGAAGAGTAAACGCCCCACGTGCATTTCGATTGGTCTACTTATGCGGTGGAATTAGCCCGAGTATGGCGCCCTTTTCCTACTCGGATTGCCTGTGCGACCAGCCAAGAGTGCACGTGGCGCACCTTTCTCTAGACGCGCGCTTCGGGCCCAGTTGGCAATTCCATGGATCTTAAGACAATCCACTGACAACACCATCATTACCTTTAAATCCTATCCAATCCACCCTAATCTAATCAAATTTACCTCGGACGTGTTTGGTTCGAGATATTGGAAGGGAAGGGAAGGTTTAATCCCGGGATTTGCCGGGCGTGCCAAACAGTGCAATCCAGGGATATAGCAATCCCAGGGATCTTAAGACAATCCGCTGATAACAATTCCTGGGATTGCTATATCCCTGGACTGATACAGTCCGTTTGGCACGCCCCGCCAATCCAGAGATTAAAGCTTCCGATCCCTTCCAATCCCATGAGCCAAACACGTCGCAGGCTAATTTGTACGGATTATGATGGATTGGATGGGATTTAAAGATAATGATGGTGTTGTCGGTGGATTGTCTGAACATCCATCGGATTTGGATCAGATCACCTGCACTGTTTGGCACGCCCGCCATTCCCGGGATTTACCATCCAATCCCTTCCACTACCATCTAATCCCTTCCAATCCAACCGGCCAAACGGGCCCTTAGGATTCTGAGTTGTCTTTTGACAGGTTAGGAGATTAAGGACCCGGTTTGCAGCACTGCGAATAGCGTCTTGCTAGTGGACGGTGCTCTGTGGGTCCACCATGATGTATGTGTTTTATTCACGCCGTTCATCCAATCTGGATCATTATTGTATGCTATGATCCTAAAAGTTAGGCAGATATAAATCTCAGGTTGGACAGTGGTGATTGAACGCCCACCGTTAAGAAATTACTAAAGACCACTGTAATGTTTATCCGCCATCCAATCTGTTGATTAGGTCACATGGGCCCGGATGAAGAGAAAACACGTACGATATCAGCTTGATCCAAAAGCTTTGTGACCCCAAGAAGTTTTTAACGGTAGACGTTTGATCAACACTATTTCCTATGTGTAGTCCACCTGAGATTTGGACCTAAAATGAGAGAAAAAAGTGGATGGACGGTGTGGATAAAACACATACAGCATGGTGGGCCCACATAGCACCGTCCAGTTGGCAGTGTCAGCATGCAATCCGCGTTCGGAAATTAATTCAGCTTGCATTGCTAAAAAATATTCCCTTGTTTTAGACTTTCAATTTCTTGTACATGTGTGGACCACCCGATAAATGGATGGGCTGGATTTTAAGCGTCCCAGATATCACACAGCACACGTGCGGTTTTTGCATCTGTTTATTGAAGATGGTGGCCCACATGCTGAGCGGTTTGCTTGTTGAGAATCTATATGTTATTGAATCTGAGCCATAGGTCCAACCGTAACAAACTTACACTGAAATAATCGCCCTTCTCTCTGCATGAATTTAGTACACTGAAAAGAAAATTTCCAATGGATCGGATTCAACTCTAAAAGTTAAAGTTTAAGATCATCACTGAAGTTTGATTATGGGACAATAGCCTAGCTTATTTATGAACGGTTCAGATCATTAGACCATCTCAGCATGTAGGTGGAGAAAGGCAACACGGACGCATGTTGTAGAACGTCATACCATTTTCTGGAGAAACTTCAACTGCATGGCTCCAATCTAACGTAAGGCGCCCAGTGGAGGTAAATGACATCATCAGACCACTTTTACGCAGCATTTGTAGGTGGACACTTGCGTCGTACGTGCGTCATCCTTTCACGTGCCATCTTCTCATCTTCCCGCGTATGAACTTCATACAATTTGAACCATCTAAACCAATAAAAGTATTAGTTGATTCTTGTTGTTGGTAGGTTTAGATCGAAACCCTTCATCTCTCTCAAGCCATCTTCATTTTTTGGTAGTGGGTTGTTTCACCTAAGCTGTGGTGTGTCATCTTTGAAATGGTATGGTCAATGCAAATCTCCTTTGGCTAATATAACACTGCTTAGAACGTCATGCAGTGATACAGTCCGTTGATTTAATGAAACACGTTTCCTTGAAAGTCGTACAGATCATAACACATTTGGTCGATGGCCATATATAAGATTGTTGAAGCATTGGAAGATCTGGTCAATTAGGGCCGTTCATCCATTGAATGGCTGAGATGAAAAGTTGACCTTCTAGATTTTCAAGCTGTGTACAGCTATGTTGTGGAGCCCCTCTTACCAATTGGATTCATTTGTGATAAGTTTTCTCATGTCAATTATATATCTCTTACATTACTTTAGCTATGGGAAAGAAAAATGCATCATACGTCCTCTCACTCATTTATCTAAAATTTCATGTCATATTGCTTTTATTTTTTTACACACACGCACACACACTCCTACACACTTTTTTACACCTATGGACGCTTGAACACACTAACGACCCATATTGCTTTTCTTATCTAATTTTGTGTTTCCCTTAAAATCTTCTCCTAACAAATGTAGCATTCTTGAGCTCTATTTTCACTAATGTCAAACCTAGGCCTGTTTGGCCGGACCAATCCCACGATATTAGGTGGGAGAGGAACGACCCGTGATATATATGATTTTCTTAGACCAGGTACTTTTTGATATTTCCTGTGGATCTTAAACAATCTCACCAATTTAAAATTGTCCCATCCCTTGGTTGGACGGATTGGAAGGTAAAATCTGGGATTCCCAAACAAATGTAGCATTCTTGAGCTCTATGTCCACTAGTGTCAAACCTAATGGTTTTGTAGAGGCTTGAACATATGTTGTATGGAGGAATGCTATTAATGAAGAATTAACTACTTGCGTAAAATTATGTGTGTTTCCACATATGTATGCTAAGTTAAAATTTTCTTATGACATACTAGAACTTTTAATATTTTGATATTAAAATGTTTGAGGTGTTATAGTCTATCCTTCTTAAAATAATTTTGTTTTTAAAATTTAAACACTTCTTCCATATACAATGTTGATGATGCTTTAATTTACGTGCGTCCATATGTTCCATACGTACCTTATGAGATAGATTTTGTGTACAATTGTGTATAATAGGAAAAGCCGACCTTCTAGATTCCCAAGCTAAGGTAGCTGCCTTGCTGTAAAAATACCAAAACAGGAATATCAATGTGTGTAAAATACCGTTGCAAGGAGAAAAAAAATACAACAACAAATCCCTTTGTAGTTCTCTCATTGTTCTTCTCTTCCGACAATATTAGTCGCTGCTTTGTGGGCCGCACCATGTTGTATGTGTTTTATCCATGCCATCCACCCATTTTTCCATATCATTTAGAGCCTTATGCAAAAAATGAGGCCAATCAAAATCACAGGTGGACTATGCCATGGGAAAACATTAGTAATTGAATGTCCACCATTAAAAATATCCCAGGGATTACTGTAATGTTTATTAGATATCTAACCTGTTGATTAAGTCACACAGACATGTACCTAGGGAAAAAACAAATATCAGGTTAATTCAAAATTTTGTAGCCTTTGAGAAGTTTTTAGCAACAACGTTGTTTCTGTGATGCGTCTCACTTGAGATTTGAATCTACCTCATTTTTGGACTGATGCCATAAAATGATTTGCAAAAATGTTGGATGTTAATGAAACACATACATCATGGTGGGGTTCACAGAGCAGAGTCAACAGCCAATCTGCATCCTTTTAAAATACACAGTCATCAAGGAGAATACATCCACCGTCCACGTTCACCAGTAAGTCTTCCAATAGGGGGATCCTTACTCTTTCTCGGGTGGTAGACTCTCAGGAGTTTCAACACCCGGTCAAGGGTTCGAGTATCATAGGTGGTGAAATTCCACTAACATGAGTGTGTGGGGTGTGTGTGCATGTGTAAAAAAATTTAAAAAAATAAAAAAGGTCTTCCAATAGGGGTGATTTCGAGGCACCCCATCAGTTGGGCCCTCCAGATGGATGGTCTGGGCCACTAAGCATGGCCCCACATGGAAGGATTCTTGATTACTACACTACAGGGGCAGATTGGATGGTATTAGAGTGGACTGCACGGATTTCAAGGTAATGACAGCTACGCCAGTGAATTGGTGCAAGATCCATGGGATTGCTATATCGGGTCTGTTTGGCACGCCCGACCAATCCCGGGATTAAACCTTCCAATCCCTTTCAATCCCTCAAACCAAACACGTCCCAAGCAATTTTGAAGGGATTAGGGTGGATTAGATGGGATTTAAAGGTAATGATGGTGATGTCAATGGATTGTCTTCAGATCCATGGGATTGCTATATCCTGGGATTAGGATCCCATATCTGTTTGGCATGCCTGACCAATCCCGGGATCTATCTTCCAATCCCATCCAGTCTGCCCGGCCAAACAGGCCCTAAGTCTTCCAATAGGGGGGATCCTTACTTTGCTCAGGTGGTAAACTCTCAGGAGTTTCAACACCCGGTCAAGGGTTCGAGTATCCATAGGTGGTGAAATTCCACTAGTGTGAGTGTGTAAAAAAAAAAAAAAAAAAAAGAAAGTCTTCCAATAGGGGTGATTTCGAGGCACCCCATCAGTGGGGCCGTCCAGATGGATGGTCTGGGCCACTAAGCATGGCCCCACATGGAAGGATTTCTGATTACTACACTACACATGATCAACAAACTGAACGTTTTTCTGGTGGGCCGCACGTTGTATTCTGCCAACTGCTGAATCCGCCAACGCCATGGTGACAATCATGTGAGTCAGCGAAAGAAGTTTCTAGGGCATTCCATGGTGTGAACGTTATTATGGACCGTTTGATCATAATTAAAAAGTAAAACCTACGACTTTGGAAAAAATTGGGGTGGAAGAAATAAAGAAAAGGAAGTGCAGATGGCCCACTTGAGATTAATTGTCCACCATTGTGCAAACTGACCAACCTAGGGATGTTAGAGGAGAAGATCTTTTGGATTAAAAGAAAACAAGGAGAATTTGATGCGCGAGCAATTTCTCAGGATTTAGTAATCCTAAGTTAGGGTGTTGTTTGGTTGCACCAAATACCATGAAATCTAATGTTATTTTTGCACCCAATTAGCATTAATCATGAAATATCATGAAATTGTTGCAACCAAACACACCCCTGTGAAGTATAATAATAACTACCCAAAGTATGGGATTACTCTATTTGATCTTGAGCCCAGATCCACTAAAAAGCTTGGTGGGTTACACTAAAGGTACAACACAATGTGTGGGGTCCACCGTGTAATTTTTGTTTATGAGGGATGACATGATCAGACCAGTTTGATCTAAAAGAAAAAAATGATGAATGATATGATGAGGTCCACTTGATCCAGTGAAGGAAATGAGGGGAGATTGGTGCTGGGCATTTTGGCACAGCTATGATGCTGGGCGCGCCTCTCCTAATTGATATGCACATTGAATTTAGAATCCAAACCGTCCAATTAGTGGACCGATTCTAGATACGTTATTAACCCAAAATTTCACTGGAAATCGATCCTAACCGGCCACTGGTGGGGCATTTAGATTTTAGTAGACACCAAAAAATGAAAACCATTAGTAAGAGGTTGGGTTGTCAATCCAATCTAACTATTTGGATATGACCAACTTTAATTGGGCCCCACTGTTTGGACGGTTCGGATTGGAGGTACATGCTACCTGTACAACAGGGGAGCCACGTCAGCACTGTAGTTGCGGTGCAATGCCCCAACTCCTAGTCATTCCCCAAGAAATGAAATGGATGCTTATGGTCAGACACATCTAATTACAAAATAAAAAATAAAATAGTGGTTGCACGTGGTCAACCCTTTCATGGTTAGGCCTGCTATTTTCATGGCTGTCATGATCCACGCTGGTGTTATGCTCGTGGTAAAGATGATATGGGGTCACCATTTACATCCATCCGTTTCCTTTTGATACACCGATCTCCATTGAATGATTCAAAATAACTCAAATTGAATGATCTAACCATCATATATTTGATGGCCGGCCACCGAATGGGTGGTTGAAAAGAAAATGGTTATTGGTCCAAATTCAAATTCAAAAGATCATTCAATTTTGGACTACTATTAATTTGTTCATATTTTCTACGTCCTATTGAAATTGTGATGACTTTGACTGGGCTAGTGGATAAGTTCCAACTTGTCATGCATGTGAGACAACTAACTCATCCCCAAGGCTAGCCCACCATCAGTAATCAATCTGATCCAGTCATAAGGTGGGTCATGCCATATAAAACAATGGGTAGATACATGATCTAGAGTTCGGCTGCAACCAGTCTGAGAAGTAGTAGGTCGGGCTAATTTCGGCACATCTTCATGGTTGGACCACCCTTTTGGTCGGTTCAAACGTACGTGGCGTATGCATGATAAGTTGGAGCTTATCCACTCGGTGGACCATAAATCAGCGACCCATTTTTCTTTTGAAAATAACTCATGTGTAGATACAATATAAACTATAGATCCAAACACGACCTTGATGAGTAGTTGATTGGGTGGTGACCGGCTGACCGCAACACCACACAATTAGGTTGTGCTGGACACCGTGGGGCCCACTGTGTTGTATGTGATTTATCCATGCCGTTCATCCATTTTAGCAGCTCATTTTAGGCATGAGCCCAAAAAAGAAAGCAATTAAAAAGCTCAAGGGTCCTTACTCTTGCTCCGGTAGTAGACTCTCAGGAGTTTCAACACCAGGTCTAAGGGTTGAGTACCCATGGGCGATGAAATTCCACTACGCTCGAGTGTGTGTGGGGTGTGTGTGCATGCGTAAAAAAAAAAAAAAAACAAAAAGCAATTAAAAAGCTCAAGTGTACCACACCGTAGGTAATAGTTGTGATTGAGAGCCCACCATTAAAAGATCTTAGGGGTTATGAGTTTTGTATGTTTGTGTTTTACTTTAATCTAAGTCCGTGTGACCTTGTGAGTTTTGTATGTTTGTGTTCTACTTTTATCTAAGTTTGTGTGACCTTGTCGGCCAGGAGGAGGTTTCAACGGTGGGTGTTACCATCACCTTTGTTTGTGGTGTGATCCACTTGAGCTTTAGATTTGTTTTAATTTTGGGCTCATTCCTTGCAATGAGCTGGAAAGACGATGGCATGGATATAAAACACATATCAAGGTGGCCCCATAACCCTAACATTACCTAGTTAAATAGTAGACGATCATGATTTCTATTAGACTTCATGGTTTTCTGCTAAAAATAGTAAGTGTACGGATCCTTACTCTTGGACGGATGGTAGACTCCTTGGAGTTTCAACTCCCGTTACAGGGTTCGAGTATCCATGGGGGGGGGGGGGGGGAGGGGTAGGGAGTGAGTGTGTGCGTGTGTGGGGGGTGTGAGTGTGCGTGCGTAAAAAAAAAAAAAAAAAAACATTACCTAGTTGGGTCACCACCAATCTACTTCCCTTTGATCCATGCCCCGCGGCCACTTATGTAAGACTCTATTTAGTGGGCCACATGTAATGATAGATTTTGATTTAATCATTGGATTATTCGGATTGCGTCATTCAGTGTGCCTCATCATAGTTGTAATCACTACATATAAGTTCGTGCGGGACACTTAAACCATATTCCCAAATATGAAAATCTATTGTGTAGAGATTCTAGAGGAGAGAAGTGTCACGGATAAGATTCTCAGATCCTCTACTCAATAAATACATATTCTAGTCTCCTCACGTTTACAAACTAAAAACATTAATTCCGTCGATAGATTTCATAAAGGTGCAAAGCACGTAATATCAAAATCTCATCCTCTACGTAGTGACATCTGGAATGTCTTTCCAAGCAAGTACATGTTTAATTAATGTTACAATGTAAAATCTTTATTATTGATGTACAGACAATCCATTTATTTTGCCATTTAGATTACAACTTAAGACTTATAAATTACATACATGGCAAATAATGTAATGAACCAAAGTTGTCTGTTTGATTATATGATTATCAAGTGGACATTCATTGGACGGTTAAAAATGAAAAATATCCAACGGTCCTGTTTCTACAAATAAGCGTCCACTAATGAAAGGCCACGAGAGTTCAACCAATTTGGACGTTGGGAATGATTTAACAATCTAATGGTTTCATTTGAGTTAACAAGTGCAATGTCTATAATTTCTGAGTGCCTCGTATGAAGTGGATTACCCTACCACGAAATATACACTGCAGGGCTCAAGCACTACTGTGGACGGCACAATTCTTTGGGATGCAAATTTCCTGTAACCCTAAGTTCTATTAGGCCTACTGTGATGTCTGTGTCATATCAACTCTGATGGATGGGCTCCACTATCTTATATTAGGACTTTACCTAAAATCAGGTAGATTTAGGACTCAAGTGAGCCAAACTATAAGAAACGGTTGGGATTGAAGGCCCACCTTTGAAAGCATGGAAACATCATGGGTGTTCCCACCCAATTGTTTCTCGCTATGAAGGTTTCAACCAGTGGGTGTTTCCACCCAACTGTTTCCAGTGATTTGGTCTACTTAGGTTTTTGATCTACTTTATTTTTGGGTTTATGTCTTGAAATTAGCTGTAAAAACTCATAAATGGAGCGGATATCATGCTAATATTATGGTGGGAATAAACTTAGGGCCTGTTTGGTCAGGTGGATTGGTATCCCATTCCATGGTGTGGATTTCAAAGTAATGATGGTGTTGTCCATCTGGATTGTCTCAAGATCATGGGATTGCTTTAGATCCTGGATTGATTCTTCTCCGATAGGATTTACCCCTTCAATCCTTGAACCAAACCCGTCCTAGGTAAATTTGAACGGATTAGGATGGATCGGACGGATTTAAAGGTAATGATGGTGTTGAGTGGATTGTCTTATTCATGGGACATACCCGGGATCGACCCGGTTTGTTTGGCATGCCAATGGACCCAACCAGACATGCCAAACGGGCCCTCAAAGTCTTTTAATATCACGGTTTATAAATTGTACGTGTGATAATCGGAAACTTTTCACATGTTCACGTGGCCTTCCTCCTAAATTTGTAACCGTTTAATATCAATATTTCATTTTGAAGAAAGATATTAAATAAAAAATCTTCAAAAATCTAAAAAGATATACAAATTTACAAAATCCACCCATTAACCAATTAGCATTAAGTGCGCCCATTGCACCAGCGGGACCAGTCTACAACAACAGCTTTATGCAGTTAGTAAAACACCCAAAAACTACGGGTCCATCTTGTTTATATATATATATATATATATATATATATATATATATATATATATATATATATATATATATATAAAATCCATTCTGTCCATCAGGTGAGAAACCTTATTTTAACCGTACATATAAAATATCAGCACAATCGAAAACTGATGTGCTCTACATCAATGAGAATAGTGTAAAATTGCTCCTAAAATCTCTAAGTCATGTGTTGTGTGGCCCACCCGAGTTTTAGATCGGGCTGAATTTCTTTAATATTCTCTTCATCCCAGTGAATTTCACGTGATTACGTGGTGTTATTAGATACATACACAGTGATGGCTCCACGAATAAACGTACGGTTGGTATCCCATCTCCATTGTTTCCTGTGACTGTGCCCATCTGAGTTGTTCATCTGGATGATTCTTCTCCGTAGGATTTATCTTCGAAGCTAGAACATGATGGAATCATCCATCTCCGTACAATTTATCTTCAAAGCTAGAACATGATGGACGGAGTGGATTTTACACATACGGCATGGTGGACCAAAGACATGGAAATCAGATTGCGTACTGAGTTACTCAATAGGCTCCTGCGCCTGTTTGGCCAGTTGCATTGGAAAGGATTAGGTGGGATGGGATTAAAAAACATAATTATTACACACGGCATGGGATTAAAAAACATAATTATTACACACGGCAGGGATCATTCCCGATTACCATGGGATAAGTTTAATTCCATGCTTTGTTTGTAATACGATGGTACATTGAATGGATATACCCACCATCATTTGAAACTATTGAAAATAACCAAGGTGTGTTATATTTAAACTGTTTATTTGTTTTGTAACCTCATTTTATAGCATGAACCTAAAAATGATGCAGATCCAAAACTTACGTGCCCCAAAGAAGTTTTCAACGGTAAGTATTCGATCCCCATTGCTTTCTATGATGGGATCCACTTGAGCTTTAGATCTACCTGATTTTTTTGGCCCATGCTCTAAAATAATCACAAAAAATGAGTGGACAGTGTGGATGTAGCCCACACATCATGGTGAGACCTACACAACTTGCTAACATTAAGTGAAATTGGCACGGACTAATGCAATTCCATCCAATCTACTACCAAGCGTTTCCATTCTTCCTCCTAAATGGAGTGGAATTGGCACACGTACCAGATGCAATTCCATCCCACCTAATCCTTTCCAATGCAACAGGCCAAACAGGCTCTTATCATACTGAGTAAACTTTGTTGGGCCCATTGTGAACTCATATGGCTCATCTGCACTGTCCATCTATTTTTCCAAATCATTTTAGGAGTTGAGCCAAAAGATAAAGTATATCAAAATCTCAAGTAGACCATGCCAAAGGAAACCGTGGAAGTATTGATTTCCACCGTTCAAATATTTCTAAGGCCTCCAGTGATGTTTATTTGTCATCCAAACGGTTCATAATATAAAAAAGACATGGATGAATGGAAAACACAAATATCATCTTGATCTAATACTTCTGTGGCCCCATGAACTTTTCAACAGTAGACTTCAATTCACACTGTTTTAGGTGGTGTGGTCCACTTTAGCTTTGGATATGGTTAAATTTTTGTTTAAAGCCCTAATACGATAAAACGTACGGACGGATTTGATAAAAATGCATGAATGACAGTAGGCTCCACGTATGATACTGAGTTAGTCACTACTCAGTACGCAATCCGCTTCCAAAGAGATGGGTGTTTTGCGAGCTGTGTAAAACCGGTGATGTAGACGGAATCTGGTCCACAGATTCCGCACCAGCTGTATATGTTCCAACGTTCGGAAGAACCTTCTCAAAATCGACCGGAATCGTCTACAGCACTGTTTTCCGCAGCGCGTAAAACACCTAAGACTGTGGAATCCACCATGCTGTATATGTAAAATCCACTCCGTCCATCAGGGAGAACCGTCATTTAGATCATATCACGCAGAAAAAAAAGCCTAATTAAATCTCATATGAGCCACACCAATGGAGAAAAGGAGAAATTGCTATCAAAACCACTAAGTTCACAAGTGGTAGCTCGCCCAAGTCTTATATCATGCTGATTTTTGTTTATTATCTTCATCATGATGATTTACACCTGATTAACAGGTTCGATGAAAGAATCACGCCATGGTGGCCTCACACGCAAGGATATGGTTGGCATCCCATTCCCGTTGTTGTAGGAGGTGTGGCCTGCCTTTGTTATCGATCTAGCTGGTTTTTGGCCTTAGAGCCTAATATTGAGGATAGCGCCTGATAAACGGAGTAGATTTTAGATATGAAACATGGTGGGCCCCACAGGTTTGGTGTCTAACGCATTGGGTAAAACACGTGTTTTAGAATCACCATATTCGCTCCAGTCTATCATCTTCCGACAACATGTCGGGAAGGAAAGGTAATTCCGTACTTGGGAGATGGTATAGTCATGGCAATTGGTAAGTGGTTAAAAATGCACTTCGATCGGATGATCCTGACCATCTAATCTGTGGCCTTCCAAGCAATTATCACAAAACAAAATTGATTAGTGGTTTGAGATTTGGCGTGCGAGAGTGTAGAAAAGTGATGTCTATGAAAGCCTGATAGTCGTGACTTTTAAAACATGGGTCATCCATGGAACGGCCCACTAGATGGACGGTCACGATTGGTACCTCGCTGCCACGTGTGGGGTGGAGAGGGAGAGAGCTCTATCCTATATTACCCTCCGTAACCTCGCCACGTCTACGAACCTCCGAATCCCAGCTGTGGCCTCTTAATAATCTATTCTATTTTTAACCTCGATTCGTTGGACGGTTGTAAACAAGTCTTATACCCCGAGTCGGCAAAATCTAACAAAAATAACACGCATGGGATAAGAACCCTGCAAAGATTACTCGTGTACACACGTGTGCGGGATCAGATGGTCCTTAGCTCGTGAGGTGCTGGGCCAAAATTAAAAGATGGTGAAATGATCAACGGTCAGATTCAAGGTACAAGAATGCCTCAACGGGAGTTCATTCAACGGTCAGATTCCAGCATGTGCACACATGCAGAGCTGTTTGGACGATCGTAACTGTCCATTTTCTGGGTGATAGGACGAGGCAGAGTCAGATGATCATGCGTGAAAGACAATGCTGACCGTTGATTTTTAAATTGAATGTGACATACAAAAGTTACATGGCCACTTGATCCAAAATCAGCTTGAGATTTAGATCTACTTAATTTTTGGACTCATTCCATAAAATGATCCGAAAACCTTTGTGGGCCATAAAAGACCTGGCTAAAGGGGAAAAAAAACAAATATCAGCTTGATCCATAACTTTTGTAGCCCAGGAAGTTTTTAGTGGTGGGCGTTCAATCAACACTGTTTCCTATGATATGGTCTACTTGAGATTTAGATCTACGTAATTTTTAGACTCATTCCATAAAATGATCTGAAAAATGGATGAAGGGTGTGGATGAAACACATACATCACCACCGGAGCACAGAGGCCTGTCCAGAGCACAGAGGCCTGTCCACTAGCCATTGGCTGGTGGCAGGGTCACTAACCAATCCCCATCCGTGTTAATGGAAGTGTATACCATTGAAATCTTTTTGGGCCACACCAAAGTTCTGGATCAGACTAATATTTTCTTTTTCCCGTCACCCCACTGAGGCTCACCTTATAAATAGGTTGGGATGGCATATCAGCATCACGGTGGGCTCTATATAAATTTCAATGACACCTGTCACCTTATTCTTCGTGGTGCAACCCATATAATTTTTGAATCAGCACTCTTTAATATATTAAAAACACTAAACAATGATTTTTTTTATTTTTATTTTTTATAAATATCGAATCAGCTTGATTTTTGAGTTAACATACTAATATGAGCTCTTACAAATATGATGGACTGTATGGATCACCACAGGCCCCACAGAGCGCTTTGTCGCATCGGCTCCGATGGAGTTGGCAATTGGTGGGGCTGCCTAGCCCAACTCAGGTGACTTGGCTTGAAGGCACCAAGGCTTGGGCTATTAAAGCTTTTATAAAATTTCCAAACCGTGGATTTCCATTTAGATGGTGAATTGTATATTAATACATTCATTGTAGTTTATACACATTGTTGAGGTCAAAATCTAGACCACCCTCCACTCGATGCCGTGAACTTTCGACGAACCCTGGTCCTGCACAAAAGAGTGAGTAAATGAGACCTTGGCTTAACCGGGGGACCCTTCGATGCCTAAGTCAGGCTAGGGAATCTGGGTCTAAATTGAATGTAGAGAGATGGTGTGAGAGATTGCATACCTGTAGTAATGGAGTCTCTGGGTTTTTATATCTGTAGGTTAGATGATCCACGTCTGTTAATCTCGACATGATTCACTCAATAAGTGAGATATCGTGATCGTGGAGATATTATCTGCAATCTTTGGATCGTGCGGCGTATCGTGTCTTAAAGGTACGTATCCTTGGACGAGATCTTCGGTCATGTCCGCGTCTAAGTTGATCTCCAGGCTCGACATACGAGATATCCTCACCAAGGCTCTACCTTAGCCTTGGCGTACAGAATATCCTTACCCGGGCTAGGCCTCAGCGTAGGGGCTCGACCTCAACCTCGGCATACGAAATATCCGCACTCTGACTCGGCCTCAGATCATGCAAACTTGAGGTCGAGTACTAATAGTCAGAGTCTGTCGATAGATCACTAAAGTCGGAGTTCGCTAAATGAAGCTGAGGACGAGGGTAAGAGCTCAGCTCAGTCATCCTTCTTCGGATGAGGACGAAGGTTCGGGTTGGCCATTCAGGATTGCAGTTCTGAATCGTGATTCATTAGTGGGGAGCTAGTCTCAACTAGCTTACGGTCGTTACTCAGGGGTCAACTCATACTTGATGTGGAATCCTCCTCCCGAGGCCGGCCCCAATTATCCTTGTTCAGATTCCCCCATAACACATAATGGAGATAATTGAGTGGGGTATATGTGTGGTCGATAAATTATATTATTTGACATAATTGTGCCAAAAAATAATATGATAATTTAAAAAATAAATTATCTTGTTTGACATAACTATACTAAAATATATTATAATAATTTTAAAGTATGATGATTTATAAGCACACACTCTAATGTAAAGGCAAGGGCTAGGCTTCTTTTAGCTTGTTCATGCTTCAACTATTAAGTTAGGACTTAGTGCTTGAGTGCCCTCAACCCATTGTCATTCCTAACTCCATAGGACGCATTGCCTGTGAAAAAATTAGATATGAATTGTGTTGATTCAATACCAATTACCTTAGCACGGTTCAGATCCTAATGTCAAAAATAAGATTTAGACAAAAGCATGTTTGAGATTTGTTAGGTTGGATAACCTAACTTTAATCACAACCTATTATCACAGGTAGGACCTACACAACCCTTATGGCCCGTTTGGGAGGGCGTATTCCTAACCCTTTGGATTCAGAACCCCTTGGATTTGAAATCCTCTTATTGCATTTGGCACTCTGGATTGGGAATCAACTTTAATCCAAAAGTAGCTATGCATGGTATATTTACAAGTGTTTGAATTTAATTACTAAATCAACTTTAATATCTCTAATTAACGAACATATGTAATGTTTGACACAATGGTTGTAATAAGCCTGTTGAAATATGTACTTTGCCAGAAATAATGAAATTCCAAGTATCGGATGAGCCATAAGCACAAGATCATGTTCGAGTGACTAACTAACGATTTTTAACTGTTGATTTAAATGGACAATGTTTGGACGGCACTGATCATTATATTAAAGTAATTATAATGATGTAATTGATAATCTAATTGTTTTGGGATATCATTAGTGGGTCATGTGCCCAATAATTTAATAGTCCGGTAACACACATATTACACATGCAACTCTTGGAAGAATTTTAGATGTAATCCCAGCTTTTTGAGGGGAATTTGAACCCCATGGAAATCCGCACAAGATCATGTTCGAGTGGCTAACTAACGATTTTTAACTGTTGATTTAAATGGACAATGTTTGGACGGCACTGATCATTATATTAAAGTAATTATAATGATGTAATTGATAATCTAATTGTTTTGGGATATCATTAGTGGGCCATGTGCCCAATAATTTAATAGTCCGGTAACACACATATTACACATGCAACTCTTGGAAGAATTTTAGATGTAATCCCAGCTTTTTGAGGGGAATTTGAAACCCCATGGAAATCAAATCTCCCCCCCCCCCCCCCCCAATCCATGGTTCCAAACAACCCCTTAAAGATTTTAGCTATTCAAAGCATGTCCTAAAGATTTTAGGTCAAAGAACCCACCTTTAATCACAGCTATACAAAATATGTTTGAAAGTTATTAGGTTGAATAAGCTAACTTTAACCATGACTTATTGTAAAAAATAAGACCTACACAACACTTATATATATATATATATATATATATATATATATATATATATATATATATATATATATATATATATATGGGAAAAGGTACTATGCACTCGAGCTGATGGGAACGTCCCATGAGGTCGAGCTGTGTGGGCCCCACTGTGATGCGTTTCGAACATCTACCCCGTCAGTCAGATGCACCATTCCATCCAGGGCCTAGGTCTCAAAAATCAAGTCAACCCGTGACTTGTGTGGGCCACACCACATACAAAAGTTCAGAGGGGCAGTGCACCATTAAAACATTCATAATCATTTTTTAGGCTCACCAAGATGTGGTTTGCAAATCCAGCCCATCCATTATGTGTGTCTCACTTGGATGAGGGTTCAGACCAAGTTTCAGCAGCATTCAAAACTGAGGTGGGCCCCACCAAGTGCTTTTATATGTTTTTGGTATGTCTTCACATGATTTTAGATGGTATGGCCCACCTGAGTTCCGTATATCATTGATTTTTGGGATATCCCATAATTTAAAGGGGACCCATCAAATGCACAGTGTTGATGGTCGACACGCATCACGGTGGGGTCCACACAACTCGACCTCATGGGAGCTCATGCCAAAAACATATAAAAACACTTGGTGGGGCCCACCTGAAATTTGCATGCGTCTGAAACTTGGTCTGAACTCTCATCCAAGTGGGACACACATAATGGATGGGCTGGATTTGCAAACCATATCTCGGTGGACCCAAAAAATGATTATGAATGTTTTAATGGTGCACAACCCCTTTCAACTTCTGTATATGGTGTGGCCCACACAAGTAATGTATTGACTTAATTTTTGAGACCTAGGCCCACGATGGAATGATGCATCTAACTGATGGGGTAGATTTTCGAAATGCATCACGGTGGGGCCCACACAGCTCGACCTTATGGGACGTTCCCATCAGCTCGAGCGCATAGTACCTTTTCCCACACACACACACACACACACACACACACACACACACACACACACACATATATATATATATATATGGGAAAAGGTACTATATATATATGTGGGAAAAGGTACTATGCACTTGAGCTGATGATAAGCTCTCGTGAGGTCGAGCTATGTGGGCCGCACCGTGATGTGTTTCGACCATCAACACCGTGCATTTGATGGGTCCCCTTTAAATTATGGGACGTCCCAAAAATCAGCGGCATACGGAACTCAGGTGGGCCATACCATCTAAAATTATGTGAAGACACCGTTAAAACATATAAAAGCACTTGGTGGGGCCCACCTGAGTTTTGCATGTGTCTGAAACTTGGTCTGAACCCTCATTCAAGTGGGACACACATAATAGATGGGCTGGATTTTCAAACCACATCTCGGTGGGCCCTCAAAAATGGTTATGAATGTTTTAATGGTGCACGGCCCCTCTCCACTTATGTATGTGGTGTGGCCCACACAAGTCATGGATTGACTTGATTTTTGAGACCTAGGCCCACGATGGAATGGTGCATCTGACTCATGGGGTAGATGTTCGAAACGTATCACAGTGGTGCCCACACAGCTCGACCTCATGGGGCGTTAAAATTAGCGCATTGTACCTTTTATATATATATATATATATATATATATATATATATATATATATATATATATATATATATATATATATATATATATATATATATATAGGAAAAGGAACAATGCGCTTGAGCTGAAGATAAGCTCCCATGAGGTCGAGCTGTGTGGGCCCCACCTGATGTGTGTCGACCATCAACACCGTGCATTTGATGGGTCCCCTTTAAATTATGGGATATCCCAAAAATCGATCGTATCTGAACTCGGGTGGGCCATACCATCTAAAATCATGTGAAGACATGCCAAAAACATATAAAAGCACTTGGTGGGGCCCACACGAGTTTTGAATCTTGCTTTGAAACTTGATGCGAACCCTCATCCAAGTGGGACACACATAATGGATGGGCTGGATTGGCAAACCACATCTCGGTGGACCCAACAAATGATTATGAATGTTTTAATGGTGCACGGGCCCTCTCCACTTCTGTATGTGGTGTGGCCCATAAAAGTCACGGATTGACTTGATTTTTGAGACCTAGGCCCATGATGGAATGGTGCATCTGACTGATGGGGTAGATGTTCGAAGCGCATCACGGTGGGGCCCACACAGCTCGATCTCATAGGGCGTTAAAATCAGCTCGAGCATATTGTACCTTTTCCATATATATATGTGTGTGTGTGTGTGTGTGTGTGTGGGAAAAGGTACTATGCGCTCGACCTCACGAGTCCGTCCCATGAGGTCGAGTTGTGTGGGCCCCACTGTGATGCGTTTTGAACATTTACCCCATCCGTCAGATGCACCATTCCATCGTGGGCCTAGGTCTCAAAAATCGAGTCAATCCGTGACTTGTGTGGGCCACACCACATACAGAAGTGGAGAGGGGCCCTGCACCATTAAAACATTCATAACCATTTTTGAGAGCCCATCGAGATGTGGTTTGCAAATCCAGCCCATCCATTATGTGTGTCCCACTTGAATGAGGGTTCAGACCAAGTTTCAGACGCATGTAAAACTCAGGTGGGCCCCACCAATTGCTTTTATATGTTTTAATGGTGTCTTCACATAATTTTAGATGGTATGGCCTACCTGAGTTTCGTATACGGCTGATTTTTGGGATATCCCATAATTTAAAGGGGACCCATCAAATGCACGGTGTTGATGGTCGACATGCATCACGGTGGGGCCCACATAGCTCAACCTCACGGGAGCTTGTAGTCAGCTAGAGCGCATTGTACCTTTTCCCTCATATATATATATATATATATATATATATATATATATATATATATATATATATATATATATATATATAGGAAAGCGCTCATTTCTGCGAACCGGTTCGTACGTAGTACGTCTGAACTTTTTGATGACCCATCATCGTGATGAATCTCGTAAATCTAAGAATCACGAGTTCATGTGAAGCGAGAACCTCATGAAACCCTATAGTATAAATTTTTACTTTGATCCAGAAACTTTGGTGGACCGTGAAAAATGTAAATGACTTCTTTCCTTGATTTGAATTTCTCTTTGCTATGGACGGTATGGATAAAAGTTTTAGATAAATAAAACTTGGTCCTGGGGGGATTTCACTTGATAAGTCCATTTCATATGAACGGGATTTGCGAGATTCATCACGTATGATGGGTCATCAAAAAGTTCAACGTACTACCCACTGAACTGGTGATCTTCTGCAGGTGACGCTTTCTCTATATATATATATATATATATATATATATATATATATATATGTGGGAAAAGGTACTATGTGCTCGACCTCACGAGTCCGTCCCATGAGGTCGAGTTGTGTGGACCCCACCATAATGCGTTTCGAATATTTACTCCATCCGTTAGATGCACCATTCCATCGTGGGCCTAGGTCTCAAAAATCAACTCAATCCGCGACTTGTGTGGCCCACACCACATACAGAAGTGGAGAGGGGCCGTGCACCATTAAAACATTCATAACCATTTTTGAGGGCCCACCGAGATGTGGTTTGCAAGTCCAGCCCATCCATTATGTGTGTCCCACTTGAATGAAGGTTCAGACCAAGTTTTAGGTGCATGCAAAACTCAGGTGGGCCCCACCAAGTGCTTTTATATATTTTAACGGTGTCTTCACATAATTTTAGATGGTGTGGCCCACCTGAGTTCCGTATACGGCTGATTTTTAGGATATCCCATAATTTAAAGGGTACCCATCAAATGCACGGTGTTGATAGTCGACACGCATCACGATGGGGCCCACACAGCTCAACCTCACGATAAGCTTATCGTCAACTGGAGGGCATTGTACCTATATATATATATATATATATATATATATATATATATATATATATATATATATATATATATATATATATAAAGCATGTTCAAAAGTTTTAATGGTGAATAACTTACCTTTAATCATGGTTTACTGTCTTTTATAAGAGCTCCACGAAGTATGTTCGAAAATTGTTTAGTTGAATTAATCAGCTTACTTATAAAAGGTACTCTCACAGAGCATGTAATCAAATCCTGCCCCCTCTCCATCCGGACCATCCCTGTGCCACCCAGCTACGTGGTGCTGGGATCATCACACAGTTCGCGTCCGTGAAATTCATGTTCCCCGGGAGTGTACGCCGCAATTAATCTCAATGCACGTTAGTACATTACTCGTGGGCCAGGCCTGCTGGGGGAAGATGACCCCCCCCCCACCCCGAACGGGCAGTTCTGTGGGCCAGCCCACCGTGATGTATCTGTACATCCATACCGTCTATCCATTTTCTCAGTTTATTTTAAGCTATCAAAATAAAAATGATGCAGATTCAACTATCAAATGGACCACACCACGTATTACTCTTGCATTTAATGTAACTGACATTTAATGCTTTGTGCATTTTTAAAGCAACCAGCTTATTATTTGGTGTGGTCTACTTGAGCGTTGGATATGCCTTATTTTTGTGTTCATGGCTTAAAATAATATGAGAAAAGGGATTGACGGTTTGGTTTGGAACAGATGCATCACGGTGGGCCCGCCCGCAGAACTGTCCGTTCGGAGCTGGCCGGGGTAGTACGCAATCCGCGTCCCCCACACGCGTGTCAATCCCTGAGAGTGACTGACATACTCGCGCGAATATATCTCATTTCATAACGCCAAAGCGATACAAACGAAGGATACACAGAATGTACGGTCCATTTTTACCAGTATTTATTATTTTTTATTCCCAACATTATCTCAGCCGCTATTTAAGTTCTTCCCGTGCGTCCGTTTCATACACGCTTCTCTCTCTTCCCATCTCTCTATAAATTCACCTCCCTCCCTCTTCCATCAAATACAACTCCTCCCAAACCATTCCTGCAAAAATGTCCAAAAATGCCATCTTTGTGCTTTCTCTCTTTCTCCTTTTATCGCTAACGTACGCCTCCCGCCCTGGCCGAGTTCTTCTCAACGACATCCCACAGAAAACCCAACAAGAGGTAGGTCTATTTATTCAAAATCAGGTATTTTGGGCTTGGATTTTGATTTTTAGTGAGGGGTTTTTCTTATAAGTTGATTAATCTTATTGGGTTTTCTTATATTAGGTTTTTGATGATGAGAATATGGACGGTGGAGATGGATGTGATGGAGTTGGGGAGGAAGAGTGCTTGATGAGAAGGACCCTTGTAGCTCATACAGATTATATCTATACACAGAAGGAAAAGAAACCATGATTTTGTAGCTGGGTTTTTTTTTTTTTTTTCCTGGGTTTCGGTATATTAATCTCCTTTGTTAACTAAATCATCTCCAATCTATAAATTTCAATAAGAGAATATTTTATTAGATGTTATTGGATATATGTGGCTTTTATTATTTATTTGTTTTAAAAAAAATAATTATTATATGGTTTTGTGTATCATAGGATGGATGGTGGGGAATCAATGGTTGGTATGATTGTGATTATGAGACATGAAATTTCAACGGTTAATTTGTGTTATAAAGAAAAACATTGATACCCTTGCAATGTGTGATGGGTGATACGCAGCCATTTAGAAATTTCGTAGAAATTGCATATGTTGGAAATTGTAATACAAATGGTCATTTAAGATATCTAAGTTATGGTATCTAGTGTATATGTACAATGAACCAAAAAGAAAGCTTATTTGATTACCGGACTATTGGATTCGCGGACATTTATTGGACTGTTAACAATAAAAATATCTAACTGTTCTATGTCCAGCTTGCTTTTTTTTTTTTTTTTTTTTTTGTCTTTTGTGGGGAGGTCGGTTGGGAATTTGGCTCTTAAATGAGGGGTTAAATGCGCATGGTTCGATGGTCAACCGTTACGTTTGCTGAGGGTGTGGTTGCTCATACGTGACAATGTGCCGCACGTGTACGAGACAGACACTGCTCGTCAGGTGGGCCCTTCCGTTTTGATACCATGAGATAATCCTAGCTGTTGAATTACGCAATTTCATTGAATGCGAACCATTGGTCAACATCTGTAACTGTCTACTTTTATTCGTTGCCTATCGTATTAGACTGGACCCGGACTGCGTACTGAAAAACTATGCTATAGCCTACTGAGTAACTCTGTGGGGCCCACCGTGACGTATGTATCTTATCCAGGCCGTTCATTCTTCTTTTTTTTTCAGCTCATTTTATGTCATGACGTCGGATGTGGACCCTATGAAGGTTTCAACGGTGGACGTACCTATCCCCGCTGTTTCATGTGGTATGGTCTACTTCAGCTTTGTATATGCATCAATTTTTGGCCCATGCCCTAAAATCAGCTATTAAAACGGATGGACGGTGTGGATAAGTCACATACAAAACGGTGGCCCTACCGAGCGAGTTACTCGGTTAGCAAACTGTAATATTATACTTTGCTTTGGCTCTGTCGATCTGTCGTGATTCACGATATAGCCTCTGCCGCGATCCACTAGAAAACCGTTTTCTGATGTCGTCTTATGATTTAAACGGTTCATATTATTGTTTACTACAAATAATCTTCCGTCACGTGATCGTACATCAGTGAAGATGTTGTTACCCATTGACGTCTGGCATTGAATTCGACTTGTTGAAAAAGTTTCTCATCAACGTCCTAGATTTATGTAAAGACAATGATGCCGATCATCAGTTATGTGTAGAATATCTTTTAATTTTTTTTTTTTTTTTTTTTTTTTTTTAAATTTAATTTTATGGTTGCTCTTTTATCATATAATCGACTTCATGGACAGTTCAGATCATAGGGCATCTTAACCAATGTGTGCCTAATATAGTGGATGTGTGGATAGAAGAGAAAAAGAAATTGGAGGCGGACTGCTCACTACTTAAACCTTCCTAGAGGTGACCATGTTTTTCTTTTCCCTCACACAGGCACATGTAGAGCTGTAAACGACTCGGTTGGCTTGCTCGTCTTGACTGAAAAAGCTCGTTTTGACTTGGTTCAAAACTGGGTTCAAGCCAAATTGAATTGATTTTTTGAGCTTGAAAAAATTTTGAGCCAAGTTCGAGCATTCCCAAACTCAACTTGACTCGGATTGAACCCCAACTCGAATCAAACTTGGATCCAACTAATTCGGTGACTAGGTCATTTTTATATTGATGTTGCTCAACAAGTGTTTGATGAAATGATTCAACAAAGTGTTGGCCAGTGGTGAGGAATGTATGAATGTGAAACAAATATCCTTGTATCTTGATTTTTATGTTGCCTACTAAGCGTTTGATGAAATACTTGTAAACCTATGCTGTTGTTTTACATTCTGTAAGAAATAGAAGGTACACTATATGTGTTTGAGAAAATCTAAACATACCAGATGCGTAGGGATTTCGATTTTGGCTCGAAACGCCCAATGCATCATTCGATAATCGGCCCGAGCGAGTTTTAGTTAGGCTCAAGACCAAGCCGAGTCGAGTTAATTTGGGGTTATTAGTGGTTGAGATTTAGTCAAGGTATGCCAAGCTCGACTCGGTTCAACCATGTACACCTCTATGGATATTAAAACTCTTAACCTAGTAATGAAACTCTTGTAAGTCTACCACTGGTGCAAGACTAAGGACCCATCTGACCATGATATTTATCCGCCATTTAAACAATTTATGGGGTCATTACCTCTCAAATAAACTATAGGCACGGATATTGACCATATAAAAAAGGGCCCTATAGTTTTCAATGGTGAGCATTCAATCCCTACTCGTTTGTGTGGCATGACCCATAAAATAAGTTTTGGATCTACTTAATTTTTAGACTCATGTCTTGTCGTGGTCTTGTAAAACTAATGGATGAGTGGAATTGTTCCACTGTGGTCTTACAAAACTGATTGGTGGAGTGGAACTGTTACATCCTAAACTCAACACTCTTTCAAAGTAATATACCTTTTTCGAAATAATAAATTTATTAAAAATATTAAATAACTTTTAAATTGACTCAAATTCTTTCACATGATGAAACAAATAGGACTTTAAGTTCAAAGATTTCCCAAACTTTAAAACACTAACAATGGTAAAACTTGGAATTTAGTAAAAACAGTAAATTTTGGCTTAAAAGTTAAATTAATTCCTAAAATAACTTAATTTAAAAAAATTATTTAGGAGTTAATAACTTTTGACAGTAGCTAGCATGTAGAGTTCATTAATAGCTCTTCAGAGACTTATTATGCACCCCAAATGGATAACCAATCATAAAGTTATAGACGCCGAAAGTTATGGAGCACGCTAGCCCATTGGATAGAACCATTTTACCCGATTTCTTTTAATCTTCACGATCAATGAGATTTTTCTTGACTTGTCGCTGGGTTCTTCCACTTGAAAAATTAAAGTCATCATCAAATTTAGAATTCTAATAATACATTCGATGATTTAACTTCCGCACCAACTAATGGCAGTATTAGCATTTTATAATCACAATGAAACTTTAGAAAACAAAACTCCACATTCTGTTTCTTTACCTTTTTTTATATGCGGAATGTTGACTCTCGCTTTTTGTTTTTTGTTTTTGTTTTTTTTTTTTGTAACGATGAATTTGTGATTTGCTGTTCTTGATTAACATTGACTCATGTTGTTGTTGTCAACATTGCCGGCCTTCAAACTATGAGCTCTGGTCATTGTGGAAAAGGGAGACTGTCTACTTGGAACTTGATAGGATGATCTTTAAAATACCAATCTCCTTTGCCATCCAGCCATCCATATCCACCTATCCATCGAATGTTTTTGTTGGACCAGTCATCAACTAATCTTCTAATTTAATTGAAACATATTTTTAGTTTAAGCATGAATTTATCAATTGATCTATCCATCGATATATCAAGTAATTCAAGGATAGTTTCATTAAGAGGCACTCCATTTGCATAGGTCAAGTCTTATTTTTCATTGGTAGATTCCTCAATGAGCATTCCTTGATCCGCACAATACACTTTTCTTTTGTCCTTAAAACTTTCATATTTATATTCTTTAATATTTGATTGACTGAAAAACATCTAACTCCTTAAGTTAACCTTGCCCCTATGGTTTGGCAATGACATTTATCCGTTGGATCTCACACTAGCTAACTTATACAGAAGTCTTAAACCCTAAAATCATCACTTTCCTGAAATAAAAAATCTTTTCTAAAATTATAAATTTATTAAAAATAACAAATTACTTTTAAACTCACTCAAACTTTTTCAAATATTACAACAAAGACTTTAAGTTATTCCAAAACTCTCTAATCCTTAAAATACTTAAATTTTTTTTCAAAATTTATTTAAAATAATAAATTTTGTCAATAAAATCAATAACAATTCCTAAAAGATTTTAATTTTGAATGGCCAAAATTCTTTGGCATTGGCTACTATACAAGTGAAATATCGTGAGCATAAAATAGATAACCGATATATAAAGGTAGGGCTGTTTGGAGCGATAGATCGAAATAGACCCTTGAATTGAACTTTCTAACTCGATCTCTTTCGATCTTAGCCATCCATCAGATTTTTCTTAACTTGTCCACTGCATTGCCTTAGTGGACAGCCACACACCCTAGCTCTGGGTTCTACGTGAGCATAGATATTAGTCTGATGGGCGCTTTTGTGGAACGTCCAAATAAAATATGGTCTTTATAGCTATTTTCTACGGACGAATTCTATGATAATTGGGCCACATCGTTCTACAGTAATACGTGTTTTCAACTGCACGTATGTTTCTCTGGAATAATCTGAACCCTCGATCTGTGGCCTTCTAATCTCGGATATTTTTAGGGGCTCAACATACCAATGGTCTGGATTTCCGGAAAATTGTCCGCACTGATCTGTGTAGGAAACGCGTGTATATATTAAAAGATGAGAGCCACGTGTCAAGCCCCACTTGAGATTATAATTCCGACCGGGAAGCAGTGCCCACTAGTAAAACGGTCAAGATCCATCAATCTAGGCCCATCTACCAAATCCTCTCGAGGTGTTCTGTACTTGCACGTTGAATTTGAGCCGTTGGTTGATTCTTCTAACATCCTTTTTCGCATACTCGCGGTCCGCCACCTGACTGGTTAGTGCGTAACTTGAGTTTATACGGTGGGGGACGCGGATTGGGTACTCCCCCACCTAGAGACGGACGGTCCTGGGAGTGGCTCTGTGGGGGCCCTTTTATCCACGCCGTCCATCTAATTTTAAAGATTATTCTAGAGCCTGGGCCCAAAAAGGAGGCAGATTGAAGGCTCTATTGGACCACACCACAAGAAGCATTGGGGATTGAACGGCTACCGTTGAAACCTTTTTAAGGCCCACCGTGATGTTTATTTTCCGTCCAACCGGTTCATAAGGTCACATAGACGTTAATGAAGGACGGTAGGTGTTCAATCTTCATTGCTTCATCTTGTGTGGTCCACTTGGACTTTGGATTTGCCTCCTTTTTAGCTTCATGCCCTATCAAAATGGATGGACAGCGTGGATTAAACACATACATCAATCTTCTTGATGATCGATCCATTTGTCGCACGCTTGTGTTATAGTAGCACGTGTGTTCACGCGATTAGCCTAGGCCAGTCCGTACGTACAAGGGAACGTTGTTACTTCTACTTTTTCTACCTTTATGTTAGCTTAGCTGTCTTACGCCTTTTTATGGTAATCAATCAATGGAATCTTTGTCGTTGAAATGAAATGTTGGTTACTTTTTCTGATGGCAAGCAAAGAGGCCAGACCTCTGGCCCATATAAAAAAGCTGCTGTAGAAAAGGCAAAAATAATAATAATAAAACAATTGATGCACAGGCGGACTGTGATTGATGATACCTAGGCACTTACAAATTACTTATAAGTTGCATGCATGGCACAAAACTAATTCAACCTCAATTATTTATATTATGAGCCCCAACTTAAAAGTACAATTAACTAAAACTTACAACTAATTCGATCATCTAACTGTCAGATTAGTGGTAATTTTTTGAATGGTTAAAAAGAAAATAAATGCTAGATCATTGTCATCGAACCACCATATCTGACAGATTTAAAGACACCTGTCTACAACAATCTCCAGCATGTCTTCAATCTTCAGACGTGTAACTTCTTGTCCTATTCTCTTATTTCTATCTCGCATCATAGCTTCATCAACACTTCTCGTGCACACTCTGTCCTTCTTTTATGCCATCGCCAAGTCCAAAAAAGTTGCACAAAACTTGAACTTCTTTGTAGGAACGACCTTGGTAAGTATCTGCTGGATTTAAATCCACATGCCCAACCACCTTTGCTCCTGTTATCTCAAAAGTAAGATGTAAATCTTCTGTACCTCGAATGTATCGAATAACCATCTCACCGCCATCCAATGTTGCTTGCTAGGGTATTTGCTCACAACATCAATTGCCTGTGAAATAACCGGTCTAATATAGACCATGGCATACACTACCAACCGCATTTAAATAAGGCTCATAAGACGTAACCTACTTTTCCTCATCTATTTTGAGAGATGTCATGAGGAAAACTTGAAGAGAGTCGCGTAGGTAACGCTTACCGGATTTGTCTGGTCCATCAGATACTTGATTAATACCTACTCAAGGTATTCTGCTTGAGATAACCAAAGTCTACTTCTCTTTCAGTTTCTATGAATATCAATGCCAAGAACCCTCTTTGCAGCCCCCGATCCTTCATCTCGAATGTCCCACTTAACCAAATCTTTAGTACGTTGATTTCAGACATGTCATGATTGGCGATCTACATGTCATCAACATACAATTTCGGACTCACCCTGAAGAAATCAAATTTTATACAACTGCTTAGGCAACAGGTCGTACAATGACCTCCTGCAAACCTTTTTCTCAACCCCTTTAACTTCGAACCGCTCTGATTGCTTCATGTAGATCTGTTCTTCCTATTTCCCATACAGAAGTACAAACTCCACATCCATCCTTCCAGCTCGAGATCGCATTGGCCAACCAGCGCCAATCACGAATCTAATAGACACCTGCTATACCGTCGGCACAAATATCTCTGAAAAACCAATCCATTTTCTCTGAGTATAGCCATTCGCTACCTACCTCGCTCTGTATCTATGTTGTATACTCATAAAGATCCACCTACATCCAACCGCTATCTGGCCCACTGGAAGCTTCGCCAGCTCTCATATGCCGATCTGGTACAACAAGTCCATCACATTGCCTATAGTTACTTTCTACTTCTTAGCATCGGGCTCACCTAGAGCCATATGAATAGAAGGCGGATCCCTTGCGATATTGGAGTCGTCCATGTACCTTGTCGATCACCTGCAATTATGCTGTGTGATTCTTCTCATAGGTGGCTGCTCTACCTGCCCTATATCTCTGACCGCGCATTTCAGCCTTCATGCCCTGCCCGCTCATGTGGTCATGCCCAGCATGCCACAACGTACAAAGGTGAAATCCGTTACAGCCACTGTAGTTCCAACTTTTGAAGTACTCCTTATCAACCTGTAAAGATTGTCGAGTCGTTGTGCTTTCATGATTACCCATGCCTCCTTAGATACTTTAATAACACCATCAATACTTGTAAACTTGCAGCCCATTGTCTTAAGTACACTAAGAGAAATCAGATTCTTCTTCAAAAGGTACGCTCCACCCCATCAAATATCTTGATGCGCACCGTACCAACAGCCGCAACATTACATGCAATGCCATTGCCCATAAACACCTGTCCACCATCGCAATCTCTGTAGCTTGCAAACCAACTCCGATGAGGAGTCATGTGAAAGGATGCTCCTGTGTCTAGAATCCACTCGCCCTTACGATCATCGTATAGGCATCTGATCATAAACACATACAAGACATCACCATCACATCCACTCGATCCATCTGACGTGGCAATATTGGCCTCCTTGTATGAAGCCTTAGATTCTTCTCTATTAGATTTAGAATTTATACAATCATTCTTCACATGTCCTTCCATCCCACAATTCCAGTACTTTAACTTATCTTTGCCTTTACCCATAGACTTAGGTCTTAACCTTGAAAATCCTATACCTTGCTCAGAATTCCATCCCCTCGTAATCAGTGCATCAGAAGATGTCCCCATGTCGCCGTTTAGCTTTCTCATGGCCTTCTCTTGAAGAGCTGAGATAATGGTGTCTAACCTCAGAGTTTTGTTTGCGGTGCACATTGTGTCCTTGAATGACTCATACGATACAGGAATGGAATTCAACAATATACATGCCTGTTTTTCATCTTTGCCCGCTTCCTCCATATCTAGCAATTTACATATCAATTTATTAAACTTGCTGATGTGTGCTTCCAGATCTCCACCCTCTGTCATCTTGAAGGTATAACATTGTAGCTTCAAGTGTAGGCAATTTTCAAAGGACTTCTTCGCATAGATTTTCTTTAACTTTACCCATTAATTAGTTGCAGTTTTCTGCTTCAAAACATTATAGAGAACTTTATCCATGAGACAAACGGATATAGGCCAAATCATTACTATAAAGGGTTTCCCATTCTTCGTCTTTCATAGAAGATTTTCACTCCTCAGGAGCCTTAATCTTGCCTTACTTGGTTAATAAGCTAATCATCTTAACCTTCCATAACTCAAAATTATTTTTGCTTGAGTACTTCTCAATATCAAACTTGTTGTTACCCATTATTGCTAATCCTTTAGATTCAAATCTGTGCCCCAACGATTTTTCTGATACCACTTGTTGGGATTTGTGCTGCAGAATCACACAGATCTAGATCTAGGATAGCAATCCAAGAGCACCAAGCAAACACAAAATAACACAGAGATTTAACGTGAAAAACCCTTGCGGGAAAAAACCACGGCACAAAAAGACAAAAAATTCCATTATGAAAGCACATATTACAAAGATAGAAGACTTACCCGGCTTGAGCAATCCTCAAACCTCTCCTTTTCTCCACCCCTTGAAACCACCCTTTTAGAAATACTTAGAACCCCTTAGAATACTCTGGAATACCTCCCAATCCCGCATACACCCCTTTATATAAGTTTAGAAAGAAGTAGAATCGAAATAAGAAACAAAAATCGTAGAATCTGCATTTTCACAAACGAATATGCATAAACCTTCAATGTCATCGAACCACCATATCTAACAGATTTAAAGACATCTGTTTACAACAATATTTACAATTTTCTTTCATAGTGTGTGACCTTATTAACAAGTTAGATGACAAATAAGAAGCTATCAACTTCCATGTATATGGCATTATTCCCTTTATCTCTTGTGGTGTGGTTCACTTGATCTTATAATCTACTTTATTTTTTGGTCCTTGTAAAATGGATGGTTAGCATAAACCGGACATAAATCACGACAGAAGTCACAAATTTGGATCAATGCAATTACGGCTATATGCTCATATTTTCGTGAGTTGTTATTGTTGATTTACCATCATCTACCGTCGAAAATGAAAAAACAACTGAGCCTTAGATAATATAAATGGTGTATAGACAAAAAATTGTAAAAGTTGCACTTAGCTCTGTTTAATCACCTCATCAATTGTCCTTGCTAAGATGATCAGATGGTTGAAACTATAAAAAAAAAATAATAATAAAATCAATGTACTGTGTTAAATGGTGAAGTTTGGTGATCAAATGGTTAGGATCTCTGAATCTTAAGATAATGATTTTTGGTGTGTTTGGTTGCACCAAATATCATGAAATTTCATAGTATTTTTCACCAAAGTAGATTGATTAATCATGAAATATCTTAAAATTTTAGTATATTTAATGCAACCAAACGCACCCACTTGTCAGATGTAATGCAAAGAATAGATATAAAAAAATGCATGAGACCCATGTGTGCTTCTTTTGGAAATTATTATCACAGCAATTTTTTATTTAGAAATTTGTTTTTGTACGTTGGTTGCTTAGGAAGACAATCTGATTTAAAAAAAATCACATTACCTTACAAAATAGCATGATACAAGTTTCATTCTTTTTTACATCTAAAAGCTTTAGATTCTCTTCTTCTCCCCCCCTTTTTTTTTTATACCTTCTTTCATGGCTCAAATTTCTAGAATTCTCTTATATTAGAAGGCTTTAGATGGTCCATTTGTCTCACATGGCTGACCTGTTCATGACCTAAGCTTGGATCCGCATCTAAGGATCTGTGGGACCTATCGGTCGGATCTTAATTCCTTAGGGTTGCTTGGACGTATGAAACTCTTAAGAACTTACAGTTCACCTAGGGTCATTTGGATCAGGTGGAAGCCGTACGCTTCACTTGCAGGCACGTGTTATAATGTGATACGTGTGTAAGATCTGAGCTCTCAATCATGTGAGCTACACTGTTTAGATCTTGCGTCATAAATATCAGCCCATTTCCACAGCAGGTGGGCCATTGAATAATATTGAAACAAATATATGGCTTCCCAAAAAATTTTAACGGTTGATTTAGTTTAGTTTGTATATTGTGGCCCATATCAAGAGTGAGTGGTCGGGCGGCGATTTGGACCTAGCTAGAGATGGACGGTCCTGACATAGGCTCTGTGGGTCCCACCGTGATGTATATATTTTATCCACACTGTCTATCCATTTTTAAAGATTACTTTGTTAAATCTTAAATATTAGCTTGATCCAAAACTTCTGTGGCCCCAAGAAGTTTCAACTGTAGGCGTTCAATTCCTACTGCTTCCTGTATTATGGTCCACGTGAGTCTTCAATCTAGCTCCTTTTTGGTTTCATGCCCTATAATGATCCTTCAAAATGGATGGACAGTGTGGATAAAACACATAAATCACGGTGACCCCACAGAGCCCCTGTCCGGACCGTCCATCTCTAGCTAGGTGCTGATCGTCAAATGGACAGGAGATCTAAGCACTGGGCTTTGCTAAGCCCACTCCGGCGTGCTATAAAGCTCATGTATACATCACATATTTGCCACCATAGGTCCGAAATCCAATCCATCCATCAAACCGGCACTACCATATTTATGTCCTTGCCCAAGAGCCAGGTTGATCCACTAGTCTGGTGGTCCACATTTCACAAAACAAATTAATGGCCCTGAAAAACTTTTCTAACCCAGTCACATGCACGTGTTGGTTGAGCTAGATTTTCTTTGTAGAAAAACATTTATAAGGTCGGACCAACCTGATTGATGGATTAGATCTCGAACACTAAATGCCATGTGGGCACATGTGTCGCATGTACCCGAGCTAGCTTTATGGAACACGTGTATACGGTTAGCAAGCACTTGAGCTTTATTCCCAACTTTTTTTTTCTGTAAATAGTAAAAAATTGTATTTCTTTGACTAATCGCAACGCAGACTAAAAAAATTAAAATAATAATAGATTTTGGATTTACAATTTTACATTCGTCCACCAAAGAATAAAATACTCTTGTTTTGGGCTTTTAAAGATTGTGTCAGGACCACGTGATATCGCTTGGAAGTGTCGTATCATCCAACGAATGTTCAAGCCCAATAATCTAGACCATTTAATTGATGGCCCACCTCTTTAGTTGGACCATAGCAATATTTGGGTCAATCACCGAATGTCCATTGGATGGATGGATAGGATGGTTCTATAGGTCCTGGCCCATTTTAGATGATGGAGCTGATTTATACTACTAGTAGAGTTGTACATGAGCTGAGTTAGCTTGGTTATCTCGTTCTGAGTCGAAAAAATCTCGATTCGATTCGGTTCAAAATTGAGTTCGAGTCAGTTGAGCTGATTTTTTTTTTATCTTCAAAAAATTTTGATCCAAGTTCGAGCTTGCCCGAGCTCAACTCGACTTGGATCGAACCTCAACTTGAATAAACTTAAATTGTATTTGCTCGGAGACTCAATTATTTTGATATTCATGTTGCTTGCCGAGTGTTTGATGAAACGACTCAATGAAGTGCTATTTCGGTTGGGTACATTCTTGACAAGATCGACTAGTGGCGATGGAGAAATGGATACAAAAAAAATCACTATAAAAAAAACTTCACATTATAAAATTGCCTTCAAATTATGATTTTGATGTTGCCCGTGCAATGTTTTGATGAAATGCCCGTGTATTGCTGTTATTGTTTTTGCATTTTATGGAAAATTGAATGTGCACTCTATGTTTGAGAACATGTCACATAGGCTCGAACTCGGCTCGAACTGGCCCGAGCTACTGATCAAACCGAGCCGAGTCAAGCTGAATTCGAGCCAGAATTAGTTGCTAACCGAGTTGAGCCAAGCTGCTGATCGAACTCGAACTCGACAGCTTTGGCCAATAAGTCGGGCTTCAATATTGAGCTCGAGGCCGAGCTCAAGATCAAACTCGAGCTCGAGTACAGCATGGACAAGCCGAGCCGAGCTTGGCCCACCTCAACTCAGCTCGATGCCCACCCCTAATGTTTTATACAAGTCAATGGACTAAAATGGCCCACAATCTAGAAGGGAAAGACAAAGGCACATAATCTGTAGGTGATACAATGTCATAGATGGATATGACTACTTGTCCATTGCTTTCAAGTAGCTTTCTTTGACAATTGGAAATGGAAGCAGGTGGGCCCCTTTGATTAGATGATTGATAGACATGAGGTGATGATGGTGTTGGTAGTGGTGGTACAAAAAGATAATAAATAGACAAGATTGGCCAAACTTGCAATCTTGTAATGGTAGTGGAAACATCTGATTAGAGCACTTAGAGAGCTTGTTTTGGTGATCTCCACTAATCAATTAGCACTAATGGACCCTGATTAGTGATGTCATTTGTACCACTAACATGTAGCTAGTGACATGCCTCATAAGGCAGCAACATGTGTCCATGTTATGATGGACGGACCACGTGCTACTCAAAAAGAGTAAAACGACAAGTGTCTTCACTAACATTGTAGGGCCCCACATAGGACAGCTATATCGAAGTTCTTTGCGGATTGCCTGTTACCCCGGGCACACATATATTCCCGTGACTGGGGCTGTGTGGGGCCTACAGAGATGTCTGTGACGAATCCTCTCCATTCATCTGTTTTTATAAGACCCCAATAAGACAGGAATCTTAAAAACAGGCAGATCTAATACTAATGTGGGCCATACCATACGAAACACTGCGGATTGAAAGCTGTCGGCGACGGAAGTTTTATATCAGGATGATATTTAAACATCGTGGTCAGCTCCAGGAAGGTTTCAACGGTGGACGTTCCCGTTCCCACTGTTTAGTTGGTGTGGTCCACCTGAGTTTTCGATATACCTGATTTGTAGATTTCTGTCCCATTATGATCTTTCAAAACAGATGGACAGAGTGGATTTGTCAAGGACATCTCTGTGGACCCCACACAGCACTGGCACAGGTAGATCTCTGTGATCCGGGTCACAGGCGATCTGCTTCTGATCATTGGATGGAAGTATGACATGATATGTACCCACGTTTTGCAATAGGATACATCTCGACTCTATTCTTTGGATCTGGGTCATTTTTTAATGATCCAGACCGTCTATATAGTGGGCCCAACATGGATGGGAAATGCTAAAAAAAAAAAAAAAAACCTCTTAAATTAGAATATTTTGAACCCTATGACCGTTTAGCTCTTTTCTTTGGACGGTCTCGTTTACGCTTTATTGTTTTTGGTATATCCCCATGCATTGAGAGGTCCGTTTGATAAACGGCCTGGATCATTGAAAAGGCCCCCTAGAGACTTTGGAAACCTCTGTTGTATGTACTAGGAAGAAAGAGAGGAGTTTGATAGCCAACACGCAGACCTCACAGTCCTGTACCTTTAGGATAAGCACACGTGCCAAGCTGGAAAGTATGTTATCTATCCAAGAAGTCATAAGTAGGTCCCACTGCATGCGAAAAAAGTTGAGGCTGGTTACTCATTAAGTATTCCATGGGCATGTCTTGAATGTGAACCGTTGAAAACTTTTTTTCTTTTTTACAGGTGCTGTCCACCTCATGAGTGGACCAGTATCATTGTGCCAGTCATCTTCATGGACCTATCAGCTTCCCCATGCACTTTCCACGTCAGCAGATGCATTGCATGGAGGGGCGAGGGCGACGCTTCGGTGGATTCCCCATCCACCTAGGTGGGCGGATCCTGAACGTGGGGCCCACCTTGATGCATGTAACTTACATCCACGCCGTCCATCCGTTTTGACAGTTCATTTTAGGGCATGATCCCAGAAATGAAGAGTATCCAAATCTTAGGTGGACCACACAACAGGAAACAGTGGTGAGTGAATACTTATCATTAAAAAATTTATGGGGCCCACCGGAATGTTTATTTTCCATCCGACCTGTCAATATGGTCCCAAAGACCTGGATGAAGGGATCACACAAATATCAGCTTAATCCAAAACTTTTGTAGCCCACAAGTTTTTAATGGTCAATCACCACTTTTTCCTGTGACGTAGTTCACTTTAGAATTGGATCTGTTTGTGTTTTGGGATCATGCCCTACAATGAGTTACCAAAACGGATGAACGACATAGATGTAAGGAAAATACATCAAGGTGGGCCCTAGAGTCAAGGATCCACCCACCTAAGTGGATATGGGGATCCGCAGGCTTATATGGAAATGCAATGTGCACTCGCACGCGTATAAAAAGTTTTAATTTTTTAAAAAAATCACGGATTGTGTGTTGACCCAGCACCACGCAACTCGCTGCGTTTATACCTGCCACGATTTGATTGGGCTAAATTGGGCTGTTAGAGATGAGTCCTCTCAAAACTTTCAATCATGCTTTACCTGCGCTCATTTCGACAGTAGTACATGGGAACATGGCCCAATTAAATAGGTTCCCAGCATCATCGGCAAGCTGCATGATGTTAGGTCACCACACAATATGCATCTGGATTGGATTGTGGTGCTCGTTCCCATTTGGGTTGGTTGGCCGAGCTTAGTTGATTGATTAAGAAGCGTCGTATGGCAATTTTGTATACTTCTTTTGAGAGATGATACAGTACAAGTCTTTGAGACTCCGGTGTGAGAGTATTCATATATACATGGCTGGTTAAATGGTTTCCAAGCTAATTTTTCTTTCGGGCCAGTCTTATAATTCACACATGAGAACTAGAGCAAACGATAGAACGTTTTTTCAAAAAGCAAGCTAAGGAAAGAAGGGGCCTTTCTCCTGGTCAAGGGTTCGATTACGTGAGTGTGTGGGGTGTGTGCGCGCGCGTGTAAGAAATAAGGAAAGAAAGGCTTTATAAACTTTTCGCAACTTTTCTCCTTATCAAATACAGTACTAAGCTTTTTGCATAACAAAAGTAAAAGGCCACTTTAATTATTTTTTTTAAAAATTCTTTTTAATATTTCAATAATTCCTTATTTATTTCAAAATAATTAAAGTTTATCATAATGAAGAGTTATTATACATAAATAATTGCGATGAATGATATTGAACCTCACTTAGAAAAATATAATGGGACCATAAGAAATTAATGAACTAAGTTTTAAACTACACTTAAAAATGTCTACACAATGTTCAAAACTGCATAATACAACGATGTGCAATATCTTAATTTCATGAGCACTTTAGAAAATTAGCATAATTCTTATAGAAAGTGGCCCACTTCCACAAACATATAGGTGAATTTATAAAGTACATCTCTGTAACAACTATCACCTTACTTTGGAGGCTATAAACTCATTAAGGAGTATATCAAACTTCGATTTATTATAGAAATTCACATCACTAGCACCATAAAAGACTTAGAGAAATAATGCTTTTAACTAAAAATCAAATGGAAACTTGTTTTTTCATTGAACTTAATTTTTTGGATTGTTAGCCTTTAGGTTAGGTTGCTATTTTCGGTAATTCATTTCTATAAGCTTAAGTCCAATCTCCCTCGATGTTCTTTGGACTTTCTCCTTGGTTAGACTTTTGGTTTATGAATATGTTATATTTTCTTGGATTTTATAAAGTTTAGAAGTATTATATCATTCTTCAATAGTTTACATAATCACGTCTTAAATGGACTTGTCTCAATTTTTCATTATAACACTTGTTATTAACTCTTTTTATGGTAACCATGTTATCACAATGAATTAATATGGGTGATACCGATTTTACCTAAAATGGTATATATATATCAATAAAGTTTTTATTCATTTTATCTCCTTGGAAGTTGCTCCCAAAGCAACCAGTTCTAACTTGATTGTAGAATAAGTTATATAAGTCTGCTTCTTTGATTTTCATGAGAGAACTACACTTACCATGGTGAAAATATAACCACTTATAAACTTAGATATGTCTATATATGAAAATGCAATTAGTATCATTATAACCTTCAATTATAATAAGGGACCTCTAATAATGAAGACCAAAGCCCTAAATTTTTTAAAGATACATTAAGACCTTATGAATAACATTACAGTGTTTATTAATTTGGTTGTTATAATATTTACTTAGTTTGCTCATAGCAAATGCGGTATTAACCCTAGTGCAATTCATAACATAAGCTAGATTACACATAACACTTGCGTATTCTAACTGAGATATACTGTCATTGGTATTTCATTCTAGCTTATTGCTATGGCTATAAGATATATGAGCAAGTTTACATTCAAAGTGATTATATTTTCTTTATATATTTTCTATATAATGTGATCTATTTAATATTATGTTGGTTTACTTCAAATAATTTTAATACCTAAGATGACGTCGACCTCTCCAAGATCTTTCATGTCAAACTTGTTGATTGCAGATACTCCTTATTAGGTAAGGAAGCAATCTTAGATATGAATTAAACAAGCCAACTATAGATATGAATCAAATAAGAAATAAAGAAAGAAAAATCTAAGCACACACAGAGAACACAAGAATTTTATGTGAAAAATCCTTATGTGAAAAAAACCACGGCACAAAGTAACAATCAATCCATGACACAATTTAGATTTTGTTGAATTGACTTCCCTTATTGAATTATCTAAATTCTCATTCTTCTAGATTTTAAGGGATTGACAGTCCTTCATATGTCCAATCTACCCATTATTCCAACATTTCATCTTACCATTACCCTTAGATTTGGACATCAATTACGAATTCCCTTTATCCCACTTAGAACTTCTTCCTCTAACAACTAACACATTCGTAGAGGATCCCTCGCCATTGTTCTTCTTTCTCAATTGCTTCGAATGAAGGGCTGAGATAATGGTTTTGACGTCAATGGTTTCCCTATCATGACACAGTATCTACGACATTCTCGTAGGACTCTTGAAGAGAATTCAACAGGATTATGGCTTAATCTTCCTTGTCGATCTTCACTTCCATGCTCGTTAATGTGTAAAGTACCTTGTTGAAGTTCCTGATGTGTTCATTGATATATGTTCCTTCCGTCATCTTTAGATCGTAAAACTATTTCTTCAGAAACAGACGATTGGAGAACAATCTCATCATGAGAGAGTCTCCAACTTTGCCTGTTATCCAACGATAATCATCTCGTTGATGACATTATATAAGACCTCATCAACCAAATATAATTAGATTGTATTAATTGTCTTTTGATCTAGTTTGTCCCACTCTTCACCGCTCATAGTATCGGGATGCTTTGCTTACCCAAGGAGTACCTGTTGTAACCTTTGCTAAATTAGAAGGGCTTTGATATTCACCCTCCACAATTCAAAAATATTTTTACCTGTAAATTTCTTCATCTCAAACTTGACATTTGTTTCCTTCGATGCCATGTCTTCATATTCAATCTGAAACCCCAATTTGATAACCTGATCACTCTGATACCACTTGTTGGGTGCGGAAGCGCTACCCATACGTGACCTATATATGAATCAAACAAGCACAAAGATAAAAAATTCAAGCATGCACATAGAACATAGAGATTTATGTAGAAAACCCTTACGAGAAAAAAATCACGGTACAAAGTGACAAACAATCCACTATGAAAATGAAATTACAAGAGATTGACAACTTACAATCAAAACCCTAGAGTATAAAACCCTAGATATCCTTTCTCCAAAACCTAGCTCTCTTTAGAACAAGTTTCTAATACTCTAATAATGTATTACACCTATTTATATAACCTAGATATGAAATTAGAAACAAAACTCTTATGCAGAACCTATTGATGTAGAGAGGGTCGCGGACAATTACATGGCCAAGATGGATAAAAAAAGGCCCGGTTAACGATAGAAGTATTCGAACCATCGGACCTTAAATCAGGCGTATCTCGCAATTCGAAATGAGTTATCGGACGTAAAATATATGATTTTGGTGTAGAACGAGCTACTTTAGCCACCCAACCTGCTACGCTAAGTTGCCCAAGCCGGATTTGCGAAATACCGCCAGATCAATGGTCGTTTCCCTATTTTAATTATGTTTTTACTATAAATAGTAAGTTTTAGTTTGATTATAACTATTCATCCGTTGGGCTTTAGGAGTTGCGCCCAACGCAAAAAGAGCTTAGAAAAATTAGGAGAAAAACTTGGTGAAGCCAAGTAGGACACTATTTTTGGCCGAAAACCTTGCGCACTAGTAGACATGACGACCGTCTATAAATAGTAAGTTTACTATTTATAGTAAGTCACGAATTCTAGGTGTTTTAGTCATAGTTTGATTCTGATTTCTTTCCCATTGCTTCGTATCTCTATTTAAATGGTTGTGAACTCATTTTTTCATTAATCAATCAATTTCAAATTTATTAGAATTTATTTCTATTTTCTTGCTTTCTTTCCTCGTGGATTTGAGAAGTCTTTGTGAAGAGTCCAGAGAAGTTCCGTGGATTCGGAATAGTTATCTCCTTGTGGAAGACGGTGCTTGACCTCACGTCCTCCCCTGCGTCAACTATGCACATCGACGATAGAACCTTCGATCGATTGACATCGATCAAGCATCCTTCGATCAATTGACGTCACAATGTTCGATAAATCAAACATGCTTAAAAGTGTCCAAAAAGCTAACATGATTTTTTGGAATTAATCTTGATTGATTGAGCCTTTATGTTCGATCGATCGAACACGTCCAAAATTGTCCAGAGACAAAATTGAAAAAATCAGGATTTTCTCAATTTGATCGAGGCTTCCATCGATCAATCGAAATCCCATGTTTCAACACAGATTGAACACACCAATTTCAACAAATTCCCTTCTCGACAGTAGTTTGTTTAAGAAGATTACTAGATTAGTTTAGGAACTTTTTTTTTTGTTCCACTGACTTAGAGAATTCCTGACTTTTATGTTCATTCAACAATTCAAGTATTCTCTATCATCTACTTGTTACATTTCAATTGCTCTCACATTGTTTTTATTACATCGTATTTTTACATTGAAGATAATGTATCATTTAGGTTGGGGATGGGGTTTCTTATGAAAAGTTCTTCAAAGTACTTAATTTTTTTTAATGTTTTGGGCTAATTTTGAAAGAAAATTAGAAGTATAATGTTCTATGTACACATATAATTGAATGTAATTTGAATAGTAGAAAGAAATTGTACATAATGAAAATTAATGCTAAACTAGTCTAATTAGATATGTTTTCATTATACAGGAAAGATTGGACGATCTAAGATGATTCAAGCAAAATGTGAAGAATTGAAGCCTAAAGGAGATCAAGAGTGGAGCATTTGAAGAATTAAAGTCTATGAGACGATGATCAATCATATTCAAGTTAGGAGATTAAAAGAGAACAAAGATTGTCGAACCATATTTGAAGAGAAGAGAAGAAATGAATAAAAATAGGGCCAGAATTTTAGAGTCTAAAATTTTAAGGCCAGAATTTCAGGGTCAATCGAGGATGGGGTCGGACGACCGCGACTCTATGTGATGTTTTCTGTCGACCAAAGGTGCAGTTTGGTCGACCAAATAGGGATAAATTCAAAAGTGTGACTTTGTGCGAACGGACCAAAGTCGGTGAAATTTTCTCGAAACCCAATGTCAGTGGAAATTAACTATATAAGGAGAGTTTCAAGTACCTTTTAGGGTATCCCAGACTTGAGCAGAGAGAATTCTCCGACCTCTTCTTCGAGTTCTTCTTCATAGTTTTACTTTTTTTTTTTTTTCTAGTTTGAATTTAGTTTTTCATTACACTATGGAGGGTTAATCTCTTAGCTAAGGCTACAGAGTGAAACTTCTAATTAATATTCAATGATTCTAGTTTATTTGATTCAGTACATTGGTTTGAATGATGGTATTTAGTTAAATTTATTTGAATTTTACTTTCAAAGCTTTTGAGTTATATATTATCCATTGTGAACTCTGAATACATTAGATGCTTTGAATTGCAATTAATTAGAGCAGAGAACACATTAATATATAAAATTCATTGACCTATTGTTGACTCTGGGCACAATAGATACTTAGAACTCCCTATGATCAATTATTGAGTACTTCATGAGAAATTGTTCAATTAAAGTTTATATCTTATATTGATGAATTATATATAAATTAATAGTTTTATCTTTTGATTGGAAGAAATCTTTATTCGATTCCAATTGAATTATCGAGTTGAATTGGTGAACTTGGCATTGTGAATTGATTAGAAGTGGATCCCTAGATCCTTAATTATTTTTTAATTATTGTTTTTAAAATCCTAATTACTTCGCTGGATTATTTAATCTTAGAATTAGTCTAGTTGTAGTTGTGTTTTACCCAGTCCCTGTAGATCGATCTCAAACTCATCGAGTTTATACTAATTTGTAGCTATGCACTTGGAGTTGGCAAATAGCCTTACTCTCTGAAACTCAACCGCCTATCAGGCGTGGTGATGGGGAAAGATGTCGTGATCGAGGAAGAAGAGAATGTGGTCGAGGAAGAGGCTAAAGAAAAAGATGATGTGGTTAATGAAGAGGCTATGGAAGAAAATGATGTGGTCAGGGCTTCAATGAAAGACCCCAATGTACTCACTATAACAAACTCAGATATATTAAAGATAAGTGTTGGATTCTCCATGGTAAACCTTAAAATGCTATACTTAGCGTTAACTTTGTTAACAACACTAAAAGTGTTGATTATAATATTTTTCTTGAAAAACTCTCTTAGGTACTTGAGAATATTCTAAACAAGTCTAAGGTCGCACCTTCTACCATTTAATTAGCCTTGTAAGAGTTACGTATCATCTTTTCTACTTTTTCTAACTTAGAGTTATTTAAATTCTTTGGATTATAGACTCTTATGCCACTGATCGCATGAATATGATATCAAATTGCCCGACTTTCATAATATATACCGAAGGAAATAAGATGGTCTTTCTTGCCAATGGTTTATCTGCTTCGATTCATGGAATCGGTAAGATAAATATGTATTTTGATATTAAGCTGTCAAGAGTCCTTTGGGCCCCCTTCTTTCCATCTAACTTATTGTTTGTCAGTAAACTAATTAAATCCCATAAGTGTTATGTCACATTTTTTTTTTATACCAAACTTTTGTGTCTTACATGACTTGATTACAAGGAAGGAGATTGGTAGTGAATGAGAGGCACATGGGCTCTACTTGTTAGATGAAAATACAAAAACTTTCTTAAGTGATGAAAACAAAACTAATAATTATCAAATTTAGCATTGGAGACTAGGGTTTTCATTAGACAGAGTAATACATCATTTATGCCCATTTATCACTCCATTCAATAGGTGTAAGACATGTCGTTAGCTAAATATGCCAATGTGCCTTTTAAGCGTAGTGAAAACTTTTGTGATAAACATTTCAGTTCAATTCATTCAGATGTCTAACACCTTATTTTAGTAAATTCGTTATTTGATTCTAAGTATTTTATAAGCTTTATTGGTAACTCTCAAGATCATTAAGAACTTACACGTTAAAATATAAATGAGAAGTATTTAATGCATTTAAAATTTTTTATAAGTTAGTTGTTACTCGGTATCAAGCGAATGTTAGAATTTTAAGATCTAATAATGAATAAGAAAGCATAAGTAAAATATTTAATGAATACCTTAGATATAATGTGATCGTTTATCAAATTACTTGTCCACATAATTATTAAACACAAGAATCATCATTTATTTAACGTGGCTAGGTCATTTATGTTTCAAATTAATGTTTTAAACTTTTTATAGCCAGAAGCCCTCTAATACCATGTGAAAAGTCTAATAAGAAACTATTATACAAATTTTATTATATTTTTGTTAATAGTGAATTACATATATAGATATTTTAAAAAGAGATTGAAGCAGTGTATAAGTACAGCTATTACAAGAAATGAGAAAGACTAAATCCTAAAGAAAAGTGAGATATAGATAGATTAACCTTAGAGATATTCTTCAACAATGAGACAAAGTAATGGATAGACATAATAAATGTCATGCAAACATCACAATCGACAGGGTGAATGTCACACTGATATCATAATATAGCCCATGGAGCCTTTGGTTATACAGGTTACCTGTAAAACCCTTACACTAAAATGCTCAGACTTATAATGAGTCCCCACCAATTATAATTCCATTTTCATTATGTCGTACCACCGCATGCCCACATATGCATTTGGTCGACATTCCAAACAAACCCTTAGATTCTAATCCCTATCTTAGGTTGTCTCATACACCTAAGATTCCAATGGTTGACAGCGATGTAAGTGTCATGGGTTAGTAACCAAGTGGTGTGGTGATAGACTCATGAACTGTTTGGACGTGCCATAAATTATCCTAATTTATGGATAAACAAATAACCATTACTGACTAATTTGCAAACTGCGGTCCAACGACTGTATTAGATACTTCCATTACTGCTAATCAATGTTTTAAATTGGTGTATCAGGTATATATATCGTTAATTACCAATGGATCAAGCACAGATCTCCAGGCCAACCCGTCACCGGTGACATTCGTGTGTGTGAAAGGTTTATCCCGGCCACTCCAGCGAACTTACTTCCAACCCTTATGAGCACAAGTTAATGAAACAAGGAAGTATACAATGCTTAGGCTGAATGTCATTGAAGCATGGTGCATATTTTTTTTACAATTGGGGTCATGGTTCAGTGATCCAAACCATTAATGATGAATAGCTTTGTGGGGATCACCCATGATTTTTATATAGAAGTCAAACCGTTCATCTAGTGCTTCTCCATATTTTGCCCATACATCCCAAAAATATTTCAGATCTAAAACTAAGGTGTAAAACATCACAAGGATCAATGTATACATTCACTTGTTGTGGACTGTCCAAGTTTTGGAATGATTATAGCACTTGATGACTGGCTTAGATGACTTATACACAATGGACCCCACATTCTATCTTAAAGTTTCTATGGTGACTACTCTCATCCTAACTATCCCCATTTTTCCCTTTGGTGTGGCCCACCGGAGTTATGATAAGGCTGGAATATGATTTTTACTAAGGGGTGAGAGGGCATTTAGTGGACTGGTTGATTGGACGGCACTCCACATCATGGTTGGTCTCGAATATGATTTTTAGTACTGTGCCTTCCAATGTCTATGATCATTCTGCAGGATTCTTATGAGAAATCCAGGCTTTATCAAATAAGAAAAATGCTCACATCCAACTGGTTGGACTGCTGTTTCAACTGTCCAACTCGCAGATAGTTTTTAACCTTCCAAGTTTATGGTATATCCAACCACTCCACAAGGTTAGACCCACCATAAGGATCGTCTTATGCAAACATTAGTTTAATCTACTCGAGCTACACTAACATTTCTTTATTATATCAATCAGTACTATTATTTTATATGGTGTGGCCCACCTACTGAGTAGAATGTGTCTATTTTTCTCTCTATATGATCCTTTTTGTGTGGCCAACATACTAAATGGATTGGATTCCATAAACACATGAAATGTTAGAACTTATTCACTGTTGGTCACTCTTCTTCTCTAATTGTTAGGATGTGAGCATTTCTCATAAATCAGGGATAGAAGTTTGACTGACTACTATTGAAGAAGATAAAGATCCCATATTTTTCATAAGACATGGAATCACATAAATACAAAGTCTCCTTGCCATTTTGTGGGGGTAGGTTGTTGAAAAAAGAAAAATCATGGACATTTGCCAACAAGGTAGGTGATGGGCAGTCCTATCAGTTGCTATCAAGGCACCTTTTCTTTAAGTATTTAAAGTGATATAAGGTCCATTGTGTGGGTGGGATTTAGTCCACGTGGGACATATAGGTACTTTAATGTGACATACATGGACATTTTCACACTTTCACAATTCATGCAACAGTTAGAAGGTCTAATAATTGAAGTATTTTTTGATCGTGGCGCATTCATAGGGCCCACTACATGGACAAATTACATTATTGGTTCATAGTATATCTGTAAGGTGGTGATGAGAATTAGAATTATTCTTCCAATAGCCTTGACCTAACTTCAAGTTTAATAATTGGGTCTGATTTTTTTTAGCCCCTGACCTATCTCATTAAAATTTGGGTCTGGTCCAGGCTGGGTTGATATAAAAAAGGCTGAGTGATTGATTTAATGGGTTGAGTCTAAGTGTAGGAGAACTTAGACCCGGCACATGAAATGCCCATTTATCTTATCTCATGGGTAGGGTATAAAAATTAAGAATGGATTTTCACAAAAATTAGGAAGGACTTTCATGCACTTATATCAATTAGCTGCTATTTCTGGGTTTAAGTTAGGTTTAAGCTGAAGTTGGGTCCATTTTAAGATGATTTAAACCAGACTTTTTAAAAAATTGGATCTGGGTCGAATTGATCTTGATAAGTTCTATGGCTGACATGTTTAATAATTGAAGTTGATCTTTTGGACCTAGACCGAGACATGGGTTCAAAATTTGGACTTGACCCACTTATTTTTTAGGTCATTGGCTTGGCCGGACTCATTTGCAGCATTGGTTAATTATCTGGCACCTTATGATAAATGATCACATAAAGTGGTTGCATGTGAACTTTGAGTATGGCCATTTCTTTCCTGCCAACCTGTCACACGTCAACCTGTCACACGTGTAGAATATCCTATCCATTGAAAAGGTGGGTCACACCATGATGATCACCTGGTATAAAAATCAAGCCACTCCCTAAGCAATACACCCCATCGAGATCATTGGATGGCTGATGGTAATAGTTCACTGTCCTGATGTTGGTCACCAAAGAAGATCGACCTGATTTTTATACATGGTGTGGCCCACTTTTTACACGGATTAATATTCTGCCTACATGAAAGAAATGGCTATGCGTGAACTGTACATTGGTTGTTTGCATTGACCACGTCGCTTGTCCATGCATTGCCCCACTAGGGCCCACATGCCAAGATGGTCTGATGATAAGGAATGCCCATGATTTAGTTTCAGTGTTGTGAATGGAAATTGTTTATCAATAATATGTTTAGTTGAATATGGACCATTCAATATATTTTTCTGAGTCCAACACGTGAGGTAGCACCTTTGCATGCCATTACATATGCCAACATATCTAATGGGTACAAGATCGAAGCCATCCATCTGATGAGTTCCATCTGGAAGGTGTTATGTCCCAAAAATCAGGCTATTATACTGTTCATGTAGGCCACAAATTAGAAAAGGAAAAAATGATAGCTAAGAACAAGTTAACCCATTCCTAACCATTTGATCATCTTCTAAAATGTGATCCACTTGATTAGTAGGCTGAAATTAGAGACGTACACGGTGGGACTCACCTGATGTATAGCTTAGATCTTGCACCCATGGGCTACTTTGGTACAAATGGTGGTATCTTCTCTTCATTTCTTTGATTTGTGTGTCCATTGTTACAAAGTTGCAATTGGGCTAGGCCAATGCTTATCCATTTATTGCCTGTGGGCTAAGGACTTTAGCTTTAGCTTACTCTCCTAGCCTATTAATTAAGGATCTAAACCCAAGTTCAGCCTCTTTCATTAGCAATGTCTGTCAACCGCCCTACCCTGTTTGTCAGGCCCGTTTGAGCATTTGATAGATGCCAGTCCCATATGTCAGGCCTGGCCCATCTACGATTTCAAATGTGTTTTTGTCATGGGTCGCACTTAACGAACAGCTCAGATCTTGCATAAATTAGATGATGGCCTCAGGCTAGGGTCCTTCACAGTCATTACAGGTCAGCTTGAGGCCAACATTTTAACTTTGTGGGCCATACTTAGACAGATCCTGGCCATGCCTGGGTAGGGCTCATTGACAACTCTAATACTAGGCTGGAATCAGTATTTTGAATAGGTCTGGCTCAACAGGTTCAAAATCTGTGCTTAAATCAACCCCAGCCTGATAGTCGCGAACCACACTGCTACTACTGATAGCCAAGCTGGGCCAGCCCAAGGGTAATCGAGCCGGGGCTGTGATCTGAAAACTTGGTCAGACTCCCAGCCCATTCAGCTAGAAAAGAGACTAAGAAAGGCCTGTCCTAGTTCTCTAGTAAAGTTAGTATGGAGTCCAATGTTGTTAAGTACTTGGGCCAGGCCCACCAGCATGGTTTTAAGATTTAGGCCTCGTTTGTTAAATCTAAAGTCTAAAGCCTGAATCTGAAATCTAAATTTGAAGATGAATTTTGAAACTTGTTTGGTAGCTGTATGAAAGAAGTAAAGTCTGAAAATTAAAGTATGGATTATGAAATAACCTATTTGTTAACAAACTTCTAAAATATTCGAAACCTATTAATATGACACATTTGCCCATATCTCTTATTTGTAGATGTTTTATATTACGAAGAGTTTATTTTTATTTTTTAATTAAAATAAAACTATTAAATTAATCTCTTTAATTTGTAAACTGAAGTACTTAATGGAAAATTAAATTTTAAGTATATATAAAAAGAATAAAAACATCAATGATTTGCACGTATAAGTTTGGCAGTAACTTCTTCTCACATATTTTGATTCGACATTTATGTGTAAAAGAACGTCTTCATCATTTTATTGTTAGAAGTAATGGTAACAATGAGTAAATATGATTGAAACCTTTATAGGGCCTATCGTGATGATTATTTACCATCTAACCTGTTTATAAGTTCACATAAATCCGGAGGAAAAACATAAACATCAGCTTTATCCAAAACTTCTATTGCACCTAAGAGATTTTCAGCGGTGAGTATTTTATCCCCACTATTTCCTATGGTGTAGTCCAGATGATCATTCATCATGCCCTAAATTAATCTTTCAAAGTAGATGGATGGCTTTGATAGAACGCATATATCATGGTGTGCCTCATAGAGCTGTTGGTAGGACCATCCATATTTAGCTAGGTCGTGGTGGGGTGAAATGTGGTTTGGCTAGTTACCATTCCACTAGCTAGGTGGCCAATGGTCGATGCTATAGGTGCCCGTCATGATGTATATGTTTTATACATGCTATCCATCCATTTTTTTTAGATCATTTGAGGGCTTTATCCAAAAAATGAGGCAAATCTAAATCTCAGGTGGACCACATCGTAAGAAAATAATAATTATTAAATATACACCATTAAAGGCCCAATGTAATGCTTATTTGACATCCAACTTAATAGGTCACAAACTTCAATGAAAGGAAAAAAAAAAACAATTATCAGCTTTGATCCAAAACTTTTAAGATCTCAAGAGGTTTTTAATTATGGACATTCTATAAACACTTTTTCCTGTGATGTGGGCCACTTGAAATTAAGATCTACTTTATTCTTGTGATCATACTATGAAGCAATATGAAAAATGGATGGTTAATGTGGATGAAACAAGTACATTATCGTAGGGCCCACATAGCACCAACCACTAGCCATTGGCTAGTGGCATCCGCCGTTGGTGGAAAGTACCCAATCCCCGCGTGATTTGACAACTTACAAATTGCCCAATTTCTCTCTCTCTTCTTCTAATTAGCTTGCTACACAACAAATCTCATTTGATGTGAATAACTTCTGTGGGGCCATCATGATGTGTGTATTATATCCACATTATCCTTACATTTTTCTATATCATTTTAGGGGATAAAACCAAAACTACCGTAGATATTGTTGGAGGCCTTGCACAAAACCTTAGGATCTAGCCTCCCGAAACAAACCAGAATTATTGATAATAAAGCAATGAAAATAATCAATGCATCAATCACACACCACACAAGAGATTTTTATGTGGAAAACCCTCGAAGAGGTAAAAACCACGGGACCTCGTCCAGATCAACAATCCACTATGAAGTAGAACATTACAAACTTCTTCAATCGCGCAGGAGTGGATAAATAATGAGAGAAACAAAGATAACAGAGAGATATCACCGATTACGAGGACATAGAAGCGCTGAGATATAGATTGCACAATACATAATCACCACGAGCATAATCTCCCTTCTATAAGCTTCCTCTCTCTCTCTTTTCCTCTCTCTCTCTCTCTCACCTTTGATAGCCCTTTAATAAATTCCTTGTAAAGCTTTATGAAACCCTCTTATCATACCTAGAAAGCCCTAAGTACCTCCTATTTATAGTTTTAGGAAACTCCTTTCTGCATTCCAGTTGTGAAAGGACTTGTGACACGAAATCCACGCAAAATCGTGAAATAAATCTGCGTAATTGCGACTAGTCGTGACGAACTTATAACCGATCGAGTGCCACCCACGACCGGTCGAGTACATCCTTCGAGTGGTCGAGCACCCCGAAAACAAATAACCCAAAGTCGCTAGAGTTCGAGTCGTGTCAGGGCTCGTCTTCCACGATTGGTCGTGCACAACCTTCGACCGGTCCAACAGGGCTCACGACCAGTCGACGACGGGTCAAAAAACCCATCAAATCTCTCTCTTTTTGACCCAGGAGGGATCCATCTTCTTTAAGTCAGTCAGGTTTCTACAAACCTCAAACTTACCCTTGAGCAAAGCCTTGGTCATCATGTCTGACCCATTATCATCCGTGTGGACCTTCTCAAGTTGTAACACCTTCTGTTCCAAAGTATCCCTGATCCAGTGATACCAAATCTCTATGTGCTTTGACTTGGAATGCTGACTTGGATTCTTGCTCAAGTGTATAGCACTCCGACTATCGCAATAGACCACGTGCTCCTCCTGCTTCAGGCTAAGTTCTTGTAAGAACCTCTTCATCCAAAGCATCTCTTTACATGCCTCTGTGACTATAATGTACTCGGCCTCTGTCGTCGATAATGCTACGACCTTCTGTAGCTTGCTCTGCCAAGAAACCGCTCCCCCTGCAAACGTAAACATAAACTCCGATGTAGACTTCCTGGAGTCTATATCACCTGCCATATCTACATATGTGTAGCCTTCAAACACAGGTTTTCTATCACCATAGCATAAGCTCAACCTGGATGAGCCTCTTAGACACCACAGTATCCACTTAACTGTTGCCCAATGTTCTTTGCCGGGATTGGCAAGATACCGGCTAACAACACCAACCGCATATGCTATGTCTGGGTGTGTACACACCATTTCATACATCAAACTTCCTACTGCTGATGCGTAGGGGATCTTCTGCATCTCTTCCACCTCTGCCTTCGTCTTGGGACATTGCTTGTCGCTCAATCTAAAGTGACCATCTAGTGGAGTACTGACCGGCTTCGCTGCATTCATATTGAACTGCTCTAGGACTTTCTCAATATACCACTCTTGTGACAGCCAAAGCTTTCTGCTGCTTCTGTCACGGGTTATCTCCATTCCTAGGATTTGTCTAGCCGGGCCCAAGTCTTTCATCGCAGAAGACTTGTCTAACTCCTGTTTTAGCCTGTTGATCTTCTTGATGTCTTTTCTCATGATGAGCATGTCATCAACGTATAATAGTAGAACTAAGAAATCACCATCTGAGAACTTGCGTGTGAACACACAGTGGTCCGTCTCCGTTCTGTCATACCCATGCTGTAACATGAATAATCGAACTTCTTGTACCAATACCGTGGAGCTTGTTTTAACCCATACAAGCTCTTTCTCGGCCTATACACCATATGCTCCTTGCCCTTGACTTCGAACCCCTCTGGTTGGTGCATGTAGATCTCTTCTTCCAGGTCACCATGGAGAAAGGCAGTTTTAACATCTAACTGCTCTATCTCCAGATCCATGCTAGCCGCCAACCCAAGCAACACCCGTATGGATGCCATCTTCACCACTGGTAAGAATATCTCCTCGAAGTCTATGCCTTTCCTCTGACCAAACCCTTTCGCCACAAGTCTGGCCTTGAACCTCGTCTGTGAATTCTTCTGCTCAAACTTCTTTTTGAACACCCACTTATTGCTCAGTGCTTTCTTGCCCTTAGGCAGTTTCACTCTATCATAGGTGTGGTTCTTATGCAAGGATTCCATCTCCTCTTGCATAACTTTCAACCACTCCCCCTTATGCTCGTCGGCAGGGCCTCAGAATAATCTTCTGGCTCTCCCCCATCAGTCAGCATAATGTACTCATGTGGCGAGTACCTCTTGGATGACTATCTGTCCCTAGATGACCTCCTCACCTGTGGCTCAATAGGTAGATCAAGTGGGGGCTGCTCCCTTGATCCATTTTTTGAAGGAACTCCCTTGTCCTCTGCACCTTGCTGTACTCCCCCGTCATCAGGCATCATGGGAGGAATAATAAGATCCATGTCCTCTAGCTCACCTGAACTAGGTTGGTTCTTCTATGGCTTACTAATGTCTTCTATATACTGATCTTCAAATAAAACCACATCTCTGCTCCTGACGAGCTTCTTCTCGGTTGGATCCCATAATTTGTAACCAAATTTTTCATCACCGTACCCTAAGAACACACAATGTCTAATCTTCATATTGAGCTTGGACCTATCGTCTTTTGGTACGTGAACAGATGCTCTACATCCAAATACCTTGAGATGACTGTACGATGGATCATGTCTAGTCCATACCTTCTCAGGTACTTCTCCATTCAACAGGGCTGATGGAGACCTGTTTATCAAATACACTGCCGTGTGCATTGCTTCTCCCCAGAACGTCTTAGGCAATTTCGCATGCGATAACATGCATCTGATTCTCTCTACAATGATGCGATTCATTCGCTCAGCTACACCATTATGCTGGGGGGTCTTGGGAACCGTCTGTTCATGCCGTATACCCAGGGACTTGCAGTACTCATGAAAATCGCCAATATATTCACCACCATTGTCAGTGCGGATATACTTTAATGATCTACCTGTCTCTCTCTCGACCATAACATGAAATAATTTAAATACACCAAAGACCTCGTCCTTGGATTTCAAAGTATAAACCCAAACCCTCCTAAATACATCATCTATAAAAATAACAAAATACAATGCCTCACCCAAGGTTTTTGTCCTCATAAGACTACAAACATCAGAATAAACCAAATTTAATGCATGCACTTTATTAACATGAGAAGCAGATTTAATAAATGAAACTCTTTACTGTTTCCCTGATAAACAATCAAGACAGGTTTTGAGAGGTGTACTTGTCACATCTGGAAGGAGCCGCTTCTTTGCTTGTACCTGAAGCCCTTTTTCACTCATGTGGCTTAGACGCCTGTGCCACATGTCAATAGCTGAATCTTCCACTATGTTTAACCCACCCTTGCACATACTGACACTTGCCTTTTTAAAGGGTGCAACACTTCTTTTCTCTGGCTACGATCAAAGAACCCTTGATGAGCTTCCATCGCCCACCAGTAAACCGACTTTCATAGCCATCATCATCCAACCTTCCTATCGACATCAAGTTGAGGCGAAGGTCTGGGATATGCCTCACATCCCTGAGAGCCAATGTGCAGCCCACATCGGTCTTCACACAAATATCACCGACTCCCACGATTTTTGATACGCCAGAATTTTCCATCTTCACAGTCCCATAGTCACCTGACTTGTAGCTTGTGAAGAAGTCCCTGCGTGGAGTTGCATGAAATGAAGCTCCTAAGTCTATCACCCAGTCGATGTCCTGACTCGTAGCCGTGAGACATACATCATGATCTGCAAAAAGAATAATTACAACGTCGCCATCTGAAGCGATCGCAGTGGAATCTGATTAATCTTCCTTCCCTTTTTCTTTCTTGTCGTTCTTCTTACCACGACATCCATGCTTGTAGTGACCCTTCTTGCTACAATTCCAGCAATCAACATCCTTTCTGTTACTCGACTTGCCGCTTGATTTATCTCGGACCTTCCCGCCCTTCTTGTTCTTTCCTCTCTCCCGTTCCTGTGTCACAAAAGCCTCTTGCTGAGTAGACTCCTGAGACTTCCTCCTTGTCTCTTCATTGAAGAGACAACTAGTTACCTGTTCCATGAATATCTTTCCGTCTGGCGCAAAGTTACGTAGAGACACTACTAATGTCTCCCAACTGTCAGGCAATGAACTAAGTAAAAGTAAAGCCTGCAATTCATCATTCAGGACCATCTTCATAGAGGAGAGTTGGTTCACTATATTGCTGACCTCATTCATGTGCTTGGCCATGGAACCACCATCTTTGAACTTGAGATTCATAAGTCGTCTTATCATAAAAATCTTATTACCGGCTGTCTTTCTCTCATACAGCCATAGGCTAGCGGCTGAGGTTTCCGTAGACACATGGTGGAACACTGAATCATCCAACCATTGTCTAATAAACCCTATCGCCTTCTGATCCATCTTCTTCCAATCATCATCAGACATATTCTTGGATTTTGCTGATATGTCTAAAATTGGAGAATATGGGTCATCGCAATAAAGCAAGTCCTCCATCTTAGCCTTCCATATGATCCAGTTAGAACCATTGAGGCTGATCATCCTTGATGAGCCACCTTCCATAATTCAAAACCGATCCTACCCATTCAATGAACTTAGCTCTGATACCACTTTGTTGGAGGCCTTGCACAAAACCTTAGGATCTAGCCTCCCGAAACAAACTAGAATTATGGATAATAAAGTAATGAAAATAATCAATGCATCAATCATACACCACACAAGAGATTTTTACGTGGAAAACTCTCAAAAAGGTAAAAACCACGGGACCTCGTCCAGATCAACAATCCACTATGAAGTAGAACGTTACAAACTTCTTCACTCACGCAGGAGTGGATAAACAATGAGAGAAACAAAGAAAATGGAGAGATCTCACCGATTACGAGGACATAGAAGCGCGGAGACATAGATTGCACAATAGATAACCACCACGAGCATAATCTCTCTTCTATAAGTTTCCTCTCTCTCTCTCTCTCTCTCACCTTTGATAGCCCTAAACCCTTTAACAAATTCCTTATAAAGCTTTAGGAAACCATCTTGTCATACCTAGAAGCCCTAGGTACCTCCTATTTATAGTTTTAGGAAACTCCTTTCCGCATCCCAGTTGTGAAAGGACTTGCGACATGAAATCCGCCCAAAATCGTAGAATGAATCTGCGTAACTACGATTGGTCATGACGAACCTACGATCGGTCGAGTGCCACCCACGACCGGTCGAGTACGTCCTTCGACCGATCAAGCACCCAGAAAACAAATAACCCAAAGTCGCTGGAGTTCGAGTCGTGTCAGGGCTCGTCTTCCACGACCGGTCGACCAGGGCTCACGACCGGTCAACGACGGGTTAAAAAACCCATCAGATATAATGCTCAAGTAAACCACATTACACAAAATAGTGGGAATTAAGTGCCTACCATTGAAAACTTCTTAAAGCCACAAAAGACTCTCATCAACAAATTGGATGCTAAATAAACATTATAGTTAGCCCCATGAAGTTTTTAATGGTGAGCGTTAAACCACTACAATTTTCTTATGGTGTGGTCCATTTAAGATGGAAAAAATAGCTGGACAGCATGCATAAAACACACATCATAATAACACCTATAAAACACACATCATAATAACGCCAACTCGCTACCGCCAACATCTAGGCTATTTGCGTTTGACAGAGGTCTTGTAAAGGCTTCGTGAGACCTCCCTTGATGTATATATTTTATTGACATAGTTCATCCTTTTTTTATATTATTTTAGGACAAAGGATAAAAAAATGAATTATATATATATAAGACTCAAGTAAGCCACGTTATGGAAATTGTGGAAATTGTATGCCTACCATTGAAAACTTGTTAGAATCATAGAAGGCTTTGGTCAAACCGATATTTCTATTTTCCTTTCATTTATATAGGTGTGAACTTATAAGAAGCTTAGATGAAAAATAAACCTTACGGTGGACCATACAAAGGTTTCAACGTGTTTTGTTGTACAACACATTTTGTGAATATGTACACCAGCAACGTGTTTTGCTGTACAACACGTTTTGTAAATATATACATCAACACGTAATTAACAGATGGGCCACACGTTTAAAACAAATTAGATAAACGATGTACACATAGCATGTGGTGTAAACATAGCAATCATTGTACACGTGGCAATTGGAATCAGAATCCACTTGTCATATGTACAGTGATTAACGGTGGGAGCCACTGGTCTGATTCCATAACCAATGTGGGGAGTGGATTGGGTGGTGTACATCATATGAAATTGTTGTACACGTGAATGGCCTGTATACATCATTCATGCTATAAAACTACTGTACATTGATTTGCACATGTAGACGTGTGTCATATAGCTGCTGTACACATTGCTCCTGTACATTTTTCCATACACGTGTGTCATATAGTTGCTGTACAACACTCTATATGGCTGGTATTGAAATACAACACTCTATATGGCTGACGTACACAATCTGTACACGTGCTCACTGTACGGTGCTGGGTGTACACAAAGCTAACTGTACATGTGTGATATTATTACATCCAGTGATAGTGGGTGTACGGTGATGTTTGTTATATTTCAAATTCACTAGTGGGTGTACAGTGATGTTTGTTATTTTTCCGCATCAAGTGCTTACTGTACACAAACATCTGTACACGTTGTTGGCACGTTGGCTGATGTATATGAACATGTGATGGGCACGTTGGCTGATGTCCACATGTGTACACGTGGTGTATATGCATATGCACATGTACACGTTGGCTTCCACATTCTGTACACGTGTATACAAGGTAAACAATCTGTATACGTGTAATCTAGTTAACGTGTGCATGTACATGTAATCTGTACACATTAACAGTGATCATGTACATGTAATCTTGTGTACAGTGACGTATACAGTGAAAACGTGTACAGTTAGAGCAACACGTTTACTGTTTCTACTGTACACGTGTGTGGTGTTACTGTACACGTGTGTGGTGTTACTGTACACATGTTGTGGTGTTACACGTGTTGTGGTATACACATGTTGTGCTGTACACGTGTGTGGTATTATTGTACACGTGTTGTGGTGTTTCTGTACATGTGTTGGCTGATGTACACGTGCAGCTACTATGTTTTAGTTTTACTAATTCCACATGAGTAGATCTGTTGAAAGATAAAAGCAGATATTTGTTGAATTCATGTTTCCTTTATTATAACTTTTTCATTGTTGATCTAAAACTCATTAGTGATTGAAACGATCATCAACCATGATGATCAATGTTGATGAACGGATCCGTCATCAATAATGATCATTAACGGTAATAATCGGATCCATCACTAATGGTCATGATCACAGGTGAAGATTGTACTTTCTTGATATCTTAGCACTTGATTTTTCCTTTTTGATGATGATGTAAATCTGCATGAAAATATTCGGCTTGATGTGTTTAGATCTTAGCCCCTTACATTTTTCATTATAAATTACAAAACTTAGTGCTTAGATGCTCCCATAAAAATAAATGTTGCGCATAACCTAAGTGGGAGTTTATCTTCCTCCACCAAATAATGCATGCAACTATGTAATGGAAAGTTGCACGTTATACTAATTTATTCTTATAAAAGCATTAAACTCATCTTATATTGAGAACTTGATTCTTCTACACCGCCCATTCGGGTATGTGGACTTTCAGATCTCGTTAAGATGTGTTGACTACTTTTATTCTCTGTAAATTTGTATAACATGTAGAAATGCTGATGATTAGAGTCAATACATTAGATCATAGCTAAGTAGTGATACTCATGCAATATAGAGATGGCCAACAAAGCGTTGATCGCTGAACAGCTGAAAGGACAACATTTTAGTGGCAACAACTATGAAGACTAGTCCCGCGCGGTGCGGTGCCTTCTGGACCAGGACGACATATCTCACACACTCGATGTACTTCAAGAGGAACCCATCTTGGCTAAAAATGAGAATTTACAAGAACATAGGGTTGCAATGACTCGCTATAATAAGTGACGAAAACAATATCGTTCATCCCGTAATGTCCTTCTTAGCACTATGCACAAAGACCTCATACCTACGTATGAAGTGCATGAAACCGCTAAGAGAATTTGAGAAGCACTGACAGATGCCTATGCGCAGAAGTCAGATGCGAGAGTTAGGGCAATGAAATTAAAATTCCAGGAGTATAGGATGCCCGTCGGCTGCCCTATCAAAGATCATATCTGTAAGATGGAGCAAATGATAGGTGCCCTTAGGAATGTTGGGTGTAAATTGACTGAAAATCAGAAGATTATAGCCATGCACCGTTCCTTGCCTGAATCTTGGGCCCAAATCAAAAGAATTCTGAACTACACTGATTCTATCACTACGTTCAGAGACTTTTGTGGCCACGTGGTACGTGAGGTTGAAATAAATGCAATTCAGCCAGGTTTGGCAAAGACCTTTGTAGCAGAGACCCATAAGCGGAAAGCTAACAATAAACTGTCCAAAGCTCGCAAGAAGGCGAAGAAGAATAATCAAGAACAGAAGATCACAACATCGCCTTCAAATCTCAAGAAGGGGAACGGAAAGAAGAAACAGAAAAAGACAAATGTAGTCTGCTTGTCTGTGCAAATTTTGGCCATTATGCTCGACAGTGCGCCCATAAAAAGACAGTAATTTCTCAGTCACTAGATACTTTGTATGTAGGCGTTTGTTCTGAAATCCTTTTCGTTGATATTATATTTAACGAGTGGATTTTGGATTTAGGCGCAACAAAGCACGTGACAAGTAATCGTCGAAGACTCGAGGAATTTCAGCCTGTAGCCAAAGGGAGTTACAAGCTGTACATGGGTAATAACACTATTGAAGATGTACAAGGGATTGACGTTTTCCATCTACGTACGCACATAGGGTGAACAATAATACTCCATGATATTCTATATGCACCGGGGATGCGTTGGAATTTAATATCTGTTTCTAGGTTATTAGCTGATGGTTTTGATATTCGATTTTCTGGGACGAGTTTCTTTGAGACAGAATAACCTCATCTTTACATGGAGAAATTTAATTTCAGATTTATTTATTCTGGACGTAGATTGTGATAATGCCCCTCTAGCTTTATCTGTTATGTTGAATGAAACTGTAGTATCTGAATCTCAAAAATGGCACATAACGTTAGGTCACATAGGAAAGGATCGTATGACAAGACTAGTACGTTCTGGTCTATTAGACTCTTTATCCAAAGTTGATTTGTCATTTTGTGAACATTGTGTGTCAGGAAGACTTCGAAGAAATCATTTCCCAAAGCGGCTAGGTCCAAGGGCACACTAGAGATAATCCATTTAGATATCTGTGGACCCTTTAATGTACATGCCAGAAATGGATGTTAATACTTTGTCATTTTCATTGACGATTACTCGCGCTATGGATATGTGTATCTCATCTCACACAAATCTGAGGCTTTTGATTTCTTTCTTAAATATAAAGCTGATGTGGAAAATCAACTTGAGAAAAAGATTAAAATCCTTTGATCTGATAGAGGTGGCGAGTATACGTCTGAAACGTTTAAATCATATTGCGAAAGTGTTGGCATTGTTCGGCAGTACACAATGGCTTACACACCACAACAAAATGGTGTTGCAGAGAGAAGGAATAAGACATTATTGGACATAGTTAGATCGATGATGGCTCAAGCCAATCTCTCTACCACATTCTGGGGAGACGCACTGTTAACAGTCGTCTACATCCTAAATAGAGTCCCATCCAAATTAATTCCTAAGACTCCATATGAGATGTGGTCTGGGAGGATTCCTTCTCTAGCCAATCTACGCCCTTGGAGATCTTCGGGATATGTTTTGCTGCCTACTCCACATAGAGGTAAACTTGATAGTAAAACTATTGAATGCGTGTTCATAAGATACCCCATGCATTCAAAGGGATACGTTCTAGTTTATGAGGACCATGAACGATGGATTGAGATAGAATCCAAGGACGTGACCTTCGTTGAAGATAGACACTCAAGCAGAATAAAGTAAAAGGCTCCAATAGATCTTTTTGAAATACCTGATGTATCTCAGGAGAGTGAGAGTTCTGCTTCATAAGACGATGATACTCCTATAGTTCGTCAGGACAGTGGGAGGACATCTCAGTAGCCTCCTGAGTTACGTCGAAGCGAAAGAGGATTGATTCCCCGAAGATACTTCGATATTGAGGGGTAAACATTCTCTTGTGTTGCAGTTGATGATGATGAACTTGATTCGTATCAGGATGTATTATTATCTTCTAACTCGGCCGAGTGGGTGAATGCTATGGACGAAGAGATCGCTTCCATGGAGAAAAATAAAGTCTGAAAACTTGTTGATCTGTCTTCTAACTCGTGGATTTCCAAACCTATATCCTCGGTGAAGCGATTTTTAATTAAGCTTCGCATATTAGCTTGCGATTGGCATAGTTAGTTATCGTAACTTGAGACAGTTCGTGACAGATGTAAGGTAACAAATGGGTACTAAAGATCAAAAGAAAGGCAGATGGTACAGTGGACAAGTATAAAGCATAATTAGTTGCTAAAGGTTTTACACAACAAGAAGGCGTTGATTACGAGGAGACCTTTTCACCTGTTATAAAGTTCTCCTCAATCCGCATGATCTTGTCCATTGTCGCAAGTTTAGACTTAGAGTTATATCAGATGGATGTAAAGACCGCATTCTTAAATGGTGACTTAGATGAAGAGATATACATGCAACAACCCATGGGTTATGTGGATAAAAAATATCCAAAGAAAGTCTGTAAATTGTTGAAATCTATTTATGGGCTGAAGCAATCTTCAAGACAGTGGTACATGAGGTTCCGCTTGGCTATTACCACTTTTGGATTCACGATGAGTGAAGAAGATCATTGTGTATACTTAAAACGGTCTGGAAGATCTTTTTTGATATTATCTCTATATGTAGACAATATCCTGTTAGCTGGTAATGACATGCAATTATTGATATTGACTAAAGATTGGTTATTCTCGAACTTTGAGATGAAAGACCTCGGTGAAGCCAATTTTATTCTCAGGGTAAAAATCATCAGGGATCGCCCTAAGAAATTTTTAGGCTTGTCTCAAGCAACCTATATCCAAAAGATCTTATACCGGTTTAGGATGAAAAATTCAAAAGCTGTTGAAACCTCTATGGATAAAGCTACCAAGCTAGACAGGAAATCATGTCCCCAGACTGAAGCCGAGAAATTATCTATGTCCTCAGTACCTTATGCAAGCGCAGTAGGAAGCTTAATGTATGCTATGCTTTGCACAGATCAGGATATTAGCTATGCATGGATTGGCATAGTCACCGTTATCGAGTAACATGAGAAGGGACGGTCTCATTGGCAAGCCGTCAAACGTATATTCCGCTATCTCGAGGAACAAAAGACCTAATGTTGTGTTATGAAGGCACAAGCCTCGAATTCAAAGGATATTCGATCGATGTCAGCTGGGGTAATGACGCCGACGAGGGAAAGTCTACGGGATATGTATTCTTACTTGGAGGAGGAGCTATCTCATGGTCGAGTAAGAAGGACATTCAGCCTCTTTCATCTATGGAGGTGAGTACATTGCATGTTGTCTGTTGTAGTTCTTTTATATTCTTTTGAACTGTATATAGAGTGTGTATGGGTTCATTTAAACTTGATAAGTCATAAAACCATAAAATTGATGATTTCTACTCCGGGAGTCAAGCGTATCAGATTTTTCGTGGTGTGTTGTACCTTTGATTCAGAGTGTTTAGTGTTAGTCGTTGTACCATATTGTCTTGAAGGTTGACAATTTTCGCCATTGACTTGGCAAAGGACCCTAAACACCACCAGAAATCTAAGCACATCGAGATCAAGTATCATTACGTCCGTGATCAAGTGAGAGATAAGAAGGCCGCCCTCAGCTATATTCCTACTAAGGAGATGATGGCAGATCCCATGACAAAACCTATAGCTAGAGATCTATTTCAGGTTCATGTTAGGCAGATGGGATTAAGGAAAGCTTGAGTGATGTATTTATTTTGTAATACATTTGATCTTTCATTAATGAATAACACATTCAATTTATTCAGTATTGACCTCTAATATAAACTAGGTAAAAAGATCATCAACATTTACCTTGAGATCATATAGGATTTCTATTTTTGTCGGCAGGCCGGTCACCCACTTATAAGGGTTGACCAACCTTGAATGTACAAGAGAGGTACATTTGAGGTCATGTTTATACATTGAGGTATGAACTTCCCTTTATTGTGACTAATAAAGGATGAGGATACGAGTGAGTCGTATCCTCCTACAATCTTATAAAGATTGAAGATGAGACTGATAAAGTCGAATAACATAATCACACTATTCCTTTACATGCAATCAATGTTATGGCTTGAATTTAAAGCCAGGTTATGAGGTTATGAGATGAGTCGTACTTTATGTTGAATAACCTGTATATTGTAGACCCGACATACACCTAGTATTATCTACTTTACGACGTGGATTGTAGCCATGTGCTGGGACCTTTTACCTATAGATTACTTTGATTCGATCTAATCATTGCAACGTGCGAGTAGCAAGTCTCGTAGGTGACTCTTTATGTCCTTAGCTACCATCCTCTTGTGTATATGAGGATGAGATTGAGTGTCGCTACTTTAGTGTACAATGACGAAAGGTCCTTGATTGACTAGACTCAGTTATGCTAGGAAAGCGGCTTGATTAGTTCCAAATTGCACATCTGCGTAGAGAAAATCTGGTGACAGCTACACCAAGTTTCTAGAATTATAAATACGCACTTGAAGATTTATTCGCCGACAGTATCGAGTTGTTTTTATTAGACTTTTGCAAACAGTATTTTTCTTAAAAATTGCTTTAAATTGGTTTTAGTCGAAGTTTGTGAAAAATCAAGTTTTCAGAATAACTCGATAAGTTGGATAAGTGCGTATGTTGGCCGAGTACTCCAGATCGGGAGTTAACTCCATCCGGTGTGGTCATGTGGACTAGGACAGACATTACAAAGCTTGGGTTATTGAGTACTAGTTAGGTGGTCAATTAGTACTTAAGCACCTGTGAGAAGATTATGGTGATCCAGCTGGTCTCATACCTCTGATTCTTTTGATCGTGATGTTTGGTATTTGATTGTTATAAGGCAATTTAGTTGGACAGATTTATGTGCCTATCCCACAATGTGATTGAGTGAGAGATGTTGGACGTAGACCAATGGGGCCCACTTATGAGCAATCACTAGTGGGTGGGTCCCATATGGTTAGACTTCTTCTAGCTTTTTTCTTTCCGTTGGGATATCAAATTCAATTTTGAATTTGATTTTGGATAGGAGATAGAGAGAAGATCGGATAATCTGTTCTCATCCCATCTCCTTCCTTTCCTATAAAACGGATGCTCTCTCTCTCTTATGACATCATACGAAATACCGAGAGTATACAGAGAGAAATAGAGTGCGCTATAGTCTGTCCATCTTGGCTTGTCCTTGGGACGATCTGATCCATAGATCACAATCTGGGGCCACTACATACCATAGGATCAAAGGTGTAAATAGTTCCATCTGCTCCAGTAGTAGATAGGTGGGCCATTGGAGCACCGTTCTTCTGCTTTGTGAGGATTCCAAAATCGTGTAGACTGTCAGATTTTGAGGGCTCACCTTCCGCATTTCCCTACAGTTCAATTCCTACTTATTTCTGTGGTGTGGTCCACTTAAACTTTGAATGTGCTTTATTTTTTTTTTGGCTAATACTCTACAATGATCTGGAAAAATTGATGGGTAGTGGATCTATCACATAAATTTTATAATGGACCCCAAAAAAGCTTCTTGCATTAAAAGTGGGTTGTGTATTGGGCAATTTATTTAGGAGAGAAAATTTCCTTGGCAACATGTGCAAAGGTAATTTTGCAAGAAAATTTTATTGTTTTTGGAAAAATTAGTGGAGCATAATTCATATTTTCTATTAAGCTAGACTTATGTGGTGGAAAAAATTCAGGAAAAATTGGAAATTAGTTTTTAAGTTTGGCATTAACCAACAACACTTGATGCAAAGTGCTTTTTCAATTCTACATTCAGAATTTTTAATTTTTAATTTTTTTTTTCAATGTTAACAAACATATCATTGGACTAGTATCGTTCAACTAGTCTAAGGCCGTGTTTAGGCAGTGGGATTAGATGGGATTAGGTGGGATGGGATTCATATGGTCTTGTGCCAATTCCATTCCATGTTTGGGAAGAATAGAAAAGCTTGAAATTAGATAAGTGAAATAGCATTGGGTCCGTGCCGATTTCACTCAATGTTAGTTAGTTGTGTATGTCTCACCATGATGTGTGGGCTATATCCACACCATCCGCCCATTTTTTGAGATTATTTTAGAGCATGGGCTAAAAAAGCAGGTAAATCTAAAGCTCAAGTGGACCCCACCATAGAAAGCAATGGGGATTGAATACTTACCGTTGAAAACTTCTTTGAGGCCACATAAGTTTTGGATCTACCTCATTTTTAGGCCCATGCCATAAAATGAGGTTACAAAACAAATGAACAGTTTAGATATAACACATGTGTGTTGTTCTCGGTAATTTCAAATGATGGTTGGTATATCCATTCAATGTACCACCATATTACCAACAAAGCATCGCATTAATCTTATCCCATGGCAAGAGGGGACATTCCTGCCATGAATAATAATTATGTTTTTTGAATCCCATCCCACTTAATCCCTTCTAATCCCACCGCCCAAACACGCCCTAAGTTGACTCATGACCTTTCATGCCTGATCCGTTCGACATCATGACTCACCTAGACAAGTCATCCCAACCTGGTCCAAGTCGTCAGCCATTCAACCATGCACATCGGTCACGAGCTCTTAGCCTCATCTCAGTCTGATCATGGGATGGACCTTGGCCATTATACAGCTCACTTACGCCAGAACTCATGCAAATGTGATGCGGGAGGATGCGAGTCGATGATGCCGAGTTGTCGTGCATTGCACGTTGGCATATTTGAAATACTTTGAGGTGGCGGATCAGCCCAAAGAATTGGAAAATCGTGATTTTCCCTTGGTTGGGGCAATTATTTCATTTATTGTTTTGGAAGGGATTTTGAACTTGATTTGGGCCAAAATTTTGGCAGATTACTTCTTAGTTTATGTATTTAATTTTGGCATGATTATTGGGATTTGCTATTTTTGGTAAAATTCCAATACAGTCGATTTTCAGCTATTACAGCCCGGCTTGTGGGTTGATTTGGGGGTCTTTTTTTTGAATAATAATTTGAATTAAAATCAGGGACATTTTCTCTGTTTTTGGGGCAATCTCTTGTTTTCTTTCCTGTGAATCATCTATTGAAACTAGCCTACAGAATAATTGTTATTCTGTCCGGCGTCAGTTTCAAAAAGATCATTGATATTGCCATCCGGTTGAGTCTTATACTTGGTATTGCCATCAAACTCAAAGGTAGAGCATCTGCATGGTGGGAGCAGTTGAGGCGATCACGAGACGAGCATGGTAAGGCCAAGATTACTGATTGGGAGAAGATGAAGAAGAAGATGAAGGGTCACTTCCTTCCCTTCGGCTATACTCAATCTCTGTTTCAGCGACTTCATTTGTTGAGGCAGGGCACGAGATCAGTTGATGATTACACTGAAGAATTTTATCAATTGATAGCCCGTAATGATCTATCTGAGACAGAAGAGCAGTTGGTGGCGCGGTATTTGGGAGGATTGCGGCAGTCCCTAAAGGATGTTCTTAGCCTTCACTGTGGACAGTTTATGAAGCATACCAGCGTGCACTCATTGTAGAGAAACAACAGAGCAGGAGACCAGTGACCAGAAGCGATCAAAATAGTCGAGCAGTTCGCCCTCAAGAACCTCGTCCCGCCCAGCAGCCATTGCAGGGTCAGAGTTCTAACTCTAATATTAGATGTTTCAGGTGTGGTGAACAGGGGCATAGAGCGACCCATTGCAGGAAGCTTGCTAATCAAAAGGAAAAACTCTTTTGATTGAGGAAGATATGGAAGCAGACACTGAGATGAATGGAGAGCCTATGTACGATGATGATGAAGATGGAGACGTATTGTATGGTGATGGCCATGAGACCCTAGTTGTTCGTAAGAGTCTACTGACTCTCAAGGGTGATGCAGGTGACGATTGGTTCAGAACTAATATTTTTCACACAACCTGCACAGTTGCAGATAAAGTCTGCAAGATGATCATTGACAGCGGTAGTTGTGAGAATGTGGTTTCTGAAGAAGCTGTCCAGAAATTACAGTTGAAGACAGATCATCATCCCAAGCCATACAAATTGTCGTGGCTAAATAAAGGCAGTGAGGTAACAGTAGATAGGCGATGCCTAGTATCTTTTTCGATTGGCAGAAAATATTTTGATAATGCTTGGTGTGATGTCGTATCTATGGATGTTTGTCATGTAAATATGATCGCAGTGTTGTTCATGATGGGCGGAAGAATACTTATTCCATAGTATCAAGGGAAAGAAGGTTGTGTTGGCGCTCGTGAAGGAACCACTCCTACCTGTCGACCAATAATACTAACCTTCTCTCTATGTCCGTGTTCTGAAAGAAATTGAGCGGGAAGTTGTGATTTATGCCCCCTTGCCTTGTGGGAATAGTGCACGGTGAGACATGAGCCCAGATTTACCAAGAGGTGCAAAAGAATTTGCTAGCGAGTTTTTCGACTTGATGCGAAGATCTTCCTCTGGGTTACCACCTATGAGAGATATTCAACATCGATTGACCTTGTCCGGGGTCGAGTTTACCAAACCGACCTGCATATCGCCTTAGTCCCAAAGAAGCTGAAGAGTTGCAGCGTCAAGTGGTGGAGTTATTAGAGAGAGGCTACATCCGTGAGAGCATGAGCCCATGTGCAGTCCCTGCCCTACTGGTACCGAAGAAAGATGGTTCCTGGCGTATGTGTGTTGACAGCCGAGCAATTAACAGGATCACAGTGAAGTACAGGTTTCCCATTCCACTCCTAGATGACATGCTGGATCAACTGTCCGGTTCTAAGGTCTTCTCAAAAATTGACCTTAAAAGCGGATACCACCAGATCGAATAAAACCAGGAGATGAGTGGAAAATGCGAGGATTGTATGAATGGATGGTCATGCCTTTTGGCCGCATCCAACGCACCCAAAGCACATTCATGAGATTTATGCATCAGGTTCTACGACCATTTATGGGGAGATTCGTTGTAGTTTACTTCGACGATATCCTCATTTATAGTCCGACATGGGCGTCACACTTTGATCATCTTCGATCTGTTCTTGACATGTTGAGAAAGGAGCACCTGTTTGTTAATCGGAAGAAGTGTTCTTTCTTTACTACTTCTGTAACTTTTCTTAGTTTTGTTGTATCTACTGATGGTGTTCATGCAGATCAATCAAAAGTAGATGCGGTCTTGGGGTGGCCCAAACCTAAGACCTTGCACGATGTTAGGAGTTTCCATGGATTGGCGTCCTTCTACCGTCGATTCATCAGAAACTTCAGCACTCTGATTGCTCCTATTACAGAGTGCCTCAAGGGACGTGACTTTCAGTGGTCTCGAAGAGGAGAGATCAGTTTTCAATTGGTTAAGATGACAGAGGCGCCGTTTTAGCACTTCAGATTTTGACAAGGTTTTCGAAGTCAATTGTGATGCATCCGGGATTGGCATTGGTGGTGTTTTGAGTCGGGAAGGACGACCCATAGCTTTTTTTTAGTGAGAAGTCGTGGGCGAAGAAGAATTATTCCACTTATGATGGAGTTCTATGCCATAGTTCGGTCCACGAAACATTGGCGACACTACTGGTGCGGCGTGAGTTCATTCTTATTATCGATCACGAGGCCCCGAAGTACATCAATGGCTAGCACAAGTTGAGCGGGCGACATGCTAAGTGGGTGGCCTACTTGAGAGTTCACATTTTCATTGAGGCACTTGTCGGGAAGTCGAACCGAGTAGCAGTACGCCCGAGCCGTCGTACGATACTCCTCACCAACATGATCACCAAAGTTGGGCTTTGAGGTTTTCAGTGACATGTATGAAGCAGATCCTTCATTTGGAAGGATATTTCGGGAGGTAACTGATGGTCAACGAAATGATTTTGTTTTACATAATGGTTATTTATTTCATGGATTACAGTTGTGTATCCCAGATTGTTCACTAAGGCAGCAGATTATTTGTGAACTTCATAGCGAGGGTCATTTTGGGCGAGATAAGACGTTGGCCCCTGGTGTCCTCTGATTACTATTGGCCCAAACTGACTAGTGATGTGGCTCATTATGTGGAACGATGTTATGTGTGTCACGGTCCAAGGGAACTCTCACAAATGCGTGCCCGTACACTCCTTTGCCTATTCCGAGGCTCCTTGGTTTGATGTCGTATGGATTTTGTGTTGGGTTGACCCGGACACAACGATCTATGGATTCTATTTTGGTTGTATGAGTTTTCCAAGATGGCCCATTTTGTAGCTTGCAAGAAAACAATGGATCTTTGCTCGGATCGCTCATCTTTACTTCAAGGAGATTATTCATTTACATGGTGTTCCCTAGGTCAATCACTTGATCGTGACACCAAGTTCATGAGCCATTTCGGAAGAGCTTATGGGAGAAACCGGGAACCAAGTTGAACTTCGAAGCGCCTACCACCCCCAAACGGATGGTCAAACCGAGGTGGTGAACCGGAGTTTGGGCAACCTTTGAGGAGTTTGGTGGAACTAAGCCAAAGCAATGGGATCTTGCTCTTCCCAAGCGCACTCGCCATAATGAGATCCAAGAACAGAACCACACGATTGAGTCCATTTGAGATTACCTATGGTCGAATCCGTCGGTGTCTTTGGACTTAGCCCCCATTCCACGTGTGGGTCGTTTGAATCTAAAGGGATGAGATGGCGGAACACCTTAGAGGCATCCATGATCAGTGGCGGCCATTCACGAGAGCAATACCAAGTACAAGACTCAAGCGAGATAGTCATCGTCGCCTGTGTACTTTTTGATGTTGGTGATTTTGTTTGGGCAAGTATTAACTCGTGATCGTTTTTCGTTGGAGAGTATGATAAGTGAAAGAGCGAAAGATTGGACCCTGTGAGATCCTGAAGATCAATGATAAAGTTACGCCTTCCCAGACCATTTGCAAACTTCGATGTATTTAATGTGAAACACTTGAGCCCTTGTTTTGTGGATCGATGAAGCTACCGCGAACTCGAGGACGAGTTCTTTCCAACCCTGACCGATGCGGGAGGATCCGAGTCGGATGATGAGTTGTCGGATTGCACGTTGACGAAATACAGGTGGAGATCGGTATCAAGAAAGAAGGCGTAAAATCGTGATTTTCCCTTGGTTGGGGCAATTATTTCATTCTTGTTTTGGAAGGGATTTTGAACTTGATTTGGGCCAAAATTTTGTGATTACTTCTTAGTTTATGTATTTAATTTTGGCATGATTATTGGGATTTGCTATTTTTGGTAAAATTCCAATACCTATTACAGACTGCTTGTGGGTTGATTTGGGGGTCTTTTTTTTGAATAATGATTTGAATTAAAATCAGGGACGTTTTCCCTGTTTTTGGGGCAATCTCTTGTTTTCTTTCCTGTGAATCATCTGTTGAAACTAGCCTACAGAATAATTGTTATTCTGTCCGGCGTCAAAATGCATCAAGCTGGATGCTGGAGGGAGCCTGTGCAACACCTCGTGAACGGATTGGATGGCATATAAAACATCAAGGTGTGACCTGTAGCAGGAAATTCTTGTCCCTTCGAGCCTGAAATGAGGCCCAGGCTCTCTCTCCTATATGTGGTGAGTGGATTAGGTGTGACCCCAGCCACTCTCAACACGGTGCGGCCCTGACCGTAGCCCACCTTGATGTATATTTTGTATATCATGCTGTTCATCCATTTTCCAGATCATTTTACTGTAGGGGCTCAAAAATAAGTTGATCCAAATTAAGTGTATCACACCATAAAAAACAACGGTGATTGAACGTCTACCATCACAAATTTCCAAGGCACTCCCTAGTGTTTATTTTCTATCTAATTTGTTGATAACGTTACAGATACCTGGATGAAGGGGAAATAACAAATATCAGCTTAATCTAAAACTTTTACAGTCCAGGATAAGTTTTTAATGGTAAATCATCACTGATTCTTTAATGGTAAATCATCACTGCTTCCTACGTTATGGTTGACCTTAAATTTGGATCTGTTTTTTTTTTTTTTTTTTTTTTTTTTTCTTTTTAATCGTGCCCAAAAGTATCTAGAAAAACGGATGAACGGCGTGTGTGTGTGTCTATATATATATATATATATATATATAGAGAGAGAGAGAGAGAGAGAGAGAGAGAGAGGCTCACACACAACTAGTTGGACTGTGAGTTTTGGTCCAACTAGCTGTGCATTAAATGTCAAAATTCCTATTTTCATACACATGTAATGCACCACATGTGAGGATATGTGACAGTGAGTGTTACATTAGTATGTTGGGAATTATATGTCATAAATCCAAGTCATTTATCAAATAGAGCACGCTAATGAAATTTTATGTACTGAAAGTTAGTAAATTGTCATCACCAATCAAACCACACATGTAACTTGAATCTAAACTGTTGGAGTAGATTTCTAACAGTTCACTTTTCTTATAGATGATATCATGCTATCGATTAAAAAAAATATATTTTTTTCCATATACTTACAATGGACCCTACCCAATTAATGGATTGGATTTACAAGATACATTGCGCATCACCCAAGTATACCATGTGTACACACCTTCTTTAGTGGTCCTTTGTAAACATTTTCCCTCCTCTTTTTTCTCTACACGGTTAAACTATTTTTTTCTTATTTAATGCTCTCAATTCCCTGTTTGGAAGGAGTCATAAGCGGATTTGAGTCGCTACTCAAATCACATCACTAGGTTATGTGGGCTCCACCATGATATGTGTTGTATCCATACCACACATCTATTTGGAGAGATCATTTTAGGGCATGATCAAAAGAATGAGGTAGATCCAAAATGGAGTGGACCCCACCACAGAAAACAGTGAAGAGAGTGACGCCTACCGTTGAAACCTTCCTAAGGTCCACCATGATATTTATTAGATCCAACCTGTTTACAATATAACATAAACATTAAAGAAGGGAAAACACAGATATCAGGTCGATCGGGAACTTTTATAGCCCTTAGAAGTTTTTAGTGGTGGGCGTCACCCTCACCACTGTTTTCTGTGGTGGAGTCCATTCCAGCATTGGATCTGACTCACTCTTTAGTTCATGCCATAAATATAATCTCTTCAAATGGATGGACGGTGTGGATACAAAACATACATCTTGGTGGGACCCTAAGAACTAGGTGATGTCACTTTAGTGTAGAAGCAAATTTGCGGATGAAGTTCTTGCTCTGGGAACCCAGGTGGGGCCCACTGTGATGTTTGTGAGAAATCCTACCCGTTCATCCATTTTTTGAGTTTGATTAAGGACATGAAGCCAAAAATGAACCGTTTCCAGGGCTAAAGTGGGCCGAAAATGTGATAATTGAACGTCCACAATTGAAATATTCGTAGGCCATAGAAGTTTTGAATCATGCTAATATTTGTGATTTCAGTTCATCCCAGTAGGAATGAAGTTATTAACGGCATGGATGGCTTATAAACATCACTGTCGAACCCAGGTAGGTTTTAATGGTAGGAATTTCCCTAACCACATTTTCCTTTAGTACGGTCCACTTGAGCTTTGGATACGGTTCATTTTTGGCATCATGTCCTGAAATGAACTCAAAAAATGGATGTAAGGGGGGGATTTCTCACAAACATCACAGTAGGCCCCACCCGGGATCCCAGTGCAGGAACTTCCTGTGTTTCTACTTTGCAGGAAATCCGGACGGGATTTGCTTCAGCACTGAAGTGACGTCACCTAGTTCTTAGGGTCCCACCACGATGTATGTTTTGTATCCACACCGTCCATCCATTTGGAGAGATTATTTTATGGCATGAGCCAAAGAATGAGTCAGATCCAAAGCTGGAATGGACCCCACCACAGAAAACAGTGGAGAGGGTGACGCCCACCATTAAAACCTTTAAGGGCCACAAAAGTTCTCGATCTAGCTGATATTTGTGTTTTCCCTTCTTTAATGTTTATGTTATATTGTGAACAGGTTGGATCTCAAATAAATATTATGGTGGACCTTAGAAAGGTTTCAACTGTAGGCATCACTTTCCCTGTTGTTTTCTGTGGTAGGGTCCCCTCTAGTTTTGGATATGGCTCATTCTTTTGATCATGTCCTAAAATGATCTCTCCAAATAGATGTGTGGTATGGATACAACACATATATCATGGTGGGGCCCACATAACTTAGTGACATGATTTGAGTAGTGACTCAACATGTCGATCCGCTTATGACTCCTTTTCAAATGTAAATGAGAGCATTAAATAAGAAAAAAATAGTTTAAATGAGTAGAGAGAAAAGAGGAGTGGGAATGTTTACAAAGGACTACTAAAGAAGATGTATACACATGATATACTTGGTTGATTCGCAATGTTTCCTTCAAATCTGATCCGTTAAGTGGGTAGGGTCCATTGTAAGTATATGAGAAAAAAAAAATATTTTTTAATTGATAGCAGGATATCATTTATAAGAAAAGTGAACCGTTAGAAATCTACTCCAACAATCCAGATTCGAGTTACATGTGTGGTTTTAGTGGTGATGATAATTTACTAACTTTCAGTACATAAAATTTTATTAGTGTGCTCTATTTGACAAATGGCTTGGATTTATGATACATAATTCCTTACATACTAATGTAAAACTCACTGTCACATATCCTCATATGTAGTGCATTACACGTATATAAAAATAGAAATTTTGACATTTAATGCACAGCTAGTTGGACCAAAACTCACTGTCCAACTAGTTGTGTGTGAGCATCTCTCATATATATATATATATATATATATATATATATATATATATATATATATATATATGGGAAAAGGTACTGTGCACTCGAGCTGATGGGAACGTCCCATGAAGTCGAGCTGTGTGGGCCCCACCATGATGCGCTTCGAACATCTACCCCATCAGTCAGATGCACCAATCCATCGTGGGCCGAGGTCTCAAAAATCAAGTCAATCCGTTACTTGTGTGGGCTACACCACATACAGAAGTTGAGAGGGGCCATGCACCATTAAAACATTAATAATCATTTTTTTGGGCCCACCAAGATGTGGTTTGCAAATCCAGCTCATCCATTACGTGTGTCCCAATTGGATGAGGGTTCAGACCAAGTTTCAGCAGCATTCAAAACTCAGGTGGGCCCCGCCAAGTGCTTTTATATGTTTTTGGCATGTCTTCATATGATTTTAAATGGTATGGCCCACCTGAGTTCCGTATACGACTGATTTTTGGGATATCCCATAATTTAAAGGGGACCCATCAAATGCACGGTGTTGATAGTCGACACACATCACGGTGGGGCCCACACTGCTTGACCTCATGGGAGCTTATCTTGAGCTGGAGCGCATACCTTTTCCATATATATATATATATATATATATATATATATATATATATATATATATATATATATATATATATGGCAAAGGTACAATGCGCTCGAGTTGATTTTAACGCCTCATGAGGTTGAGCTGTGTGGGCCCCACCGTGATGCGTTTCGAACATCTACCCCATCAGTCAGATGCACCATTCAATCGTGGGCCTAGGTCTAAAAAATCAAGTTAATCCGTGACTTTTGTGGGCCACACCACATACAGAAGTGGAGAGGGGCCGTGCACCATTAAAACATTCATAATCATTTGTTGGGCCCACTGAGATGTGGTTTGCAAATCCAGCCCATCCATTATGTGTGTCCCACTTGGATGAGGGTTCAGACCAAGTTTCAGCAGCATTCAAAACTCAGGTGGGCCCCACCAAGTGCTTTTATTTGTTTTTGGCATGTCTTCACATGATTTTAGATGGCATGGCCCACCTGAGTTCCGTATACGACTGATTTTTGGGATATCCCATGATTTAAAGGGGACCCATTAAATGCACGGTGTTGATGGTCGACACGCATCACAGTGGGGCCCACACAGCTCGACCTCACCGAAGCTTATCGTAAGCTCGAGCGCATTGTACCTTTTCCCATATATATAATTAATTAATTAATGCACTCGAGCTGACATCTCCATCCAATGAGGTCAAGCTGTGTGGGCCCCACCGTGATGCGTTTCGAACATCTACCCCATCAGTCAGATGCACCATTCCATCGTGGGCCTAGGTCCCAAAAATCAAGTCAATCCGTGACTTGTGTGGGCCACACCACATACAGAAGTGGAGAGGGGAGCCGTACACCATTAAAACATTCATAACCATTTTTGAGGGCCCACCGAGATGTGGTTTACAAATCTAGCCCATCCATTATGTGTGTCCCACTTGAATGAGGGTTCAGACCAAGTTTCAGGCGCATGCAAAACTCGGGTGGGCTCCACTAAGTGCTTTTATATGTTTTAACGGCGTCTTCACATAATTTTAGATGGTATGGCCCACCTGAGTTCCGTATACGGCTGATTTTTGGGATATCCCATAATTTAAAGGGTACCCATCAAATGCATGGTGTTGATGGTCGACATGCATCACGGTGGGGCCCACACAGCTCGACCTCACGATAAGCTTATATATAAAGGTACTATGCGCTTGAGCGTAAAGCGATCGTCCGTGAGGTCGAGCTGTGTGGGCCCCACCGTGATGCCGTTCGAAGATCCACACCGTCCACCAGATGTACGAGCCCAGGGTGGGCCCACACGGCCCAAAATTAGCCGTCCACGTAACTCAGGTGGGCCATACCATCGGAAAACATAAGTATACGCGCAAAAACATGTAAAAGCACTTGGTGGGCCCCACCTGAGTTGCGGATACCACCTGAAACTTGGTCTAAAATTACATCCAAGTAGGACACACATGATGGACGGTGTTGATCATCAAAACACGTCTCGAAAGGTCCCCACAAATGGTTTTGAATGTTTCAATGGTGCACGGCCCCTCTTAACTTCTGTACGTGGTGTGGCCCACAAAAGTCACGGATTGACTTGATTTTCAGCCGTGTGGGCCCCCTCTGGAATGGTGCAACTGATTGAGGGGGGTAGATTTTCGAACAGCATCACGGTGGGGCCCAGATCAGCTCGACCTCACGGATGACCGCTTTACGCTCGAGCGCATAGTACCTTTTCCCATATATATATATTTCCCATATATATATATATATATATATATATATATATATATATATATATAAAGCTGGGCCCTACGCCTGGGCCCACCTAATCCGCTCCCCGCATGTGACAAAACCCCACCCCTATTTTGCCGCCAAATGCAACTTTCCCGCCAAAGGTGGAAAGAGCATTGATCACCTACATGCATCTATACCAGAGCTTGTGGTACCGTTCCATCTTTCCTGCTAAAATACCACAATTTTACTAAATCAGCATCATTAAAACAATAGACCTACCATAAAAATAACCCTTGATGGAAACCAGGCTGATCCGTTCAACAGGTAGACCGAACATGTATCTTTAGTAAATCTGACGATTATCCATCGATTCCAAAATTGTGGCCGACCTAATCATCATAATAGATTAATTTTAATGCCTGATAATATTCATGATGATTTCTGCATATTGAATGATTCTGATTTCATAAAAAACCGATATAATATCTGAAAGGATGTTGCAGTACAACGAGCTGTAATACACTGGCATGTAGGCGATGAGTTTTGAGGTTGAAATACCTTCGCTTCTCAGTTCTCAAATCTCACTAAGAAAAGAAGATGAGCAAGTGTCAATACTGGCTGTTGAAGACAGAGCCTAGGGAGTGGTCATGGGATGATCAGAAATCCAACGGTGGGATTTCAAAGTGGGATGGGGTAAAGAACAAACAAGCCCAGAATAATATGAAATCTATGAAGATGGGAGATCTCTGTTTCTTCTACCATTCTGGGCCCAAAGAGCGTCGCGTTGTTGGAGTCTCCAAAGTAATCAAGGAATGGTATTTCTGCGGAGAAGACGAGGGTGCGGTCGACATTCGTGCTGTTGGGCCAATGCGTCAGTCCGTCGATTTGAAGGAGATGAAGGGAGATGATGGCCTAAAGGGCTTCGTTCTGTTCAAGCAGCCACGGCTGTCGGTCGTTCCCGTGCCGGAGAATGTCTGGGAGAGGGTTTGTGAGATGTGTGGTGGGTATGAGGAGGAAGGTGTTTGATGTGTGGTTTGGTAATGTTTGCAGTAGGTGTTGTTGTTGGTTTTTGAGAACTGGAGTGTTCATACAGTGCCCCATTATAGATGGGCCGTAACCAACAATCACACAGGTCAGAAGGTTAGGATCATGTAACCGCTGTGATTCTTGGATGTGGTCCATCGGTAATGGAGCTCGACGAATGAACGGTCTGGGTTTTGTGCATAACTGACGGGTGTGATTGTGGAGCCTTTGTTTCTGAATCTTAATCGCACATATGGGGTTTTCCTAAGAGGATGTCTCACCTGCACATCAGGTGTTTGATTAAGTTCCTTCAAGAAACTTTAGTAGTATTTCTTAATTTTCGTAGCTTGCTAATTCCACACACGTGAGCACACATATCGGGATGTGAGGATGTGAGATATGAGCTTTCCATCAGGTGATCTTCTGGCATAAAAACTAGGTTATTTTCAGAAATCACATGGGCCACTGCATATTTAAACATAAGAATTGCCAGGAAAAGGCCTTTTTAGCTGCCAATTTAATTGAACGGTGTGGCTCACCTAAAGATCTAGGCATTCTTTCCAACCTTTTGGAAAGCACAAATCTCGCAAGCACATGTTTCATATTTGCACGTGTGCACACATGTTGATGTATGGGGTTCTACACACTGGAATTAGCCAACCTCTTTAATTGCCTAGTTTGAGTATGATTCTTGGGGCCCTTTGGATACTACCAAAAAATTTACTTTTTCTACTTACAACAGTAATAAGTAACTTATTTCATATTAATAAGTTTGGTTTATGATTAGTTATAAGTAACTTTTTTACTTAAAAGTATATAATCACTTAGGTTCATTTAAAAAAACAAAACATTTTTACTTTTCATAAGTTGCGGAAGAGAATAGAGGAATAGGAGAGACCAAAAAGAGGAGAAGTTGACAAGTGTATTGTTTACCAAATATACTTATTTTCTTAATAAATAGAAACTAAGATAAGATACGTGTGACATAAGTAACTTATCTTAAGCAACTTAAGAATCAAATGGGCCCTTGTTATAATTGGACATGGCTACAGCATGGGCTACAACATGGGCTTGGGCAATAGCTCATATTTAAGAGCTCAAATGGGTCCTTTACAATGCATCAAGAGCATTCAATAGCTTTCAAAATTAATCCAATTCAGCTTGCCCTCAGCCCTCGTGAGCCCCAATTATTAAGAACCCTAAATCATACCTTTCTCTTGATTACACTCAGCATGCATACTATCGCAATTGAAATAGGAAATAAATCGACATATATTGAAGATTAGTCAATAACATTGAAGAATTTTCGATGCCATCGAGTAGCTACCTCTAAACCATCCCGCATAGCTACCTCTAAACCATCCCGCATACTACCGCAATTAAAATAGAAAATAAATCGACATACATTGAAGGTTAGTCGAGAACATTGAAGAATTTTCGATGCCATCGCGTAGCTACCTCTAAACCATCCCACATATATTGAAAAGAAATAAATAGTCATATAGAACATCGATAACATTGAACAATTTTCGAAGCCATCGAGTAGCTACCTCTAAACCATCCCGCAATCAACCCAAATGTGGCTGGTTGGGAAATCATTCCTTGGTTTAATCTAGTTAGAGAGGCATATTTGTTCTGCCTAGAATTTGAATCCAAGACATTTCACTTTGATATCATGTCAAACAACCAATTTCTTTGAAAGTTGGAGCTGTCAAATTTAGCTGATGTGTCAATGTCCAAAAAGCTGGGTCCCTGCTCTTGCTCCAGTGGTAGAATCTTAGGAGTTTCAACACCTGGTCAAGGGTTCGAGCACCCATAGGTGGTGAAATCCCACTAAATGCATGAGTGTGCGGTGGGGTGTATGTGCGCGTGTGTTAAAAAAAAAATGTCCTAAAAAAGCTTTAATAAAAATCTAAATTTCTGTTTTAATTTTTTAATTGTTCATTCCCTTAGCTAAAAGCGGAGCATGATTTTTGTGGAGAAGCTAGGGATTCTCAAAAATGTAAAACTAATTAAAACCCATTGGCAAAACTTAATTTTCATGAAAATCATGGAATTACTAAGCTGAAAATTATAAAAACCAGCAACCCAATACCTGTAATGGGTTATTTTGAAGTTAAGCATGTTTTAATTATTAATTCTCTTCAATTTCTTTTCTTTCCTTTCTATTACCTTTAAAAATAAAATAAAAAAAAAAAAAAAACAAAGGAGCTAATTTCATTCAGACTTCGACGAGCAGCCTCAGAGAAAAATGGACAGTTTGAATAAAAAAAAAAAGTGCAGTGACGACTTTAAATATTCCATTCTATTAGAAGGCCGGCCATGCAAGGAATAGATTTAGATGATTTGGGCCTCCTCCATTTATCAGCATACTCCATTTACAAGTCTTTGGAGCAGTGTTAAAATCCCTCCATATACATTAATATGCTATTCTATAATTGCTCAAGTTTTTAGAGCAAGCGGTTATTTGACAATGGTATCAGAATGTAAAGTCAAATCCAGCTTGGGATACGAGAAATCAAGCCTGGCATGTTTATGGTGCGTCCCTTCACCATTAGCCAGTATGTTGACCCGATCAATGGTCTGGGCAGACCATTATCGTTAGCCAGGACGTAGGGCAGCCCCGGCCATTGCCACCCATACCTGAGCTTGGTGCTGTTTATGGACTGGTCTTTTCCTTCGACTCACGCCCAGCCCATTTATTTGTTGGCCCCGAATTCAGACACGGGCCCTCTCCATGGCAATCAGAAAGTGGATTGGATCTGTCCTTGGATGAGACTCGAGTTGCCAGATATGAGCCAGGGCTAGGCTCCGTCCAATGGGCTGTGTGTGGATGGGCACCAAACAAAAATCCATTGGGATGGGCTTCTGCTTGATATTTGTTCTTCCCTATCCACATTTAGACAGCATCCCATCTAGACTTATATTTGATGACAGATTCAAGTCCACGGCCCATGTGCCACCTTAAGATCCATGCCGCTCATCAAGTGGAGATATGGAGAAATCGCTGGGTTGGTGTGCTTTGGATGAATTTGAGCCGCAGCTAAGGTCTCCTGATCTGGGCCTGAGTATGAGGTTTGAGTCTCGACAAATAACTGCGATGAGCTTGGGCTTGGATATGAAAATGGTTAGGCCAAGCTGACTAGTTACTGAGCCAATGGGCTGGGTTGATCATGGGCCTCAATGGTTACCTTGCAGGCTAGGTCTGCTTTCAGGTATTTTGGCTCTTGGCCGTGCTTGGACACTTGCATCCACCGTGCAACTGTCCAGTCCTGAAAAGCAAGGTCCACTCATCAAGTGGGCCACACTCATCTGCTTCAAGTCGAATGGGCCTCGCCGGACCAAGATGGAGAAGGACCTCAACGCAGGTATGGCAACCTGATACAAAAATCTGTGCGGGCCTACCATCATGTGTATGCGACATCCACTCCATCCACCATTTGTGTCAGATGGTTTTAGGAAGTTAGCCAAAAAATCAAGCCAAAACAAAACTCAAGTGGGCCACACCACAGGAAACAGAGGGGATGGGAAGGACCCATTGAAACCTTCCTGCGGCCCACCATGATGTTTATATGCAATCCGATCCGTTCACGAGCGACTCCGGCAATGAAAAAACAAAATATCATCCTGATCCAAAACTTCGGTGGGCCCCTACAAGATTTTGATGGTAGGCGCCCCTGTCCCAGCAAAAGCTGGTGGGCCTCACACAGCTTTTTGTTGCACGGGCTCCCTTGAAAGTTTCTATATCCTCAGGTCGGCCCGGCCCGCTGTCAATCCTACTCGCAGGTAGAAAGGTGGATGATGATGAAAAATGAAGAGAACCGGTAAACAGATCCAAGCCGCTCATCATGCAGGCTCCACAGTTTGGATATTATCTTAACAGTCCGGATGATCTTTAGCGGGGCACGTGCTTTATTAACCATCTACTTAGTCGTTTATCACGTGTGGGCCCGATAACCTTTACGCGCTTGAATTTTTTTTAAAACAATCCATCTAAAATTGTCTGATCCGTGTGATAAGCGGTTTAGATATCTCACACGCGACGTTGCCCCATTTCCACGTGAGGCTGCAAGTGCCAGCTGCTGCACTTACACCAGTGCCGTACTCGCATTCCTGGAAATCAATGCTGGAAAACTGATTTTCTGCCGCTGAGAGAGAGAGAGAGAGAGAGAGAGAGAGAGATGTTTGGGAGGAGGAAGTTTCTGTCGCTACCGATGGTACTAGTAGCAGTTGTGTGAGTATTCTCGTATGATTCTCTCTCTTTACAATCTTTCTTTGCATTTGATACTTGGATGTGCGAAAGAAAAAAAAGAGAGAGAAAAGGAGAGGCATTCTCTTCTCGAAAATCCATTGCTAAAAGTCATTTGGTGAATAATCTCGTGTCAATATCACTGCCTGTTTGGTTGTATCTTCGATTTTGCATCTGGGTATCTAGAATTTCACGATTTTGAGCTTGCCTTGCTGTTGATTTCTCACATGGAGTGTTGTGGAATTTCTAGATTTTTGCATTTGGGTTTTGCTGTTTGTTTTTGAATTTCGGGTTATTGGGACTTTTACCTGATTTTTTATGGCTTGGAGTTTGCTATGCAGTTGATTCTCACATGGGCAGTTATGGAATTTGCAGATTTTTGCATTTGGGTTTTGCTGTTTCTCTTTGAATTTTCGGGTTCTTGGAACTTTTATCTGATATTTTATGACTTTGAGTATGGCTATGTTGTTGATTTCTCACATGCGCAGTTATGAATTTGCAGATTGCATTTGGGTTTTGCTGTTTCTCTTCGAGTATTTGGGTTCTTGGAACTCTATGTGATTTTTTGTTTTTTCCTTTGTTTTTTGGTATGACTATTGAGTAGTGCTATTGAGTAGTGCCTGTTTGGGAGTGTGGATTCTGAATACCCTGAATTTGGAATGCCCTGGATTCGGAATACTCTGGTTGTGTTTGGCACCCTGGATTTGGAATACTCTGGATTTTAAAAATTCTGCTTGGCAGTGTGGGTTTGGAATCCATTCAAAGTTTGTGGTATATTTGTATGAATCTTCAAGGAGACTGAGTAAGTTATCTCCAATACCCCAAAGTGGTTAATTTGTACCACAACATAGATAATTATGACAATAAGCTCATCAAAATATACACATTGGAAAAAAAAGTAATTCCAAACTTTAGGTGGGCTATAAAAGTGGGCCCACTAAATTTCACCACCAGGAGCAAAATGCCACGTGTTAAGAAAAACATATCTACTCTAATTTTGGGTGGTCGAAACACACACTATGCAAATTACAATAATACTAGCATGCACATCAATAAAGAAAAGAATAGAGACTAACAAATATAAAATATTTTAAAAGTTATACAGACCCAAATTGCGAAATTAATAAAACTAAAAGTCATAAAAAGAATGTAATGCCCTAAATCTCGAATAGTGTTTACCAGAAACTCCACTCTTAGCTCAATAGGCAATTCGTTGAAGAACAATGCTAACTTTCTATGCTCTACGAGATACCTTAATGTTCGCCACGTATACGGTTTGTCTATGTTTGGTATGTCCCTCAGGAACCATAGTTCAAAATCTCGACTTGGCTTGATATTCAGGCAGTCAAGTCAACTTGAAACTCGACCGGGTCTTCAATTGATTCACCCTGATGTTTGAATAATAAAATTTTATGCATCTAATTGTAAGAGACGTTTTAAATTTTTAGAAATTAGAAAAATAAATAAAATACCTATTACAAGACGTAATTGCACTGCGTGGGTCACTGGTGGCATGTTCTGCCATACTTTGTGAGGTCTCCCATTAGATTCCTCTCTTACTCAACTTCTTTTTTTGGTAGCAAGTTGCCAGTTGACTCGGTCGAGTCCTGTCCAGTCATATCAAGTTGGTTGAGTCTTCAACTTGACTCGATGAGTCTTGACCAAGTCAGTCTCATCAGCGAGGTTCCAAGAGACTTGGTTCGAAAACTTGTCGAGCAGAGTTGACTTGGCTGAGTTTCAAGTTAAGTCAATGAGTTTTAGAATGATGGGAGGAACCGGCATCGGCTTCTTTGCCGTGATAAGAGAGGAGGTGCTGTTACCAACCCACTGTGCTTGCGCCCAATTGTGTTATGAAAACGCGCGCACATCCGACAGTGGATAACAGTTGAGTATGTTGTACAAAGGCGTGGCTGGATGAGTTGCCTAGGTTGACTCGTCACCCAATCTCACATAATGTGGATGAGTTGGCTCGAGGCCACCTCCCCCTCCCCTTCCTCCTCTCTCACTCCCCCTCACACACACACACAAGTTTACTGACCCATTTTTTTTTTTTTTTTTCCCTCTTTGCACATATGTTAAAAGCATGCTTTTTTTAGTCCCATCACAGCCAAACCACAGATGATATAGTGTGCAAACAACTTATTTCTCTGTGCTTGTGGAAAAAGTACAAAGCAAGTATTTCCAAACACATGGAGGTTGGAATAGTTAGGTCAAGGTGTTACGTAACGGTAAAGGTGGCCGTAACGGTGACCTCCGTTACCTTTATGATACGGAGCATAACGACTGTTATGGCCGTTACGGTCTCTTTTTATTATTATTATTGAAAAAACCTCAAAAAACCTGTATATGCCCTGTAATGTTGATTAAAAAGTATGAAAAACCTGTATCTGCCCCGTAATAGACCATTATGGAGCTATTATGGCCTTTATAGGGGATGTAACATGCCATTAACAGCAATTATGGGTCATTTTTTTTCCTAATGGCTATTACGGCTGTTACAACCTCGTAATGTGTAACGGTTGCCACCGTTACCTTTACGTAACGGCCTTTACGGCACCCTATGAGTTAGGTGGTGCAGAGAACAATCACTTGGATGGGGACACGTTTAGATAATAGATGAATATATCTGATTGATTACATAAATGGCGGCTAAGACAGTTTCAGCCCAAAATTGTCAGGGAACATATAGAAAGTAAGCCAGTTGGTTGTTTGTTTGATAATGGTGGTGCATTCAGTCCACAACTCATGGAGTATGGGGATATGAACCCTGAGGTAAGCCCCCCTGAGAAACAAGAAGATTGAAGAATGCTAAAGAGATATTCTCCTCAATTAGATTGAAAAACTACGAAATTTCATAGAAAACTGACAACTAGTTATACTAGAAAACTTGTAATATATATTATGAGTTTAGATTAACAATGCATGGAATATATCCAAGTATACCTAGAACAAATCATCAGCTAATATAACAAAATATGAAGATATGCCCTTTGATAATAGAGGAGGGTTGGAATGTATCAAATCAAGAGGAGCAGAATAAATGGTAGTACTCTTACTAAAAGAAAAGGCCATTTTCCCCCCCTCCAACTTGCAGCTCACACATATGGAGACATCATTGTTACCTAACACATGAGCACAAAGTGACTGATGAAGTGAAGAATTTGCCACAACTTTATTGTTCTGCCACAACCAGAATGGCAAATGTAAAACTTCATTAGAAATTGCAGAACGAACAATTTGCTGAAGGTAAATAAATCTTATCGAGAAGTTTGCCAACCCTACAACAGGTCCTAATCCGTTGCCCCATTCGCCAAGATCCTATATAGAACAACCCAAAGTAGAAATGCAAACATCATAACCGTGATCGGTAATTGCAAAAAGTAGCTTTAGAGAGAACAAGGAAGAAGATAAACAATAGAAATAGATAAATGATCAGAAGTATCGAACAAATGGGCAGTAGAACCTACGTTAATAGCACATGAGAACCATTAAGAGTACAAATGGAAAAGGAAGAAAGAGATAGGAGAATATTTAACCAAACTAGATGCATCGGAGGTCAAACGTTGCAAGGTGCTGAGTCAAATATCCTAAAAGAGGTAGATGCACCTAAGGTAACTGACATGCTTGAGGTAGAATGAGACAGAGCTAGGCATATTTTGCAGAACTTGTTGGACTTGATCAAAAACCTAATATGCTATTATTAACCAAATTTCCTTAGGGGCTTGTTTGATTTTTTGAATTTCATGGTAAATGAATGTAAGTGGACCATCATTATTATTTTTCACTGTTTGTTTAAATAAGTAATAAGACACATAAATTGAGGGTTAAATGCATATGTAATATAAGAGAATGCATTTGTAATCATTATAATTTTAGATTATAAAATTTCAATTTGTACAATGTTATATGGCTAAAAGAAACAATGAAAGCATGTCATCATTCTGGTAAAATGTAGCTTACATCACCAGATAAATAAAGCAAATTGAAGTAGTTTCTTATTTCCTTTCATTTTCTGAGGTAATTTGAAAAACAAACATGCCCTTAGGGCATATTCATTTCATTGATTACATCTGTAAAGGAAATGAGTAATGATTATGAATTACTTTAATTGTCTGGTGACATCAACGACATTTGACCACAAATGATGGCATTACTTACATTGTTTGTTTTATCCTGGTAAAGTTGTAAATCTGACAATTTTACAATATTAAATTATAATGATTACAAATTCCTTTACCTCCCATATTATATTTACATTTGACCATTGATTTATGTGTCATAATACTTGTTTAAACAAACACTGTGAAATAGTAATGATAACTTGTTTAGGTTACGTTACCATGGAAATTGGCGAAACAAACAAACCCTTAGCGGAAAGTTTAGTAGTTGGAGTAAGTTACAGATAGTGTAGATATAGTGGTCGTGGGGTGAGGAATGGGAAAAAACCGAGTCTTCTTCTTTTTGGTGTGTGTACTTTGTGTGACCAAGTGTAATATGTGGACAAGTATACTTGTTTTTTTGTAATGACAATTAGAACTGTACACGAGTAGTAAAAGCTTGGTAACTCGCTCGACTTAGCTCGCAAAAGCTCGACTCGACTCGGATCGAATCGCTGTTCGAACCGAGTCGAGCCATATTTTGTGCGCTCGGAACATTTCGAGTCGAGTCCAAGCTAGACGTATCTCGACTCGCCTCGACTCAGTTTTAAGCTCGATTCAACTCGACTCGATTCGACTTGACTCGACTTGACTCGATTTTAAGTTATATATAAAGGTTTTTTTTAAAAACCTACCCACCAGTCGCCCGACCCTACTTGTACGCCCAAACCAGCAAGCCCTACCATTTTGCCCGAATCGCCCCATTTCTCCTTCCAAATCGCCCAAATCAGCTGTTTGTCTTGCTGCATTTCGTTCGTTTAGCATCTGTCCGGCCATCCAGTGTTTGTCCGGTGGCATTTCTTTCAAAAGTGAGTCCTATCCTCCGACCTCTACTCTCTCCATTTTTTTTTCAGTCGTCCGAGTAGCGGAACCCATCCGACCAGCAACCACTGGCCGGACAAACCCATCTGACCAGCGACCACTGGCTGGACGGACCTGTTGCATGTATATTAAGTCCGACCAGTTCCGACCAACGACCACTGGCCGGACGAGCGACTGGTACAGGCTGTACAACCCACCGTCCTCTCTGGTACAGTCGAACGCCGATGGCCCGGTGGTTGTAGGCTGTGGGCCCCACTGTTTATAATATTATAATATATATATATTATTGATTTAATTGATTTAATTCATTTATATGGATTATTTGCTTAGTTAATGAATGAATTATTTGATTAGCTAATAAATGAATTATTTGATTAGTTTATAAATGATAATGGATGTATGGGAATGGGAGGATGGTTGGATGAATGATGATGGATGTATCATGTATGGGAGGATGGTTGAATTTATGGATGATGAATGTTTGGGATGAATTTATGGATGATGGATGTTTGGGATGAATGATGAATGATGATTATGTTTGTTAATTTATAGATTTATAGATGATTAACTGTTATGTTTGTTAATGCGATATTGTTTTTGTTTATTAGTTAAGTTATGTGTGTTAACTATTAAGTGTTAAATTGTTAATTGATATTTGTTAAGTTGTTTTTTATTTAAATTGTCTTTAATTTATTTAGATAGATGTAAATGTTAATTTTTTTTTTAATTAGTTGAGTTGTTTTTTATATGTTATTATTAGATAGATAATCAATTACACATTTGAGGATTTCTATGTTACCAGACATAGATACAGTGTGTTCTTGGAGACGTAGAAATTCTCAAATTATCTCATTTTTGGACAGTTCAGGGTTAGATAGATTGTAATGTCTTCATTTATTTCAATTTAAATGCATATGTCTGTTCTGGTTTTGTCTCTCCTTTTTCTCTTTGGATATATTTCCTGTGTTTATTTTCGTCGTCAAAGTCCACACTTTGTGTTGATGTTTGACATGAGAATCGAATACAGGATTAATATATTTTGGAGAGATAAGGGGAGATGCTGGCGGAATTTCGGCGTAGCATTTAAATTGGAAAATGAAGGCATTACAATCTATCCAACCTTGAATGGGTGATAGATTTAGATAGTTAAGTATGCCCGTCTAGCGGTCTAGGTATAGCCATATAGGTAACTAAGGTAGGCATTACTTCCCGCAAATGCAATTATATAGAGCGGTGTAGTGGAGATTATAACATATCAAGAACTTTATTTTATAGATGACTAGTCAAGACGAAAGCCCAAATACCCCCAGAATGGGTGCATCAGCTACATCTCCTCTAATAGTAGAGGGAGACACGTCAATTGCAGGCAAATGAAAGTAGAAGAGATCAGTAGTGTGGGATGACTTCGAAGAAGTCACAGTTAACGGTGTGACAAAGATAAAGTGTAATCATTGCAAAGGGTTATATAGCAAGATTCCAGGAGGATCTACAACACATCTAAACAGACATTTGAAAACGTGTCCTAAGAGACCAAGACTCTCTCCTCCCAGCCAACAGTTGCTGTCATTTACGAAGTCAGAAGGGGATGACTTACAAGACGTAGTGTTCACTCATAAGTTTAATAAAGAGAAGTTGAAAGAGTGGTATGCTAGATTAGTGATTCTCGAAGAAAAATCGTTCAGAATGATAGAAAGTAAAGGGTTTAGGTCTTTCTGTCAATTCCTTAACCCTTGAGCCGAGAATGTCTCCCGCATCACAGTGCAGAGAAAGTGCATGAAGATGTACGCAAAGGAGAAGATGAAACTGAAAGAAGTTTTAGCTTCAGTGTCCAAAATAAGTTTGACGTCTGATTTATGGACGGCGTCCAATCAAAGAAAATGATACATTTCATTAACCACTCACGATGTAGATAAGGATTAGAAACTCTGCAAGAGAATTTTGAATTTCCGCAACCTTCCTCTTCCACATACCGGTTTACTTATTTTAGATTGCATATACAGTTGTCTACAAGACTGGGGCATTGAGAAGACAATTTTAACAATAATTTTAGACAATGCTTTAGCAAATGACAGTGTCATTTTATGCTTACGTAACCAGTTCAGGGATACAAAAAATTTATTTTCTGATGGAAAGATATTTCAGGTCAGATGTTGTGCGCATATTCTAAATTTGATTGTACAAGAAGGGTTGAAAGAAATTGACCTCACTGTAGAGAACATAAGAGAAAGTGTGAAATATACAAGGGGGTCGCCATCAAGACAGAGTGTATGGAATGACATCATCTAACGTTTGAATGTGTCATCTAAAAAACATTGAAGTTGGATGTGTGTACACGTTGGAACTCGACCTATGAAATGTTAGATATGGCAATGGAATTGCAGATTACATTTTCTGAATATGCGGTGCGTGACAGAACGTATTCTTGGTTGCCGAGCACAGCTGATTGGGCCAAAGCAAAACAAGTTCACACCTTTCTCAAAGTTTTCTACGATTGCATGAAGATTTTTTCCAGGAATTAGTATCCAACTGCGAATCTGTTTCTTCCGTCTCTTTGGAAGATTAATGATGCTCTACAGAAAAATGCCAGTGCGGGTCTAAATTTCATACGCCAGATGACAGTTGGTATGAAGACGAAGTTTGATAAATACTGAGACGAATGTCGTCTGTTGATGTCCTTAGCAGTTGTTCTTGATCCTAGTTGTATTATGAGGTTGGTTAAGTTTATTTTCATGAAGATTTATCCTACTGAAAGCGCGGCAACAGAGACATTCAAGGTTCGTCAAGCCCTTGAAGATTTGTACAATTCATATGCTACTACTTTACCTGCAGCAGGTGTTGAAGAAAGTAGAGATATGGATGTTTCTATACATGATAATGAGGATGTGCTAAATGAATACATATCATACTTGGCACAAGAACGAATAGGAGTTGAGACTAAGGAATCAGGGCTAGAAATGTACCTTAATGAGTCAATCATAGTGCGATCCGACTTTGATGTGTTGGAATGGTGGAAGATGAGGGTTAGTGAATCAAAATACCCTACATTATCTGTGATGACACGTGATGCAGGACATGAAATTTAAGTATTAGATGTAAGAATTCAGGCTTGGATCATACCAATTCAGAAACAGTTACACAAATTCCACATCCCACAGGACAGTCCAAATCATTCAATTAAAGGGGAATCTATGCGGGTCCAGGCCTACATAGGCTAAGACTGGACCAATAAAAATTATAAACCAAATGATGCTTAAAGGGAAATAGAAATCAACCACACATGCATAGCAAACAGTCCATAATCCAGGGGATTCCCCAATCTCAATTTAAGGAACCCTATAGTGAAAAAAGGGGCAAATAAATTAGGGCTAATGTAAACTAAGACTAGGGTTTAGGAAATATGAATGAAAAGAGGAAAACCAGAGGAAAATCTGACTCGAAGAAAGCTTCTGCTTGCAGATGGTGGCCCGGTTCTGATGCACGTGCGCGGGTGGGCTGGCCGCATGTGTGATGAAAGCCCGCCTCCCCAAAATGACACCTAGGCCTTGGTTGGCCAGGGGAGACCTCCAATCCCTCCAAGTTTGACGACGATCCGACGTAAGGTCAAGGCGTAGTGATCCACCGAAGTTTCAGCCCTCCTACAGGTCCGGATTCTAGAAACTGGCTATAGGGGAGATGAATAGCTGCAAAAGTTGAAAAATTCAAAGCAATAATGATGATAGAAGATGAGAGATATGGATGGAAGAGGGTAGGGGCGGATGGGGATAGATGTAGCTTCGTACCACGGTAGTTAGCCCTTCGAAAAGGAAGGGCTTCGCACCCACTTTTGAATTCTTCTACAACTCACTAAGAGAGCAGAAAAATAAAGCAGAAATTTTTATTAAGCTTCAATAAATCAAAAGAACTACAAGGGGTGCCTATTTATAGGGAAAATCCTGTACCGCTAAACTCGCGCCATATGCGCAACCTCTTACTTGGCAATGAAGTAAACTAAAATAAAAACCAAACAAAGAAATCCAAAGCGTTCATGATGTTCTAAATAATAACAATAAGCAAAACCTAAAATATGAAATCAATCCGACTAGTGGGCCGCGATCATGAGCTCCCATGATGGGCGTTTCTTGACTATCGGACTCACTCTTTTGAATCAAAACTTCGTCTTCTAACTAGGAGGCCCTCCCTGGACGTTGTCATCGATCCAGATCAACGGTGGGGCCCTCCTTTTGGAGTACGTGCGGGTGATGTCCTCATCAATTCTCCCCGGTTGAGAAGATTTTGCCACTGGTGAAATAAAACTCCTGAACCGCTCCAGGATATCAGGATCAAGTCTTTGAAGCTCCTCAGTGAGCCAAGTGTTGTTTGAAGCTGGGCGTGACTTTCATTTTACTAGGTACTTCTGAAACCCGCCTTTCGATGTTGAAACTATCTGATGGTCCAAGATATCCTCTATTTCCTCTCTGGGTGTGTGAAGGTTAGGTATGGTCGGTAGAGACTGAGAAGAAAGGTCGGGAAGAGTAGGTATGAGAGGTAGAGGCTGGGAAAATGGGTCGGGAATAGTAGGTATGAGAGGTAGAGGCTGGAAAAATGGGTCGGACGGATAGGTTTGGGAGGTAAAGGCTGAGAAAATGGGTTGGGAAGGTATGGAAGGTAGAGATTGGGAAAATGGGTCGGGACGGGTAAGTATGGGACGTAAAGGCTGGGAAGATGGGTCGGGAGCGGGCCATGGATCAAGGGAAAGGTCTGGGGAATCAGGATGGTTAGGCGAAAGGCTGGACAATGCATCAGTGGCCCCTTGAAATGCTACTAGATCATTCACATTGAATGTGGAACTAATTCCCATGGAGGGTGGAAGGTTTGCCATATACTCATTGAGACTGTTTTGTTTTATAATTTTGAAGGGTCCAATGCTACGTGCGTGTAACTTACGAACGGTCTTTGAAGGATACCGCTCGGGCCTGATGCGGACCATCACAGAGTCCCTTACATTGAATTCCTTGTAACATTTATGTTGGTCTGCAGAAAATTTGTAACATTCATTACTAGTAGTGATCTTCTGCCTGATTTCTTGATGCCATGAATGAATGTTATGCACAAAAGATACTGCAAACTCTGACGGCTTATGGGACAGTGACATAGGGACAAAATCAATAGGTTTCTCAGGTGTTGTAGGTATTACAGTGTCCCATGTTCTGGTGTGCTCTATATCCCTCCTAGGGGGAGACTCATCTGGTAGATCATCAGGAAAGACATCACGAAACTCATCTACTACTGGAATAGCCTCGGTGGATAACTCTACACTAGCCTCTGGTGCACTCTCTCTAGCCACGAGGCCGCACATGTTGTACCCCTCAAAATAATGGTCTTGATGTCCCTCATAGGGTGAGGGTACGGGTGCACACCCATGATTGATTCCTTGGCCACCTCCATTCATTGGTCTATCCTCCTGGCCACCTGCTTGAGATTGATCATCTTTCCTAATGGTGGCATTTGTCCTGAGGGAGGCCACTATTTGGTTAAAGCGTTGATCTATGCTTTGTTCCAAGCACTTACCCGAAGACTCAATCTGCTGGGACAGCTTGTTTAGTGACTCTAGCAGTTGTTCCATATTTAGTGTAGGGTGCTAGCCAAAACCATGACCCGTACGTGTGGGTGTACAACTTGCTAACTCCACCTAAGGATTTTCTACGACGAGTATATGTGACTAAATGATCCTATGAGACTCTATGTGAGGGAAACTACGCAGTGCTATCAATATAGTTGTCAAATTAAAGGAATAACAGAAAGTTACAGCAATGTAAATTGCTAACTTCCTGCTAACAAAAATTTCAACAACTAATATCAGGGACTATGGACTCCTAAAGCTACATGTGATGGACTGGATGCATGAAGGACTCAAACAAACTAACCCTAAACAAGTAATGTATTCCCCTATAAGAACCCTAAGCTTTGATACCAAATTTGATGTAAGACATGAAATTTAAGTATGAGATGTAAGAATTCAGGCTTGAATCATACCAATTCAGAAACGGTTACACAAATTCCACATCCCACATGGCAGTCCAAATCATTCAATTAAAGGGGAATCTATGCGGGTCTAGGCCTACACAGGCTAAGACTGAACCAATAAAAATTATAAATCAAATGATGCTGAAAGGGAAAATAGAAATCAATTACACATGCATAGCAAACAGTCCCTAATCCAGGGGATTCCCCAATCTCAATTCAAGGAACCCTGTGGTGAAAAAAGGGGCAAATAAATTAGGGCTAATGCAAACTAAGGCTAGGGTTTAGAAAATAAGAATGAAAAGAGGAAAACCTGACCTGGAGAAAGCTATTGCTTGCAGATGGTGGCCCGGATCTGACGCACGTGCGCGGGTGGGCTGGCCACACGTGTGATGGAAGCCCGCCTCCCCAAAGCGACACGTAAGCCTTGGTCGGCCAGGGGAGACCTCCAATCTCTCCAAGTTTGACGACGATCCGATGTAAGGTCGAGGCGTAGTGCTCTGCCGAAGTTTCAACCCTCCTACAGGTCTAGATTCTGGAAACTGGCTGTAGGGGAGATGAATAATTACAAAAGCTAAGAAATTTAAAGCAATAATGATGATAGAAGAGAGATATGGATGGAGGAGGGTAGGGGCGGATGGGGATAGATGTGGCTTCGCACCACAGTAGTTAGCCCTTCGAAAAGGGAGGGCTTCGCACCCACTTTTGAATTCTTCCACAACTCACTAGGAGAGTAGAAAAATAAAGCAGAATTTTTTATTAAGCTTCAATGAATCAAAAGAATTACAAGGGGTGCCTATTTATAGGGAAAATTCTATACCTCTAAACTCGTGCCATGTGCGCAACCTCTTACTTGGCGATAAAGTAAACTAAAATAAAAACCAAACAAAGAAATCCAAAGCGTTCATTATGTTCTAAATAATAACAATAAGCAAAACCTAAAATATGAAATCAATTCGACTGGTGGGCCACGATCATGAGATCCCATGATGGGCGTTTCTTGACTATCGGGTCCACTCTTTTGAATTAAAACTTCGTCTTCTAAATAGCAGGCCCTCCTTGGACGTCGTCATCGATCCAGATCGACGGTGGGGCCCTCCTTCTGGCGTATGTGTGCGTGATGTCCCCATCAGCACGGGGCATATTATCAATACCAATTTTAACAGTGGCATCAGAATTCGCATTCAGCATAGGAAGCAGGGTTGTGAGCAAATATCGAAGCTCACTTTCACCAAATACAGTTGAAGCGTTGATTTGTACGGAAGATTGGTTGCGCCCGATATGGGGAGGAGATGATATGAATGATGATGAAGAAGAAGAGATTGAGATTAATGACAAGTCTCTACCTACAGATTTGTAATTATTTTCGGTTTTTCAATTCTTTTTGGTTGAAACTTGAATGATTTGTAATATTATTTAACTTGAAATATGAAAGTGGTAGAATGTAGTTTGTAAGACTTTGATATTTATTTACTCACTATTGTTCATTTGTTTTTATTTTTGATACATTGATATTGCTTTTATTTTGTTTCTATATCAAGTTCAAATTATTTATCAATATTCTGATTTTTTTAATTAAAAATTGAGTGTAGATATGTCGTTATCTGACCCATCGACAAACATTTGGGACTACGCTTCCCTAGTTGAATCACTACCAAGGTCTGGAAGAACAAAGATTGTGTGGTTTGTGTAGCGCAAAGTTTGTGAACAAGACTAATCGGTTTCGGTTACACTTGTCATGTCGAGGTGGTGATGCAAAACCATGCCCCAATGTCCCTAAGGATGTCCACATTCTTTTTCAGGTCCTTTTAGATTCAAATAGAAAACCTTCCATTCCATCCAAACCTTCTGGTTCTGGATCTAGTACATGAATGACATCTACAAAAGATGCAGAGAGGAAGCTAGATTAAAAGCTTTGGAGGAAGAACAATTGCAACTTGCCCTAAAACGCATTATGGAAGAAGTTTCTAGACTTCAACGATATCCTCAAAGACAACACGATGTTGAAGCAAGATCGAGTACGACAAGCAAGAAGAAGAAGAAGAGTAACAAATTCAAATTCCTCACTTGTATCGGTGAATTTTATAAGGCATTGAGTACTATATACAATTCTTTATATAAAGAAAGTTTGAAAAATCTAGTTCAAAGTGTAAAAGAGCACGAAGGAAACATCTCTTCACCTTCTGACTCAAGAGGAAGTGAACCAATATGTATATGAAAAAAATAGATAGTAGTTCAGATGGATCAGATGACAATATAGGAAGACACTCCTCTTATGGAGGTTATTAATTGTAAATTGTCATTTTGAACAATGTAAATATGTAATTATCAAAGTTTTTTAATCGTAAATTATGCATTTTATATATTTTATTGCTTTGTTCAATTTCAAATTCCAGTTTGATAATCGAATTCAAATTCAAATGAATCTCAATTTATAACTCGAACTCAGCTCGAACTCGAAACTCGATTCTCGACTCGAACTCGAAATAGGCTCAAAGACTCGAACTCGAAATAGGCTCAAAGACTCGAACTCGAACTCGACTCGAAAACTCGGCTTGAAATCGGCTCGAACTTGGCTCGAACTCGAACGAGCCGAGCATGAGCTGCTGTTCCGAGCTCGAAGGCTGAGCCGAGCCGAGCCGAGCACGAGCTGGGACTCGAGCAGTCCGAGTCGAGCACGAGCTGGGTAAAGCTCAGCACGGCTCGACTCGTGTACACCTCTACCAATAATATTGACAATATTATTCATAATATCACCTATATTTCGAACACTGGATATTATTATTTATAATTAGACAATATTAACGATAATAACACTATTTGGGACACTAGATATTATTATTTATGATATGCACTGGAACTTAAAAAAGAAATTGTGCATGGAATCTCCAGGCGAAGCGCTTAGCGTTTCCGATGCTCTAAGGGCAGGTGTGGTAACGCCTTTCACTACACCAGCAGCTCACAGTTCTATTACTACAAGTAGGACATTTAATACACACACAAAATACCACGAGTCTAGTACAATTGGTAGGTGACCTTGTACATGTCATCCACTTTCTATTGTCATTGTAGGTGACCTGGTACATGACATCCACTTTCTATTGTCATTAGAGGTGTACACGAGTCGAGCCGAGCCGAGCTTTGCCCAGCTCGTGCTCGACTCGGACTGCTCGAGTCCCAGCTCGTGCTCGGCTTGGCTCTGCCTTCGAGCTCGGAACAGCAGCTCGTGCTCGGCTCGCCCGAGTTCGAGCTGAGCTTTCGAGTCGAGTTCGAGTTCGAGTCTTCGAGCCTATTTCGAGTTCAAGTTTTCGATCCGAGTATCGAGTTTTGAGTTCGAGCTTTAAGCTGAGTTTGAGTTATAAATTGAGATTCATTTGAATTTGAATTCGATTATCAAATTGGAATTCGAAGTTCAACAAAGCAATAAAATATATGAAATGCATAATTTACAATTAAATAACTTCGATAATTTCATATTTACATTGTTCAAAATGACAATTTACAATTAATAACCTCCATAAGAGGAGTGCCTTCCTGTATTGTCGTCTAATCCATCCGAACTACTATCTATTTTTTCATATATATATTGGTTCACTTCCTCTTAGTCAGAAGGCGAAGAGATGTTTCCTCTGTGCTCTTTTACACTTTGAATTAAAATTTTCAAACTTTCTTTATGTGAAGAATTGTATATAGTATCCAATGCCTTGTAAAATTCACCGAGACAGGTGAGTAATTTGAATTTGTTACTCTTCTTCTTCTTCTTGCTTGTCGTACTCAATCCTGCTTCAACATCGTGTTGTCTTTGAGGATATCATTGAAGTCTAGAAACTTCTTCCATACTCCATTTTAATGCGAGTTGGAATTGTTCTTCCTCCAAAGCTTTTAATCTAGCTTCCTTCTCTGCATCTTTTGTAGATGACATTCGTGTACTAGATCCAGAACCAGAAGGTTTGGATGGACTAGAAGGTTTTCTATTCGAATCTAAAAGGGCTTGAAAAAGAATTTGGACATCCTTAGGGGTATTGGGGCATGGTTTTGCATTACCACCTCGACATGACAAGCATAACCGAAACCGATTAGTCTTGTTCACAAACTTTGCACCACACAATCTTTGTTCTTCCAGGCTTTGGTGGCGATTCAACTAGGGAAGCGTAGTCCCAAATGTTTGTCGATGGGTCAGATGACAACATATCTACACTCAATTTTTAATTAAAAAAATCAGAGTATTGATAAATAATTTGAACTTGATATAGGAACAAAATAAAAGCAATATAAATGTATCAAGAATAAAAGCAATGAACAGTAGTGAGTAAATAAATATCAAAGTCTTATAAACCACATTTCACCACTTTTATGTTTCAAGTTAAATAATATTATAGATCATTCAAGTTTCAACCAAAAAGAATTGAAAAACCGAAAATAATTACAAATCTGCAGGTAGAGGCTCGTCATGAATCTCAATCTCTTCTTCATCATCATCATTCATATCATCTCCTCCCAATATCGAGCGCAGCCAATCTTCCATACAAATTAACGCTTCAACTGTATTTGGTGAAAGTGAGATTCGATACTTGCTCACAACCCTGCTCCCTGTGTTAAATGTGGATTCTGATGCCACTGTTGAAATTGGTATTGATAATATATCCTGTGCCATCACAGATAATGTATGGTATTTTGATTCACTAACCTTCATCTTCCACCATTCCAACACATCAAAGTCGGATCGCACTATGATTGACTCATTGAGATACATTTCTAGATTTGATTCCTTAGTCTCAAGTCCTATTCGTTCTTGTGCCAAGTATGATATGTATTCATTTAGTACATCCTCATTATCGGGTATAGAAACATCCGTATCTCTACTTTCTTCAACACCTGCTGCAGGTAAAGTAGTAGCATACGAATTGTATAAATCTTCAAGGGCTTGACGAACCTTGAACGTCTCTGTTGCCGCTCTTTTAATAGGATAAATTTTCATGAAAATAAACTTAACCAACCCCATATTACAACGAGGATCAAGAACAACTGCTAAGGACATCAATAGATGACATTCATCCCAGTATTTATCGAACTTCGTCTTCATACCAACTATCATTTGGCGTATGAAATCTGGACACGCATTGGCATTTTTCTATAGAGCATCCTTAATCTTCCAAAAAGATGGAAGAAACAGATTCGCGGTTGGATACTGATTCCTGGAAAAAATCTTCGTACAATCGTAGAAAATTTTGAGAAAGGTGCAAACTTGTTTTGCTTTGGCCCAATCAGCTGTGCTCGGCAACCAAGAATACGTTGTCACTCGCCGCATATTCAGAAAATGCAAGCTGTAATTCCATTGTCGTATCTAACATTTCATATGTCGAGTTCCAACGTGTACACACATCCAACTTCAATGTTTTTTAGATGGTACATTCAAACGTTGGATGATGTCATTCCATACACTGTCTCGATGACAACCCTCTTATATTTCACACTTTCTCTTATATTCTCTACAGTGAGGTCAATTTCTTTCAGCCCTTCTTGTACAATCAAATTTAGAATATGGGCACAAAACTGGCTTGAAATATTTTTCCATTAGAAAATAAATTTCCTGTAGCCCTGAACTGGTTACGTAAGCATGAAATGACACAATCATTTGCTGAAGCATTGTTTAAAGTTATTGTTGAAATTTTCTTCTCAATACCCCAATCTTGTAGACAATTGTATATGTAATCTGAAATAAGTAAACCAGTATGTGGAGGAGGAAGGTTGCGGAAGTTCAAAATTCTCCTGTAGAGTTTCCAATCCTTATCTTCATAGTGAGCGGTTTATAAAATGTATCATTTTCTTTGATTGGACGCCGTCCATAAATCAGACGTTAAACCTATTCTGGACGCTGAAGCCAAAACTTCTTTCAGTTTCATCTTCTCCTTTGCATACATCTTCATGCACTGTGACGCGAGAAACATTCTCGGCTTGAGGGTTAAGGAATTGACAGAAAGACCTAAACCCTTTACTTTCTATCATTCTGAACAATTTTTCTCCGAGAATCACTAATCTAGCATACCACTCTTTTAACTTCTCTTTATTAAACTTATGAGTGGATACTATGTCTTGTGAGTCATCCCCTTCTGACTTCGTAAATGACAGCAACTGTTGGCCGGAAGGAGGGAGTCTTAGTTTCTTAGGACACGCTTTCAAATGTCTATTTAGATGTGTTGTAGATCCTCATGGAATCTTGCTGTATAACCTTTTGCAATGATTACACTTTATGTTCGTCACACTGTTAATTGTGACTTCTTCGAAGTCATCCCACACTGTTAATCTCTTCTTCTTTCCTTTGTCTGCAGTTGACGTGTCTCCCTTTATGATTAGAGGAGATGTGGGCTTTCGTCTTGACTAGTCATCTATAAAATAAAGTTCTTGATATGTTATAATCTCCATTACACCACTCTATATAATTGCATTTGCAGGAAGTAATGCCTACCTTAGTTACCTATATGGCTATACCTAGACCGCTAGACGGGCATACTTAACTGTCTAAATCAGTCATCCATTCAAGGTTGGATAGATTGTAATGCATTCATTTTTCAATTTAAATGCTACGCCGAAATTCCGGCAGCATCTCCCCTTATCTCTCCAGAATATATTAATCCTGTATTTGATTCCCATGTCAATCATCAACACAAAGTGTGGACATTTGACGATGAAAATAAACACAAGAAATATATTCAGAGAGAAAAAGGAGAGACGAAACCAGAATAAGCATATACATTTAAATTGGAATAAATGAAGACATTACAATCTATCTAACCCTGAACTGTCCAAAAATGGGACAATTTGAGAATTTCTCTGTCTCCAAGAGCACACTGTATATATGTCTGGCAACATAGAAATTCTCAAATGGGTAACTGATTATCTATCTAATAATAAGATATAAAAAACAACGCAAATAATTAAAAAAATTAACATCTACATCTATCCAAATAAATTAAAGACAATTTAAATAAAAAACAACTTAACAAATATCAATTAATAATTTAACACTTAACAGTTAACACACATAACTTAACTAATAAATAAAAACAATATCACATTAACAAACATAACAGTTAATCATCTATAAATTAACAAACATAATCATCATCATCATCATTCATTCCAAACATCCATCATCCATAAATCCATCCCAAACATTCATCATCCATAAATAAACTATCCTCCCATACATGATACATCCATCATCATTCATCCAACCATCCTCCCATTCCCATACATCCATTATCATTTATAAACTACTCAAATAATTCATTTATCAACTAATCAAATAATTCATTCATCAACTAAGCAAATAATCCATATAAATGAATTAAATCAATTAAATCAATAATATTATAAAAAAATATTATATATATATATATATTATAAATAGTGGGGCCACATACCACACCATTGGCGTCGATCCACTAGAGAGGACGGTGGTCAGACGCTACTGTACTGGCGCCGTCTCGGCCGTTGGTCACCGGTCTGAATCTGTTGGACTTAATATACATTCAACAGGTTCGTCCGGCCAGTGGTCGCTGATCGGATGGGTTCGTCCTGCCAGTGGTCGCTGGTCGGATGGGTTCCGCTACTCGGACGACCGACAAAAATGGAGAGTAGAGGTCGGAGGATAGTAGGACTCACTTTCGAAAGAAATGCTGCCGAACAAACGCTGAACGAACGAAATGCCGCTGGACAGACGCGAGACGAACGAAATGCAGCCAGACGGACGACCGATTTAGGCGATTTGGAAGGAGAAATGCAGCGATTTGGGCGAAAGGGTAGGGCTTGCTGGTTTGGGCATACGGGTAGGGTCGGGCGACTGGTGTTAGGGTTTTTTAAAAAACCTTTATATATAACTTAAAATCGATTCAAGTCGACTTGAGGTACGTCCAGCTCGGACTCGACTCGAAATGTTTCGAGCGCCCAAATTATGGCTCGACTCGGTTCGAACAACATTTCGATCTGAGTCGAGTCGAGCTTTTTCGAGCTGAGTTGAGCGAGTTACCGAGCTTTTGCTGCTTGTGTACAGCTCTAATTATTGGTATCGCTAGGTCAACAATACCGAAATTGCTGGAATTTTTAAAAAAATCCAAATATCGTTGAGTATTTTCGATTATATTGGAGATATTTGGTGATATCATCAATACCAAGATATCCTGAGAAGAATCCTTTATAAAAGTCCTCTGGTATTGACGATACCATCCATACTATCCTTGATACTTGGGAAGCATTCATAAAGAGGTGATAGTTGAGAGAGAATTGGAAAATTTTCCCAAAAAAAAAACTCTTTTTTTTAGGGTTTTTTTTTTTTTTTTTTTCCTTAAAGTGATTTTGATCACTCCTGGTTTTTGTTGAATCAAAGTTTGGATTTGGGAGAAATATTGACTCGAAACGAAGATAGGTTGGAATTCAAAGGTGATGAAAAATCCATAGAAACTTCTTCTTCTTCTTCTTTTAAAATTTATTTTTTTATGTTAGCATGGATTGCAACACATGGATTTGTGGCGAAAAGTTAATATTTAAGTAAAAATGGGGAAATTGGTGAAATCCTAATTTTTCCATTTTTTTAATTGGAAAATATGTTTTTTGGACTGTTAATTAATGTAAAAAATTTATACATTAATGAGTGTTGGTTGATCCATTGATTGGATACACAATTTATACTTTTTTTTTTATATATACTGATTTTTTCGACAACAGATGGTTAGGCCCCTATATGATGGAAACTTATTATGTATAGTTGTTTTTTTTTTTTTTTTTTTTTTTGCAATATTTTTATCCCTACATGTGTAAACATTGTCTTTTAACAACTCCTGAAGTTTCACTGCAAAATTCCACCTTTTTCTCAACGATTCCCCAATGTTTCCTTAGACAGCAAAATTTTTTCGTGTATCGTTGGTAATATCGGCGATACTGATACATGTTTTCGTATCCCAGGTTGTCAATGCATGTACTGATATTGATACTTTGAACACTGATAATATCTACTTCTTTATGGATTTATGATGATTTTTTTTTTTCTTTTCAAATCAATCAAATTAAACACCATTCAAATTTCATAGGGAAAAGAAAGAAAGAAAAGAAAAGTAAAATGAACCTAAGGCAAGCAAAATCAAGTTGTACACTGAACAACTATTTATCTAACTGGTATTTGTAATAAACTAATCATTAATCAAACCATCCATGACTGCTAGTAGCCACTAGTCAAAAGCAAAAGCTGCTTAAAATGTTGTTTAGGTGGACTTCAAAAGCAATGTCCTAACCAATGTTACCTAAATGGCCAACCCCTTACTTTTTTCATTCCAAATACTGCTATTTGGATTTGGGTCATTTCTCTTCTTGATTGTTATTTTTACCGATCCAAAATTATGGTTCTATACTCTTAGTATAAGTTAATTTTTAATGTTAATCTACATTCAGAATATAGAGATTTTATACTTTGATTTATGCAACAGCATGCATACATAATATTATGCATGCAGGACCTACAAATGATATTCATCATTTCACATATAAATTACAGTATCAATTCATGTATATAAACATAATTCCCAATGCATGCACTGGAGCGACCCACATGATCCTAACCCTAGCATACCACACATCGGAGGAAGTAGCATACCATGTACCTGTTCCTCTATCATGCACCAGAGCGACCTGCAATCGTGGTAACCTTGGTTCTAACCCCCAAATGCAATTATTTGCAACAAATTGTTGTTTACTTCAAGATAACATTAATCACTCATCATCATCAAAATTTGTCCTCTGATGCATTTCCATCATCATCATATTCATATCCCTCCTCAACATATTGCTCTTCTTCTTTCATTTCCTCAGAATCAATCTGGTCTTATTCTGGCTCCAAGTTTCTATGCTTTTGCAGTTGCGATCTTGTACTTGTAATTGGATCAGAAAGTCAAACAATATCCTCTAGATTGTCTCATGTCAAAATCATCTTCATTGTTCAATTAACCATTGCCTTCTTTTACAACTATCCACTAAGTGAAATCATTAATATCATGCAATAAGTTGGATCAATCCTGCTATGATTTAAGTATCACTCCCAAAGATGTTGATTTTTTTTTTTTTTTTTTAAATTATTATTATTATTATTTTTTATAACAAATACTGGATCGCCAATGTTGATCTAGCCTATTCCTCTTTTTGTTGTGGATTTGTCACTTTTGTAGTGAAGGAGTGACTTTATAACAACATTAAGCAATGATGATAGAAGATTAAACCACCAAACAAATTACTAACTCACATGCTCAAATGTTCTCTAATTGCATTCACAACTAGGAGCGCTGCAAGTCAGGTTAAGAATTCAAAAAGCTAGCCATAGTAAATTTGGAGTTTTGACTCCCATATAATTTCTACCATTCATTTGTAGTGATTTAAGTTGTGAATTGTGATTGTATTTAATATTAAGAATTCAAGATCTAATATTCAAAATTCATGCATGCGAATGAATTTCAAGTGAAGAAAATATCATGTTGTACTATCATTCTTTGTCAAACTGCCATATCCCTTACAAATAGGCTTTACAACACATTTGTAAATGGGTAACTGCTTAGAGATGATATCTTGCATATTGGGATTTGGAACAAGCCTCTCTATGCAATCATAGAGGCCTCAGTTCTCCTATTTGTCAAATTTAGTTTTAGGATTTGCAAGCTGATCTGAATAGCACAAGTGCTTAACATCACTGAATAAAACTCCTGAATTGGTCGTTCTTCTTGATAGGAAACTCTAAGGGGGTGTTTCTAAACCTGGAAAATCCTAGAAATGAAATTGTTTTATGTGCAAAACCCAACATTTCTTCCGTTTGGGAGTAGTGTTAGAAACTGATTTCCATTTCCTAGCTTTTGCCCTAAAAAAAATCGGATGTTCATTTCTCTCGAAAAAGATGTTAAATTGATCTCCAAGGCAGAGACGCCACATGAGGTGACTGTACATGGAATGTCACAACCCTGATTTTGGGACTGGAGTACTCACGACTCAGTCATCTAGTCAAGGGTGTGACTAAGTAATATTAAGAGACAATATTCATTGAACCATACATTCCAAAGCGAAAACAACATAATATAAGTGAAATAAAAGAATACTAAATAAAATGAATTTGCAGAGATGTCAGCCCATACATCACCTATTAACGAAAAGAAATAAATTTATTTGCATTTCCTATGAAAGCAATCAAAATAAAATTGTTCTTTGGATTTTCTGATTCTTTCTAAGAATTAAGTTCTCCACTTTCCTGGAGCTTCTCTTGCTCGTACTCCTCTGTTATGATCTTTGACCTTTCCACATCCTCTAGAGGAATATTATCAACATCATCGAGCAATTCTCGTAAGCGACGAACCTACTCCTTATCCTGGATGGGTCAGTATCTCAACAAAGTAAGCTATCTAAGCTCAATAAGCAATAATTCACATACTTTATAATTTATGCAACAGGCATCATTCTCATAAAATATTCATAGGATATATAATTCAAAGCACAGATAGGTCAGTTGCTTGAATGTCCACTACGTTTTCCATACAACTATTCATTTTGAACCACCAGGGCCCAGTTTATTTCAACTCGGCTTGCCAACACCCACATGACCTGCATAGGTTGACCCCTATCTCAAGTGGAGGTCTACATACCAGGCATAAAAGCCTCACATATTGACCAACCCTCCCACTGTAGCCAGTTACCCGGCCTCGCTCAATGGGTAACCATTACAAGCTAGTTTTAGACTCCTTCCCTGCCCGATCCTCATCTGTGATAGAGGCCCTATTAGTATCAGCTAGGGTTGAAGATTTGCACCCCGGGACCTCTCCTCCCATCTATTTAAGGAACATCTCATTCCCTGAGTGGTCTACTTTTCACACCCATGGAATGTTACTTTCCATTCCTTCCTCATTTCATTTCTCAGATTAATGCATAGAATGCACTTTAATTCAGAAAAGAGATGATAACTGTTATAATTGCAAAGTAATGGCACGCATACGCAAGACACCATCCATATAAGTAATTACTTACCCAAATTGAATAATTAATGTGAGAAAAATGTTTCTTCTTCACATTCAGTTGGTGACGTTTTAACAAGGCCTCTTTGGATGGCTTTTTGGTCCAGCGTGCCCTTTTCTTAGCCATCTGTGACAATCTAATGGTCTGACTAATACACAGAATGTGGAATTACTATTCTAATTCAGTACTTTGGTTAAAATTCTCCATTTATTCCCTTATTGGATAACTAACCTCTATCTATATCCTGAGATTAGAAAAATACCACCGAACTTACGGTCAGTTCGGTGGTTTTATTTGCTGGATAGGAGCAGTAAGTTCAATGGTTTTATTTGCTGGATAGGAGATATTTTCCTAATCGCAGGATATAGATAGAGGTTAGCTATCTAATATGGGAATAAATGGGGAATTTTAACCAAAACAAACAATGGAAGGAAAATTGCAATCAATTTAGTTTTCCTACATCCCAATACCCTCCCAATCTCAATCTCCAATAAATAGGCGCTAGCGAAGTTTGATTGCTGAAAGTGGCCACTCAAATAATCCCATGCATCCTTTCTGGTGCAAAATTAGTTAGTTTCATTCTGATTAGGGGTTTGGCCAATTTTGGATTCCAATTAAGAATCTTGACATTATTAAGTTGCATCTGCGCTCTTAATGAAGTTTTCATTCATTCTGATTCCTTGTAGAACCATCTACCATCTCACTGTGCTCGTCCCATTAGGAGCTTTTTTGTTAGGAAGGTCCACTAGGTAAAAATTCTTCCAATCAAGTTCAACATTGATGGCTTGAATCAGATTACGATGCCGCTGAATTGATCAATTAACCCAGAAATGCCGAGGTTGGTGCGTGGAGGGAGGGAGCTCCTCCAATCTTTGAATCTTTGGCTATGTGCTTCAATAGATCCAAGCAGGCCTCCAGAGCAGTCGAGGGTCTGATAGAGAAGTAGAAATTGTAAAACAACACTAGGGCCGGAGAAGATGAAACTCCAAATCAACATCATGACCTCAAAACTCCTCCAATCTTTTAATCTTTGGGTAAGTGTTTCAATAGATCCAAGCAGGCCTAAATAAATAAATAATTTCTAAATACCCTTTTTAGACAAATCCTTCAAACTATCACCAAGATGAAGCAAAAAATCTTGAAAAATGTAACCACAAAACAGGAAAATCAAGGAAAACTCTGGTATTCTCAATTAAACCTGGTGAAGTCAGCTATGCAATCATGAATGTCAGTAGTACAGTCCATGAAATGCATTTAAAAAAAAAAAAAAAAAAAAAAAAAAAAAAGAAAGAAAGAAAGAAAAAAAAAAAGAGAGAGAAAGAAAGAACGAAAGTGGAAAAGGAAAAATCCCCTGAATATGATGTGGTAATTTGTTATGATTCTTCCAGAAAGTGAAGATACTGAAACCCTAGGTGAGGCTTTGATACCATGATACGTAAGTAGGTAACTCTCTAAACCTTGTAGAAGTTGTAATAGGAATTACCTCTACTCTAGAGGAAGTTTTTGGTAGTTTCAGATCTGCTTGATATCCAGGCCATGGCATAGACAAAGATGGGTCCCTTGTGTTGTAAGCTTGAATCTCCCATGCACATTGGCATGTATGTTGAGAGTAGGGTAAGGAATCCTACTGTAGTAAGATATCTACTTGACTTAGCATGGTTCTTGCCCTTGAAAAGAATCCTACTGTTGAGAGTAGGGTAAGGAATCCTACTGTAGTAAGCTGATGCAGCTGAAGCTCTTCCAAACCTACCAGATGGACATTTTCTTAAAAACAATAAAAGAGCAGCTAGGGTAGCTGTGGAAATTGAGCAGGGTCATATGAAGCATTTGTTGGCTCTTTCATATGTACTGGATTCAGGTGATGATGGCTGTACTGTGAAGATAACTGGGCCATTTCTGAAAAGCAAGAGGCTAGTGATGAGCTCCATTGTCTAGAGGGAAAAATGCAATTGGACAAGGTCAGCTTCCAAGTCGTTATGCTTTCAAGTCTGGAATTTGTCTGGTAGGGCCATTGTGACCACGGCCAAAAATTTCCCAGATTGGAAGATCCAAGCCATCCAAGCCATCCATCATTAGTCTTTCCCAGAGAATCCCCTTGATGGGAAAATCCTAGGCCATCGGTCAGTGACCTATGAAGAAACAGTTGAGAAATGAAATACAGCAATAGCTCATGTTCAGCTTGAAAAGACAATTATTGCGCTATATGCCTACTACAGAAATCAAAATTTCTGGATTCTAAATTTGCATTACAACTAAGTGAATGCAATAGTGATCTGGTAGGGCTCTCAATGGGCCAAGTGGGTCCAATGGGTACCCGAACCTGGCCCAACATGGTCAATGGGTGTGGGTATTTTTTGAGCCTGATTAATCAGTGGGCTGGGTGAGGGTTTACTCCAACCCATATCTGAACCCATTTATTTACACATTACATGCATGTATACCACACGAGTATTCATTGGCCACATATATTATTGTCGTAGATTATCCAATCATGTACATTCACCACGAATTATCATCAACAAGTTTAGTGGGTAAAATCTCATTCCACTTGAGTGAACTGAAGAGATATGTTTGCTAGATTTCAATTAAAAAAAAAAAAAAAAAAACCCTCGCATGCATGTGTTGTGTGTGGGTGCATGATGGATGGAGCATATTTCTAAAGTCACACAGACAAGTCTATGTGTACAACCTGACAGGCTTACATGTTCAGGGTATATCCACGTATTCATGTTCTGATGAGGCACAAATCTACAATATCTTGACACCTTAATTTGATTGGCACATTTGTGATAAATCTAAAACCCAACACCAAACACCATAATGGTTACAGGTGTGGGTTCCCACTTCAGGTCCAACATCAGTAAGGTGCAGTACCCATTAGTGGGGATGGATATGGATTCAAACCCGGCCTATTGAGACCCCTATGATCCAGATGTAATCGACCCGTGAACTGGATCATATGGTCTAGACAAAAAGATGTGGATTGGTTAACCATCTAGGTACCGTTGACCAAGCTTACATGTAGATGCCAAAATGCTTTCTGAATGGCTTGATGCATGTAGGATTGGAGTGGTTTCTGGCAAGGCGATATTCGGGCCTCCACTTGAGGAATACTGGACTAAAAAGCTTCAGGAAGAGGCGGGAAAGGAGAAAGATGCAGGCTCGAGCTGAAAGCATTCAAAGAGGTTTTTCATTTTCTTTTCCCAGAAAGGTATGGTCGAGATGGATTGAGATGGATTGCTAATTCATTGTTTTGGGGGTTAATAATCTGTCTTTAACAGTGTCATAATATCATGTATTCTCCTCTGCCCTCATTTTCTAAAGAAGTTCCTCTTGGTCCATTCAATGGTTGAAAGAAAACATAGGAATTAACATAGATCATCTTTTTTGAAACCCATACATGTCTACGGTAGTGTTTGGATGTAGCTCCAAATAGCATTTGGTGGGACATCCAAGCCAATGATCAGCAGTGTGGAAAATGGAATCTGGGTTAAAGCTGGATTCTGATTTCCCATTGTGTTGGAGTGAGATTGGGGAGGTCCCCAAACATATATTTAATTCGTGTTTTGGTGGGTGGGGATTGGCATTTTCCCGTCCACAGGCCTAAGTGGGCCTTAGATTTTGGCTTGGTCTCTGCCTTGAATGGAAGATGTTAAAATTTGAGCCCTGCTCTTGCCCATTTATCTTTTGGGGCCAATATTCAGGCCCGTGCCTGGTCCACGGGCCTAAAAATGGGCACACATGACCTGATATCCCATGTGCTGGCTGGCCCATCAACAACCCTAACCAGTGCTGACTGGTGGGCCTAATATGGATAGTCTGGATTCAAAGGTGGATTTCAAATCCAATGATTGGATTGCTAGGGTTGATCAGTGTGGATTTTGTACCCATGGCCTTCATGCTTTGGCTTGATGAGTGGAATGGATCGACTGATCATAGATCCGCATTCAAGTATGCCTGCCAACGCTCGGGCCCCAGTGCCTGGATTTTTTACTAGTTGGCCGGGCCAGCTGGGTTGTATTTATTAAATTGAGTAGCCAGCCTGGGCACGGCTCATTGCTAGTCCTGCTCGTTAGTTGAGGTTAACGGAGAACCAGTCGCAGAGATCGGGTTTCGGGGTCACCTAATATCTAATATCTGTATATGCAGTATGTGTTTTTGAAAGAAGTTTTTATCTATAATAACAGATGCAAGGGGTTTTGAGAAAGAACAGGTTACAGCTAGGATATTCTGGGGCCCATGATTTTGATGGCTGGATTAACATACAGGTGTCATGCACACCATTGATGGTGACCACCAGTTAAATGAGGATGGGGTGGTAATGGGATGGCCAGGATTAGGTGTGCCTATTTTTCAGTTGGGTCTGAAGGGCGGTTCTTGGTGTGGCCTAACGATCGGCTGAAATCAAGGCCTAGGAGATATCAATTTCAAATTGGCCTGTATCCAGGCTTGGGCTGGGCCCAGTACAATATGCTGTGGAACTGGGCCTCATGGATGTGTTGAGCAATAGACCTAACATGCAAGCCCATGTGGACATTGGTTGCTGGGCCATGCAAACCCGATTAGCCAGAACTATAGATACGGTTATCTGACTACTGGGTGCACCTCTGCACTATCCTACTCGCTAGGGAAATTTTACATGCCGTAGGTCGTTCATATGTGGGTCCCATCATGTGGGGGACCCTAGCCACTGACCCCAAAAAAAGTTCGCTGTACGATCACATGTATCTGATTTCTATGATTGCATGATATCTGCCACGCGTGGTCTGGTTCCCATCGTACGATGTTACAGACGTTAGAGATCCGGGCTATTCATAAGGTAGGGTAGGGTGTGAATGCCCTCTGCCAAACAGGTTTCTGGGTAAGCTGATCAGGAAGATCACACCTATTTTTGAAAAATGGACGGTTATAAACTGTCCAAATTTAAGGTACATGTTTGGCTCGTTGATGAGTGCGTTATGATTTTTGGAGGGGGATTGCATATTTACATTGCCTGGACGATGCTCTGTGAGCCCTACCATGATGTATATGATTTATCCATGCGGTCCAACCAATTTTTCAGCTCATCTCAGGACATTGAGCCCAAAAATGAAGTAGATCCAAATCTCTGGTGGATCACACTACAGGAAACAGTGGTGATTGAACATCCACCGTTGAAAATGCCTAGGGCTCAATGTAATGTTTATTTTCCATCAAACCTGGTGGTTAGGTCACACAACACCGATGAAGGAAAATACAAATATCAGCTTGATCCAAAACTTTCGTGCCCCAATAAGTTTTTAATGGCGGGACTTCAATCACCGCTGTTTCCTGTGGTGTGGTCTACCTGAGATTTGGATCTGCATCATTTGGGCCATGCCCTAGACTAACAATTAAAATGGATGGACGGTGTGTGTGGATCAGACACGTCCATCATAGTAGGCCACAGAGCACCCTCCAGCAGCCACATGGCTAATCGCAGACAATGAGCTATAAACGAGTCAAATCGAGTCGAGCTTGCAACGGCTCGGCTCGGCTCAGCTCAGCTTGGCCAGTAGCTAATCCCAGCTTGTACACCGCCTGGCTCAGCTCAGCTCAGCTCAGCTTGGCCAGTAGCTAATCCCAGCTTGTACACCGCCTGGCTCAGTCTTAGAACCTGGCTGGCCAGCTTAGTTGGGTTCGGTCAGAGACAGAGACAGAGAGAAGTAACGGTGATTAGGGCTGTACATGAGTCGGGCTAGCTCTAAAAGCTGGTTCGAGTCAGCTCGGATTGACTTGGCTTGAAAGGCCGATTCGGGTCGACTCAAGCTCATTGTATGAAGCTCGAGTTGAGTTCGAACTGAATTCCAGCATGGTGCATTTCAACTTGACTCAAAGCTCGAACTCGAGCTCGAATCGGCTCGAGTGATAATTTTAAAATTTTTAAAATTATATATATTATATTTATATTAAATATATATAATATATATTATATTTAAGTTAAAATTTTTTTTTGAAGAAAATAAACCTTAATACCTTATACCCGACCGGCCCCTCTTGCTTTCCCTTACCCCACCCTGCCTCTCTTTCTTTCTACCCCACCTTGCCATCCAGCCGCACTCCAAATGCCCAAAGACGCCGTTTTGCGCACCACCATCTTCAACCCTCTATCTCTCTCTTTCTCTCATTCTCCCCATCTCTCTGAGGCTCCAAGACATCTCGCGCTCAATCCCGACTTGGGATCTCTCTCTCATTTTTCCAATATCTCCGCTGGTTGGGGGGGGGCGTTGTTTGGGGGGGAGGTCGAGTTGGGTGGTTGGGTCGAGGTCGAGTTGGGTGCTGGGTCAGGTTGGGGGGGCTGGGTTTGGTGCTGGTTTGATTCAGACTAGGTTGAGCCGGGTTGGGTGCTGGACTCGACTTGAACCACTAGCTCGGCTCGAAATCGACTCGACAGCTTTGGCAAACAAGCCAAGCTTCAATGTTGAGCCGAGCTTAACCCATCTTGACTCAACTCGGCTCAATGTACAGCCCTAATGGTGGTCACTAAAATTACAGTATCAGAACAAAATCAAAGTTGCCACGGTGACTTGCCCTATGATGAGATAGCATTTGCATGTTCAGTTGTGAAACGGTAATAACGTTTTGAGGTTTGGCATCTCCGTACAGTAAACCATGTGATTGATTGCCATATATGGCATCGCAGGTATCCCAGTCAAATCTTACCGAAAGGATGTGTTTGGTGATATGATGGAGATTGCGTGGTGACTATGCCTTCATGGACGGATGTCTTTGGTAATTTGATTAGGTCAACGGATTTGTGAGATATGAGCTCACGTAAAGCATGTTTGAAAGGAGAGGAGATCAGGTGAGACAGGCCTCATCCAACATAACAAGTGTTTCATCAAACATAGAAAGTCCCTGACGTGGTGAGATTTCATTGGTCCACCTACTTCTGTTGGAGATGAGGTGACGCATAATATGTTTGAAATTGAATTGGATTGGTTACTACCCTTCCTATCTAAAGCTCGGAACAGGATGGGATCCTGAGGTGCCCGTCGTGATGTATGGATTTATCCACACCATCCATCCATTTTTCCGTTTCATTTTATGATATAAGCTAAAAAATGAGGCATATCTAAAGCTTAAGCAGCCCATACTATAGGATGCAGCGGTGGCGATGATGTCCACAACGAAGGAAAAACACAAGTATCTAATTGATCCAAAACGTTTGGAGCTCTTAAGAAGTTTTTAATGGTAAACATTTAATCTCCACTTTGTGGTCCACCTTTGATATATCTTATTTTTGGGATTATACTCTGAAAATTAGATAGAATGTGAGATAAATCCATACGTCACGATGGGCCTCTCAAAGCCTCGTACTGTTTTGAGCTCCGGACAGGCGTGGGTAGTACATGGTCGACCTACGCGTGGATTTGGAACATCCCCACCAGGACCGGATGATCTGCCAGGGGTTCTGTGGGGCCCACTCTGATGTATGTGTTTTATCCACGCCGTCCATCCATTCAAAATAATGATTTTAAAAAATGATAAAAAACAATGAGGCAGATCGAATGCCTAAGTGGATTACACCACAGGAAACAGCGGGGATTGAATGCCTACCGCTGAAAGCTTCTTGGGGTCACAAAAGTTTTGGATTAAGCTGATATTTATGTTCCCCTTCATCCAGGTCTGTGTACGAATAGATTATATAGCAAATAAACACTATGGTGGCCCTAGAAAGGTTTCAACGGTAGGTCGTTGTCACTACGGCTCCTATAGTGTGGCCCATTCGAATCTTAGATCTGTTACATTTTGGGATCATACACTAAAATGATCTTTCAAAATGGATGAACGGCTTGGATAAAACACATACATCACAGTGGGCCCACGAATACACAGGACCGTCCGTGATCTAATCCGCGGCTGGCCAAATCAATCTTGACACGTGAGAGTCCTACCGTGTTGCCTCATCGAATCAGCTTCCCTTTGAAAGTAATTAGGTTGAGTACGTACTCAACCACGTGATTTAGATGCAGTACGCGTCCCTTCAGATAAAGGACACTGACTTTCTATCCTTTTGCTTGACCCTTCTAATTAAAACTCGTGCAACTGTCCCTTTCCTATAAGCATTGAGTGAGGCCCAAGCCGTTCATCAGCCAGTTCTGTTCCTTAATTGGACCATTCACGTACAAAAGAAACGGACCCTTGAAAGAAATGGGGTTCTTGAGGCCCATAGACCTCAGGTATCACCCCACCAATTCCATTTGCCCAAAAGAAACTTTAATTGCAAAAAAAAAACATTAATTGCAAAAGTAGAATTCAAGTGGAATGGATGAAACAAAAGGACTAAAATACATCTACTTTTTTCAGGTGCTTATCCTAACAAGCAGAGTTATTTTGGTTAAAATATCAGCCATCTTTAAGCCGCTTTTCGCAAAATAAGTTATCCGGGTGAAAAAATACAAAAGGCAGCATCTATAGCTCTAATTATTTCAAGAAATCGAATGGTGGTCGGTATTTAACATGCATGCATGCATACGTGATGAGTACCTGATAGATGTACATGTGTGCCACGTAAGCAGACCTTTGATGGAAACATCTAATTGTTTCCTTTTGATGGACATGTCAAACCGTTGAGAACGTACATGGAATGGATGATATTAGCCATCCCATAAGTGGCCCTCCTGTAGCAAAGATAAATCAAATGATCAATGGTTGTTGTTCAATGGTGAGCATTGCAGCGAGACGAGCTAGGATTGTAATCCCATATTGGGGTTCCGTCTGCTCTACGCGACCCTGCTCTCCATGAAGGGAGATGAGCATTTTTATTTTAGAGCGGATTGCAGACACTTTGATGGCTAAGATGGACAAGAAAAGGCTCAATCGGAGGCGGAAGCGATAGAAATTAGTTAGACACGTGGCTCCGTTGAAGATGGGCCTACTTGGAAGTATGTTCTGAAAGTTGCTGGGTAGAATACATGCTTGACCCGCATGCTTTGGGGAAACGAAGGGATCTCTTTGGCGATTAATTGGTTGCCAGGAAGTAAACTTTCTTGTTGAGCAATGAACACGCGCGCACAAGGCAAGAAAGGGGAGTGGATCAGGTGAGGCCGGGCCTCATCCAACAGCCGCAGCTGTAATGGATTCCTGCTTTACCAAGATGGATGGGACCCTTGACTGTGGGACCCACCGTGATATATGTTGGAGATATTCAAAAATAAAAATAAAATAAAATTAATTATCTTCGTTTCCCAAAGGCTGGATCAAACACAATATTCTAAGATGGAAATGCTATATGGAGGAGGAGAGATGTGCTGTTGAGTTGGAGTTTGGACAGGAATGGTCCGGTTTATATAGGCATCAGGGAGTGGACCGTTGATCAAGGTTGCTAGTAGATCTATCACACTTAAGCTCATACTAGACCACTTGCACTGCGATCATGCCGTTTCAACACATGCAAAGTGTAAAGTGTACCAACTAGTACCATTATAGCTACACTGTCCACACTCTCGCTCATGCCCAAGCGCGCACATTCTCACACAACCTAAGCATCTCAATCTCCAAAGCTCCAAGTAAGAATACAACATACACCTCCCCTTTCATTTTTCATGCGGGACAAAAGCACACACTACACCTTTTTCGTTTGAAATTTTAGTATTTGATTTTTTTCAAAAAAACCACATTCCAATAATATATGTGACTATGTCCATGCCGTTCATTTGCAGCCAAAGTTCATTTTTTTTTGCATGATCTAAAAAAATAAAGTGATCCAAATCTAAGACGAATCTTAAAAGCTCATGATGGGCCACAAAAGCTTTGGATCAAGGTGATATATGTAGTGTCTCTTCCTCTAAGTTTGTGTGACCTCGTCAACAGGTTGGATGACGAATAAACATTCCGGTGGAATTTACGAAGCTTTTAACGGTAGGATTCAATCACGACCGTTTCCTGTGGTGCGGTCCACCTAAGACTTGGGTCAGCTTCATTTTTGGGAACATTCTTTACAAATTATTAACCGTGTGGTTTTAAGGCACATACATCACTGTACGCCTGTCAGTACCGTCCATCTCTAGATAGGTCCTCTGGGTTTGTACCCAATCCGCGTTCCCTTTAGATAAAGTATTACGACTTTCTCCCATTTTGGTTAACCCTTAATAAAAGCCGTGTAAGTGCCCTTTTCTTGTAAGCTTGAGTGAGGCCATAGCCGTTTATCAGCCAGTTCTGTTGCTTAATTGGGCAATACACGTACAAAAGAAACGGACCCTCGGAAGAAATGGCGGTCTAAGACCTCTGGATCCACCAACTGTAAAGCCCATTAGAGTGTATATACCTTACATCCACACCGTACGTCTATTTTGACCGCTCATCTTAGGGGCTGTTTGATTTTTAATTTCCCTGGTAAATACGGGAATATACGTCCGTTTTACTTACTCCACCTTATTTGAAATTAGCAGGGAATTATGTTTCGAAAGCGGTCCATACAATATCTTTTATTACTGATATATGTGACTTATCCACATCATCCATCCTTTTAAAAAATATATTTTAAGGCGTGGACCCAAAAATGAGGAAAATCAAAAGCCCAAGGGGACCATACCTCGGGGAACAATGATTATTAAGAAGTCAATGGTTGAAAGCTGTTTTCTCCCTAGGGCCCACATTGATGTTTATTTGTCATCCAACCTGTTCATAAGGTCACGCAAGGGAAAACAAAAATATCAGTTAGATCCACAACTTTTGGAGTCCTCGAGAAGCTTTCAATGGTAGGAGTTCAATTTCCATTGTTTCCTGTATTGTGATCCAGTTGATCTTTAGATCTGCCTCATGTTTTGGCACATGCCCTAAAATGAGTTGGCTAAAGGGATGGACGGTGTGGATAAGACACACACATTATGGTGGGCCCCATAATTTAATATTTTTCTCCTCTTCGTAACTCGAGGAGTGATATAAATGAAAGGTGGCAGTCAACGTCACCTTGGAAATCCAGCCAGAAATACGTAGGTAAATAATTATTTACCCATTTACCTTGGATTACCTATGTAATTAGAAAATGAAACAGGCCTAGTGTATGACCCAAAATATAAAGCAAATCCAAATTTTAGGTAGACCATACCACAAGAAATAATCGCCATTGAATCCGCACCATTAAAAACTTCATGGGCAGATGCTTATTTGCCATGTGACAACGACATGGATGAAGAGACCACACAAATATCAATTTGATCTAAAACCTTTGTAGCCCACGGGAAGTTTTTAATGGTTGGATACCACTATTTCTTATATCATGGTCTACTTAAGATTCGAATATGCTTCATTTTAGTATCATGCCTTCAAATGAGTTTTGGCATTGGATGGATAGCGTGGATATTAGGCATATAGATCACGCTGACTCTGGATCTCACCCACCTCGGTGGATCCATTGAGGTGAGTGGGACTCTTGGGGCCCACATTGATGTATTTGACTGCATCTATCCTGTCCATCTACTTTGAAACCTTAGTTGATGTAGAGCGGGTCGCAGACACTTTTATATCCAAGATGGATCAAAGAAGGCTCGATCAGAGTCAAAAGTCATCAAGACCGTCAGAACCTTAAAACAGGCATATTTTGTAAATTGGAATGAGTTACTCACTGTACCATATGCGATTTTGGGGTAGGACAAGCTAGTTTAGCCAACCAACTTAGTTATACCGGGTTACCCATGCCGAATTTGCGGGATTCCATCGTATATTCATTTTTTTACTATAAATAGTAAGTTTTAGTGTAATCATATCTATTCAACTTTAAGAGTTGTACAAAAATGTTTAGAAAATTGACAAGAATACCGTGGTTAAACCATGTAGGACACTTACTATAAATAGTAAAGCTACTTACTATAAATAGTAAAACTTTGTGGATTCGAAGTAGTTATCCTCGGGAAAGAAGTTTTTTTTATGGTGGAGATTAATCATGACAGTTTCCTATGGTGTGGTCCACCTAAGATTTGGGCATGCTTCATTTTTGAGATCAAACACTAAAATAAGCTTTGAAAATGTTTGGACAATGTGGATTTAATGCACATACATCACTGTCAGCCGCCTCACCTAATTCGCTCCCACCTTTAATGGAAACATTAAATTATTTCCTTTCGATGGAAATTGGACTGCGTACTCAGTATGCTCTTATTCTATCGAGTAAACTCTATTGGGCCCACCGTGAATGACCACCCCGTCCATCCGTTTTTCTAACTCATTTAATGGGTTGAGACCAAAATTGGAGCATGTATTAAGTTGAAGTCAACCATACCATAGGAAAATGTGGGAATAATGATTTCCACCGTTGATACCTTTCTAGGCCCCAAATTTATGTTTATTTGTCATCCAACCTGTTCATGACATCACATAAATGTGAATGAAGGTAAAAAACAAATATAAGCTTGATCTAAAACTTCCATGGCCCTCAAGAATTTTTCAACGGTATACATTCAATTCGCACTGTTTCCATAGTATGTTCCATTTGTGCTTTGTATGTGCTTTATTTTTAGTCTCAGGCGTTAAAATTATATGGTAAAATGAAAGAAAAGAATGAATAAAATATATAAATCACATGGAACCCACAGAGTTTATTGATTACTTTTAGCGTACTGAGTTACTGCAATCCGCTTCCTCTCGAAATCCTATTGAGTGCTAATTTACTCGTTACCCTCTGATCGGACGCGGATTCCGTATTACCCCGCCCGTCCCTAGCTCCGAACAGGCAATTCTATCGGCGGGCCCACCGTGATGTATCTGTACATCCAAGCCGTCTATCCCTTTTCTCAAATTATTTTAAGGTATCAAAACAAAAACGAAGCAGATCAAACACTCAATTGGACCACACCACAGATGACTCTTGCATTTAATATAACTGACATTTAATGCTTTGTGCATTTTAATGCAACCAAGCTTATTATTTAAGTGTGATCCACTTGTTGGATCTGCCTCATTTATGTGCTCATGCCTTAAAATAATCTGAGAAAAGGGATTGATGACTTGGATGTACAAATACATCACGGTGGGCCCGCCCACGAAACGCGCCCATGAGCTGAAGCTAGGGAGTGAGGTAGTAGTATGCAATCCGCGTCCCCTCTGATCGTACGTCCCCTCTGATCGTACTAAGTAAACTCTCCTAGGCCGACCATTAATGTGGAAGCGATTGACTGGTGTACCTCACACTTACGCTCACCTACGAACCAGTTCGCATGGACTACGTATGAAGTTTTTTGAGAACTCATCATATCTGAAGAGTCTCGAAATTTTGAACGGTCCACATGAAGCAGAACCTCATAAAACCTCCGGTACCAATTTTTACTTTGAACCAAAACTTCAGTGGGCCATAACAATGCAAACAGTTTCTTCCCTTGATTTGAATTTCTCTTTGCTATGGCCCACCAGAATCTTAGATCAGGGTGAAAATTCACCTCCTAAGGTTTCATGGGATTCTGCATCTTATGGACCGTTCGGATTCGACATCCATGATATGTGTGCAAAGGTGTGCATGTGCGTAGTTGCGTAGGTGAGCATGCCTCTCTCTCTCTCTCTCGATATATATATATATATATATATATATATACATATATATATATATACATATATATATATAGGGAAAAGGTACTATGCGCTCGTGGTCACGATAAGCTCCCAGGAGGTCGAGCTGTGTGGGCCCCACCGTGATGCGTGTCGACCATCAACTCCTCGTGCATTTGATGACCATTAAATTATGGGATATCCCAAAAATCAAGTCAATCCGTGACTTTTGTGGGCCATACCATCTAAAATCATGTGAGGGGACATGCCAAAATATATAAAAGCACTTTGTGGGGACCACTGAGTTTTGAATGACGTGAAACTTGATGATCAACACCCTCATCAGTGAGACACACATAATGGATGACCAAGTTTGGATGGTATGCAAACCACATCTCGGTGGGCCCAAAAATGATTATTAATGTTTTAATGCATGTATACTTATGTTTTATGATGGTATGGCCCACACAAGTCACGGATTGACTTGATTTTTGAGACCTAGGCCCCCATGATGGAATGGTGCATCGACCGATGGGGTAGATGTTTGAAACGCATCACGGTGGGGCCCACACGGCTCGACCTCATGGGACATTCCCATCAGCTCAAGCGCATAGTACCTTTTCCATATATATATATATATATATATATATATATATATATATATATATATATATATATATATATATATATGTCTCAAAAATCAAGTCAATATGTTACTTGTGTGGGCCACACCGTGATGAAGTTGAGAGATCCGTGCACCATTAAAACATTCATAATCAATTTTTGAGCCCCATAGAGATGTGGTTTGCATCCAGGTCCATCCATTATGTGTGTCTCACTTGGATGAGGGTTTAGACTAAGTTTAAGTATGCATGCAAATTTTAGGTGGGCCCCAAAGTGCTTTTATATGTTTTTGGCATGTCTTCACATGATTTTAGATGGTATTCCACACCTGAGTTCCTTATACGGTTGATTTTTTGGGATATCCCATAATTTAAAGTGGGACCCATCAAATATGGATGTTGATGGTCGACACGCATCTCGGTGGGCCTCAAAAATGGTCATGGAGCTTATCGTGAGCACGCACAGCGCATAGTACCTTTTCCCATATATATATATATATATATATATATATATATATATATATATATATATATATATATATATATATATATTGACTTGTATTGACGTCAACAAATTCTGTCGGTCCGATCACGAGGCATGTGTTATATCCAAATCGTCCATATTTGGTGAGCTCCTCTTAAGGCTTTAGACGAAAAATAAGACTGACTTCAACAAAATTTGTCGGTCTGATCATGAGGTATGTGTTATATCAAACTATCCATCAATTTGGTGAGCTCCTCTTAAGGATTGAGACGAAAAATAATATTGACTTCAGCGAATTCTGTCAGTCTGATCACGAGGTATATGTTATATCCGAACTGTCCATCAATTTGGTGAGCTCCTCTTAAGGCTTGAGACGAAAAATAAGACTGATCTAACTATCAAGTGGACCACACTGTAAAAAGCAGCGGGGGATTGAACGTCTACCATTGAAACCCTTTTTGGGTCACAGAAGTTTTGAATCAATATGAAATTTTTTTTTCCCTCTTCATTCAGGTCTCCGTGACCTTATGAACAAATTAGATGGAAAATAAACGTTATGGTGGGTCCTACGAATCTTTTAATGGTGAAAATCATTATCTCTGCTATTTGTGGTGTGGTAGAGATGATCTTTGAATATGATTCATTTTTTGGATAATGCTCTAAAATGATCTCTAAAAATAGATGAACGGTGTAGATATAATAAATACATCACCGTGGGGCCATGTAACTTTGATCTCCTCTAAACCGTTCGTACAACTCGTAGCTCGAGGATCGTCAGTGGTCGTCTTCGCACGACACGTACCTACAGCAGCTATATAGCTGGTGTGTGGTACACCAGCCAATCCGCTTTCCATGAATGTATATGGTTTATCGACTCCATCCATCCGTTTTTCCAGCTTATTTAAGGGGTTGGGGCCAAAATTGAAGCATGTACAAAGATTAAGTGGACCATACCACATGAAACCGTAGGAATGATAATTTCCACCGTTGAAACCTTGCTATGCCCCGCAGTGATGTTTGTTTGTCATCCAACCTGTTAATAAGATTAATAAAAAAAAAACATTTACTAAGAGAAAAAATAAATATAAGCTTAATCCATAACTTCAGTCGCCCTCAAGAATTTTTTAACGGTAGATATTCAATTCACAAAGTTTCCCGTGGTGGGGTATATTTGAGCTTTGGATATGCTTAATTTTTGTGCTAATGCCATAAAATTATCTTATAAAATGGATGAAAGGAGTGGATAAAATATATAAATCACGGTGTACCCCACAGATTTTACTCAGTACGCTTAGCGTACTGAGTTACTCGCTACGCAATCCGCTTCCGATTCTGTCTGCTCTACGCCACCGTGCTCTCCATGAAGGGACTTGATAAGGTAGCGCCATCTCTCCCTAGTAACGCAGCAGGACGATGTATCAATCTGGACCGTCTGAACATTTAATCCCGTAGTCGATGGAATATCATTCAAAATAGAGATGGATGTAATAATCCTATCCTTACATCGAACTCTCTCAAGCAGACGGTTGAAAATGAAATATATGACGGTCAAAATTCAGTGGGGAATTTGAAGGGAAGTGATGGATGAGATTTTCTAATACGTTTCGTTTTTTAGATATAGTAATTTATGTTTGGGGCCAATAGATAGATGGACCCGATTGGAACATCAATGCCACGTGTACTGTAGATAGATGGCTCCACTACATCCAAGTTCTTCCGGCGCTACCGTATCATCTCCGCTCCATTAGGAGGAAAGAAGATAAAATGACCACTGTCGACAAAACCTTTTATCCAGCGGTTTTTATAAAGGAATACAAACTTTAGTTATCAACTTAGACTAGCACGTGCGGACAGCGACTTTGAGGACGAAACTACCCTTCCTTTTCACTGCGAAGACGAGCGCTGACGCTCCTCCAACTGAGAGTCGTACGAACGGCTTAAAAGAGATCAAAGTTACATGGCCCCACAGCTAAATATTTATTATATCCACAACGTTCATCCATATTTCGAGATCATTTCGGAGCATTATCCAAAAAAAAAAAAATCATATCCAAACATCAGCTGGACCACATCACAGAGCAGCGTGGAAATTGATTTTCACCGTTAAAAATTTTGTAAGGCCCACCATAACATTTATTTTCCATCCAATCTATTCATAAGGTCACAAAGGCCCAGATGAAGAGGAAAAACAAATTTCATAATGATCCAAAACTTCTTCAACCCCTAAAAGGGTTTCAATGGTAGACGTTCAATTCCCCACTACCTTTTACAGTGTGGTCCACTTGATAGTTAGATCTGTCTTATTTTTAGTCTCAAGCCTTAATATGAGCTCGCCAAATAGATGGACGGTTTGGATATAACACAGACTCATGGTGGACCCAAAAATAAAAAAAATAAAAAGCAAAAAAAATTTAAAATATATAAAAAAAAAAAACAGAAACCGCGAATTCCGCGATTCCACCGCAGCTCGCTGTAGGATTCGGGGATGGATCGCAGAATCCGCGATTGATCCCCGATTCAAACAAAAGGCTATGGCTACGGATTTTAACCGTAGCTATAGCCGTATCCTGTGTACTTTTCTTTTTAATCTTTTTTATTTTTTTAAAATTTTTAAAATTTTTTTTTTTAACATTTAGAATTTTATTCTACCTATATTTTTTTCTAACACATATTTATATAAATATGTATATAGAAGCATATAAAAAAAATTCTCTCTTTTTTTCATTTCTTTTTTTATTCATATAACAAGAATATCTTCTAAACCAAAATTAGTTACTTGACGTACCATATATGATTTTAGGGCTGAAAGTTGGGCGGGTTCAACCCGACCAACCTGTGATCCACCCGACATTGGGTTGGGCTTAGGCAGGATGTATCGGGTTTGGTCTTGGGGTTGGGCCATACAAACACCAACCCGATAAAACTTGGAAATAGAATCGCCGAGATTGACTGTCAAATGCATGGAAATGACCGTGAAGTGAAGGGAATTGACCGTAAAGTGCATCGAAATGACCGTGAATCTAAACGGAATTGTCGAAATTGACCGTGAAATGCATGAAAATGACCATGAAGTTAAGCAAATTGAACGCCAGTGTCCTTCTTTGCATCATTATGGACCATGGTTGATTATTTCCACTTCCAACTGTAGAGGGCACAACTACAAATTGAGATTTCCTCCTTCCATTTAAGACATGTGCTTTTCTATCCAAAACGCCAGTCCTTCCAGTGATCCTAAGATATCCTTACGAAGATTTAGTCCGGCATGGGACACTATATCTGCAGTGAGAAGCCCTTGGTTTATTCATAGCTTCAACAAGATTTTACATTTAGATGTGAAAGACTGGGATAATAAAGTTTATTTTTCATTACTCAATCTGCATGGCTTCTAAAGTTTCTTGGAAGCTTGCGAGTCCATCGCTCAATATGCATATAAAATTTTTTTTTCTCTTTTTTTTTTTTTTTTTTTTTTTCATTTCTTTCTTTATTCATTTAATAAGAATATCTTCTAAACTAAAATTAGTTACTTGACATACCACATATGATTTTGGGGTAGGAGAAGCTACTTTAGCCAACCAACTTAGTTATTTTCCAAGATTCCATCAGGTCGATGGTTGAAAATACATTTCATTCACTTCGCGGTCACTTTCACTCACTTCGCGGTCAAACTAGAAATTGAGCAGGGCAATCTAGCAATCGAGCGAGGCAACCTAGAAATTGAGCGAGGCAACATAGAAAATGAGCGAGGGAAGTTAGAAATTGAGCGAGGGAACCTAGAATTTGAGTGAGGGAACCTAGAAATTCAGCGAGACAACTAAGATTTGAGCGAGGGAAGCTACAAATTGTGCGAGGGAACCTAGAAATTGAGTGAGGCAACATAGGAATTGAGCAAGGGAACCTAGAAAATGAGCGAGGCAACATAGAAATTCAGCGAGGGAAGCTAGAATTTGAGCGAGGGAACCTAGAAATTGAGCAAGGCAAGGTAGAAATTCAACGAGGAAACCTAGGATTTGAGCGAGGCAACCTAGGAATTGAGCGAGAGAAGTTAGAAATTGAGCGAGGGAACTTCCACGGATTCATGTAATGTAACGGAAAATTTTATGAACCACTTGGTCAATTTCATTAATTGCTCAGTCAAATTCATTGAAGAGAATTTCATGTAAAGCTCGATCAATTTCAGTAACTACTTGGTCAAATTCACCAAAGAGAAAATTGTTAGGCTAGGTCAATTACATTTAAAGTTCATTCCAATTCATGTTAGCCTCACCCAATTTCTAGCTTGTCTCGCTCAAATTCATGTTTCCCTTGCTCAATTTCTAGGTTGCCTCGCTGAATTTATACGTTGTCTTACTCAATTCCTAAGTTGCCTCGCTCAATTTCTAGGTTGCCTCGCTTAATTTCTAGCTTCCATCGCTCAATTCAGAATACTTTTTTTTATTGCATAAATCTTATATTCCAGAACCCCAGCCGAGGAATGAGGATAATCTCATCATTTTGACATTTCTGGAAATTAATCCTCACGGTCATAATTATGTTAATCACGCTTTCACTACAAATCTTTTTAGGTGATCAAGAGAGCCCCCTTTTCCAGTAGATGAGATTAGGATGAAAGGTATTATCTCAACGCTTCTTTTTTCTGTCTTGCTCTTAAAAATCGTTAAATCCAGAGCCCTTGGAGAAGAAAGATCCTAGGTTGCCTCGCTCAAATCTTAGGTTGCCTCGCTCAATTCCTAGGTTCCCTCACTCAATTGCTAGGTTGCCTCGCTCAATTCCTAGGTTACCTCGCTCAAGTCCTACCTTGCCTTGCTCAATTCCTACCTTGCCTCACTCAATTTCTAGATTCCCTCGTTCAATTTCTAGGTTCCCTCGCTTAAATCCTAGGTTGTCTCGCTGAATTTATAGGTTCCCTCACTGAATTTCTAGGTTCCCTCGCTGAATTCTACGTTGCCTTGTTCATTTCCTAGGTTCCTTCGCTCAATTCTTACGTTGCCTCGCTCAAATCCTAGGTTGCCTCGCTCAATTCTAGGTTCCCTCACTCAAATTCTAGCTTCCCTCGCTCAATTTCTAACTTCCCTCGCTTAATTCCTAGGTTGCCTCGCTCAAATCCTAGGTTTCCTCGTTGAATTTCTACCTTGCTTCGCTCAATTTCTAGGTTCCCTCGCTCAATTTCTAGCTTCCCTCGCTCAAATCCCAGGTTGCCTTGCTGAATTTCTAGGTTCCCTCGCTTAATTTCTAACTTCCCTCGCTCAATTCCTAGGATTCTTCAAACTGAATTTCTAACGTTAACCATTTCAATTCTTTAACCTATGTTGCCTCGCTCAAATCCTAGGTTGCTTCGCTCAATTTCTAGGTTCCCTCGCACAATTTGTAGCTTCCCTCTCTCAGATCATAGGTTGTCTCGCTAAATTTCTAGGCTCCCTCGCTCAAATTCTAGCTTCCCTCGCTCAATTTCTAACTTCCGCTCAACCTTCCGAGGTTATACCTAAGCTAAATCTTAGGTTCCTCGCACATTTCTACGTTGCCTCGCTCGATTTTTAGCTTCCTCGCTCAATTTCTAGATTCCCCATTGAACTTAAATCCACCTTACCTCTCTCAATTTCTAGGTTCCCTCGCTCAATTCCTACCTTGCCTCACTCAATTTTCAATTTACCCACTCAATTTCGTGTTTGCCCCGCTCAATTTCTACTTTGACCGCGAAGTGATTGAAATTGATAGTGAAGTGAATAAAATGTAATTTCGACCATCAACTTAATGAAATCTTGGAAAATAACTAGGTTGGTTGGCTAAAGTAGCTTCTCCTACCCTAAAATCATATGTGGTACGTCAAGTAACTAATTTTAGTTTTCAAGATATTCCTATTAAATGAATAAAGAAATAAATGAAAAAAAAGAGAGAAATTTTTTTTTGATATATATACACACACACACACATTAGAGAAAAATGTAGGTTGAATAAAGTTCTCCACGTAAAAAAATAAAAAATAAAAATTCTCTCTTTTTTTTTAAAAAATTATTTATTTATTTATTTTTATGCATTTATTAGCTACGATTATAATCCTTAGCCATAGAAAAACCGTAGCCATAAGTTCCCGGTTTTTTTTTTTTTTTGTTTTTTTGTTTTTTTGTTTTTTTTTCTTTTGCTATTGTAATCCCCACCACCTTTTGTGGGTCTCATCATGAGGTCTGTGTTATATCCAAACCGTCCATCTATTTGGCGAGCTCATATTGAGGCTTGAGACGAAAAATAAGATAGATCTAACTATCAAGTAGATCACATTGTAAAAGGCAATGGGGAATTGAACGTCTACCATTGAAACCCTTTTAGGGGTTATAGAAGTTTTGGATCATTATAAAATTTGTTTTTCTTCCTCATCCAGGTCTTTGTGACCTATGAATGAACTTAGACGGGGAGGATTTCACACAAACATCACAGTGGGCCCCCAAAAAGTTTTTAATGGTCGACGCTCATTCAACACTGTTTTCTGTAACGTGGTACACTTGAGATTTGCATATACCTCATTTTTGGTCGCATACCATAAAATGATATGGAAAAATATATGGACGGCATGGATGAATAGCATACATCATGGTTGGGCCCACATACCACCGACCATCCGCCATTGGCTGGTGGCAGGGGGAGTACCCAATCCGTTTCCGTGAAAGGAGGGGTAGTTTCGTCCTCAAAGTCACTGTCCGCACGTGCTAGTCTAAGTTGGTAACTTAAGTTTGTATTCCTTCATAAAAACCGCTGGGTAAAAGGTTTTGTCTACAGTTGTCATTTTCCCATGAAAGAATGGTATGACTACCGTGTGATTTCTACCAAATAATTAGACGGTGCTAATTCATCTACTGTAGACAGAATCCAATTAAGTTAATCCAGACCGTCCAAATAAGATCAACTTGTGGACAGAGCATATCATCAAAACTAAAGAAAGTGATGATCTGAACCGTCTACCCCAGGCCACCTAATTTATACCACTTTACAGTTTAATCTAAACATTCATTTAATGACCTCTCACCATTTGAAATGGGCCCCACATTTTGGACGGTTGGATTTCTTTACTCCTGTACCATGTATAATTTGGATGAAATGTGCAAACTCTCGTCGTAGTTCTACAGGACGTTCACTTCCTTGTCCAACACGTATGTACCGCAAGCGACCCGCCGCACACGGACGACAAAGCCACGCTGCCTCATAATGCCTACGTGGCAATGCTGAAAGATTCTATGGCACAGCTCGTGCTAACTTCAACCGGGTGTTACCCTGATTGAAAAACGTACTAGGATCCAGCGCGCGGAATGAAATGGACGTTCATCTTCCAATGCGAAGATACGTGGATACAATACGGGGCTTCGTAAGGGGTAGATTTGAATAGATTTTCATACCCGAATGATTTTAGATGATCTGAACCGTTCGTTCTTTTATTATTGCCTTATAGAAGCTACGACCTTACAATCATGCCTCCACCTTGGACTTTTGGATTTGAACATGGACCATCAATGTTCCAAATTCATCTTAATGTACAATCTTGCCTAGGATGGCGCCAGTAGCACAAAAATGAGAAGACGGACGGTTGAAATCATCATCTATGATGCAATCTGGAGTGAAAACCAGTGGGCGATGCATCCTATCAAAATCCACAGACCCGTCCATCCAGCAGCAGGCTCTAACCGAACAGATGATACTTTACCTATCATATTTTCGTGTCTAAAACTGACCGTTAATCATTTCGACAGTTACCACTTGGCAGAAGAAAACCTTTTTATGGCTGTGATGATGCTTTAGTTGTCTTTTCTGTCGTCAAGATCCACTTGATGGACAGATCCGATCCACTGATCAACTGACACGTGTCAAGACTTGCAACGAATTTCGTCGTTCGTCCAACGGGATGGAGGTGGGGCCTCCAGTACGATAAATGATATCCACGTCGCAGAGAGTAGAAAGAAAAGGAAAGAAGAGGGCGTCAGCGTTTGTTAGTTTTATCAATTAGAGATCCCTTTTGCCAGCACCGATTCTGTTATTTGACTCGCCCTTCTTTACGGTGGTCCTCTTTCCCATCCAACTCACGCACCACACACACTCTCTCTTCTCTCATCAGCAGACTCTCTTCTCTCCTCTCATCAGCAGCTTTCGGATCGCGTTCCTGTCTATCATGTGTATTTCGCGGCGGAAGGAAGCTCTCTGAAAAGGTGAATTTCTTCTCTTCGTTTTTCTCCTCTCTCTCGATCGGAGTTTTCGAAGCTATTCCCAATCGACGTTCCTTCTTTTTAATTCGATAGATATATAATCGTTAATTTCGAGATTAATCAACGGATTCACTACTGTGTTCTACCTTTGAATCGTTAATTTCGTGATTAACGGACGGATCTCAATGCAAGAACCGGTGAAGATGCTTCCGTCGTACTCGGCTTTTGCTAACGTGCGCTTGTCGGTTCTGGGACCTCCTTAAAGCAGAGCAGATCCAGTGGATTATGTTCCATCGCTTTGAGAACGCTCGTGGAAAAACATCCACCAAACAAAAAGGAAACTGCAGCTTTAAATAAAAAAAATATTTTTTTATTAATTGATGATAATTAAGAAAATAAAAGCCGCAACTTTCGTACTACTCGCGTTTCGTTAGTTTTACATTTCTTTGATTCGATCCTCTGTTTCCTCTTTCTTTCTGCGAAGTTAAAAGCTGAAGAAAAGGAAATTTCGGAATCTCGTTTCAATCTCTAAAAAAAAAAGATCTGATTTATGCAGCAGATCAATAGTCCGCGGGTCTTATTCAGTCTCCGGGAACTTGATGAGCCCTGCGAGGTCGTCCGACCTTGGATTTCTTTTTATTAGACACGATCCACCTTGTGTGGGTCCACCGAATCGGCGAACTACCTTTCACGGTATTCTTGCGAGTTAGCAGGCTATTTCATTTTCCTCCCTTTACATAAAGTCTTGGGTTTTACGAAAACTCGATTTCATCTGCTCGTGATTGACGCTTTCAATGATTTATCTTGATAGTTGCTGGAGAAATTTTCGGGATTTCATCAAGTCAAATAAACGTAGAATGCGTGATAAACTCAAATTCTCGGCTTCTTAAAATTGATGGTATTTCTTAATTAATAAGATTGAAAATAAATTTCTATGCATGCTTTCAAGACTCTAGTCAAATATTTACGATTTTTTTTTAAAAAAATTTATATATATTAAAACGAGCCGGTTCTCTTTTCCTGGTTTTTTATTTCTCTCGTATCGCGAGATAATGATGATTTGTAATACAATTGGATTTGGCCGTCACAGAACGTCCCTTTCTATAGAAGAAAGACGCCGTTCGCTTATCGGTGACGTGGGTTTCTTGATTTTTAAGATCTCTTCGTTCCATAAATCGCTGACAACTTATCGGTGACGGGGGTTCTTGATTTTTAAGAAATCTTCGTTCTATAAATCGCTGACAACAATCGAATGAATTTCTTACAGAATGGAGAGCTACAGGCCTTACTACGACCCCGAGATCGAGTCGCTGATCGAAAGGATACATCCACCGAGGTCGGTATCTCTCTCTCTCTCTGGACTACCATGCTCGGGCCCGATCCAAACTGTCCGTTGATTTTATGGGCCCATCTATGGATCCCTGACCTACCAAGAATCTCCCATACTGGAATCATAACCCTTCAATGGGAAGTACAGCAAATCGACGGGTAAGAAAGAAGTACCGATGGTTCGTACTTGAGTCCAATATGGAGGATTCTTGGTGCGTTGGTTATCTATGGTTAGGTCATCATGCAGCCGTTGGTTCACTGACCCATGGGCTCCACTTGATTGTAGTTCATTTACTGGCTCTGACGATTGGAACTGCCCATGCTGTTTATCCAGCCTGGATGGCTCGGAGGGCAGAATTTCATGGTGGGGCTAATCGATCGGTCCACCCGTGCGATTTTGCGGGCCCTTCATGGCCAGCTGGCAATGGTGGGACACCGTTTTTCGGGTAGCCCTGGAGACTTCGAGACCTGTCGTATTTTGTTAATATTTATATTATTGCTTTCCGTCGTGCGTTGCAGAGTTTGTATCGACAACGACACGTGTGAAGACTGCACCCTGGTGAAGGTTAGCTTCTTCTCTCTTTCCTTTCTTTTCTTTGGCCTTGTGAGTCTCGCTTATGCATGTGACGAGGGCGGTGAAATAACTAATTTATCCCTTTTCTTTCCTTAAATAAAGAATTTTAAGTATGAGTCCTCTGGAAACTCGAAGGGCAAAACTGTCACTTCATGTTATGCGTGAGGGATAGACGACTGCCATTTCCCAGGCTTAAAGCACTGGGAAAAGACACACACACGAAAAAAGTGTGTTTGGCTCCTTCGCTGCAAATGTTGGATTGTTCTAGTGGCCCAACAGTACAATATCATTGCCTTTTTTGTGCTATGGCCCACCAATATTGGTGATCATCTTATACTGTGGCCCGCATCTTGACCACACGTGATTAGAGCATACCCTTTTGGATAAGAAACAGGTGTATGGCGGGGATTGCAAACATGATTTACTGGTACGGCGGGAACTTGCAAAAGGCAGTTCTGGAATCTAGCCCTGAGGCAGTTTTTTGTCTAGTTAAATAGAGTAAAGTCGGGTATCATGATACGACGGGCAATGATACCCCACTACTGAGTTCTACGTGTCCTTGAAAAAGCAAACCAAAGCGCTTGTATGACTGTGCGTCTGTGCGTATTCACGTGGGGAGATGTTCGCTGACGTGGACGGTGGACTTCACGTGGATGAGATCCACCCCGTCCATCATGTGCACCACCCTGTCATCGGTATGGGTACCAAAAATCAGCCCGGTTCAAAACTCAGTTGGGCTCGAGAGTTGAGATGGGAAGTCCCATTATTACTATCGTTCAAATTGTGTGTTGGGTCCACCAAGGTGTGTAGATGACATTCAATCCATCCATCTGATGCGCCACACCAGGATGAATGGATGGATTGTGCAAAAATCAAGAGATTTCAAGATTTATGTGGGCCACATCATGTCATTTTAGAGTTTCTGGAAGTGATTTTACAACGTTCCCTATGGGTTTGCCCACCTACGTCTTCGATTGGACTCCTCGGTCGGCGTGCCTTGGTATTTCTACACCACAGGCCAGAAGCAAAAGGGACGCGGATTGCGTCCTACCCCGTCCTCACGGTAATCCGTCTGGGCAGGGATCTGTGGGGCCCACCGTGATGTAAGTGTTTTATCTATCCTGTTCATCGCTTTTATAAGATCATTTTAAGATACAAGGAAAAAATTGAAGCACATACACAGCTCCAGTGGACTACATCAAAGGAATCTGCAGTGATAACGACACCAACCGTTGAAACCTTTCTAAGGGTGACTATGATGTTTTCTTACCATTAAAAAATATATTAATAAGTAGGGGTGTACACAAACCGGGCTAGCCCGGTTAGCTCACTCGACCCGGCCCGAAAAAGCCCGACTCGGCCTGACCTGGAACTGAGTTCGGGTTAGGACGGGTCAATTTTTTAGGCCCGAAAGTGAGTTCAAGCCGAGTTCGGATACCTCCCAGTTCGGCCCGACTCAGTCCGAAATCTGACTCGTTCTAGCCCGACCTGTGTATGACTGTATTTAATTTGTATAAAATGTTTTATTTTATGCTTTGTCAAATGTATGTAAATGTCCTGACTAGTTAGATTTTTTGTGGAGTCTATAGTTCAACTATCTAAACCGTTGATTGAGGGTCTTGTAATGGGACGCGAATTACCTACCAAAGCTCTTCCCATGAACTTGCTGTAAGGTTCGAAATTGGCCCGAACTCAAAGGTTCGAAACTGGCCCGAACTCGCGCCGGGCCTGGTTCGGGCTGGAGATGTTGGCTCGGTGACCAGGCCCGGTCAGGTTCGAACCTTGTGTGGCTGTTGAACGGGCCTGGACAGGCTGAGGCCAGTTCGACTTGGCCCGACCTGTGTACACCCCTATTAACAAGGTCATCTAGACGTGGATGAAGTGAAAGCACAAATATCAGCTTGATCCAAAACTTCTCCATATCCCAAGAAGCTTTTAATGGTGAACGTTAAATCTCCACTTTGTGGTCCATTTAATCCTTGAACCTTTCTCATTTTTATTTTTATTTTTGTATATCACATTATAATGATATGAAAAAAACGATTAACGGAGTGATAAAACACTTACCTCACGGTGGGCCCCACAAATCCCTGCTCGGACGGTACGGATTACCATCCGGGCGGGGGTAGGACCCAATCCGCGTCCAAGCAAAAGGGAAATGGATTGGCTACTCCCCTGACACCAGCTCAGTGGCCGGTGGTCGGTGCTCTGTGGGCCCCACCATGATGTATTTGTTTTGTTTCATCCATTCTGTTCATACATTTTTGCAGATCATTTAATTGTTTGATCCCAAAAATGAGAGGGATATAAATCTCAGGTGGACCACCCCACATAAAAATAATAGTGATTGGATATCAACCATTAAAATCCTCGTAAGGCTCACTATACTGTTCATCTGACATCCAATCTGTTGATTAGGTTACACCGGCCTAGATGAAGAGACAAAACAAATATCAGTTTGATCCAAAACTTTTATGGCCCCCAAAATGTTTTTAATGGTTGACCTTCATTCAACACTGTTTCCTGTAATGCGGTTGACTTGAGATTTGGATATACCTTATTTTTGGACTCATACTGTAAAATGATCTGTATAAACAGATGGATTGCATGGATGAAACACAAACATCATGGTGGGGCTCACATAGCACCGACCACCAGCCATTGGCTGGTGTCTGGGAGAGTAGCCAATCCGTTCCCAAGCAAAAGTGGCTTCCGATGGGCCATGGACAAGGATTCCACTTGGACGAGAGTTGCGTGTAGAGGGATCTTCGCACTAAATTACATGGGTGACATCAGGCCATCCATATTTATCCCGCTCGTTTCAGGAAGTGATCCAAAAATGAGGCTAATTAAAATCTAAGGTGGGCGACACCACAAGAAACAACGGGAAAACGGCCACAATTAAATGCTATTGGGCCCACCATCATCTTTATATGCCATCTGACCCATTCATAAGCTGATTCCCATGCCGGTGGAAGGAAAACACGAATATCAGCCTGACGGAAAGCGTCGTTTCTTGTGGTGTCGCCTACCTAAGTTTTGAATCTGACTCATTTTCGCTACGACATTCAGACATTGGAGTGAGTGAATTTCACACAGATATAGATTGCCGTAGGCCTTAGTAACAGGTTGTTACACGCAACCCGTTTTCGTTTCACTTGCACGGATCCTGAAGTAACGTGAGTTACAAGACCTTAACTTCGAACGCCGTCCTCCATCCCAAAAGTCCGGCCGTTTCATTTATATGGTGGGCTGTTACAACTAAAATGATAACCAGTTATATACAGTCAGTGTTCCCACGCCGCACGCTTGGTAAGTGGGGCCGGCCTAATCTTTAGTAAGGGGCACACCCACGCAAGATGATTGTCTCATATTACACACACGCACGTTATTGGTGCGCCATAGCCCAAAGGCTGGCAGCCAACACGACAGTCGGTGACGTCAGAGTTCCATCCAATCCGTTCATTAGATGCACGCTCCCCCAGAATCCTGCTTGATCCATTACTCAGGTGGACCCCACTGAAATGGGGAATATTGGGAAGGGGTCCTGCACATTAGAAACTTTCTAATGGAATGTGCGGGCCCGCAAATATTGTATGACATCCGCCCCACTAATCTGCTGTGCCCCACCAGGATGATGTGACACGCGGAAACTCTGAGTCATTTCAAAATTTTGGTGGGCCACAATAAGTGAATATATTAGTTTTAGGTGTGATTGTACGGGTGGTAGACTCCCATGAGTTTCAACACCGGGTCAAGTACCCACCAGTGGTGAAATCCCACGGCGTGCGTGTGTGGGGTGTGTGTGCGTGTGTTAAAAAAAAAAAGAAGAAGAAGGTGTGATTGTACGTTGCCCCTTGTGGTGTGTCCCACTTGAGTTTTTCATAGAGTTTATTCTTGGGATGTACGTGCCCGTGAGAAGACGTATCGGATCACATGCAGTTCAGATTTGATCCAGATCATGGGTGGGCCTCACATGGCTCGAACGTATCATGCATTCGAACTTCAAACGCATACGATCACCCTCATGGTTTGGAGAGCGATGAGGTGTTGGTAATTCAGGGGGGCTGATTAATGATAAAATAAGCAGTGGCGTAACGGTTGATATGGGGTTTTTGCAACAGGTGGATAGCGCTAACAAGCACGGGATCCTGCTGGAAATGGTCCAGGTCCTGACGGACCTCGACCTCGTTATCTCCAAATCCTACATATCTTCCGATGGCGGATGGTTCATGGACGGCAAGTTTCTTCTCATCTTTTTTACTTTTCCGCTTTGTCGTCGCTTTCGTACATGTGCATAACAATGACATGTAGCTACTATTGAGGAAGCTATTGTACTCTTGCAGAGTATAATGGCTGACACATGCACATCCAATGCAGATTGACTCAAAACCATATCCGTCCAAAACGGTGGTACCTTGATTTGGATGGCTTGTAACCCAAAAAACCACACCGAACACGGATTCCATTTTCTAATGGTTCTTTGGTGGCCGTCCAATTCAACAAACAAACGCACATGGGTGGGTCAGAGGCCGAAGGTTCCGTTTGTTCAATTAATTCGATTTTTCGAGCAAGCCTATCTATTGTGGGGACTGAAATTTGGACAGTTTAGTTTTGAGTTATATCTCACGTGCGAAATTTCCTAGGTACTCAGGATCTTCTACCACACCGGTTTGCACAAGGTAGCCAAGCTGCGTGAGGCCTCCATGTTATGGTCGCGGATTGCATCCTACCCGGCCCTTCTCCAGCTAGGGCAGGATGGGTCTTATACACACCGTCTTTTTTGTATCATTTTAGGCTATAAGCCCAAAAATGAGGCAAATCCAAGGCTCAAGTGAACCACACCATAGGAAGCAGCGGTGAGAGTTTAATCCCCATTTTGTAGTTCACTTGAGCCTTGGACCTGCCTCGTTTTTGGGCTACTACCCTAAAATGATACGAAAAAAATGAATGGACGGTGTGGATAAGACCCATACATCATGGTGCCCACTCAAATCTCCTGCCCGTTCCCAGCTGGAGATGGGCGGGGTAAGACGCAATCCGTGTCCACCATGTTATATATGCAAAATCCATCGCAGAGTATGTGCAGCTAGATCCAAAAGTCAGGTGGGCCATACTACAGGAACAATAGGGATGGGACCCAACATGTGTTCGTGTGTGGGGCCACCATTGTGGTGGAAGCGAAGATACAAAAATCAGTGATACAAAACTCAGGCAGCCCACATCTCACTAACTTAGAGGTTTCAGGTGCAATTTTTCATCATTGCCAGTGGTGTGGTTCATGTCTCTCATATCTGATGTTTTGTATTTATGGTTAATATAATGGTTGTGACATGGTTGACAGAGTGGATTTTACAACATGGTGGCCCCAGGGTGTGTCATAGAAGAATCCTGTTCTTAGTCCTGCATTGGTGTTAGCATCCATTATTGATAAACACAGCACAGCACCCTTCAACTATGGATAATATATATCAAGTCCCCACCATTGACTATTATATTACATACACAGCCAAGAGTAGGAATAGTGGGCACGAGCTTCATCCCCATGTATCACTGTAAGGATAGGTGGGGACCGTAGCCTTTGGTTCCACGATTATATTTCAATGATCCAAAACTCGTTTATACGTTGGCCTCACCTTAGTGGGTATCCAAGAAACTGCTCTTGGATTCGAATATTTCAATGCATTGATTATTTTATTCTTTTTCCTTTTAATATGGATGCTCTTAGTAAACTTTAAATAATCAAAGTCTTAAATATATAGCAATCTGAGAGTTTTTCGTTTTTGTTTTTTCGGTATTATGCCCCATATCCATCATTAGCCCCAGCATCTAAATAGTTTGTGCCATTGAAAAGGACCCAAATCCAATGTTTTTAATTCACCATATATCCTACCGTGTTGTATTCAATCGGAACCTTACCAAAATTTTTGGTAAGGTTTTCAAATTTTAAGGTTTTTCTCGAGATATTATCAGTAGAATCTTGCCAAAATTAAAATTATTTAAAAATCTTTGCTATGAATTATTAAATTAATTTAAACTTAAATATAATTATATAATATAACAAACCTTTTAATTTTTGACTATTTATTGAGTTAATATTGTGATATTTTAAAATCTATTGAGATTTTGAAATTTCACAATAATATTGTGATAACATGGTTTATGTATTTCTTGCAATATTTTCAACATCTCCACTGTATTTGTCACATTGGGCGCACTGCACCTTAACAGTAAGTGCACCGTGCAATTTCAGCCCGAAGAAAAGGGGGATGAGAATATGTATGTTTTTTCTTTTCTGTTCTTTTTTCTTTTTTACTAAAAAGGCACTGTACAATGCGCCCGTAGATGATCAGTTGAGTGGGTACATTCATCTCTAATGGCCAAAATGTCATTTTTACCTAGTATGGTAAATCTAGTTTGCATTGACATTTACAACAACATTTTAAGACCTCTTGGCAACTGATTTTTGTGGGTGGATTGGACCGGTTTGCTCCAAACCGGCTTGACTGTTGAAAATGGTTGGACCTGGACCTTGACCTTGATAGTTAGACTAGGACATTTGAACCTTTCTTTTCTTAAGACATCATTAATGGCTTGTTAATGATCTGATATAAGGGTCGCCTGGCAGGGCTGGTTTGTGTTTGATTTGATATGTGCCTATTTTGAATCCTGAAAAATAATCAACCCATGCCAGGCTGGGGTATTAAAAGGATTTTTTAAATCAAGAACCACCTGAGCTGGAAGCAGATTGTTTCTTGCCCCTGCCTGAATGGAAATCGCTCTAGGCAGAGGCTTTGTGCTGCCTACAGTGATGTATGGGTTTTATCCAAGCTGTTTATCCATTTTTTTCATAGCATTTTAGGGTATGGGTTCAAAAATGAGACAATCCATGGCTCAAGTGTTCCACACCACAAGAAACAGTGGTGATAATGACACCTACCATTGATGTCTTCCTAGTGCCCACCATTATGTTTATTTGCCATATCCAACTTGTTCATAAGGTCACAAACCTGGATGAAGGGAAAACACAAAACACAAATATCAGCTTGATCCAAACTTCTGCAGCCTCCAGTATGTTTTTAATGGTGGTTGTTCAATCCCCATTGTGTGTTCCACTTGAGCCTTGGATCTGCCTCATTTTTGAGCTCATACCCTAAAATGATTTGGAAAAATGAATGAACAAGGTGGATATAACCCAAAATTTGCAGTGGGCCCATGAGAACCCCTGCCACCTGGGGCAGGACACACTTCCATCTGAGCTCGTGCCATTAATGCGATTAATGGGTGGGATTGGTTTGTAATAAACGGCCTGATTACTAAACTGTCGGGGAGGCTGATAATATCTATGATATTAATGGGAGAGCTTGGATTTGTTATTAGAGGCTTGATCTCTTAACTTTGGTACTTTGGCCTGAGTGTAATTGATGATATCCCAGCAGTTAGAAATTGCATAGGTGGAATAAAATAAATTCATGTTAAACTGTCCAAATTATGGGTCCCATATTACACGTATTGATTTTCTGCCTATCAGATCGGCGGATATATATATGGGACAATTGAAAATGAAAAATATCCAATGGTCTGATTTGAATAAACAAGAGCCCGATTGGCTATATATATATATATATATATATATATATATATATATATATATATATATATATAAGGGACAATTGAAAATGAAAAATATCCAATGGTCTGATTTGAATAAACAAGATTGCATGAGTCGAGGTCCTCAATCTAGTCTGTTTAATTTGAGTTAATACTTGCCATGTATATTATTTTTGAGTGCCTGAGCATAAAGCATTGTTTAAATAATTTGATTTTTGAATTCACCAACACTTCCTCAATCTAGTCGGTTTAATTTGAGTTAATGCCTGCCATGTATATAATTTGAATGCCTGAGTATAAAGTGTCATAAGCTGCCAGAGTATCAAATAACTCCCTTTCCGTGAAGCCAATTTTTTGTTTTTTTGTTTTTCTACAGAAATGCTTTGGTATTTGGAGAAGATACTAAGTATAAGAAATTGCACAAATGAAATATAGATAAATTTCATTAGACTATTCGAATCGTGGGGTTCAACTTCGATAGATGCTGTTGCCAAAAAGAACATTTATTGTATTTTCTAACTAGATTATTGGTAGACATTTAATGAACGGTTAAAATAAAAAGTATACAACTGTCCAACATCAACAAATAAATTTCCCTTAAGTCAAAGCTTAACTTCACTTAATTAATCTGAAATTTGGATGATAACTCATCTACAAAGGGTAGAAAATTGTGGACGGTTTAATTAAAGTTAATATATGGCACGTGCCCAGTTTGTTAGTCTGCTTGAATATCAAGTAACTCCCCTTTTCTCTGTTGCTAGACGGTAGCATACGTTGGATTTTTTATTTTAAAAAATCCTTTTTTCACCTCTCCTGCACCTCCCTGACACACTAACAACCCCTCTCCGGCCACTTAACAATGGTTGATGATTAATGCTTTTCTCATTTATCAGCACCTCTGCCACCATCATAGCTTCTTATCAATGGAATTGAATCGAACTAATTTCGGAATGAGATTGAATCGAATATCAAGATTGCCCAATTGGTATGATCCAACACATCAATTTGGAGGGCATCAAGCTGCGTTACGCACGATGCGACAGGTTCGCAGATGAGACACATTCAAGCAAACAATGTACTATGATTGCAATCACTATTAGATCATAATAAAAATCCAAATCATTTAAACATAAGAAATGTCCACACACAACAGTGTATTTTAACTTTAAACATTTAACATGTTCATTCTTGCTAATGTGTTCCTTGCGTATAATATTCAAGTCGTGCAAGAGGTGGGCCCCACATTTAAAAGATCACCAATGGTGAAAATCAGGATGGTCCATTCACAGGTGGGCTATAATGTTGAAATCAATGGAGAGACTGAAAGGTTAAGCTCAATGTATGCCTGTGGCGCACCGAGTGAGTGGGTTGTTCCAATTTCACTCCAGGTGATATGTGAACATTTCTTCAACTCACACGGTGTCCTTTGGATGCATACGCAGTGTTCCACGTGACGGATCAGCTCGGGAACAAACTATCTGACGAGAGCCTCATCCATTACATTAAACAGGTCTCTCTCTCTCTCTCTCTCTCTCTCTCTCTCTCTCTCTCTCTCTCTCTCTCTCTCTCTCTCTGGGTATTTTGTCGTCTCCTTCAATCTACAATGCTTGGATTTTTACCCAGTTTGTCTATGGATGATATAAGGGTGATGCTTATTTATTACAGGCTCTCTGCCCAGGAAGGACGGGTGCAGGCAGTGAGTCGGTCCGGACCTGCCTTGGCAGGTTGGTGGGACCCAGAGACGTGGTGGTCGAGCATACTGCCTTGGAGATGACCGGGAGCGACCGCCCGGGCCTCCTGTCCGATATCTCGGCCGTGCTCGTGGAGCTCGGCTGCCAAGTGATGGCTGCCGAGGCGTGGACACACAACGGACGGGCTGCATGCATCATCTACATAACGGATGCGGCCACGGGCGGGGCCATCTCCAACGGGGCACGGCTGGCCCACGTGGAGGAGCAGCTGGAGAACGTGGTGGGGGCCCACCACCTTGTTGCTGGGAATGCGGGGGGCGGCGGTGGCGCTGTGGAGAGGAGGGTGAGGGTGGCGGGGCCCACTGAGAGCCGAACGCACACGGAGCGGAGGCTGCATCAGCTGATGTTCACGGACAGGGATTACGAAGAGGCGACGAAGGTGAGGAAGACGAAGACGGACGTCTCAATAGAAAGTTGGAGGGAGAAAGGGTATTCGGTGTTGAATGTGAGGTGCAGGGACAGGCCCAAGCTGCTATTTGACACTGTTTGCACGTTGACGGACATGGAGTATGTGGTCTTTCATGCGGCCATTAGCTCTTGCGGCTCCCTTGCTGTCCAGGTATGCGCTGCTTCCATTTCGATTTTCAGATAAAGTATAGATTTTTTTATTTTTATTTTTATTTTGTTTAAATTTTAAATATGAATCTATATTCCGAAAACCATCTACTTTAGAAGTCATCCCTAATAAACACTTCACTTTGCAAACGATAAAAAATAACCTAACCTTCACTTCGGCCGATGGAAAGTGGCACAAGTGACGTCAGCTATTTAAAAGATTGTTTTACACCCTATCTTGACATGAAGGACCATTTTAACCTTGTAAGACATGGTGTGGCCCTACCCTTGATGTTTCCTCCATCCACACGTTCATTCACTTTGTCTGTGCATCTTTAAACATGAGCCAAAAAACTAGTCATATTCAAAACTCAAGTCAACGATTCAAGGAGTTTTAATGGGCAATGAAAGAAAATTGTTGAAATGTACTTTGGGCTTAGAGGAGTCCTTCCTTTATCCTAGAATAAGAAGAAATGAATGGTTGCATGGCATAGAAAATGAGTTAGGTAGCTGAGCCTTTTGATCATTTACAAAATACAACATGAAATACACATGAACTTTTTATGGCATTGGCTTATTTTGACTAATAGCCCAAAAGTTAGGTTTTTCTCTACGACAATTTATAAAGTAGGCAGTTTTTAAGAAATATATGAAGAATAGGCATATATATGAAAGAAGTCTCTATAAATTACCTGCCTTCAGGTCCACTTGATATTCTAATGGACTGAATATGAGATGTTGGTCAAATTTCCAATGGGCATTGACAACACCTACCACTAGATCAGTTTCCATCTAGAATTATCATTCCATTAGGAATCAGTGATTCCACTTGTATAATATGATTTCCTTGTCATGATCTGTCCTAACAGCTAATCTTATGACTTTCACCATTGACACATCGGTGGTGTAAGAAAACCCTTTCAGATTGGAAGATCTTACTTTGAGGCCGTTTTCTATGATGCATTTCTTTTCCTGAACTGCCTGTCTTAAGCTACCGATTTATGAATTAGGATCTTCTTCCCATCTGGTGAATTTTTCTATATTACCATAGAAGGTGGGCCACATTATGCTAATTGTCTGGTCCCAATCCATGGATGCATTTTCCATCAACATCTATGTGTCTTCGTTGAGTCCACTCTGGTAAAAAACGAAAAGAAGCGTAGAACTCTTATGTACGAGTATAGGCACAAAGTCATCAGCACATGGGTTGGGTACATTCAGTGTCTTCAGTACATGTCCAAATAGGTACATCATTGAGGATTGCAAGATCGTCATTTGATCTTTTTGTCTGGCTATATGTGTGGCTGATGGAGGGTCTTTATTAACTGGCAGGAATACTACATCCGCCATGTGGATGGTTGCACTTTGGACACAGAGAGCGAAAGAGGGAGAGTTACACAGTGCTTGATCGCCGCGGTCGAGCGGAGAGTCTCTCATGTTAGTATAAGACTAGTGCCAGAACCCAAATGCTCTTTATTCCTATCTAGACTAGTTTGACTAATGTGGCTATGGTAATTCTCCAACCATCATCTGCAGGGGCTGAGGCTCGATGTGTGCACAAACAACAGGGTAGGCCTGCTCTCAGACATCACAAGAGTCTTCCGTGAGAACGGGCTGTCAGTGTCAAGGGCTGAGATCTCTACTCGTGGGGACATGGCAGTCGGCACTTTCTATGTGATGGATGCTTCGGGCAACGAAGCGGACATCAAGACAGTGGAGTCGGTGTGCAAGGAGATAGGTGGAACAGTCCTTGTGATCAACAATTCCCCTACTTGGGTTCCTACCAAGCCTAGGAGCAGTGCAGCAGCCAGTACCAGCACAGAGGACAGGCCAAGGTTCTCCTTGGGCAGCTTGCTATGGTCTCAGCTCGAGCGACTGTCCAGCAACTTTGGCTCCATAAGATCTTGAAGAAGGAAGAAAATGGAAAGAAAGAAAGATTAGGAAAAAAAAACGTCTCATGCTGTTCCAATGTGTACATTCTGCTAGTTTCTCTATTCATAGTTTTATTGTCCATTTGAGGTGCTGCTTTTCTACGTCTTTGTGAATATGATCATGTACATATGTTTGCATGCCTGCTCTTGTAGGTGATTTTTCCATTCATACGGTCCACTTACATGTACAACACAAACTCCTCAACTTCAAGTAGTTTCATGTATACAAGCACATTAGACATTACAACCAAATGCCCATGGGAACATCAGAAAATTTAGATACAAGCTTTTTGATAGCGGGTGTGTGAGTGCTACCGTTAGATGAGTCTACACAGTCAATAATTAGGATTTAGTGAAACAAGATGAAGTAATTTTTAAGTGGCATCCAAATATGCTCTTATTTAACATAACCTTTTCAGGTGGGATCCAAACATGCTCAACATATCTTTTTATGAGATTGAGGTTGGCAGGACAAAAATTCAAAGCTTGAACTCCATCCATTTACTAAATGGGGAAATGGGGGCAATGATTCAAACCAGCAAACCACTGCCTAAACCCATTTGCTAAATAGGTTTTAAAAAAACTAAGTCGGTGGCCCACCTCAAATCAGATTTTTAGGTTGATAAAGTCCCACCCAACTTGACCTATTTGTTTAATAGATCTGGTATTGAAGCTTTCGTTTTTATTTGTAAACTTCTTACAGTCAAACCCCACATGTTTATCTCATTTTCTGGCCCAAACTCAACCCCAGGACTCATTACATGTGGTTAAATCTGATGAAGAAGTGGATTAAGTCAGCTGGCCTGATGCCCATTGCCTGCCTTATCCTTTATTAATTAATCAGAGCCATCTAGTTGGTGGCTTGTGATCAGTCTCATCTCTTGAGCAAAAAGGATGGGCTGCGTGGGACCAAAAGCATAATGGAAAATCTTGTTCTTGGTAATTTCTCCAGATTCTGATAGTTTCATGAGATATCACTGGGAAAAGATCTCGCTTGAAATAAAATTTTAAAACATTCATAACGCTTCTAGTTGCTTTAGTTCACTTGGACTATCCAATTGATCAATCTGAATCGTCCATTAAGTCCATAATGCATTTTATGTGCTGGGATGCAAGAATCACACTGACCAGATGATCCAATCTCTCCTTGATTTGGTCTTATTTTCTACTGCCATCCTTTTTCCAAGCCATGGATGGGACGGTTAAAAATATCTAATGAAAGTGATTCTTTGAAATTATAAACAAATCTATGACGGTATTAATAAATAAATGGATCAAATTGTTGATTTGATCTATTTTTGTGTAAACGATTTTGACTGTCCCTATTAAAAGTCATTGGACAACTGGTTAATATATATTCGTCAGATCAGTGTAATGTTTGCATGTAGCTGATGAATTAATGTAAGCTGGTTCTAATTAACAGCCTAGATAAATGGATTGGACTATGTATGTGTGTCCAAATAGAACTAGGAGCACTAGCAGCTCTGGAGCATTTCTCATTATCATAAATTAATGATTTTTAAAATTTTAAATATGTAGTTTTCTGGTATTAATACTACTGAATTAACTTTCCCACATGTCATCCAAATGCTTACGTTAAAAGGCATTGGAGTCAAGAACTGTGGGGCCCCGTGATATGTACATAACATCCAATCCGTCTATTGAAATTTAAAAAAAAAAAAAAAAAAAACCATCCAATCCGTCTGACATATGAACCCCCAAACAAGGTGTTTGCACCAACCAAAAAAATCTGGTTGATTAAATCACTGATGGACTGAAGATGAATTTGGATGATTTTGAATGGTGTAACTAGTTTTTATGGTTTGCCCTCATTGGATTCTTCGGATTTTTTGGTCCGTTTGGTAATCTTTACAAGGTGCGTCTGTTGGATGGGTTGGATGTTAGACATTGACCTTGTGGGCCATACAGTTCTCGATGCACCACTATTTAAAGCTTTTTTTTTTTTTAAAGGAATTAAAATGAGGGTGTTTAGGTAATTTTACATCTTGAAAGCTGATCATCCTCACCATATTGATCTGATCATCCTCACCATAGATGAGCGTTACTGTATCTTGTTCACTCCCCAAGTATAGGGTTGTGATGTAGTAATAAACTTGGTAAGACCGAGGTCGAATCCACAGGGACCGAAACCTGTACGTTATCTGAAAATAACCAGATCTAGAACTAGGCTAAGATGAATTCTAAACCAATTGTAATTTGAAGAATAATGATGAAATATTAGTCTTAAAACTTTAGGAAAAATCAGAGAAGGGAAACTAGGGATTCAGAGGATCCACTTGTAGAGATCAGGGAGATCTTATGCCTGGATTAAAAATCAGGGAATTTAACTGAACTGCCTTTGATTTGGTTTTCAAGAGATGAAAAGTATATGAATTAGAATGGATTCCATCACCAAACCATGCCCAGGAGACAAAGCAAACAACAATGTAATTAAACTAATTACCAACCAATCAGCGTGTTTATGAAGGTTAGGAAGGGTACCGACATCCAACCATGCCCAGGAGACGATGGTGAACAACAGGGTTTCCTGACGTCATAAACATAAAAGAAAAGAATATGCTCAAAGCCATTGCAGACTCATTGTAATTTCAGTCACAACAGACCATTAAAGACTGAAAACATTCCTTTAATAAAAACCCAAATCAACATCAAATTCAGTCTAAACAAAGGCACAAGCAAAGAGGTGTCCCATCACGCTACAAGCTTCACCTCTTAGCCCTAGCTAAGAGGTTTAGCCACACATAGACATGGTGGACTAAATCTCTAAAAAAATAAAATAATTAACAAGAAGGAAAAAAAAAACAAACTCTTTTTCTGTCTCTCTCTCCTCACGTCTGCCCCCAAGCTGCAGCTCTCTCCCTTCACGTCAGACCCCTGACTCCATCCTTCTCTCTCCCTTTTATAGACGGCAATCCAGAGGTCGGTGCTATTTTTCGCAAAGAATGACAACTGCCGAAACTTTTACGCAAGGTGTGTGTAACACTCTTAACTGAACTGAAAGTGGGGGCCATTATCGGGATTTATCCCAATATCCAATCCGTTCATTAGAATGCTCTTGAAAATTCAATAAGACTAGATAATTTTTGGACCGAATTTGGTGTGTCCCACCCATCTTTCCTATTGCACCGTCAGCCCTTTATTTGGATGAATGAAGACCGGTCTTCATTGTATTTTAAGATTCAATCTCCTAGGCTTTGATGAGATGAACCGTGGCCTCCTGATGGACGGTCCAGATCCGATTTGAGAGTACGATGGTGGCTCACAAGAGTGATCCGTGAGCTCGTTCAGCGTAAACAGAGAAAAGCGATTTCCCTCGTGAAATTCTTGGCGGGGCCCACAATTCAAACCAGATGAGAAATCTACACCGTACATCGAATTCCTGGCGAAAAACCGTTTGAAATGGACGACTTTGGAACAGTTTTGGTGTGGCCCACGAGATTATCTACTCCACCGTCCATCTTCCGCTGGACGGTTAAAAACCAATCTTCGATGCTCAATTTGAAAAATCTCCACCTAGGCTTGGATCATGCGTTCCTTGGGGACCTAATAGACGGCCCGGATCTACAGATCATGTGATGCGTGGGGTCCACAAGCACTGTCCGGCGCTGGGGAGGGAAGACGCTGTTAACGTCTTTCGTCTTTGAAGGAAATCGTTGGTCAGCGTTGCGCTGACCAACTTGCTTTATTCGGTGCACCGCGAGTGCACCATGTATGTGCACTTCGCATGCATGAGGTGGGCCCCAACTTGATGTATATGCAACATCAAATCCGCCTATTCCTTTCCTCATTTACTTTAAGACGTTAAATCCAAAACCGGAGCATATCTAGTGATCAGGTGGGCCCCGTTTGACAAAATATGGGCTGATCTGGCTATTGGGCTCCTTCCGCAACGATCCAATGGCTGATTTTTTTCTTGTACGGTTAACTTATAGTCCTCAGTCCATGTATGAAGTCTTGAGCCGAACAGATGGTGGGAACCTTGTGATCTTGTATTCTAGACATCATTCAGGCCACATGAGTTTCTGTTTCTCGATTTTCTTGGATCTCTGGCGTTGATCATGGTCCCCTGGAGTCCATCCCTTGTCTTGGTGATGCCTACGCGTTAAATCCATGCTTTTAGCATCTTTTTTCAGTCCATGCTTGCAAACGTACCTTGCATCACAAACATGATTAAATCGGGCCATTAAACGTTATTATGCTCATAAATCCAGGCAATACTTAGGGTCTAATATGCAATATTTGACCCTCAACAGCAACCCCCAACCAGCATTTTGCTAGTCCCAAGCAAAGTATGCGAAAAATAAGTTGAGAACCACAGGATAATTCCTATGAACTAGAGTGAAATCTTGAGAAGAATGATTCAAATATGAGAAATCCAAGATTCATGAATGTAGGGCATTACTCTCTCCTAGACTCAAGCACACGGTAGTCTTCATAATCAAGTTCAAAGTATTTATCCATCAATTAGAAAAATTCTAAACATTGAGTTCCATGGGTGTATAGTGAAGTCTCAGCCTATCATCATTAAGAGATCAAATTGTCGATTTCATGATTAGTAATCAATCAGAAAATTCATAACAACCATCACCTAAACCAGTACTTTGCCTCACAGATCATTCTTTTCATTTTTCTAGTTTTTTTTTTTTTTTTTTTTTTTTTTTTTTAAAAAAAAAAAAAAAAAAAAAACAAGATGGGAACGAATTTTCACTTATAGGGAGCAGACCTATAGTGAAACTAGTCGCCCAACTCTTTCTAATTGTTAATCATGAAAAATCGAATCCACACCTATAGGGAGCAAACCCATGGTGCAATTCTCTTTTTATACCCTGATGGCCAAATCTTTTAGGCTGGTTTCTTTCATGCTCAATGATTACCAAGTTAATCATTCAATATCCAACTGAAACCTCAATGTGTAAGTGAGATGTGGTATGTGAAATCATGACTCAATCAATGTTTACAACTTCTAATCATGGATTAACAATTCAAACTTAACTGTAAAATCTACAGATAACTGAATCCAAAAGTCATGAATTACCAACAATACGTATCTTAACATTATAAATCCAAGATGGTCGTCAAAAATCACTTCAAATTCACAAGAATTTTCAGAAAATTTTTTTAAAAAATTTTCACAATTTTTGCTCAAGACCAAGAAAACACTGATTAGGTTACCTAATCTCCCACCCCCAACCTAAAATCTACATTGTCCTCAATGTAAAAGATATGAGCATGGAATGCACATGGGACAACGAAAGTAAAAGAGAAGTGATAGGAAGATAGTACCTGAATGATGAATCGTGAGAGACTTTCCAAGAGATCTCAACATGAGAGCGGGTGAGCACGAGAGAGAAAGCAATACACAAATAACAAGAAATAAAATCCTACCTATACCACTTTCGCAGGTGCTCTCGATTGCATTTAGCATATGCAACAAGCCTTTAAACCCCTAGGTTACCCCTAATGGACGAGTTGTAGTCTCGTGAAACATTGAACTATCTAGGAAAATGAAATAAATGGAAAAGAAAAGCTGGGTTGCCTCCCAGGAGCGCTAAGTTTAACGTCTTCGACCGGACAATCGCAAAGAACTACCTAGTCCTAAGAAAGCGATAAACCTACCTATACCTCCATCAGACTAGGAGATCGTCCTGGTAGAGCAGGATCAGTCAGAGGCATGGACATGTCCTCTGAATCAAATTTCTCGACAAATGGCTTTAAGCGATGTCCATTTACTTTAAATTCCTTGCCATTGTCGGGATCTCTTATCTCGATGGCCCCATGATGATATGCAGTAACAACAATGTAAGGGCCGGTCCAACGAGATCGAAGCTTACCCGGAAAGAGATGTAATCGAGAATTATACAAAAGGACTTTTGGCCGGCGTGAATGATTTTCGTAGAATATGTTGGTCATGAAACGCCTTCATCCTGTCCTTGTAAATTCTCGAATTCTCGTATGCGTCGTTCCGGATTTCTTCAAGTTCATTTAATTGAAGTTTGCGTAGCGAGCCAGCGTTGTTCAGATTGAAATTCAAATTTTTGATTGCCCAAGTAGGCTCTATGTTCCAACTCCACGGGTAAGTGGCAAGCCTTCCCATAGACGAGTCTAAAGGAGACATTCCAATAGGGGTTTTAAAAGCGATGCAGTGCGCCCATAAGGCATCGGTCAATCGAATTGACCAATCCTTACGGTCGGGGTTAACCGTTTTCTCCAAAATGTGTTTGATCTCCCTATTAGAAATCTCACTTGCCCACTTGTCGTGGGTGGTATAAGTGCTAACCTTATGAGAGATACCGTATTTCTTCATTAAACTCTCGAATGGCCTATTACAAAAGTGTGAGCCCCATCACTAATGATGGCTCGAGGCGTTAGAATCGGGAAAGGATGTTCTCTTTTAGGAATTTAATGACCGTGCGATGGTCATTATTCCGACATGGAATCGCTTCGACCCATTTAGTGACATAGTCTACGGCAAGCAAAATATATAAATTCCCAAAGGATTGGGGGAATGGCCCCATGAAATCGATGCCCCAACAATCAAATGCCTCTATGATAAGAATGGGGTTCAAGGGCATCATATTTCGACGGGACAATGCTCCCAATTTCTGACAACGCTCACAAGCTTTGCAAAACTCATGAGTGTCCCTGAACATAGTGGGCCAATAGAAGCCACACTGCAGAATCTTGGCCGTGGTCTTTTTTGCAGAAAAGTGACCACCACAGGCCTGTGAGTGATAAAAGGAGATGACACTCTGATGCTCATCGTCTGGCACACATCTCCTCAAGATTTGGTCTGGGCAATATTTAAACAAGTATGGATCATCCCAGAAAAATTTGCGCACCTCGGTGAAAAATTTCTTCTTATCTTCTTGTGATCCAATGTGTCGGTATGGAAACTGTAGCAAGATAATTAGCAATATCAGCGAACCAAGGTGAATGGGAGACTCTGAACAGTTGTTCATCAGGGAACATGTCATTGATATGGGTCGCCTCAAGGGAATCGAGGTATTAAGGCGAGAAAGGTGATCGGCCACTACGTTCTCTACTCCTTTTTATCTTTAATTTCCAAATCAAATTCTTGGAGTAGAAGGATCCATCGTATCGGCGGGGCTTAGAATCATTCTTAGAAAGAAGATACTTCAGTGCCGCATGATCTGTATAGATAATGATCTTGGATCCAATCAGGTAGGACCTAAATTTGTCCAAGGCGAACACTACGGCTAAGAGTTTTTTTCCGTAGTCGAGTAGTTCTTGGGCGGGATTTAAAGTCCTACTCGCGTAATGGATGCCTTGAGGCCTCTTATCTTTTCTCTGGTCTAGAACCGCTCCAAGAGCATAATCAGAGGCGTTGCACATGAGCTCAAAAGGAAGGCTCCAGTCAGGTGGCTGCATGATGGGTGCAGTGGTTAACATGCCTTTAAGCTTGGTGAACGCTTCCTGGCATTGCTCAGTCCACTCGTATGGAACATCCTTTTGAAGAAGATTACATAAAGGACGAGAGAGGAGACTAAAGTCCTTTATGAATCGCCTGTAAAATCCTGCGTGTCCTAAGAAGGATCGCACGTCCCTGATGTTCTTGGGTGGAGGTAGGTTAGAGATAAGATCGATTTTTGCCTTATCTACCTCAATTCCCTTGGACGAAATGATATGTCCAAGGACAATTTCCTTATGAACCATGAAATGGCACTTCTCCCAATTAAGTACCAGGTTCTTTTCTTCACATCTTCTCAGCACACATTTAAGACTTTCCAAGCACTTGCTGAACGATGAGCCATAGACAGAGAAATCGTCCATGAAGACCTCTAGATATTGCCCCACCATATCAAAAAAGATACTCAACATACATCGCTGAAAGGTGGCAGGGGCATTACATAGTCCAAATGGCATCCTTCGGTAAGCAAAGGTGCCGTAGGGACATGTAAATGTGGTCTTTCCTGGTCCTCAGGGGCGATTTCAATCTGATTGTAGCCCGAATACCCGTCAAGGAAACAGTAATAGGAATGACCAGCTAGCCTTTCCAAGATTTGATCGATGAAGGGCAGAGGAAAGTGATCCTTCCTTGTAACGGTATTCAACTTTCTGTAGTCAAATGCACATTCTCCAACCAGTAGTGACTCTGGTTGGCACGAGTTCATTATTAGCATTGGCTACGATGGTGATTCCGGACTTCTTAGGAACCACCTGAGTTGGACTCACCCATTGACTATCAGATATAGGGTATATGATACCCACATCCAATAGTTTGAGAACCTCGGCCTTAACCACTTCCTTCATGTTTGGATTTAGCCTACGTTGTGGTTGCCGAGCGGTCTTCGCATTTTCCTCAAGATATATGTGGTGAGTACAAATCGAGGGATCGATTCCTTTGAGGTCCGCTATCGTCCATCCTAGGGCTCCTTTATGCTCAATGAGAGTAGATATGAGCATACTCTCCTGTTCTTTCTCCAGGTGGGCGAGAGATCACCACAGGGTATGTCTCATCTTGACCTAAATAGGCATATTTCAAATCGAGGGCAAATGTTTTAGGTCAAGCTTCGGTGCCTTGAGGTTAGGACGGTAGAGGCACTACATCGATTTGTGGTAATTCTTCAAATTGTGGCCTCCCCTAGGTTAACTTCAATGCTGGGGTGCAGTATCAAGCAAGGCACACGTCTCCCTAATCATATCATCATCAAACTCATGGGAGTGGGCCAAGCACGTCTCTAGAGGATCAGAGGATAAGGTAAGGGGTGTCCTATCTTCCACGAAAGTATCGATCATGTTAATGTCGTGGACATCGTCATCATCCTCTGCGTTGCTGCCGTTATTGAAAAAGATGTTTGACTCCAATGTCAAATTTTCAAAAGACATAGTCATGACACCATTCCTGCAATTGATGATTGCATTTGACGTGGCAAGGAATGGGCGACCAAGAATGACGGGAATCTGAGTGCTCATGTTGTTGATGGGTTCGGTGTCCAGGATGATAAAATCTACAGGGTAGTAAAATCTATCGACTTGGACTAACACATCCTCAATAATCCCTCTTGGTACACGAACAGTTCGATCGGCAAGTTGTAGTGTAGTTAGGGTAGGTTTTAACTCACCCAATCCTAACTTGTTTGTATACCGAGTAGGGGATCGATTGACGCTCGCTCCCAAGTCAAGAAGTGCGTGATCAATTCGATGGTTCCCGATTACACATGATATGGTTGGGCTCACAGGATCCTTGAATTTGCGACACGTCTTGCTTCAGGATGGCACTCACTTTCTCGGTACCAAGAAGATCTTCTTTTGAATGCTTTCTAGTCTTTTGGTCGTGCATAAGTCTTTCAGAAATTTTACATATGAAGGAATCTGTTTTACGACATCAAGTAGAGGAATATTGACTTTTACTTGTTTCAACACCTCCAAAATATCCTGAGAGTTAGAAAGACGTTTTGGTGCAACCAACCGTTGGGGAACGAAGCAAGCGGCTTCTCTAGAAGTTCCGGTTCCAATTTTTGTGGGACATCACTAGATTCATCATTATTGTCCTCTCGGTTCTTGAGGCTTTTCGGGGCCTAACTTAGGAAGGGTTTTATCAATGATCTTCCCACTCCTAAGAGTGGTGATGGATTTAGCGTGTCCCATTTGATTTGAAGAGTGGGATCATTTATCTCGTATTGCGGTTTAGGATTGGGGGCGGTTGTGCGGGAAGCATCCCCTTTTCTATAACCGTCATACGTGAATCTATTTTCTGCATAAAGTCACGTAAGTCCACGCCTTTGCCTGAGTCGCTCTTGTATGGGATTTTGAACCGGTTCTTCTTGAGGTTTCCCCTGATTTGGATTTTGATTGAAGAAACTTTGAGGGGTAGTAATTTGTCCATTCCTCCAACTAAAATTTGGATGATTTCTCCAACCAGGATTGTATGTATTGGAGGTAGATCCATTGAAAGGTCTTTGATAGTTATTTACGGCATTGGCTTGCTCATTCAACACTCCTCGAAAAGCGAGATATGGTAGGACAATTTTCGGTTGTGTGAATGTTGCAATCACAGATGCTGCAAACAATTTCATTAACCTTCTCCTTCTTTCCTTCCATGGCCTCGACTCTTCGCATGAGATTAGTCACTTTAAAATTCACATCATCCTCTTCTTTCAAGAGATATACTCCACCTTTCTCCTTAGATTGAGTTGGCTTAGGCGTGGTGTTTGATTTTGGGTAATGGTCCCATGATTGTGCATTCTCGGCAAGTCTATCGAGGTAATCCCATACCTCGTCGACCTCTTTATTCATGAATTCACCATTACACATTGTCTCGACCAGTTGGAGCATGGAAGATGTCAGTCCATCATAGAAAAAATTTGTAATGCGCCACATTTCAAAACCGTGTTGTGGGCATGAACTGACAAGATCCTTGAACCTTTCCCAACATTGGTAGAATGTTTCATCTTCCTTTTGGGCGAAGTTCATGATTGCCTTTCTGAGGGTAATTGTTTTATGGTGTGGAAAAAATTTCTTTATGAATTCCCTCTGCAAATCATTCCATGTGCCAATGGATCTAGGACGCAGTGAATGTAACCACGTCTTAGCTTTCTCTTTCAAGGAAAAAGGAAAGAGTTTCAGCCTGATTGTATCCTCGGATATATTGGGAAAGTATAAGGTGGCTATGATCTCATCGAACTCTTTCAAATGTAAGTATGGACTTTCTGATTCAAGCCCATGAAATTTAGGAAGGAGTTGGATAACTCCTGGCTTGATGTCCATATGTCCTGTGTTTTCGGAAAAAACATGCATGAGGGCGTACTCACCCCCCGCCGGTTGTAAATAATCTCGTAAGGTACGAGGCGGGGGTGCTTGAAGCACCTCATTCTCATCATGTACTTCCTCATCCATCTGTTGAGGTAGTGCTTGAGGTTGATTTTCAGCCATAACCTCAATTAACTCAGGGGAATTCGAGCGGTGTCTAATCCTGCGATGGACAGTTAACCCCTCAACTAACCCTCCTTCAGTCAAGAGACGTCGAGTGTTGTCACGGGCCCACTTGGGCATGAAACACTCGCAGCCCTCAGTTAAATTTTAAACCTAATCCTAAGAAAGAAAATGAAAATCTAGAAAGAAAGAGAAAGTTGGAAGGAGATTACCAACTTGAAGTCCCTAAGCTAAAGACCTGAAAAACAAAACAAAATAAGTTAGTTTCTAAATAGAAGAAATTTCTAAAGCAAACCAAATCTAAAGAGTTAGAAAATTTAGAAAATCAGAAAGAGTTTACCAACTTAGAAGTTCTATCTTAACAACCTACAGAATAGGAAATAGGTTAGTTCTATGAAAAATAGAAAACAAAATCTAAAATTAAAATTAGTAAAATCCTAATCTTAAACTAACTCTAAATCCAATTAATTTCAGAAAATCGTAGCCGTCAGTCCCCGGCAACGGCGCCAAAAACTTGTTCACTCCCCAAGTATAGGGTTGTGAAGTAGTAATAAACTCGGTAAGACCGAGGTCGAATCCACAGGGACCGAAACCTGTACGTTATCTGAAAATAACCAGATCTAGAACTAGGCTAAGATGAATTCTAAACCGATTGTAATTTGAAGAATAATGATGAAATATTAGTCTTAAAACTTTAGAAAAAATCAGAGAAGGGAAACTAGGGATTCAGAGGATCCACTTGTAGAGATCAGGGAGATCTTATGCCTGGATTAAAAATCGGGAATTTAATCGAAGCGCTTTTGATTTGGTTTTCAAGAGATGAAAAGTATATGAATTAGAATGGATTCCATCACCAAACCATGCCCAGGAGACAAAGCAAACAATAAGAATTAAACTAATTACCAACCAATCAGCGTGTTTATGAAGGTTAGGAAGGGTACCGACATCCAACCATGCCCAGGAGACGATGGTGAACAACAGGGTTTCCTGACGTCATAAACATAAAAGAAAAGAACATGCTCAAAGCCATTGCAGACCCATTGTAATTTCAGTCACAACAGACCATAAAAGACTGAAAACATTCCTTTAATAAAAACCCAAATCAACATCAAATTCAGTCTAAACAAAGGCACAAGCAAAGAGGTGTCCCATCACGCTACAAGCTTCACCTCTCAGCCCTAGCTAAGAGGTTTAGCCACACATAGACATGGTGGACTAAATCTCTAAAAAAATAAAATAATTAACAAGAAGGAAAAAAAAAATAAACTCTTTTTCTGTCTCTCTCTCCTCACGTCTGCCCCCAAGCTGCAGCTCTCTCCCTTCACGTCAGACCCCTGACTCCATCCTTCTCTCTCCCTTTTATAGACGGCAATCCAGAGGTCGGTGCTATTTTTCGCAAAGAATGACAACTGCCGAAACTTTTACGCAAGGTGTGTGTAACACTCTTAACTGAACTGAAAGTGGGGGCCATTATCGGGATTTATCCCAATATCCAATCCGTTCATTAGAATGCTCTTGAAAATTCAATAAGACTAGATAATTTTTGGACCGAATTTGGTGTGTCCCACCCATCTTTCCTATTGCACCGTCAGCCCTTTATTTGGATGAATGAAGACCGGTCTTCACTGTATTTTAAGATTCAATCTCCTAGGCTTTGATGAGATGAACCGTGGCCTCCTGATGGACGGTCCAGATCCGACTTTTGAGGTACGATGGTGGCCCACAAGAGTGATCCGCAGGCTCTGTTCTGGCGTAAACAGAGAAAAGCGATTTCCCTCCGCTGAGTGCTTGGCGGGCCCACAATTCAAACCAGATGAGAAATCTACACCGTACATCGAATTCCTGGCGAAAAACCGTTTGAAATGGACGACTTTGGAACAGTTTTGGTGTGGCCCACGAGATTATCTACTCCACCGTCCATCTTCCGCTGGACGGTTAAAAACCAATCTTCGATGCTCAATTTGAAAAATCTCCACCTAGGCTTGGATCATGCGTTCCTTGGGGACCTAATAGACGGCCCGGATCTACAGATCATGTGATGCGTGGGATCCACAAGCACCGTCCGGCGCTGGGGAGGGAAGACGCTGTTAACGTCTTTCGTCTTTGAAGGAAATCGTCGGTCAGCGTTGCGCTGACCGACTTGCTTTATTCGGTGCACCGTGAGTGCACCATGTATGTGCACTTCGCATGCATGAGGTGGGCCCCAACTTGATGTATATGCAACATCAAATCCGCCCATTCCTTTCCTCATTTACTTTAAGACGTTAAATCCAAAACTGGAGCATATCTAGTGATCAGGTGGGCCCCAGTTTGACAAAATATGGGCTGATCTGGCTATTGGGCTTCTTCCGCAACGATCCAATGGCTGATTTTTTTCTTGTACGGTTAACTTATAGTCCTCAGTCCATGTATGAAGTCTTGAGCCGAACAGATGGTGGGAACCCTGTGATCTTGCATTCTGGACATCATTCAGGCCACATGAGTTTCTGTTTCTCGATTTTCTTGGATCTCTGGCGTTGATCATGGTCCCCTGGAGTCCATCCCTTGTCTTGGTGATGCCTACGCGTTAAATCCATGCTTTTAGCATCTTTTTTCAGTCCATGCTTGCAAACGTACCTTGCATCACAAACATGATTAAATCGGGCCATTAAACGGTATCATGCTCATAAATCTAGGCAATACTTAGGGTCTAATATGCAATATTTGACCCTTAACACATCTCCAGACCTGATGGTCCCAGCTGCTTGGTGGCAACCAAATAGAACAATGGATTGGACTGTCTATGTGGTAGACCCAGCCATATATGTGTTGGGGACCTTGCACAAAACCTTAGGATCTAGCCCTCCAGAACAAACTAAAATTATGGATAATAAAGCAATGAAATAAATCAAAGTATCAATCACACACCACACAAGAGATTTTTACGTGGAAAACCCTCAAAGAGGTAAAAACCACGGGACCTCGTCCAGATCAACAATCCACTATGAAGTAGAACGTTTACAACCTTCTTCACTCACGCAGGAGTGGATGAACAATGAGAGAATAAAGGAAACCAGAGATATCTCACCGATTACGAGGACGTAGGAGCGCCGAGATATTGCACCGTAGATCACCTCCACGAGCATAACCTCCCTTCTACAAGCTTCCTCTCTCTTTCTCCCCCTCTCTCTCACCTTTGATAGCCCTCTTGTGTTTTTCTCATCAACACAACATACCTAGAAAAATCCTAGGGACCCCTTTTTATAGTTTTAGGAAACTCCTTTCCGCATCCTAGTTGCGAAAGGACTTGTGCATCCCAGTTGCGAAAGGACTTGCGCATACCAGTTGCAAAAGGACGACGAGTCAAAAAAAATCCATCAAATCTCCCCCTTTTGACCCAGGAGGGATTCACCTTCTTTAAGCCAGCTAGGTTTCTACAAACCTCAAACTTGCCCTTGAGCAAGGCCTTGGTCATCATATCTAACCCATTATTGTCCGTGTGGACCTTCTCAAGCTGTAACACCTTCTGTTCCAAAGTATCTCTGATCCAGTGATACCGAATCTCTATGTGCTTTGACTTGGAATGCTAACTTGGATTTTTGCTCAAGTGTATAACACTCTGACTATCGCAATAGACCACGTGCTTCTCCTACTTCAGGCTAAGTTCCTGTAGGAACCTCTTCATCCAAAGCATCTCTTTACATGCCTCTGTGACTGCAATATATTCGGCCTCTGTAGTTGACAATGCTACGACCTTCTGTAGCTTGTTCTGCCAAGAAATCGCTCTCCCTGCAAACGTGAACATGAACCCCGATGTAAACTTCCTGGAGTCTATGTCACCTACCATATCTGCATCTGTGTAGCCCTCTAACATAGGTTTACCGTCACCATAGCATAGCCTCAACCTAGATGAGCCTCTTAGATATCGTAGTATCCATTTCACCGCTGCCCAATACTCTTTGTTAGGATTGACAAGATACCGGCTGACAATACCAATCGCATATGCTATGTTTGGGTGTGTACACACCATAGCATACATCAAATTTCCTACCGCTGACGCGTAAGGTATCTTCTGCATTTCTTCCACCTTTGCCTTCGTCTTGGGACACTGCCTGTCGCTCAATCTGAAGTGACTATCTAGTGGAGTATTGACCGGCTTCGCTGCATTCATATTGAACCGCTCTAGGACTTTCTCAATATACCGCTCTTGTTACAGCCAAAGCTTCCTTCTGCTTCTGTCACGAGTTATCTTTATTCCTAGGATCTGTTTAGCCGGGCCTAAATCTTTCATCCCAAAAGACTTGCCCAACTCCTGTTTCAGCCTATCGATCTTCTTGATGTCTTTTCCCATGATGAGCATGTCATCAATGTATAACAGCAGAATTAAGAAATCACCATCTGAGAACTTACGCGTGAATACACAGTGGTCCGACTCTGTTTTGTCATATCCATGTTGTAACATGAACGAATCGAACTTCTTGTACCATTGCCGTGGAGCTTGTTTCAGCCCATACAAGCTTTTCCTCAGCCTACACACCATATGCTCTTTGCCCTTGACTTCGAACCCCTCTAGTTGATGCATGTAGATCTCTTCTTCCGGGTCACCATGGAGGAAGGCAGTTTTAACATCTAACTGCTCTATCCCCAGATCCATGCTAGCCGCCAACCCAAGTAACACCCGTATGGATGTCATCTTCACCACTGGTGAGAATATCTCCTCGAAGTCTATGCCTTTCCTCTGACCAAAACCTTTCACCACAAGTCTGGCCTTGAACCTCGTCTGTGAATTCTTCTGCTCAATCTTCTTTCTGAACACTTACTTGTTGCTCAAAACTTTCTTGCCCTTAGGCAATTTCACCATATTATAGGTGTGGTTCTTATGCAAGGATTCCATCTCCTCTTGTATAGCTTTCAATCACTCCCCCTTATGCTCGTCAGCTAGGGCCTCAGAATAATCTTCTGGCTCTCCCCCATCAGTCAGCATAATGTACTCATGTGGTGAGTACCTCTTGAACGACTGTCTGTCCCTCGATGACCTCCTCACATATGGCTCAACAGGTGGATCAAGTGGGGGCTGCTCCTCTGGTCCATCTTCTGAAGGAACTCCCTCGTCCTCTGCACCTTACTGTACTCCCCCGTCATCAGGCATCACGAAAGGAATAATCGGATCCGTGTCCTCTAACTCACCTGAACTAGGCTGATTCTTCTTTGGCTTACCAATGTCTTCTATACACTGATCTTCAAAGAAAACCACATCTTTGCTCCTGACGAGCTTCCTCTCGGTCGGATCCCACAATCTGTAACCGAACTTTTTATCACCGTACCCTAAGAACACACACTGCCTGATCTTCATATCGAGCTTGTACCTCTTGTCCTTTGGTACGTGAACGGATGCCCTGCATCCAAACACCCTGAGATGACTATACGATGGATCCTGTCCAGTCCACACCTTCTCAGGTACTTCTCCATTCAACGGGGCTGATGGAGACCTGTTTATCAAATACACTGCCGTGTACATTGCTTCTCCCTAGAATGTCTTGGGCAACTACGCATGGGATAACATGCACCTGATTCTCTCAATAATGGTGCGATTCATTCGCTCAGCTACACCATTATGCTGGGGGGTCTTGGGAACCGTCTGTTCATGCCATATACCCAGGGACTTGCAATACTCATGAAAGTCGCCGATGTATTCACCACCATTGTCAGTGCGGATGCACTTCAGTGATCTACCTGTCTCTCTCTCGACCATAGCATGAAATAATTTAAACACACCAAAGACCTTGTCCTTGGATTTTAAAGCATAAACCCAAACTCTCCTAGATGCATCATCTATAAAAGTAACAAAATACAATGCCCCACCCAAGGTTTTTGTCCTCATAGGACCACAAACATCAGAATAAACCAAATCTAATGCATGTACTTTATTAACATGAGAAACAGTTTTAACGAATGAAACTCTATGCTGTTTCCCTGATAAACAGTCAAAACAGGTTTTGAGAGGTGTACCTGTCACGTCTGGAAGGAGCCGCTTCTTTGCTAGTACCTGAAGCCCTTTTTCACTCATGTGCCTAGACGCCTATGCCACATGTCAATAGTTAAATCTTCTGCTGCGTTCAACCCACCCTTGCACATACTGACACTTGCCTTGTACAGGGTGCAACACTTATTCCCTCTGGCCACGATCAACGAGCCCTTGATGAGCTTCCATCGCCCACCAGCAAACTGGCTTTCATAGTCATCATCATCCAACCTTCCCGTCGACATCAAGTTGAGGCGAAGGTCTGAGATATGCCTCACATCCCTAAGAACTAATGTGCAGCCCACATCAGTTTTCACACAAATATCACCGACTCCTACGATTTTTGATACGCCAGAATTTCTCATCTTCACAGTCCCATAGTCACCTGACTTATAGCTTGTGAAGAAGTCCCTGTGTAGAGTCGCATGAAAAGAAGCTCCCGAGTCTATCACCCAGTCGGTGTCCTGACTCGTAGCCGTGAGACATACATCATGATCTGCAGAAAAAATAACTACAACATCGCCATGTAAAGCGACTGCAGTGGAATCTGATTCATCTTCCTTCCCTTTTCCTTTCTTGTCGTTTTTCTTACCACGACATTCATGCTTGTAGTGGCCCTTCTTGCCACAATTCCAGCAATCAACATCTTTCCTTTTACTTGACCTGCATCTTGATTTATCTCGGGCCTTCCCGCCCTTCCTGTTCTTTCCTCTCCCCCTTTCCTGTGTCATAAGAGCCTCTTGCTGAGTAGACCCCTGAGACTTCCTCCTTGTCTTCTCATTGAAGAGACAACTGGTTACTTGTTCCATGGATATCTTTCCGTCTGGCGCGGAGTTACTTAGAGACACCACCAATGTCTCCCAACTGTCAGGCAATGAACTAAGCAATAGTAAAGCCTGCAGTTCATCATCCAGGACCATCTTCATAGAGGTGAGTTGGTTCACTATATTGCTGACCTCATTCATGTGCTCGGCCACAGAACCACCATCCTTGAATTTGAGATTCACAAGTCGCCTTATCAGAAAAATTTTATTACCGGCTGTCTTCCTCTCATACAGCCCTTGTAATTTCAGCCATAGGCTAGCGGCTGAGGTTTCTGTAGACACATGGTGGAACACAGAATCATCCAACCATTGTCTAATAAACCCCACCGCCTTTCGGTCCATCTTCTTCCAATCATCATCAGTCATATCCTTGGATTTTGCTGATATGCCTAAAATTGGAGAATATAGGTCCTTGCAATAAAGCAAGTCCTCCATCTTAGTCTTCCATATGGTCCAGTTAGAACCATTGAGGCTGATCATCCTTGATGAGCCACCTTCCATAATTCAAAACCGATCTTACCCGTTCAATGAACTTTAGCTCTGATACCACTTTGTTGGGGGCCTTACACAAAACCTTAGGATCTAGCCCTCCAGAACAAACCAGAATTATGGATAATAAAGTAATGAAATAAATCAAAGCATCAATCACACACCACATAAGAGATTTTTACGTGGAAAACCTTCAAAGAGGTAAAAACCATGGGACCTCGTTCAGATCAACAATCCACTATGAAGTAGAACGTTTACAACCTTCTTCACTCACGCAGGAGTGGATGTACAATGAAAGAATAAAGGAAACCAGAGAGATCTCACCGATTACGAGGACGTAGGAGCGCTGAGATATAGACTGCACCGTAGATCACCTCCACGAGCATAACCTCCCTTCTACAAGCTTCCTCTCTCTCTTTCTCCCCCCCTCTCTCACCTTTGATAGCCCTTTTGTGTTTTTCTCATCAACACAACATATCTAGAAAAATCCTAGGGACCCCCTTTTATAGTTTTAAGAAACTCTCTTCCTCATCCCAGTTGCGAAAGGACGACGGGTCAAAAAAAACCAATCAATATGGCCCACTGGCATTGAAGTTAGGTCAAGGCTAGCCCATGGCAGATGTAAATATGTATATATTTGGGCTGAACATGGGCGTTTAATTGAAATGTTGGTGAAATATAACATGGGCCATTTATCTTTTGGGACCGAAAATCAGGCCCATACCCTAACTTACCTAAAATTTAAACCCCACCCCAGCCCATAGCGGGATTGGCCCAAGAGCCTGACTGACTGGTCCATTCCATTGAAAAACCCTAGTGATGGAACAAGATGAAAATGGCGTCAGCGTGTCATTGTGACACAGAGAGCACAGCTTGCTTGATTGTCATGTTGGGCAGGTTGTATCCGGTCGGGTTGGGTTATCTTTTTGAGCCCATTATCTATATGGGTCTCTACTGGGGAGGGTTCAACCCCTTAAATGGGCACATTTTCTGGCCTGAGCCCGCCCCACTACCACTTAGCTTGGTCCGGACCCGTGTACCGTCCTCATCTGTTTGATGAACCAAGAACATACTTTTCTGTTTATTCTTTTGATCGGAAAGCGAAATCTGGGCTTTTCATTTGTTGGGCCCCACCTAGTACAGGTTATGGGTAAGGAATTAGGCCCATCCATTCTCCATCAGAGAAACGGATTAAAATGGACGGACAAAACAGGTGGAACAACAGTCCCGATCCAACTGCCACCTGATTTGAGAGTGGGCCAGGTACCTCGTGTCCCACGAGATCTCACGGACCTGTCACGAATATGATCTCAGGCTAAGGGCCCGTTTGGATACATCCTAAAGAAAGGGGCATTTGAGGCCTGAACTCCATTTTGAGCCAGACCCTTTTTCTTGCTGTTCGCTTGGATGCAGTTTAATTGGCAAATTTCATTGAATCCCACTCACCTAAATTAGTTTATATGCATTTGATTTTGCAGAATGTGTGAGATCTGGACCGTTCATCGATCAGGTGGACCACCCAGTCGTCTGCAGTGGCCAATAACAGGATTGTAGGACGATGAGGGGATCACAGGTGTAATTTGGATGAGGAGGACGTTTGGCCCCTCTCCAACTGTTTGTTTTCTACCACATGGGCCAGTGTGGTATGTGTAATTAAGATCTGGACCATTCATCAAGTGGGGTACCCAATGGACAATCGTCCACATCCATTTTGCATGACACTAACTGGATTGTTTGGACCAACTGATCTAGATGAACATTTCAGGGCAGCCTCTGAAGAGTGAGCCACACCTAATGGACGATCCAGATAGGCGATGTAGATGCCATCGAGTCCAAGTGAAATTACGTCCATTCAAAGGTTTCCATACACTTGGATAATACAATTTAATTCGAAAATATGTTTGTGACCCAACCCCATGCTGCCATGCACACATCTACATATGCCATAAAGTGGGGTTCTGCATCTAGATGTCCTGATCGTAAGAGGATTCGAGCATGTCTTGGCCTAATTAGGGCTCACATGCTTAAATGGTCCAATGATCAGAACCGTTCATGTTATGGATTCTATGATATATATACCTTAGCTAGAAACGGATGCCAAAATAAATGATTTTACAAATTAATGCTCACGCATTGAAATTCAAGAATCAAAGGTTAGGATCATCATTGAAGCATTATTATGAGACCGTAGCTTATGGGCACAGATTAGGTGAGGTTGGAGTAACAACTTGCTGTATGACCACTGACGGTGGGCCCACCTCGATGTATGTGAAATATCTACATTATCCATTCATTATCCCAACTCTTTTTAGGGCACGAGCCCAAAAATCCAGCAGATCTAAATATCGGGTTGAGCACACCACAGGAAACTGTGGTGATTGACCATTAAAAATACTTTATGGGCACAAGTTTTGGGTCAAGTTGATATCCGAATTTTCCATTCATTCATATCTATACGAACTTATTAACAGGTTCGATGGTAAATAAAAGTGCAGGATTCCTTATTCATGGCTTAATGGTAGACTAACAAGAGTTTCAACACTAAGGTCATAGGTTGGAGTAACCATGGTGGTGTGTGTGGGTGTATACATAATAAATACATAAATAAATACAGTGGGCTTTGAGAAGTTTTTAATGGTGGCTGCGTTCAATCACCAGTCTCCCTCAACGTGGTCCACTTGATATTTGGATCTACTTCATTTTTAGCTGGAATAACAGATGGACGGTGTGGATATACAACACATGATCAATCAAGGTAAGTCACACAGTCAAGAGCCTCATCCAGCAAGTTGTTACCCTGACCTCACCTAATCCACCTCTATGGTTACTTCTGGAATCCACGAGGAAAAGAGCAAGAAAATAGAAAATAAATTCTATAAAATTCAAAATTGATTGATGATTGAAATAAACGAGTTAACAACCCTTTAAATAGGGTTCTAAATAGAAGAAATTTCAGAATCAAACTACAAGTAAAACTCTTAGAATTCGCAACTTAGTATAAACTTACTATTTATAAACGAGTGGTGATGTCCACTACCGTAAGGTTTTTAGCCAAAAATAGTAAGTGTCCTATTTGGTTTCACCACATGGTATTTCACAAATCTGGCTTGCGCAACCCTACTATGCTGGGTTTGGTGGCTAAGGTAGCTAGTCTTACCCTAAAATCATATATTTTTTGTTTGATAACTCATTCCGGTTTGTAAGATACATCCGTTTTAAGTTCTCACGGTCCGGATCATCTCTGTATCCGATCGGGCCTTTTCTAGTCCATCTTTGCCATGAAAGTATCCGTGACCCACTCTACATTAGATGTAATTGAAGAAAAAAAAAAAAAAACACACACACACACACTCTATAACGGTAGCTAAAGTTTAAGATCACCCAATCTCAAAAATTCTGGAAGCAGCCACCATAACGAATGGTGCACTATGACTGGGTCCAATGCACGCATGATCGAAACCGTTATCACGGAGACATGGACACTTGTAAAATATCGTAGGATGAGTGGTTGGGAAAAGATGCACGTGTCGTGGTAGATCAGACTACCCCTATTGTGGAATTTTCTTCTTTCCAAAATCAGGCTTATCTGAAGGTGGAGGGACCACGCCACAAAAAAAAAAAAAAAAAGGAGTTACTCATTTTCCTCATGCTGGAAAGCCCAGATCAGGTGCTCTCCTCAATGCTAGCTTATCAGGGAAAAAATATCAGTGAAATCAACAACATAGGTGGGCCACACCACAGGAATTAAGGAAAATGAGATGCCAACCACACGTAGGCTGTGAACGGGCCGGGCCTAGGGTAGGTCTCTGCCTGAATTTTTGATCTGTTTGGGTCCAGGCCTCCGGGCCGGGCTTCTTTAAAATTCTAATTTTCATGCCCGATCCCAGCCCATTAACATCCTAACCACAGGACTGTGGTGGAGGGTGTAGTGTGCATCTTTCATCAAACCCATCAATCATGTGTAGTTCACCAACATAAGGAGGCGATGAAAAATCAGACTTTGTTCAAAACTCAGGTGGGCCACATGGGATAAACTTTACAGTTTTAAAAGCAATTTTACACTATTCCCATTAGCATGGGATCCTTAATCAGACTAATCTTTTGTGTATGTGTGTGTGTGAGAAATGCTCACATGCAGGTAGTTGCACGGCCAACTAGTTGGCATGTGGGGGCCACCATGGTGTTTGTATGATATCTTCTCTGTCTAGCAAAGTTGTTCCACCCTAAAAATAGGATGCTCCAAAATAAAGATGATCCAAACATAAAAATGAAATACTCCACATAAAAGTAAAGTTTTTAGGTATTAATATTGTATGGTGTACTTGGTTTAACTTGATTTTTAGGGCATCTAATTTTGATGATGATATAGGATTAATATACAGGCAAGATATCGAACAAACACCGTAGCGAGCCCTATATATATATATATATATATGGGAAAAGGTACTATGCGCTCGAGCGTAAAGCAGTAGTCCGTGAGGTCGAGCTGATGTGGGCCCCACCATGATGCAGTTCAAAAATCTACCCCCTCAGTCAGATGCACCATTCCAGAGGGGACCCACAGGGCTGAAAATCAAGTCAATCCGTGACTTTTGTGGGCCACACCACGTACAGAAGTTGAGAGGGGCCGTGCACCATTGAAACATTCAAAACCATTTGTGGGGACCTTTCGAGATGTGTTTTGATGATCAAAACCGTCCATCATGTGTGTCCCACTTGGATGTAATTTTAGACCAAGTTTCAGGTGGTATCCAAAACTCAGGTGGGGCCCACCAAGTGCTTTTACATGTTTTTGCGTGTATACTTATGTTTTTCGATGGTATGGCCCACCTGAGTTACATGGACGGCTGATTTTGGGCCGTGTGAGCCCACCCTGGGCTCGTGCATCTGGTGGACGGTGTGGATCTTCGAACGGCATCACGGTGGGGCCCACACAGCTCGACCTCACGGACGACCGCTTTACGCTCGAGCGCATAGTACCTTTTATATATATATATATATATATATATATATATATATATATATATATATATATATATATATATATATATATATAAAATAAATTAATTAATTTATTTATTTATTGAACCCCCAGTCCAGGTATAAAGTACAAAGAAGTGGACCTTTCCTTTGCATTTAGTTGGGGATCGAGTCAACAGAAGCCAGCGACAAGTCGTTGGATTTTAAAAAGTGGTGACCACGTTTCTTATTGGTATTTTTTAAACAAAACTGTTATAGACTCCTACTTTTCATACGCCCATAGAGTATTGGATTCTCACGTGCGAAAACAAAGTTTTATATGTCCCACGCTCATCTCCATTTACGGGTACACGTGCCAACATTTCAAGTGTGCAATGAGCTGTGCATACGTTCACATCTATCAAAGAGGAATAACATCATATGTTGCCTGAATATTTGCACGTTAGACAAGGGTTTCTGGCTCTTATAAGTGCCTATGCTTCAGTAATTGAGACCATTAGTCTGTTGGGTCCCACCAATTATGCATCAAAATATCCTTGACAGGACTAATTAACTTAACATTTTGATCTATAGTATGCAGATGCATTGCTAAGAAGAGAAACAAAACAACAGTTCACATTCAACTAAAAGAATATTGTCATAATACTAATGGTTGGGATCCTCTAATCTGGGAGATTCTTAAAGAGTTGTTCATCTATAATGGGACTTAACAAATCAATGCCTGTATTAATGAACCATAGGCCCAAGTTGTAAGTACTATCAAGACATGTGGCCATGTAATTTCTCTCGTCTCATTATAGAGCTTTGAGAAGCTCCGGCGTGTGCCTGAACAATGTTGCTCACGTGTTTACCATCGCAGAGTGCTAGGGCATGGGACATGTACAACAAGTAAGCCATCCATCAGGTAGGTCTAACATTTTAGATGTTTTGGCTCAAACATATATCTAGGGTTGGAAACTTTCAAAACATAAAATGATTTGGGGTATTTGTTTTTCAAATGATATCTTTATGTGTAGAGGATTAATAGATAGAGGAGAGGGAATTGGGTTTTGTCATTACAAGGCGATCAAACTATGAGCATCGTCCACTGGTACGCACATGTATATGCATATGGCCTAGGAAGTGAGCACGTGACTCATTATTACATAAGAAAGAAATATCAGTCAATGTTTCCATGTGGCAGTTATGCATATATATGACAGAATGATGTTGAAGGATGCTGACCAAGTTGGTTGAGTTTGTTCATTGTAATTATATTACAACAGTACTCTTGATTTTAATCAAATGACTCGGAAGTATCTCTTGCCAAAATCGTTCTTAGGCTCTTTAAAGCAACCATTAGAATTCTACATACACCGAGTTACAGGAGGACCACAAGACATAAAAAATCATATCATACTCTCTCTCTCTCTCTCTGTAAGTTATTTTTAAAAGGTGTTTGAGCTGTACAATAATATTGCATTTATAGTATAAAAATAGTCTTAGGACGAGGAATAGAAAGGTGGGAGCACACCATGTACTTAAATTTTATTAAAATGAAAGTGTCTATATAACTATTCAGGTAGGCCCAACAAAAAAAAAAAAGGGGCCCACATATCATAAAAATCCATCAAATATAGAACCGGATAAAGAGACTCACCACATCTACAAGAATTCTAATCAACTTGTCAACACCCAAAGCTCCCTGTATTTAAGAAACAAATATAGACATCTAGCAAACTATTGTGATAGATCCAAGTTAAATAAGCTTGACGGGCTTGAGATAACCAACAGGAAAAAACTAAGTCCCTAAGATCCATATATCCAACCATGAAACCCCCCAGAAGTTGACTAGCCTGTTGTGCACGGAAGTGTCACCCAAACATGACCCAGACGTGAATTAAACAAGCACCAAGAAAGAAAATTCAAGCATATAGAGAGAACACAATGATTTATGTAGAAAAATCCTTGTGGAAAAAAATTACGGCACAAAGCGACAAGTAATTTACTATGAAAATGAAATTACAAGAGATGGAATCAACTTATTTGCAAACCCTATATTAGAAAATCCTATGTCCCTTTCTCTGAACCCTAGCTCTCTTTAGAACAAGTTTTCAACCCCTCGTATTACCATAATCCTGTATTATACATGTATACATAACTCAAATTCAAAATTAGAAACAAAACAACACATTTACGCAAAACTATCAACAGAAACTTCGATAAGATCGAGTGGCATTGACGACCTGTCAATAGGATCGAGCCTACCTTCGATAGAATCGATTATCCCCAAAAAAAAGTCCAACAAGCAATTGGGGAATAAAATTCACAATTACTTGATCGAATCGATCAAAGTGTCGATCCCATGCAAAATTCCTGTTTCAACATAGATTAAAGTCACCCAATTTCAACATAGCATTGCTTTGGATAGCCTCTGCAAAATGTTCCAGCCCAGTGGTCGCCACCAAATCAAATAGGCACAAAGGTTATAGCTAAAGCCCATGGCAATCTTGAAGCTACACCCAAAGCCTCTAAAACAAAGCAAAACAATGAAGCTAAACTGCTAGTGAGAGGTGCAACAGAAGATAGCAAACAAGCTTCGAAAACAGCATGACAATATGCATTAGCAGCAACAAACAACAAAGGATGATCATCTGATGTTGAATGGATACAACAACTAAGGATGCGATAGATGAAGACTCTCTTGCTAATTCTGGCCCACCAAGAACTAGGCTACTGGAAAAATAACCATCCAATGTTGAGATGTTGGAGACAGGATGGATGTGCTGAAGCAGAGGCTGAGATACGAAACAAAACAAAGATGATCAAGATGTAGATGTTGGATTACTAAGGCCACTAGAATTGAAGTAGGAGAAGAATATGTTGTTATAGCCGAGCCTACCCCAAAAAAAAAAACCCCTACTATTGTATGAAACAAGCCGCCAATTCTGCATAGCAACAAACTTCAGACATAACATTCCTCAGCATCGAACTCCAAGACTTCGATAATTACATTAATTAATTGGGAATATAGCTGTAAAGGGGCAATCTACATGAACTCATTCACCAAGGCAATGGGATTGACAACTTGCAAGAAGCAAAAATTGATGGGGTTTTCCTCCTCAGTTCAGGGGAGAGACAGTACAGCGGGTCGAAAATTCGGAGTAGTTCACCACGCTGCTTGATCGGTCGTGGGTGGCGTTTGATTAATCGAGTGGGGCTCGATTCAAAGTCCAGCGACCAATTGATGTGTTTTCTCCGAGGTGCTCAACCAGTCGAGGGAGGTGCTCGACCGGTCGAGGACTCGGCTTGACCAATCGAGCTTATGTAAATTCAAGTCCGAATCTTATGCAGATTGCGGAAATCTGAGGCCTTTCGCAATAGGGTGTAAAAGTAGGTTTCCTAAACTATATATAGGGGTGCCTAGGGCTTTTCTAGGTAATGCAAGAGGCTTTTCTAAAACTTTGCAAGGGTTTGCTAAAGGGTTTAGGGCTATCAAAGGTGTGTGTGAGAGAGAGAGAAAGAGAGACAAGAAGCTTGTAAAAGGGAGGTTATGCTCGTAGAGGTGATTTACTGTGCAATCAACATCTCAGCGCTTCTACGTCCTCGTGATCGGTGAGATCTCTCCATTTTTATTTTATTATCTTATTGTTTATCCACTCCTGCATGAGTGAAGAAGGTCGTAACGTTCTACTTCATAGTGGATTGTTGATCTGAACGAGGTCCCGTGGTTTTTACCTCTTTGAGGGTTTTCCAGGTAAAAATCTCTTGTGTCGTGTGGTTTGTGCTTTGATTTATTTCATTGCTTTATTATCCCATAATTTTGGTTTATTTTGGGAGGCTAGATCTTAAGGTTTTGTGCAAGGTCCCCATCAAAGTTGTATCAGAGTTAAGTTCATTGAACGGAGTGAGATCGGTTTTGAATTATGAATAGTGGCTCATTAAGAATGATCAGCCTCAATGGTTTTAACTGGACCATATGGAAGGCTAAGATGGAGGACTTGATTTATTGCAAGGACCTATATTCTCCAATTTTAGACATATTAGCAAAATTCAAGGATATGTCTGATGATGATTGAAAGAAGATGGATCGGAAGGCGGTGGAGTTTATTAGACAATGATTGGATGATTCTGTATTCCACCATGTGTCTACGGAGACCTCAGCCGCTAGCCTATGGCTGGAATTACAAGAGTTGTATGAGAGGAAGACAGCTGGCAATAAGATTTTCTTGATACGACAACTTGTGAATCTCAAGTTCAAAGATGGTGGTTGTGTGGCCGAGCACATGAATGAGGTCAGCAATATAGTGAATCAGCTCTCCGCTATGAAGATGGCCTGGATGATGAATTGCAGGCTTTACTATTGCTTAGTTCATTGCCTAACAGTTGAGAGACATTGGTGGTGTCTTTAAGTAACTCCGCGCCAGATGAAAAGATGTCCATGGAACAGGTAACCAATTATCTCTTTAATGAGGAGACAAGGAGGAAGTCTCAGGGGTCTACTCAGCAAGAGGCCCTTGTGACACAGGAACGAGGGAGAGGAAATAACAAGAATGGCGGGAAGGTCTGAGATAAATCAAGAGGCGAGTCGAGTACCAGGAAGGACGTTGAATGCTGGAATTGTGGCAAAAAAGGCCACTATAAGCATGAATGTCATAATAAGAAGAACAATAAGAAAGGAAAAGGAAAGGAGAAGGAAGATAAATCAGATTCCACTACGGTCGCTTCAGATGGCTACGTTGTAGTTATTCTTTCAACAAATCATGATGTTTGTCTCACGGGTATGAGTCAGGACACCGACTGGGTGATAGACTCAGGAGCCTCTTTTCATACGACTTCACGCAGAGACTTCTTCATAAGCTACAAGTCAGGTGACTATGGGACCGTGAAGATGAAAAATTCTATTGTATCGAAGATTGTAGGGGTCGGTGATATTTGTGTGAAGACTAATATGGGCTGCACATTGGTTCTCAGGGATGTGAAGCATATCCTAAACCTTCGCCTCAACTTGATGTCGACGGGAAGGTTGGATGATGATGACTATGAAAGCTAGTTTGCTAGTAGGCGATGGAAGCTCATCAAGGGTTCGTTGATCACAGCCAGAGGAAAGAAGTGTTGCACCCTTTACAAGGTAAGTGTCAGTGTGTACAAGGGTGGGTTGAACGCAGCAGAAGATTCAGCTATTAACATGTGGCACAGGCGTTTAGGCCACATGAGTGAAAAAAGGCTTTAGCTACTAGCGAGGAAGAGACTCCTTCCAGACGTGACAGGTATACCTCTCAAAACCTGTATTGATTGTTTATCAAGAAAACAACATAGAGTTTCATTTGTTAAAACTGCTTCTCATGTTAATAAAGTGCATGCATTAGATTTGGTTTATTTTGATGTTTGTGGTCCTATAAGGATAAAAACCTTGGGTGGGGCATTGTATTTTGTTACTTTTATAGATGATGCATTTAGGAGGGTTTGGATTTATGCTTTGAAATCGAAGGATGAGGTCTTTGATGTGTTTAAATTGTTTCATGTTATGGTCAAGAGAAAGACAGGTAGATCATTGAAGTGCATCCGCACTAATAATGGTGGTGAATACACGACTTTCATAAGTATTGTAAGTCCCTGGGTATACGGCATGAGCAAACGGTTCCGAAGACCCCCCAGCATAGTGGTGTGGCTGAGCGAATGAATCGTACCATTGTTGAGAGAATTAGATGATGTTATCCCATGCGAAGTTGTCCAAGACGTTCTAGGGAGAAGTAATGCACATGGCAGTGTATCTGATAAATAGGTCTTCATTAGCCCCGTTGAATGGAGAGGTACCTGAGAAGGTGTGGACTGGACAGGATCCATTGTACAGTCATCTCAGGGAGTTTGGATGCAGGGCATCCATTCACGTACCAAAGGACAAGAGGTCCAAGCTTGATATGAAGATCAGATAGTATATGTTCTTGGTGTACGGTGATGAAAAGTTCAGTTACAGATTGTAGAATCCAACCGAGAAGAAGCTCGTCAGGAGTAGTGATGTGGTTTTCTTTGAAGATCAGTGTATAAAAGACATTGGTAAGCCAGAGAAGAACCAGCCTAGTTCAGGTGAGCTAAAGGACATGGATCTAATTACTCCTCCCGTGGTGCCTGATGATGGGGGAGTACAGTAAGGTGTAGAGGACGAGGAAGTTCTTTCAGAAGATGGACCAAGGGATCAACCCCCACTTGATCCACCTGTTGAGCCACAGGTGAGGATGTCATCTAGGGACAAACAGTCGTCTAGGAGATACTTGCCGCATGAGTACATTATATTAACTGATGGGCGAGAGTTAGAAGATTATTCCGAGGCCCTAGCCGACGAGCATAAGGGGGAGTGGTTGAAAGCTAAGCAAGAGGAGATGAAATTCTTGCATAAGAACCACACCTATGATATGGTGAAATTGCCTAAGGACAAGAAATCTTTGAGCAATAAGTGGGTATTCAGAAAGAAGGTTGAGCAGAAGAATTCACAGACGAGGTTCAAGGCCAGACTTGTGGTGAAAGGGTTTGGTCAGAGGAAAGGCATAGACTTCGAGGAGATATTCTCACCAGTGGTGAAGACGACATCCATACGGGTGTTGCTTGGGTTGGCGATTAGCATGGATCTGAAGATAGAGTAGTTAGATGTTAAAACTACCTTCCTCCATGGTGACCTGGAAGAAGAGATCTACATACACCAACTAGTGGGGTTCGAAGACAATGGCAAAGAGCATATGGTGTGTAAGCTGAGGAAGAGCTTATATGGGTTGAAACAAGCTCCACGACAATGGTACAAGAAGTTCAACTCGTTTATGTTGAAGCATAAGTATGACAAAACGGAGTCGGACCACTGTATGTTCACGCGCAAGTTCTCATATGGTGATTTCTTAGTTTTACTGTTATACGTTGATAACATGCTCATCATGGAAAAAGACATCAAGAAGATCGACAGGCTGAAACAAGAGTTGGGTAAGTCGTTTGCAATGAAAGACTTGGGCTCGGCTAAACAGATCCTAGGAATAGAGAAAATCCGTGACAGAAGCAGCATTAAGCTTTGACTGTCACAAGAGCGGTATATTGAGAAAGTCCTAGAGCGGTTCAATATGAATGCAGCGAAGCCGATTAGTACTCTAGTGGATGGTCACTTCAGATTGAGCGACAGGCAGTGTCCCAAGACGAAGGTAGAGGTGAGAGAGATGCAGAAGATACCCTACACGTCAGCTGTAGGAAGTTTGATGTATGTTATGGTGTGTACACACCTAGACATAGCATATGCGGTTAGTGTTGTCAGTCGGTATCTTATCAATCCTGACAAAGAGCATTGGGCAGCGGTGAAATGGATATTCCGGTATCTAAGAGGCTCATCCAGGTTGAGCCAATGCTATGGTGACGGAAAACCTGTGTTAGAGGGCTACAAAGATGCAGATATGACAGGCGACATAAACTCTAGGAAGTCTATATCGGGGTTCATGTTTACGTTTGTAGGGAGAGCGATTTCTTGGCAGAGCAAGATACAGAAGGTCGTAACATTGTCGACGACAGAGGCCGAGTACATTGCAGTCACAAAGGCATGTAAAGAGATGCTTTGGATGAAGAGGTTCCTACAGGAACTTAGCCTAAAGTAGGAGCAGCACGTGGTCTATTGCGATAGTTACAGTGCTATACACTTGAGCAAGAATCCAAGTCAGCACTCCAAGTCAAAGCATATAGAGATTCGGTATCACTGGATCAGGGATACTTTGGAACAAAAGGTGTTACAGCTTGAGAAGGTCCACACGGATGATAATGGGTCAGACATGATGACCAAGGCTTTGCTCAAGGGCAAGTTTGACGTTTGTAGAAACCAGACTGGCTTGAAGAATGTAAATTTCTTCTGAGTCGGAAAGGGGAAGATTTGTTGGGGTTTTCCTCCTAAGTTCAGGGGAGAGACAGTGCAGCAGGTTGAAAATTTGGAGTAGTTCACCGCGATGTTTGACCGGTCGAGTGGGCTGCTCGACCGGTCGTAGGTGGCGCTCGACCAGTTGAGTGGGGCTCGACTCAAAGTCCAGCGACCAATTGATGTATTTTCTTCGAGGTGCTCGACCGATCGAGTGGGCCGCTCGACCGGTCGAGGACTCGGCTCGACCAGTCGAGCTTACGCGGATTCGAGTCCGGATCTGCGGACTGCGAAAATCTGAGGCCTTTCGCAACAGGGTACGGAAGGGAGTTTCTTAAACTATAAATGGGGGTGTCTATGGCTTTTCTAGGTAATGTAAGAGGATTTTCTAAAGCTTTGCAAGGGTTTGCTAAAGGGTTTAGGGCTATCAAAGGTGAGAGAGAGAGAGAGAGAGAGAGAGAGAGAGAGAGAGAGGAAGCTTGTAGAAGGGAGGTTATGCTCGTGGAGGTGATCTACTGTATAATCAACATCTCAGCGCTTTTACGTCCTCGTGATCGGTGAGATCTCTCCATTTTTCTTTTATTCTCTTATTGTTTATCCACTCCTGCGTGAGTAAAGAGGTTATAATGTTTTATTTCATAGTGGATTGTTGATCTGGATGAGGTCCCGTGGTTTTTACCTCTTTGAGGATTTTTCACATAAAAATCTCGTGTCGTGTGGTTTGTGCTTTGATTTATTTCATTGCTTTATTATCTCATAATTCTGGTTTGTTTTGGGAGACTAGATCCTAATGTTTTGTGCAAGGTCCCCATCAAAAATCTCTAGAAAGAAACTGTTGTTATACCCCTAATAAACAAAGATCTGGATATAGCGAGAGATGATGTTACAAAAGTGCAAACAAAGTGCTAGCCTAAATTGTGAAATTAATGGACCCATTTATGCATCAATAATGAAGATTATATTTTAAAAAAAAAAAAAAAAAAAAAAAAAAAAAAAACCTATAAGCCAAAATCTTTATACCTAAATGGGAAGTCATTCGTGTGTGTTCAAGAAACTGCTTGGATCTTCTACACCTTACACTTTAGGAAACATTAATTTTAATGGGACCAGGTTTTTGTATGCGTTGATGAGGGGACCAAGACTATAAGATGTAGGAAAGGGCCTAAAGAGGTTGAGCCCATCACAACTTCTCCCTCAAAAGTCTACACACGGTTAAGAGTTTCATATCTATCCAAATGTTGTGGATAGGAGACAGTATGAGCGTAACCACCTTAGACCTATCTGTAACAATAACAAACATAATGGGGCCCACCGGTATGCTCATCACATTAATACAATAGCACGACTTAGACCATAATCATGTGAGGTCCACTTAATAGAGGTCTTACGGAGATGATGAGCTGAAGTTAGAAGAAGAGCACCAAAAACCTGCGGAGGCTAAAACATGTGGATTTAACAGGGATGATAGAATGCAAAGGGGTGATGATTTGATTGCAAATACGTCACTGCTTTCACCATGGATCTCGACAATCGACATGCAAGGTAGAATGACTGAAGCAGCCAGCCGCACTGGTGACCTAGCACAAGGTTTTGGTCCAATGAGAAGGGCCAGCTGTCGTGGAACTTCCACAGGAGCTCATCTCTATGATTGAACATCTTATTACTATTCGTGCTACTTCCCATTTTTACCAGGCCATCCGCAACTGTGTTGCTCTTGCCATAAACATGGGAAAACTTGGAATTGATGTTTGATTGGACTTGAATTATATCATGAAGCCAGACTAGTTGGAATTATATACAAGGCCACTTTAATTGGTGTGAGAGTACTATTTACTGTCTAAACATAGTGCAATATGTGATTTAGTGCTTATGTATTTCTGTCTCCTCAATTTCTTTTTCTAACATCTTATACACTTAAGAGGGTGGACAACCATTTTAGAAACAGTTGGAATTGTAAAATACATTCTACCATGATTTCTTTAGCCCTGCATTCATTTCATACACTGTGTCACACCTAAGGAGTCAGAGATCTGCATCACCATATATACTGCTCTTTCTGAATAGGGCAGATCTAGTACCAATGTGCCATTCTGGCATATGCATGGCGTGTAAGAGACTACCATGTAAAATATCTAGTTCTGAGGCAACCTTTAGGCTTATTTGGATCCTTGCATTAGTCAATCCCGAATTCAGGGGAATTTGTCTTCATATCAACCTTTAGGCTTATTTGACCATTTCTATAATAACTCCCCAGGACTAAAACATCCCACTAACCAAATAAAGCCATTGTAACCAATTTAGAGAAAATACTCAACGATGATACTTTGTTCCACTTGAGTCATATATCTACCCTAATATCCATTTTTTGCTTATGATGATTTGAGTCATTAGTTCTACAGTACAGATCATCATGGATGAGCCATAGGCCAAAACTCACACCGACTGCGCTACTCTAACCCTATAAGAGGATTTGGTTTTAGAAATAAATCATAGAAACTTGCTTGATCATCCATCTATCTTCCTCAAAGGTCCTTCCAACGAATCGTTAGGCTTCTACAATCCATATGGTTTCTAGTATCTAACACATCTAATTTGGTATCTGTTGGGCTATTGTGTTGGTATCTGATAAATAACTTGGGTAAGGGCCTCTTCAGAAAGGAGGAAAAGAGAGGAAAAATAAATAAATAAATAAAAATATGAAAATTATAAATGATTATCTGATTTCCATTTTTAGGATATCTCTGTTTTACAAGTAAAAATTTCTAATTCATTGGACAAAGAACACCCAATCTCAGTACACTTGTGCCACATTTCCCGTAGATCGATCAATGATTCTGATCATCATACACGTGTGCCACGTGCATGGAATGGACCACATTTCATTAGAAAATCTATTAAACTCACTTCAAAAATAGCAATTCTATATTCAATATTGTCGTAAATAGCTTACATTCCTTGATTCACACTGCTACTAACTTAAATTTCAATGCATTATAACAATCTATGGAAATTCGAATTCGAATTTCTCTTATACTAAGAGAAATTAGAAATTGCACAATAAAAATAAATGAATGCACTGCCGTTAAGGTGTTAAAACCATTCTTTGAGCACCCGATACCTCCTCCTCACAGAGAGAGAGAGAGAGAGAGAGAGAGAGAGAGAGAGATCCTAAAGGACGGTGCTTTGTTCCAGCGATGCCGCTGTTCCCGGGCTGAGAAGAGGAAAAGAACACCATGAAGAATACGATGAGGAAGGTGAGAACCCAAATGGGCTGATCACAGGCATGGGATTTTCCGTGCGTTTCCTTGGCTCTGAAGAGAAAAACAGCTCTAGCTGTGGAGGCATTCTGTCAGACTCCGACTGGGGGTCATGTTCCAGCGGCGGCAGCGACGGAGGTGATGGAAGAAGATCAAGAGGCGGTGGTACAACACGCCCAAGACGGTGTCGGGCACTGAATTGGGGTGCACCTGTTAGCTTCTGAACGAGCTGGCGAAAGCCATGTGGGTCGACGACGTACACCCTCGTCTGCGGTGGTGCAGTTGCTGGCCTCTGCCATGGCTTTTGTGCTGGTTTTCTTATGGAATGGAGGAGAGACGCTGTCTTTCCTTCCTTTTCTAAGGCTTGAATATGAGAAGAAGAAGGATACATGGCTACTCTCTCTTTCTTTCTGGCTTTGGCTATTCTGAAATTGCATGGGCAAAAGAGATGCTGTCCTTCTATATATATGAGAATCGGGTGCTTCATTTTTACGTGGTGGGGTCCAACTTAGGCGCAAGGTCGGTTGATCGGGACCGTAGATGAGGACAATGACATGATGGAAAACATGTAAGATGGGAGTAGCCAATCAGTTTCCTTTTGGAGGGAAGGAAGGTAACGATAATTCGTTGTCGTGGCGTCAGCTGCCGGCGATTTGACGTCGTGGCAGTTTTGGTCAAATGGTGCTGGTTTGACTGCATAGGAGCTTTGGCAGCTGCGAGGTCGGATTTGGTGGCCCGCCCAACCAGCTGAATCTGTGGGGAGCGGTTTAGGTATTTCCCGGGTAACATCTTAGTGGGTGTTACACTTACCGTGTGGATCCCACACTGATGAATTTATTGTATATCCACGCCGTCCATCCAGTTTATAAGCTCATTTTACGATGTTATTCTAAAAATTAAGCATATAAAAATCTCTGGTGGACCACACCACTGGAAAAAGTGGTTAATAATCATTAAGAACTTTTTGTAGCCCACAAATGTTTTGAATCAAGATGATCTTTGTATTTTCCAAACAGACCCATCTGTTTGACCTTATAAACGGGTTAGATGGCAAAAAAAGAAAAAAAATTTATGGATATACTTACAGTGGGTCCTATGTAGATTTTTAATGGTAGGCATTCAATCACTGCTGTTTCATGTGGTGTGGCCTATTTAAGATTTCAATCTGCTTAATCTTTGGTACTACATCCTAAAATGGGTTGGAAATAACAAATGGACCTACTAAGATTTTTGTAGATATACAATATGTCATAAAGGTGGGCCCCCCAATAAGGGTACAACCTACTAAGATTTTTGACTTTTTCTTTTTTTCTTTTTTTCACACGCACACACACGCTAGTGGAATTTCACCACTTATGTATACTCGAACCCTTGACCGGTTGTTGAAACTCCAGAGAGTCTACCACCCGAGCAAGAATAAGGATCCAGCTAGCTAACACCTCAATCCTACCCGAATTTGTGGGTTTACTTATCCCACCCATGAAATTTGGAATTTGCAGGGGATTGGAGCTGTTCAAGATGGGAAGTAATGACATGGATGGTGGCTAGATAATTGAACTGATGAGACGATCATAACCATGTGATTGATAGGTTGAAGATGGACAACTAAGCCGAAGAAGCCAATGGTTCACATCTGGTATCCATCTTGATCGACTCAACTAGTGGATGGGATTATTGGCACGTGGCCCTTCCAATTTCTAGACCGGATCTAGATTTTATCCAGCCTTGGAGTCACTCTAGAAAAGAGCTAGAATAGAAATCGGACCATAATTTCGTGTAGCCCGCGACCGTGTTATTACGCACTCATCATTTATTTATTTATTATCTTATAATAAGAAGATAAGAAAAATTCTCCGGTGCTCACTAGAAGTTAGAATACTCCTAGCCGCATTGGGACATTTATACATACATAGTAAGATTTTAATCCAGACTGTATATTAGATTCAACACACATTTCATGGGCTATGAGTGAAACATCACACTAATCATACAAATAATAACCATTCATTACCTGTCCTTAATATGGACTGTCAAGATTGTTTACAAAAATAAGCACAGATACCAATTTAATCCATCTATTTGTTGGGGATTATCATGGATTGCTAATGATTCTAAATAAACTTTTTTGTTAGGATGATTTTTTTTAATCTCATCCATAATTTGTAAAAAGGATGGCCAAAAAAAAAAAGGTAAATTCAAGGATATATTAATTAGATCATCAGATCAGTATGATTTTTAAATGGTAGAGACTTAATAAACATTTCTCAAACAAATTATCCTTTCTGAAGAGCATATGAATAAACATTTCTCAAACATTTCACACTAATCTAAGAGCATACGAAGCATTTCTCAAACAAAGGCAAGACGAAAGACTTGAGATTGAAAGAAATAGCAATGTAGGCTCCTTCATTGTATGTCTTTTTTTTTTTCCGGGGTTTGAGCAAAAATACTCATGATGCTTAAGTAAAGTGGCTGAAAAAACGTAAGAGTATTATCATCTTTATGGATTCATCTGTACGGATAGTAGGTTTTATACGGGTTGAATTAAAAAAAGTGGGTGATACGTCGTATGTTCTAAAAAATTACCTTTGAGATTTCCTGATTCCTCGCGCGTATGCAGCCCTGCCCATGCACACGCAAAGACGTGTGCCAATATGGAACATTTGTATGGCATCTAAGCTTTCCATCTGATTGGAAACACTACTTCAACCGTTTGATTCCTTAGGTGGGCCACAATTTAGAAATTTAATTGAATGGGTAATACGAAATTTTCTGGCCTTTCGTTTGTTTCGTAGTGGCCAACCTGATTTTCGAAATGGTTTCACTATACAGTAGAAGAACTAGACAGTCGCTCATATGAGAAGTTCATGTTTTGCACATCCTTCTTTACTAGGACGTGTGCACGTTTTTAGATGAACATAGCTTTCACACGCGTGTTGAATGAATGTAAGATCGAGACAGGTGGAGTGCTGTCCCGGCTGCGGGAGTTGCTCGAGAAGATCATTTGATGAGAAATTGAAATTACTTGAAATTGAGGATTTCTTGGATGCATCAAACATAAATAGCGTCCACATACGTCGTAAGCGGATTGGCTGATGAATGTAGATACGCGTCGTGCGAAGACGAGCGCCGACGCTCCTCGAGCTCCGAGCCTTACAAACAGTTCAAAGGAGATTAAAAGGATATCACCGTTTATCCAAGTCATTTTGGCCCCACAACGATGTATTTATTATAATCCCACCGTGATCATCCATGTTTTGGACAGGATAGATCATTGTGGGCAGGCAGGATTATCAATAGATGGTTCCCATATCCCACCCGAGATCGTGTCCCTCACCCTCCGCCGCGATCGCATCGACAAGGAGTCCTCGGTCCACTATAAGTAAGTCACCTATGTTAGCACCGACAACATCCGTGTAACTGGGGCCGTCGAGAGAGAGAGAGAGAGAGAGAGAGAGAGAGAGAGAGAGAGAGAGAGAGAGAGAGAGAGATGAATCCGGCTGCCGAATGCCGAATCCACTGGATCTCTGGTGAATCCCATCGCCTTCAATCCCTTGCCAGTCCAAACATTTATAGGCAATCCAACCCACTACAACGTACTCCCATCACTTAGAGGATTATACGATAAATGAATCATATCCAAAGCTCAAATAAACCACACGAAAAATAACAGCGAGGATGATGATTTTCCCCGTTAAAAAATTTAGAGGCCCACCATAACATTTATTTTCCATATAATCTATTGATAAGGTTACAAATATATGGATGAATAGGAAAAACAAATTTCATATTGATCCGAAACTTTTGTGACCCCAAAAGGGTTTCAATGGTAGACGTTCAATCCCCACTTTTTTTTTTTTTTTTTTTTTTTTTTTTTTTTTTGCAGTGTGGTCTATTTGATCTTTAAATTTATCTTATTTTCTGGCTCAAGCCTCCTGATGAGCTCGCCAAATGGATGGACAGTTTGGATATAACACATACCTAATGATGGAACCCATGGAGCTTGTTGACGGCAATACACCAGCTATATAGCTGGTGTGTGGTACACCAGTCAATCCGCTTCCACATACGTCAGTTTTTAGTGGGTCCCATTTTTTTGCATATTCTAATCGTTGATCCGAAGGAAAGAAAAAGCAATGGATGGATGAGTCTTAAAATATCTTCTTGATTAGAAAATTTAAATTCTCCATTTAGTGGCCCAAAATTAACGGCTAGACGTAAAACACAAAAAGGTCATAAATAATAGTCGTAGATTGGTAAATGGGATAGACAGCGTCATCCAACGTCAGAATTTTTTTGGTTTATATTCAATGCATAGAGGCTCTCATTGTATAAGACAGTAATTACATTTAAATGCATCAGGGCTAGAGGTAGGCATGTCGGGTTCGATCCGGTGGATCCGACCCGATTAGGCCCGATCCGACCCGTTCTGAACCGAACTAACGATTTGGATCAATCCGAATCGAGTGCGTTCATCTAGATCCGATTGATTTTTGGGTCAGGTTTGGGTAGTAGTCTATCCGAACCGATCCGATCCGAAAACTCGAACCGAAAGGATCCGTAATGATTCAACCCGATCCAGAGCGGGTAGTCGGGTACTATAAATACCTTTAAAAAAAAAAAAAAACCTAAATCGTTTACCCTCTTTTCTTACCCTACCAACGAACGAGTATTGCGCCGCCCGACGCCCTATCTTTTCCTCTCTTCTTCTTCTTCAACGCTCGATCTGAACCCACCAGGTACCTCTCCTCTTCTTCTTCAATTATCGTTCTTGGTTGAAACAGAAACTTTAATGAATGATTTGCTGGCTCCTAGAATTACTTTAACGGATGATACGCTGGCTCCAAATAATTTGGGATTGGATTGGGTACGGGTGAAGTCTAGACTGAGGATTCAGACCCAACCCATTTATCTGTAGTGGTTTAGGATGAGTCTAAATCGAGTGGGTCTAATTTCTAATTTCCTACATAACATTGGGGGTTCTGAGTTTCTTATTTGTGGCGAACATGGAGCTTTCCTTTTGTGCACCTAATTTATGCATGCGTTGGCTTATGGTTGTTTTATCCAAGCCACTTATCTGAGGGCCCCATCTGGACTGAGATGCCCAAAAGTTCTCCCAAATTGGAAAATTCCAATCGTAAAATGTTTGATCTTTTCTGTTGACTATGGATTGTTGGTGTGTCGTGCATCTACATGCCAATGAAGGTACTTTTTGGGCATGGTCAATCCATGATGGTGAGATCTAAGTGGGCCACAACACAAACCAATTTACCCATTAGGTCTTTTATCCAAAAAAGGACCAATCTGAACCTTGCCCAATCCGATCCGACTCGGATCGGTTCAGGCCAGCAGGGGTTCGGGTCGGTCCGGATCAGATGACCCGGACTCGATCCGAGTTCGGGTTGGTCCACGTAAAATCCAGACCGAGTCGAGTTGGACCCAATCCGATCCGACTCGGTCCGATGCCCACCTCTAATCAGGACCGTATAAATCCTCTTGTAATGCCCTGAAAATCGGGGGTCGAGCAAAGCTCAGCTCCCGAGTTCCTACGCATCACTTATGCAACATAGATAATGATGATTATGATGAGAGCATTGAAACATGAATGAGATTATACCAAAACAGCATATCATACTCCAGAGACAGTTAAATTGCAAGCGGAAGATTGTGATAGATGTATAGAAGATATAAACTATGGTAAATCTCCAAAGTGTGATAATGTTGCCAAGTTAATGAATTACAAGTATAATTTCAAAATATACCAAAGGTGTAGTGTCATCTGGTCAACATCCCTGTTACCCCGTCGATCAAGGCACGGCTCACATGGAGCCGCCAGAAAACAGCATATACGAGAAAGCATTCTCATCGTCACAAAGTCCGGCTCCGCCTCAGGAGTAGCGTCGCTATCTGCAATCAGATAAAGTCTGGTGGGTGTCCAGAACACCGTCCCGTAACGTGGGAGTGAGTGATCAACTCAGTGGAACAGTAAAGCATAGGTTAATATGTTATCAAAACAGTCAAGCAGTAATGATAAAGCAGTACAATCAACAATTCTAAGTACTATTGTTCATGCAAGTATGAAATGCTGTCATGATGCATGCCCTCGTCAACATACTCCCTCATGTGACACCATCTTACATCCGCGGCATGCTTTCATCCCTCAGTGCTTCACATCTTCCAGGCAAATGCAGTGTGATATGAACATGATTACCGAGTTGTTATTAGTCCTTTTCATACAGCAGGATTGAGAAACTAAGGTACCTCCCTTATATCATTCCCAAACAATGATCCATTCTAGAGTCGTCAGTCCTAGATAATCTCATACGATGATGCGGTTCTAGGTCGCTGTAAAGGGCTGTCAGGGCTGTTACACGCACTCGTTGCACTGCTCCCCCATCACTTTATCAATACAGGCCTAGTTTATACTCTATTTACTACGGGAAGGCTCGTCGGCTCGCTGTAGATTCAGAGTATGCTCGAGGTCACTACACTAGGTACAGTCAGGGTTGTCAGGGCTATTACACGGAATCGTTACACCACTCTCCCATCACCCATCAAAACAGTGTAGGCCGACAGCTCGAATACAGTGTCTCATACCACCATATTCGGCTCACAAGTCTGGTTGCTCACTGGTCACTATGGGGAGGCACATGGCCCTAACGTAGGTCGACAGCTCGACCACAGTGTCCCATATCACCATGCCCAGCTCATGAGTCTTAGCAGATCGAGGTACCAAGGTTAACAGGGTTGCACTGATAAGTTCGGTACCTTAGGTTCAAGCAGTAGCGTCCAAACATGGTGAACATACATTAGACAGATCGGGATACTTGACGAGCTTGGCTAGCTCGAGCGCACGACAAGTTGAACGATATGAAGTGCATAAGTACTTCGCGTGGCCAACCACTATCGCCAATCAAAGTACGCCTTGGGTTCGTTGAACACATCTCACGTGGCAAATGAATCTCAGCCACGAATTCAATCCCGTTACCGATTGCCTGGACTATACAATAGCCCCAATCACATTTAATTACGGAACAGTTAAAGCAGTAATGGATCAAGATTTTAAATCATACAATTAAATATCCAATATTGTCTGCTTAGGGCTGCTAGGGCTGTTGCATGGAATCGTTACACCACTCCCCCATCACCCTTCACGGATTTTATGGAATACAACTTAAACATGTGAAGTAGTTAGAGCGGAATTAAATAAACAAGTAATTCAATATATGAACAAGCATGTTATAAAACACAATGCGAACAGGAAATCCAAACGCATACGTTTCATAAACCAGTAAGTGATTAAACTAAACAACTTACATGAAGGAAATCATACACATCACTAAGGTAGTTGAGAATCCTATCTCAACACCTACTCAAGGCACTACTAGATTAAGTACATATCTATACAAGAATTTTCACAAACACTTAGACTACACATTCCAACATACCTATAATATACTAGTTAAAACACAAGTCGTAGCGAATCCTTTCTCGAAGGATTACCACATGAACCACGATCATGCATTCACGACCAATAGTCATGGCAAGTATAAATCATAGTTCCATATTCATTCGAACATTTCTGCAAACACTTAGACTACAACTAGTACGTACATTGTTGAGGGTCAAATATTGCATACTAGACCCCATTTATTACCTGATTTTACGAACTTGATACCGTTTAAAGGCTGACTTAATCACGTTTATGCTGCAGGTTGAATTTAGGAGCTTTGATTGAAAAAGAGTACTAAAAGTGTGGATTTGATGCTCTGAAGCTATCAAGGCAAGGGACGAACTCCAGGGGACCAAGATCAATGGAATTACATGCCAGAGATCCAAGAAAGTCAAGTCGTTTACGTTAAAGAGGCCTGAAAAGTGTCCCGAATGAAAGATCATAGGGTTCCCACCATCTGTTCGGCTCAAGACTTCATACATGGCCCGAGGACCATAAATAAACCATACATATAAAATTTCAACCATTGGATATCTCTGGAAGTGGGCTAAAGGATGGATCAGCCTAGTAATTCATTGAGTGGGGCCCACCTGATAACAGGATATGCTTCAATCTTCGTCTCAACCCCTTAAATTGATGGAGGAGAGGATGAATGGATCAGATTTCTCTTAAACATCACAGAGAGCCCCACCTGAGGGGTGTGCGTGTGCACAACCGTTGCGCACATGCAACACGCCGGAACATCCAATGTCGGTCAGCGGGTGCTGACCGACACTTTCCTTAGGAAACTCAAAGACGCAACAGCGTCCGCACTAACCGACGCCGGGTTTTGATAGTGGACCCCACCCATCATCCAAACGGATGATCCGGACCGTCCGTTCACTCCATAGGGGGGCTAAGACCATCTTCAAGCTTTTCTTTTGGTCTAATGCACGTACAACAGACAGATCACCATTCAAACGTGGGATGGACGGCGGAAGAAAAACATCAGTGAACCGCGTAAACAACAGTCCAAAACCACTCTTTCCTAGACGGTTTTTCGCCAGAAATACAATGGACGGAGTGGATTTCTCCATCACCGACAATCTTGGGCCCACCGACCATCACAGCGCAACGTCTGCGCGATCTCTGTTCGCAGCAGAGCCTGCGGTAGATCTTGGTGGCCCACCATCACAGATCAGATCTCAGATCCACACCATCCATCTTAAAGCCAGCTCAAAACCGACCGGACACCGGATCTCCCACCTTCATTGTCGACAGGGAATCAAACCCAATTCGCACCAGTTGGGTTTCCTAAACAGAGACGGAAACTCTCTGTTCGCACGCAGACCGTCCGTTGCTTCATCTGCGGCCCACTCTCATCATCGGACGGCTGATCCCATCCGTCCAAAGTGACCAGAGGAAGGTACTGACCAAAACTTCCTACTCCCTCGCAGCCATGTACACAGATAAGACTGATAGGGTTGAGTCTTTTGCCAAACGTTGATCCACTTGGTGGCCCATCAAAATCTCGGATCTACTCCAATTTTCATATATTGGCCTAAATGGACACTACTGAGACAATGGTCGATACAGATTCACTGAAAGATCACTGTAAGTGGGCCCCCACAGATACCAAAAACTCCAATACTCAAAGCAGGTCCGGTTTTTGTTTCGGGGAGTGCGTAAACTCCAGCCACCGACTGGAAGATCCTATATAAGGGAGATAGAGAACGTGAGAGAGAGAGCTTTTGGGGGGAAGACAGGGATCATTCGGCTGGGACGTGGAGCAGAAGAATTGTTTTGTTTTTCTTTTATTTTTCTTTTATTTTATTTTGTTTTGAGGGACCCAACCCATTCATGTTTGGCTGAACTTCTTAGCCAGGGCTAAGAGGTGAAGCTTGTAGCATGATGGGAGGATTTATACGTGTGCCTTTTATTTAGACTGACTGGATTTTTATTTAATTTTATTAAGGGAATGTTTTTAGTCTTTAATGGTCTGTCGTGACTAAAATTACAATGGGTCTGCGATAGCTTTGAGCATGTTCCTATTCCTTTTGATGTTTATGACGTCAGGAAGCCCTATTGTTCACCATCGTCTCCTGGGCATGGTCGGATGACGGTACCCTTCCTAACCTTCATGACATGATTGATTGGTTGGTAATTAGTTTAATTCTGTTATTTACTTTGTCTCCTGGGCATGGTTTGGCAATGGAATCCATTCCAATTCATACACCTTTCATCTCTTAAAAACTAAATCAAACGAAGTTCAGTTTAATTTTCATGAATCAAGTGTAGTTCTCCTTGATCTCTACAAGTGGATCCTTGGCACCCTAGTTTCTTTTTTTCTGAATTTTTTCTAAGTTTTAGATTATAAATTCATCATTATTCCTTTCATTTTTATCTGATTTAGATTTCATCTCATTTTAGTTCTAGTTCTAGTTGCTTTCAGATTACGTACAGGTTTCAGTCCCTGTGGATTCGACCTCGGTCTTACCGAGATTATTACTACATCACAACCCTATACTTAGGGAGTGAACATACATGACGTATGTTAATATAACAGGTGTTAGGCTAACCCGTTCACCCAGAAGTTGGTACACATGTATCTAGCATACCTAAACAACAATTAATCATGGCAAGCACAAATCCGTATTTCATACGTATACGGTATTTTCTATAAATACGAGGAATACAATATATTCAACATAGTTAACGTATAACCAAAAAAATAAAACAGACAGCACTTTGTACATGTGCAATAGCATCCAGATCATAAATCTATCATTATCTAATATTGAAAGTATTGAAAACCATAACCTATACGTCTAAAGTCCACACCTTTTGTCAGTAAACTTGAATCGAAACTAGTTGTCACCATGACCTATATTTAACTATATTAATTATTTTATTATATTGTTAACATATTTTTATATGAAACTAGGCTTACCAAGCTTCAATCTGACTTTTGAATCACCTAAATCGGAGTTATAACGAAGGAGATATGAATTTTTAAAGTAGGAGAAAAGTCACAGAATTTTCTGCCAAAAATGGGCCACTGGCCCGCTGCGGCCCTACCAGGCCCACATTTTGGCGAGGCCTCGCCAACCCGACGAGCCCCTCGCCACTCGCTGTCCTCTTTAGGGTGATTTCACCGTCCGATATTCGAAATAAGTGTATTTTATAAATCGAGATGAGTTATTTGACGTGCGATACATGTTTTTGGGGTAGGAGAAGCTGATCTATCCAAATATGCTACTTATGTCATGAGATTCCAAAAGGTTAATGGTTAAAAACTCCTTTTATTTATTTATTTACTATTCATAATAATTTTTAGGTTAAGTATTGATCAACATCACCTAAACTTTAAGATTTGTGTCTAATATGGAAGCACTTAGCAAATTTTGAAGAATAAGGTAGTGAAAGGTGAGATTTTTGAAGGAAATATGAGGTTTTGAAGAAAATGGTTTGAAAAGGGATTTGAAACTTTTGAATTGAGTATTTGAGAAGTTAATCAGGTGTTAGGATTGACCCATTGCCTAAGGACGTCTAACTCCAGGTTGAAAAAAATCCGGGGTGTTACACCTCTGCAATGTCCAGTGCATCGGGGAGCATGGAAGTTACAGTGCATCCATGTCATTGGTGCGTACGTTCCACATGCATGACCTCGAAGTTATTGGTCCGGTGGTCAAGTAGTACTGAATGGGCCATGTAAAAGAAAGATCGGTAGGATAATCTTGGCCTTTTAACATGAGGTCATGGGTTGGAGCATCCATTGTGGTGTGAGTGCACCGGTTTGTGTGGTGTGTGAGCGTGTGTGAAAAAAATCTTGGCCTTTAATTGGAGGCATACAAATGAATAATGGAATTAAAATTAGCAGCCGATAAGTTCAACTTACATGCTTAAGGGTCGTTCATATGCTTGTAATATTTTAAGTAATAAACACAACCTTATAAGAGTTTCATGTGTAATAAGTTTATATTCCATACACATTTGGCTTTTAGGTGATAATCTGCTTATAGGTAAATAGATTGTGTTTGGCTAGCTTATAAAGTGTTTGTAATAAATAAAGTATATATTCATACCATAGGGCTGGGGTTGTGAACCTTTCAAAATCGGCAAATCATATAAGAAAGAGTTGGTTTTTTTGGGGCCTTAAAAGAGCATTAAAGCATGCATTGACGGATAGTTTCTTTAAATATCAATTTTATGTTATTAATTTTACATGTTGTGAGTATATGGATTTGATTGAATTGCTTATCAAATATTTAGATGAAATCCCAATTGATTTATTATGCTATTGTAAAAGAGTGTTATATATGTACTTGCAACCACGCATGCTCATGATATTATATACCTAAATTACTATAGATCAAGCTTGAAAAAGGGTTTGGATAATGGATTGTCTGCCTTGGGTTGGCTTGGTTGACTCGACAGTACTTAGGGCTACATAAACTATTTTACACCCATTGTTGGTTTCGTCAGAGTTACATGTGGTCAATCAGATCAGTTTAACGCTGAGCTGATCATTCGCGTGTTTGACTGTTGTACAACACTATATAGAATATGGAATGCTCTATTTCCATTGAATTTGAGTCCAATAGTAACCGTTAGTATGATACGATCCTATTAAAGACTTATGGGTTACATCGTGTCTGAGCTGTTAAGCTGTTGAGCTAAGCTGGGTGACGAGCCCCCCATAGTGACCAGTGAGTACTAGTCAAGGTGACGAGCCTTGTACATTGGGTGCTCATGTTAGTGTTCCTCTTAGTTGACATGTAAATCCGTAGGGCCTGTTTGGAAGCGTGGATTTGGAACCCCGTGAATTCAGAACCCTTAGGATCTGAAACCCCCTGGATTTGAAATCCTTCTAGTGTGTTTGGCACCCTGGATTGTGAATAAACTTTAATCCAAAAGAAGCTATGCATGGTATGTTTACGGGGGTTTGAATTTAATTATTAAATCAACTTTAATATTTCTAATTAGTCAGATATGTAATTTTTGACACAATGGTTGTGAGAAGCCCGCTGAAATATATGCTTTGCCCGAAAATGATGAAATTCCAAGTCTCGGATGGGCCACAAGCATAAGGTCATGTTTGAGTGACTAACCAATTATTTTTAATCATTGATTAACATGGACAATATTTAGATGGTGCTGATTTACATGGACAATGTTTGGATGGTGCTAATCATCATTAGTGGGCCATGTGCCCAATAGAATGATAGTATAGTGACACACATGTTACACCTGCAACTATTGAAATGATTTTAGGTGTAATCCAAGCTCTCGCTGTGGATTTAAAACCCCCTCAAAGAAGGGATTTGAAACCCCTAGTTACTTTATGCTGCCAAACAACTAGGGGATTTGAAATCCCCTCCAATCCACGGTGCCAAACGACCCCTTAGATTTGGTTAATTAATAGGTACACATTGTTGCCATATATGTAATTCTTCCGATTCAAGTATTGTGTCATCTCTAGGTGTTTAGGTAAATCCACATCGTATCTATTCTTATATTGAATTTGGGTGACGACCTTTACCATGTTTATTTGATATCTAGGGCATTATGCATGTAACTTTGGAATTAATTATTTAAAATAAATATCGAGAGATGAACTCTAAATTGGATTAAGGGACACTAGCAAGGAGCTGTGACAAGCCACAACAAGCCACATGATCTTGTTTAAATGACTCGGGATACAATTATGGTATCCTAACTTTCCAAATATAATTGTATATAAATGGATTAAATGGATTAATATCGAGAGATGAACTCTAAATTATTTAAAATAAATATCGAGAGATGAACTCTAAATTGGATTAAGGGACACTAGCAAGGAGTTGTGACAAGCCACAACAAGCCACATGATCCTGTTTAAATGACTCGGGATATAATTATGGTATCCTAACTTTCTAAATATAATTGTGTATAAATGGATTAATAAAAGTTTAGCTAAAACAAGCACACATATCATTGCATGCATATTTTTGCGAGTGATGTTAGTGATGAACCACATCACTTGTTGAAGGTGACACTTAACAGCGACAAGGCATGTATCGCATATCATAACATACATTGTACTTTTATTAACATAATGTGAGTATAACGTGCTTAATATTTGTATACTAGGTGTAACATGCTTAGTATATGTACGTAAAAGATAACATGATTTAGAGTAGTAAAGCTTTAAATATGTATTTGTGGTGAGCTTTTTACAACTAAAATGTCCCGAGTAAAATCTTGGGGATATTTCTTCACTATGTTGGCGCCTAACGCCCTCCATTTGACATATGCAGATGATTCAGAAGTAGGACCGGATGGTGGTGCGTTCGAAGCACCCCAGTATATTTCTAGTTTCATCCTTTTTTATTGTAATTGTATACCCTGTATATGTTGATCATATTATGACTAGTATAGTTCCCATCTAGGCAGACACTACTTTTGGATTTGTAGCTTTTGGATATTAGCTCTTCTGGGTTTGGTTATCTCCGTTTAACTTTTGATGCCATCGATTAAAAATTACCTTGATTATTAATCATGGTTGGATGTTAATTGGCCTATGTCGGCACGTGAAAACTCGTCCACGTGTTTTTAATAAGTTTACACCTGGCGACTCGGGATTATAGCATTTGTACTTAGGTGTTGAATTCCAGAGGGTGATAGGATAATCAATGATAATCAATGTATAAGGCCGTCGGATACATGGATGGGATTAGTATACAAATGTTCCGTGTGCACAATAGACAATATGGAGACACATAATTTTCATGCCTCAGAGGGCATTGGATCTCCTGATTCTGTTCCCTTTAAATTTTGATGATTATATCAAATCGTGTAGCATACCTTTAGTAGGTAACTTTTAATAATATCGCATTGGGTGGATGGAACTTTCATAAGATCCCTCCGTTTATCAGGTATGGTGCCTCGTTTTTACCTTGTAACATAAAAAATCATTATCATAAAAAACTAAGACAGGCCACTCCATAGGAAAAGGTTGAGATGGGACGCTCGCCATTAGTTTCGTATAATGCCACCATGGTATTTATATGCCATCCAATCCATTCATCTAATGTACATCATCAGAATGAAAATAAGTATGAAAATATCACAGAATTAGAAAACTTAGGTGTGTCATACTATGTATAATTTTATGGGAGTCCACCTTAGCATTGAATCAACCTTATTTTTTTGAGATCAACGTCAAACAAGGGTGGTATACCTAATGGATGGGGTGGATTTCATACACATTGACTATTTTTCACCACATTAGAGAGAGTGAATCGATTAGAGGTGCGAATTATGTATTACCCAATGACAACATAGTGGGTGTTACCCTTAATTTAGGCTTACGTTGATCATATGTTGTATATCCACTCTGTCCATCCATTTTTATGGCTCGTTTTAGGATATAGTCTCAAAAGTTAAGCATATCCAAATCTCAGGTGGACTATGCCAGAAGAAATAATGATGATTGAATTGTCACCATTAAAAACTTTCCAAGGCCCACTATAAGCAGATCTGTAATGTTTATTTGCTATCCAACCCATTGATAAGGTCAACCAAAATTAGATTAAGGGAAAATACAAAGATTAGCTTGATCTATAACTTTTGTGGCATACGAAAAGCTTTAATGGTCATCCACCACTTTTTCAAGTGGTGTGGTCCATCAGAGATTTGGATATGCTTAAGTTTTGGTATAACACCCTTAAATGAGCTGAAAAAATGGATGGACTACATGCATATGAAACACATTTATCAAGGTGGTCCCCACATGATAAGGGTAACACCCACTAAGTTGTTATCTGAGTAATATCTAATCCGCTCCCACCAGGTAGGTACCTTAGGCCAGGAACGTAAGTGTTTTCCTCTTACTTAATCATATAACGATGTACAGTGTCTAAAAACTAATAAAAATATTAAGGTTATATGATGTTCAATTTTACATACATGTGTTATGAGATATATTAAATTTGTACATGAAATAAGAGTTCGATCAATTAACCACCTAGCCTAGTCGATTAATTGAGTGAACTTCAAATTATACAGATCGGTCTCTGGACAATTTTGGACCGTCTCGATTGATTGAACTATCGAGTTGATCGATCAACAAAATTCAAAAAAACCCAATTAACTCTCTGAACACTTTTGTGCATGTTCGAGCTCGATTGATGCATAGATCGATGATGCACGCGGTTCTACATAAATATACAATTTGTTTCCTATTTTGATTGTAACATTATATATATCGGGTGTAATTCAGATTCTAATATTCCAAGGCATCATTAAGGTTTCTAAGGAGGAAAAGCTAGGGTTTTACAAAAATTCAGAGTTCTCCGTGCATGTATTTTTTGTATTTTCCTTTTTATAGTGAATTGTTGTTTTTTGCTGTGATTCTTCCCCGCAAGGATTTTTCATTAAAAAATCATGTACACATGTGCATGTTTTGTTTATGTTTGCTTCATCGTTACGTGAATCGTATTGGAATTTTCTTTCAGTCTCCTAACACAGTATACTCCCTCCTTCATTTTTCCACTATTATGTGGTCCCATTGATGTAATGGGAAAAATACTCGATGGGTCCCTATAAAATATCCTTAATACTCGATGGGTCCCTATAAAATATCCTTAATAAGAAAATGGGTCCCTATAAAATATCCTTAATAAGAAAATCGTATCCTTGGATAAGTGGTCTGCAGATGGATTGTTAAGAAAAGAAATACCGAATAGACCAAATATTCGATGATCTTTGGATTTAGGAAATCCTGGTAGTTGTCCATCCATGATCCCAATCAATACAGTTCAGATGATGCCAACTGCTCGATACGTGGACTGGAGCCGGATGGTTTAAACAGTAATGGGCCAGTGGGCAAACAACCACATCAACAGTCAATATTCCATCTTTCATGTGGTCAGGATCACTCAGTGCGACTTTTCTGGCTATAACCCAAACATTTCACTGATAAAAACCAATTTAATTTTTAACTGTCAATTTGCAGGAGACGACAATTTTAAACACCGGATCAGTGGCCCAGATTGATTTGTAGATCATCTAGTCTGGAATTTTTTATCTCCTATTCCATCCAGTGTGGACCCATCAGATCAACGATATAGATCCCGAACGGGCCCACTTGTAGAGACTGGAATGCGTCAGAACGCCATCAACTCTCAATGCTTGAAGACGTTATAATGTCTGCAATCCACGTGGATGCGAACGTGCCAATATGGCACATGTGTTCATGACCAGTGGTTTCCATCAGGTGGCCTATAGTCTTTACATATTCCGGCCCAAAAACAGGTCACTTCAGTCTGAGTTGGGCCACAACATACAGAAGAAATAGACGACTAGGAAACACTGTTCCAACCATCAGTTTATTTTTTAGCTCGTGGTCCACTCGAAGAGTGAAATAGAATGAATTTTAAGGCGAATGATCTTATTCAATGTGCCCGACCAGATGGAGGGCTCGGATATCAAAACACGTGTACTTATTGGCACGTTTGACAGCGCGTGAATGGCAGGGTTCCACACGCGCACTCCATTGTACAGCATCCAAATCTCGGCGTGTGACTCATCTCCCGATATTTTGGCTACTTCTCACGTACTTTTGACCAGGATTTTCTGTGGCCGACATAGCCCCCCACGATTTTAACAGGAGATCTTGTACAAATGTTATTCTATTATACTGTTGGGGTATGTTTTGCCTCTGTCGCGACTAACTGTTGATTGTGTATTGCTAAATACTGGGGCCCACATGCTGAGTGTTTCAACCATCCGAACTGTCCATTTCGTGGAAAATATGTAATACGGCTAATTTTGATGAAAGTATGACTTTGACCATCTAATTAAGACAATAAACAGAAAATTTTCACTGGACCATCCAATTCTAGAAATCAAAGATTAGGATCATAATTGAAGCTTGATGATGAATCGATAGCTTATGAATAATATTATGGACGGTTAAAAACATTTTTCCACCTCAGCACGTGGCCCCCAGTGGGTAGGGACAGACGCTGGATCCTGAATCGCCACGCAAAACGAACCCCTTGTGAGTGGGGTTTGGTGGCCTTGTGGCTATCGAATAAGTCGACATCAGAGCATGAATCTGAGTTATTCTAGATAGATTTGAAAACTTCAGCCAAGATTTTCAAAGCCCCTACATTTTTTATTTTGCAAACTGGGGCCCACCTGATCAGTGGATAAGCTGATTCAAAAGGCTAGGGTTAGTGATGCCGTTCCGGTGGATTGATTGTATCTCAGACCTATAATGTCATGCTGGCACATGTATGGCGTGTGCATGAGCTTTATTGCACACGCGTATGAGATTTATTTCACTAACTTGGGAGAAACAACTTAACTTGCATGAAATCCATGCCGTCCATCACGTATACCAACCCTTTTGGAACTTGATCCCAAAAATCAGGAAGATTCGACACATAGGTAGGCCATCCAAAAGAATCTACGTGGTATGGCCCACCTGAGTTTTGGAATCCTGTGATTTTGTGTAATTCTTTCACCCCGATGAGGCATATCCGATGAATGGATTAGATGGAACATAACCACTACGATGGGTCTTTCACAAAAATTAAAAACTTCTTTAGCTTGAAGTTTTCAATGGTAGACGTTCAGTCCCCATTTTTTTTTTTCTGAGTGTAGCTCACTTGAGCCTTGCATCTACCTTTTATCTGAGCTATGTTTTTTTTTCTAAGTGTAGCTCACTTGAGCCTTACATCTACCTTTTACCTGGGCTCATGCATTAAAACCATATGTTAAAATGAATTGTTGGTGTGAATAAAACACATACATTAATGTGGCCCCACAGAGCCCGTCCCTGGTCGGGGCCTCACCCACTAAGCTGTTACCAGGGCATCACCTAATACGCTCTCACCGTGGAGGTGTGATGGGTTTTGTTGGTAATAGTTGTTTATGAGGTTCAACCCATGACAGAACCGTTCATCCAGCGGGCCATTCCGTAGACGCCCTACATTGCAAAATACATGCGGATTGTCTGTTACCCAGGCATAGAGATATTCCTATGCCCGGGGCTGTGGGCGGCCCACAGAGATGTCCATGGTAAAGCCACTCCATTCATCTATTTTGAAAGATTATGATAGGAGTTTAAAAATCAAGTAGATCGAAAACTCCGGTGGGGCACATCAGTCGAATCAGCGGAATTGGAGACGTACAATGTTAAAAATATCCTAGAGCTAACTATTGGTGTAAAAATCTAGTCAACCTTTTTCAGACCTTCGAGTACTGCACAGGAATAAGGCAAATGAGGCCCTAGCTAGAGCAGGATACCCTCTAACACTAAAATTAGGCTAGAAATCTGGTTCTAGTAGTGTGAAGGAGTTTTGGGTCAGAGATTCTACGTACCTTTTCGTGTAGATGAGACCCTTATTTATAGTATAGGTGGGCTAGAGATGGTTCTTGATTTTAGACGTAAGTTTCTCAACTGTTACACGGAATTTGCGTAGGTGATAAGCATTGACATAGTTGACCCCAGAATCATGCAATGGATGATCGGGGCTGACCCGAGTCATGCCCTTGATCAGATAAGTGTTGATGTTGACCTGAGTCAAGCTCTTGATCAATCAAAATGAGGCCAAGCTGAGCCAAGTCATCGATTAATCGGGCTAATCTCCATGGTCAGCTCGGAGTGAATTTTTGCATTGATCGTTGTCAGTCGACTGATCAATTCCTTGGTCTATCTATGCTTGGGCATAGGGAGCAAACCCATCTCCTCAGTGATACTTATCGTTCTTGACGACCATCTCTTTGATCTCGTCGAGTCGATTAGTCTTTCGGTCATTTTCTGGTCATATAGGTTCAGACATTCCTTATAAATCATGAAAAGTTTGGTTGAAGCTTGGAAATGTATAGTGCTGAAGCCTGGGCTTGGAAGTTCGGCACATACTCTTCCTAGAACAATCTGAGACAGTCGTTTAGAAGCTCCTCAATCCAGAAGCAAGTGCTGTGAGTCCGAGCTAACCCCATGGGTAGTCAAACCATTTTTACCCATCACACTGACTATGCTGTTTACATGCCATCCAATCCATTTACAGGGCTATTACTACTCAGATCAGTTGTAATTATGCACAAATATCATCCTTGAACAAAACTTCTGCCGCCCCCCGGCATTCAATCCCACTGTTTCATGTGGTATGGCTCACACGAGTTTTAAATCTTCGTGATTTTCCTGTTGTGGTCTTTCCCACACAGCCCGGGCTCGGGAATATCTTTGTGCCCCAGGTCCCAGGCGAGAGCGGATCAATTAGGTGTTACCCAGGTAACACCCTTATCATGTGGGGCCCACCTTGATAAAGATTCAATATATCCATTCCGTCCATCAGCTTTCTCGTATCATTTTAAGACGTGATCCCAAAACTTAGGTAGATACAAATCTTAGTTGGACCCACCAATGGAAATTGTGGTGAATAACTAAAGCTTTTTGTGGGCCACAAAAGTTTTGGATCAACTAATCTTTATATTTTTCCTTCATCCGTTTCTATTTGACCTTATCAATGAGTTTTAATGGTGAGCATTCAATCACCACATTTTCCTGTGGCATGGTCCACGTGAGATTTGGATTTGCTTTATTTTTGGGAACACATTCTAAAATAGGCCAGAAAAACGGATGGACCGCATGGATATACAACATATCATTAAGATGGCCCCCACGGCGAGGGTAACACCTAATCCGCTACCAAAATTTCCTTCCTTTTGATAGGTTGAACAATCTACACATAGTCCACGGCAGCCTTCAAACGGACGGTTTAAAAGAGAAAAGTGGAAAGTCCACATTCAGAGAGAGAGAGAGAAGAAATCTATTCGTTGGATGGCCAAAACTCTCCAACATCTCTAGAGTCGGCTGTCCATGGTGGGCCACACTCCATAATTGTTTGAACGGCATCTGTCGCTCCATTTGCGCAATATGATAAGATGGTCTTATGATCCGAACCGTCCATGTTCTGGATTCTATGTAAGGGATGTTTCTGGCCATCACCATGGTAGATGAACGTCTGATCATGCGAAAGGACAATTTGAGAGAACCTCCCAAGCAAACCTCCTTGTTATATCCCACGCAATACGACGGTTCCTCTGCGACGTTTGTAGAATAAGCTTATTGTACAACACTGTCTATGGGGCCTACCATAATGTCGGGTCCACATCTACTCCGTCCATAACGAAGGCCCCTTAAAGTTCACCCTGTAACCCATCTGGCCGATACAAAATACAGGTGGGCTACACCACTGGAACAGATGGGATGCGGATGCCCCACCATTCACCATTGTGGTGCCCGCCTAGGTTTCATATCGTCCCTAGTGTTGGGTGACTGCAGAAGCACACAGAGATGAATCAAACAAAGTAGTCCAACCGTACATTCAAGCCCAATCACAAACTCTCTGAATTTAACTTGGAAGAGCACTTTCCCAAGAAAAAAAAAAAAACAATGGCACTCAGCAACATATTCGCACTACGAAAGCAGAAAATTACTTGTTGGAATAGAGTAATATTTATTCGTACATGTAATTTTCTGCTTTCATAGTGCATATTTGTCGCTTTGTATCATGGTTTTTTTTCAAAAGAATTTTTCAACATTAAATTGAATGTTTGTGATTGCATGGGCTTGATTGTGCGATTGTAATATTTTGTTTGATTCATTTCTGTGTACTTATGCGGTCACCCAACACTTGGGATCAAAGGAGATACGAGGGCACACTCCCACACACTACTTGTAGAATAAGCAATTCCTACAAAAGTTATACAACAACCGGCCTCCCTAAGGAAATGGTATTTCCAGCCTCCATTCTTATTTCTCACATCCCTTGCCAGGGTTAACCATACGGTCTGGAGGTGGGCCTACGTGGGTCCAGACCAAACCCATCACCTGAAAGTCAAGTCTAAGCCCAGCCCAATCCTTAAATGAGTTGGGCCAAAATCGGACTTTTCTACACCATGAAGTCTACTGATGAAGTTGGGTTGCACTAGCCGTTTTCTGGCCCATGTCCAACCTGCTTTGGGATGGATTTGTACTGAGGCTATAAGGCCTGTGAGTTGGCCTCTCGGCCTATACGTATGTTTAGGATTCGAGCAGGATATGAAACTCATGTGCCACGCTTGGAGAAGTATCATCTGGTCTAGCCCAGCTAAGTCCATTTACACCATTCAGCCCAGTTAGCTACGGGCTTATAACTTAGACCCAGTTCCAATCCACATGAATCTAGTTTCAGCCCAATGCAACCAAAAGCGAGCTGGGCTCAGGAACAGCCCAGCGCAAGACTCGCAGTTGCGATCCAGTCCATTGCGATGACTTGAACTCAGGTTGCAATTTATCCCAAGAGAAAAGAGGTAAACCCACAAACCAAACACGTGCCAAAGTGGCATGTGTTGCAAGATTCCACCATTCATCAGGTGGGCCCACCTTTAATGGTAAGGCCATTTCACAGTTCAGGTGGGCCACACAAAGTGGAACTCAGATAATTTTGTTTGTTTCTTACCATCTATTCATTTTCATGTACATCTCATATGATGAGGCCCCAGCCTAATTGTAGGACTAGGGCACACTAAAGGTGGGGCCCTACTTATGACGGCCTAGCTTTCAGTTATCATGTTTGAGGCTTCTGGGTTTGGTGACCACGAGTAGGTGGTGTGCATACGGAAAGGTGGAACCGGTAAACCGGACCGGAACCGACCAGACTGCAGAGTTTGGTCCGGTTCTCATGAAGAACTGGTTAGTTTGGTTCGGTTCTCAGTTTGGGGTTATGTAGAACTGAACCGGACCATAAACCAGACCGTAGAACTGAATCTTGGATCCGAACTTAGAACTGGACTCTCAGTCATTAAATAATTTTATTTTATTTTTTTAAAACATAAAAAGTTATAAATTTTTTTTTTTTTTTTTTAAGTAAATAAATCCCACTCTTTCTTTATTCTCTCCCTCTTTGGTGGTCTCTTTGTCTCTTAAGAACTGCACAATTAGACTGGATTATATATTTATAAAAACCATGTAATTGAGCTGGATTATAAAAACAAACCATGTAACTGGATTGGATTATAAAAAGCCCAGAACTGTAGAACTGAATCGGAACCGAACCGGTTTTTTACTGTCCGGTTCGATTCAGTTCTAGGGTGCAAACGGTACGGTTCCGGTTCTAGTTTTCCTAGAACTGTTGGGAACAGTTCGGATCGGTTTCACCCCAGAACCAAATCGAGCCAAACCGTGTGCACTCCTAACCACGAGTAGCATTGCATTGTCAACACATAAGGACTGAAAATAGGGCTGCCAACAATCCTCACTTGGACCAAGCCCAGATAAGCCTGAGTCTGACCCATTCGTTTTGAAACTGAAATATAGCCAATGTAGCCCAACGTAAAGCCAAAACCGAATCGGTCAGGCCCACTTATCTACTGGGCCTTACTTTATACCTAGACTAGGCCAATGGATTAGATGTGAAGCACAAGCCTGGCTGATGTTGGCCCAACGAAATTTTGGGGGTGTGAATTCAACTGACAGTTGTAGATTTAAATAGTGTCCACGACATAGTATAGATGAAATCTACGGTATTTATGGCTATCAATGTGGTGGGGTCATGCATGCAAAATGAAACATTTGAATAGGACTTGCCAAAGAGACCTATCACAGATGTAGGCCCACACCATTGATGGCTGTAATTGCAGTTAAGTGTGTGAGAGTGTTCTCCTGATTAATTGGATGTGAGCTTTGATTGTTCGTTGGCGTGTAGCTATTGCATCTAACCACACTTTGGGAATTGGATGAATCTCATCATCATCCATGTACGGTAAATCCAGTTATGGACATTTAGAAACGGAAGCGGATTGGCTGGTGTACCACACACCACTGACCTGGATGGTGTCTTGACGTCACCAAGTTCTGTAAGTCCCATCAGGAGGTATGTGTTATATCCAAACCGTCAGTTTATTTGGGGAGCTCATCGTAAGGCTTGAGGCAAAAAATAAGACAGATCCAAAGATCAAGTGGACCACACTGCAAAAAGGCACTGTAATAGTTACAAATGGGTAGTGATTACTTGTGCAGGTAATTTCGTATTGATAAGTGTAATTCGAACCACCATGATAGTTTTACGATAAAAAAATTTTAATATTTATTATTTTTTATTACATTTGAATATCGATTTTTGTACTGTAATTTCTATATTAACAAACACCTTCTAGAGATGATAATAACTCAATTATTTATAATTACACACAAAATTGGAAAATCGATAAGTCCTTGGTGGCTTTAAAGCTATATTTTCCCGCTACTAATGAGGAAATTAGTTTACAAGAGAGTTAACATTAATTCTACTTTCAAGACTACTCCATTTTGGATCATTATTTTAAGACATTAACTTAAAAATGAGGGAAAACCTAACATTAAGTGAATCATTCTATGAGAAAACAGTGGTGAGCAGTGATTGAATAGCTACTATTAAAAACTTCCCAAGGCCCACTGTAAGGTTTATTTTGCCATCCAACCTATTGCTTATGTCACAAAGACCTAGATGAAGGGAAAACACAAATTGTTTCCCATGGTGTGGTCCACCTGAGATTTTGATCTGCCTCATTTTTAGGCTCACGCGGTAAATTGAGCTGGCAAACTGGATGAACAGTGTGGATGGAACACAAACATCAAGGTGGAGTAATTTCAGGAGGGCTAATTAATGGATAAGTGAGATGGACCTGGGAGGACAAAAGATGTGTGTGTGTGTGTGTATATATATATATATATATATATATATATATATATATATATATATATATATATATATATATATATATATATATATATAGTAAATCGTAATGATCCTAGATAACCTGAGGCTGGGTTTTTGCAGACACTATATGGGCCTCTTTTGAACTCTTGAAATATGTTTATTTGGTCAAACCCAACAGCCACGCACCTGCCCATGTGATCCAACGGTTAAGATTGAACTTTCTCCAATCCAAAGCTAACTGATGGTCCATTCCCCCCGATTGGATATGGGTGTAGCTCAGGCTCTCCAAACAATCATGATCAACCCGTTGGCGCACCCTACTGGTTTGATCAACCCAGGACAACCATGCCTCCCCACCAACATAGACTGTGTACTTAGAAAACCCTGTGGGACCCACTGTGGGTCTATTGTCTTATCCACGCCATCCATCGTTTTTACAGTTCATTTTAAGGCATTAGCCTAAAATCGAAGCATATCCCAAGCTCAAGTGGACCACAACACAGGAAATAGATTATAATGACATCCACCGTTAAAACCTTTCTAGGGACCACAATGATGTTTTTTTTTTTTTTTTTTTTCATCCAAATTATTCACCTCACACAGCCATGAACGAAGGGAAAACAAAAATATCAACCTGATCCAAAACTTCTGTGGCCCCAGGGAGTTTTCAACGGTAGGCATTTAATTCACAAATCTTCCTATGATGCGGTCCAATTGAGGTTTGGATATGCTTCATTTTTTGGGCTCATGTCCTAAAATTAGCTAGTAAATCGGATGGATAGCATGGATTAGACTCATACATCACCTAGATGGTCCAGTCCTTACCGTTGGCCCACCTTAATATGTTTATTTTAAAATCATGCCGTTCTCCAATTTTGCTAAATCATTTTAAGGCATGAGCCCAAAATAGAAGCACATCCAACCATCGTAATATTTTTAACCAACATGTACGCACGGCTGTTTTTAACCGTTGGATCCAATATCTCCCTAATTAATGAATCCAATGAATATAAAAGCCATGTACCACTAATAATAGTATAGGGTCCTGTACGTGATCAGTTCTCATTTTGAAAATTTAAAATATCTCTCCTTCAAAATGAAGAGAGTGTGGTGGTTGATAAATGACTGATACAATGAATGGACGAGAGTGATGCAGATACAGTCAGTCAGATACATTCAAACAAACGAGTCTCTTTCAAATTTTTGTTGGCAGGGCAGTTGGAATTGAGACCATTGCCATGTTCCTCGTTGACTCTTCTGTCCTTTAGGATGGCTACGCCCACTGGCGCATCTTCATCCATACACATTAGGTGCAAACGTGGCACATATGCGTGAGATCCATTCCATTGATTAGGTGGGCCCAATCGCTATTGTGTTCTTACCCAAAATCTACAAAAGATGAGTCCTCGTTGTTGCAGCCAATACACGTATGGTCCTTCAGATTTTTTTTCTACAAATGGTTGGTGGATAAGATGAGTCATCGACCTAACGTTTAGGTCAAGCCACAATAGTTGTGGGTTTGGCCTGATGGACGGTCCGGATCTTTCTCAAATGTGGTACATTTGTACTGGACGATCGCACGTCACCTGATAATCACAGATTCGCGAATTAGCGTAGAATTTCATATGTACCCTACTTCACAGGGAACGGATTAAGTGCGGACCCGGCCTCACACAACACCGTGCAGCCTTGACCATGAATCCCATCTTAATTCATGTATTTCATATCCACACCGTCCATCCGTTTTGGAAGCATATTTTATGACATTGTCCCAATAATTAATTCGATAAAAAACTAATTGGACCACACCACAGGAAGCAGTGGTTATTGATCATGAAAAACTTATTGTAGACCACTAAAATTTTCAATTAAGCTTACATTCATCTTTTTTCCATTCATCAAAGTCTTCGAAACCTTTTCAAAAGGCTGGATGGCCAATAAACATTAATTTGAGCATTACAATTGGACCCAGAAAGTTTTAATAGTGGAAGTTCAATCACCACTTTTTTCTCTGGTGTGGTACACCAGATACTTTAACCTGTTTTATTTTTTTCTATTGTGATTTAAAATGTTCTGTAAAAAGGGATGGACAGTGTGGATATACGACGTATACATCAAGGTGGGACCCACAGTCAAGGCTGCACCGTGTCAGATAAAGCCGAGGCCATACCTAATCCGCTCCCAGTTCATTGGGCTATATCCACCACAGATCTATTTCCTCCGTTCCATCCATCGTTCTCCATGATGTGGTATGTCTTTGGGTGGGGTCCACCCGAACATAAGTCTTCAAGGCATGTGAGTGCCATCTAGAAAGTTGGACAGATGAACCTCTATGAAAGGGAGTTGTTTGGAATTTTCTCATTATATTGAAACATGAGAACCAAAACCTAAAATTCCCAAACAGTGGATGTATGTGTGTGCATGGAAGCTAATTATTTGGAATCTTTCCATTATCAAGAATAGGGAAAAAGGAAGGTAGTCTTTGGACCACTCTATTGGAACTGTAATCTACCATCTGAGCCACATGGATCAGTGTAGGAGCCAGCTCAGCAGGTAGGCCCACCATGAATAGACCATGGATGGTCCATTTTTCATTAAATATTATCCTAACCATTGAAAAAGTGGACTTGATTTTAAACTATTGATCATCTTATGATATTATCTGTACAATGACCCATTTGGCAGGATGATCTGTGACAACTCATAAGCCATGGCCTATTCATGGTGGGACACACCTCTTCAACGGTTCCCAACATGCATTTGCATTCCCATCCAGCTGACTAGTACTAGAGTAGGAATTACCTTAGAAACGGTTTGGATGGCATATGGAGCCCATGAAGATTTCAACGGTAGGAAACTCTTTCCCTAGTTGTTCCTTCTGTATGGCTGCCTTGAGTTTTGGGTCCACCTGACTTTTTATCTGTTGTTGTAAAATGATCCGGAAAAACAGATGAACGGAGTGGATTTATTAAAAACATCACGGTGGGCCCCACTTAGCATCCCGGGCAGGAACTTCCTGAGAAAGCCTTTCCAGGAAATCCGCGTCCGTACTAGGCCTGTGTTGGAAATGAGAAAAACTTTAATACTCTGGCAGGGCGTGATGCACGATACGCATGCACTTAGAAATTGCAAACAAGGCATTTAAGTAATTTAAATTAATCTCTCCAAATTATGGGTTCTAGTTTAGATGTATCATGGACCAAAAATTATTCTTATTTGAATATCTGACTATCCGATCAGTGGACATTTAATAAACAGCTAAAAAATGAAAAATATCTAATGGTCCTACTTCAACGAATATGATTTTGGGACTGAATTATTGACAGTGGGTGACATCAGTTTAATTATTGAACACCATGCATATAATTGCTAGAGCATCAGGCATCCTACCCTGCCAGAGTATCAAATAACTCACCACTAACTTCCAAGTAGAAGACACTTTTTCAGTCCTTTTGCACTGTCTGCAAACGTTCCATGCAAAGGTAGAGGCCCACCATTATCAGACAATGTCCCACCTTCTAAATAGAGAGAATATATGCATGTTTTGGATGTAGATACCAGTAGTAATGTGTGCCAACGACTCAGGACAAGTCATGTAGACTGCATTATATATGCTAGGGTGCCCAATAGGTGTAATGTCCAAACCGTCCATCAGGTCAAAAATAAATCTGATCCATTTAGCAGTGACGCAGGGATGAACGTGATGAGGTCAATCACCGTCTTCCTTAAGGATAAGTACTCCGAATCTACGGAGCTTCTCTGGACCCCTCACAGAGACTTTTCAAATCTGCGAGAAAAGAAGCAAGAAAATAGAAATAAATCCTAATAAAATTCGAAATTGATTGATTGATGAAATAAATGAGTTCACAACCCTTTAAATAGGGATACCAAGCAATGAGAGAGAAATCAGAAGCAAACTACAACTAAAACTCCTAGAATTCGCAACTTACTATAAATAGTAAACTTACTATTTATAGACGGTCGTGATGTCTACTACTGCGCAAGGTTTTCGGCCAAAAATAGTAAGTGTCCTATTTGGCTTTACCAAACAGTTATCCTAATTATTCTAAGCTCTTTTCACGTTGGGCGCAACTCCTAAAGCCCGACGGATGAAGAGTTATAATCAAATTAAAACTTACTATTTGTAGTAAAAATGAAATTAAAATAAGGAAATGACCGTCAATTCAGGGGTATTTCACAATTCCCGGTTGCATTACACTGGGTTGGTTAGCTAAAGTAACTCGTTCTACCCCAAAATCATACATTTTACGCCCGATAACTCATTCCGGATTGTGAGATACGCCTAATCAAAGATCCGACGGTCCGAATCACTTTTATCGTCGACCGGGCCTTTTCTGATCCATCTTGGTCATGAAACTGTCCGTGACCTGCTCTACATCAAGCATGGAGAAATAATCATATCCGTCAGATGAATGGATTGGATCTAGAACCATGGGCAATGGTATTTATACATTTAGATTTGGACCATGGGCAATGGTATTCATTTCCTTTCTCTTGAATTTATCACAGTTTTTAAGATTAATACAAAGTGGGAAGTATGGCACATACAAAGCAAATGAACGAGATAAGGGGAGAAAGGAAAGGAGGGAGATGTGGAGGTCAAAAGGGATGGATGAGAAAAGAACTATTCGATTTCACTTTATCTAATGTTGTGGTCCACTCGTGTTTTACATCTATATATTTTTGGACTGACAACAAGAGCCAACTAAATAAATATATAGATCGAGCAAATGTCACACAATCTATGTAGGTTAAACACGAATGTGGAGCGGGCTACACGCATGAAAGAATGAAATAATAAAAATGTCTTTAATTAAAAGGATCACATTTCGTTTCATTTTAAACTCAATAGTTAGTGCCCCTCTCTGAAAGTCGTTGCCGGGCAAAATTGGTCAAATGCTACTTAGGTAGTATTATAGTAGAGATTTGACAGCTACACATTTGTGAGGTTCATATGAGTAGGATTGAATGGGTTTTAAAAAATGGCCAGCAACATGCCTACACACTAAACTAGTCAAACTTTTGGATAAAGAACTAATTGTTGGGGATTTTGGCCTGCGGAATCACACAGATCTAGATCTAGGATAGTAATTCAATGGCACCAAGCATACAAGAGAACACACAAATTTAACGTGGAAAACCCTTGTGGAAAAAAACCATGGTACAAAGCGACAGATCACCGCTATGAAAATAGAAATTATAAAGAGAGAGGACTTACTCGATTCAAACAACCTCGAATCTCACCCTTTACTACACCCTTTGAAAACCCTTAGAATACTTTCCCATTACATTCCCATACCCTAGAAAAGCCCTAGGGATACCTATTTATAGTTTAGGAAACTTCCCTTTCGCATCCCAGTTGTGAAAGGACACAGATTTTCGTAATCCACAAAATCGTGGAACGAATCTGCGTAACCTACGACTAGTCGAAGAGAGCTTCGACTAGTCGAAGCTACGACTGATCGAACAAACCCTCCGATTAGTCGAAGGCGGTCCGGACATAAAAAATATAGCCGCTGGACTTTGAGTCGAACGGGTTACGACCGGTCGACCAGCTCCTACGACCAGTCGTGGCTGACCCACAACCAGTCGAACGACACCCAATAAATAGATTTAAGACTTTTTCTCAACAATCTCCACTAAGTCTTCAATCTTCAACTGTGTAGCTCCTTGACCTCTTCTCATATTTCTGCATTACATTATAGCTTCTCTTACACACTCCGTTTTCCTTTTATGCTATCGCCAAGCCCAGAGAAGTTTCACAAACCTTGAACTTCTCTACAGGAATGATCTAGAAGAGCATGTCCGTCAGATCAGAATCCACGTGCCCAACCATCTTTGCTTCTATCTTCTCAAAAGAAAAAACGTAGTCTTCTTACCATCTCACCGCTACCCAATATTGCTTGCCGGGGTACTTGCTCACAATATTGATAGCCTGTGAAATAACCAGTCTAATCCAGACCATGGCATACACTGTCAACCGCATTCGAATAAGGCTCATGAGATATCCTACTTTTCCTCATCTGTTTTGGGACATATCCTGAGGAAAACTTAGGGGGAGACGCGTAAGGAACGCTCTCCAACTTTACCTGGCCCATCACATCCTTGATTAATACTTACACATAAGGTATTCCTCCTATGATTACCAAAGCCTACTCCTCCTTCAGTCTCAATGCCGAGAACCATCTTTGGAGCCCCCGATCCTTCATCCTGAATGTCCCACTTAACCGAGTCTTCAGTACATTGATTTCAGACATGTCATAATTGGCGATCTACATGTCATCAATTCCTGACTCATCATAAAGGAATCAAACCACTGCCTAGGCGACAGGTCGAACCACGACCTCCTGCAAAGTCTTTTCTCAACCCCTTTAACTTCGAACCGCTCTGGTTGCTTCATGTAGATCTGCTCTTTACTTTCCCTTACAGAAGTGCAGACTCCACATCTATCCTTCCAGCTCAAGATCATGTTGGCCAACCAACACCAAACACGGATCTAATAGACACCTGCTATATCGTCGGCGTGAATATCTCTGAGAAGCCGATCCCTTCTCTCTGAGCATAACCCTTCACTACCAACATCACCCTGTATCTATGTTGTATCCTCCTGAAGATCCACCTGCATCCAACCGCTCTCGAGCCCACTGGAAGCTCCACCCGCTCCCATATGTCGGTCTGGTACAACGAATCTATCACATCGCCCATAGTCACCTTTCACTTCTCAGCACTAGGCTCACCTAAAGCCATCTGAATAGAAGATTAATCCCCTACGATATTAGAGTTGTCCATGTACCTCGCCGATATCCTGCGATCATGCCGTGTGATTCTTCTCACAGGTGGCTACTCCACCTGCTCTGTATCCATGTCTGCACGTCTCAGCCTTCCTGCCCTGCCCGATCATGTGGCCATGCCCAACATGCCACACACGTGCAGAGGTGGAATCCGCTACATCTATTGTAGCTCCACCATTTGAAGTGCTCCCGAACAACTTGTACAAGTTACCAAGTCATTGCACTTTCATGATTGCCCGTGCCCCCTTAGATACCTTAAGAGCACCATCAATACCTGTGTACTTACATCATTTTGCCTCCAGTTAGGGGTGTACACAAACCGGGCTAGCCCTGTTAGCTCGCTCGACCCGGCCCGAAAAAGCCCGACTCGGCCTAACCCGGAACTGAGTTTGGGTCAGGACGGGCCAATTTTCTAGGCCCGAAACCGAGTTCAGGCCGAGTTCAGATGCATCCCAGTTCGGCCTGAAACCCGATCCGGCTCGGTCAGGTGTGTGTATGTGTGTGTGTATATATATATATATATTATAACCTAACCCTATCGTCCCTTTCCCCTTTCACTTTCTAAGATCGCCCGACCCCACCGTCCCCACCAAACCCTCCTCTCTCTCTCTCCCTGCCCGGCGGCCCGACCCCACCAAATCTCTCTAATCTCTCTCTCTTTTCTCTAATCTCTCTCTCTCTCTCGTCCGACCAGTGGGCGGACGCTATCCGACCAGAGGCCCGCACCTTGTAATGGGACGTGAATTACCTGCCAAAGCCCTTCCCATGAACTTGCTGTAAGGTTCGAAACTGGCCCGAACTCAGGTTCGAAATTGGCCCAAACTCGAAGGCCCGAACTCCCGCCAGGCCCGGTTCGGGCTGGAGATGTTGGCCCTGTGACCAGGCCCTGTTCGAGCTAGAGATGTTGGCCTGGTGACCAGGCCTAGTCGGGTTCTAGCCTTGTGTGGCTGTTGAACGGGCCTAGACGGGCTGAGGCCAGTTCGACTCGGCCCGACCCGTGTACACCCCTACCTCCAGTACACCAAGAGAAATCAGATTCTGCTTCAAATCAGGAACGTGCCTAACATCAGTCAAGGTACACTCCACCCCATCAAACATCCTGATGCGCACCGAACCAACAGTCATAACATTATAGGCAATATCATTGCCCATAAATACCTGTTCACCATTGCACTCCCTGTAACTGGCGAACCAACTCCGATGAGGAGTCATGTGAAAAGATGCCCCTGTATCTAGCATCCACTCATCCTTACGATCATCGTATGGCAGCCTGATAATAGACACAGACAAAACATCACCATCACATCCACTCGATCCATCTGACATGGCAACATTGGCCTCCCTATACGAAGCCTCAAAATCTTCTCTATTTAATTTAGGATTTCCACAATCCTTCTTCACATGTCCTTCCTTCCCATAGTTTCAGCACTTTACCTTTCCTTTGCTCTTGCCCTTGGATTTGGATCTAGAACCTGAAGGACCTGTACCTTGTTCAGAATTCCTACCCACTGTAAACAGTGCATCAGAGATGTCTACATGTCGTTGTTTAGTTGTCTCATAACCTTCCCTTGAAGGGCCGAGATAATTACGGTATCGACACTTAGGGTTTTGTTCGTGCTGCACATAGTATCCTTGAATACCTCAAAAGACGCCGGGAGAGAATTCAGCAACATACATGCCTGTTCTTCATCTTTCATCACTTCATCCATATCCAGCAATTTGCAAACTAATTTATTAAAGTTGTTGATGTGAGCCTCTAGATCTCCACCCTCTGCCATCTTGAAGTTATACCACTACCGCTTCAAATGCAGACGATTTTCAGAGGATTTCTTCACATAAACATCCTCTAACTTCGCCCATAACTTAGCCGCAGTTTTCTCCCTCATGACGTTGTAGAGAACCTCATCCGTGAGACATAAACGGATCGATGATAAAGCCTTCTTATCAAGAGTATTCCATTCATCATCTTTCATAGTGGACTTCCACTCCTCAAGAGCACACCATCTTCGCCTTGCTTGATTAAGGAACTAATCATCTTGATTTTCCATAACTCAAAATTATTTTTTCCTGAGTACTTTTCAATATCATACCTAGTGCTCGCCATTATTACTAATCCTGCAGATTCAAATTTGTGCCCCAACCGATTGCTTTGATACCACTTGTTGGGAATTTTGGCCTGCGGAATCACACAGATCTAGATCTAGGATAGCAATTCAATGGCACCAAGCATACAAGAGAACACACAAATTTAATGTGGAAAACCTTTGCAGGAAAAAACCATGGCACAAAGTGACAGATCACCGCTATGAAAATAGAAATTACAAAGAGAGAGGACTTACCCGATTCGAACAACCTCGAATCTCACCCTTTGCTACACCTTTTGGAAACCCTTAGAATACTTTCCCATTACATTCCCATACCCTAGAAAAGCCCTAGGGATACCTATTTATAGTTTAGGAAACTTCCCTTCCGCATCCCAGTTGCGAAAGGACACAGATTTCCGCAATCCGCAAAATCGCGAAACGAATCTGCGTAACCTACGACTAGTCGAAGGGGAGCTTCGACTAGTCGAAGCTACGACTGGTCGAACAAACCCTTCGACTAGTCGAAGGCAGTCCGGACATAAAAAAATATAGCCGCTGGACTTTGAGTCGAACGGGCTACGACCGGTCGACCAGCTCCTACGACCAGTCGTGGCTGACCCACGACCAGTCGAACGACACCCAAAAAACAGATTTAAGACTTTTTCTCAACACTAATTAATATAATATAAGCTTATTACCTAATTAATAGGTCCTTGCTCTTATTCGGGTGTTAGACTCTCAAGAGTTTCAACACCGGGTCGAGGGTTCGAGTACCCATAGGTGGTGAAATTCCACTACGGCGTGCGTGTGTGGGGTGTGTGTGCGTGTGTAAAAAAATAATAATAATAATAATATAAGCTTATTGCTAATTAACTTAGCATCCTGCCATTATTGTCGGATATCTAATCTATTTAAAATATAAGCTCCACTATGAATATCACATGTGTCAAAAATTAGGTAATCCATTCATTAGGTAGGTCACACTTTAGATTGAGTAAGGCTATTGACCATATATTGATTTATTTTTTTTTTTTTTAATTTTAATGTGCGGCTCACACGATGAATAGACAAACCTAATTTTTGTGCTATCAGATCCTCATAGTGGGGCTTGTCATTTGCATGGCTTGGACATTTAGCATAGTAGGTGATGGTTTTTTACTCATGTATAGTGAAATTGAATATGTTTTTATAAAAAAGTATTACATAATGTCATGAAGGATTTTTTTGAGATCACGTCGAACTTCAAATTTAATCTAAACATGGGATGATTTAAGAGCTTATCTTTGCACCATCGATCACGATGAGAGCAATTAAATCGTCAATACCTATCCTCCAAGTTAGGATTCTCTTCAAGTCGTAATGAGGAGGTGGAAAACCAATAGAAGGCTTTGTACCCAATAAAGAGACCTTTTCACAATAGACTGCCAAGGCAAGCACAAAGAGCCATGGCTACGGGCACCATGAATATTAGGCCCACGTACTATAAAAACCCTCGACACTCATTAAAGAGAGGATATTACAATGTGAGCAGGGGGGACTGAATATGATTTAATTTTTAAAACCTTCAGGCATAGACACTCATATGGTAACCCTCACTTATTTGAACCTTCCAGCCCTTCATTGGGATGGCTCTGTGCCATGTGTTGGGGGCCCCAATGAAGGGAGAGGCTTTTGCACCATGTGTTGGGAGCTTCATAATGGAAGCGTTAATGCCAAGCGCTATGTACTATTGGATCGACCTATGCACCTAGGCATATATCTACCAATAACATGTTCCCATAACCACATAGTTCTCTTTTAGCCTACAAAATATATACAAGCGTAAACAACCCATGAGAGCCCTCTCAAACAATCATGCCCCAAATTAAGATCACACCTTCCCATTAAGCAAGCACCAAGCATAGAGGGTCTCATCACCTGTGGCGAGAGCTAGAGAGTCATCTCTCATACCTCCTTAACATGTGAGCCTTCATCGCATTATACCCGCTCTGAGGATGAAGAACAAAGGACCTAGACGCATCCAAAGCCTCTACTTCAAGCTACTTTACTCTAATTTAACTTTTAATCAAATATTTTTTTTTTTCTTTTTTCAAGAGATGTAATTAAGGGCCCATGCTAGACCATGACCTGAAATGTAAAGGACTTTGAATGTTAATAAAAATCACTCGATCTAACTTTATTTTGGTGCATAGTGTGTAAACATCCACATTTATGAGCAAATAGGAGTCGAGAGACTCAATAATCTCTCAAAGACAACTTTCTTTTAGCCTTCAATTTTATCCTACATGTGTTGACCATAATTGTCATGAGGAAGAAAATGCCATCATCTTGGCACCCACTTGATAAATGTACTAAAGTGTCTTTCGTATGGGTCCACATACGTGACACATGTGCACACACATGCATACGACCTTTTGGACCTTTGGGTTCTTAGAAATTTTGGATTCTAAATTTCAAAGCTCAATCATAAAAGAAAACTTCACATTAAGAAAACTTTAGGCTCTCTCCATCCAAGTTCAAATCGTGTGGGACTACACTATTCTAAGCACACACTTAGGGAGAATTTGGAGAACGTGAGCTAAGGGCATATATCGTGGAGGGATGTGTGGAGCGACAATCAAAGCCGTCTATCATCAAGTCTCAAGTCTGACTGCTTAAATGAGTGCCGTAAATTATTGGATTGGTATGACTCAAGGTATGTGGCTAACCCCACTTCTAGTTAGTAGATTTTTAGTTGATATCTTTGAATATGTATGCATTTCATCATCTTAACTATGGAATTATGACAATTAATTAGATTACAAGAAAATTTAACAGAATTACCCTTATCTCACACATGTGGTCTTTCATTTACTACTAATCACTTCTCATGTGGTCTCTTCTGCAATAAACCAACCTAGCTGTTTGGATTTTTGGAATCTTACTTTCTATTGTAAAAATGAAATTGTTTTCCACTATTTGAAAACAAAGAAACTGTGGAAATCGATTTCTCTTTTCACTATTTTCTTCCAAAAAAGAAAATGAAAAAGGAAAAAAAAAAAGCGATTTTCATTTCCTTAAATTTTTTTTTAAAAAAAAACATAGAAATAGATATTTTCTATTTTTGTGAGAAACAACTCTCACTTTTTAACCATTGTCCTTTTAAAGTTTTCATGAAAATCATGTGTGCTAAAACAAACATGTGTAGTTAGATTCTTTCTTCCACATATTTCCTGTGCATTTTCCTTTTTAACCATTGTCCTTTCCAAGATATTCATAAAACTTTTAATAGATCACAAGGACATGGTCATTTTCTTTTCCCCATTTATCATTCAAACATAAACGAGAGATCTTGAAGAAGAACAATGGATTTAGCTTGAATTAAAAAAGAAAAAAAAATCATTTTAAATGCTAATGACATTACTCAGAACTGTGTTACATATTAAATGGTCCACAGATACTAGATTAGGTGAGGATAAATGAGCTTTCATGTAGTTAATTTATTATCTTTCTTCAACAACAACGGCGTTAAAAGGCGTGTTGTGTAGAAAATTGAGGTTATCTTTTTTAAAGTAAAGGGAGGATTGTCGTTTAAAACTCTAAACAAACAAACCTTGACAGTATATATATGCTCGGATTTCAAGTGTTAGAAGCAAGGGAGCCGAGCATGTGTTACCTAGGTAGTGGGTATTTCCCTGACTGTCTGGCCCACCTTGATGTATGGCTTATATATCCATGCTATCCATCAGTTTTTACAGATCATTTTATGTCATAGTATAAAAAAAAAATCGGATCCAAATCTCAAGTGGACCACACCACAGGAAACAGTGGTCATTGACCATTAAAAAATGATTGTGGGCCATAAAGGTTTTGAATCAAGCTGATATTTATGTTTTCCCTTCATCAAGGAATTTGTGACCTTATCAACAGGTTGGATGAAAAGTAAATATTACAGTGTACCCTAGGAAGTTTTTAATGGTGAGAGTTCAATGATCATTGTTTCATGTGGTGTGGTCGACTTGAGATTTGGGTATCTTTATTTTTTGGTACCATGCCCTAAATGAGCTGGAAAAACTGATGAACGGAGTGGATATACAACACATACATCAAGGTGGGCCCCAAAGTTAGGGAAACACGCCAAGGTGTTACCCTCGTGAAACCTGATTCACTTCCTGCCAACAAAGCCGATAGCTCATAAATCAACATCATCGGTCTTTTGGGCCACCTATGGATGGACCACACCCCAAAGATCCCTTCAGTGGGACAATCCTGACTTTTCATTTGGACCGCCCAAGTAGTCGGTTGATCTGACTTCTTTGGGTAATTCGAGAGGGACGCAGTTATTTTGACGATCAACAAGGGGTGTAAATGGTTCGGATTTATTTGAGTCCTATGGGTCATTTGACCCAAACAAATCATAGGTTGATGTGGTTATGGAAGATGGATGCAGCAAGTCAAGCTAAGAGTCCAAAGAACAAATTAACCTGATTATCAAGTGGGTCAAGTGTAGATAGTCTTGACTCTTAGGGGTCGTTTGGCACCATGGATTTACGGGATTTGAGAGGGTTTCAAATTCCCTGGTTGTTTGGCACCGTAAAATAACCGGGGGTTTCAAATACAGGGGCTTTGAAGGTTTGAAATCCATAGTGAAAGCTTGGATTGCATCTAAAACCCTTGTAAGAGTTGCATGTGTAACATGTGTGTCACTAAACTATTAATCCATTGGTCACATGGCCCACTAATGATATCCCAAAACAATTAAATTATCAATTGCATCACTATAATTACTTTAATATGATGATCAGTGCCGTCCAAATATTGTCCATGTAAATTAATGGTAAAAAATTGTTGGTTAGTCACTTGGACATGATCTTGTGCTTGTGGCCCATCCGAGACTTAAAATTTCATCATTTTTGGCCATAGTATATATTTCACCAGGCTTATTACAACCATTCTGTCAAACATTAATTACATACTTTCACTAATTAGATATGTTAAAGTTGATTTAGTAATTAAATTCAAACCCCTATAATATACATGTATAGTTACTTTTGAATTGAAGTTTATTTTCAATCTAGTGTGCTAAACACAGTAAGAAGATTTTAAATTCAAGGGGTTCTTAATCCACGCTCCCAAACAGGCCCTTAGATGGATTTTACTGGCCAATCTGAATCAGAACTAGATATGAATCCTACCCATAAAATGACTTCAATGTAATCAAGACAATTGAATTAAATAAAAATGATCACATTCTTTAGAACATATGTAAGGACCCCATCATGATGTTCGAGTGCTGTCGAAACCACCCATTAGATGCTTCCCCCCTAAAAAGTTCATACTGATCAATAACTCACGTGGGCCACACCAAAGTGAAAACGGTGGACAAATGGGAAGGGTGGCACCTGCCATGGACACTTCCGGATGGAATGTGGGGTCCACCGTGTGTGTACCATCCACCCAATTCATCATGTGAGCAAGACCATGACAAAAGGAAACACCATTCCAAAACTCAGGTGGGCCACACCACATAATTATACAGATTTTTGGTGTGATTATACATTTCTCACTGTGGTGTGTGTGGCCTGACTTTTGGATTATGATTCTTGAAATGGAAGGTGAAGTGACAGATATATATAGTCTGGATTCCACACATAAGTCACAGGTGGTCCCACAGCTGGAACTTATGGTTAGTACAATAGATTCGTAAGTGACCCAAAGTCACAGGATAGCAAACCTCCTGTCATGGGTACGTCATTTCCATGCCTTCAGGTCATGTACTATACCCATGCAGTGAATGTCATCATGATCCTAACCATCCATCAGAACAGCCATACTACTGATTAGCCATAAGTGTTTGTTTGTTTTGCAAAGAAAACTATCACGGGTTTTATTTTAAAATATATACTTAAAAGATAGATAAATTATTTTGTAATCATTACACATTTTCTTGGCATTAATGTAAAAGTGTCCAATCCAATTATATCATTTATTTTTATTTTTTATATTTTGTGAAGACTGGATATTAGAATAATACAAAAATGCAATCATCATAATTTTACAGAGTTGAACCAAAACATAAATGGAGAACATTATAATTTTATCACAAATAAGCCAAACGCGGTATCCACATAAAATATCAGAAATAAGTAAAATAATTTATAATTATTATACATTTTCTTTATATTACGTTAGTAATTAGTGAAATAAACAGGCTGAATATTGGGTATACAACCCCTGCGGCCTTTCATGAGTTCAAAACAAGTAAGGCTCTAGTGGCCCACCATGATGTATGGATTTCATCTGCACTGTCCATCCATTTTCCATATTATTTTAGGATACAGGCCAGAAAAACCATGTAAATCCGAGGCTCAAGTCGACCACACCACAGGAAGCAATGGAGATAATAATGCCCACCATTAAAACCTTCCTAGATCGTTGAAACCTTCTTAGTGCCTACTGTTATTTTTATTTGCCATCGAACCGTTCATAAGGTCATAAAAACTTGAATGACGGCAAAACACGTATCACCATAGATCAAGACTTGCGTTAAATCCCCACTGTGTGGTACACTCATGCATTGGATCTGCTTATTTTTTGGATTATAGCCTAAAATAATATAGCAAAATGGTTAGACGGTGTGGATGAATCCATAAATAATATAGCAAAATGGTTAAACTCGAGCATTGAAACCTTCTTAGTGTCCACTGATATGTATATTTGCCATCGAACCTTTTAATAAGGTCTCATAAGGTCACGTAGACTTGAATGAAGGCAAAACACAAACACCACCATAGATCAAGACATCTGCAGCTCTTAAAAAACTTTTAAGAGTAGGCAATAAATCCCTGCTGTGTGGTACACTTGAGCATTGAATCTTACTCATTTTTCAGATTATATACTTAAATAATATAGAAAAATGGATAAACGGTGTGGATAAAACCATGCACCACAAAGGGGCCCCTCAGAGCCCTGCCTGTTCCAAGCTCTGGACAGGTCTAAAATCCACCACCAGTAGTCTGAGAATTAAAGGCCAAGATTGTCTATGGTCACATCGTGATTTGACCAACCAAAAGAACGGTTATTTTATTTAGATAAGGCACGAGAAAACCCCTACGTGCAATGCACGTGCCAGCTATTAGTAATAACCTTTATTCCAGCTTTCAAGGGAAGGATAGACCGGTCTTTACCGCTTTAAGTAAAGAGAAAACTAAAGAAGGAAAGCAGTACATGGCATCAAAGGCTCAGTGAAGTGACCGCAGCTCCGTGGGGTCTGGGAAACGGATTAGCTACTCTCCCTGCCACCAGCCAATGGCTGATGGTCGGTGCTCTGTGGACCCCACCATGATGTATGTGTTTCATCCATGCCGTCCATATATTTTTATAGATTATTTTAGGGTATCAGACCAAAAATGAGGTATATCCCAGTCTTAATTGGACCACATTACAGGAAACAGTTTTGAATGAACGTTGACCATTAAGAAACAATTTTGGGGCCATAAAAGTTTTGGATCAAGATGATCTTTGTTTTTTTCCCTTAATCTAGGTATGTATGATCTAATCAACATATTGGATGTCAAATAAACAGTACATTAGACCTTGCGAGGATTTTAATGGTGGATATCCAATCTCTATTGTTTTCCTGTGGTGTGGTCCACATGATACTTATATCCCTCTCATTTTTAAGAACAAGCCATAAAATGATCCGTAAAAATGGATGAACAGCATGGATGAAACACATACATCATGGTGGGACCCACAGAGCACCGACCATCAGCCACCGGGCTAGTGGCAGGGGGAGTAGCCAATCCGTTTCCGTCTTAGACCAGCTTTCATGATCTCACAGAGTAGGCTGGTTGCTGCTCATGCACGTCCAGAAAGTGTACACGTCGATTAGTTGGGTGCACTGCGTAGATGGACCATGGGCCTAAAATCAGATTAATCAAATGAATGACCCTGGCTGCTTGTGAATGAATGTTTTTCTTTCTTGAATCTACACCATTGACTACTTTCTTAAAATAAAATTAAAAATAAAAGATCAAACAGTTAGGATTAACAGTCCCACAATGATATTGGTTGAATAATCATGGCCTTTGATTCAATGAAACTTATTTATCGAAACCGACCGCTCAATATTTTTTTATTAATAATTCAAAAAATTTCTACCAACCATGTAGTCAGATAATTAATAATTTTACATTATAGTTCATGAACTTGTTTTTTTATAAAGTCTGATTCCATTAATTGTTTGCCATGTTTGGAATTTCTAATTAATTTTTAAGTGCTTGCTTGTCATTCATTGCACCCTGGGAAGGAATCGAAACCTTTTTTATTTGGGCAGTGGCCCATCTATAATGGTCCCTCCTTAGAAAGGGTAGTTTTAGGTACAAGTATTTATGTGCCAAAATTTATATGCCACGGTTTGGAGTATTGTGCTCTATCAAAGTATCTAAGAGCTCAATTTGGAGGGACAATTAAAACTTTGATTTATACACGTGGATTTAAAATCTTACATTTTCAATTCTCTTCAATGATAAAGATTTTCAAAATCTTGAATTTCAAAATCTGTCTTCTCTAGCAAAGAAGATTTCATTGGCAGGCACATTTACTTCTACATCATTTTATTTGAATGCATTTATTTCCATTCAAACACACCTCAAATCTCATTTATTTCAAACATACCAGCTCTGTTGCGGGGCCTACTCGAGGTCATCGATGGAATAGAGTCAGTATAATGTTCCGAAGGCGATTTCTCAGATTGCTCATGTGGTGTGGGGATTGGCGCAGTAATGACGGCCAAAGCTCACTTTCTTCCTTTAACCATGATTGAGTAGACAAAAGGCTGATGATTCTTTTAATATAAAAGGAACTTCTAAGGTGGCTTTGTTGTTGCCAAACTGTTCTACAATTTAACAGAGAACAAGAGAAGACACTGGGTGCGCTGAATAAGGTCGGGAACTCTCCGATACATAAATCAGACCTATCGACTCACAGTAGGCATAATAGAATTAGTATATTTGTGTGTACCTTATTCTATGGTAGGGGCCTGTTTATAAAATCTCTCAATCACTTGTGTGTTTTGCTTGTTTTGAGCATATGGAGTGCCTTATTGGAGTTAAATTATAATTTCAAGAATATCTCCATCTTTATCTCAATTGTCGTGATTTTCAATTATAATATCGTCAAATCGATTATATCTTTATATGCTGTAAGATTTTCTCTGAATATTTCTATTCTGAGGTAGAAGGCGACATCTAAGATTGGGTCAATACTCTGCCACTCTTTAGAGAGTTTCCTATATCCCTTTGTTTATTCTTCTTCGACTGGTCAATTCAATTTTGCCCACAACAACTCTCATCTAAACAACCCCTAATGATATGGATTTTCAATATCTATATTTGAGATGTTAGATTTTAACTCTCATATTCTTAGAACTACTTTGGTATAGTCACGGGATAAAAAGATTTAAATGCTCTCAAAAATTTGAACTGACCTATAAGTGCAGCATACAATGGACATTGAACGAAGCCTATTCCCAAAAAAATAAAGAATTTCAAGCTTTTGGGGCTTATAAAAGTAACCCATTATTTTTACATGTAAAAGTAAATTTTATAATTTTCTCTTGAATCTCAATGCTCAACTGTCCAATAATTCAAGATTTTAAGCGGTGCCAAACAACCCCCAAGTTTCTCTCCACAGAAATTCTAGTTTCCTCAAACAAAAGGTCCAAATTCAACCTGCGAGTGACCACGGATCATGCGACCATCTGATTTCAGGGCCATGTCCTGTCTAAAGTGGGGCCCGCCATTTTTATGGTCGGGTACGAAAGCAGTGTGCACATGTGTGCGCACAGTCACTCCCTGTCACTATATCAATATTGGTGGCAAATGCTTTACATCAATCCAAACCATCCAAATCGCGTCCGGTTAGGTGGGGAGCAATCATAGCCATCTAGTTGTGTCGAAATTGGAAGGATGGTCCTAACTGTCCAGTTGGAAACAATCAAATGGACAGCTGGATTTAAAAGAAAATGTCAAAAATCAAATCCAACCAAAGAAAAATATCAATTATGTGTGCACACCTTCTAGAGTGGGTCCACAATTCGGCCAGCGTGGATTGATGTGTACACGTGAGCCACATGTACAGTGCCAGTGTGCAGGCGTATGGACGGCCATACTCAGCCAGAGTATCAGATTCTACTCATTTTACTTTTACTGGTCAATGCCCTTCTTCTCATGTCTCTCAGTACTGGCTTTAAGACTCAAAGGTGAGGAAATGACACGAGTCTTGTCATCAAATCATTCAAAAGAAATGTACGGTGATGATGACCACTTTGCCGAATGGTCAATCAAGAAATAGCAAAAACACCATTTCTACATGGATCTCTTTTTTCTCTAATAATTAATTACTAAAAAGAAATGAAAAATATAGTGGTGTCTAAGTTGATATTGGGTCAATCCATCTTTCTGTAATCTTGGCCATTCATCTGGTAGGCCCCCCTATCCTGACAAAAATCATCAGTACTAGAGAATCCACCACCCATCATATTGCTGATCAGAAGCTGTCAATCACACCATTCATTTGCAGGCCGTCAATTGGACGGTCAAGATGGCCACATTAAGGAGAATTTAAGATTGGCATTCTTCCCCATGATCAGCTACTGTTGACTAGATTATCCATTTACAGCCACCAATTTAACATTCAAGATCATCTGATGGAGCTGTTTGGGCCATGGACAACCCAACGATCAGGCCATTCATCTGGAAAAACTGCCACACTGAAAGAGAATCCAACCCAAATGACAGAAAAGCTTCACATTTTCAGGCAACCAATTGCTACAGTCGACTCAAGATCATCCGATGGAGGAGAATTGGGAAATGGCCAATCTTATAATGGGGTCCACCAGATGATTTGGTATGGACCACTGAAAGGTGGGGCCAATCTGTACAGCTAACCAAGTATCATATAAAGTGACCATTCTGAAGTTGAGCAGTTAGAAACCCAAACATACAATTTAGAACACAAGCTGAAGAATGGCATGAATGGATCTTTCTATTGAAATGCTAAACACATGGATGTAAATTCATGGCTCTTATATTTCTACAATGGTGGGGAATGGCCATCCCACCCATTCGAAATTGGGACCGGATTGGAACCGACGGGAATAGCTCAATCAAAAGAGAAACAAAAGGGATGAAGATTCAATACAGAACACTTGCAATTGAATTTCGAGCTAAATTGCTTGCAACATTCCCTGCATTTTCGCCCAAAGATTTCTTTTTTCCTGCTGAAATTTCACATTCATTTCAATCTCTAACCTTCACGCGAAGGAATTTACATGCTCAAGCAAGATCATATCAATGTAGATTCATCTGAGAAAAGGGAGTTCCTTTTTTTAGTTTTCTTAAGCAGAACAAAAATGGCCCAGATTTGCAATTCGCAGGCTTATTGAGAAAACTTCTGTGGACCCCACCAGCGGCATCGGGCAGTGGACACAAATCCACCGCAGAATTTCACATCACTGTAAAAGAAGCCTCTAAATCTACATTATGAAGGCTTTTCATGTATGCAAATCAATAGGACAGAGAATTACAGGTTTTAGTATGCACAGGTGAACCGAGCTGAATACCTTGCGAGATGGGCCAACTGGGTGGGCAATGTATGATCGTTGATCAGCTCAAACTCTCCCCCATTCATGATTCATCTCGAATTGGACAGACCCTGCCATCTCCTTCACTGCCAATGATGATGGGAGAAAGACCCAAGTAATAACATTCTTCCTTCATTGGATTGTTCTTGTGAGCTTGCACTTAGAAATGAAAATGGTAGCTGTGTAATTCAGACTACATAGCTTCAAGAGCTCTGCAGACCGCTGTTTCAAGACGGGATTGCAACCACTCTGTATAACAAGCAGAAGCTTCGCGGCCAGGCCTGCCTCCACAGCAAGTGAAGCACATTCCTCCGGCGCAAGCTTGCAGACGGCCCACAAGATCGACAATGCATACTGAGTACAGCTCTCTGAAACCCGCATCAGAAGCCTCACTATGTAGGGAATTGTGTGGGGGCAGTCTTTCAAAGCAGCCCGCCCTTCCGGCAGTGTCGACAAACCGTCCAATATAAACAGCGCGGATTCCAGGCAATCAGAATTCAAATTTGGTAAGAGCTCAACCAGCTGTGAAACAGCCCCAATGCTCACAACCGAGTTCCTGACTTGCTTGAAGGAGCATATCATCCTGAGAAGAGTGAGACCGGCCGATGTCCCGTTCGGATGCCGCCTATCTTTCACCAGCCTCAACAACCCAACCAAAAGGCTCAAACTCGAGACAATTTCCGATCGGAAATCCTCCTCCTCCATCAACATTTCAATCAGCCTTGTGCAATTGATCTTGGTCTCAACGGTCCCTTCATTTAACATATCCACCAACAGCGAGATCTTCACAGGCTGCATCAAATTCGTCTTTGATTCCGAATCAAGTGTCAAATTCACCAAAATACCAATCACTTCGGACCCGACAGCATGCGACGTGAAATGGCCCAACAGAGATGAAATCAAAGCAACCCCACCTTGATCAACGACGGTCTTCTTTGCGGATGCGTGGGCAACAACAACCTGCTGGAGCTCCTTCAGTGCTTGAATTCTAGCCTGGCCCTTGACCTTCTTAAGAGTCTCTAGAAGCTCAATCACCCTGCCTTGAACATCCTCTGACCGTTTCTTCATCTGCACATACCGCTGAGAAAACCAGCTGTAGATCAGATGGTAGAGCGTCTTGTTGGGCGTGATCGAATCGTCCCAGAGCTCTTGCATGGTGGTGGGGCATGTGAGGTGGCCCAGTGAGAACCATTTGAGTATGTTGGATTTCTCATAGGTCTGGCCTGTACAAAGAGTCACAGGATCTTGCATAGGCTCTAAGGAGATGGGACAGATGAAAACGGATGGTACATCAGACAAATCAAGCTCATCAATCATCTTCTTCAGATCCAATTTCTCCAACCCACATCCCAAAATCCCATCTTTAACAGAAATTTCAAGATCCAGAGCATGCCCACCACCCTCGAACCTACCTTCTCCGTCTTTCTTCCAAGCAGGCAACAGAAACAATGGCATTTTTCTCAAAAACCCTTGAAAAAAAGAGAGACCCTTTTGATTTCACAACAAGAAAAACCCTGCAACGCTCATGACATTTGCCCAAAACGACTCTCTAACGGAGAAAATGATAGATTTCCCCTCTTTTCTGCTTTATCTGATCTCTCTTTCTTCAGTCAAAAGAGCTAAAACCATCATCACAGATATCATAAACACACAATCTACTGCTCAAAAACCAAAGACCCAAGTCTCAGAAAAGGTGAAATCATCAGACCCAGATCAGAAAAAGTGAGGAAATGCCCAAATCTACAGTACCCAGGACTCCAAAAAATATATATATAACTACAGGAAATCAAGAACCCAAAAATGGGGTTTTGAGAGAACACGGAATAAAACCCAAACAGCTAGAAATTGAAATCTACAGTTTGGAGAACCATGAAATTGAGACGAAAGCAGAGGAAAATAAGAAAAACTATCATACCAGAGAGAGGGAGATAAAGACTCTCCCAAAACTAGCAAAATCTCGCTTCAACGCTCGCTCTCTCTCTCTCTCTCCCTGCCTTTTTCTTGTGGAGAAGCAGAAAGGCTTGTGAGAAAAGAGGCGTCTTTTTCTAGAAAATAGCGGGTGACCGGGAGTTGACCGGTTAAAGCCTGTCAATCAGCCCCTCGGCATGCGGACCGCACGTGCAGTCATGTCACCTGTCGCCGTAATCTCCCGGTTGCCTTTGTTATTTTAGCATTAATAGCCGGTAAAACGGAGGAAAGCAAAGGGAGTTTGAAAGAGAAGTGAGACTCTTACCTTTTGAGATAATGACAGCTGTGTCCTCGGTCTTTGTGACTAGAATTTCGTCCGTTAGCAGGCCAGGATATATTTGTCATCGTGAAATAGGTCAGGTTAGGTTCCCTCTGCAAAGGAGGCGTTTCTTCGAAGGTGGAAGACTAGAAGTTGCCTTTGAACTCCCAAGTGAGTCCGCCATAAACGTCACTTAATTTCATATACACTGATATGGACCGTCAAAATTGAGCCACTTCATCATTGAAATATAACCACTCGATAAAAAAAAAATTCATTTTTAGCCGTTGAATGTTCACCAAAATGAGACGTGGATTGCCTACCGACACTACAAGTTGGGACGATGCTACGCCCTACCATGATGTATGTGTTTTTTATTTAAATTATCCATTCATTTTTTTCATATTATTTTAACCCATGAGCTGAAAATGAGGTAAATCAAAATTTCAAGTGGACCACATTGCAGGAAACAATGGTGATTACCATTAAAAACTTGAGGTACAAGAGTTTTGGATGAAGCTGATGCCTGCTATATACTCCTTTTATCCTTGTCTTTGTGACCCTTAGGCAGTTTTCAACATGTTCAATCACTACGTTTTTGGTGTGTGGTCCACTTGAGATTTGATCATTACTGTATTTTACTTTTGAGCTTATGCCTTAAAATAATGATTTAAAATGAATGAATGACGTAGACAAACACATACATTATTATGAGCTCACAAAGCACTGTCTAATAACAATGTTCCCCCACGGTGTTAGCATGCATTCATAGTCCATCAATCTGATAGTTAGATAATAAGATAAGCTTAGTTTTTAGTTTTTAATACATCTAAGTTAAATATCAAATTTTAGACCGTTTAATTTGACTTGCGTGTCATGTGCATCAGCAGGACATGAATTGAGCGGCCACCCACCTTGTGGTGAAATGACATGGCACAATTTGATTGGTGAAGCTGTATGGGGCAATGTGGTTGGTAGATCGTGTGTATACCTATATAGACCCACTTGAAATATTATAACCCTTAAATAGACCCACTTAAAATTTTATAAAAATCTTTCTAATGAATTGTCTCGAATTGTCTCAAAACTCAATGAGTTACTCGTGGAAAATAGATGAAATTTATAAGAATTTGAATAAATAATCAGCTTATCTTGTTCCATTGCAGTTGATATTATTTTCACACGTGTGGCCCATCTCATTTCAAAATGAATGGGTAATTATGTAAACTGATCATGTGGTCTGTTTGGTCGGATTGGACTCGTCCAAACACAACGGTCAAGTGGGCCCAGTTCATCATGGTTCCAAGTCGAGCGAGACGAATATCATCACTTGCATGAAAAGGTTGGGTGATTATATATGAGAACAGTTAGATATCCATGCATAAATGTCTTCGCACTCATTCACACAAGTGGGGCTGATGGATAGGTGATCCTGAACGTAGATCAGACGAGCACCGCGACACTTTGGAATCTACTGAGAAGATCCTAACCTTTGGTCAGTGGCTTAAAATTCGGCTACTGGGAAGATATACACCAATGCTTCCCAGAAAATGGCAAGAATCAGGTGGCTAGGATCTTGCACTAGTGCTGATTTATGGCCAATCACCCATCCAGACGTACCACCTTCAAATCAATGGCCTGGATCAGACCATGGGCCCCTCCTGATGCATCGCGACCGTGTAACTGCTCATGTTCAGTTCACATTAGATAATTGTTCTTGCATTCGATGGTGATGAGGTTCACCCATAGAAAAACTCCACCATAGGTGCTACACAGCACCTGTTTTACGCATCACGTAAAGAACCCAGGCTCTACGGGTCCACCATGTTGTCCATGCCAAATCCACTCCGTCCATCAGGTGAGGACCGTTAAAAGATAAGCCTGATAAAAAACTAATACGGGCCACACCACTGGGAACAATGTAAAGTTGCTCCCAAAACAGCTAAGTTCACGTGGTGGGGTCCGCCAGATCTTTTTATGGGAGGCGGATTGCCTACTGACAGTGTTCTTTGGGCCCCACCACGACGTATTTTTCCTATGCACTCCATCCATCCATTTTTCCAGAACATTTTATAGCATGAGCCCAAAAATGAGGCATACCCAATTTTCATATGGACCACACCAAAGGAAAGAGCGGTGGTTGAACACTCACCATTAAAAAAATTTTAGGTGCCACAAAAGTTTTGGATTAAGCTAATTATTTTGTTTTCTCTTCATACAGGTGTGCGTGACCTAATCAACAGGATGGATGACAAATAAACATTACAAATATCCCTAGGCAGTTTTTAATGGTGGGCATTCAATTGCCAATGTTTTCTTGTGGCGTGGTCGACAAGAGATTTTTATGTCCCTTATTTTTAGGATAATGCTTCGTAATTATCTGAAAAAAAAAAAAAAAAAAAGATGGACGGCTTGGATATAACATAACAGAGCACTCTCAGTAGCCACCCGGCTACTGATGCTGTCAGTACGCAATCCGCAGCCCTTTTTATAATGCTGATTTCTGATTTTCTCATCGTCCCGTTGAGTCACCCCTGATTATATGAAAATACACACCATGGTATCCCCACTCACAAACCTATGGTTGGTATCCCATCCCCACTGTTGCATTTGTTGTGGCCCATATAAGTTATAGATCCAGCTGATCTTTCTCCGTAGGGCCAAAAGTCACTGATAGAACCTGACGAACGGAGTGGATCGAATTACATATACAATATCATGGGTCCAACGGACTTGGGTGTCTCCAGTCCGGATAATCGATCCTTGTGCCGGTAAAATGGTCGCACGTACGCGAAGTGCCGTTCCGTTTTTCCACCCCGTGAGTCCATGACCCAGCCCATAAAGAAGGGCAACCTAGAAAAGAGAAAAACGTTGATACCGTGCAGATTACGTTCATCCATAGTCTTGCACATATCAAAGTCACACATGGCACCCACGCCCTGAATCCAAACCATAGAAATAGTGGGTCCCACATCTTGTATCCAACGATTAAGATGGTCTGGATTAAGGTACGATAAATGAGTGTGTGTGTGTGTGCATGACTATGAACGGTCATACTCCCTCATCGTATCAAATACGAGACACCCTTTCGGTGGGGCCCATCGACGTACTAAACCACATCTCGATATAACAAGTCGAATATTTTCACGTAAAAAAGAAATTAAACCGTGGGGGCCATGCACCCAACCCTTTCTAAAAGTGCCAGCTCAGCATCTTGACCGGTTTGGCCCAGTCTTTGACTGTACTCATCGGGCTTATCCGGTCTTTCCTTTGACTGCTTTGCATGGCGGGTCATGGCTCGAGCTTGCATGCTCGTGTCAGAACGTATAGAACATCGACACGTGGGAGTGGGAACCGTGCGTTTCTTTCTCTTACTCTGTTTTCTTTAATTAAAACCGCACTTAATAGAAAGAAGTGGTGTCGATTTAACTATTATTCCTTGTAGCAGGTCACAGGTGGTAATAGCAGACCTTATAAATGATAAGGCGGTTCGCGGCAGAAGACGTTGAGAAAGTGATTCGCGGATCATTTGCTAGATTGTCATACGTGTGAAATATCTGGACCGTTCATAAGATGCATTTGATATTTTAGCATTATAGTATCATACGTAACATTCGAATGATCAAAGGACCATTAGGATAATCGTTAACGAATGGAATTTATTGTTGGATGCAGGATGTTGGTAATCTTGCTTCTGACACTCATTTTTCTGATATGTGGCCCACCTGATAATTGGAAAGTTTATAATTAATGGGAAATCCACGGATGGCCTGGATCTCGTACGCATATGTATTTTATGTAAAAAAAAAAGAAAAAAAAAAAAAAAAAAAAACGAAGCGCTCACGCAGACCTGGGGCTAGTATTTGAAGTCTGGAGTCACTGCAACATCTGTTGGAGTGAGGAATTATATGATGTCCGGCCCGCATCTTTACGCAACATACACGTGTTTTCAATTCTGAAAATTAGGGCCCAGATTTCTGCAATCCAGACCATTGTTATTTTTCTGTTTCATTTGATGGGCTATTGTCTCAGAATTCCTCTTAATTGAACAATCCCACCCTTTGAATTTGTCACCTACAGATGGACGGTTAATAAGAGAAACACTAGAATGGTCCACTTTCAACTAAAGTCATAATAATGGTCAATGGAGATTTCGATATGGGTTTTGGCCATTCCGCATCAATGTGGGACACGAAAGGCATGTTGGAATTAGAGTATGCCAATTATGCACGTGTGCTGATGTGTCAATTTCTGCAAGGATGGCCATTGGTTAGGTGATCCAAACCGTTGTAACTAATGATAAGCATCTTGGATGGGGCTAAAAATGGATGGCTAAGAAAAAGACAGCTCGGTCCAGAACACAAGGTAACGTATTGGATGACTAAGATCATTAGACCGGTAGTACTTAAGGGTGTCTCCACTTTTCATCGTGGGCCCATCATTTAACGGTTCTGATCAGCTAGATGGCACTTGTATATTTAACGTTTACTAACAGCAGATTGGAGGACTACAGATTATTGTGAATGGACGGTTGAAAAAAAGATCCAACAAATGTTCAACGTTCAATAGAGGAAAGTACTGTTATTGGCGGTTGGGATCGTCTGATCCACGTTACTTCTGAAGTACAACCTGGTAGGTCCCACCAGATGGGGTGAACCGTACGTGTGCCAGAGGAGCTTTTGCCTACGTGGTCTGGATCGAAGGAATTTTAGTCGTCCAATAATTGAAGGTGGTCTGCCTGCGTCGTATCCGTACCAACCATTTATCGGGTTATCGGGTTATGGCCCCGGCTGATGTATGTGTTTCATCTATTCCGTCATCCATTTTTAAATATCATTTTATATTTTTATTCAAAAAAAAAAAAAAAAGGGAGGGATATAAATCTCAAGTGGGGAAAAAATAGTGATTGGATATCAATCATTTAAATCCTCCTAAGGTCGATGTACTGTTTATTTGACATCCAATCGTTGATTAGTTAAAACCCAGATGAAGGGATAAAACAAAGATCAACTTGATCCAATACTTTTATGGCCTCCAAAAAGCTTTTAACGGTCGAAGTTCATTAAACACTGTTTCGTGTAATGTGGTCTACTTGAGACTGGGATATACCTCATTTTTTTTTCAATACCATAATTTGATCTACAAAAATAGATGGACGGAATGGATGAAACACATACATCATGGTGGGGCCCACAAAGCACCGACCACCAGCTCCGGGGCTGGTGTCAGGGGGAGTAGCCAATCCGTTTCCCAATCCTAGTACCATTCCCACGTGGGGGTGTACATCGTCCAACCAAGTCGAGCTGGCCTCAGCTCAACTCGGATCGGCCACTGGCTGACCTCAACTTGAACTTGGCTCGACTCCGCTCGGTCCTCTGATCGGCCAGCTCGGCTTGGCTTGGCTTGGCTTGGCTCAGCAGCTCGAGCCGAGTTCACCATTGAGGCATTTCCACAAACACTTGAACTGCACCTTAAAAATCTCTATATGTAAAACAGAAGCAATGGTTTTACAGGTATTTTATCAAACACCTTCTAAGTAACATAAAAACTAAGAAAAAAAAATTTGTTTCATGTACATACCTTCCTTGCCATCAGCCACACTTCGTTAAGTAATTTTATCAAACACTTGGTGAGCAACATCAATGGCAAAGTAATTGAGTCACCGATCAGGTTCGATTCAAGCTAGATTTAATCCGACTCGAGTCAAGTTAGGGCCAGCTCGAACTCTTTTTCGAGCTCAAAAAATCAGCTCAACTCGGCTCGAACTTAGCTTCGAACCGAGTTGAATCGAGCTTTTTCGAGTTAAGTCGAGCGAGCTAACTAAGCTAGCCCGGTTCGTGTACACCCCTATTCCCATGTGGACGCAACGGGAGGAACCGATGGCCGAGATCGGCTCTTCTAATGTGATTGGCCACAAAATTTCATGCAATGCGAAGCTTTGTGGACTCACCATCAATGTTTGTGAGGAATTCACTTCATCCCCAGCTTATTTTTATACATGACCTCAAAGATAGGTGGTCCAAAATGTAAGTGGACCCCAAGATAAGAAAACATGGAGAACAAAATGCGTACTGTTGAAACCTTTTTAGGGCCCACGGTGATGTTTATATGTCATTTGAAACAGTGAAAATAGTAGCTTGATTCAAAACTTCGTGTTGGTTTCAAATTTGGTCGCATGTATTATTTATGCATGTGTACGTTGAGTGTGTCAGAGCTAATATTGGCTCAATTCAAATTGAATGCCTTTGGACTTCAAATGCTCGATAGGTTGAAATTTTAGGTTTGGGTGAATTATGTTGTATATTTAACCATTAATCACGAAAGATAAAGTGATTTGTAAAAAGGAGTTTTTCATTCTAATAAATTCTTATTGCCTTGAGCAAGGACTCTCAATTAAGCAAATGATAACTCATTTAATTTAACAATATTTTAATATTGATAAAAGAAATATCTTAGTCATAGTTGATAAAACAAAATAAATGCCAAGCTTATATAACACCCCAATCCATACCTCAAGTGGTAGACTAAGTGAAAGATACTTCGTTTCAACATTGAGGTCTTAGTATCGATTCCCTAGTGGGGGTGGCTAACAATGAAGTGTGAACTGATAGTGGGTGTACTAACAAGCTAACCGAGAATAAATAAATAAATAATGTCAAGCTTATAAAGTTAAAACTTTAAAATGTAAGGATAATTAATTGTTGTCTCATTTAGAGGTTAAATAGTTTTCTAATTTGTCTCTCTGCGGATTCACAAACCAACGATCATTGCTCATCTAGTTGTTAAATCTCGTTAAGTAAGACGATCATGAATGATGGACGATCTTATGAGAAGTTTCATTGTCTAATCAGGACCCAATATGAAAAATGATTGTCATGGAATGACCGAATGTTCATTTAGGCACTGATTGACCTTCATAAATTTAATGATAGACAAAATCTTTGAGCTCGCAAGCAAGAAAGTCTTATTGGCAACTTGTTCGTCTACTTAAAAATTTTTTTGAATGATGAAACTATGCTATTCTACTCCGAGTTAGAATGTAAAAGCATTGTACTGGAAAATAAATGCATAAAGATAAATAACAATAATAAGTAAATGATGATATAAAAGTAAAATAAGGCATTGACCTGAATTGGATTAACAAGGGCCAGGAGCTCTTCATTCTCTGCTGAATTTATAGGAGCTATAAGGCAGTAGTTGGAAAGTTTTACTTAAATTCAACCTCCACAATGTGTGTTTAATTAATCAGCCCATCAAGAGTCATATAGGCAATCATATTTTAATTCAAAAGAATGATTATCTAATTTCCTACTATATTGGATAATCACTATAGAAGTTTGCTCGATCAGGTTTTTCATCTTCAGATGATTTATGGATTTTTTTTATTATCTTCCAGCTACTAATCTTCATACTGCCAATTATAATTTACTAAAAGTTTAAAAGTAAATCACCACTTAGCATTGTATGCGCTCGCTCTTTTAGGCCATTACACGAGTTATGGCCAATAGTATTCTGTTGTGTGTCTATTGTGAGAGTGGCATGCTTTTGTCTTCTAAACGTATGGTATATGTCATCCAAAGAGAGTTTGCTTTCCTTTTACGATTTACTTTGGCCAATCGTATCGACGGTAGGAATTTCGTGGTGATCCTCATATGGCAGTGCCTCCTCGTGACAACTTTCTAGACCAACCTAATGGTGTTAGGTCGGGTATAAGCATTGTGGTTGACTTGCATTTTGGATTTGCTTCATTTCTAGGCTGACATGCTAATATGAGCCAATAAAATGGATGGAAAGGATATATTTCTCGCAAACATCACGAGAACCCACCTACCTTCCAACTGCAGTAACTTCCTACGATCATGGTGGTAGGTAATTTGCATTCAAGACAAACAATATGGATATACCAAATCTGCTTCCTTGCCTACCACATGTTAGGCAGCAAGAACAATCATGTCTTTCTGATCCAATGTAGTGAGTCTCTTGTAAAAAAGAAAAGAGAAATAAGAAAATAAAAACATAAAAGAACTTGTTAATATTGAGATGAATAAATGTAAGCCGAAGAATGGTAAATTAGAAATGAATGCATTCAAAGAGTAAATCCATTGAGAACGAAACCCTCTAAGTTAGGAGAGAGTAGGTGTTGTTGCCAATTCGATCAAACTAAGCCACATGTGTGAGCAATGGCCTACATTGGTTGTTCGTATAAGAGTAAGATGCATGAGCATGCCAAAGTCTACTCAACTTGGAGGTTTTGATTAAATCATTGGTGTCACCCGCATTGAGATGGACAAATTAGATACTGGACCAGAATCCAATTATCCTCTCAACCATTGGTTTATGCTCTGTTCAAGCGATTTGTGAAAGGGTAGGGGTTAGCCCTTCTAAATGAGTTTTATTGCCTTATGAAAATAAATGTGAATCTACGGCCTTAAGATTTTTTTTCTTTCACTAGTCTTTAGGTTTGTATGCCTTTTAAATAAACAAGAATGTACAAATAAATAAAATAAGCTTAAATAATGTAAACTTTATTGATATTGAAAGTGTATGGTCCATTACAATCAACAAAATACTAATCAACCATAAACATAAAAGAAATAAAATAAAGATAAATACATGATTTGTCTATTGGAACAGACAATCAAGGTGAGTGGTCAACAGGATATTACCAAATTAATGGTATGAATAACCGAATCGGAACTCGGTTGGACATCATCCTACAAATTAAGGTTGATGATATTTACTCCTACTCCCAAAGTATTGTACTAGGAGCCGGATTGAAATAACTATCTATGCTATACTAGGTTAAAGTAAGGAAACATAAATGTGTTTGGCGTGGAGCCTTGAGCACTTCTTCGTGTGCTCCTTTTATAGGTTGTCAAGGCGGTGAAAAGCTTCGCTGAGTTTCCTTGTTGCATATGAATCCTCACATTGCAGTTCTAGATATGAGAATATTTTTTATTAATCCAGAACTTATGGCTTGCATTGAAAAGAAATAACTCCAGTCAGATCCAGACCTGTTGGATTCTCAGATCTCCTTCTTGTACATAATCTTTTATGGAGACATTTGTGGCCCACTAAAGATCAAGCCTAGAATCACTAATGTTTCTTTGATGAAGACAACTGAACACTTTGGTTCTATTATAACCATCATGGTAATAGGGAGCGGTCGCGGGTTGCCCCTAAGGCGCTTGTATCTTGTGATACCCTTAATAGGGGGCCGAGAAGACTTGGGGTTGCCTCTCATGGTGCTCGGTCTTCTAGAATCCGCTATGGACGACTGATCTACTGAGGGAATACCCCTCGAGTGGGTCAGCCATATGGCTGTATGTTGGCGGTTGGGCAACCTAGCGTTGCCCAAAGTTACTTGGTCTAGTAGGATATTAATTCTCAAGTGATTAATAACTCTATTGGTTTAGGTGTCCTGGTTAGTTATAAGGTCGTTCCTTTCCATTGGTGGAGGCGGTGAAGGCTGACCTCAGGACTCAACTTCACTAACTCTAGTTGAAAGCTCAATGGGCTATTCTTCCTCATATCCACCGAGGTGAAGTATGGGACAATGCTTATCAATTTCTTTGAGTCTCATAAGGAGACTTTGGGCTATTTTCTCGTTTACTGTCATGCCCCAAACCCAGGGACGGACAGCTTCCGTGATGCCCTGAATCCGGCACTCGACTTCCATTCACCAAGTCCTGAGTTCGGCACACCACAAGGAAGATTTTTGACTGAATTTTTTTTTTTTTTGTATATACATGAAGTAATACCTGAGCATAAAGATCCATGATCAAATTACCAAGCGACACTCTCCAATAGAAATCTTGATGGTTACAAGTACAATGCTTTCCAAAAGGTACACAATGTCAATATTGCCAAATCGAAAAATAGATGCAATGCATCGAAAAAGTAAAGTCTTCCAAGCTACTCCAGCCCTGAAAAAATTGGAAAATAGGTGGCTTAGGCAAAAAGCCTAGTGAGTACACACGTGTGTACAGTGTGTCTTACATGCAAGCATGGTAAATATGTTATAAGGAAATCATATATGTGAAAGGCATGTAGCACGTAAAGTATGATGTCAATGCCAATACAATACATATGCGTCATAGTAACACTACAAGTCAATGCTACCAGCATCACCAAGTTATATTTTCATTTCTCCTATACCACAACCATAACCGTATTGCACGCATCCGTAATCACATCATCATTATCATATTGTCATACCATAATTATACAATATCAGAAATACTGACAAGTCCATGAGTCAAACAATATCAGAATACGCAATACATGAGATCAACTATACAAATGAGGAGTCATAAAGAATCAAATATCAGATGTCATATCTAAATCATATAAATGCAGAAACACAGGTAACCCAAAATGTCATATGCCGCAGATGTAATGCAATATGCGGTGCGAATGGAATGACCATGCTAGAGTGTGAAGTCAGGATGATAGTACGTAGTATCGCAGGCTATGAGGTCTATCACAAGGGACTTCTATCCAAACCAGTCCCATACCTAAATTTGGATAGTCAGACTCAATGTGGTAAACTCCTGATCTCAGGTTAGTTGCGCACCCCAACCAAAATCCTGGCCATTGCAAAGGTACACGTACAAATAGTTGCGCACCACCAGCCCGAGTGGATAGTGAATGAATGAATGAATGAATGAGTATGCAACTCCTGCTCAATAAGTCCACATATCAGTACAGTTCCTCTCTGGGATCATCACCGGGGTTTAGTACACTCCAAATGGCACTTCGCTCTCTCCCAGCAGCACAGTCCAAGTGAGCGTAAGAAACTTCACTATCCGCCTGACCAATAGTTTGCCAATACCTATCCGGCACGTTGATAGCGGACCCATTCACGAGCTGGTAAAACTCAACTTAGTATTGCCCCCTACCCTCGGGCGGGTAAGGCCACACCCCCTCTCAACCGACCACGACATAGTGGGAGACGCGGTCTCCTGGTCGGCACTCGGGCGCTCATGTATCCACTCGGTCTCGACGTTGGGGCGTCTCCTGGCCCGGAGGTTTAGGGATTTTCACCCAGGGACATCTATGGCGCCCGTATGCTAGAACCAACATTTCCAGTGTCCCGTCTGGCCATCCACGATATGCCTGTGGAGGCTACGACCCTGATGTTGTTAGGGCGTATAGTAATCATAATGCAAGATGCATGAGTCATATAATTCAGTCATGCAACAATCCAGTGCATACCGTGTACTCATGTGAGACAATCTCCACCTATCAGGGAGTCTCATAATCATCATGCCCAATGACATATGCAACGGTCAACCACCTCTCATAACAAACATGCAGATGATCCGTATGGCCATGTATCATGATGCTATGCTATCACATACTTATAATCGGCATCGGCAAGAATGGGCCTAACAAGGCCTAAGGGAAGGTCACAATGTGGACATTCAACCATCATTACCCGTCAATGTCGACATTTAACCAACATTGCTCCCAAGGAGTGACCCACATAAACATCAATACATACATCATGATGAAATCACACATCACATTGGTCCTCATATACATTGCTTTGGGTCTCACACAAGGGCCACACATTCATCGCATTGGGCCTCACTCATGGGCCCCATATACATCACATTGGGTCGTATCATATGGGCCTTACACATCGCAATGGGCCTCGGCACATGGGCCATGAATACATCACATCAGGCTTCACAACCCATGGGCTTTAAATACACAATAGGTGGGCCTACACATGGGCCTCAAATACATCACAATGAGCCACAACCCATAGGCCTAAAATACATCTCAATGAGCCACACCCATGGATCTCAAATACATTACATTGGGCCTCGCCCATGGGCCTCGAATACATTGTAAGTGGCCTTAAATCTATTTCACAGGTAGGCCACATTCCTGGGCCTAATACACATTACTATGGGCTACATCACAATGAGCTTCATCATATGAGCCGAAAATATATCTCAATGGGCTTTACTCATAGGCCATGAATACGTGGCTACACCAATTTTGATAAGTCTTATACTACAACCACTTCACATGTCACATAGTTAATGGCTCATATTTGGTGTCACATGGTTAAGGGCCAAGAGCTACGTTTCATCGTACCATTTACGGTTTAGCGATCACAGCATATAGAATCCAGGACCTTGATAGCATTAGCTTGGGTAACATAACCCTACATCACATTCGGTTAGTGTACAACTTAGTTATATGTGATTCAAGTGGCGGTATCTATATCGATAAGCACAAACCTATATTGTTGAATGGCCATCAATGCCACTTGATTTTATACGGTTAGGTGGCCTTGTATGTATTTCATATTCATACAATTAGATGACTACACATACTCCATATTCTTCACCATTGCCTATGATTAGGTGGCTATATATACATCAAATACCTACATAATTAATGGACCAAACAGGTATATCACACCCTCACACCACTAGAGTCTACATATTTGTTATAAGTAAACATGTTTAAGGTTTAAACACAAGTCACATGATTTTATTACTTAGGGTCGTACTCTAACCAAAGTGCCAAGTGATCAAGGGCTGTCCACAATCAGCCTATTTAAGGGATTAATCATCATTACTTCAAAAATCACAATGTCAATTCGTCATATATTCAACACATGATGATTACAAACTCTTGTCGAAGAGGCCCAATGGTTGGCCCAAACAAGATGACCACTGATGGGCCCATATAGCGTTCATTCAAAATGGGCCTTAACATTCTTGGGCCCACACATCAATGGAATTTACAATGAGTTCTATGTGGCAGAGCTCATAGGGCTTTCCCATGAGGTTAAGTCGTGTGTAACCCACTTAAGACTTAGGTTAGCTTTGATTCTAATCCAAATCTTAAAATGATATGAGGAAGTGAATGGTCTGCATGGATTAAATAGGTACACCATGGTGGCCTTAGGTTAGATTCAATAGTTAAGTCCTTATTCTCACAGCCTTGTATTGTATGGTCCAATTCCGGTTGGATTGACTGATCTTTGGGACAATGCCCTAAAGGGGACCTGGTACATGGGCTAGATGGGTTGAATATCTAATACATCATAAGGATGGCCCATAACAAATTTTCAATGATGAGAATTCAATTTGCATTATTTCAGGATGTACGACTATCTAATCATTGGATGGGCCTGAGTCTTAGTAACATATCGTAAAAAGGGTTGATAAAATATATAAATGACGAGGATCTTAAATATATATCATGTCATAACCATGGTGGATTAAGTGGCTTAACACCTACATCAAAGTGGGCCATACCACACACAAGTTGAGAGGTTTACCCTCCATTAAATATTCATAACCATTTGTTGGGCCTACAGAGATGTGGTTCATAAATCCGGCCCATCCATTATGTGTGTCCCACCTGGTTGAGGGGTCAAACCAAGTTTTAGATACATCCAAATTTTAGGTGGACCTAAGAAGTGATTTTACAAGCTCGAACAGTTCAAGGAGATCAAAGTTACATGGGTCCAAAGTGATGTATTTATTACATATACACAATTCATCTATTTTTATTTTTATTTATTTTTATTTTTAGAGATCATTTTATAGCATCATCTAAAAATGAATCATATCCAAAGATTATCTGGACCTCACCACAAACAGTAGTGGAGATAATGATTTCACCGTTAAACAATTTATAGGGCCCACCTTCATGTTTATTTTCCATCCAATCTGTCCATGAGGTCACAAAGACCTGAATTAAGGGGAAAAACAAATTTCATATTGCTCTAAAATTTCTGACCCAAAAAAAAAGAGAAGGGTTCCAATGGTACACGTTCAATCCCTGCTACTTCTGTAGTGTGGCCCACTTGATAGTTAGATCTATCTTATTTTTCTTCTCAAGCAGCCTTAAGACAAGCTCGCCAAATGGATGGACGGTTTGGATATAACACATGCCTCATGATCAGATTGGTCTAGCTTCTTATTTTTTAAAAAATTTTAATTTTATTTATAATTTTTATTATTATTATTTTTTAAAATGGTGTGGGCCACCTGAGTTTCATGTACGACTGAATTTTGGGGTATCCCACTTTTTAAAGTGGACCCATCGAATACACGGTGTAGATGCTTGACATGCATCCAGGTGGAGCCTGTGGTGGGGCCCACTTTCTTCCAGCGTCAGCAGCAGACGCTGCTTGCTGCAGCGTCAGACGCTGACAGCAACAGCGTCAATGCTGTTGTTGCCTTTTTTTTTTTTATATAAAATTTGTTTGTAGTTTTTCAAATATGGGGCCCACAACAGGATGATCTACTCCGTCTGCTGGGTTTTACGGCCTGGGACAGATGTAACAACCCAATATTCAATTTTCTGTTTTGACATACAGAAACATTTTAATGGGCCCTAACAGATTTTAACAGTTCATGTCATTGTTTTCTATGATGTGGCCCACTAGAGATTTGTATTGGCCTCATTTTTTGGCTCAATGCCTAAAATGAGCTGGGAAATTTAATGGACGGCGTGGATTGAATATATACATCATGGGTGGGGCCTGTTGTGGACCCACACCCCTGCCCTCGTATTCATACAGCTGGGACGCTGCTGGCTGCAGCGTCCGCTGGACGCTGGCAGCAGCGTCTCTCTCTCTCTTGTTTTTATTTATTTATTTATTTATTTATTTTTGTTATGTGTACGTGTGTGTGCATGGGTGTATATGTGTGAGTTATGAATCCCTCATCTTCATCTAAGTGGGCCACAAGTCTTTGATCAAAACGGTATTTGTATGCTGCCTTCATCTAAATAGCTAGGCATGGTTCCATGAAGGGTTCAGTTTGCATCCAAGTGCAATGGTGGGGGCTATGGTCAGTGATTCCCATTACATCATCATTATCACTATCATCACATTATCACTACAATTAATCAACAAAGAAAGCAAACCACAAGAGTGGAGGGGGGTGTACTCACCTTGATGGATTAGATGGAATGGTTGAGATGGATGGAATAGATGAAATTGATGGTTGAGATGGATGGAAGGAATGGGATTGTGGAGTTGATGGCCCACCAAGATCACTCCTCTCTCTCTCTCTCTCTCTCTCTCTCTCTCTCTCTCTCTTGTAGGAAATGGTGAAAATGATAAGGGATGGAGGGGTATTTGTAGAGAAATGGATAAAATTCTTGGTTAGGTTAGGCTAATGTAATTAATATTAGCTTAGGCTAGGATTATGGTAATTAATTCATGCCTTGTAATTAATAGTATATTAAAGGAGTATGGGATGACATGGTATGATGATATCATGTATAGTGTATGAAATAGAGAGGTGTTGACTTGAGGTGTACATGAGAGAGGGAGGGGTATGGGTGTGTGACATCACACACATGGGTAGAGATTCCCTCACCCATGTGTGGCATGTACATGTGTGTTTCACATGTGTTGTGCACATGTGTGGAATGAAATACATGGCGCATGCGCACATGATACACTTATTATTCTTCATGACGTATCTCACCAACGGAGTATCATACCGACGCACGGGTGGTACTTCCACGATCGTGGTGAGGGGGCGGTCGATATGAGATAGGTTTCGAGGTCTTGGAGTTCCGGTCAATCGGGTATGTACTACAAATGACCAATCCAAGTCTAGCTAAGGGCATCAATCAACATGCACATATGCATAGAAAATGGTACGGAATTGATAGGGTCTTTACATTTACTTTGATTTATGACTTAGATATTTTAGTAATTTGCTCCATACATTTGTTCAAAGAATGTAACAAAGTTACTAGAGAAATGCTAGGATGATGATCCTGCTTCAACATCGACTAGAAGCTCATAATGCTGAGCTATTTCTTGTTGCTATTCCACACCATTAGCCATTGAACTAGCCTTTTTCGATTTATGAGGCATTTTATCATATTTGAGAGATATAAGATCTACTAGGTCCCACTGGGTGTGCTAAAAAAGTGTTGTTATCAATTTAATCAAACTAAGTTGCACTTGTAAGCGAGGGCATGGATTGATGGTTCGTGTGAGAGTAAGATGCGTGGGTGTGCCAAAGTTTGCTCAACTTAGAAGTTTTGACTGAATCTTTAGTGTCCCCTGCGTTAAGTGGACAAATTGGAGACCGGACAAGAATCCAAGTATCCTCTTAACCACCGATTTGCAGTCTATTCAGCTGATTTGTTAAAGGGTAGAGGTTTGGTCATTCCAAATGAGTTCTTTTTGCCTTGTGATAATAGACGTTAATCTACAACCTTAAGGACTTTTTTTTTCACCGGTCTTTAAGTTTGTATGCCTCTCAAATTGTAACGTCTCGAAAAAATCCGTACAAAGACCCGAGTACCACCTCAGGCAGAAATCACTAAGGACCAAATCCTTTAGAAATTAGATGAAAATTAATTAGGTACTAAACTAAATTAATTAGTAGATTAGCTTGAACTTCTTTCTATATGAATCGTAAGACCCAAAACCAGTAGAATCGCTAACTCTACATTACCTAAAAACCTAGGATCAATCTCAAAACCCAATTGCTTTCGAGAGTAGCTTGAAACTCCGTTTCGGACCTGGACCGCGCGTCAAAAGTCCGATTACCGCGAAGCTATACGATTATGACCACCTTACTGAGCTTGACAAACATCTCGGGAATCAAGTCCAAATAGTACTTAGAAATGCACAACTTGAGCCCGGAGCGAAGTGTGTGAGAAACATGAATATTTTTATAAAACAGACTCAAACTTAAGTGAATTAGGCCGTTCACTTGCAGGCCAAATTTAAGGTTTCAGACCATCAGATTCTGACCCAACTACACCCTTGGATCAGAGAAATTTTTCTATACATGTCGGTGCACTTGTGACCTTGATCGAGAGACGATGACCGTTAAACTGAAACTGGTCCTCCGTGGTCGATTCATAAATCTGATCGGACCGAAATCTTAGCCTGGCTTAGATCTATCATCAGGGAACTTTCGCCAGACCGTATGCAGGAAATGGACCCCCAGATGGGCTTCGTTGGCCCGAAATAGCCACCCTTTGGCTATAACCTAAGTATACCATGGCCCTGGAGCTATTGGCGTCAGTTCTGGACCTATATAAGGGCCTTAACCCACCCCTCTCTCATTCCATACGAATTTTCAAACCCTAGGATAGAGAAGAGAGAAAAGAGAAGGAGAAGTGAGAGAGAGATGAGGTTTGCTGCCGGGAGTTGATCCCACCACTCCATGTGCTGAATCATCCCTCTTGTATCCCTACACCAGCTATTTCGATTCTATTTTTAGGTAAAAAATTCAAACTCTAATCTGTTTTAGGTATCTAAGTAGATGAATCGTCGAAATAGCTAACCTATTTTGTGATTTAGGTAGCTGTTGTGCCGTAAACGAAGGCATAGCGTTCGAACTGAGTTCGATACAAGTTTACCGACGGAAGGTGCAGACTATAAATATTTAGGTTATGGTTTTTAAGGCTTTCAATGTCAGCAATGATTTATGACTGACTTGATTGCAGTCACATGTGCTTAGATGCGATGTTTTTCGTGTATTACACATATATATGAACTATGTTGAATATAGTGCATTCCATGTGTTTGTTGAAATGTCTGAATGAAAATAGAATTATGATATGTGCTTGCCTTGATTAATGATTGAGAATATATGATTGTTGTACGTGTGACAACTCCCTTGTGAAAGGATTTGTTATAATATACTTTATAACTAATTTATTACATGTATGTTGATATGTGTAGTCTAAGTGTTTGATAAAATGTCTGAATGAGGAAATGCAGGTTGAAATGTATTTAATGAGGGTGTTGAGATAGGATTCTTAATTACCTTATCTATAGTTACAGTTTCCTTCATGTAACTTATCTTACTGCTACGTGATGTATGAATGAAATGCCTATATATGACAACTGCGTACTGTGTTTGTTAAAATGCTCAAATGAGATTTATATTTAGATTGGTTGTTACATGCTATATTTGACTATCACATGTGAATGAAATTATTTTGAAGTGTAATCGGGGCTACGATGTAGTCCAAGCAATCGGTAACGACTTCCGATCGAGCGGTTAAATCAGTTTAGCCACCACGGACCCATTCGATGAATCTGAGTCATATGGTGATTATCGATAGTGGTTAGGCTACAAGGAGTGCGTATGCGCTCCATGTCGATTAATTCAACGTGCGCTCGTACCATTCGAGCTTATCCAGTAACCCGATTGGCCTAATGTATGTTCACCATGTATAGACGTAACTGCTTGAATCTAAGGTACTACTTACCAATGAAAAGCCCGTTTAACCTTGGTACCACGATCTGCTAAGACTCATAAGCCAGACATGGTGGTATAGGACACCATGATCGAGTTGTTGGCCTACGCTGGGGTGATGAGCCTCCTCGTAGTAACCAGTGAGCAACCTAAACTCGTAAGCCGAATATGGTGGTATGGGACAATGTATTCGAGCTGTCGGCCTACGTTCAGGTGACGAGCCTCTTGTAGTGACATCGAGTATACACTAGGACTACGTTAATGTGACGAGCCTTCCAATGGTGACCTCGAGTATAAACTAGGCCTGCGCTGAGGTGACGAGCCTCTCCATAGCGACCTGGAACTACCTATCGTATGTGATTAACTAGGTTTCACGACCCTAGATGGATCATTGTTTGGGTTAATAATATAAAGGGAGGTACCTTAGCTTCCCAAACCTACTATATGAAGATGTCTAATTAAGAACTTGGCTAATCATGTACATGCACCGCATTGCATGTGCTTTTAACATTGGAGTTAAAAACAGCGGGAGTGTTGCATGCGCAACTGTGAGATGATGTTGTAAAGGGAGTGCAGGCGAGGGCATACATCATTAATACATATCGTCCTTGCATTAACCAGAGTATTTAGGAATGCTCATTGTATTGCTTTATCATTACTACTTGACTGAATTGATAACATGTTACCCTATGCCTTATAGCTTCACTGAGTTGATCACTCACTCCCACTCTAGGACAGTGTTTTAAAACACCAACCGGATTCTGTTGTAGTTTTAGGTGATGTCGAGGCTTACGAGGCGGAGCCTGACTTCTATGTTGACGATGAGGAGCTCTCCTACATGCAACTCTTTGGTGGGTCTATGTAAACCTGGAGTTGCATCACCGGGGTTACTGGGATATGAATTAGATAACATTACACTTTATCATTTTGTATATTTTGGAACTAAACATGTAATTATTTTAACCTGATATCATGTTCATACTCTGGGGATCTATAACTACTTATATGCTTTATATACTTATTACAATCTTCCGCTTACGTAACCCAATTGTCTCTTGAGTATGATATGCTGATTTAGTATAATCTCATTCATGTTTAATGCACTAATACAAATAACATTTAATCATCATTATCTATATTACATAAGTGATGCGTTGGAACTCGGGAGTTGGGCATCTGCTCGACCCTCGATTTTCAGGGCATTACACAAATGAACAAGAATGTACAAATAATCAAAATGAGGCTTAATAATGTCGACTTTATTAATATTTAAAATGTATGGTCCATTACAATCAATAAAGAACTAATTAAAGCAGAAACATAAATGAAACAAAACAAAGTTGTATACCTGATTTGTCTATCAAAACAGACGATTGAGGTGGGTGGTCGATAAGATATGACTGGATTAGTATGAACAAACGAATTAGAACTCCGTTGGACATGATCTTACATATTAAAGTTGATGATATTTACTCATACTCCTATGGTATTGTAGAGAGAGCCACTATACAGTAGTTATCTATGCTAGAATAGGCCAAACTAAGGAAAGATAAATGTAAAGTAGATAAGTGCTTCGAGCTCTTCTTCGTGTGTTCCTTTTATACCTTATTGAGGCAGTGAAACCCCTCGCTGAGCTTCCTTGTTGCTTCTAGATACTTCTTGCTTATGTTGTAGTTCTGGATACGGAAATCTCCTTGATTGATTCGTAACTCACAACTTATATTGGAAAGAAAAGACTCTAGTCAAATTCGGACTTGCTGGCCTCTCGGATCTTCTTCTTGTAGCTAATCCTTTGCAGAGATGTTCGTGGCCAACTAAAGATCAGGCCTAAGACCACTAAAGTTTCTCTTATGAAGAAAATCAAGCTAAGATTTACAAACCTCAAGGGTTAAACCTATACCGATCATGACTAGTCGACATCTTTGCTGATGGCCCACCTTGTCAACTTCGAGGTGTTAGATAGTCCAGATCAAACCACCTCCTTTATTTAACCACCCGTAAGGTGATGATTTCAAGTGAGGTGATATTTGACACCTAATATCGGTATGTCATCAGACCAGGTTGGGTTTAGTTCCCCCATTCTCTTAATTCCGATTAATGTATGGAATGAGGAACCTGATCGAATCGATGTGTTTGTTTCTCCAGACTTGGCTCCGAACTAAAGTCGAATTGATTTGGACATAGGTTCAACCTCCTGATATTTAGAACCTTCTCGAGCACTGGTGTTTTTCTGAACGTCTATGGGAAGATCTCCCATTTTGTAAGAATTACGAGAGACGGTCTCACCAAAAATATCATCGTCATATCCGTGATTAGATCTATTTCCTTGACAGGTCTTTTATAGCCATGCTAGGTACATTACCTCATAAATGGGCACGCTAATCGAAGCCATGTAGCATGTAATGATTCATCTCCCTAAAAGCATGCATAAGGGTCTGTACCATTGTATTAATAACGAAATGCGTAATGCCAAAGGAAGATCAACCGAAGATCTCTTTAAGTGTGAGTACGACTTCCACGTGTGCCAAAATGGAGTGCTACCACGTGGCAACTTTCTATTAGTCCATGTCAACGCACAAAAAATGAGAGTAAATAGTAGGTATATGTTAAAAGCTCTTTCGACTTGTTTGTTTTATTAATTACCATGTTCATGTAAAAGAACACCATTTACATTTGGCCACTTATTCTCGTGTTCCATTTTTACATTATTTTAATGTCAAATCATTTTTCAAATAAACTAATGCCATTGTTTGAATTCAAATTTTTTTTGGTAATACATAAAAAAGTGTAATTCTTATAAAATCTTTTACCTGTTTGTGAAATGCATCTATATTTGACTCATGATTTTTGTGTTTGATAAGGTCATGGTAAAATCACATTTTCTTTCAAAATAACCAGTGTAATTAGCCACTTTAGAAGAAAAGTGAAAGACTAAGGGCCTATTTGGTATGGATAATTGTAGTATTGAATTGCATTTGATGGGTTATAAATTCCGTCTAGCATTTGGAAACAATGAAAATGATAGAATTAATTTATATATCATGTCATCTAGTCACAACAGAAAATACGAGATTTCTTCCACTACACCTATGTCCCCCACATTGATGCATGTGCTTTATCCACTTTGTCCATCCATATGCACTCTTCGCACATGATAATCGAGTTGCATATGCATGTAGGTAGCTAGCATCAATTTTAAAATTTAGTCCATTGCTTACAATTTCATGGTCCATCAAACATAAGTTTCACTTATCATAGTGTTTTTTAAAGGAAGAATTTAGTTTTCCAACTTCCAATGAAATGCAAAGTAAATGAGTCATCATCATCATATTCAAGTATTTGTTTAAAGAGGAGTTATGGCTAGTAAATAAAGAGTCAAATTCACTTGGAAAAGTAGGTAAAATAAATTCTAATTATTATTATTTTCATTATAAAAGTAATTTTTACTATAATTTCAAAGTAAAAAAAATATAATAAAATTATCATTCCAATTTAATGGAAGTAATATTACCACACAATTATAATATTAAATAATCGTTATTCATTTACAACAATTTATCATTATGATTGGAAAGACAAACGACCCGAACCAGAAGATTGGATGGTCGAAATATCATGATATTTCTAGACAATTATATAAACATGTGTAACAACGGTGTTAATTCCACAATAAGTTTGCATCCCAAACATAATTGGGACAGAGATCCATCATATGGTTGAAGGTAGGCGCGAATTGAGTACTACCCCTGCCAAGACCTAGATAGAAATGGACGATCCTATTAGAGGATCTGTAGGGCCCACTGATATATATATATATATATGTGTGTGTGTGTGTGTGTGTGTGTGTGTGTGTGTGTGTGTTTTATCCATGTCATCCATCCATTTTAACAGGGATGAATTAAAAAAAAAAAAAAAAAAGAAGAGAGAGATTGAAGGCTTAAGTGGACCACACCATAGGAAGCAGTGGGGACTGAATTCATACAGTTGAAAACCTCATAAGGCCCACTGTGATGTTTACTTTCCATCTGACCTGTTCATAAGGCCACATGGGCTTGTATGAATGGAAAACATAAATATCTACTTGATTTAAAACTTTTGTGCCCAATTCAATCCTCTCTGCTTCCTGTAGTGTGGTCCACTTAAGCCTTCATTATGCCTTCATTTTAGGCTTGTGCCATAAAATGATCTATCAAAATGGATGGACGGCATGGATGGAACATATACATCACGGTGGGCCCTACATAACCCCTGAAAGGATCGTCTGTCTTAGCTAGGTCCTGGTGGGGTAGTACCCAATCCGTGCCCATTGAAGGAGCTCTAGATAGAGTGAGATGGCTAAATCATGTAACCTTCCTCATTTAATTGGAGTAATGCTTAGATGATGTAACTACACTTGATCAAAGGCTTTTAAACTTGAGATCAAGATCCAACAATTACTTGGAGATGTAGGTTGCCCCACATTGCACATAGAATTTGAATTGTCAATTGGTCTCTTTAATCTTTCATTTATTGTTTTATAAAAGTGTGGCCCACCTTATGCTTATCTTGCGGGTAAGATGCAAAGGAAATCTTGTCACAATCCAAGAGAGAATGGATATTCACAACGACCCCAATGCATGTGAAGATTGCTTGGACGAGTGCGTGACACACTATCTTTATATGATGTGACACTACACAACCTGCAGTTATAAAATAACCGTGCTAGCGTACATCGCATAGTACCTCACGGTACTTATGCTTAAGTACTACGGCTAACCAAATGCCACATGGATGAAACTTTCATGAGATCCACCCTGTCCATCAGTACAATGCCTCATAATTGTTGGGGGCCTTACACAAAACATTAAGATCTAGCCTCCCAAAACAAACCAGAATTATGGAATAATAATGCAATATAATAAATCAAAGCATAAACCACACAACACAAGAGATTTTTACGTGGAAAACCCTCAAAGAGGTAAAAAACCACGGGACCTTGTCTAAATCAACAATCCACTATGAAGTAGAACATTACAACCTTCTTCACTCACGCAGGAGTGGATAAACAATAAGAGAATAAAAGAAAAACGAAGAGATATAACTGATTACAAGGACGTAGAAGCGCTAAGATATCAAGTGCACAGTAGATCACTTCGACGAGCAGAACCTCCCTTCCATAAGCTTCCTCTCTCTCTTTCTCTCTTTCTCTCACACCTTTGATAGCCTTAAACCCTTTAGTAAACCCTTGTAAAGCTTTAAGAAACCCTCTTGTATATCCTATAAAGCCTTAGGTACCTCCTATTTATAGTTTAGGAAAATCCCTTTCGCACCCATTGCGAAAGGGCCTAAAAAATCCATAGTCTGCGCAAAATCGCGTAACGAATCTGCGTAACGTCAACTGGTCGAGCAGGGTCCACGACTAGTAGAGTGACTCACTTAACTGGTTAAGCACCTTCCTCAACTGGTCGAACACCTCGGAAAAAATAAACAGATGGTCACTGGACTTTGAGTCAAGCCCCGTTCGACCGGTCGAGCGCCACCCATGATCGGTCGAGCAAGGCTCACGACCGGTCGAGTCCTGGGAAGAAATCCCATCAAAACTCTCCCTTTCCGACCCAGGAGTGGTTCACCTTCTTCAAGCCAGCCAGGTTTCTACAAACCTCAAACTTGTCATTGAACAAAGCCTTGGTCATCATGTCTGACCCATTATTATCCGTGTGGACCTTCTCAAGCTGTAACACCTTATGTTCCAAAGTATCCCTAATCCAGTGATACCGAATCTCTATGTGCTTCGAAGTGGAATGCTGACTTGGATTCTTGCTCAAGTGTATAGCACTTTGACTATTGCAATAGACCACGTGCTCCTCCTGCTTCAGGCTAAGTTCCTGTAGGAACTTTTCATTTAAACTATCTCTTTACATGCTTCTGTGACTGCAATGTACTCAGCCTCTGTCGTCGACAATGCTACGATATTCTGTAGCTTGCTCTGCCAGGAGACCACTCCCCCTGCAAACGTGAACATGAACCCCGATGTAGACTTTCTAGAGTCTATGTCACCTCCATATCTGCATCTGTGTAGCCCTCTAACACAGGTTTACCGTCACCATAACATAGGCTCAAACTAGTTGAGCCTCTTAGATACCGTAGTATCCATTTCATCATTGCCCAATGCTCTTTGCCAGGATTATCAAGATACCAGCTGACAACACCAACCGCATATACTATGTCTGGGCGTGTACACACCATAGCATACATTAAACTTTCTACAGCTGACGTGTAGGGTATCTTTCACATCTCTTCCATCTCTGCCTTCATCTTGAGACACTGCCTGTCGCTCAATCTGAAGTAACCATCCAGTGGAGTACTGACTGGCTTCGCTGCATTCATATTGAACCGCTTTAGAACTTTCTCAATATACCACTCTTGTGACAGCCAAAGCTTCCTTCTGCTTCTGTCAAGGGTTATCTCCATTCCTAGGATTTTTTTAGTTAGGCCCAAGTCTTTCATCGCAAATGACTTTCCCAACTCCTGTTTCAACTTGTCGATATTCTTGATGTCTTTTCCCATGATGAGCATGTCATCAACGTATAACAGTAGAACTAAGAAATCACCATCTGAGAACTTGCGCGTGAACACAGTGGTCCGACTCCGTTCTGTCATACCTGTGCTTTAACATAAACGAGTCAAACTTCTTGTACCATTGCCGTGAAGCTTGTTTCAGCCCATATAAGCTCTTCTTCAGCCTACACACCATATGCTCTTTGCCCTTGACTTCGAACCCCTCTAGTTGGTGCATGTATATCTCTTCTTCTAGGTCATCATGGAGGAAGGCAGCTTTAATATCTAACTGTTCTATGTCCAGATCCATGCTAGCCGCCAACCCAAGCAACACCCATATAGATGTCATCTTCACCACTAGTGAGAATATCTCCTCGAAGTCTATGCCTTTCCTCTGATCAAACCCTTTCACCACAAGTCTGGCCTTGAACCTTGTTTATGAATTCTTCTGATCAACCTTCTTTCTGAACACCCACTTGTTGCTCAGAGCTTTCTTATCCTTAGGAAGTTTCACCATATCATAAGTGTGGTTCTTATGTAAAGATTTCATCTCCTCTTACATAGCTTTCAACCACTCCCCCTTATACTCATCGGCTAGGGGCTCGGGATAATCTTCTGAATCTCAACTATCAGTCAGCATAATGTACTCATGTGGCGAGTACCTCTCGGATGGCTGTTTGTCCCTAGATGACCTCCTCACTGTGGCTCAACAGGTGGATCAAGTGCAGGCTACTCCCCTGGTTCATCTTCTTAAGGAACTCCCTCATCCTCTGTACCTTGCTGTACTCCCCCATCATCAGGCACCACGGGAGGAATAATATGATTCACGTCCTCTAGCTTACCTGAACTAGGATGGTCCTTCTTTAGCTTACCAATATCTTCTATACATTGATCTTTAAAGAAAACCACATCTCTGCTCTTTACGAGCTTCTTCTCGGTCGATCCCATAATCTGTAATCGAATTTTTCATCATCGTACCTCAAGAACACACACTGCCTAATCTTCATATCGAGCTTGGACCTCTCATCCTTTGGTACGTGAACGGATGCCCTGCATCTAAACACCATGAGATGACTGTATGATGGATCCTGTCCAGTCCATACCTTCTCAGGTACTTCTCCATTCAATAGGGGTGATGGAGACCTGTTTATCAAATACACTATCCTGTATATTGCTTCTCCCCAGAACGTCTTGGGCAATTTTGCATGAGATAACATGCATCTGATTCTCTCAACAATGGTGCGATTCATTCGCTCAGCTACACCATTATACTGGGGGGTCTTGGGAATCGTCTGTTTATGCCGTATACCCAGGAACTTATGATACTCATGAAAGTCGTCAATGTATTCACCATATTGTCAGTGCGGATCCACTTCAATGATCTACCTGTCTTTCTCTCGACCATAACATAAAATAATTTAAACACACCAAAGACCTTGTCCTTGGATTTCAAAGTATAAACCCAAATCCTTCTAGATGCGTCATCTATAAAAGTAATAAAATACAATGCCCCACCCAAGGTTTTTATCCTCATAGGACCACAAACATCAGAATAAACCAAATCTAATGAATGCACTTTATTAACATGAGAAGCAGATTTAACGAATGAAACTCTAGTTGTTTCCCTGATAAGCAATCAATATATGTTTTGAGAGGTATACCTATCATGTTTGGAAGGAGTCGCTTCTTCGCTAGTAGCTGAAGCCCCTTTTCACTCATGTGACTTAGACGTCTGTGCCACATATCAATAGTTAAATCTTCCGTTGCATTACACTAACACTTGCCTTGTAAAGGGTGCAACACCTCTTTCTTCTAGCTGCGATCAATGAACCCTTGATGAGCTTCCAGCGCCAACCAGCAAACTGACTTTCATAGTCATCATCATCCAACCTTCCCGTCGACATCAAGATGAGGTGAAGGTCTGGGATATGCCTCACATCCCTGATAACCAATGTGCAGCCCACATTGGTCTTCACACAAATATCACCGACCCCTACGATCTTCGATACGCCAGAATTTCTCATCTTCACTGTCCCATAGTCACCTGACTTGTAGCTTGTGAAGAAGTCTTTACGTGGAGTCGTATGAAAAGAAGCTCTTGAGTTTATCACCCAGTCGGTGTCCTGACTCATAGCCATGAGACATATATCATGATCTGCTGAAAGAATAACTACAACGTCGCCATTTGAAGTGATTGTTCACTCCCCAAGTATAGGGTTGTGATGTAGTAATAAACTCGGTAAGACCGAGGTCGAATCCCAAGGGACTGGAACTTGTACGTTATCTGAAACTAAGTAGAAATAGAACTAGAATGAGATGAAATCTAAATCGATTGTAATTTGAAGAATAATGATGAAATATTAATCTAAAATTTAAGAGAATTCAGAAGTGGAAAACTAGGGATTCAGAGGATCCACTTATAGAGATCAGGGAGATCTTATGCCTATATTATAAATCAGGAAAATTAACTGAACTGCCATTGATATAGGTTTCAAGAGATGAAAGGTGTATGAATTAGAATGGATTCCATCACCAAACCATGCCCAGGAGACAAAGCAAACAACAGAATTAAACTAATTACCAACCAATCAATGTATGAAGGTTAAGAAGTACTGACATCCAACCATATCAGAGACGATGGTGAACAACAGGGCTTCCTGACGTCATAAACATAAAGAGGAAAAGAATATGCTCAAAGCCATTGCAGACCCATTGTAATTTCAGTCACAACAGACCATTAAAGACTGAAAACATTCCCTTAATTAAACCCAAATCAATATCAGATCAGTCTAAACAAAAGGCACAAGCAAAGAGGCATCCCATCACGCTACAAGCTTCACCTCTTAGCCCTAGCTAAGAGGTTTAGCCACACATGGGTAGGCTAATCTCCATAATCAGGAAAAACAAATAAACCATAAAAGAAAAAAAACTTTTCTAATCTTACTCTCCCTGGTGCTCCACGTCCAAGCCCCAAGCCAAGCTCCCTCAGCCTTCACCTTTTTTTTTTTTCCGTCGATTCTCTTTCTTCGTTCTTATAGGCAATGAGCAAGCCGAGGCGATGGTAGGAAGTTCCGTAGCCCATGCAGATGCTTTACGCAGCCAAAACTTCTTAGGGAATTCGTTCCTGCGCTGACCCTTGGCAGGGCCATGCTCGATGCAACTCTGACAAATCCAATCCGTTCATTATATTTGCTTCGAAAAACAAGCTGGAAATGGATGGTTTTTTTACTGGCTTTTGTGCGGCCCTCTTGAGCATTTTTTCGACTACCGTCCGAGTTGCGGTTGAACGGTGAAAGATTGATCGTTCATTGTATCATGCAATTCCGACCCCTAGGCATGAGTGATATGGTCCTCTTGAATTGCACGGACGGTTTGGATTGTCAATCCGACCGTGATCGGGATCACAGAACCGGCCCACAGCGGCCAATTTTCGCGTACGCACGAACAGGGCAGCGAATTCTCGTCCGCTGTTCTGATGGTGGGGCCCACTATCAGCGTTTATTAAAAAATCTACTCCGTTCAATGGCTTCGGACGATAAAACCGTCTGGGAAAGGGTGTTTTTGAAGCGAAATTGGTGCGGCCCACTTGATCTTTTGTACCGCCGTCCATTGTCCGTTTTAATGGCTAAACTCGAATATCCGTTGTCTTTTGGGATTCCGCCACCTAGGCGATGATCACGCCTATACTCCGGAGTGAATGAACGGGTTGGATTGTTCATATGAACAATGGGTGGGGCCCACTACGTGAAAACGAATGAACAGCATCGTCCGCTGTTTCCGGGTGTGAGACGGATCGGGTCAGTGCCCGCTGACCCGATTTCCTGGTCCAGTGCACCTTGAGTGCACCTCTGGACTGTGCACGGGCACGGCCAATGGTGGCCACTTGAGCTATATACAAGAGATCCATTCCATTCATCTATTTTTCCAAGCCTGAAGCATTTTCCAATGTCAGGTGGGCCCCAAATCGTGGATATGTGGGCTGATCTGTCTGTTGGGCCACTTCCAGAGTGATTCGGGAGCTGAAATCTGGCGTGTATGGTTCATTTTGGTCCCAGGTCACATATGGAGTTTCGAGTGAACGGATGGTATGGCTGAACCCCGCAATCTCGCATTTTGGACGTTTTTCAGCCACTTGAGCTTTGGTTTCTCGGTTTTCGGGGATCTCGGCGTGTAAATCCACCGATCTTGGTCCTGAAGGAAATCCCTTGCTCTGGTGACTTGAACATTAAATCTCGGTTTTTAGCATTTTGGTCAAGACTTGTAAATACACCCTACATTAAAAATACGATTAAATCTGACCATTAAGCAGTATCATGTTCGTTAATTCATGTAATCAATGGGGTCTAATATGTAATATTTGACCCTCAACACAACCCCCAACCAGCATTTTGCTAGTCCCGAGCAAAATATGCGAAAAATAAGTTGAGAATTACAAGACAATTCTTGTGAAGCCGAGTGATATTTTGAAAAACAATCCAGATATGAGAAATCTTAAGATTCATGAATGTTGATTATCAATTTCTCCTGGCCTCTCATGCACAGTGAATTTCATAATCAAGTTCAAATATTAATCCATAAACTAGAATAATTTTAAACATTGAGTTCCATGGTTGTATAGTAAAATCTCGACCTATCATCATTAAAAGATCAAATTGTCGATTTCATGATATCATTGGCAATCAATCAGAAAATTCATAACTACCATCACCTAAACCAGAACTTTGCCTCACAGATCATTCTTTCATTTTCTAGTTTTTTTTTTTTTCCTTAATTGAAAACAATGGGAATCAAATTTTCACTTATAGGGAGCAAACCTATGGTGAAAATAATGAAGGACTGCCTAACTCGTTAATCATAGAAAATCAAATCCACACCTATCGTGGGAGCAAACCCATGGTGCAATTCTTTTTATACCCCGATGGCCAAATCTTTTAGGGTTTCTTTCATGCTCAGAGTGATTACCAAGTTAATCCTTGATGGGCTTTAAATCGAACCCTTAATGTGAAAGCGAGATGTGACATGTGGAATCATGACTCAATTAATGTTTAAAACTTCTAATCATGGATTAACAATTCAAACTTAACCCTGAAATCTAGATTTGAATCCAAAAGTCATGAATTACCAACATTACGTATCTTAAAATTCTAAATCCAGGATATATGCAACAAAATCACTTTGAATTCACTAGAAAGTCGGAAAAAAGTTAAAAATTTTCACAATTTTTGCTCAAGACGAAGAAAATCCGATTAGGTAACCTAATCTCCCACCCCCAACCTAAAATCTACATTGTCCTCAATGTAAAAGATATGAGCATGGAATGCACATGGGACAACGAAAGTAAAAGAGAAGTGATGGGAAGATAGTACCTGAATGATGAATCGTGAGAGACTTTCTAAGAGATCTCAACATGAGAGCGGGTGAACACGAGAGAGAAAGCCACACAAAAATAACAAGAAATAAACTCCTACCTATACCACTTTCACAGGTGTTCTCAATTGCATTTAGCGCATGCAACAAGCCTTTAAACCCCTAGGTTGCCCCTAGCGGACGAGTTGTAGTCTCATGAGGGTTTGCAGTAATGTTACCCACAAATATTGAACTAGCAAAATGAAATGAATTGAAAAGCTGGGTTACCTCCCAGGAGCGCTAAGTTTACCGTCTTCAGCCAGACCAAAGCAACTACTCTAATCCTATGAAAGCGATAAACCTACCTATACCTCCATCAGACTAGGAGATCAGTCCTGGTAAACAGGATCAGTCAGAGGCATGGACATGTCCTCTGAATCAAATTTCTCGACAAATGGCTTTAAATGATGTCCATTTACTTTAAACTCTTTGCCATTGTCGGGATCTCTTATCTCGACGGCCCCATGAGGATAAGCAGTAACAACAATGTAAGGGCCGATTCAACGAGATCGAAGCTTACCCGAAAAGAGATGTAATCGAGAATTATACAAAAGGACTTTCTGGCCTGGCGTGAATGATTTTCGTAGAATATGTTGGTCATGAAACGCCTTCATCTTGTCCTTGTAAATTCTCGAGTTCTCGTATGCGTCGTTCCGGATTTCTTCAAGTTCATTCAACTGAAGTTTGCGTAGCAAGCTAGCGTTGTTCAGATTGAAATTTAGATTTTTGATCGCCCAATAAGCTCTATGTTCCAACTCCACAGGCAAGTGGTAAGCCTTCCCATAGACGAGTCTAAAGGGAGACATTCCAATAGGAGTTTTAAAAGCAGTACGGTACGTCCATAAGGCATCGGTCAATCGAATTGACCAATCCTTACGGTCAGGGTTAACCGTTTTCTCCAATATGTGTTTGATCTCCCTATTAGAAATCTCAGCTTGCCCACTTGTCTATGGGTGGTATGGGGTGCTCACCTTATGAGAGATACCGTATTTCTTCATTAAACTCTCGAATGGCCTATTACAAAAGTGTGAGCCCCCATTACTAATAATAGCTCGAGGCGTTCCAAATCGGGAAAGGATGTTCTCTTTTAGGAATTTAATGACCGTGCGATGGTCATTATTCCGACACGGAATCGCTTCGACCCATTTAGTGACATAGTCTACGGCAAGCAAAATATATAAATTCCCATAAGATTGGGGGAATGGTCCCATGAAATCAATGCCCCAGCAATCAAATGCCTCTATGATAAGAATGGGATTCAACGGCATCATATTTCGACGGGACAATGCTCCCAATTTCTGACAACGCTCACAAGCTTTGCAAAACTCATGAGTGTCCCTGAACATAGTGGGCCAATAGAAGCCACACTGCAGAATCTTGGCCGTGGTCTTTTTTGTAGAAAAGTGACCACCACAGGCCTGTGAGTGACAGAAGGAGATGACACTCTAATGCTCATCGTCTGGCACACATCTCCTCAAGATTTGGTCTGGGCAATATTTAAACAGATATGGATCATCCCAGAAGAATTTGCGCACCTCGGTGAAAAATTTCTTCTTATCTTGCGCAGTCCAATTTGTCGGTATGGAACCTGTAGCAAGATAATTAGCAATATCAGCGAACCAAGGTGAATGGGAGACTCTGAACAGTTGTTCATCAGGGAACATGTCATTGATATGTGTCGTCTCAAGGGAATCAGAGGTATTAAGACGAGAAAGGTGATCGGCCACTACGTTCTCTACTCCCTTTTTATCTTTAATTTCCAAATCAAATTCTTGGAGTAGAAGGATCCATCGTAAAGCGGGGCTTAGAATCATTCTTAAAGAAGATACTTGCCGCATGATCTGTATAGATAATGATCTTGGATCCGATCAGGTAAGACCTAAATTTGTCCAAGGCGAACACTACGGCTAAGAGTTCTTTTTCCGTAGTCGAGTAGTTCACTTGGGCGGGATTTAAAGTCCTACTCGTAATGGATGACGTAGGGCCTCTTATCTTTTCTCGGCCTAGAACGCTCCAAGAGCATAATCGAGGCGTCGCACATAAGCTCAAAAGGAAGGCTCCGGTCGGGTGGTCGCATGATAGGTGCGATGGTTAACATGCCTTTAAGCTTGGTGAAAGCTTCTGGCATTGCTCGGACCACTCGTATGGAACATCCTTTTGAAGAAGATTACATAAAGGACGAGAGAGGAGACTAAAGTCCTTTATGAATCGCTGTAAAATCTGCGTGTCCTAAGAAGGATCGCACGTCACGATGTTCTTAGGTGGAGGTAGGTTAGAGATAAGATCGATTTTTGCCTTATCTACCTCAATTCCCTTGGACGAGATGATATGTCCAAGGACAATCCCCTTATGAACCATGAAATGACACTTCTCCCAATTAAGTACCAAGTTCTTTTCTTCACATCTTTTCAGCACACATTTAAGACCTTCCAAGCACTTGCTGAAAGATGAACCATAGACAAAGAAATTGTCCATGAAGACCTCTAGATATTGCCCCACCATATCAGAAAAGATACTCAACATACATCGCTGAAAGGTGGCAGGGGCATTACATAATCCAAATGGCATCCTTCGGTAAGCAAAGGTGCCATAGGGACATGTAAATGTGGTCTTTTCCTGGTCCTCAGGGGCAATTTCAATCTGATTATAGCCCGAATACCCGTCAAGAAAACAGTAATAGGAATGACCAACTAGCCTTTCCAAGATTTGATCGATGAAGGGCAAAGGAAAGTGATCCTTCCTTGTGACGGTATTCAACTTTCTGTAGTCAATGCACATTCTCCAAAATAGAGTGACTCTAGTTGGCACGAGTTCATTATTAAGCATTGGCTACGATGGTGATTAGGACTTCTTAGGAACCACCTGAGTTGGACTCACCCATTGACTATCAGATATAGGGTATATGATACCCACATCCAATAGTTTGAGAACCTCGGCCTTGATCACTTCCTTCATGTTTGGATTTAGTCTACGTTGTGGTTGCCGAGCGGTTTTCGCATTTTCCTCAAGATATATGTGGTGAGTACAAATCGAGGGGTCGATTCCCTTGAGGTCCGCTATCGTCCATCCTAGGGCTCCTTTATGCTCAATGAGGGTAGATATGAGCATACTCTCCTGTTCTTTCTCCAGGTGGGCAGAGATCACCACCGGGTATGTCTCATCTTGACCTAAATAGGCATATTTCAAATCAGAGGGAAAAGGTTTTAGGTCAAGCTTCGGTGCCTTGAGGTTAGACGGTAGAGGCACTACATCAGTTTGTGGCAATTCTTCAAATTGTGGCCTCCACCAGTTAACTTCAAGTACCGGTGCAGTATTAAGCAAGGCACACGTCTCCCTAATCATATCATCATCAAACTCATGGGAGTGGGCCAAGCACGTCTCTAGAGGATCAAAGGATAAGGTAAGGGGTGTCCTATCTTCCACGAAAGTATCGATCATGTTAATGTCGTAGACATCGTCATCATCCTCCTGCGTTGCTACGTTATTGAAAAAGATGTTTGACTCTAATGTCAAATTTCCAAAAGACATAGTCATGACACCATTCCCGCAATTGATGATTGCATTTGACGTGGCAAGGAATGGGCGACCAAGAATGACAGAATCGAGTGCTCATGTTGTTGATGGGTTCGGTGTCAGGATGATAAAATCTACAGGGTAGTAAAATCTATCGACTTGGACTAACACATCCTCAATAATCCCTCTTGGTACATGAACAGTTCGATCGGCAAGTTGTAGTGTGGTTAAGGTAGGTTTTAACTCACCCAATCCTAACTGTTTGTATACCGAGTAGGGGATTAGATTAACGCTCGTTCCCAAGTCAAGAAGTGCATGATCAATTCGATGGTTCCCGATTACACATGATATGGTCAGCTACGGATCCTTGAATTCTGAGGCACATCTTGCTTGGGATGACACTCACTTTCTTAGTTAAGAAGATCTTCTTTTGAATGCTTCTTAGTCTTTTGGTAGTACATAGGTCTTTCAAAAATTTTGCATATAGAGGAACACGTTTTACGACATCAAGTAGAGGAATGTTGACTTTCACTTGTTTCAACACCTCAGAATATCCCGAGAGTTAGAAAAGACGTTTTGGTGCAACCAACCGTTGGGGGAACGGAGCAACCGGCTTTTCTAGAAGTTCGGTTCTAAATTTTGTGGGACATCATGAGATCCATCATTATTGTCCTCTTCCTGGTTCTTGAGCCTTTTAGGGCCTAACAGGAAGGGTTTTATCAATGATCTTCCCACTCCTAAGAGTGGTGATGGATTAACTGTCCCATTTGATTTGAAAGAGCCGGGATCATTTATCTCATAATGCGGTTTAGGATTGGGAGCGGTTATGCGGGAAGCATCCCTTTTCTATAAGTCATACGTGCGAATCTATTTATCGCATAAAGTACGTAAGTCCACGCCTTTGCTGAGTCGACTCTTGTATGGGATTTTGAACCGGTTCTTCTTGAGGTTTCCCCTGATTTTGATTTTGATTTTGATTAAAGAAACTTTGAGGGGTAGCAGTTTGTCCATTCCTCCAACTAAAATTTGGATGATTTCTCCAACCAGGATTGTATGTATTGGAGGTAGATCCATTGAAAGGTCTTTGATAGTTATTTACGGCATTAGCTTGCTCATTCAACACTCCTCGAAAGGCAGATATGGTAGGACAATTTTCAGTTGTGTGAATGTTGCAATCACAGATGCCGCAAACAATTTCATTAACCTTATCCTTCTTTCCTTCCATGGCCTCGACTCTTCGCATGAGATTAGTCACTTTAAAATTTACATCATCCTCTTCTTTCAGGAGATATACTCCACCTTTCTCCTTAGATTGAGTTGGCCTAGGCGTGGTGTTTGATTTTGGGTAATGGTCCCATGATTGTGCATTCTTGGCAAGTCTATCGAGGTAATCCCATACCTCATCGACTTCTTTATTCATGAATTCTCCATTACACATTGTCTCGACCAGTTGGCGCATGGAAGATGTCATCCATCATAGAAAAATTTGTAATGCGCCACATTTCAAAACCGTGTTGTGGGCATGAACTGACAAGATCCTTGAACCTTTCCCAACATTGGTAGAATGTTTCATCTTCCTTTTGGGCGAAGTTCATGATTGCTTTTCTGAGGGTAATCGTTTTATGATGTGGGAAAAATTTCTTTATGAATTCCCTCTGCAAATCATTCCATGTGCCAATGGATCTAGGACGCAATGAATGTAACCACGTCTTAGCCTTCTCTTTCAAGGAAAAAGGAAAGAGTTTCAGCCTGATTGTATCCTCGGATACATTGGGAAAGTATAAGGTGGCTACGATCTCATCGAACTCTTTCAAATGTAAGTATGGACTTTCTGATTCAAGCCCATGGAATTTAGGAAGGAGTTGGATAACTCGGCTTGATGTCCATCTGTCCTGTATTTTCAGGAAAAATCATGCATGAGGGCGTACTCACCCCCGCCGGTTGTAAATAATCCCGTAAAGTACGAGGCGGGAGTGTTTGATGCACCTCATTCTCATCCATATGTTGAGGTAGTGCTTGAGGTTGATTTGCAGTCATAACCTCATGTACTTCCTCATCCACATGTTGAGGTAGTGCTTAAGGTTGATTTGCAGCCATAACCTCAATTAACTCAGGGGAATTCGAGCGGTGTCTAGTCCTGCGATGGACAGTCAACCCCTCAACTAATCCTCCTTCAGTCAAGAGACGTCGAGTGTCGTCACGGGCCCACTTGGGCATGAAACACTCGCAGCCCTCAATTAAATTCTAAACCTAATCCTAAGAAAGAAAATGAAAATCTAGAAAGAAAGAGAGGGTTGGGAGGAAGTTACCAAATTGGAGTCCCTAAGCTAAAGACCGCAAAACAAAACAAAATAAGTTAGTTTCTGAAGTAAACCAAATCTAAAGAGTTAAAAAATCTAGAAAATTAGAAAGAGTTTACCAAATTAGAAGTTCTATCCTAACAACCTACAGAATAGGAAATAGGTTAGTTCTATGAATCAAATAAAAAACAAAATTAAAAATTAAAATTAGTAAAATCCTAATCTTAAACTAACTATAAAACCAATTAATTTCAGAAAATCGTAGCCCTCGGTCAACCAAGAATCCACGCTAAAAACTTGTTCACTCCCCAAGTATAGGGTTGTGATGTAGTAATAAACTCGGAAGCGAGGTCGAATCCCAAGGGACTGGAACTTGTACGTTATCTGAAACTAAGTAGAAATAGAACTAGAATGAGATGAAATCTAAATCGATTGTAATTTGAAGAATAATGATGAAATATTAATCTAAAATTTAAGAGAATTCAGAAGTGGAAAACTAGGGATTCAGAGGATCCACTTATAGAGATCAGGGAGATCTTATGCCTATATTATAAATCAGGAAAATTAACTGAACTGCCATTGATATAGGTTTCAGGAGATGAAAGGTGTATGAATTAGAATGGATTCCATCACCAAACCATGCCCAGGAGACAAAGCAAACAACAGAATTAAACTAATTACCAACCAATCAATGTATGAAGGTTAAGAAGGGTACCGACATCCAACCATGCCCGAGAGACGATGGTGAACAAACGGGGCTTCGACGTCATAAACATAAAGAGGAAAAGAATATGCTCAAAGCCATTGCGAGACCCATTGTAATTTCAGTCACAAGAGACCATTAAAGACTGAAAACATTTCCTTAATTAAACCCAAATCAATATCAGATCAGTCTAAACAAAAGGCACAAGCAAAGAGGCATCCCATCACGCTACAAGCTTCACCTCTTAGCCCTAGCTAAGAGGTTTAGCCACACATGGGTAGGCTAATCTCCATAATCAGGAAAAGCAAATAAACCATAAAAGAAAAAAAACTTTTCTAATCTTACTCTCCCTGGTGCTCCACGTCCAAGCCCCAAGCCAAGCTCCCTCAGCCTTCACTTTTTCTTTTCTTTTTTTTTTTCCGTCGATTCTCTTTCTTCCTTCTTATAGGCAACAGCGGTGGCCGAGCCAGAGGCAGTAGCTGGAAGTTTCGCAGCCCATGCGGAAGCTTTACGCAGCCAAAACTTCTTAGGGAATTCGTTCCTGCGCTGACCCTTGGCAGGGCCATGCTCGATGCAACTCTGACAAATCCAATCCGTTCATTATATTTGCTTCGAAAAACAAGCTGGAAATGGATGGTTTTTTTACTGGCTTTTGTGCGGCCTACTGAGCTTTTCAGACTACCGTCCGAGTTGCGGTTGAACGGTGAAAGACTGATCGTTCATTGTATCATGCAATTCCGACCCATAGGCATGAGTGATATGGTCCTCTTGAATTGCACGGACGGTTTGGATTGTCAATCCGACCATGATCGGGATCACAGAACCGGCCCACAGCGGCCGATTTTCGCGTACGCACGAACAGGGTAGCGAATTCTCGTCCGCTGTTCTGATGGTGGGGCCCACTATCAGCGTTTATTGAAAAATCTACTCCGTTCAATGGCTTCAGGATGAAAAACCGTCTGGGAAAGGGTGTTTTTTAAGCGAAATCGGTGCGGCCCACTTGATCTTTTGTACCGCCGTCCATTGTCCGTTTTAATGGCTAAACTTGAATATCCGTTGTCTTTTGGGATTCCGCCACCTAGGCGATGATCACGCCTATACTCCGGAGTGAATGAACGGGTTGGATTGTTCATATGAACAATGGGTGGGGCCCACTACGTGAAAACGGATGAACAGCGTCGTCCGCTGTTTCCGGGTGTGAGACGGATCGGGTTAGCGCCCGCTGACCCGATTTCCTGGTCCAGTGCACCTTGAGTGCACCTCTGGACTGTGCACGGGCACGGCCAATGGTGGCCACTTGAGCTATATACAAGAGATCCATTCCATTCATCTATTTTTCCACCCCCTTTAAGGGGTTGAGACTAAGCCTGAAGCATTTTCCAATGTCAGGTGGGCCCCAAATCACGGATATGTGGGCTGATCTGTCTGTTGGGCCACTTCCAGAGTGATTCGGGAGCTGAAATCTGGCGTGTATGGTTCATTTCTGGTCCCCAGGTCACATATGGAGTTTCGAGCTGAACGGATGGCGGGAACCCTGCGATCTCGCATTTTGGACGTTTTTCAGGCCACTTGAGCTTTAGTTTCTCAGTTTTCGCGGATCTCTGGCGTGTAAATCCACTGATTTTGGTCTTCTGGAGTCCGTCCCTTGCTCTGGTGACTTCTGAACATTAAATCTCGGTTTTTAGCACCCTGTTTCGGTCAGCACTTGTAAATACACCCTACATTAAAAATACGATTAAATCTGACCATTAAGCAGTATCATGTTCGTTAATCCATGTAATCAATGGGGTCTAATATGTAATATTTGACCCTCAACAGTGATCGCAGTGAAATCTGATTCATCTTCTTTCTCCTTTCCTTTTCCTTTCTTGTCGTTCTTCTTACCACGACATTCATGATTGTAGTGGCCATTCTTGCTACAATTCCAGCAATCAACATCATTCATATTACTCGACTTGCCTCTTGATTTATTTCAGGCCTTCCTGCCCTTTCTGTTCTTTCCTCTTCCCCGTTCCTGTGTCACAAGGGCCTCTTGTTGAGTGGACCCTTGAGACTTCCTCCTTGTCTCCTCATTGAAGAGACAGCTAGTAACCTGTTCTATGAAAATCTTTCTGTCTGGCGCGGAGCTATTTAGAGACACCACCAATGTCTTCCAACTATCAGACAATGAACTAAGCAATAGCAAAGCCTGCAATTCATCATCCAGGACCATCTTCATAGAGGAGAGTTGGTTCATTATATTGCTAACCTCATTCATGTGTTCGGCCACAGAACCACCATCCTTGAACTCGAGATTCACAAGTTGCCTTATCAGAAAAATATTATTACCGGCTGTCTTCCTCTTATACAACCCTTCCAATTTCAGCCATAGGCTCGCGGCTGAGGTCTCTGTAGACACATGGTGGAATATAGAATCATCTAGCCATTATCTAATAAACCCTACCACCTTTCGGTCCATCTTCTTCCAATCATCATTATACATATCCTTGGATTTTGCTGATATGCCTAAAATTGGAGAATATAATCCTTACAATAAAGCAAGTCCTCCATCTTAGCCTTCCATATGGTCCAGTTAGAACCATTGAGATTGATCATTCTTTGTGAGCCACCTTCCATAATTCCAAACCAAACCTACTCCGTTCAATGAACTTAGCTCTAATACCACTTTGTTGGGGGCCTTACACAAAACCTTAGGATCTAGCCTCCCGAAACAAATCAGAATTATGGAATAATAATGCAATATAATAAATCAAAGCATAAACCACCAACATAAGAGATTTTTACATGAAAAACCCTCAAAGAGGTAAAAAATCATGGGACCTCATCCAGATCAACAATCCACTATGAAGTAGAATGTTACAACCTTCTTCACTCACGTAGGAGTAGATAAACAATAAGAGAATAAAAGAAAAACGGAGAGATCGAACTGATTACGAGGACGTAAAAGCGCTGAGATATCAAGTGCACAGTAGATCACCTATACGAGTAGAACCTCCCTTCCACAAGCTTCCTCTCTTTCTCTCACACCTTTGATAGCCCTAAACCCTTTAGCAAACCCTTGTAAAGCTTTAGGAAACCCTCTTGTATATCCTAGAAAGTCCTAGGTACCTCCTATTTATAGTTTAGGAAACTCCCTTTCGCATCCCTTGCGAAAGGGCCTCAAAAATCTGGGATCTGCACAAAATCGCGGAACGAATCTGCGTAACCTTGATTGGTCAAGTAGGGTCCACGACCGGTCGAGCGGCTTACTTGACTGGTCGAGCACATCAGGAAAAATAAATTGATGGTCGTTAGACTTTGAGTAGAGCCCCGCTCGACCGATCGAGCGCCACCCACAACCGGTCGAGTGAGGCTTACGACCGGTTGAGTCCTGGGAGGAAATCCCATCAATAATCACCTTGAAAACTAAAAATCATAATGATTTAAGACTCATACAGTACATGGGGTAGGAAAAAGTTGGTAAGGGATGTGTACCTTTAGTTTTGTGTAGGGCCACCATGGTTTTTATATACCATCCAAACCATTCATCTGATGCGTCTCATCACGATGAAATGTTTACCTAAAAATTTCAGTATTCCAAAGCTAATCTGGGCCAAACCAAGATATTTATATACACACATATATAAATATATATAATTTTAAATTGAGGCACACATGAGTGTTGAATCAACCTAATTTATGAGATCTTGGCCATACAAGGGATGATTTACCTAATGGGATGGCGTGGATTTCATATGCATTAAGTCTTATCCCCCTATGGTAGAGAAGGCAATCCCAACAGTAGCCAACATAACGTACGCAAGTGTTTTATTTTTGAAAATATTCAAAATATGACAAGAACAATGCCATCTTTCCATCTTCCCAAAGAGATGAAGGAAAATACAATCGTCTACTATAGTAGGCATATGGTTTCGTGCGGGATGAGTATTTTAATTTAATGTACCACATATTTTATTAAGTTCACACGATGGGCATACGTGTGGTGAAGAAAGCTGAGTTGGGTTGTTTTAGACAAGAGCATTTCTTGATGTAGCCAAATAGTTAGAGTTAGTTTGACCCTCACTCTCCATTTGCATAAAGAAAGGGAGAGGTATTACCTGAGATTGCATTAGAATACTATGCAATAATAGAGTTGCCCACTTGTATCTGGAATTAGAATTGGCCACAGATCTTGGGGTTAGATCTTTTTGGTTGAATCTCCTAGACGGTGGATTTTCTATTACATTGATTGGATAATGCTAGTAGCATGAGGTGATGGTGGGTGCCACGTAAGACTAAGGCATAAAAGAGTCCTGCATTGGAGGGGCTTCTATAGGTGGAGAGAAACTTTAATTGTCTAGACCCTCCGGTACCCACCTTGGTATTGGTCGAGGCTAGGCCACCATGATGTATGTGTTTTATCCAGGCCGTCCATCCATCTTGCCCGCTCATTTTTGGGCATGAGCCCAAAAAAGAGGTAGATCCAAATATAAAGTGGACCATACCACAAGAAACAATGATGATTGAACTCTTGCCATTAAAAACTTCCCAAGCACCACTGTAATGTTTATTTTCCATCCAACCTGTTGATTAGGTCATACAAACGGATGAAGGGAAAGCACATGCATCAGCTTGATCCAAAACTTTTGTGGCTCGAGAAGTTTTTAATGGTGGGCGTTTAATCACCACTTTATGACCTACATGAGATTTGAATCTTTCTCATTTTTGGGCTCATGCCCTAAAATGAACTGGAAAAATGGATGGACATAGTGAATAAAACAGATACATCATGGTGGGGCTCATAAATCTCTTCCAACATCGACCAGTAACGAGGTGGATATTGGAGGGGTTACTATTGAATCTGAATCGAAATTATGAGTCCCATTTTAAGTGTATCTAAAGTTGCTGGACTATGGAAATGTTAGAGTGGCGGGTATCATTGGATTTTAGAAATGAAAACATCCAATGGACTTGTATTGGTTTGTTACAACCATATTAGATGGGCGAAAGGATGTCACATGGCAGTTTTATATACGATGTGGTGTAGTTAAAATTTTAAAATAAAGAAGTTATAGATGTGTACATGTGGAAAACATTAAATGATAGATTCGTATAAAAACAATTATCTAAGTATTAGATGTTAGTCCCATTAAAAGCGACCTTTTGCAAAGTCAAGACTCCAGTAACATAAAAACTCTAGTAAAGCTTCCTATGCAAAAGTCTAGTGACATGAAGATTCTAACAAAGTTTCTTATACATGTTGATTGACTGAGATTGCAAGAGCCTCACGTGATCTCTCTTGTACACATGACTAACATAATAGGCTATACTTACGTGAAAGATCAAGAAGAGTTGTACGATATCCCTCACACTGTCGAATGCTATGTGCGATCAATATTGCCTTTCAGAGTCTATAAAAGCAACACTCAAATATGAGCTCAAGACCTCACGCTAATACATTTGCACACAAACTTTCAACTATACACTGTTTATCTCATTCGTCATTTATAGACATCTATTAGTTTAATTTTAGTTTCTTCCACTTCTGTCTAGCACTACATTGCAGTAAGTTCAAAGCCTTGAGTTTCTTAACTTAGTCTTGCTACTATCCAGCGTACTACTATAGTATGCCAGTAGGTTAGTATAAATATACACAACCTCATCGTTGGATCTCCAGGTTATTGAGTTCTTAGTTACTTAGTACATCTGTGATATCATTTTTCTTATGTCACATCATGACCCTCATATGACCGTCTGAAATTTTGCACAATCGTCTCATGACCATCTAGCTTTAGAGCACTGTCAAGATCATAAATGGTTTCGCCAACATAGATCACCGTAAGTAACCTCTTTTGCTTATTTTCTTTTCTTTTTGGTCAATTGTATTGTATTAACACTTTGATTGATAAAATCTGTGATCAAGTCATTATTTTTTATTTGTCCATCTTTTATTACTTTTATTGAGAAATGCAATCTAAGCTATCACTATTGAAAGAAATGTTATTGTCTTTAAGGCAAAAATGATTCATGTAAAAGAATTAACCTTCACCTTCATCAATTATACGATCTCTTTTAACAATTGGTGGCTGAATAGTCAAGCCAACCTTCATATATTTAGTCCTAATTCAACTAATTCGACGCCTGGAGTCAGAAGCGTTTAATTTGATTCAAGTCAAACACGACTCTAGCAAGCTTGCCATCTAATCTACTCACACAAATTTAACTTAAATCAAAATGTTTGTTATACTTGTAGCCATGTGTCCGAATTGAACAACAACATGACCAATCCACATTAGTGGTGTTTCCTTGAACATCTACTCACCTTGATTTATGTGTTGTATATCCATATTGTCCATTATTTCTGTTTAGCTCATTTTAAGGCATGGTCTCAAAAATAGAGCAGATTTAAATAATAAGTGGACTACATAGTAGGGATCGAGTACCCACCATTAAAATCTTTGTGGAGGGCCACAAAACTTTTGGATCAAGGTGATATTTGTGTTTTCCCTTTATGGACCTTGTGACTTTATCAATAGGTTGGATGGCAAAAAAACATTATAATGAGCCCTACCAATTTTTTAATATTGGTGTTTAATGACTACTATTCTTATAGTGTAGTCTACTTAAGTTCTAAATATATTATTTTTGGAATCATGACATAAAAAGAACTTAAAAAGTTTGAAAGTGTGGTTATACAACACATACATCAAAGTCTATTAGAGAAGCAGCCAATAACTTATCACTAGGTAACACCTAATCCACTCCTACCAGGTTCTACCATTTAAAAGATACAATTTAAGTTAATGTATGCCATGTATACAATTTTCAGTACTTTAGCCTGTGACTAGAAAGTATCAAATAGGGAGTGGATTAAGAGTTACTAAGGTAACACCTTAGTGGGTGTTACCCTGATCATGGGGCCTACAGTGATGAAAGTATTATATATCTATGCTGTCCATCCATTTTAGAATATGGTCCAAAAAATTATGCAGATCCAAATCTCAGGTAGACCACACCACTGGAAGCACTGTTGATTGAATGCCCACCATTAAAAATTTTCCATGGCCCACATAGGCCTCAATGTTATGTTTATTTACCATCCAACCTTTTGATAAGATCAAACAAACTTGGATGAAGGGAAATACAGAGATCAGCTTGATCCAAAACTTTCATGGCCCACAATAAGTTTTTAATGGTCAATCACCACAGTTTCCAGCGGTGTGGTCCACCTGAGTTTTGATATGCTTAAATTTTAGAATCAAATCTATAATGAGGTTAAAAATCGTACGGAAGGCGTGGATATAAAACATATTTATTAAGGTAGGCCCCATACAGTTAGGGTACCACCTACTAACTTGTTACCCGGGCAACACCAAATCCCCTTCCGAAATAACTCCCCGCAAAGACCGGACGCGGATTGCGTCCTACCCCCGCCCGTCTGCAGCTGGGAACGGGCAGGTGCTTTGAGTGGCCACTGTGATGTATGGGTCTTATCCACACCGTCCATCCAATTTTTGGTATCATTTTAGATGTAAACCCAAAAATAGGATACATATGATCCTCAAGTGGACCACACCACAGGAAGCAACGATTATAATGATTCTCACCGTTGAAACTTTTCTAGGGCCCACTGTGATGTTTATTTGCCATCCAACCTAATAAAGTTAGGTAGACATGAATGAAGAGAAAGCACAAATATCAGCTGCATCCAAAACTTTTGTGGCCTCTAATAATTTTTCAACGGCAAGAGTTTAATCCTCATTGTGTAGTCCACTTGAGCTTAGGATCTACCTATTTTTTTAGCTTATACCCTAAAAAAATGGATGGACGGTGTGGATAAGACCCATACATCATGTTAGCCAAGCTCCTTACCGTTCCCAGTTAGAGATGGGCCCGGGTAGGACGCAATCTACGTCCGTTTCGGTCCTCAAAACTTAAATTCACTACCCGTACGACTCTGACGTTTAATGGACACTTCCATTTGACAAATTGCATGTCTACCGGTCTTACGATTCTAAAATTGACACTTCCAATTTTTAAAAAGATTGAGTTTCGCTCCACTCACTACTAAGGATTTTTCAAATCTTACCTTAAATTCATTTGACTAAAATGACTTTTAAAATAGATACGTTATTAATGGTGGGACCCACGTGATGGAGGGTCTAAATCAATGACGGCATATGTTCGATATGAACTGTCCACTTTCCTTGCCATTGTTTGGAAGACTAACATCATCCATTCAAAATGAGTCATGACCCTTTGAAAGTGGAGACTGACATAAGGAATTTGGACGGCTTGTATTTGTAATGGATTTAAAGATGGAAATAAGGTGCATGCTAGGTGAGCAGCTCGTTGAGTAATTTCCCATTGTGGATGTCATTCATAAAAGTCAGAAATCTTTTAATATAGTGATCCTAACCTTTCAGCTTGTGATTTGAATAGACGGTTGAGAAGAAAAGTAAAACTATGATTCATGTTTAGTTGAAAATGATACCAAAATAGATGGCTAGGATTTTCCAATCTGGGTTTCTTTTTGGACCATGGTCCATCCAAGGCAAGTTACGTTCAACCGATGGAATCGATCACTGCCACTTGGGCAAATTAAAAACCTGATTAATACTCTACGGCGGACTGCGAGGGACGGGATAAGGTACTACCCACGCTCGTCCCGAGATCGGAACAGGCTGGGACTCTGAGGGGCCCACCGTAACTTATGGGTTTATCAACACCGTACATCCATTTTTCCATAGCATTTTAGGATATTATACAAACAACGATCGAGATTCAAACCTCATTTGGGACACACGGTAAGGATTAAATGGACACTATTAAAAACTTCTTGGGAGACGTAGAAGTTTTGAATCAAGCTAATATTTGTGCTTTGCCTTCATCCAGGTCCATGTGACTTTCTGAATGTGTTTGATGGCCAATAAACATCACGGGGGCCCTAGGAAGGTTCCAACGGTGGGAGTCAATATCACTGCTTCTTTATGTGTTGTGGTCCACTTGAGTATTGGATCTACCTCATTTTTGGCCTGATATGCTAAAATGACGTGGGAAAATGGATGAACAGTGTTGATAAGTCCATAAATCATGGTGGGCCCCTCAGATCCCAGCGTCTTCCGAGCTGAGGAGAGGCTGGGGTAGTACCTAATCCGCGTCCCACTGCCACAGCCAGGTTCCTACTGGTCTGTGCTATGTTTTATCCAAGCCGTCCATCCATTTTTTCAGATCATTTTAGGGCTTGTTCCCAAAAATGAGGCAGATCTAAATCTCATGTGGACCACACCACAGGAAAACAACATTGATTGAATGTCCACCATTATTTGACATCCAACCTGTTAATTAGATCATACCTACCCCTATGAAGGGAAGAAAAAATCAGCTATCCAAAAAATTTCTTGACCCAAGAAAATTTTATGGTGGGCTTTTACTCAACACTGTTTCTTATGATACGGTAAACTTGAAATTTGCATCTACCTCATTTTTGGGCTCACACTATACAATGATGCTGAAAAAATAGATGGACGGCGTGGATGAAACACATACATCAACATCATGGCCGGGCCCACAGAGCACCCACCATAGCCACTGGCCAATCGGCCTATTTATAGTATGTTTGGGTCCTCTGCTGGTACATGTGGGGCCCTTGATTGATCAAGACTGCTGTTATGATGGTCCCCACAGTGGATGGACCACGTGGCAAAAGCCTTCTCACTGACACAGTTTTGAACCTTGGGCGGTAAATGAAAGAAATACAATAACCATCTGCGTTCAATTCAAAGGAAACAAAAAATCAGTGGTCAGGATCTTCTAATCTGGGAGAGTTTTTGTGGTGTGATTCATACAAGCTCAAGCTTATCAAAGTAACGGTCTTGATAACAAATCATAAGCCCACTTGTACAGACTGAAGACCGAGGTTTGCTGTCCACACCCTTGAAATCTTTGAATTCATTTGTGGGGAGTTGCTGTTTTTTTTGGCGTTTTATAGCAATAAATGGGAGGGAATCCAAATCCCTCCAAAAAGAGCTATTTTTTAAAAGGGAGCTGAGGCGAGAACCCGGCCTCTCACAAGATGGTGCGGCCCTTACCGTGGTGCCCATGTGCATTTTATATCCATCCGTTCATCCCTTTTTCCAGATTATTTCAAGGCATTATCAAAAAAATGAAGAAGATCCAATTATGAGGTGGACCATATTCTAAGAAACCGTGGTGATTGAACACCCTACCATAAAAAAACTTCTTAGGTTGCACCTTAATGTTTCTGAAGTGTTTATTTTACATCTAATATGTGGATAAGGTTAGATAAGCCTAGATGAAGGAAAAAAAAAGAAAGAAATATTAGCTTGATCCAAAACTTGTGTGGGTTATTAATGCTCAATCACTACTGCTTCCTTTGATATGGTCCACCTGATAATTGGATCTGCTTCATTTTCTGGATAATGTACTAAAATAATTTGCAAAAACAGATGGATGAGGTGGATATAAAATACACAAATTAAGGTGGTTACCTAATCTGGCCCCCTTTTTTGAACTCTCACATGAAGTTCTAATTTAAATTTAATGAATTCAAAACTAAAATAAACCGGAAAAGGAGCTCAAGTGGACATTAGAGGAGGTGATAATAGAAGCTTAAATTATTTATATTTTAACTAAAGTTATGACCCTTGGTAGAGTGGAATAACGAAACAAAATTCATATCCGGATTAACTGAGATAAGGCTTATATCCGTGGATGTGCCTTGAAAAATCCATAATAACGGTGATAATCATGTGTAAGAATGATCACGTGCCTCTAGTTAGCATTTAACTGCTACATTAAATATGTGAGAAGCTTGATCTATATGTGATTTATGAGTTAAATGGGGAATTTTTTATCATCCTAAGGAAAATGTGAGTTCAGACATAACATTTATAAATTTTAATATTCTCAATTGCATGACCATAGTTATCAAATTCGATAATTCATTTATCTATCATAGGCCTTTACAAGATCTTTGTATTCAGCCTTATCTCATGCAGTACTGTGAGTGTTAACACTCCGGCTTGAGTTTAAAAAATTAGCTCAACTACTTTCAACACTGACCGATGGTTAGGATCATATGATCAAAGTGATTTATTATTATTATTATTATTATTATTATTATTATTATTTTAAAGGAGTATGCAAATATATAAAGCTAGGGCTATTATAATGGACCATTCAGATCACTGATCAACCTTCTATTATCATTAATATGGACTTTACCATAATGAGATGGTTAAGGTGATCATATCAAGGTGACTTTTAGAAGGGATTGGGTGGGCCATTTATAGTGAATGGTCCATATGACTAATTAACAAATTTAAATTGTCCACTTCTAATACATACACCATCCTATAAAACTGATTTTTAGGGACAGACAGGCACTCAATGGTGGGCCCTCATGATGGACGGTCTAGATAACTGATCAAACTTCTTTATTATAATCAATTTCCCCGTCCATGATTAGATGGTTGTGATTAGGGGTATACATCAACTCAATCGAGAGTGGCCCCTCTTAGCTGAATCGGTTCTCGATGGTCAAAAGAGTTCGGGCCAAAAGATATTCGGATTTCCACAAACACCTGACTACACAAAATCTACGCGCTTCTACACCTTTTGTCTCGTATAACAATGACAAAGGTTTTTAAGATATTTTATTAAATACCTTAAATTTATACTGCCTATTTTCATCAAACATTGCAACATCAATATCAAATAGAGTTTGATAGTTCAAAGGGTTCCATGAAGTCGGTGGGTCCTTGAACTCTTGCTGTCACTGGCTCCAGAACTCGGGAGCTTTCAAGTCAAAACTTTTTCGAGTTGAGTCAAGTTGAGCAAGGTAACCAAGCTAGCTCCGTTTGTGTACACCCTTAGTTGTGGTAATTAGAAAATTAGAGATGCTTTTATAAGGGATTGTCAATCATGTGCGAGGTGGTCCATATCATTGATAGTACGTTTTCTAGTAGAATAAATTTTGACCATCCCTTATTAATTGGTTGGAAGGTTAGGATCATCCAATCAAGTGATTTTTGGGAGGGATTGACAGTCAAAGGTGGGCCCCTCATGATGGATGGTAAAGATATATAGCTAATCGGACCTTTTCTAATATTATAAATTTATACTGCCGATTCTCATCCATTGATGGAATAGTTAATGGTGAAGGTATCAATGGAAGCCCTCTATAATGGATGGTCCAAATGACTGATCAGACCTTCTTTATTAAAATCCATAATGAGTGTAGATTTTCTATTCATGACAGATGGTTAGGATAATCAAACCTAAAGCGATTTTTAAGAGGGACTGGCAACCAAATGTAGCCCCACATGATGGACGATCTAGATTAATGATCAGGTCTCTGTAATAATCAATAAGGACCATTCCTTTTTCCAGAGTGAACAAATGGCTAGGGGATGAATTGATCAGAGTGATTTTTAGGTAGGAACGACAAGCAAAGGCTGTTTGGACATGATGGACGATCCTGATTACTTATTAGACCTTTCTAGTATAATAAACATGGTCTTTTTTTTCCATTTTCACATCAATTGAACAAATAATTACAATCATCAAATAAAAGTGACTTTTAACAAAAGTTGGCAATCAAATGGGGGGCCATGATGGCTGATCCAGATCACTATTTACACCTTTTTTTAGCATATTAAATATGGACTGTCCATTTTCTTAGTAACCCATTAGATGGTTAGGATAACCATCCATTTCCCTAGCCATTGATTGGATGGTTAGGATCTTCCCATCAAAGTGATTTTTATCGGGATCCATAATAAAAGGTGGGTCACACATGATAGATGGTCAAGACTGTTGATCATACCTTTTCTGCCGTAATAAGTATAGATCGCCCATTTCCTAGCCATTGATTGGACGGATCATCAAATCAAAGTGCCTTTTGGTGGGGCACTCATAATGGAAAGTCCAAATGAATGCTAAGAGTTCTATCATAATCATTGTCGACCATTCATTTTCCTAGACATCATAGCCTCACATGATAGACAATCCAAATAATTGATGGATGATCCTAACCATCCAATCAACGCATGTGAAATGGATGGCCTATATTTATCATACTAGTAAAAGTTGCATTAGCACTTTGGACCATGCATCCACCATGTGGGACAACCTTTGATAGCTAATCTTTCTCAAAATCAATTTTATTTGAAGATCCTAACCATCCACCATGAGAATAGTTGCTTCATATTTATAATATTAGAAAAGTTCTAATCAATTTTCTGTATCACAAAAAAAGGTGAGGCCCACCTTTGTTTGTCGACCTACCTAAAAGTCATTTTGATTTGTAGATTGTGACCATCTAATCAATAGACGGTCAAGATTCATTATATGTCCAATCAATGATCAAGACCATCCACCATGTGGGGCACACATTTTCTTCTTCTTTTGACTGTTAACCCTCTTAAAGTCATGTGGGCCTCACCTTTCTTGACTGTTAACCCTCTTATAGTCACTTTGATCATATGATCTTAATTAATTGATCTGTATAGAAAAATGGGTGGTCCATATTTATTTTACTAGAAAAGGTACTATTAATGATCTAGATCATCCATCATATTAGAGAATGGTCCAACCAATAATTTGGGCCATCCATCATGTAGGGCCCACCTTAAATTGCCAATCCCACTCATAAGTAGGCACTTGGGATTAAACCATTTCTAATTAGTTGTGTTGCACTATCAATGCATTTCTAGATTCTCTTTAAGTACTCCTCCAAAAATTATTCAATCTTGGGACAAGTCCACATTAAATATACATGTGGCCCACCTTACCAGTGGACCCCTCCAATCTTTGATCCAGATATTCAACATGATGGGGCCCACCAAAATAAAAAACATAACCAAGATTTAAAAAAAAAAAAAAAAAACAAGTTAACCTTAATTTCTATGAAATTGAAGTCAAAACAAGTGAATTGATATCCGAAATCTCTTGTATTATCTCCTTCAAAGCAACATCATCCTGAAGAATGGATGTATGTGAAACATGGGGGATTTTGATCACCTTAAGAAGCTCCTTAGTAACGTTGGCCCACTCCGATTCCATCGCTAACAAGCTTGCCATGTTCACCGTCCCATCGCCATCTCCATACACTATCTCAGGCTGCTTGTCAAATCCATCTCTACCATAAAACAAGGTCTCCGGCGTTTCGATTCCGGTCCCAATCATGCAAGTGATTGGCACCTCAGGCACAACTAGCTTCTCGATTAGCGGCAAAATGCGCGTCTTGTATGGATACACACCTTCTTCAAATCCAATGTCGACGAGAAATTCCGGCATTTCGGATGCAATATAAGTATGATTTTGTGTAATCACAAGCGGTTTCGGCCCGAAGAGGTTCAGAGACGGTAATAGCCATAGATTGCTCTCTGAGCTCCTTTGTTCACCTCTTACTAGTAAAGGGTCCACCAAGGGCACACCCAGGGTGTAGCCCGAGGCGAATGTGAGCATTTCTTGGACCGTCCCACCCCACGGTGTGGACAGCGTGATAAAGTGCTTGATGAACTTCTTATGCCATGTTGCCGGGTTCCGGTTGAGGAGCTGAAGGACGAATAGCCCGCCCAAGCTGTGGGACACTATGATTACTGGCTTTCCATCGTTGGATTCGCTTGCGTTCTCGATCAATTGCTTTAGATCTTTGAGGTATTGGGCGCCGACCTGCGATGGGTGGCCTTCGGCGGCGAGGCCGTACCGGAAGTCATAAGGGGCGCCGAAGAGGTTATAGCCATCAATGTAGCCTACTTCTTCTAGAGATTCTACTAAGGGTGCCATGTATGTAGTGATTAGCCTGTGAAATGTGTAAATTGTTACTTATACAGTTTGAAAATGTTAGCATGCATGCATGTATGATTATTATTAAAATGATAACTAAGCTCACATGTATGGCTCCACACGTGGTAGCACGTGCCAACAGGACATGCATGTTGGATGTCTGAACCGTGCATTGGGTAGGTCTCGCTATGTGAACAACAGTCATGTTATCCTCTCATTAGGTTCATTGCACATTCGTTGGATGTTGGACTGCTTACAATCATTTTTTCTAACTGCCTATTGTTTTGGTGCGTTCGTAACCAACGAGATTAGTTGAGAGCTATGATTTCATGGTGTGGTGTGGCCCACCTGATGCAGAGATTGAATGTCCACAAAGTGCTAGGCTGTCAATAGAGAGATCCACTCTATGATTGATCACCTGGCTATATTGCACTTAAAAAGAAAGAAGAACAATAAGTTCCTCAGCAGCTCAATTGGATAGTTAGGATCATCTGATGGAGGTCATTTTGGGACATGGCCTCATCCATGGTGGGCACCACACATTCTCCATCAATGAAGCTAGGGCATGTTTTTTTAAGTTGGGCCAGACATTAGGGTCCAGACCCAATCCATTACCAGCATAACCGGCTGCCGTGGGCTCGGGTTGGGTAAAGCTGTCAAACCAGGCCCAGGCATGGCGACTTTGTTAATCAGGCATCGGATTAGTCATGGGCCTAGAAAAGCAGCCCAATCTAAGCATTAGAGTTGTATACATGTCGAACCGAGTCAAGCTTGGCCCAACTCGGCCAACAGGCTACCCTAACTCGAACTCAGCTCGGCCCAGTCCTTCAGCCCGACTGGCAATCTCAACTTCACTTGGTCAGCAGCTTGGGCCAGCTTGAACCGAGCTTGAGCTCAATCATTCAAGCCAAGTTCGAGTTCATGCTGAGTTCGAGTTTAGGTTTTGGGTATATATATATATATATATATATATATATATATATATATATATATATATATATATATATATATATATATAATTTATTTAAATATATAAATATATACAAAATCTTTATATTAAGGGAACCAGATTCAACAAGTCAAATCGGTTCAAACTGAGTCAAGTTTCGAGGTGAGTTGGGTCAAACTCGATCTACCATGGACTCAGCTCGGAATTTTTTTGAGCTAAAAAAATCACCTCGAACTCAATTTTAATCTGAGTCAAGTCAAGCTTTTCTGAGTCAAGTCGAGTGAGCTAACCGAGCTAACTTGGTTCGTGTACAACTCTACTAAGCATACATCAAAGGGGCTGCAGGTGGCAATGGGTTGGGCTAGCTTGCGGATCAAGTGGCCCAACCTACTTCTGATGTAGGCTTGGGCCAAGCTAAATAGATAAAATGTGGCCCCTTTAAATAGCCTAGGCCCAGGTTTAACCCTAGCCGACCCAATCAACCAATATAGCTTGTCAATGGGCAAGTCCAGATGACCCAACCCACCAAGCACAAACCCGAAACAAATTAAGATATGTAAGTATAAATATGTAAATATATAAATATATACAGAAGATATGTTCGTATGTATACCCTCGACCAACCCGACCCGAGCCCAACCCAATCACGGTTAAATGGGTTGGCCTTGGGCTTTATGAATGTTAGATAGGTAAGGCTACAGGATAATGACTGGTTGGTTGGTGACCATGCCCACAAACAAATTGTGGATTATATACAATTTCCCTCTTAGGATGATCCTAGCCGTCCTTTCTGTGGCCTGCAAATTGTGGATTAGATAAGGAACCATGCCCACAAGCAACTCTATTCTACAGTGCATGTGGACGGTCTGATCTAGTCAAGGAGCTACATTGTGGGCCATGGGTAATCAGATGTTGGGCTCACTAGATAGACCGTACGTAGAGATTACTTGTACACCTCACCATGGCCGGACGTGCCAAAATCACATTGTTTTAGATGATCTTACTAGTCCCATAGTGTCATTGATGAACAGCTAAAATAATGATCCAACGGCTGACATTGCAAAATGGGATTCACCCCACTAATATTAAACATCTGATTTTTTTGAATTTTATTTTTTATTATTATTCTCCTCCAATTTGGACAACTCACCATTTACTTTTAACCATCCATTTCATAGCCATTAAATGAACAGTTAGGATTGCTTGATGAGACTGAAATTAAACGCCTAAGATAATACATCTATTATTGGGCCAATTTTATTGGGCCTGGGCCCGTCCCATAAAAGACTTATACCGAACCCAGCCAGATGACAGCCCTGGTTGTAACCAGGGTTGGCAATGGGCAGATGGGCCCATGTATCAAGTGGTCAAACCGCTTCTGAGTCGGGTCTGGACCCATCTAAATATGGGAACCGGGTAAGGCTAGGGCTAGAAAATGTGACCACATTTAAGTAAATGGGCTGGGTCTGGATGGAACCCAACACGACCCAACCACACGAGACCCACTCATGTAGCTTCTCAATCGGGCCACGCCAGCTGACCTGACCATACCCGGCCCAATACCAGATATGATCTATGTACTTTATGTGTCATGCATTTCTGACTCGTCTGAGTCGACTCGGATTCGATTTATTCCAACTCGACTCAGGACCGGACGAGTCGGCCGAGTTGCCGAGTCAGAAAACGCCAAGCTGGGAATAGCTGCTGCTTCTTCTTAACCATGAGTAGGGTCGTGCCTGGTCGGGTCGGGTCGGACCCGATTACAATTAGATAGGTTTTCACATGGCATAGAGCGGGAGAGAATTTTCTCTTACTTGAGATGAGGATCGAGGTAGGAAAGGCCTTGCGTGGACCCGAAGTAAGGGACCCGGGTCTGGACCCCAGGGGCATTATGGTAATCATCCAAGAGAGGGTCGTAATACAATGTCATCCGTTGAGCGAAGCATTTGGTGAGTGGACGTATCAGCACCGTCGGATCGAACCACAGCCTAAACCAGCCATGGTGCCACCTCTTGCACAACAGACTCGACGGCTTGTATTGCTTGGTCAGTCGGGCCTCCAGCTGGTTCCCGCCGGTCCCTGGCACCAAGATCACAGGGTAGAGATCGCTCCTTGCGTGACACGTGTGTAACATCACAGCCATTGGAACTAACAAGATCCAACACACTCCGTTCATAGCCTTCGCCTTTTGGAGAGAGCAAGAGAGACGGAGAGATCGGATATTGAAATGGATACATAAGGAGTTTGTTGATGGGCTGGAAGACGATGGAAATCCATACTCATGCACGCAATTAATTTCATGTACCACATATGTGTCTCAATCCAAATCGTTCAAATGACCTATTGTAGATGCGAAAACATCTGAAATTTACATTAAATGGAACCTATATGACCAATTACCACAAAATGGACGTTCAATAATGTAAATAACGTTGTGAAGAAATACATCCAGTGGATTTTATCATCCAATGTATCTGATTTCATGGATATTCATCTATGAAACTAGAAGCCGTTATTTGGATGGTTTGGATTGGGCTAGTTGTCTCTCAAATTTACAGTACCTATATGCATGCATACTAATCTTGGTACTCTGCTAGGTTATCGTTGTGGGGCTACTTGTATAGTTGACGTCCATATGCTCAATGTGTGGCTACCTTTACAGTTGAAAAAGAAATTTAAATAAAAAAAAATTTATTTTTAAAAAGGAAAGGTCTGCTCGAATACACTCCCATGTATTGCAGTAGGATACATCAGACTCTTCTACGTTGGATCTGAGTTTTATTCAATGATCTACACCATTTATATAATGGGCCTCACCATGAATAAGAAAAAGCCAAAATATCGTATGGATTGAAAATGGTAATCCTTTGATTGTTCAAAGGTTAAGGAAAATGCTAATATTGGAATGGAAAAAGTCAAACTATGAAATGTTTGAAATATCCAATGTAAAAAATTGGATTTTATTAAATCCTGTATCCAATGTATGGACCAGCATATAAACGGTTCGGATCATAGAAAGATGACCCCGGGATGAAAAGAAAAAATCCGGATGTATCCTATGGCATTACGTGGGGATGTTTTCTAGCAAACATTTTAAAATAATGCTTCGGTTATTGGTCCAAAGAGCCCCATACTTTGATGTGGTCATGAAAATAGCTTATCCTTACCAAACTTAAGTTTTTTAGTCCTGTAATCACTTTTCAGATTTTAGAAGACGAAAATGTCCTTATACCATAACTACTCCTCGTATAGTGGGCTCATGTCTAAGTCGGAGAAAGTTTTTGTAAAGAAAGAGACATGGACCTCACAAAAAATAAGGATTTGATCAATACTTTGGTTGATCTGATCCGTTCATTTTAATCAGATATCTGTGAATCCATACATGGGTTTTTTCAATTCTTTATTTGAAGATTTCTTCGGTCCACAATTACACTAATGTGGTACATTAATTCTGAATTGCTTTCTCCTTTGTGATCTATCTGTAATGAGTTTTACCCTCAAACTTAGATCAATGACATGAAATTAAAACCTCTTACATGTGAAAGTGATGAATTTACTTCCTGACAATTTAGTGAGTCCCACATAAGATATGGATTAGTTCAAAATGTAGAGCCCTGGTCAAATAAGCCATTTGGGTATTTCCTTCTTCCTTGGGTTTTTTTTTTTAATCGTGCGAGGGGAGGAGAGTGTGAAGGTAGGAGAGTGTTTTTTGGTTCCCTTCCTTTTTCCTTCTTTTTTTTCTTGATTTCCTTTATAGTTATTTTTTTATATTCTTCGATGGGTATGAATGGTGGGATTTTGTTAAATAAAGGAGGGAACAATCTTAGAGGTCTTAGAAATAATAAGATTATTCATGTTACAATCTTTATCCCGATAATGATCCAAAAGGACTGTATAACTTCATAAAGCAAATATAAATCATGTCACGTGTGTCACTCTTGTAGAGACATAGGCCATTTGAGATTTGAATGCTGAATTAATAAAAATCAGTGATCCACCTCAGTCCCGAATCATATACGTAAATTTATTCGTATTGAGAACATGACATACTCTAGTTAAGAAGAGTACTCTTAAATGATCATTGGAAAATGAGAAGAAGTTCACATTCCCTCAAAAAATGTACAACCATATAAGGGAGTTGATGAAACAGGCTGTCTTATTAACTAAACATACTAGAAAAATCTTCAGTTTGGGAAATAATCATAAGAGTATGAAATAAAGATGAAAATTCTCCACAGAACATAAATCTCCAAGTAGATATACATATAGAAGAGTATAATCTAGGAAAAGAAACCTCTCTCTCGAACTCGATTTGAGTTCTAGGAAATTCACACCTATGCGGGTGGTGAAGAGGGATAGGTGATCTATACAGATCTATGAGGACTTATTGCTAAATTCAAAGATTCTATCCTCATGAGTGATCACTATAGGTACATTCGAGGATTAAGCCTCATTTCATTTTAATAGTTTTAGCTTTAAACTTGTCTAATTTTTATATCACATGTTTTTATCTTATTATCATTGGTCATTTTTATTTCAATTGATATATCTTTTGAATGAGTATAATCAACATGCTCCATGTATTTAATATTTATATGCACCATATTCGCTTATTAGTATATGCTTATAGTAAAATCTACAACTTACATGCTTTTTTCATTTTATATTTTTATTGGTATATTCATGTAGTTAATTCTTTATTAAATACTAACAAAAGGGGAGAGAAAGATTAAGTTCTACCAAAATAAGTTAAATTTTACTTTATAAGATTCATTTGCTGTTATATGAATTGCTGAAGATAAGATGAGTAATTGTGAAGGAGTATTGCAAGTGTTACATGTCTTATTTGTAATCGGGTTGTGAATTTTTATTTGACATGTAATATTTTGAGTTTTTTGGTTTGTCATTGGTATGATTTGTCATGTCATTGGTATGGACCATGAAAATGTTTATGTTAGGTTTTTGTTATATAATTGACAAATGGAGAGATTATTATTGTATTTGTGCACCTTATTTGTTAATCATGTGTGTCGATGTGTCAATGAGTCGATTGACCCCTTGAAAGCTAAAAACCGAAGTCATGTGAAGAGTTAGAGCATTAATGAGCAAAGAACATGTATATGAGGTGCCTTTGTGACACCAACATTGACCTAAAATAACCCTTTAACCTCTACATAATCATGGCTTAATATGTAAAGCTTGTTTAATCATTAATTAACCTTAAAACCTCCATTTGAATATGCTTAAATAGGCTATAGAGCTCCCAAGCTCCTGTTAAACCAAACAGCCCAAAAACAGTATACGTATAGGTGTCATCGAGCTATCCTCGATCAATCTCAATCGGTTATTGATCTCGACTTCTATTTTTTAACGTTAGAAAATTAATGAAACTTTTTTAAAATAACAATCGATCCAACTTATCGAACATGGCCCAATTTGTCCAACGTACTTTTTAATATAAGTTGAAATTATAGTGATCAATCGATGCATCACTCGATCGATCGAACATGGTCCAATTTGTCCAGCAAACTTTTTAATATAAGATAGAATTATAGCGATCAATCGATGCCATCGATTGATGGGTGTTATTGATCAATCGATCCAACTTATTTCTTTCTATTTTTTTAACGTTAAAAAATTAATGTTTTTAAAATAATTTTGAAGCTCCAGTGTATCCCAATACTTCCCAACACTTCTAGGCTCTCACCCAAAAGGATTCAAGTCATCTTGTATGTATTTAATAATTCTAATGAGCATTCGAAGCTCTTTATGAAGATGATCTTGTTTCCTTGTATTTTTTAGAAGATAGACACTAATACAATAGGAAATCTTTTTCTTTCAAATATCTACAATGGCCATCTAAGTGAATCATCATTTAAAAACCAACTAAGCTTTTAGTTGTAAGAGATTTAACAAAACCCCTCCTATTACCTTTGCGGCCTCATTGGAGCATCAATTACGAGGTAACTGATTTAAGAAAGTGAAAAAAGACCGACTTCAATGATTGGGGGAAGACAAGAGAAGCCGATTGAAGCGTGTGAGAGTATCAAATAAACATGTCAAAGAATTTGCTATAAAGGAGATTAATCTGACAAGTAAGTTGTCAATTAATGAGTCAACACTCTCTTTCCTTGTGTAGGATTAAGGGTAAGAGCTTGTGATCTAAACTCGAATAGATTTTTGTGTACGACGTAGGCTCTTGTATTAGACGTATAAAAGAGAGAGAGAGAGGACAGAGGAGGGGGAGATTCACGGTGAGGGGGACAGCGCGTTGCATACGTGTTAGTCTCTATGGGAGCCTCCGACGAGAGTAAACATAAGTCCTTAAACTAGGATCGAGGTTGTTGGTTAGTTGATGGAAAGTAAGTCTCCGAGGGAGCCTCCATTAAGAGTGTATGTTAGGTTCTTTTGTAGGACCTAAGTCATTGTGTAGGGCTGTAAAGGTTAGACGTGAACCTATTGAAAAACCTCCAATAATGAATAGCGATACACTTAAGGAGAGTGCGTCCTCCAGGAGTGAAGTAGAGAAATTGAACTACTATATATGATTATGTTTACGATTATGAATTACTTACATTTTTAATTATACTTATGTGATTGATTAGTTGAATTATTTGAATGCATGAATTACATTGTATGCTTGGCAGTTAACTTATTAAGCATACATAAGTTCGTTATCGATTATAGACTAGTTGCTTGAATTTGTATATATATTATAGTCCATATGATTGGATCCACTATTAGCTTGGAAGCTTTAATATTAATTACCTTCTAGTTTAATTGGTAAATTGATGTAAGTAGGCAATTGAGCTTTTAATTATTGGCACAATTTGTAATTAGTCTTACCCCAAAGGGCATAGCAATTCATTCCTTAGTTCTACCAAAATTCTTCACTCATAGTTCGTAGGCCCACCACACACAATTTCAAGTGAAAGATGTTGATATATGTTCATGCATATTTGTTGTCAATACGGCCTTAAAAGCACTTCTGTTGTAACCTTCGCTCTGAAACAATCACAATAAATAACCATTCTAGCCAGATTGTGTAACCATTTTCTGAAATATTTGAGGCGGGTTTCTCTAACATATGAAATGGAGAAATCCAAATGTTGATGTATGTATATAGGATTTTTTTTTTTTTTTTTTTTTTTTTTAAGATGCAATAAGGAAGATTAAAGAAAAGAAAAGAAATAAACTATATAAAAGTTTGTTGATAAATTCAATTGTCACTTGCGATCTATGGCCTAATGACATCTCTCCTATCCCTAAGATGACTCATCAATCACACGTCAATATTGCTTGCTTATTCATTAAATTGTTCGGGTAGTTCAGTAGTTTCTTCGCAATGCACATGGATCTTATATTTGTAAAAGAAGATGGCTTACCACCTGCAACAAACCTTTATTAAAGTGCAATGAAAGAGATTAAAATGAATCTATCTCTTTACAACCAGATAATATATGCTAGTAGAATTGCAACTGGCCTGGGCCAGCAAGTGCCTGGCCTGAGTCCAGCCTTCTTGTGGTCCGGTCTGGGTTTAGGACTCAGCTCTTGCATCCACCTTTTGGCTCAACAAATAGGGCTGATCTGGCTCTACATATTTTAATATTGGTGGGCTGAGAAGACCGGCCTATTCTAGGCCTGATTCCTTATCTTTGGGCTATCTTTGGGCTAAGCTAGGAAAAAGGTTCTCATGTGATGGGCCTGGATATGTTTCAAGATCAACCCATGGAATTAAGACCCAGAAATTTGGACCCACTTGTTTGGTCCTAATAAAAGTTCTGACTGGGCCAATCAGATCAAGGTAACTCAGCCAGGTCAGACTGAGTCGTGCTGTTCTCAATTTTAACTCATCGTGTCAATCGCATTGATCTGAAGTATGAAGTATGAACCTGGCCATTTATTTGAAAAATGTAATTTTAGATGTGTTAGTCTATAAAAAGTATTCATGTAGAAGGAAATGGAAGCTTTATATAAAAATAAGATTAGAAAATTGATCGAATTGTTCAAAGGATGAAAGACTATTAGTTACAGATAAGTTTACAAGTTGAAAATAAATACTAATGAAATGTTAAAAAATAGAAAAAGCCCAATTACTAAGTTTTGAAACTCAAAGTGATGAAGATGGCCCAGGGCTTTGGATGGTGTAGGTAAAATTTCAAAGTCTAACTAGTGGAGATGCTTTGGTAATCTCAAAAGTTTCCTATAGAGGAGGCCTTTCAGGCATGGTCAATCCAGTGGTGTGGATTACCAAAGCATGGCCACATGGCCAATGTGAGCCTCCTCTAGTCACGTGTCATGTAACTCTTCCTAATGTGTTATCTGTTACATAACAGAGGTCTTTTACACACTGCATGTGAGCTAACATGGAACTTGTGTAGTTTATCTGAGGGTGGATTTGTGGATCCCCACATTCAGATGGTTTGATACAAAAATTAGATTAGTGCACTCATCAGGCAGGCCCCATTGTATGAAAACAATGGACGGACTAGAAAGAGCTGGCCAACAGTCTTAGCTAGCATGATGAGTGCATCGGTTTGATTTTCAAGCCAGGTTATCTTCACATTGGGGGACATGGTTTGGCTGGTGACCCCAACTTCAGCCAGCTAGCCAATGTTAAAGTTCTATGTGCCCCACTATGATATATTTGTTTTATCCACTCCATCTATTCATTTTTCTAGCTCATTTTAAGACATGAGCCCAAAAATGAGGCAGATCCAAAGCTCAAGTGGACCACACCATAGAAAACAGTAGGGACGATGATATCCACATTTGAAAGCTTCCTAAGGCCCACGGTGATATTTATTTGTCATCCAACCCGTTCATAAGGTCACATGCACCTGGATGAAGGGAAGGCACAAATATCTGCTTGATCTAAAAGTTTTGTGGCCCCCAAAAAGTTTTTAACAGCAACATTCAATCCCCATTGTTTCCTATAATGTGCTCCACTTGAGCTTTAGATCTGCCTCATTTTGGGGCTCATTTCCTAAAATGAATGGACATCGTAGATAAAACACAATACAATGTGGTGAGGCCACTAATATTTGACACCAGTTGGCTGGTGTTGGAGTCACCAGCGTGAGACTCCGTTGCATGGCTCAGATATCACACACATGTACTGGGTTCGCATGTGCTCCATATGTAAAGTTAGATATAGAGAGGGTAAGTAAATAATAAATGGAGTTTCAATTCCCAGGTGTTTCAAATTTCCTAAAAGGGGGGTCTGAAATCTAAGGTTAAAATCCTTCCAGAATTGCATACATGTGTGTCGCTAGACTATTAATTCATTAAGCACTTAGCCCACCTGCGGGGGATAACCCAAAACAATTAGCTTATCAATTGCATCACTATAATTACTTTAATATGATGATCTGAGCCATCTAAACATTGTCTATGTAATCAATGGTTAAAAATCATTGGTTAGTCACTCAGATGTGATCTTATGGTTGTGGCCCATCCAAGACTTGGAATTTCATTCTTTTCAGGGAAAATATATATTTCAACGAGCTTATTACAACCATTGTGTCAAACATTAGGTAGGTAAACTAATTAGAGATATTAAATTTGATTTAGTAATTATATTCAAACCCCCAATAAATATACCATGCATATCTACTTTTGGATTACAAGAGATTTTGAATCCAATGTGTCAAACATAACAAGAGAATTTCAAAACCAATGGTTCTAAATCCACCCTCCCAAACAGTCCTAGGGAAGCAGGTCTTGCCCCGCGTGGATGATAATCCATTTGCTCTTTGGAGCCAACCTTATAGGTTTTATCCATGCCATCCACTATTTTTTTTCCAAATCATTTTAGAATATTAACCAAAATATGAGGCAGATTTGGGGCTTAAATGGACCACACGTAGGGAATTGAACACCCACCATTAAAAGTTTCTTCGGAGCCACTGAAGTTTTGGATCAAGCTATATTCATAGCTTAAGAATAGGTTTGGTGGCAAGTAAACATCACGGTGGCCCCTAAGAAGGTTTTAACAGTTGTTATTATCACCACTGCTTATGTTCCACTTGAGCTTTAAATTTTCCTTCTTTTTTTGAAAAACCTTATATTTAAAATTATTTATAAAAAAAATATGAATGGATGGCATGAATAAAACTCATACATCATGGTGAGCCTATAGGGGAGGCAATCCCCACATGCCCCTAGGGATAGGGATCTAAGGGACCCACCTTGACGATTCATAGGTGCGGACTATTATCCTTAGGTGACCTAGCACCAATTTTAGTATGAGTTTAATGATTTTGATTGTTTGTATAATGTATTTGGAGAATATAGAGAAAACCTAGGAAGGACCTTACCCTTGATCCCTCAATCAACTTGGATTAACTATGGAATGTTTGTTGTTGTCTCTCACATGATTGGGTATAGATTTGATGTTTACATGTTCATGTCTTGTAGATTCGTGCATGATGTTACCCTATAACATGTATGATTCATTAACCCTTGTGCATTTTATTCCTATGATATATATGAAATGCTTAGTTTCCTCACTAACCCACACAACACACATGCATCTTTGTTTCATAATACTATCAGCTTGCTTTGTAGGAAAAATCTGAATTGTATGTTGAGAAGTATGAATGCATGATATTGCTTATGCTAGTTGATAACCCTGATTGTTGGCATGTTATGGAATACCATAAGAGCCCTTGCGTTGGTCAGGAATATGAGGAGAATGAAGGTGGTCCTGTTAGTAGGACTATCCTGAGGCTAAACCCATGGATTTAGGAGGGTGCATGTGGGCGACAGTAGTTAGACTACATAGGTCGCTTGTACCTGATGTCGTCTGTCATGTGCTTGCCTGAAATCGTGCGGTCTAGTTTACCTACTGATCAACCTTGTTTGTTAACCATGTCTGCTCATATATGTATGAAACCTGGAATACCCTTCAACCGTTGTAACCCATTAATAACTGATTGAGGCTGATCCACCGACTCGTGAGCCGGACATGGTGGAATGGGACACTGTGCCCGAGCTGTCGGCCTATACTGGGGTGACGAGTCTCCCCGTAGTGACCGCAAGTGATCCATTTTCTTAAGCACTCCCCATGTGCTTGAAGTCGGGGATGGAGAACCCGATGAGATCAAGGATCACGAGGTCTTGGCCTCACACGTTGAGGGACTTTAGCCTCGCAACCAGTTGAGGGCATTAATACGTGGGGTGTATTAGTTTTCTCAAACCGGCTTGATGAATGGAATTGACTAAGAACTCGGTTAACACTATCATATCGCATCGCACTACCTAGGGTGGCGACTTGGCAGTCAAGATCGCAATGAGGGAGTGTTGTCATATGCGATCGTGGGACGGTGTCGCTCGAGGGAGTGTTGTGGTGAGGGCATGCATCATGTCATAACCCATACATATGTATTAATAAGACTAGTTAGAGATCTGTGATTATATGTCTTTCATTAAATTCATAATATAATTGATGTTTGTTACAACTTAAGACTAATAGTACTCACTGAGTTGATCACTCACTTCCACTCTGGGATAGTGTTTTAAAACACTAACTAGACTCTCTCGTAGACACAAGTGATGCAAAGTATGAGGAGCCTGGCGGCACGAGCCTTGAGGAGGAGGACGAGTTGTCCTACTTCTAGCTGATGGACGGTTCCCCGTCGACCTAATAGACGAGATTTGGATTGCTGAGTTGTGGACTCAACCCTATTCTTTTGGACATGATATTCCTTTTGTGATTTTGTTGGGCAACGCCTGGTACGACCCAATTACATTCTTTTGGACTTGTATATATATATTTGACTTCTTTCATTTTAGGAGATCAGTTGTGATTATGTTTCATGTTCCAAGAAATTTCATGCGGCACCTTTAAACGTGATTAAATGTAAATTAGTAAAAATTAGCATAAGTGACACCTGAGAACTTGGGAGTCGAGTTTATGCAAGACCTCAAATTTTCAGGGCGTTACAAGATGGTATCAGAGCAATAGTTTGGAATCAATTAGGCCGTGGGTCATGAATTGTAACGCCCCGTGTTTTTAGGACCTGAGTATATGACTCGTTTCCCAAAAACCCAAGTGTTAATCTTAAATGATGGTCAAATTCGAGTACATTTTTTTTTCTTCTTTATCAGAGTAAGCGGATGAGTGTAGAGTGAACAAACCAACATAAGTGAAATTTTATTATCATTCAAATATACAAGCAGCACATAATGACTTATACAAATCAATGTCTCAACATTAACGATTACAAGATTTGCATATATAAGAAATGACAGAAAGCATATAAATGTAAGCCGTATGACCACGTAGCTCCTCTTAGCAATACGGCCGTGCATCCATGGCTCCTGCATAGTTCCTCATCAAGTATGAACATATACATCATCTGAGACACCTGTTTTACCTGTACGGTTGTATATTTAATGGATGAGTGGCCAGCTCAGTGTGAATTCCCCTCAAGATTACACACCGCCGCATTAGGTAAGTATAATTATAAACAACAAGACAATCAAAACAGTATATAATGCAGTCTTTTTAAATGCATGGGTGCATGAATGCAGTCATGGTCCTGGGTAACACATCCAGACAGATCGCGCCCCGGGTAACACATCCAGACAGGCGAATACATCGACCCGGAAAACACATCCAGACGGTCTATGCCCCGGGTAACACATCCAGACAGGCAAATATGTACGATAACAACAGATGGTGGTTGGTGCCTCAGGTAAACCATCTAGTCAGGCGAATCCATATGTCACGTATAACAGCAATAGATGCTGGTTTGTGCTATGCATGCATGATTAGTCAACCCGTTATTAGTACAATTACAACCATCCAATTTAAATAAGATCACGGTCACTACGGGGAGCGCATGGCCTAGCATAGGCCGACGGCTCGGGCATAGTGTCCCATGACCACCATCCCCGGCCCATGAACTATCATCTTAGGATGTTTAATAGAAATTCATCAGTCGAATTACATCCCAAGTATGGGTGTACATTTATAGGTGGGGGATTCCCACTAATGTACCAGTTTAAGTTCCATAACCAATCCACCAAAAATAAATCCACAAGCATGAACAATTATACAGGATAATCGTAAAGCGGGTAGTACAACAATTCAATTTCCACTAGCTAACACATGTGATTATAAAAAGAAAGATATCAATTATAAATTTAAATAAAAAATTATAACTTCAACTAATGAAAAGATGGAAAGCTCAAGGGGAAGAATCATCACCTTATACGTTGAATCGCCTCCTAGTATCGCTAAGTGCTTGCACCCTTAGAATTGTATCCTATCACAAATCATGAACCTATACAATTAGATACAAGTTCTAAGCACCACCTAGGGCTCAAGATCATAGCCTAGGGTTTGAGTTGTCTTATCTTAGGGTTTTAATGTAGAATTAGGGTTTTCATCCTAGAGTTTAGTTAAACATTTAGGTTCTAGGATTTGAGTCCTAGATTATTGTTAATGTCATTATCATTAGTATCATTGCATCATAGTCAATAATATTCGTGATCGGAGTATTAATCCATCCACATTAATGACGAAGGTGCACAAGTCCGTATCTAAATGCACCGACGTTATCCATTATGCTTGTAATGATTAATAGGGCAAGTACTAATAGCAAGATTTCCTTACTAATACTAATATAATAAGGATTTACACTTAAAATAATATTAACAAGGATTATACTAATCTCACAAGAAGAACGATAAATATTTTTTAATGATAATAATAATAATAATAATAATAATAGCTATCCATAGTGGATTTAGTCATGATGATAGGTATTATCATCTACCGTTATTATGAATTTCTACAATTAGATTCATACTTTAACTTACCATTTATGTCTTAAGTATAGGCCTAGCGCTTAAGTTACTTAGGTCTAGAAGATGTTGGCATTTAAATGTCAGTCGACATATAACTATTAATAATATTAATAATTTCGAAGTAGCCATAAACATTAACGATATATTTAATATTAGTCAATGTGACGCTAATAGTCATCTTGACAAAAATAAATAGTGTGTTATAGCAATAATAATAATATTTTAAGAACAACAAGGTAAAATGTTAATATTTTAATAATGATAATTTTTGTATGCATCAACTAATACCTAAATGAATAATTTACTAATGGTCAATCGTATCTAATTTTTATAATCCAAAAGATGGTAATAACAATAGCAACAAAAAAAAAAAAAAAATTGAATTTGGATAGAAAAACATGGGCTCACCTTGTCGACTCAGTTCGAGTCGAGTTGACTCGGCCTTCTCCCTCTCTCCCATCTCACCTTCTCCTTCTTCTCTATCCTTCTCCTCCTCCTTTCTCTCTTTCTCCTACTCCGCTCCTTCCATTTTCCACTTGCTGGAAATCCAGCAGAGACTAGACCATGCCAACCCAACTTGACTCGGCTGGACTTGGTTCCAACTGAGTCAACTCAGCAGCCACTCATCCAAACCTTCCCTCTTCTCTCTCACTTTCTCATTTTCTCTTCACTACTACAACCAGAAGAACGGTCTGGATTTTGATCAGGCCTAACCTAGCTCGGACCCAACTTGGTCCAGCACGGACTGAGCATGGCCACAACTCGGCGGCAGGTGCAGCACAGCCCCCCACCTGTACACCTTCTCTCTGATTTTTTTTTCTTTCTTTCTTTATTTCCCTGCCCACCATGGCAGCTGGAGTGAGTCTGGACTCACCTCCGACTCGCCAGACTCAGCCCAGGCTTGAGAACATCCCGGAGTGGTAACAGAAAGGGAGAAGAGCGAGGACAGCGTCCTCATTCTCACTCTCTCTCTCTCTCTCTCTCGTTTTCTGTTTCTTCTTCTCATTTTCTTTTCTTTCTTGTTCTCTCTCCCTGATCCTCTCTTCTTCTATTTCTTGCTACTTAAAAAAATGTCCAGTAGATGGACATCGCCTGGCAAAAATTTCGCTGCTTGACCGATTCCGACTCGGTTTGAGCGGTGGAGGAGGTGAACGCCATTAATGGCGGATCTCCAATGAAGGCTCCTTTCTTCATTTTGACTGCATGGGCTGATTTAGATGGGTCCCTGGAAGCTTCAGGAACAAAAGGGATGAAGCTCCAGTGTCCAGTAGATGGACATTGCCTAGCAAAAAATTCGTTGCTCGACCGATTCTGACTCGGTTTGAGCGGTGGAGGAGGTGAATGCCATTAATGGCGGATCTCCAATGAAGGCTCCTATCTTCATTTCGACTGCATGGGCTGATTTAGATGGGTCCCTGGAAGCTTCAGGAACAAAAGGGATGAAGCTCCAGTGTCATTTGACTGGTGGGTTCGGATGGAGGGAGAAAACAGTGGATTTTCAGGTGTAGCTACAGGGAGTGGGTTCGGATCCCATTGCCGCTCAATCTTCCCTTCTTTATTTGCTCGCCCGGACTTCCCAGAACTGTTGGATGGAGAGAGCACGGTCTGGATTCGCTTCAGCTGAAACCGTTTTCAAATCCGGTGGGTAGGATAGAAACCGGTAGTGGTTTTCCTTCGGTTTGTTAAGAAGCCCTAAACAACGGAATGGGTGGCTGAGATCTCACCGAATGGAAGGCTGGGATTGAAGGAGATGGAGCTCATGTGGATCGCCAACAGGTTGCAGTGAAGACAGTTTCCATTTCTGGAAATTGTGTGTTTGTAGGTCTATTTGCAGCAAGGGTTGTGAGCACGTGAGTGCCTTTCAATGTGTGATACACATGGGTTTTGGTGAGACCCAAACCCTGGACACGATGGACGGTTTGGATCAGCTAAAGGATTGCTGATGGTGGGCCACAAGCGTCCCAAACGGACACCCATCCGTCAGCTGCGAAACTGAAGAGAGAGGGAGAAGTTCTCCCTTTTTAAGCAAAACACGGGTCAGACCCGTCTGACCGTGCTCGATGGCTCACAGCGGGCGATCTGCCTTTTGTGCACACGCAACTCGTGTGTGGGGTCCACCGTGTTGTTTGTGACTAATCCACGCCGTTCATTCATCTTGGGAGGCCCTACTAAGGGCCCCTGTCCAAAGATTGGTCAGATCCAAGGCTGAGGTGGGTCATAAGGGCTGATTCCTAGCTCTAACGGTGGCTCCCTGTTGATCTAACGGTCAGGTCATCTCAAGACTGAACGACAATGGTTAAAAGGCCCTCATGGGCCATCCCTCCATAGATTACCAACCCATCGACCCATACTAATATTAATTCTATTATTACCGTCTTCTAATATCATTACCTTATAAAATTTTATTACTAAAAGTAATAATGTAATTTGTTATATATATATATATATATATATGATTTATATTATTATAGATTGTTAACTATATGGATATTAGTGAAAAGAAGCAGGGATCAACACATATTATGTGTATTATTTATATGGTTTAGGTTTTAATTTTCTATAAGATCTTAAATTGCTTGGAATATGCTATCTACCATAGATTTTATTAATTTATGTAGTATTGATTTTTATGATTGAGATTCATATAAACAATGCCACATGTGTACGATCTATATGTGGATTGTCATTACATATCAACGTATTATGAAGTTTTAAATATTTACGAAGTGTACCAGTAACATTTCGTAGTGCATGCATTTAGATTGTATTATAGTATTTAAGCAGTTAGATCACGTAACAGATACTAAGTTATGTATATGTATATATGTGTATATATATATATATATATATATATATATATATTTGATAATTATTGCATTTGCACATCCTGAATTGGATGACCAATTTGTTGATCGGATAAGTTCCAGTACTAACCTCAAGCGTATCCATTTGCTTCATATGGATGGGAATTGTTTGAATGATCAGAATTAAACTAGGAGCCTGACTTATGTCTATACTAAGTTTGGTTATACGGTAATACCCGAATACTGGAAAGTACAGGGTGTTACAATCTACCCCCCTTACAGAAAATCTCGCCCTCGAGATTTGGTAATAAGGTGTACCCTACTTTGTGTATGCCTAAGTGTGAATATTCCAATGCTATATCCCAATCTACTACATCTCTTAACTCTCCGTCCTAGCCAATCACTGGTGCGTTTAGGTTCCACTAAATGTTAGAATCATTTCAGTATTAACTAGAACTAGGGGATCTTACTAATGCTTGTCAACATCTAGATTTCTCATAGCACTTACTAAGATTTTAAGTTCATTTGGGTGGCGAACACTAATCTCCTAGCTTTGCCTTTATTTTCCTTTACCTTTAATGATAATTCTCAACATCTCAAGCACAATACAATTTTCTGATTTTTTTCAGTGTTCGAGTTGTCACGAATAGATGGTTGTAGTAGGTTTGAGCCCGATACGTTAATCATCTGTCTGCAGAGCAGAGGATTTCGGTATCAATTCATCATCCTTTTAAATCTCGATCTTCTACCTGATCAGGGTATTGAGATCATTAAGATTTGCTAGGACTTAGAATCTGAGTCAAACAGCGCAACATCGCTTAAGTATGATTCCATCAACTCGTGACCCCGATTATTCTAGACTCATGGGAAAATCATGTGATCTTCAAAATGTTCAATGAGAGCACCCGAAAGTTTACGTGAAAGGGCGTGAATGACCATCACGCTTCTAGCACGCAATCTGATCACCTAGTGCACTACTAAAAAAAAAAATCCCTGACCAATTTCCTACATGGAAGTTTGAGTTTGAAATTTGCTGAGTTCATCCAGGGTTTCAAATCTAGCTTTGACATGATCATCCTATGGTTGAAAATTTATCTAAGATTCTATAAGTTCACCTCTAACTAACCTTTTTCATGCTGAAACTTGTGGGAAATGTTATATCTAAGTAAGAAGATGTATTAGGAAATTCAAGTTACATTCCTTGTATGATTTCTTAAGTTCAGGGAGCGTTCATGCTTGATCCTATGTACAACCTAGGGGATAAGGAATTTCCTACGAAGTCTAAGTTCATCTCCTTTGCTGATTATTGCGACAATGTTGTTTCTAGTCAAGAGGATTTTTTTTTAATTTTTTATAATTTTTTTTTAATAAATAAATAAATAAATAATTGTCAAGACTATGTCTTTAAGAAGATTGTTCGTCAAAAGTCCCGTTCAAGGAATGTTCTTATTCTAGTTCAATCGCATCATAGCAGGTACTTGTCCTACCATGCACATGAATTTAATTTCTAAGTTCAAATGATAATTCTAGTAGCTTTCAAGGAAACTAAAGTTTTGTTCCTATATTCAAATAACCAAACCTAAAATGTTCAAGGGACTTAAGTTCATTTCTAGGTTCTACGATTAACCAAACAATTCTCTGGGAACCTAACATTTGAGTTCCTACATTCTCATTTCTTCCTAGTTTTAAGGGATTCCTACATAAGTGAAAGTTCAAATGACTATTTAATGATTCTAAGGGAATCTAAGTTCACTTCTAAGTTTTATAGTCATTCCTACAACTTTTTTAGGGGCCTAAAATTTTGAATAACTATGTTCTCAATTCCTCCTAATTTCAAATGGCTAACTTAATAGTTTCTATGGGTCCAAAGGTCTAGTCCTACAAATTTCAAGGGTCTAAAGTTTGAAGTATCTATGTTCTCAAGTTGTCCTTAGTTCAAATGGAATTTCATCTGCCATCCAAATTACTTACAAGGGAACTTAAGTTTGGGTCTCTGTATTCTCATTCATTCTTCTAGGTCTAAGGGAAATTCACCTAAGTTCAAATTTCACATTTCAAATATTGAGACATTTAAGATTTGTATAAAATCATTTCCGAAGGCCAAGTTTGTCTAAACTATGCTCTGATACCAACTGTAATGCCCCGTGTTTTCAGGACCCGAGTATATGATTCGTTTCTCAAAAACTCGAGTGTTAATCTTAAAGGATGGTCAAATTCGAGTACATTTCTTCTTTATCAGAGTAAGCGGATGAGCGTAGAGTGAACAACCAACATAAGGAAAATTTCATTATCATTCAAATATACAAGCAGCCCATAATGACTTATACAAACCAATGTCTCAACATTAACGATTACAAGATTTGCATACATAAGAAATGACAGAAAGCATATAAATGTAAGTCGTATGACCACGCAACTCTTCTTAGCAATACGGTCGTGCATCCATGACACCTGTATAGTTCCTCATCAAGTCTGAACATATACATCATTTGAGCCACCTGTTTTACCTGTACGGTTGTATATTTGATGGATGAGTGGCCAGCTCAGTGTGAATTCCCCTCAAGATTACACACCGCCGCATTAGGTAAGCATAGTTATAAACAACAAGACAATCAAAACAGTATATGATGCAGTCTTTTTAAATGCATGGGTGCATGAATGCAGTCATGTCCCGGGTAACACATCCAGACAGATCGTGCCCCGGGTAACACATCCAGACAGATGAATACATCGACCCGGGAAACACATCCAGACGGTCTATGCCCCGGATAACACATCCAGACATGCAAATATGTACGATAACAACAGATGGTGGTTGGTGCCTCGGGTAAACCATCTAGTCAAGCGAATCCATACGTACGATAATAACAAGATGGTGGTTGGTGCCTCGGGTAAACCACTACGGGAGCCCATGGCTGACGAGGCCGACGGCTCGGGCATAGTGTCCCATGACCACCATCCCCGGCCCATGAGACTACCATCTTAGGATGTTTAATGGAAATCCATCAGTCGAATTACATCCTAAGTATAGGTGTACATTTATAGGTGGGGGTTTCCCACTAATGTACCAGTTTAAGTTCCATAACCAATCCACTAAAAATAAATCCACAAGCATGAACAATTATACAGGATAATCGTAAAGTAGGTAGTACAACAATTCAATTTCCACTAGCTAACACATGTGATTATAAAAAGAAAGATATCAATTGTAAATTTAAATAAAAAATTATAACTTAAGCTAATGAGAAGATGGAAAGCTCAAGGGGAAGAATCATCACCTTATACGTTGAATCGCCTCTTAGTGTCGTTAAGTGCTTGCACCCTTAGAATTGTATCCTATCACAAATCATGAACCTATACAATTAGATACAAGTTCTAAGCACCACCTAGGGCTCAAGATCATATCCTAGGGTTTGAGTTGTCTTATCTTAGGGCTTTAATGTAGAATTAGGGTTTTCATCCTAGAGTTTAGTTAGACGTTTAGGTTCTAGGATTTGAGTTCTAGATTATTATTAATGTCATTATCATTAGTATCTTTGCATCATGGTCAATAATATTCATGATCGGAGTATTAATCCATCCACATTAATGATGAAGGTGCACAAGTCTGTATCTAAATACACCGACGTTATCCATTATGCTTGTAATGATTAATAGGGCAAGTACTAATAGCAAGATTTCCTTACTATTACTAATACTAATATAATAAGGACTTACACTTAAAATAATATTAACAAGGATTATACTAATCTCATAAGGAAAATGATAAATATTTTATAATGATAATAATAATAATAATAGCTATCCATAGTGGATTTAGTCATGATGATAGGTATTATGATCTACCGTTATTATGAATTTCTACAATTAGATTCATACTTTAACTTACCATTTATGTCTTAAGTATAGGCCTAGCGCTTAAGTTACTTAGGTCTAGAAGATGTTGGGGTTTAAATGTCGGTCGACGTATAACTGTTAATAATATTAATAATTTCGAAGTAGCCATAAACATTAACGATATATTTAATATTAGTCAATGTGACGCTAATAGTCATCTTGATGAAAATAAATAGTGTGTTATAACATTAATAATAATATTTTAAGAACAACGAGGTAAAATGTTAATATTTTAATAATGATAATTTTTGTATGCATCAACTAATACCTAAATGAATAATTTACTAATGGTCAATCGTATCTAATTTTTATAATCCCAAAGATGGTAATAACAATAGCAACGATAAAAAAATAAATAAATTGAATTTGGATAGAAAAACATGGGCTCACCTTGTCGACTCAGTTCGAGTCGAGTTGACTCGGCCTTCTCCCTCTCTCCCATCTCACCTTCTCCTTCTTCTCTATCCTTCTCCTCCTCCTTTCTCTCTTTCTCCTACTCCGCTCCTTCCATTTTCCACTTGCTGGAAATCCAGCAGAGACTAGACCATGCCAACCCAACTTGACTCGACTGGACTCGGTTCCAACCGAGTTAACTCAGCAGCCACTCATCCAAACCTTCCCTCTTCTCTCTCACTTTCTCATTTTCTCTTCACTACTACAACCAGAAGAATGGTCTGGATTTTGATCAGGCCCAACCTAGCTCGGACCCAACTCGGTCCAGCACGGACTGAGCATGGCCACAACTCGACGGCAGGTGCAGCACAGCCCCCCACCCGTACATCTTCTCTCTGATTTTTTTTTCTTTCTTTCTTTATTTCCTTGCCCACCATGGCAACTGGAGTGAGTCTGGACTCACCTCCGACTCACCAGACTCAGCCCAGGCCTGAGAACAGCCCGGAGTGGTAACAGAAAGGGAGAAGAGCGAGGACAGCGTCCTCATTCTCACTCTCTCTCTCGTTTTCTGTTTCTTCTTCTCTATTTCTTTTCTTTCTCGTTCTCTCTCCCTGATCCTCTCTTCTTCTATTTCTTGCTGCTAAAAAAAAGTCCAGCAGCTGGACGTCGCCTGGCAAAAATTTCGCTGCTCAACCGATTCCGACTCGGTTTGAGCGGTGGAGGAGGTGAACGCTATTAATGGCAGATCTCCAATGAAGGCTCCTTTCTTCATTTCGACTGCATGGGCTGATTTAGATGGGTCCCTGGAAGCTTCAGGAACAAAAGGGATGAAGCTCCAGGGTCATTTGATTGATGGGTTCGGATGGAGGGAGAAAACAGTGGATTTTCGGGTGCAGCTACAGGGAGTGAGTTCGGATCCCATTGCTGCTCAATCTTCCCTTCTTTATTTCCTCGCCCAGACTTCCTAGAACCGTTGGATGGAGAGAGAGCGGTCTGGATTCGCTTCAGTTGAAACCATTTTCAAATCCGGTGGGTAGGATAAAAACCGGTAGTGGTTTTCCTTCGGTTTGTTAAGAAGCCCTAAACAGCGGAATGGGTGGCTGAGATCTCACCGAATGGAAGGCTGGGATTGGAGGAGATGGAGCTCACGCGGATCGCCGATAGGTTGCAAGGAAGACAGTTTCCATTTTCGGAAACTGTGTGTTTGTAGGTCTATTTGCGGCAAGGGTTGTGCGCACGTGGGTGCCTTTCAATGTGTGATACACATGGGTTTTGGTGGGACCCAAACCCTGGACATGATGGACGGTTTGGATCAGCTAAAGGATTGCTGATGGTGGGCCACGAGCGTCCCAAATGGACGCCCATCCGTCAGCTGTGAAACAGAAGAGAGAGGGAGCAGTTCTCCCTTTTTGAGCAAAACACAGGTTAGACCCATCTGACCGTGCTCGATGGCTTAGTGCACAGTGGGCGATCCGCCTTTTGTGCACATGCAACTCGTGTGTGTGGGTCATAAGTGCTGATTCCTAGCTCTAACGGTGGCTCCATGTTAATCTAACAGTCAGGTCATCTCGAGACTGAACGACAACGGTTAAAAGGCCCTCATGGGCCATCCCTCCATAGATTACCAACCCATCGACCCATACTAATATTAATTCTATTATTATCGTCTTCTAATTTCATTACCTTATAAAATTTTATTACTAAAAGTAATAATGTAATTTGTTTTATATATATATATATGATTTATATTATTATAGACTGTTAACTATATGGATATTAGTGAAAAGAAGCAGGGATCAACATATATTATGTGTATTATTTATATGGTTTAGGTTTTAATTTTCTATAAGATCTTAAATTGCTTGGAATATGCTATCTACCATAGATTTTATTAATTTATGTAGTATTGATTTTTATGATTGAGATTCATATAAACAATGCCACATGTGTACGATCTAAATGTGGATTGTCATTACATATCAACGTATTATGAAGTTTTAAATATTTACGAAGTGTACCAGTAACATTTCGTAGTGCATGCATTTAGATTGTATTGTAGTATTTAAGCAGTTAGATCACGTAACAGATACTAAGTTATGTGTGTGTGTGTGTGTGTATGGGAAAGGGTATTATGAGGTCGAGCGCATACGGTCGTCCATGAGGTCGAGTTGGTGTGGGGCCCACCGTGATGCCGTTCGAACATCTACCCCTTCAGTCAGATGCACCATCCCAGGTGGGGCCCACATGACTGAAAATCACCTCAATCCGTGACTTTTGTGGGCCACACCACGTACAGAAGTGAAGAGGGGCCGTGCACCGTTGAAACATTCAAAACCAGTTATGGGGGCGTTTCGAGAGGTTTTTTCATGATCAAAACCGTCCATCATGTGTGTCCCACTTGAATTTAATTTTAGACCACTTTTCAGGTAGTATCCACATCTTAGGTGAGCCCCACCAAGTGATTTTACATGTTTTCGTGTGTATACTTATGTTTTCAGAAGGTATGGCCCACCTGAGTTCCGTGGACGGTGGATTTTCAGCTGTGTGGGTCCCACTTGGAGCGGTGCATCTGGTGGACGGTGTGGATCTTCCAAAGGAAGCACGGTGGGGCCCACCCCAGCTCGACCTCATGGACAACCGCTTTACGCTCGACCTCATAGTACCTTTTTCCTATATATATATATATATATATATATATATGTTTGATAATTATTGCATTTGCACATCCTAAATTGGAAGACCAATTTGCTGATCGGATAAATTCCAGTACTAACCTCAAGCGTACCCATTTGCTTCATATGGATGGGAATTGTTTTAATGATCAGAATTAAACTAGGAGCCTAGCTTATGTCTATACTAAGTTTGGTTATACGGTAACACCCGAGTACTGAAAAGTACGGGATGTTACATGAACTCAATAACACATCCGCTGACTTGAGAGGAAACGCACTAGAAAATACAAAAATGCTAGGAACCACCCCAGTCGCTGAACCGACAGTGTTAGGTAGAAGGGAGACTTCCAAGGTGTTAGGGTTGGGTAGCGAGAGATAGTAGCAACACTAGGAAATAGGTCCGAGAGACTTACAATACCTTAGCCCGATGATAGGAACGAACTGGAACTGAATGATTGGACGGTTGAGACCACCGTTCAAGTCCAAATGAGCTAATACTGGACCAAATTTGATAGTTTCGACTCATTTGGGGATGAAGACATAGAAGTGAATGAAAATTTACCGAAATTAGTAAAACTGTAGAAAATTTAAATTTTAACCGCTAACTGGAGGAATCTCTCGAAACCACTAGGCTCATTGCGTAGATCGGCTTCTCTTACCCCAAATTCATATATGATATGTCGAATAACTCATTTCGGTTTGCGAGATATGCGCGTCAAAAGACATTAACCGCCCAGGAAGCCAGAGGCCCGCGTGGCCTCTGCCGGCCTGCGTGGCCCCCACCCTAGAAGATAGAGGCCCGCGTGGCCCCTGTCGGCCTGCGTTGCCCCCGCCGGAATTCCCTGTAATTTGGGGTCGATTTCAAAAATTCATATCTCTTTCATTACAACTCTGATTTAGGTGATTTAAAGCCAGATTGAAGCTTGATGAGTTTAGTTTTATATAAAAATAAGAAAAAAATAAAATAAAAATTATAATATAGTTAAAATTAAGATGTTTTACTAATGATCCAAAAATTATTAATTTCGGACAGCTGTTGCTCCTAGAATTTTAATAATTTATTTACAACTCCAAATGATATGAAATTTTGTGGGATGACTTGAAGCTTAATGATAAATCATCATAAAATTTTCAAAATAATTTATTTACTAAAATTATAAAAAACGTTATAAGAATTAGATACGTTTTAGTATCTTACAGAAAATCGTTGGTTTCGAATAACTTATGCTTCTAAAATTTTTATAATTTTTATGGATCTTGAAATAGATTAAAATTTTGTATGAAAAGGATAAACTTAATGATGAATTACCAAAAAAGTTATCTACTAATTAAAAGTGATAAATACTTTATGAACAAAAGATGTATTGAAACCGAAAATTTCTATAACTAAAAGTTTCCAATGAACCAAGTGTTTTTTTTTTTCATATTCGAGTTTTAGTATTTTGTTTCTTTTTAGAAATTACTTCTAACCATAATAGAAATCATCTTGTATGATTAAATTAGATTATTTTTAGTATATTTTTCTACTTTAAATAATTTCTAGTACGGTTGAACTTCGACTCTTGAATAGGGTTGAGTTTGATTGTTTAATACTTTCTAAGTTCATATTCGATGCAGACTTCACTAAAATATTGTAAGTTTTCTTATTTTCTTATGTAATCAAGATTCATACCATATTGAGGAGATGATGTTCTTCCTCTTTTCATTCTCGCTGCCTTTCTAGGGTCACCATCCATTCAAACCTATGAAATATCCTAAAACTTTCAGTTATTTATTCTTTCTCGTTTCACTACTAACCCTCCCAAAACCTCTAAAGAAACCCTCTCCCTCTCCAAATCTCAAACCCATTCTTAAAAACCCATCCAACAACATCTACTTTCAACTCATTTCATTCCATCTCTCCCAAAAACCCATATCTCAATGTCCCATCTTTCTTTCCTTCACACTATCCCTTTCTCGCTATTCATTTCACTCCATCATTCCCAAGGGTCATTCCCAAAACTATTTCCAAAACCTATCTCCAATACCATTCTTAAAACCCATTCTCAAACCCGCTTCTAAAACCCACTCCTAAGAACTATTCCCAAAACTCATTTGTAAAGGCCATTCCCCAAACCCTTTCCTAAAACTCAATCTCAAGCCCCTTCTCAAAATCCCTTCCTCACATCCAATCCACCTCTAGGCAAGAAAGATGACCTTCCTTGCAACCATTGCCTCCTTCTTTTCCATCCTGGTGATCCTTTCCCTCATGGGAAAGAAAAGACCGGCTCACGAGGAGGTGGGCCGAGATAGGAATTGTCCTGTGTAATTAAATCAGATTCTTTTTAGTAAATTTTTATATTCCAAGTAGTTTCTAGCATGGTTGGATTACAACTCCTTATAAGAATTGAATTTTATTACTTAAGATCTTGTAAGTTCGTATTCGATGCAAACTTCGCTAAAACAATATGAGTTCCTAAAACTTTTTCTTCCTTCCCTTTTTGCATCATTCTTAGTGTCATCAGCCCTCCAAATCTCTAAGATATCTTAAAACTTTTGATTCTACCTTTTTTCAAAATCAACGAAACCAAAGCGTGATTTGCACATAACCCACGCCCATAGGATCAAGATGACAATATACAGAAACATGTTTAGGTCATAATGAGCTAGGCTAGTATATTTGTTATATACCTTGAAACGTATATAAACCTGAAACCAATAAAACTTAAGCAAATGAAATGATAATATCTTTACTTATTACCCTTAGGCAATTTCGGAGATGAAATTGTTTTTAAGGGGGGTAAATTGTAACGTACTGAATTTTCACTGTTTTGGATTTTCAAAAAAATTGTTGAATTTTTTTTATTAATTAACTTATTATATCATTTAATGACCATTAACACTCAATGTTAATTTATACAGGGGTAGAACCAGTAAAGAACCACACAAGTCTGATTAATCAACTGTAAGAAGCCAACGAATCTGTCCAATCACTTGAACATTAACTTTATTCCCATGATTTACTCACATAGGGCCTAAATCTAATTGACCCAAGACAATCATAACTAAATTAAAGATCTAACTGAGGCTGAGTCAGATAAGGCTCGAATATTGACTAATAAACCAAATCAACTCCATTACTCTTTTAACCTAAAACCGACGGTTTAGAGTAATCATGACCAAATCTCCACTTTCACTAGCTATAAATAGGTCACACTATTAACATAGTTAATCCGAACCCTAACCATTGCCCACAAGAAATCTCAGTACCTAATTCATTCCAAGAATGTCCCAATTTTCCGAACACGCACTAGACCGTTGGTTGGTGGGACACTAGTTACCAAGCTATAGAATAATGTCCGTCTTACTGGGCTTGACGTCCATCTCGAGAGTCAGACCTAAGTACTATCCAGAACCGCTCAACTTGAGCCAAAGGACGAGTGCATGAGAAGTGTAAATACCCTAAAGGAAGAAGGTGAAACTTATGTGAATTGGGTCGTCTACTCTTATGAAAAGTTGGGGATTTTGGACTGTCTGTTTACGACCAAACTTCACACGTGAAGTAAGGATATTTCCCTGGTCATATCCGTATAGTTGTGGCCCCGATCGACCATTGGCGACCGTTGAATAGACTTCTAGTCATATTTGTCGATCGGGGCATCCAAATGGCGGGCCGATCATGTCCATACGTAGATCATCATTAGGACTAACTATCCTATGGTGTATATCAATATGTACGCCCCATAGTGGGCCTTAGAGGCTAGAAAAAACCTCTCATAGGGCTAGTATAGTAAAAACTCAACACTTGGGGCCATTTGCACCAAATCTGACATTATAAAAGGAGCTTCTTTTGGGCACCCCTCTCCCCATATGAATTTTCCCTAGAGAAAGGAAAGAGAGAAGAGAAGAAAGGGAGAAAGAAGAAAGGAAGAAGAGAGGAAAGGAGAGTGAAGGGAGAGAAAGTGGGCCATAGTTGAAGGTGGGGCCCAAGAGAAGTCGATCCTTGCAACTCCTTCCTTCTTCCTTAAGAGATCCCACACCTACCACTCTAAATTTGAATTCCAGCCAATTAGAGAGGTAAGCACCTATCTTCTTGAGATCTTTTGTGTTGAGCTAGATGTTGCATGTAATCCTAACATGCAAAGTTCCTTTGACTAAGGATCTCTACGAATCCACCGCAAGTTTGGCAACCCTAGATCGTTTCCTAGAGCTCTCAACGATTCATATGTGTGGACTATTATCCTTAGGTAGCCTAGCACCAATTTTAGTATGAGTTTAATGATTTTGATTGCTTGTATGATGTATTTGGAGAATATATAGAAAACCTAGGAAGGACCTTACCCTTGATCCCTCGATTAACATGGATTAACTATGAAATGTTTGTTGTTGTCTCTCACATGATTGGGTATAGATTTGATGTTTACATGTTCATGTCTTGTAGATTCGTGCATGATGTTACCCTATAATATGTATGATTCATTAACCCTTATGCATTTTATTCCTATGATATATATGAATGCTTAGTTTTCTTACTAACCCACACAACACACATGCACCTTTGTTTCGTAATACTGTTAGCTTGCTTTGTAGGAAAAATCTGAATCGTATGTTGAGAAGTATGAATGCATGATATTGCTTATGTTAGCTGATAACCCTGATTGTCGGCATGTTATGGAATACCATAAGAACCCTTAGATTGGTCAGGAATATGAGGAGAATGAAGGTGGTCCTGTTGGTAGGATGTAAGACCCGTATCCTAGTTCAGACTTGTTAGATGAATCTGTGATCCTTTCCACAAAGTCCGAAAGAATCAATGACTAATAATCGACATTTGCGCACGACCGTATGTCATTTTCTTTAAATTCAAGTCGATTTAATCCGAGACTGTGTATCGTTGCGGCCGCACAATCGCCGGTTCTAACGCTCGCGACTCACGCACCGATCCGATACCACGACTAGAAGATGTGAGCCGACGTTTATTTCAGAAGAAACGCGTGCTTTTACGATTCGAGAGAATCTCTACAATACGTCAAATCAATCTCATCAATCAAATCAATCCCATCAATCAATCAATCACATCAATCAATCAATGTCAAGTACACATCACCTTTCTCCACAAGTAAAGCAACCCATGCTTTTTCTCACCAAAGTCAAACCACCTCTCACTTCACCCATCCCTCACCTCACATCACTCACCCATCACACCCATCACCTCTCCTTATCTCCCTCTCTCTCCCTCCCTCTTTTCTCTACACTATTTTCCAAGCAAGGAAAAACCCCATGTTGGGAGCTCTCCCATGAGAGAAGACAAGCAAAAGTGAGGCCCACCTTTCCCTTCCCAAAACCTCTCATCCTAGCCATCCATTTCCCATCTCTACCGTCAAAGAGGAGCACAAGAAGGTTGGCGTTCCAACGGACCGAAGAAGATCGACGGTGGGTGCTTTGATAGGATAGATTTCTATGTTTTTATGATGGGCCAAGTGAGGCCTACCCATCAATGGTATGGATCTCATTTGGGACCCTATGATGTGGCTAATGGCCCACTTTGATTACCTTTTTATGTATGATGGAATGCAAGGGAGGGCCCATAGTGTCGGGGTCCCTCCATCACACGTGTGTCCCACTCTCTCTCTTCCTCTCTCTCTCTTTTTCTTTTCTTGTGATGTTATGTTTGTATGGCCACTTCGATGGACCCCACTATGGTGCATGTATTGGAATCCAAACCATCTAAAAGTGAGGCCCACTTTACATACGTATGGTGACCACACCACCTCACCATGTGGTGGCCCATCTACAAAGGGCCCACCCTAAAGGCACTGGATGCCCAAACAAAAAAAGAGTCCAGGGACTCTCTGGACGTAAAAGGAAAACACAAATATGGCTTGATTTTACAAGCCATTGGGTGACCCACTTGTATAGGACCCACCTTGATGTTTGCATTCAATCCAAGCAGTCCACCATTTTTCCCAGACCATTTTAGGCGTTGAGCCGAAATGGGAAGTCAATCCAACTTTCGGGTGGGCCATACCCTTGAAAACAGTGATGTTCACCGTTTAAAGTCACCTAAATCTCCCTACACGCCGAAAAGTACCCTAAATTGGTCTTGATGGTCGGTATGCAAATTTGTGGAAGCTAGTGGTTGGGGTGGATTTGGCCGAGCGGACCCCACACGTGAAAAACCCGAGGATTTTGGGTTATTTCAAAAAAAAAAAAAAAAAAAAAAAAAAAAAAAAGAAAGGCGGCCCTTTCCTGCATGGACACAAGACGAACAGAACTGCGCGATGTGAAACGGGCACGGTTCCACATTACGGCCGTGGGCCCCACCTTGATGTTTATTTATCATCCAATCTGTTCATATGGCGGGCCACCCCTTAAGTGGGCCCCCATCAAGTTTCAGCCACATCCATGGCTCAGGTAGCCCACACCACAAGAAACAACGGTGATTGAATTCTACCATTGAAACTCTTTTGGGCCCACAGAAGTTTGGAAGCAATCTGATATTTGTTTCTCCCATTTGTCCAGTCCCGTCTGACCATCTGAACGGGTTAGATGGAAAGTAAACGTTGTAGTGGGCCCCACCATTTGATGTATGTGTCTTACATCCACCGTCCAGGCGGACGGTGGAATCCACCTTAATGTATGCATTTTATTCACGCCAATCCGGCGGTATTTGAACGATGACGGCCCACCTCGATGTGTGTTGGTCCACACCGTCCCGAGAAACTGGACGGTGGGCCACCCTTTCCCCCGATGTTTGTGTTTCATCCATACCGTCCATCTATTTTGGGGCCCACGTTTGGGTGAGGGCTTGTTTGGCCTCACCATGCATTGTACCTTTTTCTATATATGTATATAGTGGTGGGCTGTTTTGGGGCCCACCCATGATGCATGTGTTGCATCCAAACCATCCACCATTTGGCAAGCATGTCTTAAGGTTTGAAGCTAAAAATGAGATAGATTTATAGTTCAAGTGGAACCCACCTTGATGTATTCTAAGGCCAATGGGTTAAGGCCCATTATGACGTATTAGGGCCCATGTTACAAGGCCCATTGTGATGTATTCAAAGGCCCGTAGGATATGGCCCATTGCAATGTACATAAGGCCCCTTTGATGTGGCCCACTTGATTTATAAAAGGCCCATATGATGCGGCCCATTTGATGAATGTAAGGCCCATGAGTCGAGGCCCAACAGGATGTCCTTAGGGTCCATTGCAATGAGGGATTTCTCCATAGTATGTGTAATGATGTTTGATGACAGGTTATGCCTTGGGGACAATGTTGGTTTGACGTCCACATTGTACGAGTAATGTTGGTTAAATGTCCGCATTACGACTCTCCCTAGACCCACTGGTAGGCTCATACTTGTTGTGTGTAGGCCATCTAGGCCCATCTGCATTGTAAGGATAGTTCATCATCTTATAGCATGCTTAGTGTAATTCCATGATTCATACCCATACGCATCATTTGTATGCTTGATATGAGGAATGTTTGATCATAGCATAAGCCGTTGGGCTGAGACATTTACACGACTCCTTATGAGACGGAGTGCCCCACATGATCGCGTAGTACGCGTGAGATTTCTGCATGATTGTACGGTGTGACTCATGCATCTCGCATATGTGTGACTTGATCACTGCACGCCCTAGCGACATCAGGGCCGTGGCCTCCATAGACACATCGTGGATGGTCACATCGGATACCGGAAATACCTTGTTCCAGCACTGTGGGCACTTAGGATGTCCTTGGGTGAAAGTCCCAGAACCTTTTGGTACCAGGAGTTGCTCCAACGTCTAGACCGAGTGGATACACGAGCGCCCGAGTGCCGAATACCCGTAGGCCGCGTCTCCCACTGTGTCGTGGTCGGTTGGAAGGGGGTGTGGCCTTATCCGCTTGAGTGAGGGGGCTATAAGCTAGGCTGAGTTTGACCAGCTCGCAAATGTGTCCGCTATCGACAAGCCGGGTAGGTATTGGCGCGGTGCGGTCGGGTGATGATAGTGTGGTCTCTTCCACTTGCTTGACTGTGCAGCTAGGGAGGAGGCAGTCAGTGTGAGGTGTATTTGACCCCGGTGATATCCAGAGAGGAACTGTACTGATATGTATACTTGATGAGTACTGACACGCTTGTATGGTATATCGCATATGACATTTGGCTACATAGGCCTCGCATCGCATGGCCTTGGTATGGCCGATAGCATTCATGTCTTGCATTGCATAGCTTTAATACAGCTGATAGTATTCATGGACTTACCGCATACTTCCGCATTACTCTGATATTGTACACTTGGCGTTTGCCTTGTACACACACTTACACCACCCTCTAAGCTTTGTGAAGCTTATGCACGACGAGTATGCGTTGCGTGCGGAAGCGTTAGACAAAGACAGCTAGCCCGAGGTAGGAGCTGCGTACGGACTATTTTGGAGCTTTTGATCACCCCGTATTTCCCTTCGCATTGCATTGTACTTAAAAGTTTTCGATATAGTGGATATGTGGTGATGTTGTTTTGTGACTTGGTTATGCTTTTGGTTATGCTCCATTACATTACAAAAAAATTTCATACTGAAAATCCTCCTTGTAGGATCCCATGATCGGAATTTGGCGTATGGGCGCTGGAAGCCGAGAATGGGATACTACGGAGGCTGTCAGCGCCGGATTCGGCGATCGGGAATTTTGTGAGCCCGGTTTCCGAGTTTGGGGCGTGACATAGGACTATCCTGAGGCTAAACCCATGGATTTGGGCGGGTGCGTGTGGACGACAATAGTTAGACTACATGGGTCGCTCGTACCCGATGTCGTCTATCACATGCTTGCCTGAAATCATGCGGTCTAGTTTACCTACTGATCAACCTTGTTTGTTAACCCTGTCTGCTCACATATGTATGAAACCTGGAATACCCTTCAACCGTTGTAGCCCATTGATAACTGATTGAGGCTGATTCACCGACTCGTGAGCCGGACATGGTGGAATGGGACACTGTGCCCGAGCTGTCGGCCTATGTAGGGGTGACGAGCCTCCCCGTAGTGACCGCAAGCGATCTCTTTTCTTAAGCACTCCCCATGTGCTTGAAGTCGGGGATGGGAAACCCGATGGGATCAAGGATCGCGAGGTCTTGGCCTCACGCATTGAGGGACCTTGGCCTCGCAACCAGTTGAGGGCATTAATACGTGGGGTGTATCAGTTTTCTCAAACCGGCTTGATGAATGGAATTAACTAAGAACTCGACTAACACTATCATATCGCATCGCACTAGCTAAGGTGGCGACTCGGCAGTCGAGGTCGCAATGAGGAAGTGTTGTCATATGCGATCGTGAGACGGTGTCGCTTGAGGAAGTGTTGTGATGAGGGCATGCATCATGTCATAACCCATACATATGCATTAATAAGACTAGTTAGAGATCTGTGATTATGTCTTTCATTAAATTCATAATATAATTGATGTTTGTTACAACTTAAGATTAATAACACCCACTGAGTTGATCACTCACTCCCACTCTGGGATGGTGTTTTAAAATAACAACCAGACTCTCTTGTAGACGCAAGTGTCACAAAGTATGAGGAGCCTGACAGCACGAGCCTTGAGGAAGAGGACGAGCTGTCCTACTTTCAGCTGATGAACGGTTCCTCGTCGGCCTAGTAGATGGGATTTGGATCGCTGAGTTGTGGACTCAGCCCTATTCTTTTGGACATGATATTCCTTTTGTGATTTTGTTGAGCAACGCCAGGTGCGACCCATTTACATTTTTTTAGACTTGTATATATATATTTGATTTCTTTCATTTCAGTAGATCAGTTGTGATTATGTTTCATGTTCTAAGAAATTCCATGCTACGCATTTAAACCTGATTAAACATAAATTAGTAAAAATTAGCATAAGCGACACCCCGAAACTTGGGAGTCGAGTTTATGCAATGTGATCCGCTTATATATCCTTATATCTGTCTTAACTTTTGGCTCAAGCCTTAAGACGAGCTCACCAAATGGATGAACAGTTTGGATATAACACATACATTATGATGGGACCCACAGAACTTACTGACTTGGAGCTATATAGCTGGTGTGTGGTACACCAGCCAATCCTCTTCCCTAGAGTTTTTAATAGTCAAAATTCATGGCTAAAATGGATGAACGGTGTGGATATAATAAATACATCATTGTTTTTTAAGGGGAGAAAATAAAGATCAGCTTCATCCAAAACTTTTATGGCCCCCAAAAAGTTTTAAACGGTACAGATTCATTCAACACTGTTTCCTATAATGTGGTCCACTTGAGATTGGTATATAACTCATTTTTTGTCTCATCTATAAAAATAAATGGACAGAATGGATGAAACACTTATGTCATGGTGGGGTCTGTAGAGCACCGAACACCAGCCATTGGCTAGTGGCAGGGGGAGTATCCAATCCATTTCCTCCCCAGAGCTCTAACACGGAAGCGAATTGGCTGGTGTACAACACACCAGCTATATAGCGTGGGTAATGACATTAGCAAGTTCTGTGGGTCCCATCACGAGGTATGTGTTATATAAAAACCGTCCTTTCATTTTTCGAACTAGTCTTAAGGCTTGAGATTAAAAATAAGATAGATCTAAAGATCAAGTGGGCCACACTATAAAAAGCAATAGGGGATTGAACATCTACCATTGAAACCCTTCTGGGGTCACATAAGTTTAGGATCAATATTAAATTTTCTTTCCCTCTTTGTCAATGTATTTGTGACCTTATTAATAGATTGGATGGAAAATAAATGTTATGGTGGGCCTACGAATTTTTTAACAGTGAAAATCATTATCCTGGCTGCTGCTATTTTTTGTGTAGTCCTTTTGAGCTCCGGATACGATTCATTTTTTTTGTCTAGTTCTCTAAAATAATCATTGTGGGCTACGTAACTTTGATCTCCTCGGAACCGTTTGTACAACTCGAGCTAGAGCTGGGCAAAATGGACCCGATCCGGCGGATCCGCCCCGATCCGCCCCGATCCGCCCCGTTCCGAACAGATCCGACGGCCAAGATCAGGCCTGATCGGGTTTGATTTTCCAGATCCGATTATTTTCGGCTCTGCATGCGGATAGACCTATATCCGGACAGACCCACCCGGATACCCGGCCGAATGTACCAGGACCCGACCGAAACAGACTCGACCCGAATGTATTAAATGTATATATATATATATATATATATATATATATATATATATATATATATATATTAAAAAAAAACTTTACCGCCTGAATTTAGCGCCAAAACTGCAAAACATCCCGCCTAATGTCTGTCCTCTCAATCTCTCTTTATTCGTGATTTTCTCTCCCCTCCCTATTTTTATTGAAGAAGAAGGTAAGAAGAAGGTACTGGAGAGAGATATATTGAGAAGAGCTTGGATATCTTTGCTGGAGAGAGAGATATATTGGGAAATCTTGAGGATGGAAGAGAGAAAGAGGGAAAGAGAAAGAGACTAGTAGGTATGTTTTATATCCAAACCGTCCATCCATTTTGCGAGCGAGCTCATTTTAAGGCTTTGTATATTGATCAATTTTAGGTTCAACCACTGAAATGATATGGAAAAACGAATGGACGGCGTGGATAAATCACATGCATCCAGGGTGGGGCCCAGCAGAGTTTACTTGGTAAAATGAAATCATTCACCGGTATCTGTGGGAACGGATTGGCTACTCCCCCTCACACCAGCCCGGGGCCGGTGGTCGATGCTCTGTGGGCCCCACCATGATGTACGTGTTTCATCCATTCCGTTAATCCATTTTTACGGATCATTTTAGGGCTTGATACGAAAAATGATAAGGATAAAAATCTTATGTGGGCCACACCACAGGACAAAAATAATGAATGGACATCCACAATTAAAATCCTCCTAAGGCCCACTGTACTGTTTATTTGACATCCAATCTCTTTATTTGGTAATAAAGACACAGATGAAGGGAAAAAATAAATATCAGCTTGGTCCAAAACTTTTATGGCCCTCTAACGTTTTTAGTGGTCAAAATTCATTCAACATTGTTTCCTGTAACGTGGTCCACTTGAGATTGAGATATACTTCTTTTTTTTATTTTATAATGTCATAAAATGATATATATAAATAGATGGACGGCATGGATGACACACATACATCATGGTGGGCCCTATGAGCACTAGACCAATCACGACTAATGGCTGTGGTCGGGAGTAGCAATCCGTTTCCCAAATCCCAACCCATACAGCTAGCTATTGCTAGCTGTAGGTACGTGTCGTGTCGAGACAGACTTCCTGCGAAAGGAAGTTCCTGCGCGGGAACCCATGTGGGACCCACTGCTATGTTTTTGAAAAATCCTCTCCGTCCATATGTTTTGTGAGTTCATTTTAGTATATAAGGCTAAAAATGAACCGTATCCAATACGCAGGTGGGCCAAAAAATTGACAATTAAACCTCTACATTGAAATATTCGTGGGGCCACAAACGTTTTTAATCCGGCTAATATTTGTTTTTTTAGTTCATCCCAGTAGGAATGACGTTATTAGCGGTATGGATTTCATGTAAACATCACCGTCGAACCCAGGAAGGTTTCAACGGTAGGAATTTACCTAACCACCTTTTCCTTTAATACGGCCCACTTAAGTCTTGGATTCTTCTCACTTTTGGTCTCATGCTCTAAAATGATCTCAAAAAACGGATGAACGGACTGGATTCCTGAAAAACAACACAGTGGGCCCCACATAGGATCTCAGCAGACGTAAAAGGCTTTCCCTGGAAATCCGCATCCCCTGCTAGCGTGCCGTGCACGCCAAGGCTAGCTGTACCCGAATGGTACGAATGGCTCAAATGAGTTATATATTACATGGGCCCACAATGATGTATTTACTGTATCCATACCGTCTATCTAATTTTTGTGATTATTTTAAAGTATTTGAAAAAAAAATGATTCATATTTAAAGCTCATATGGACCACACCGAAAATAGCAGTGAGGATGATGATTTTCACCGTTAAAAATTTCATCCTTACCAAATCTGATCCGACTGGGTTTCTTTGCCCGATTCGAACTTGGTTCGGGTCCATCCAAGCCTATAACGGATCTGTTCGAATAAGGTGTCCTGGACCCGATCCCGATTCTGATCGGATTCGGATAAGTCCCGGCAGCTTTCGGACATGACCGAGTTGGACCAAATTCGATCCGACTCGGTCCGATGCCCAGCTCTAACTCGAGCTCAAGGAGTACAGGCGCCCGTCTTCGCACAGCACGTACCTACACCAGCTATGTAGCTGGTGTGCGGTACACGAGCCAACGGCTTCCCTCTTACACCAGCTAGCTGGCAGCTGTTGGTGGATACTGACAAGGTCAGTGGCCAAATCGCTAAAGTGACGCCACCAAGCTCTGTGGATCCCACCATGATGCATGTGTGTTTCCATACCGTCCAATCATTTTTAGAGATTGTTTTAGGTATTACAAAGAGAATGAGATAGATCTAAAGTACAAGTGGACCCTGGCATAGAAAATAGTGGGGACAGTAACATCCACCGTTCAAAACTTCTTAGGAGTCACAGTAGTTTCAGATCAAGCTGATATTTATTTATTTTTATTCACTTCATCTATCTCTACGTTAACTTACAAATAGGATGGATCTCAAACATACATCACTGTATGCCCTATGAATGTTTCAATGGTGGGTGTGACGGCTCCCACGGTTTTATGTGGTGGATCCACTTGAAATTTAGATCTATCTCATTTTCTTTGTAATGCCATAAAACGATCTTTACAGATGTTGAACAGTATTGATACAACACATGCATTATGATGGGTCCACGGAGCTTGGTGACGTCACTATCCAATAGACGCCGGCAGCTGTTGGGGTCGCCAGCCAAACTGCGTCCTAACTGGATGGATCTCCTGGGAAAGCCTTTCGCACGGAAGTTCCTGCGCAGAGATTATGTATGAGGCCCAATGTAATGTTCGTGAGAGACACTCCGTCCATCCGGTTTTAGAGCTCATTTGAAGAGATGCAAGTAAAAATGAGGATGATCGAAAACTCAAGTAAGCCACACAAGAGGAAGCAGCAGAGATATAGTGACCACTGTTGAAACATTTATATGACCACGTAAGTTTTGTATCCGTTTAAGTTTACGGTGTTTTCACTTATCTCAGTGAAAATGACCTTATAACGGTTTGGATGGAATATAAACATCGTAGGGCTCAGAAATGTTTTAACCGTGGGCATTCCTTTCCCACTGTTTCCACTCGTGTGGCTCACTGGATCCTCTCGTTTTTTTTTTTTTTTTTATGTTTGCCAAATGTCCTGGGATGAGCTCAAAAACCGAATGGACGGAGTTTCTCTCCAGCAAACATTGCAGTGGCCCACGCTGAATCCTTGCTCAGGAGCTTTATGTGAAAAGCTTTTGCAGGAAATCCGCGTCGTAATAACTGAAAGCGGATTACCCGGTGTGCCACCGACTTCAGTAGTGGTAGACGTCAAAGTCATGTGGCCTACCACGATGTATACGTTATATCGAAACAGTCTGTCCATTTGGCAATATTATTTTAGGGCTTGATCCAAAAACAAAACAGATCATAGTGGTGGGTATTGAACATCTACGATTGGAAATTTTATGGGGTCAAAAAGAAGTTATAGATGAATCTGATATTTGTTTTCATTTTCCTCTCCAATAGGTTAGATGGAAAATAAATGTCATGATGGGCTTGGGAAGTCATGATGGGCCTGGGAAGGTTTCAACGGTGGAAATCATTATCTCCACTGCTTTCTTTACTATGGTCTACTTGAGTTTTGAATCTACCATATTTTTTTTATGATGATGTCTACAAATGATTAGACAAAATAGATGAACCGTGTGGATGTAACAGATACATCATGGTGGGCCTACAGAACTAGGTGACACTAACACACCAACAGGTAGGTGGTGCGCCGCACACCAGGCAATCCGCTTCAGTCCTAACCTACCGTACAAGTGGGGCCCATGGTTACGTGTCATTGAAAAATGGGCCCGCTTGTACAATCTCTTAAGACGCATGTCCGGAGGTTGAGAATCAAATGATTCTAAAATAAGCTCACGGACCGGACAATCTCATAATTATGATGAAACTAATGACAATGTGGCGCATATCTCGTTGCCCACTTAACTCCAGGGAAAGCGAATTGAATTGCAATAATGTTTTGAATATTGATAGTCGAGAGAGACTTTGATACTCTGGTTGAGTGTGATGACCGATAGGCAGGCACTTATAAGTTACTTAGAATTGTATGTTTGGCATGCAATCATTTTAAATTAAACGCTGCGAATTATGGGTCCAATGGACCAAAAATTTATGCTTTATTTCATTAACTGACCATCGGATGGATGGGCATTTATTTCATGGTTAAAATTGAAAAGTATCTGTTTCAATAGATAATTATTCATTAATCAGAGGAGGATTTCTCAACTAATCTGATTTTGAGACTGATTTAATAACCATGGGTTCAACAATTTAGTTGGATTAATTTAAATTAGTATAAGCCATGTATATAATTTTCAAGTGCCAGTCATAAATCAGAATATCAAGTAGTCATGCTTCCTCTGATATATGTGGAGTCTACCATGATGTATGTATTTTACATACATGTCTATCTATTTTTCTAAATTATTTTAGGGCATCGGACAAAAAAATGAATCTCACGTAAACTACACCTAAGAAGAAGTGATGGTTGAATGGCCACCGTTAAAAGCTTCTAAAGGGTCAGCGTAATGTTTATTTTCGTTCTAACATGTTGATTAGCTAACATAAATTTAGATGAAAAGCAAAATAAAAGAAAAACAAACATCAACTTGATCCAAAACTTTTATGACCCGTTTAGTTTTTAATGGTGGTCATTCAATCATCACTCTTTCCTGAAATATGGTCCTCCATGTAATTAGATATGCCTGGTATTTTTTTAGCTCATGTCCTAAAATAAGTTGGAAAAATGGACGGACAACACGAATAAAACACATACATCATGGTGAGCCCACAAGATTTTTCCAGCATCGTGGGGCCCACCAAAACGTTGGTTCCCAACGGAAGAAAGCCAAATGCCCCCATGAGATTATCGAACCATTTTAACTCACTTATTGCAGCAAACAGTTCAGCATTCGACATTATCACTACTCTCATATTTTAGAGCTTGCTAAGCCAACACGACGTGTACATCGCAGGTCATGCACACGCCATCAAATATACCTGTACAGTTGAAAGATGCACTATCCAAGGCATACGTCAGGTAGGTCTGACGTTATAGATGTTCTTGCCCAAAAATCTCTCCCCTTAATTCAGTAGATGGGCTACGATGTTAGAAACAGTTCGATCGTTTAGAAAACTTCGTACAAGTTTTTTCAACCGTACACTTGTTAAAATGTCGCCCACCTGACAAGTTGGACGGACCTGATTCTTGGATGAGAGCAATGATACCCCTCTAATAAATGGATTGTTTCTCGTGCCAATGTGCCATGATGACACGTGTGGCGTGTACATGACCTGCCTCGAACACGCGTGTGGGATTAGCAAAAAGCTCTATATTTTATAATACAATTTTTTACTCCGTTTTGGATTTTAATGCTCCGATCTGCATAGTAGGCGGCTGATAGCTACGCTTAGCACTTGATCGGTGGGTCCTTTCAATACTCAATTGCTTGTAATGTATGCGTTCTTTTTATTAATATTTTAGGAAATGTTTCTGTGCAATTAGTTTGCATTGAATTGTGGTGCAAACCAGATTTGTTAGACATATGGACTGTCTGATCATTGATCTGGACCGTGTATCCAGTCAAACGTTCTTTCCATGTCCACCTGGATGTCTCAGATAAGTTATTGTGAGAAAGGTCAAATCTTAGTGCTATAGAACGAGAGCTTCATCTTTGAATATGTTGATCTAAGGAACCTAACCATATGATCGTTGCAACCAAAATGGATGGTTACAACAAAAAGGGGACACCAGTTGGACGGTTAGATCGGAAAAAGGGGGGCTGTACTGATGGTCTATTTTACAGCTAGTTGCATAGAAACATTTTCTTACCTAAAATCTCTATATTGACCGTAGAAAAGGCCACCTCACCAGAACGCGACTTGCCTGTGCCCTCTGCTAACATGAAGTTACATTGGGCGGAAACTATGTGGGGTCCACCGAAATATCTGTGTGACATTCACTCCGTCCATTCGTTTCGCCGGCTCACGGTAAGATGTGATCCTATATGTGAAGCAGATCGAGAACTCAAGTGGGCTTTGCCACAGTAAACATTGGGAATAAAACACTCACCATTGAATTCGTTCATGTTATGCTCCGGTCACTGCTTCAATGTGGGCGGACGTGATATGGGCAGGGCTTGAAGGCCTGAGTAAGTTATCGTGCTGGACAAACTATTGTTGTAGTTAACTGTAGCGTAACTTATTTCACATTGAAAAAATTGTCTAAAATTATAGTGGTTATATGTGGAATTGATACCCCATATTGTATAAGGCCTTTCGGAAGAAACCCAAGAATAAAATTATACGGGCCATGCCCAAAGCAGACAATATTATATAGCGTGGGTGTGGGCCATTACAATTCGTGGGCCACCAAAGTTCTGAATCTGGCCAATATTTATATTTTCAAGGTTTTAGTTTATCTCAATGGTAATAACCTTATGAACATTTTGGATGGCATGTAAATATCACGTTGGGCCATGATGGTTTGAACAAGTTGGCGTTTCATCTCAGCTGTTTCCTTTCGTGTCTCCTATTTGAGCATTGTATCTGTCTTATTTTTTGCTTAATATACCAACATGATCCGCAGAAGTGGATGAACGGAGGGGATGTCATGTGGACATTGGCGTGGCCATATAACCTCTGCCTACAGGAACTTCCTGTTGGTGGCAGGGGCTTCGCGTCCACTCAACCCGCGTTGATTTGGAAACGGATTGGGTACTCCCTCTGTCACAGCCCGGTGGCTGATGGTTGGTGCTCTGTGGACCCCACCATAATGTATGTGTTTCATCCATTGCGTTCATCCATTTTTACAGATCATTTTAGAGTTTGATACCAAAAATTAGAGGAATATAAATATCAAATGGACCACACCATAGGAAACAATAACAATTGGATATCCACCATTAAAATCCTCCTAAGGCCCAATGTACCGTTTATTTGACATCCAACATATTGATTAAGTCCTAGAGACCCAGATGAAGAAAAAAAAAAAAAACAAAAACATCCAAAACTTTTATGGCGCCCAAAAAGTTTTTAATAGTCTCAAAACTCTTTCCTGTAATGTGGTGCATTTGAGATAGGGATATAGCTAATTTTTGTCTCGTACCATAACACGATTTATAAAAATATATGGACACGTACATCATAGTGGGCCCACAGAGCACCGACCAGCAGCCATTGGCTGGTGGCAGGCGGAGCAGCCAATCCGTTTCCCCACTCAACACGCATGATACAGTAGGACTGGAAGATTCCGAATATGACAGTACCATCTCTATACATCATAAGTGGCAGGCTTGCCCATCAATCTGAACTGTCTAAATAGTGGGCCTCATCATGGATGGAGGATATTTTGAAAATCATACTTGAAGGAAGATCACAGCCGTCACGTACCTTTACTATTAATCGGCAATGTAGACTAGAACTGGTTTCTTTACTACTGTTGATTTAAAGACCGTTGTTTAGAAGGTAAGATTATCCACTCCATGCCTATCTTTAACCAATTTCCATCCATAATAGATTCCAATAGATAGACGATCCTGATTGAAAGATAACCCTGCCACGTATGACGTAGAAATATAGCTTTCCCTGAGGGAAGATTTTTGCAATAGTCTGCCATGATTAGAGGGGAAAATTGAAATTATATGGTCCTCGTTCCCAGGAGTACATTTGCAGTATACTCAGGATTTTCAGATTCTACGAGTGAGCCGAATGGTTTGGTGATCCAGATCATCTGTCCGTTGGGTCCCGATGTGGACCATACTCCAAAAAATGTTCAATAGGAAACTCCTGGAAAAGGATGTTTCAAAAGGGAAATTTACCAATGGTCCACTTTCATTTGAGAATGGATCATGGTGGGCCATGGTTCATCCAACCACTACAAAATGAGAATCTGACAGCACTACTCAAACAATTCCTATGTGGACAGGGAGGCAAGTGGTTTTTCACTCCTGACAAGTGGGACATGTTTTAGCAACCCACCCCTGCTTCGTTGCATTGCATCCACGATTCCATTCTGCGCTGGTTGTTTCACCCCAGAAAAGTGGGAGGGGCTTCCCTGACTGTGGGCCAAGATGGTGTATGTGTCTCATATCCACGTAGTCCATCCATTTATCTGGATCATTTTAAAGCATGAGTCTAAAAATACTAAAGTTACAAAGACCTGGATGAAAGGATGATATAAACATTAGCTAATTCAAAACTTTCCTGGCTGTTATAAAGTTTTTGTTTCTTGCAGTGTGGTTTACATGAGATCTAGATCTACTGCATTTTTGGGCCCATATGATAAAATAATTTGGCCAAATCAATGGATAATGGGGATGTAAGACACATACATCATTTTGGGCTCGCAATAAAGGTCTATTTGGTCCATGCGATTAAATGGCATGGAATTGTATTAGATGAAATTAACACTATTATCACGCAATGATAGTAAGTTTGGAAATACTGTGGTATTTTGGCCATCCAATCTTATGTTTGAGAGCAAAATTTTTATTGTAGGAAAAATGTTAGATTAAGTAAAATCATCTTTGGTAGACTATAAAGTTGTAATTAGCAAATCAAATTCACAATGAATGTTGATCACCTGTATATGTATATAATTAGAATCTCACATGTAGATAGTATACATGAATGAATGTCATGGACGCTTATATGTATAGTGGATTTTCAAATTCACTGAAATCCCATGTATAACCTAATGAAATTCCTTCCCACCTAATACAAATTCTTCCCGAACTCTCCAAATGCAATTTCTTCATCCCACCTATGCTATGTAATACCACGCGCCAAACACCCTTAAAAGGATCTATCAAGGCAGCTATAATAATGAAAAAAAAAAAAAAAAACTGTAACAATAATAAATTATTTTATTTATCTCCCGACAACATTTGCATTTGATTATTGATGTTTTTGTTGAGTGGATGACAAATCATCTCTAAAATGCACTTATATTGTTGTTTGAATGTGAAGATTTTTTGGAAGAAAAATAAAAATATAACTATTTTAAATTCCTCCACCCGCATGGTGAATACATGTGAATTTGAACTATGATATAATGATAAAATTATAATAATGATACTTTTTCTTTACATTACTCTTGTAATTAGCCACGACCAATGAATCTCTTCAATGGGAGGGTTGAAAACTTCCACAATGATTAAAACCTTATATACATCAACCATCCAGATTCAACTGAAAAGATTTTGACAATAGGTAGGTAGATCCTCTTCTTTGATGGGGCATGATCGAACAATAGTGGGAGAGAATAGAACAATGGTACGGACCAGTCAGAATGGAAAACTGGCCTGTACGGCGCCAATAATTGTTTTGCAAATTGAAACCCAAAAGGAAAGAGAGAGAATCTCAGCCGTTGATTTTAAGAATTTCTTAAATTCCATTATCCAAAAACAAGCATCCTAAGAAAGCAAACAACTTGCGATAGAAAATGAAAAACTTTCAACTCATTTACAGAAGGAACAAAAGGAGAGAAATTCCTCCTTTTCCACACTGGCTCTCATGTTCATTGCGCGATTACCCGGTCTTGGTTCGTTGCCATTCCAATAAACGCTTGATTGCATGTCTGTTGAATCTGAACCGTCCATCTGGCGTGCGCTACCATAGATTGTCTCAGATACGGAAAAAAAAAAAAAAAACACTAATTGGAGAATTCCTGCGGACCAATTAATGCCCTTGAAACGGACCATACACCCTGTTTTTTTTTCTCCGTCTGATTGATTCCCGTGGAAGTAGCTTGAACGGTCTAGATTCCCCAATAACACAGCCATATGCACCTTAGATTGGCGACGAACAGCGATAGGTTCATCGCAACAATCTAAGAAAGCATCCCAGTCCTTCTGTTGGTGACAGCGTAACTCCTGCTCCTTGGATACAGCAAGTCGGAATTGACCTTGATGTCGTCCTTGAAATCGCACGGCTCATCTTCGTCGATCCTACTGATGGCGACACTGAAACTCTTGGGCAAGCCCTTGGATCCGAAGGTCCCGACCGGGGTCTCGCCTTGAGATTTCTGGGAAAGGGCCCGCATGAGGGCCCGAATGTCTTCGTCCTCGCTCGCGCGCGACGAACTTACACTGAAGCTCTTGGGCAGAGATCTTGCACCACCCCCATAGTGGGCCCTACCTGCACAATTCGTCAAGCTTTCAACGTAGAAATCGCGGGCCTTGCTAAGTACTCGGATCGGAGCCTTGATGCATCGGATGAAAATGTTGGAGGAGCTTGTAGTGCTCTTCATGTTGCGCCAGAGAGAGAGAGAGAGAGAGAGAGAGAGAGAGAGAGAGATGTTGTTGGGTTTTGAAAGGGGTTGGGAATTGGGCTGTGTTTTGTAGAAATGGGTTGGATGGGAAACGGAAAATTGAAAGCAGAGAGAGAGAGAGAGAGAGAGAGAGAGAGAGAGAGAGAGAAAGAGATTTGGTTTTGATGGAAAGATGGGGAGAGGTGTTGATGGGTTTTAAAAGGGGTTGAGAATTGAGGTGTTTGGTAGAACTGAATTAGATGGGATGCAGGCAATTCAAAGCAGACGGCAGGAAATAGAGGGAGAGGGCGGAGGGGATGAGCCGTGGATCGGACCGTCGAGGCTTTTTCATTGTTCTCAAGACTAATGTGTAAGTTTTACACCATTTAAAAAATAGTAGTGACTCTTTCAAATTTCCCCATGGTATACTTGTATGGAAATCTAGACCGTCCACAAGCTGACCCAACTTGTACGGACAATAACAAAAATTTTACACTTAGAATATAATAAAAGCAATGTGATTAGTCTCTTTGAATTTAAATATAATATAATAGAGTGGATTGAGCCAATCCATTTTAGCTGAGATAAGCGTGGATGGTGAAAATATGATGATTGGACCCCACTCGCTATTTTAACTTTAAGCGTCCATTCAATAGCCATGACCAGTGTTCTTTTAGAGATATGAGTCACCACCATTTATAAAATGGTGCTAAACTAACTATAAAATATATCGTTATGGTGTTTACCTGATGAGGTAGAGTATACTTCACCTGATTTCGTATACCAGAGTGAGTTTTACATTCGGACAAGTGGGGCCCACAGTTCCATGATCTAGACCATTGATCTGCGGGGGCTGCCATGGATGTACTTTGGCCGATGAAACTCCTCGATTGGGAAATCCTATACTTTAAAACTGCGCCCTACTTGTGGACTGTTCAAAACAGAAACAAGAAACGGTCTGGATTCAAATGAGAAAAGTGAGCTAGATTAGTGGCTAGGATCTTTTATTCTCGGATCATTCTAGGGGCGTGGTCCATCTACAGTGGGAATAAACAAACCAACGGTCTGGATTAGCTAACGGTGACTACACTTGTTCCAGATAAAAACCCGAGTACACCGCCCAAAGCCCTGGGTCGAGTATGATATAATGCCGAAACGTAACGTGTCATGTAAACCTGTGGACTTGATCAAATGTCGCAGTTTTGTAAAATAAGGATAAGAACGACACGTGACAGAGCTGGCGATCCTTGAAACCGAAGGCCGTCGAAAATGAGTTTCATCATCTTCCTCGGCAATTCCTCGCCGTAGTTTAAAATATCTAGCAATAATGCCACGTGAACTTTGATAGGGATGATGGTCCTTACGGCCCAGTCACGTGGTAATCTAGACGTTTCATCTTCATGTATATCTTCCACTGATTAGATTTCCTCTTCGTCCGGTTCTGGATTTGTGGGCCATGGACCACTATTCTAACTTGCCTTTTGATGGACGGTGGGTATCGATAGTCGATGAGATGTTTGCCATCTGGCCCATCCACGGTTTCATCACCTACTAAATGAAAGGCCTAGATCACTGGGCAGGTCTAATCTATTTTGATCAGGAATAGATTGGCACGCGTGGCACACACGATGGGATTGATGGTAGGGACCACACAATGAATCCCCTAAGATCAAGTGGGCCCGCCTTTCACGTTTTGTATGTTTAGGAGCTCTGTTATATCCGGACGCGGTTTGGCTAGTGACGCTTACACCAGCCCGGTGGCTAGTGTTCGGTGCTATGTGGACCCCACCATAATGTATGTGTTTTATCCATGCCGTCCATCCATTTTGAAAAATAATTTTAAGCCTTGATTTCAAAATTGAGGTAGATCTAAATATCAGGTGGACCACACCATGGAAAAAAAGGTTGTGATTGAATGTCCACCATTAAAAACCTCCTAGGTCCCACTGTAATGGTTATTTGACATATAACCTCTTGATTAGGTCATACAGACTTGGATAAAGGGCATATATATATATATATATATATATATATATATATATATATATATATATATATATATATATATATATATATATATATATATATATATATATGAGAAGCGCTTGCGAACCAGTTACGAACTTTTTTGAGAACCCATCATACGTGATTAATCTCGCAAATCTGAACCGTTCATGTGAAGTTTTGTGGCCCTGGGAAGTTTTTAATGGTGTGCGTTCAATCAACACTTTACGGTCCACTTGAGAATTTGATCAACTTCATTTTTGGGCTAATACCATAAAATGATATGTAAGAATGGGTGGACGGCATGGATGAAACACACAAATCATGGTGGGGCCCGCAGAGCACCGACGACTAGCCAATGGCTAGTGGTAGGATGAGTAGCCGATCCGTTTCCATGCCTAAGGTATTGAATTTTTCTTTTTTATGTCATTATTAGATGGTGTGGGACGTGCAACTCACGCATAGAGAGGAGAAAAGAGCAGTCGACTGCCCTAGCTTGACTTGTGTAGGCAGGTCGAGGCTTGACTTCTGCTAAACGATCACTACATTGGACAATTACGCATCCAATCCATTCCGTCCACCGGATGTACCATCACATTTTCACCATTGATCCTGAATTTCTGTCGAATCAAAGACTTATATGAGCCACCCTAGAGGGAATGGTGTAAAATCATGACGAAAACCTTTAAATTCACATGATTTGGCCCATATGAATTTTATAATGTCATGATTTTCTCAGAATCCATTCATCCTGATGTGCAAAGTAAGATGAGTGGATTGGATGGCATATTAACACACTGGTGGATCCCACATAGAATTTGAATGGTTTTCCAGTGGTGTGGCCTGCATCATTGCTGAATCGGCCGGATTTTTGTGCGCTGGCAGAAACAAAGGACGGCCATCTAAGAAAGAGAAGGTGTAGTGTCATCATATATATGAAATTGTTGCATGTAGGTGAGTGAAAGTAACAGCCCTTCTAACGCATAAAATCTTCCAAATCAAAGACAATAAAATCAGCAAAGGCGGACCCCATTTATCTGATAATATATCAGCAATTTGGCTTTCGCGTGGATGACAGCCACAGTTGCAACTTTCTAAACTACCCTCAACTTCAATTAAAGATCCTCTTTTATATATATATATATATATATGAATGGTTATATATATATATATATTTATATACCCATCATATGATGTTGATCCAAAATCTGAACCGTTCAAAACTATAAACCCCCCAGACCAACTTTTACTTTTATCTAAAACTTTTATCCATACCGTTCTCATACAAAGAGAAATTCAAATCCTGTTTACATTTTTCACGAGTCCACCAAAGTTTCGGATCAAAGTAAAAATTCATACCATGAGGTTTCATGAGGTTCTACTTCATGTGAACCGTTTAATTTAAAATTCATCACGTATGATGGTCATCGAAAAAGTTTTCCTCACTTGAACCATTCAGCTACGCAGGTGAGCTGCTTTATATATATATATATATCCTTGGAATATTTAAATCTCCAAAACTATATTATAGCCCAATGCTCAGTTGCCCACCGGTTCTCACGAATTCATCACACGTTATGTGAGTCCAAAATTTGAACTGTAGCACCTTATGAAATCTCCAAAGCCCAACTTCTACTTTAATTTAAAATTTTGGTGGGTAATGGTAAAAGAAAACATTTTCCTCACTTGATTTGCATCCATCTTTGCTATGGCCCGTAGAGTTTTGGATCAAGGTGAAAATTGTTCCCTAGATGTTTCATACTATGCCGCATCACATGGATCATTTGAATTTAAGACCCATGACATGTGTGCAAAGGTGCTCATGTGCATGAGATGAGCATGCCTCTCTCTCTCTCTCTCTTTCTCAGGTTGAGGTTATCTTCAACAATACGAAGAATTAATCTACTGACCAGGCCCAATTTGAGGTTGTGTATGCCCCATTTCCTAAACTTGCACTCAATTTATTTTCATTGCTTAAAGTACTCGGAATGAATGTTGCGCCAAAGAATATGACAGTTCGAGTATCAACCATTCATGATGATGTACATAAGAGATTAGAGAAGCCTACTACAAAGTACAAGGAAGATGCTAATAAATGTCAGTACCTAAAGTTGAATACATATTATGAACCAAGTCCGTTGAAGATCTCGATGAAGTTGGATATTTATCATGAACCAAACTCGAGGACAAGTTTTTTATTTTTATTTTTTCAAGTGGAGGAGTCTAATGTAGGATAATTAAGGATCAAGTACGTTCCCAACACACATAGACATGAAGAAGCCCAAGGAAAAAATGACAAAAATTTAGCATTGTTTGACTGGTCAACCTTTGTGGTCGATAGGTCAAAATTCCGCTTAAAATTTTAGATTGCTTGTTGGTTGATTTCTGTCAATTTAGACAGTTCGAAATACTATTCCAAATTGTTTATTGGCTGATTTTGATGGGTTTTTTTTTTGACCCGTTGTCGACCAGTCATGAGCCTCGCTCGACCGGTCGAAGGCTGGTCTCGACCAGTCGTAGGAGTCGAGTCGTGGCATGACTCAAAGTCCAGCGACTATAAACTATTTTTCTCCGGGGTGCTTGACTAGTCGACCGAGGTGCTTGACCGGTCGTGGGTGCCGCTTGACCGGTCATGAACTTGGTTCGACCAGTCGAGGTTACGCAGATTCGTTCTGCAATTTTGCACGGATTTCGTATCGCAAGTCCTTTCGCAACTAGGATGCAGAAGGGAGTTTCCTAAAAATATAAATAGGAGTTCCTAGGGTTTTCTAGGTATGACAAGAGGGTTTCTTAAAGCTTTACAAGGGATTTGCTAAAGGGTTTAGGGCTATCAAAGGTGAGAGAGAGAGAGAGGAAAAGAGAAAGAGGAAGCTTATAGAAGGGAGATTTTGATCGTGGAGGTTATGTACTATGTAACCTATATCTTGATGCTTCTATATCCTCGTAATCGGTGAGATCTCTCCGTTTTTTTTTTTTGTTTTCTCTCATTGTTTATCCACTCCTGCGCGAGTGAAGAAGTTTGTAACGTTCTACTTCATAGTGGATTGTTGATCTGGACGAGGTCCCGTGGTTTTTACCTCTTTGAAAGTTTTTCACGTAAAAATCTCTTGTGTGGTGTGTGATTGATGCATTGATTGTTTTCATTGCTTTATTATCCATAATTCCGGTTTGTTCTGGAGGGCTAGATCCTAAGGTTTTGTGCAAGGCTCCCAACAAAGTAGTATCAAAGTGAAGTTCATTGAACGGGTAGGATCGGTTTTGAATTATGGAAGGTGGCACATCAAGAATGATCAGCTTCAATGGTTCTAACTGGAACATATGGAAGGCTAAGATGGAGGACTTGCTTTATTGCAAGGACCTATATTCTCCAATTTTAGGCATATCTGCAAAATCCAAGGATATGACTGATGATGATTGGAAGAAGATGGACCGAAAGGCGGTGGGGTTTGTTAGACAATGGTTGGATGATTCAGTGTTCCGCCATGTGTCTACGGAAACCTCAGCCACTAGCTTATGGCTGAAATTACAAGGGTTGTATGAGAGGAAGACAGCCGGTAATAAAAATTTTCTGATAAGGGGACTTGTGAATCTCAAGTTCAAGGATGGTGGTTCTGTGGCCGAGCACATGAATGAGGTCAGCAATATAGTGAACCAACTCACCTCTATGAAGATGGTCTTGGATGATGAATTGCAGGCTTTACTATTGCTTAGTTCATTGCCTGACAGTTGGGAGACATTGGTGGTGTCTCTAAGTAACTCCGCACCAGACGGAAAGATATCCATGGAACAGGTAACCAGTTGTCTCTTTAATGAGGAGACAATGAAGAAGTCTCAGGGGTCTACTCAGTAAGAGGCCCTTGTGACACAGGAACGGGGGAGAGGAAAGAACAGGAAGGGCAGGAAGGCCCGAGATAAATCAAGAGGCAAGTCGAGTAACAGGAAAGATGTTGATTGCTGAAATTGTGGCAAGAATGACTACTACAAGCATAAATGTCGTGGTAAGAAAAACGACAAGAAAGGAAAAGGGAAGGAAGATGAATTAGATTCCACTGCGGTCGCTTCAGATGGCGACTTGTAGTTATTCTTTCCGCAGATCATGATGTATGTCTCACTCTGCCACGAGTCAAGACCGGGTGATAGACTCGGGACCATGCGTGATAGGGACTCCTTCACGGGAGCTTTTTCATGTGAAGATAGAAAATTCTGGCGTATCAAAAATCGTGGGAGTTGGTGATATTTGTGTGAAGACCGATGTGGGCTGCACATTGGTTCTCAAGGATGTAAGGCATATCCCAGACCTTTGCCTCAACTTGATATCGACGGGAAAGTTGGATGATGATGGCTATGAAAGTCGGTTTGCTGGTGGGTGATGGAAGCTCATCAAGGGTTCGTTGATCGTGGCCGAAGGAAAGAAGTGTTGCACCCTTTACAAGGCAAGTGTCAGTATGTGCAAGGGTGGGTTGAACGCAGAGAAAGATTCAGCTATTCACATGTGGACATGTGTCTAGGCTACATGAGTGAAAAAGGGCTTCAGGTACTAGCAAAGAAGCGGCTCCTTCCAAACGTGAGAGGTACACCTCTCAAAACCTGTCTTGATTATTTATCGTGAAACAAAGATAGAGTTTCATTTATTAAATCGCTTCTCATGTTAATAAAGTGCATGCATTAGATTTGGTTTATTCTGATGTTTGTGGTCCTATGAGGACAAAAACCTTGGGTGGGGCATTGTATTTTGTTACTTTTATAGATGATGCATCTAGGAGGGTTTAAGCTTATGCTTTGAAATCCAAGGACAAGGTCTTTGGTGTGTTTAAATTGTTTCATGCTATGGTCGAGAGAGAGACAGGTAGATCATTGAAGTGCATCCGCACTGACAATGGTGGTGAATACATTGGCGACTTTTATGAGTACTGCAAGTCCCTGGGTATATGACATGAACAGACGGTTCCCAAGACCCCCCAGCATAATGGTGTAGCTAAGCGAATAAATCTCACCATTGTTGAGAAAATCAGATGCATGTTATCCCATGCGAAATTGCCCAAGACTTTCTGAGGAGAAGCAATGCATACGAAGGTGTATTTGATAAACAGGTCTCCATAAGCCCCGTTGAATGGAGAAGTGCCTGAGAATGTGTGGACTGGACATCCTCCATCGTACAGTCATCTCAGGGTGTTTGGATGTAGGGCATCCGTTCACGTATCAAAGGACGAGAGGTCCAAGCTCGATATGAAGATTAGGCAGTGTGTGTTCTTAGGGTACGGTGATGAAAAATTCGGTTACAGATTGTGGGATTCGACCGAGAGGAAGCTCGTCATGAGCAGAGATGTGGTTTTCTTTAAAGATCAGTGTATAGAAGACATTGGTAAGCCAGAGAAGAACCAGCCTAGTTCAGGTGAGCTAGAGACATGGATCTTACATCCTCCCGTGGTGCCTGATGAGGGGAGGACAACAAGGTGCAGAGGACGAGGGAGTTCCTTCAGAAGATGGACCAGGGGAGCAGCCCCCACTTGATCCACCTGTTGAGCCACAGGTGAGGAGGTCATCTAGGGACAGACAGTTGTCCAAGAGGTACTCGCCACATGAATACATTATGCTCACTGATGGGGGAGAGCCAGAAGATTATTCCGAGGCCCGAGCCGACGAGCATAAGGGGGAGTGGTTAAAAGCTATGCAAGAGGAGATGAAATCCTTGCATAAGAACCACACCTATGATATGGTGAAACTGCCTAAGGGCAAGAAAGCTCTGAGCAACAAGTGGGTGTTCAGAAAGAAGATTGAGCAGAAGAATTCACAGACAAGGTTCAAAGCCAGACTTGTGGTAAAAGGGTTTGGTCAGAGGAAAGGCATAGACTTGAGGAGATATTCTCACCAGTGGTGAAGATGACATCCATACGGATGTTGCTTGGGTTGGTAGCTAGCATGGATCTTAAGATAGAGCAGTTAGATATTAAAACTACCTTTCTCCATGGTGACCTGGAAGAAGAGATCTATATGCACCAACCAGAGGGGTTCGAAGTCAAGGGCAAGGAGCATATGGTGTGTAGGCTGAGGAAGAGCTTGTATAGGCTGAAACAAGCTCCATGACAATGGTACAAGAAGTTCGACTCGTTTATGTTGAAACATGGATATGACAGAACGGAGTCGGACCACTGTGTGTTCACGCGCAAGTTCTCATATGGTGATTTTTAGTTCTGCTCTTATACGTTGATGATATGCTCATCATGGGAAAAGACAGCAAGAAGATCAACAGGCTGAAACAGGAGTTGGGCAAGTTTTTTGCGATGAAAGACTTGGGCCCGGCTAAGCAGATCTTAGGAATGGAGATATCCCGTGACAGAAGTAGCAGGAAGCTCTGGCTGTCATAAGAGCAGTATATTGAGAAAGTCCTAGAGCAGTTCAATATGGATGCAACGAACCGGCCAAGACTCCACTAGATGGTCACTTTAGATTAAGTGAGTGACAAAAGATCCCAAGACGAAGAAGTGGAAGAGTGGAAGACGATGCACCCACGCGTCGCGCCAGTAGGAAGTTTAATGTATGCTATGGTGTGTACATGCCCAGACATAACATATGCGGTTGGTGTTGTCAGCCGATATCTTGTCAATCCTGGCAAAGAGCATTGGGCAGCGGTGAAGTGGATACTGTGGTATCTAAGAGGCTCATCCAGGTTGAGCCTATGCTATGGTGACGGTAAAGTTGTGTTAGAGGGCTACACAGATACAGATATGACAGGTTACATAGGCTTCAGGAAGTCTACATCGGGGTTCATGTTCACGTTTGCAGGGGGAGCAGTTTCTTGGCAGAGTAAGCTACAGAAGGTCGTAGCATTATCGACGACAGAGGCCGAGTACATTGCAGTCACAGAAGCATGTAAAGAGTGCTTTGGATGAAAAGGTTCCTACAGGAACTTAGCCTGAAGCAGGAGGAGCACGTGGTCTATTGCGATAGTCAGAGTGCTATACACTTGAGCAGAAATCCAAGTCAACATTCCAAGTCGAAGCAAATAGAGATTCGGTATCACTAGATCAGGGATACTTTGGAACAGAAGGTGTTACAGCTTGAGAAGGTCCACACGGATGATAATGGGTCAGACATGATGACCAAGGCTTTGCTCAAGGGTAAGTTTGAGGTTTGTAGAAACTTGACTGGCTTGAAGAAGGTGGATCCCTTCTGGGTCAAAAAGGGGAAGATTTGATGGGTTTTTTTTTGACCCGTCGTCGACCGGTCGTGAGCCTCGCTCGACCGGTCGAAGGCTGGTCTCGACCAGTCGTAGAAGTCGAGTCGTAGCACGACTCAAAGTCCAGCGACTGTAGACTATTTTTCTCTACGGTGCTCGACCAGTCGACCGAGGTGCTCGACCGGTCATGGGTGACGCTCGACCGGTCGTGAACTCGGTTCGACCGGTCGTGAACTCGGTTCGACCAGTCGAGGTTACGCAAATTCGTTCCGCGATATTGCGCGGATTTCGTGTCGCAAGTCCTTTCCTAACTAGGATGCGGAAGGGAGTTTTCTAAAACTATAAATAGGAGTTCCTAGGATTTTCTAGGTATGACAAGAGGGTTTCCTAATGCTTTATAAGGGATTTGCTAAAGGGTTTAGGGCTATCAAAGGTGAGAGAGAGAGAGAGAGAGAGAAGAAACTTATAGAAGGGAGATTATGCTCGTGAAGGTTATGTATTGTGCAACTTATATCTCAGCGCTTCTATGTCCTCGTAATCGGTGAGATCTCTCCGTTTTTCTTTTGTTTTCTTTCATTGTTTATCCACTCCTGCGTGAGTGAAGAAGTTTGTAACGTTCTACTTCATAGTGGATTGTTGATCTGGACGAGGTCCCGTGATTGTTACCTCTTTGAGGGTTTTCCACGTAAAAATCTCTTATGTAGTATGTGATTGATGCATTGATTGTTTTCATTGCTTTATTATCCATAATTCTGATTTGTTTTGGAGGGTTAGATCCTAAGGTTTTGTGCAAGGCTCCCAACAAAGTGGTATTCAGGTTGAAACCCAGTTTGACAGATCGAAAATCACAGAATTTCTGGTTTAAATCTTTGGATACTTTTCGTTATTTCGATTGCCGACTCAACAAGTCTACGACAGGCGGAAAAAATTTATGTTTTTTAAAAAAAAATAAAAAAAAAATTGTTTCTTTATTTGATTAGGACTCATTAATTATGATTTTTGAGTTTGTTTATGGTTATTTAAAAGTGTTAAACTCATTTTTTTAAAAAATAATCTATCAATTAAAATTTAAAACTTCTTAGAAATTGTGTTTTTTTTTTTCATCGATTTTTTGTCATAGATTATTATTATTATTATTATTTTATATTTCCGTGTATTCAAAAGCTCATTGTAAATTCAAGGTATTTTGCAATCCAGGAAGACGGTGATCGACCTCATCACATCCTCCCCTAACGTCGGTTGCACAGCTTATGATAGTTCACAGGCACAAAAAATCGTGGGAACTATTTTCCAAGGACCCATTAGTTAGAAGGTTGCAAATAAAATTTCTGAGTTTAGGCGTATAAACAATTACAACTGATAGAGTAGCAGAGCCTGCAACTACCAACGAATACATTTTTCTTTTAACGAGGATACGCGTGATTGACTGCACTGAAGCTCAGCCAACCTGCACAGGAGGCTCGTTTCTGTACGCATTCTGCCTTAAATTAGAAATGGGCCCCACTGATAGATAATGACCAAAAGTTTCTGTTATACTGGACGTACTATTCCAATATGTCGCCAGTGATGGACAGCTAATTAACATTAAAAACGGAAATTAGTAAAAATGTCTTCGAATATTTGGACGGATCAGGTTTGGGATACGTGCCACGTGTACGGGAAATCTGACCTCCATCCTTACCTATAAATAAATTAAAAAAAAAAAAGATAACAGACGGTGATTAATAATTATATAGCAATAATAGTTGGTTGGGCATTATACCAACCGTCCAAATAGTGGGACCGACGTAGATTGTACTTCCACCGTCCATTAAATATTCAGACACCGGCCATTCTTTAATGCAATTTTTGGATTACAGTACATTCCAAAGTGGTTCAAAAAATTTGGCTGGTTCCGATTATAGGTACTGCCACGTGTACAATGTGGGTGGTGGCCAGCGGGCGTGGATTAGGGGGAGTCCCAGGTAACAGCTTAATGGGTGATTTCCTGAGCATGGGCCTACCTCGATGTGTGTTGTATATCCACGCCGTCCAACTGTTTTGTCAGATAATTTTAAGTTATTGCCCCCAAAATGAAGTAGATTAAAATCTCAGGTGGACCACACCACATGAAAAGTAGTGATTGAACATTAGAAACTTTTTATGGGCCTCACATGTTTTGGATCCTAAGAAGTTTTAAATGATGGTACTTGTGGTGAAGTCCACCTGAGATTTGTATCTGTTTCATTTTTCTAAACAGATCCATATAATAAGTTGGAAAAACAGATGAACAGCCTGTAAATACAACACCTAATCTGATACACCCAAATGCATAGCTCAAGTGATAGACTGAGTGAAAGATATCTCCTTTCAACACCGAAGTCTTGGCATCGATTCCCTAGTCGGGTCAGCTAACAGTGAAGTGTGATCTGACAGTGGGTGTACGATCAAGCTGACAAAAAAAAAAAAAACACCTAATATGATATACATATTGAGTAAACTCTGTGGGCTCAACCTGATGTATGTATCTTATCAGGGTTTTAACAGCTCATTTTAAGGCATGAATCCAAAATTGAAACGAATCTAAAGTTCAAATACACCACACGACAGGAAACAGCCTGAATTGAACACTTGTATTAAAAATTTTCTTGGGGTACCATAGAAGTTTTAGATATAAGTTATATTTGTGTTTTCTCTTCATCTATGTCTGTGTGACCTTCTGAACAGTTTGGATGACAAATAAGCATCACTGTTAGGAAGGTTTCAACGGTGGTCCACTAGAGCTAGCTGTGGATATGCGTCAATTTTAACCTCATGCCTTAAAATGAGGTGAAGGAGCCGATGTACGGCGTGGATAATACTCATACATACACAGTGGGGCCCACAGAGTTTACTCAGTATGCAATCAGCTTCCCATCTTATCCGGGCCCGTGTCGGCAGCACCGGCGTATGGTTGATACCCTTTAAAGGAATTGTACACGTGGCACACAAGTCACAAATGACCATATTTGTGACATGCATGACTCCCTACGGAAGAAGGGAAAGCCCACAAAAAATTAGTAGGTTTTACCATTACAAATGGATGTTCGCTTCAATCTCTTCAATTCGGGGTAAGGACTTTTATTAAGGCGGTGGCCATGTGAAACACATGAATATGCATGTGTTGCATCTTGATGATTTAAAAAGGTAAACTTTGTCATTCTTCAGTTCTTCTTCTCTATTCACGTGGTTTACTCTCCTCTTCATTGTACATGTGTGAAGTATGGTTTGGGTAGGCTTTGACATATAGGTTATGCTATCATTTATGATGCGTAGAAAATATGTACTTCTATAATTTCTAGAGATTTTTTGTTAAGTTATTTCTTTCTTAGAAGAATAACTTGGAAAGAGATAAATTTTGTATGAGTATTTTTTCACTATAAACCTCACTTTTGAGCCATGCACTTTATTACATCCTTCCAAACTTACCTTACCAAAATAATCCCCTGCTGTCTATACAGATGCACTCTCATTGGACCAAAATGCCGCTTCTTCTTTAGAAATGCAGTTTCGAAACTTGTAATTCCCTCAAAAACTCCATTTTCTAATTCTTTTTTTCTCTTCCTAATCTTCCACCCTAGTAGAAAAATCCTAATTTTCTAATTACTTCTCCTCTCTTTGTGACTGTCCACCTTAACAGTAAAACTCTCATTTTCTACTTTCTTCTCTCCCCTTCGTGATTGTCCACCCTAATAATAAAACCACCATTTTCGGTATATTTTTCTTTGGTCGAGAATACACTCGCCACACACATCATTTTCAACTTTTGTTAACCTAAGATAGGACAAAAATGGTCATTCCCCATCCAAAAAGCTTCGAATGGCAGGTATATTTTAAATCATTGACTTCATTATGTGGACCCCACCATATTTTATATGATATATCCGCACCGTCCACAATCCAGTTATTTTTTTTAAAAAAACATTTTATAGTATGACATGTCCCGATAAATGAGGCAAATTTAATGCTCAAATGGCCCACATTTAGACTTTTTTAAACAAAGAACGAAAACCGATGTGAAACTGAATGAAGACTGAGTAAAATAGACTGAGGACCCACTGAGTTAAATTGACCGCAAACTAAGTTTTAATGACCACGAACTGAGTTAAATTGACTGCGAACTAAGTTAAATTGACCGTGAAGTGAATGGAAATGATCGCGAACTAAGTTAAAATGATCATGAACTAAGTTAAAGTGACCGCGAACTGAGTTAAATTAACCGAAGACTGCTTGAAACTAACATCTTGACAAAGAACTGTGTTAAATTGACCAATAACCGATTGAAATTGACCGATAACTGTGTGAAATTGACCGATAACTGCTTAATGGAGTTCTCTGTCAATGTCACTCACTTATCGGTCAATTTAACTTAGTTCTCGGTCAATTTCTCTAACTTAAGCTAGTTCGCGGTCAATTTCACTAAGTTTGCAGTCAATTTCACGATGTACGCGGTGAATTTTATGATGTTTGCGGTCAATTTAACTCAGTTCCTGGTCAATTCCACGATGTTTGCAGTCAATTTAACTTAGTTTAAGATGTTAAGTTCAAGTAATTATCGGTCAATTTCACATAGTCCCGATCAATTTCAATCAATTTCACTTAGTCCCCGATCAATTTCACTTAGTCTGCGGTCAAACACAATCAGTTCGCGGTCAATTTAACTTAGTTCGCTGTCAATTTCAATTAGTTCGCGGTCAATTTCAGTCAGCTCGAGGTTAACTTCACTTACTTCGCGGTCAATTTCACGACGTTCTCGGGCCAAAATGCAATATATAACTCAGAAAATTAACCGATAATTGAGTGAAATTGGCCGCAAACTTGTTGAATTTCACCTGTAAGTCGGGTAATTTGACTTGGAATTCGTCAAAAATGACCGATAACTTCTTGAAATTGACATCTTTTTTACTGAGAACTTGCAGAAATTGACTGACAACTTCATGAAATTGACTAATAAATGAGTGAAACAGGCCTCAAACTTGTTGAAATTCACTTATGAGTCGGGCACTTTTACTTGGAATTTGCCGTAAACTTTTCAAGATGGAGAGGAGAATGTTATTGAGGGAGAATGAAGAATTGATGATGAAGAATGAGGTATTGAAGAAGGAAAATGAAGAGTTAGAGGAGGGGAAGACGGAGTTGAAGAAGCAGATGGATGCATTTCTGATAAAGAAGAGACAAGGGTATTTTCGTCCGCTAAAAGTGCACCATACAGTAGGGGATTAGTTTGGTAAGGTAAGTTTGGACGGGTGTAATAAGGTAGGTGGCTTAAAAGTGTGGCGTACAGTAGGACAAATCTCAATTTTGAATTCTTAATTTTTATTATTTTAGTGAAGAAAAAAAAAATTATGTATTACTGACTCATTGATGTAGAGCGAGCCATGTACAATTTCATGGCCAAGATGGACCGAAAAAGGCTTGATTGGAGGACCGTTAGAACCTTAAAACGTAAACATCTCACAAACCGGAATGAGTTATCCATCGTGCCATATATGATTTTGGAGCAGGAGAAACTACTTTAGCCACCCATGTTGAATTTGTGAGATTCTCTTCATCTGTTGGGCTTTAGGAGTTGCGTCCAATGTGAGAAGTGCTTAGAATAATTAAGAGAATAGCATGGTTGAGCCAAATAGGATTCTTACCATTTTTGGTCAAAAACTATGATGTCTAGTAGGAATCATGACCGTCTATAAATAGTAAGTTTACTATTTATAGTTATAAGTCAAGATTTCTAAGAGCTTTAGTTATAATTTAATTCCGAAACTTCTTCCTAAGGTCTATGTTACTATTTAAAAGGTTGTAAACTCTTTTTTTTTTTTAATATCAATTAATTTGTTATGAATTTCTAGAATTATTTTTATTTTCTTATTTTTCTCATGGATTTGAGATACCTCTACGAGGAGTCGAGAGTAGTTCCATGAATTTGGAATAGTCATCCCATGAGGAAGACTGTACTCGACCTAATCGTGTCCATCCTTTGCGTCATTCATGGAAGTAACTACATTACACAATTACAAAAATCTCAGAGCCTTTCTGTTCTTATTTTCCTCTTTAGCTTTTAGGTTTTGATTTGACTTGTATTCTTTTTTTTGGCTTTTACTTTGCTTGCTTTGATGGTGTACTGTTATTTAACTCCAATACAGTTTACCCTAATTAAGGCCACAGCTTAGGAAGTGCGGTTGGACCACCCACGATGGAAACAAAAAGCTTTTTTAACTTTTTCTATTAGATGGATGACCCTACTAACTTTAGAAGAGAAGTTGTATCAAAGGCATTTTGGTAGGTTGTAAATGGGTTGGATTTGGGCTGAATCAGTGTGGTTCCAGTTCCATTCCAGTTCTAATCTACTTATCACAAGATTTTGGACCTAGGCCGGATCCAACGTCCCCCAAATGCTGGTCCAACCCATGTCCATATAACATCACCCGTTGATTCCATCAATTGACAGATCTTATCTTTGTGGCATTATAAACGGTTCAGATGACTCAGATACAGGTTGGGGACTCAGTTCAGCCACATCCAATCAATTATTCAATTGTATCCAAAGATGGATATCAATCCAACCCAACGGATCCCAAATGTGGATCTTGCTTATATTGACCCAGGTCCACTAGATCATGGGCTGGACCCGATCCATTTACAGCCCTACATTTTGGTGGATTTGTCATGATTGTACCCATGACCTCAATCTTTCAATAGTTAGGCTATAACCACTAGGGCACCCTAGTAGTTCCTAAACATAAATGGTCAATAAACAGACACTATGTCAACGGTCAAGATGAGACCTAGTGTGATATGTTTAATATTAAGAAATGACTTAGTGGGATATGTAGTGTATGGAAACCTTACCATGCACATAGTTGTATTTGGATTTGCCATCATTCGCATTGTCTATCTGGTCCATCCATTGGACATATTCTAATCTTCTTTCGTTACTCTGCAGAAACCAAGCAATCGAATGGTCCTAAACATCCAGCCACTGGACCTATCTTAATGGACATGCTTGCCATCAGTTACTGCAAGCCATTGATTAGATAGTTTGGATTATCTAAACTGTATGAATTTTTACAGGCTGCCTAGGAAGGGCAGATTGGACTTAATGGATGGTCCAGATAGGTGATGTGATGATGTAAACGAGTACAAATGCAATTATGTGTAGGGTAAGGTTACATACATTCAGCCACTATTCTTTAAATTTTGGTTAGGCTAATCTAACGATTGCAAAAACAAATGTTAGGTTTTAAAAAATTGCATACGCTAAATGGGGGTTTCTCTGGTGGTACCGCTACTGGACAGAAGTGGGGCCTATGTCATGTATTCATGAAATCCAATCCGTCCATCAGATATTTGACCTCATATCACCGCAGTTGCCTGAAAATCAGCCTATCCGAACGCAATTGGGTCACACCGCAGGAACATTTGAGAGTGGACGCCTACCATTGATTTGAATAGGGGCCCACCGTGTAGTATATCCAAATTCCAGGCAATTCAGATCCTTAATCTGGCCTGGATGAAGGGTCGGGCACAAAATCAGGCTGTTTCGCAACTAATGTGGGTCCCAGTTTAAATCAAGGGGTGGGACTTCCCTCCCATCTTGTTCCTTGTGATGTGGCCTACCTGAGTGTTCTATTCGGCTGATTTTTGATGAATGATGGTAACATGAGGCATGAATCTGATGGACGGGTTAGATGGCTTTTATACGTCATATGGATCCCACATATTACCTGTACCGGTACCACTGGTGGGTACCTTACACCACACCAAATCTCGGCTCGGTCAATGGTTGAATCTATACACAACTTGGTGCTTTACTACAGAGAAGGATGATCACATACATGATACATTTTACTCACCAACATGTCACATGTGTAGGACATCGGATCCGTTCAGAATGTAGGACCCATCACGAAGATCACATATTCAAGAAAAAAAAGGTGATCCACATATCATATGAATCACACCGTCAAATTCAATGGACCGACAGTGATCTAAACAATATATGGGCGTGACCTCACCAATGGTTTAAACGGCCAGATTTTTTCAGTAGGGGATCTTCATAACAGTTCCCACCTTTTGCATGGCTCGGATGTTCACTACTCATAAAATGTTGGCAGAAAAATACCCATTGTATGCTGGGGCTGTATATGATATTCCTCACGTAGATGATGTCATTTAAATTCGTAGAACTTGCCGTGCTTGCAATTCTTTAATGGACGTAGCCATTCGCTGCATCCAAATGATTAAATGAATGGTTTTACTCATTGGGCAATTCAACGTAATAATATATAACAAGATGTTTGCTAACCTATCACACGTGTACACGCTTCACATGTATGAACATATATAGAACACGTGTAGAACATTCATGCCCTCCATTAGATATAATTTAGTGTAAAGATGCCCTGGCTCAAAAATCAAGCCAATCGGCTTATCCAATGGACCACAGTAAACAAGACAACTGGACTGCTAGGAAACATGGTTTGTAAGCCATCTGGCTTCACTGTCCCTAACTTGACAGCTAGGCTAGCCTGATTTTAGATATATAGCACTTACTTTGCGGGGACCACCAGATTGACTGCTTAGATGTTTTACACACATGCCATGTGATGACATTTAAAGGCACATACACGGCTGAGATTAGGGGAGGAAATGTATAGAGTCAACCTGAATTCATTTGATCCAACCCAGTAATTAAATATGGGTTTGGATTTGAATCTCGACCAATGGATTGAAAGCCCCTGATTTCCAATGGCTCATCTGGGCTTTCAATTTGTACAAGTGCAGCCCGCTGTTCACTGTGAAAAGGTTGAGACGACGGACGACTTATCTGCACCGTAGATGGTTGGTGCCAAAACATCCCCAAAATCAAGATAATCATAAATATAGAATAATTGGCCTTTTGTGGGTGGAATGAGATCCATTGCTGAATTTCTAAATTAACTCATTCTTTTTGGGTCATCTATTCAATGGTCCATTTGGGTATTTTAATACTGATTGTGGCGTGCTCCATGCCATCCACGTCAGATTTGCTATGTCAAATTGGCGTTTCCTCGATCCAAATATTTAAGAATTTATCATTTGGGAAACTTTGTACTTTCATGGCCCATAATATCAACGGTTGGATTAGTAAACAATGAGGCTTGACTTGTAAAAATTAGAAACCCAAATGATACATATCCACGGTTGGATTACTAAACCCGGATTGGACCCGATGTAAATGAACTGGGTTTTCAACACTAAAATTTTGTATAACATGGATATCGTGTTGGACTCAAACTTTTTAAATCATAATTTAAAATAGGACCCCATTTTGGAATCGGTCCATCATTGAGTCGGGTTGACTCAAAACTCATAGATAGATATGTTGAAGTCCAGAAATTTTATTTTTATTTATTTATAAAGCTGACGTGTGGGTGACATCCACGTCATCTCTCAAGGGCATCCCCCGTCATGGTCGTATATCTATGAAATTAGCTTGGTGGGCACACAACGGGGAACAATGTAAGATTATCTTTGCTCTTAAAACCTTTCATGTATAAATTTTATCCTCGTCATCCATTCAATTTGAAAGATCATTTTAAGGAATGAGGCTAAAAATGAGCATATCAAAGGCTAACGTAGATCACACCGTAGAAAATAATGAAATTGAAAAACTATCATTGAAAATCATTTGGGGGCTATAAAATTTTTGGATGTAATTCATTTCTTAGCCCATGACATTAAATTAAAATCTAAATTCAATAGGTGGATGAATTTGAAACATAAATCACAACAAGACTCACATCCCTTATAACTAGGGGTGTACACAAACTAGGCCAGCCCGATTAGCCCGCTCGACCCGGCCTGAAAAAGCTCGACTCGGCCTGACTCGGAACTGAGTTCCGGGTCAGGACGGGTCAATTTTCAAAGCCCGTTTTGAGTTCAAGCCGAGTTCGGATCTCGACCAGTTGGCCAGCCCGACTACCAAGCCCGACTCAGCCCGACCCGATTTTCGGCCCGACCCGACCCGGCCCGAAAAAATTTGCATTATTGCATGCATTGAGTAGCTGTTTTCCACACATACAAACTTGACTTTAGAAGTTCTTAAAAATGCGAACTGTATAATCATAACTGAAATTAAAAAAAAGTGGACAAGCTAGATGGGCACTAAAATTACCATATGAATTTTTTTTTTTGAATATTTCCTCATTTAGGATATTCATGCATATCTTTTGGAAATAGATCCATCTAAGCTTAATTAAAATTTCAATGAAGAAGTAAAAAAAGACTTTAGAAAAATTCAAGGAAGAAGACTTGATTGCAAGCACATCTATGTTGACCTTTATATAAGAAGATTTCATTAAGATCTTTGAAGGTTATAAAACCTCTAAGGAAATAATAGAGAATTACTTAGGCCAAGGATTTTATTAGTTAATGACAATGAAATTCTTGAGCACATGCAAGTGTCATTTATTTTGAATAGTTTACAACTTCATAAAAAATAGTTGTGATAGTCCTAGGTTGAAAGAAAAATTCTTAAACCTAACCAACATTTCTCTTCAACTAGCTTTGGCAAGGAGTTTATTATCGTGGAACATGTATGACATCCGAACTATCCAACAGGTGCATCCTACCACCATGATTAGACGACTCAAAAGTGAGGTCTATCTAATTATATGGCACACACCTTAGAAATTTGTGTAGATCACTCAAAAGTAAGGTTCGAAACTGGCCCGAACTCAGGTTCGAAACTGGCCCGAACTTGAAGGTTCGAAACTGGCCCGAACTCGGCCCGAATCGCCTCGGGCCCGGTTCGAACTGGAGATGTTGGCCCGGTGACCAGGCCCGGTCCGGCTCGGACCTGGTGCGGCTGTTGAACGGGCCTGGACGGGCTGAGGCCAGTTCGACTCGGCCCGACCCGTGTACACCCCTACTTATAACATGACAACATCGACCCCTATTATGTTACAACTACAAACTCCACGCGTCACACGACAACCACGACTCATACACCATGACAACCACGACCCGTATAACATGACGACTACGACCCGTATAACATAACAACCCCGACCCTTACCATATTACAACCACGACCCATATAATATGACAACCATGATCCATACCCATATAACATGGTAAGGGTCGTGGTTGTAATATAGTAAGGGTCATGGTTGTCAGGTCGATGTCATTAATAACTTGATTATTTTTAAATAATAGAAATTGAAGCTCAAAATAGGGTGATTTGTTCGGTCCACCTTGTCAGTCAGCTCATTATGGGCCTAGAAAGTCCTAACTTGAGCAGTGTCCACTTCTAACAAACATCACAGTGAGCCTAGAAAATTTCAACAGTGGATGTCATTGTCGCCATTATTTTCTATTACGTGGTCCACACGAGCTTGGGATCAGGTTGATATTCGGGCCCTAGCCCTAAAATAACACGGCAAAAAGGATGGGTGACACGTATTATACACATACATCAATGCGGGCTCCACGAATTACGCCTAGCCCACCCCCAAAAAGCCTTCCATCTACGTCACTTTCTCAACATTAAATAGAACCAAGAATAAAGGCAATTTGTCCCAAGGTTACCCTTAGAATAGTTGGAAGATCAATTTGACCATACACTATGCTAGTATGGTCAAAACCCCTTTTGGAATCGGTCCATCATTGGGTTTGGTTGACTCAAAACTCATAGATAGATATGTTGAAGTCAATAAAATTTATTTTTATTTATTTAAAAAGCTAACGTGTGTGTGACATCCACCCCATCTCTCAGGGAAGTCCCCCATCATGTTCACCGTATATCTATGAAATTAGTTTGGTGGGCCACACAACGGAGAACAATGTAAGATCCTGCCCTCAAAACCTTTCATGCAGTGTGGCACGCATGGGTTTTTTTTATCAGGTCAGGCGCACCTAATGAAACGGGTTAGATGAAATATATACGCGCGCCGTGGTGGGCCCACCTAATTCGTGAATGAATGGCTGTGGTCTCGATTCAGTTAGTTGGACACGGACGCCGTTTGGCTAGTGATCCCAACACCGGCCAGCTAGTTTGCGACAAACGTCTGTGGGCCCCACCATGATGTATTTATTTTATCCACGCCGTTCATCTTTTTTTCCAGGTCATTTTAGGGGCTGAACCGAAATCTTAGGTACATCTATATATTAGGTAGACTACACCACATGAAACAGTGGTGAATGAACGCATACCATTAAAAAATTCCTAGGGCACACCGTAATGTTTATAAGCCATCCAACCTATTGAGAAGGTCACAAAGACCTGGATGAAGGGAAAACATAAATATCAGCTTGATCCAAAACTTCTATGGGCCCCAAATAGTTTTCAACGGTAAACGTTCAATCCCCACTGTTTCTTATGGTACGGTCCACCTGATGTTTGGATCTGCCTCGATTTTGGGATTACACACTAAAATGATCTGGAAAAATGGATGGACGGCGTGGATAAAACACATACATCATGGTTGGGCCCACAGAACTTTGACACCAAGTACCTGGCTGATGTTGGGGTCATCAGCCAAACCGCGTCCGTTGTACACAGATGCCATGTTGGGCCCACCTATTCTGCATCCCCCATCTTGCACACGGGTGACAGTTAGCAAGTGTGCCACGATCCACCTCTTCTACCACGTCCATCTATCCAGCTTCATGCCCGGTTTCATCGGGCCTGATCACCAACACATTCGGCCCGCCTGATGGACGGATCTCATATCTTCAACACGTGCCAGGCCTGGGATAGATTTTTGTCAACGACTTCATAATTCATATGGACCTGAGACATTCGTAATCGGCGAGGAAGACTGGTGTCGTGTACGGTGAAATATTCCAAGGCATGAGAGCATTGCAACATAACGGGTTTCCGGAACCGCGGGCCGCCCACAGGGAGACTGATGCTGAGACGATTCCCACGTGGAGAGATTGAAGAGGGGATTAGTGGCATACGTGTCAACATGTACAGGATCTCGGCCGCTCATCATCACATGTAGCATCGACTAAAGTCACTGATCATCTTTCATCTAACCCTCCATTTATTCGAGTAAGCGTGTGGCCCTGATCAGCGAGAGCATGTTCATTGTAGCTCACATTCACTGGGTGGTTCTGATTTTATATACGTGTGCCATGTTGGCATTTGTGCTAGTAGAGCTATGGCAAGTTCACTGGTAATGTAAAACATCATCATCGTCATCTAAGCCTATCTGGAATAATTGGGGTACTATATAAATATCTTTCCATCATTTATCTTTTTCAAATGCCATCACTTTAATTAGGCCATGGTTTAGTAAGTTTTCCTTTACCTTCTCTATTTGCACTACTTCACTCCTAATCAATGTAGGTCTTGCAAATGTTGTCTATATCCCTTGTCACACCAAATTTTAAGCCATTTTAAAACTTAAGTGTCTGTGGACATGGTTTCCATTATTTCATATGGTGTAGCCCACCTAAGCTCCAAATACGATTGATTGTTAACACATTTCATAACTTAGTGGGGACTTACCAAATGCACTATAGTTGTCCATCCTATGCCGTGAAACCCTAAGGGACTAATTTTGACCTTGTTCTAAAACTATGGTGAGCAATAGTAAAGAGAGATGCAAATCAAGGAAGGAAATGGTTTATTTATTTATTTATTTATTTTTTATGGTCCATCAAAGTTTTGGATCAAAGTAAAACTTAGGATAAAGGGGTTTCATGGGGTTCTGCATCACATAGACCACACATATATATATATATATATATATGTGTGTGTGTGTGTGTGTGAGAGAGAGAGAGAGAGAGAGAGAGGGGTTGAGACATCCCATGAGGTAGAGTTGTGTGGTCCCCACCGTGATGTGTGTCGAACATCAACATCGTGCATTTGATGCACCATTCCATAGTGGGCCACAGGCTTAAAAATCAAGTCAATCCATGACTTGGGTGGGCCACACCACATATAAAAGTTGAGAGGGGTTACCCTCCCATTAAAACATTCCTAATCATTTGTTGGCCCCACCGAGATGTGGTTCACAAATTCAACCCATCCATTATGTGTGTCTCACTTGGATGAGGGTTCAGGCCATGTTTCAAATCCATCTAAATTTTAGGTGGGCTCCACCAAGTCTTTTATATGTTTTAGGCATATCTTTACATTATTTTAGATGGCATGGCACTCCTGAGTTTTGCATACGATTGATTTTGGGATATCCCATAACCTAAAGGGGATCCATCAAATGCACGGTGATTTTGGGATATCCCATAACCTAAAGGGGACCCATCAAATGCATGGTGTTGATATTCAACACGCATCACGGAGGGCCCATATAGATAGACCTAATGGGAAGTTCCCAGGGCCCATATATATATATATATATGTGTGTGTGTGTGTGTGTGTGTGTGTGTGTGTGTGTGTGTGTGTGTGTGTGGGAAAAGGTATAATGCGCTTGAGCTGATTTTAACGCCCCATGAAGTCGAGTTGTGTGGGCCCCACCGTGATGTGTTTCGAACATCTACCCCATCAGTCAGATGCACCATTCCATCGTGAGCCTAGGTCTCAAAAATTAAGTTAATCCGTGACTTTTGTGGGCCACACCACATACAGAAGTGGGGAGGGGCCGTGCACCATTAAAACATTCATAACCATTTTTGAGGGCCCACCAAGATGTATTTTGCAAATCCAGCCCATCCATTATGTGTGTCCCACTTGAATGAGGGTTCAGACCAAGTTTCAGGCGCATGCAAAACTCAGGTGGGCCCCACCAAGTTCTTTTATATGTTTTAACGGTGTCTTCACATAATTTTAGATGGTATGGCCCACCTGAGTTCCGTATATGGCTAATTTTTGGGATATCCCATAATTTAAAGGGTACCCATCAAATGCATGGTGTTGATGGTTGAAACACATCACGGTGGGACCCACACAACTCGACCTCACGATAAGCTTATCGTAAGCTCGAGAGCATGGTACCTTTTCCCACACACACATACACATATGTGTGTGTGTGTATGGAAATGGTACTATATATGAGGTCGAGCTATGTGAGTCCCATTGTGATGTGTGTAGAAAATCACCCCATCATTGAGATGAACTATTCTATGGTGGGCCACGGTATTAAAAATAATATCAATCAATCACTTGAGTGGGCCACACTACATACAACACTTGAGAGGGATTATCCTCCTGTTAAAACATTCATAATCATTTATTGGGCCCACTGAGATGTGGTTCACAGATCTAGTCTATCCATTGTGTGTGTCCCACTTGGATGAGGGGTAAGACCAAGTTTTAGCCATATTCAAAACTCAAGTGGGCCGCAACAAGTTCTTTTTTATATATATATATATATATATATATATATATATATATATATATATATATATATATATATATATATATATATATTAGTCATGTCTTCACATGGTTTTAGATGGTATGGCCCACCTGATTTCCATGTACGGTTGATGGTTGGTATCACATAACCTAAAGGGGACCCATTAAATACACAGTCTTCATGTTCGACACGCATCACAGTGAGCCCACACAGATGGACCCCATGGGAACTTCCCATGAGGTCCACCTCATAGTACCGTTCCTTCCCCCATATATATATATATATATATATATATATATGCGGTGGTTAGACAGCCCGGATGAAAAACACCAAATTGAATTTTTCTTACTCATCCAACTACTTCTAACACGTGGCCTACCTTCCAAATGTACCAGATTTATTTTTGGGTGAGATCTTCTACATGCATGGTCCGAGCTGTGGGCTACACCAGCACGTGTGGCAGCGGGTAGGCGATCTCCTCTTTGCACGTCTGTGGGCTCAGCAAAGGAGGTAAGATTTTGAAGAAAGCGGATTAGGTGCGGCCCCCGCATCACCGAAGATGGTGTAGCCCTTACCTTGGGCCTACCTTGATGAATGTATTCTATATCCATACCGTTCATCCTTTAAAAAAAAAAAAAAGATTATCTTTAGGCATGAACGAAGAAATGAAGCGGGTCCAATTCTCAGGTGGAATATACCATTAGAAATAGTGGTGACTGTCCATTAATGAGCCACATAAGTTTTGGATCAAGAAGATATTTATTTATTTTTCCTTTCATCCAGATTTCTTTGACCTCATCAACAGGTTGGATGGAAAATAAATAATACACTGGGCCTCAGGAAGTTTTTAATGGTATAGCATTCAATAACCACAATTTCCTATGGTAAGGTCCACCTGAGATTTCGATCTACTTAATTCTTAGGCTCATACCCTAAAATGATCTATAAAAACGGATGTACGGTGTGGATATAGAATAAATACATCAAGTGGGCCCCACGCTTAAGGCTGCACCATCTTTGGTGAGGATGGGGCTGCACCTAATTCGCTCCCGATTTTGATAGGGTGATAGCCCCTAACCATAGCCTTGTTTGGCCAATGGTTTTTCTAAAGTAGATTAGATTTTGAAAAGGTGAATGACCTTTGCTTTATGTACCTTCTTTCAAATCATACATAGCGTTTATTGGTATGGAAACAACCAGAGGTATCGTGGCTGGATGCATGTTAAAATTTCAAGGATGGGACTTCCATGCGGACTCTTTGGTCTCTTCTATAAAAACAAATGGCCGACAGCCTTTTCTCAGGCCCACCTTTATTATCAATTCTTCAATTCTGTCACCCATCATTTTGATATTTTACTTTTCATCGTGCTATCTGTTGGTGAAGGTATCCAATGGACGAGACTCTTTTCATCCAATAAGAAATGGCAGGTGAAGTTGCGGGAGGACGGATTGATGAGCTGATCAGTTCGGTGATCTGGACCATTCATTAGGTGGGCCTCTTAACTTGCCCTAGACCATCGATTTATTTTTTACCCGTTGATTTGTGAGTGGTTGATGAATCCATTATCTGTGCTATTGTGGTAGCCTTTGGATAATATTGGAAAAGAGTTGCAATTTATTGAAGAAAAGGAAAAGTTATTGGATACACACATGCGACGGGAGAAGTTGGACAGAAGTGAAAAGGTGTGGGCTGTAGGCATGGAGAAAGAAAGGGAAGAGGTCTTGAAATGGCTTAGAAATGATGATTTTTGGCATGAAGAAAGAAAGGGAAAATGTCTTGAGCTGGCTTAGAAATGATGATTTTTGGCAACACGACACTGAAACGACCCACTCTCATATCTGGAAATCCACCACCAAAGCCAGGACCAAATTTAAAACACATCAGGTAGGATGTAGGCAACAGGGGTGCACATGGAACCGGTAAACCAGACCAGAACTGACTGGACCGCATGGTTTGGTCCGGTTCTGAAGCGCAACGGTTCTGGTTCTGAAAATCAAAGAACCAATGAGTTTGGTTTGATTCTCAGTTTGGGACTATGTAGAACTGGACCTTGGATCCGAACTTGGAACCGGACCCCTCAGCCAATAAATATTTAATTTTTAATTTTTTAAACATAAAAAAAGCGTAATTTTTCTTTATTCTCCCCCTCTTTCATGGCCTCTTCCTGTTTCTCGAGAACCATGCAATTAGATTAGATTAAAAAAAAAAAACCATGCAATTGAGCTAGATTATAAAAATAAATCATACAATTGGACTGGATTATAAAAGGTTCAGAACCGTAGAACCGAACGGAACCAGACCTTAAAAACCCGGTTCGGTATTAGTTTTCCTGGAACTGTTGGCAACGGTTCGGTTCTAATTTCACCCCAAAACCAGAACTAACCGAACTGTTTGCACCCCTAGTAGGCAATGGTCAATCCATTCATAGATGAAGAGACATTTATGAAAAAAAAAAATCCATTCATAGATGAAGAGACATTTGGTTTCCATCAGGAAGAATGGATGAGCATTGGCTGAGCGATCCTAACCTCAACTACGACCACCTTAACTAGGTTTTTTAGCTGATTTATATGAGCGTGAAGTGGAATGTTCATTTGATCAAGTTTCTCGATCCTCAGTGTTCGTCATTCTATGGACTGGAGATCCCTGGGACAATCTAATCACTAGAGCCACACCAAACCGTCTAATTAATCTTGAAGGGACGGATTGCAATTTCCCTGGTGCTAGATTTGAAAACTTCCATGTATTCCCAAGATTAGATTCTTGGAATAGAAGCTTCTTCATGGAAAGCTCCCTACCCTGGTCAGAAGGACATTCATGCCTAACTCTGATGGAACATGCAAGTTTTATAATCAAGCCGAGGCAGACTTGGACCATCTATTCTTTGGCTGCGCAATTACCACTAGAGACCCGAAGAGACCATAAATGAAAAAATGGAGACTGAGAGATTCCTAAATTGTGCAATGACACCTGTACAACGGAATCCAATTCGCATGCAATCTTTGGTTTTTTTTTTTTTCAAACCACACCTTAGATTTAACTTGAAGTGGCTGTTTGGATACAACAAAATTTTATATCATGGTTAGAAAAAAAGATTGGAAATAAAATTAATTCTCTGATGTGTATAATAGGAGTAATCTATGGACAATTTTAACCCTTCATTGGTTGAAGAAAAGAATTTAAAGCACACTAGTATTTTGATATGTGCAGCCCTTAAATTGCAGGTATTTCTATCGTGTACATTTCTTTTTCATGAGAGTAGTCAGTGCCCTTCTCTCACCACTGTCCAAAGCAATCAACTTTGTCAAATACAAAAATATGTGGCCACCATGATGCCTTTGTAAAATCTATAGGAAGATCATTTTTGACATCTCAAGTTTGGGATGTAAGCCCAAAACTTACATATATCAAAAACTCTCAAATGGGTTGAAACATTAAAAAAAAAAAAAAAAAAGTAAGATGGGGCACCTAACCATTCCATCATATCTCTCTCTCTCTCTCTCTCTCTCTCTCTCTCTCTCTCTCTCTCTCTCTCTATATATATATATATATATATATATATATATATATATATATATATATATATACACACACACACACGAGTCGAGCCGAGCCGAGTATCGCCCTACTCGTACTCAGCTCTTAATGCCCGAGTCCTACTCATACTCGGCTCTACTCGACCAACGAGCATGGATTCTCTGCTCGTGCTCTACTTGCTCGAGTACGAGTAGAAAACGAGTCGAATCGAGTCTGCATTTTCGAGGCGAGTTCAAGTACGAGCAAAATAAATTGTACACGTGGCATATGTTACACAGGATGTTCATGATGCTTGACACACATGCACTTATAAATTGTACACGCGGCATATTTAATCATATTTTATATACCATTAAAATAATAATTAAAAATAAAATAAAAATTCTTACCTGATGGACAGTCACTCCCCAAGTGCAAGGTTGTGATGTAGTAATAAACTCGGTAAGACCGAGGTCGAATCCACAGGGACTGAAACCTGTACGTAATCTGAAACCAACTAGAACTAGAACTAGGCTAAACCGATTGTAATTTGAGAAATAATTGTGAAATATTAAACTAAAACTTAAGGAATTCAGAAATAGGAAACTAGGGATTCAGAGGATCCACTTGTAGAGATTAGGGAGATCTTATGCCTGGATCAAAAATCAGGGAAATTAACTGAACTGTCATTAATATAGTTTTCAAGAGATGAGAGGTGTATGAATTAGAATGGATTCCATCACCAAACCATGCCCAGGAGACAAAGCAAACAACAGAATTAAACTAATTACCAACCAATCAATCAATGTATGAAGGTTAGGAAGGGTACTGTCATCCGACCATGCCCAGGAGACGATGGTGAACAACAGGGCTTCTTGACGTCATGAACATAAAAAGAATAGGACATGCTCAAAGTCATCGCAGACCTGTTGTAATTTCAGTCACAACAAACCATAAAAGGCTAAAAACATTTCCTTAATTAAACCCAAATCAACATCAGTTCAGTATAAACATAACGCATAATCAAAGTCTCCCCATCACACTACAAGCTTCTCCTCTTAGCCCTAGCTAAGAGGATTAGCCAGCCATGAATGGGCTGGATCTCGCAAAAATATTAAAAAAAGCAAAGAAAAATAAAAACTCTCTCCTCTTCCTCTCTCTCTTTCCCTCACTGCCATCCAAGGAATTAGATGCCTCTCTCTCTTCTGATCTCTCTCTTTTATAACTACTGGAGGTCAGCTTGGGGCGTGGAGAAACTTCATGTAGAAGTTTTCCTTACGCAGCTATAGTCGGTGCAGCAGTTCCGCACTCCCCTGCGTTAGCTTTTCTTAACGCAGTCAAGAAGATAAGCCGAGAATGGCCTGCTTTCCTTGCTTCATTTCCAAACAGATGACGTCACTTGCAATGCTTTCGATGGCCTTCACAATGGACGGTCTGGATCGACCATCCGATCACGATCAGTGGCCCACAACGTCCGTAAATTTCGGACGTGCGTAAACAGAGTTCGCAGCCGGATCGACCCTGGGCTCTTGATGGGACCCACTTCCATTGCCTTTCGAACAATCCAAACCGTCCATTCATTTTCTCATAAGAAACCATTCAGTCTTGCTCGGTTTTGGATTATAACTTGTGGTGTCTCATCGAAGTTTGCTTGGCGCCATCCAACCTGCGTCGAAACCTTCGTATTCATTCAATCATCCAAGAAAGTCAGGAAATAGGTCAGAGTGTGGTCGGTTTGACCCTCTGATTGCAATGAATGGCTTGGATCATCACGATGTGTGATGATGGTGGCGCACCAGGAGTCGACCGCAAGTCCCTATGCACAAATTCGGGTTTAGAATTTGGATCGAATCGACGGCCGACCGCCTGACCGTTTTTACTGGTCCGGTGCACCTCTCACAGGTACGTGTCTTTGTGCACACTTTCGTCATGTAAAGTGGGTTCCACCTTGATGTTTTAGAAATCCGATTCGTTCATCCACATTTCCAGCTCATTTAATGGGTTGAGACCAAATTTGAAGCATATCCGGACATCAGGTGGGTCCCAAATCAGGGTTTTAGGGGATGATGTGTTCGTGGGGCCACTTTCACAAGGATCTAATGGCTCAAATTTGATGTGTACGGTTCATTTATGGTCCTCAGACCATGTATGGAGTTTCGAGCTGAACGGATGGTGGAAACCTTGTGATCTTGCATTCTGGCTAACTTTCAGGCCACTTGAGCTTTAGTTTCTCGATTTTCGCAGATCTCTGGCGTGTAAATCCATCGATCATGGTCCCCTGGGGTCCGTCCCTTGCCTTTGTGAATTCTGAGCGTTAAATTCATGCTTTTAGCATCCTTTTGTAATCCAAGCTCCTAAATACACCTTGCATCACAAACATAATTAAAATGGATTATTAACGGTATCATGCACGTAATTTCGAGTGATAAATGGGGTCTAATATGCAATATTTGACCCTCAACAACAGGGGCACCGGGCAAGGGTGGGACGAGCTCTGGACAGGGCATGGCAAGGACGAGTTGCGGACAGGGGCGTCGGGCAGGCTAGGGACAAGCTGCAGCAGGGACAGGGGCACCAGGCAGGGCAGTGATGTAGAGCAGGTCGCGGACAGTTTCATGGCCAAGATGGATAAGAAAAGGTCCGGTCGGCGACAGAAGCGATCCAGACCATCGGACCTTAAATCGGGCGTATCTTACAATCCGGAATGAGTTACCTGACTTAAAATATATGATTTTGGGGTAGAACGAGCTACTTTAGCCAACCAACCCAGCTATGCAGGGTTGCGACACCCAAAATTGCGAAAAACCCCTGGATCGACGGTTGTTTCCCTGTTTTAATTTCGTTTTTACTATAAATAGTAAGTTTTAGTTTGATTATAACTCTTCATCCGTCGGGCTTTAGGAGTTGCGCCCAACGTGAAAAGAGCTTAGAATAATTAGGAGAACGGTTTGGTGAAGCCAAATAGGACACTTACTATTTTTGGCTGAAAACCTTGCGCACTAGTAGACATCACGACCGTCTATAAATAGTAAGTTTACTATTTATAGTAAGTCGCGAATTCTAAGAGTTTTAGTTGTAGTTTGATTCCGATTTCTTTCCTATTGCTTGGTATCCCTATTTAAAGGGTTGTGAACTCAATTTTATTCATCAATTAATCAATTTCGAATTTATTAGAATTCATTTCTATTTTCTGCTTTCTTTCCCCGTGGATTCGAGAAGTCTCTATAAGGAGTCCAGAGAAGCTCCGTGGATTCGGAGTATTTATCCTCATCACGTTCATCCCCTGCGTCGAGGGGGTGACAGTGCGTAGACGGGCGGGCGTGACGAGCCGCGAATGAGGGCCGGACAGGACAATATGAGCGCCTGAGAGAGAGAGGGAAGAAGAAGAGTAAGGGAAAAGGCGACCGGGCAAGGCAAGGATCGTCGGACGGTCGCTGTGGTTGTGCGGGTTGGGGTTTTTGGGTTTTTTTTTTAAGGAGAACGTCGGAACGACCGAACGAGAGAGAGACTACCACAGGACAGGGGCACCGGGCAGGTAGGGACGAGCGGCAGGGACTAGCTCCACCGGACAGGGGAGTGAGAGAGAAGAAGAGGGACGAGCCGGACGATGGATAGCACCAGGCAGGGCCACAGCCTCACAAGGGAACGAGAGGAGAGAGAGAGAGAGAGTATTTTGGAACGGGCGCTGGGAGGGAAGGTATTTGGGTTTTTTCGAACAGGTGGGCTGCGCTGTGAAAACGACGGGAAAAAAGGAGGGCGTAGGGTTTGTTTTTTTTGAGGTGGATATATATACACTCGAGTACGAGTCGAGTACCGAGCCAAGTATCGAGTCGAGTACTGCCCAACTCGTACTCTACTCGAAATTAAAACGAGTATACAAAACGTGCTCGTGCTCGGCTCAAACTCACAACGAGTTGAGTAATTCCGAGTCGAGTCGAGCGAGTAACCGAGTATACTCTGCTCATGTACAGCTCTCTCTCTCTCTCTCTCTCTCTCTCTCTCTCTATATATATATATATATATATATATATAGCCTACTCGTCGGTAAACACGTACTAATATGGAATAGTTTTAAACTGTTTGAAAAATAATGCGCTATTATAAATTAGGTCTAATTTTGGGCATGTATTTGGAATGAATTGGGTAGGTTTGACTAAGTTATCTGGGTTGAGTTGGCTAGGTGAGCTGATTGGGTTGAGTTGACAGGGTTTGAGTTGATTGAGTTCAGCTGATTGGGTTGAGTTTACTATATTTGAGTTGACTGGGTAAGCTGATTAGGTGAGCTAATTGGGTGAGTTGATTGAGTTGAGTTGGCTAGGTTTGAGTTGATTGAGGTTTGAGTGGATTGGGTTTGACCTAAGCAGCTTGTTAGCCTTGGGTGGGGTGTCGATAGAATGCCATTTCATTTGATTAATAATCAAGTTTTACAGTGAACAATATCTTAAATGATTGTCTCTAACAGAAATTAGCACCACTAGACCATATATGAAAAATGAGAATTATGTGACAATGCCGAAAATAAAGGGTGCTGTTTGGAATACTACAAAAAGGGATGGCAATAAGAATTTTTTTAAAAATAACTAGCTTTTTAGGCTTTTTTGGGTTAAAACATTAACAAGGGAAAACACTTTTTTTCATTTTTTGTTGCTTAACTAAACATGTTAAAGAAAGAGTCAACTGTTATATATATATATATATATATATATATTATATATATATATATATATATATATATATATATATATATATATATATATATATATATTAGGTATTGGTGAACCCAAACAACCCAAAATAAATCAAGCCAAGGTCCACACACATGCAATAATAAAGCCATAAAATGTCACATGTTCCAAATCCCATACAATCTTTTAAATAAACAACCAATAATATAATTCAATCTTAAAACATATATAAATATTTCAAAATCTTTTTACAACCCATCTAAAGTATATACAATTGTATCTATAGATCGATGTACACTAATCCATAATGTTTCATAACACTATTACTCATGGGATTGTGTGCGATGAATGGTACCATGAATCCTAATTAGGGCCCACTTCTAGTAGGCAACTATAAAAGAAATTACCTTGGTCGAACTCTCAAGATGATTTTTTTTTTCCTGATTTGTCTTTCGATGTACATTTGTATGCCATCATCAAACGGCTAAGATTTTCCAGATATGTGGGGTTGCAATGACATGGTGGCATGGTTTTGTATCATGTTCTGACGTACGAAACCAATTCACGTTCTATGAATTGTTAGAACAGAAAACAGAAGAAATCTTTAAATTAACCTAATTTCAAGGGAAATTTTCAAGTACATTGCAGCCCAACTCATCATCTCCTGAAAAACATAGAATCTTGCCTTGTCTATATATAATCACAATCACATTAAAATGAACATTTTCAAATATGTATATATACCATCCAAACACGACCTAAACGACTTCCTAATCTTTAAAGCCAGCTTCTATAATGTAGGATTAAAGAGCCACTTCATCCATCAAACTCATTGGATTTCCGAATTCTTCATTTCCATAGTTTTTCTAAGAGCTCATCTCCCATCTCCTTCCATTCACTGCATAACTCCTACTTCTTGGATACAAAACCGCCTCCGAATTCGCTCTGTAATCATCTTGGAAATCACAAGGCTCGTCCTCATCAATCCTCGCCATCCCCACACTGTAGCTCTTAGGCAAGCCCTTCAATCCCATCGCAGGCTGCAAAGGAGTCTCCGTTACCTTCTCCCCATGGCTTCTCATAGAGGCAGCCCGGATCAACTCTCGAAGGTCTTCATCCACACTCGCCTGTGATGAATTCATGCTAAAACTCCTGGGTAAGGTGGTCGAGCCGCAATGCACCTTCCCCGTGCAACCAGTTATGCCATTCACATACAAGTCACAGACCCCACGAAGGGCTCGAACCGGCGCTTTCATGCAACGTACAAACTTGCTAGTGGAGTGGGTGTTGTTCTTCATGTCTATCTAGAAGAAGAAAATGGATGTTGATTTAGAGAAATTGAATGAGTGGTGAGAGAGATGGGGTTGGGAATTGATGATTTTATAAGGGGGGAGTGGAAATTTAAAAGGGACGGCTAGGGAGAGTTGAAGACAGAGATGGACCATTTGTTTTGGAGCCATGTAACCTACTCAAAATTCTCTAATATATCATTTATTGAGCTTTGACCGTTGAGGTAATTTGTATGTGGATAGATGGGAAGCCTATTCGCCGCACGGGTGTGAAATCTGAGTCATTCATCAGGTGAGGCTGGTTGAAAATGATCTTGGTCGATGATGATCATGATCGGCTCATGAAGTGGCATACACGTAAGAGAAAACCTGCTGGTTTGGAAAGTCAGAAATGAAAAAGATCAAGTGCGATCTATGGTAGGGGTATGCTACCATTGGGGCCGACCTGATGATTGGCTCGGATCTTGTATATGACTTCCGGGTTGCCACGTGTGTCTATATCTCCAATCTGTCCACTCTCAAACAGTCTATTGACTGTATTCGGATTCGGTAATGACTCCTCCATTATTAGGCTGGTACGGGTTGGTGCTGTAAAAGCTCTGTGGCCCACCATAATGTATGTGTTTTATCCACGCCGTCCATCCATTTTCTCAGCTAATTATATAAGGCATCAGCCCAAAAATGAGGAAGATGCATGTTATGGGAAGATCCGAGACGACTACAGTCGGAGGGATCGACGGTCCGTCACTCCGAGCGGAGAGTCCGAGCCTCGGCATAATAATAGGAAAGTGGGTTAAGGTGGACGAAGCTCCCATTCTTGATCACTTTCCTTCCGAGAGCAGTCGGAAGAGAAAATATTCGAGTTATACGACCGACTCCGAATAAGCATCCATCATGACACTGAGAAGGGCTAGCTGTACTGCTTGCGAACGGATCAAGATTCGGCTCAGGTTGACATAACTAACCATCAGCTCGGAACGATATCGTCGTCTTCGGTCTGGCCGAGCCGAGGCATCTCCGAGAATAAAGGTCCCACGCGCTAAGTGGAGAAACTGCCATGTATAGGTATGCGCTATTATCTCGCCCGCAGATACGCACATCGTAAGACATGATCTTCGGATTCTGGGCAATATCTCCATGATCCACGAACCCCACTGATCGTGCCGAGATTATCAGATGCGAATCGAGCGACGAAAAGGTATAAATATTACATCATCCCATGAGGACAGGTACGCAACATTTGACACTCCCCTTTCTCCTAAACTTAGACCCAGATTCTGTTGTCCTGACTTAGGCATCGGAGGGTCCCCCGGCTTAGCCAGGGTCTCCATTGCTTACGGTTTATGTGCAAGATTCCTGGTCCGACGCCTGCTCGGAGCGTGTGAAGAGGGGAGGAGTGCTGATCAGATTTTGACCTCAACATTTTTTGGCGCCGTCTGTGGGAAACTGATACAAAAAGTCAGTTTCCTATTCTTGAAAGCTATGGCTAGAGGAAAGAAGAAAGCTGTGGTAATGAACCGGTGCACCGCTCTTCAACACTACTTCATGCGGAGTCTGCTCCGGGCCCTTCTCAGCGTTCTCGCAACCGTTCCAACAAATACCGCGCTTTACAAGGCGAAGTTCAGGCATTGCGCAATGAGCTGCAACGGATGAGACAGGAGAGCGAGCCTCAGCAACAACCCGAGCGGAGAAGTCCAGTGCCAGAAGTTGTCGGACCAACCGTTCAAGCCCATTCAGCAACAAGAAGTCTGAGGCGCGGGACATCTCCGCAACAATCCACCCGAGCACCAGTGTCTGCTCAAAACCCCCCCCCCCCAGCTCCAATGCGAGCTCTTACCAGAAATGTGACGACTCGGGCCCCGACGGATGTCCCAGCCGCCTCGGCTTTGGCTCCAACGGACCTTCGTCACACCCTGGAGAGGAGAAGGAAAAGAAGAATGCCTGAGCCGGAGAGCACTCGGGAAGAAGTGGCGGAAAACAGGGATCCCTGGGAGTCACGATTCGCAGACCTGAATAATCAAGTCTTGATGTTACTGCAACAAGCATGCCATCATCGATCCCGGCCTTGTTCAAGCCATGATGGAAGAGACCAAACCTCCGTTCACCTCAGAAATCATGAACGAAGTGATGCCTCGAGATTTCGGATTCCTCCTGTCATCCAGTACTCCGGGTCCGGTGACCCATCCGAACATGTGGAAGCTTATCGTTCGTGGATGCGATACTGATCGTAACCGATGCAATGATGTGCGAGGAGGATTCTCGATCACTCGGCCGGATCCGCTCGAATTGGTATCGACAACTCAAGCCTGGATCCATATGTTCATTCGAAGAATTGTCTCGGTCATTCCTTACCCAGTTCATAAGCGGTAAGAGAAGCCAAAGCCCAATACCCACCTGCTCACCATCAAACAAGGGTCGAAAGAATCCTTAAAGGATTACATTGCTCGATTCAACGAGGAAGCATTGCAGGTGGAAGACTATGACGACAAGATGGCTCTCGCCGCAGTATGTAGCGGCTTGAGGGAAGGAAGGTTCGCCTTCTCTATAGGGAAGAACCTGGCAAAGACGTTAGCCGAGCTCATCGCTAGAGCCCAGAAATACGTCCATGCCGAGGAGTTCTTTGCTACCCGCAAGAGTATCCAGGTAACCGAGCCGAATGGGAAAGGGAAGAGGCCAAGGAACGAGGAACCCCAAGCCCCGAGGAAAAACTCGGACGATCATTCTTCTCGTGATCGCCGACCGAGCAAAAAGCCAGAAGAAAAATTCCGTTCCTACACACCTCTCAACACTACGGCCGAGCAGATCTTACTAGATATCCGCGGCGAGAAACTTCTCAATTGGCCAGTCTGTATGCGGGCAGACCCAGAACTCCGCGACAAGCGTAAGTATTGTCGCTTCCATCGAGATCATGGCCACAATACCGATGAGTGTGTAGATCTCAAGGATGAAATTGAATCCTTCATTCGGAAGGGGCACTTACGTCGGTATACCAAGTAAGAGAAAACTACTTGGAAAGAAGAGCGAGCACGAGAACGCCCCAAAAATCCGACCGAGGAACCTGCGGAGATCCGCACCATCTTCGGAGGTACATCAGGTGGAGGAGACTCAAACAAAGCCCGAAAAGCTCATTCCCGAAGGAGCCCAGAGCATTACGTCAACCTTACCGAGCGGCCCAACAAAGAACCACGAGTCAGTCCCTGTAGTCTCACCTTCACAGAAGATGACGCTCGGGGGATCCAACACCCACACGATGACGCCTTGGTGGTCACTATGACCATAGCCAATCATAAGGTGTACCGGGTTCTCGTTGATACTGGAAGTTCAGCCGACGTGATCTACTCTGAGGCCTTCGAAAGGATGGGGATTCCACTGTCTCGTCTCAGGCCTGTGAAGACCCCCTTACACGGCTTTGCCGGAGAAAGAGTAATCTCCGAAGGAGCTATTTCCCTCCCAGTGACTGCGGGAGAGGGACAACATCAAGTCACCTTGATGGTGGACTTCCTTGTTGTTAATGTGCCATCAGTGCATAATGTGATTATGGGCAGGCCCTCCCTCAATGCAATGCGGGCGGTCGTGTCTACTTATCACCTGATGATGAAATTTTCCGCCGAAGGCGGAACAGGTTACCTCCGAGGCGATCAACGCGAGGCTCGGAGATGCTATGCCATTGCGGTTCAAAAAGGGTCTGTAAAGCAAACACTCACTGTCAACATCTTGGACCCGCGCGGACCCACCGAGAATAAGCCAATTGAAGATTTGGAGAAGGTACCACTCGACGAAGCCGATCCTAGCAAGACGGTTCAGCTCGGAACATCACTCACGCCTGAGCAACGCTCCGAGTTGTTAACTTTCCTGCGACGACACAGGGACGTATTCGCCTGGTCGCACGCGGATATGCCAGGAATCTCTCCGGACGTCTTGGTCCATAGGTTGAACGTGGATCCGGACCACAAGCCTGTGAAACAAAAGAGGAGACCGTTTGATGTCAAGCGGTGTGAAGTCATTGCGGAAGAGGTCTCGGTCCTGTTGGACGCCGGCTTCATAGAAGAAGTATATTATCCAGAATGGATCGCAAATGTGGTGCTGGTTAAAAAGGCAAATGGCAAATGGAGAGTTTGCGTGGACTATTCAGACCTGAACAAAGCATGTCCAAAAGACAGTTTTCCGTTACCTCGGATCGATCAACTAGTGGACAAGATCTTGCAGACACGAACTACTTTCCTTCCCGGATGCCTACTCTGGTTACAATCGAGATCGCGATGCATCCCCGGATAGGCGTAAGATTACCTTTGTCACGGATGGGGGCTCTCATCGTGTTAGCCCGGGTCATGCCATTTGGCCTGAAAAACGCTGGAGCCACATACCAGAGGCTAGTCAACCAGATGTTCGCAAGACAGATCGGGCGCACGATGGAAGTTTACGTCGATGACATGTTGGTGAAAAGCGTCAAGGCATCCGATCACTTGGCGAACCTCGGAGAAACCTTCGAAGTCCTCCGAGAATATCAAATGAAGCTGAACCCAGCGAAGTGCGTTTTCGGAGTCGGCTCGGGAAGGTTCCTCGGATTCCAAGTCAGCCAGAGAGGCATCGAAGCTAACCCCGATAAGATTAAAGCACTCCTCGACATGAGTTCACCTCGGACTGTCAAGGAAATACAATGCCTCACTGGACGAGTAGCAGCGCTCGGACGCTTCATATCCCGAGCCACTGATAAATGCCTCCCCTTCTTCCAGCAGTTGAAGGGTCATAAGAAGGCCGAGTGGACGCCCGAATGTGAGCAAGCTTTCCAGCAGCTGAAACAATATCTGGGCTCACCACCTCTGCTATCAAAACCGGAGGATGGCGAATCTTTGTTCTTATACCTCGCAGTCTCAGCCTCAGCAGTCAGTTCGGCTCTGATCAGGGAAGTGGGGAACAAAAAAGATCCAATATATTATGTGAGCAAAGCTATGGTACCAGGCAGAAACAAGATACCCCGCTCTGGAGAACGCTTGCACTCGGCTTAGTCGTTTCGGCTCGGAGGTTGCGTCCATATTTCCAAGCTCATTCGATCATCGTGTTAACCGACTCCCCCCTCCGGCAGATTCTCCAAAAGCCAGAGGTCTCGGGTCGGTTGACCAAGTGGGCGATTGAACTTGGGGAATTTGACATTACTTTCCGACCGAGGACAGCAAAGAAAGGCCAAGCAGTGGCCGATTTCATCGCAGAATTCACCGTCCTAGAGGAAGGGCAGATCAACGACGAGGATGAAGTAACTCCGCCTGACCTCCCAAGCAACTCACAGGTTATCCCGGAAGCCGGTTGGATCCTCTACGTGGACGGATCATCTAACTCAAAACGAGCCGGGGCAGGGATTGTCTTGATCGCTCCTGACTCCACAATTATCCAATATGCCATCCGACTCGGCTTCAAAGCTTCCAACAATGAGGCGGAGTATGAGGCACTATTAGCTGGGCTCAGATTGGCCGCCAGCCTCGGGGTCCAATCTATACAAGTTCGATGTGACTCTCAGCTAGTCGTGAATCACATCTCCGCCGATTATGAAGCCAAAGAAAATATAATGATTGCTTATCTAGACGAGGCCAGAAAACTGATCGAGAAGTTTTGGAATTGTACGATTCACCAGATTCCGAGGACAGAAAATGCATGGGCTGATGCCCTGGCGAAGTTGGCGTCAGCCGCAGAGGGAAAGATTCCGCGGATCGTTCCGGTAGAGTTCATTGAACATCCCAGCATCGATCGAATAGAGAAAAAGACGGTTAATCCATTGGATAACAGTCCGAGCTGGATGGACCCAATCTTTGGCTACCTCGAGTCAGGGGAAGTTCCCTCGGACAAACAGGAAGCTAGACGTCTGAGAGTCCGAGCAGCAAGATACGTTATTCTGAATGGAACTCTGTATAAGAAGGGGTATTCGCAGCCATATCTCAGTTGTCTTCGACCCGAGGAAGCAGAATATGTCATCCGGAAAATTCACGAAGGGATCTGCGGAAACCATTCTGGCAGCCGAGCCCTGGCTTTAAAGGTGCTTCGGCAGGGATACTTCTGGCCGACCCTCAAAGAAGATACCAAGAAGTATGTTAGAAAATGTAACAAATGTCAACGTTTTGCGGCCGTGCCTAGGCAATCGGCGGAAGAAATGACTCCCATGAGCGGTCCGTGGCCTTTCGCTCAATGGGGGATCGACATCATCGGCCCTCTGCCGACTGGAAAAGGACAAGTCAAATTTGCCATCGTCGCTGTCGACTACTTCACAAAGTGGGCTGAGGCCGAGCCCGTTGCAAAGATTACCGAACAGAAAATAATTGACTTCGTCTGGAAGAACATAGTCTGCAGATTCTAGAGTTCCGAATACAATCGTCTCGGACAATGGCGTACGTTCGACAATGACAAATTCAGGGGTATGTGTAGAGGGCTCGGTATCAAGAACGCTTACGCCTCGCCTCGGCATCCTCAGTCCAATGGACAAGTAGAGGCAGTAAACAAGGTCATCAAGCACCACCTCAAGAAGAAGCTGGAAAAAGCAAAGGGTAACTGGCCGGAAGAACTTCTATTCGTCCTCTGGGCGTACAGAACCACAGCTCAATCTTCCACTGGAGAAACTCCGTTCTCTCTTTCTTATGGGACGGAGGCAATAGTGCCCGTTGAAATCGGCCTCCCTACGGCTCGAGTGGATAATTACAATGAGAATCGAAATACCGAGCAAATCACCGCCAATTTGAATCTTCTAAAAGAGACCCGAGAAGTTTCGAAGCTCCGTGCCACTGCCCGACATCAACAAGTAGCCAGATTCTACAATTCTAAAGTGAAGGTCAGACGATTCCGACTAGGGGATCTGGTTCTTCGACGAGTCTTTCGTAACACACCGAGCCGGAACCAGGAGCACTCGGCCCTGGCGGGAAGGACCATACCGAGTGGTCCGATCGACTAAGCCCGGATCCTACCACTTGGAGGATCTCGAAAGCCGTCAACTTCCCCACCCGTGGAATGCTGAGCATCTGAAAATTTACTATCCTTAATGAGGCGCTCCGAGCAGCTTACTGACCTTTAAGGTTATTCAATAAATGTACGCCCCCGAGCTACAAGCCTTTAAGGTTATTAATAAAAACACATCCGATCGGCTTATTCTTGTCATCAACAAAGATCAAACGGACTAAATTCTACAAAGGCGTCTCCTCCTAACTGAGGAGAGGAAACTACGAGGCGATCCGACCTCCCACTAAGGAAGTCGGACCAATTTCTACAAAGGCATCCCCCCTTAACAGGGAGGGCAAAGCCAATGGGTAACTTCGACCCCCCAGTAAGGGAGTCGGTCCCACCTACACGGAAGGCCCTTCGCTGAAAGCGAAACGAGTTGATCCTTTTAAGGATCAGACTGAGGCCCAAATCACATCCGAACAAATCAAGGACTCGGGTTCGACTGCACAACCTAGTAAGCAAGAACGACCAATAAAAAGAAAAGGAGGTGATCCAAAATTGGCTCTTTCATTAAATGCTATAAATACGAAGTACATAGTAAAAAAAAAAAGATAAAACAAAATACAAATAAAGGAAGCGGAGTCTTCAAGAGGTCGGAGGAGCTTGGGAACCGGGGGCTTGATCCTGGTTGGTCGCCTCTACAGCCAGATCTCTGCAGTGGTCCTCAGCGGGGAGGGGATCGAGGTCAAGGTCCGGGTACAGCTTCTGGACCTCGACAAGACACTCGTCAAAGCTGCGGTCATAAAACTTGGGGACCTCGATATCCCTCTCCTTCGAGGTCTTGTACGAATCTATCGCCGCAAAGAATCGCCGCCGCCAATGAGGCCTCGATCTCGGCCTTCGTGTCTCCGAGCTCGGCTTTTTCTTTCGCAGATTTCGGCCTTAATCTTCTCCCGCTCTCACTAATCGGACAACCTCCTCAGCCAGGGTGTCGGCACGGGCCCGGCACGATCTAACTCGGCCTCGCTGCGCTTCACTTCGTGCCTCAAGGTCCTTCGCGACCCCCTGAATCTGAAGCAGTTCAGACCTACTAGCCTCGAGCTGATGACACAGATCACTCCGCTCCAGCTGAAGGATAGAAACAATGTCCCGTAAGACTCCGCTTCGCCTCGAGCTGACCTCGTCTCCGCTCGGAGGGCACCCACCTCGCTCCTGAGGGTCTCGACTTCAGCGTCGATTTTCCGATGCTCTCGGACCCTCTCCCAGCATAAGAGGATCCTCGGAACAGACTGGTTCAAGGCAATAAAATGAGGAAAAAATAATAATACAGAAACGACAACTTTTTCAAGTAAAGAGGCAGGAAGTACCTGATAGAAGACTCCAGCCAAGTCTTCCAGAAAGCAGTCGTCCGGTTTATCAAGAAGGCGCGAAATAGATTCCTCCGTAACATGTCTCGCCGCCCAGTCTGTCAAACAAGACATATGATAACTGGCTCGAACACCACCTCGCTCGTACCGACTTGGTGAGCCGTCGCCTCCTCGGCTCCCATCCGACTACCGGTACCGAGGGTGAGCCTCACCCTCGGTGCACACGCATGACCTCCCCCTCATTACCCAGTTGGGTAATCATGGCATCGGCCATCCGAACAGCTTCTTCCCGTTCGGAAGATGATGGAACAGCTATCAATGGAGGATTGAATCGTGCTCCCTCGGTGGGGGAACGACGATGGATGGAGGGGGAATTGCCCCCGTTGCTGGAGCAGATGCAAGGTTAGGGCCGCACAAAGGTACGACCATATCAACACCGACCGGGGGCTCCGTGGCTGCACCTGGTAATATTGGAATTGGGGACATAATTGCAGATGCAGATGGTCCCTCAACCAAGGGTGCTGAGGCAGGAAATGGAGCTGTATCCCGAACCAAGATGTTCGGGATAAGGGGAGGAGGTGCCACCCTTCGAGCCGCGACCCCCGAGGCAGAACTTGAAGGACGAACTCCCTGAGCGACCTTCTTCCTCCGAACTACCTTCGCCGGGGGCTCGGCTCTCAGCATCTCCTCTGCAGTCAGCGCGGCTTTCCTCCTCCGAGAACCAGATGCCTCGGCCATGCCTGTGCAGGAGAATGGTTAGGATAACATTACCTCGGACCAATAAAAATAAATTGGCTAAAGACAAGAATACTCACTGAGCGAGGTAGGGAGCGACCTCGTCTTACAAAGCCCCGATCGGTAAAGGTTAGCAACTGTGATCAAGTTTGACCAGCGGCGATGCTCCTCCGAATATGTCCTCGCTTTGGCTATCTGGTTCTTCTAGTCCGAGGTGATGAAGGGCACGCCCCTCGCGAAACCTGCAAAATAAAAAAAAATCTCTTTCAAGCGGAGCTGAAGTAAAAAGTAATGCGTGAAAGAAATCTTGACCCGACCTGGCATTGTGAAGCGAATGGGAACCCGAGTCGATAAAGCCCCAATCTCCACTGCCGGCGCCTCCCACTCGCCTGCGGCCCAAAACCACTTGTTCTTCCAGTCCTTATTCGAGGACGGAAGACCCAAGACGAGCCCTGACCCCTTACTACCTCTGGTCGCGAAGTAGTACCATGGATCGTTGCCTTCGTGCTTGACCAAGTACAGGTTCATCAGCTCGGCGGGTGTCAACGCCGAGTTCCCTACTTGGTGCCAGATAATGTAAGAGAAAATCAGCACCCTCCAAGCGTTAGGTGCAAGTTGCCCAGGCGCGAGCCCTAAGTAAGCGGTTAGAGCTCGGATGAAGGGGTGCATCGGGAGACGGAGTCCGCTAATAGGCCACATAAAAATATGGCTATCTCCCCAACCGCGGGATTGCCAGCAGCGTCAGTGGGCTCGGGGGCTCTGATCCGAACGAAGCGAGGTATGTCAAACTCTGTACGGATCCATGCCATTTGAGACTCCGTTATTACAGAGCCCCACGGAACCGCCCGACGCCCGTCCACCGGGGGCATCTCTCGGCACATCGACGACCGCAGCCTGGGGCTCGTGGTTGTCCCTTTTTTCTCGGCCTTCTTCGACTTGGCGAGTGTGAGCTCTCGCCACCGTCCGCTTCTGGGGCCGAGGATATAAAAGCACAGCCTCGAAGGGACCTTCGGAGGTCTCTCTTCCATTATCAGAATTCCCCGACTCGGAGTCGTCATTGTAACCTCTAGCCATTTCCCTATCAGAAGACATCTCAAAACAGTGATGCTAAGGATCAAACTCACCAGATAATCGCCGGAGATGGCTTCAGCAAGCGTGAAGACTATATCGGAAACCACTTCTGCCGGAAATCGCCTTCGCCGGAAATCGCCTTCTCCGCTAAACAACTCAAATGCAAATGATAGCAGTCGAATGAAGACCCCGGACGGGCCTTTTATAGACTGAAGAAACCCTGCATTGAATGGTCCGTAATAATGGCTGCGTCGGAATCATTGCTGGCGGACTCCGAGTCCGACGTGGTGTCATATCATTGGTTCAAAACATGGTAAAGGTAATGCTATCCGCCTCGATTGTTGTGTGAGTTAATCTACACAGTACTCGAGCGCAGAAAAGAGTGCTCGACACGACGCCCCGAGTGCACGTGGCGGTCATTCACAGGTTGGTGACGATTCGGAATCCCAACCGTCGCCACGTGTTTGCTCACGGTTAGCTCGAAGCCGCTAAATCCCGAGTACGAGACGTTTCACACGAGGACCATAAATGCATCAAAGAACTGAGGCGACGGATCTTCTAATTAATTACTCTCCGAGCTCATGAATGACCTCAGAGAGTATGGGGCTTCTGTTATGGGAAGATCCGAGACGACTACAATCGGAGGGATCGACGGTCCGTCACTCCGAGCGGAGAGTCCGAGCCTCGGCATAATAATAGGAAAGTGGGTTAAGGTGGACGAAGCTCCCATTCTTGATCACTTTCCTTCCGAGAGCAGTCGGAAGAGAAAATATTCGAGTTATACGACCGACTCCGAGTAAGCATCCATCATGACACTGAGAAGGGCTAGCTGTACTGCTTGCGAACGGATCAAGGTTCGGCTCAGGTTGACATAACCAACCATCAGCTCGGAACGATATCGTCGTCTTCGGTCTGGCCGAGCCGAGGCATCTCCGAGAATAAAGGTCCCACGCACTAAGTGGAGAAACTGCCATGTATAGGTATGCGCTATTATCTCGCCCGCAGATACGCATATCGTAAGACATGATCTTCGGATTCTGGGCAATATCTCCATGATCCACGAACCCCACTGATCGTGCCGAGATTATCGGATGCGAATCGAGCGACGAAAAGGTATAAATATTACATCATCCCATGAGGACAGGTACGCAACATCTGACACTCTCCCCTTTCTCCTAAACTTAGACCCAGATTCTGTTGTCCTAACTTAGGCATCGGAGGGTCCCCCGGCTTAGCCAGGGTCTCCATTGCTTACGGTTTATGTGCAGGATTCCTGGTCCAACGCCTGCTCGGAGCGTGTGAAGAGGGGAGGAGTGCTGATCAGATTTTGACCTCAACAATGCAGATCTCATCTGGACTACACCCACGGTTGAAAACTTTCAGGGGGCGACAAAAGTTTTGGATCAAGCTGATACTTGTGTTTTTCTTCCATCCACATCTGTGTAACCTACTCGCCAGGTTGAATGCCAAATAAACATTATAATGGGCCTATGGAATTTTTTAATGGTGGGTTTCCATTACACGGTTTCTGGTGGTGTGATTCACCTGAGATCTAGAGATCCGCCTCAGTTTTGGGCTCGTGCCTTAGAATGAGCTGGTAAAATTGATGGACAAAGTAGATAAAACACATGCTTTAATTGACCAGCAGCACCGACCATGACTACTTCCCAGACCTGGTACGGTAGGGGTCGCTAAATAATGAAAATAGAGGAAACATGGGTCCAAACAACTGCAATCATTAGCCTCTGCTTTCCTCAAGTAGAAAATGCTCGCCATAGGTATAATAGTTTTGGTTGTCCAAATCTAATTGGACCATATCATCACAGACTAAATTTAATGCAGCAGTGCTGGCAACGTCAATAACAACATGGATCAATCACATTGCAGAAAAGCAGGATTTTTTTTTTTTTTTTTTAACCTGTGGCAAGCACATGATCCAGATTCAAACAATTGTACCATGTTGGGCCCACCTATTGGTTACTCGACTCTTCCATATGGTGGGACTATCACGGGTGAAAAACACCAGACGTAGCTACCGGTCGATGCTCTGTGGGCCCCACCGTGATATATGTGTTCTGTCCATGCAGTCCATTTCTTTTTATTTTTTTCAGATAATTTTAGGGCTTGATTCAAAAAATGCCGCAGATCTAAGTCTCAGGTGGACCATACCACAGGAAGACAATAGTAATTGAATGTCTACCATAAAAGATCCCTCCCCCGATGACACTATTTCCGGATGTGGTAGACTTGAGATTTGGATCTAACTCATCTTTGGTCACATGCATTTTATGAATGGAATGCACGTATGAAACACATGCATCATGGTAGGGCCCACAGAGCACCTGACAGTAGCCACGGGTCACTAGCCAATCCGCGTCCAAAAATACCAGACAAATTTACCGTAAGCGAGAGGTAATTTCGTCCAAAAAAGTATAAATGGTGAAGTTGAATACGAGTAGCATTTCAGTCGGACTCGTGCGACAGCCTTTTTTGGTAAACCCAGTGAAAACATATTCCGAACTCGGGGATATATTTGATACTCTGATGTGCAAGGAGCTCAATACGTACACGCTCCAGAATTGTACACGTGGATGAATAACGTGTCAATCTGGTCCATTCATATACTTGGAATAACGATAGATGGATTATCTTTAAACTAAAAAATATTACACGATCTTAGCCATGATTTATTTATTTATTTATTCTACTGTATATTTGTCCATTAAATGTTTTGTTTTTCACCATCTCTTTTATGGCGAAAATTCATATTTTTCTTATCTTTATTAAGCGTCTGTTTTACATAACCATGATAAATCGCTGGATATGGACGGAATGGATTTGCAAATTACTTTTCAACATGTACCGAAGAGAGATGGCCCTACTATATTTTTGCTCTCATAGGTATTTCCTATGATATCACTAGACGCGTAAAATAGCCAAGCTTTGTTGGGACCACCTTGATATACTTGTAAAATCCACTCCGTCCATCAAGTTAGAAACCATATGATTACAGTAAATTTTTTTTTTTTTTTTTTTTTTTAAGTAATCCCTAAATCAGAATTTTGAAGAGGGCCTGCCCCACCGTGATGTATGTCTTATCCACTGTGTCTATATGTTTTTTTAGCTCATTTTAGAACATGATCCCAAAATTGAAGCATATACAAAGCTCAAGTTTACGACACCACAGCAAACAGTCAAAATTGAACGCTTATAGTTGAAAACTTGGGAGGGGCACACAAGTTGGACACGGATTTTCTGAGAAAGCCTTTCATAGGAAGTTCTTGCACTGGTATGCTAGCTGGGCCACCATGATGTTTGTGAGAAATCTAGCATGTCCATCTCTTTTGCAAGTTCATTTTGAGCCATGTGTCGAAAAATTAGGCAGAGTTTCTTATTGTTGGAACCATCTTGAGCTCTACCTTGATGTTTATAAGGTCATTCCCACCTGGGTGAAGTGAAATGAAAAACATTTGGCCTGATACAAAACTTGTGTGGCCATATAAATGTTTCGATGGTGGTCATTGAATCTCCACTATTTCCTCTTGTGAGGCCCACTTGAGTTTTGGATCCACCTCATTTTTTGTCACATATCTTCAGATGAGCTCACAAAACTAATGGACGAGGTGGATTTCTCACAAAAATCATTTTAAGCCCTACACGTTGCCCAGCGCAACAACTTGCTGCCAAAGGCTTTGGCATTAAATCCACTTGGACACAAATTTTGGATCAAGCTGATATTTACTGGCGTAGATTAGGTACTGTCCCCACCAGTAGCAGAGGCAGATTTCCTGTCAAAGCCTTTCACATGGATTCTAGGGCCCACCTTGATGTTTGTCATAGATCTTTTTTGTCCATCCTTTTCGTGAGCTCATTTTAGATATATGACTAAAAATGACATGGATATGAAACTCAAGTGGGCCACACGAGAGGAAACAGTGTGGATTCAATGATCACCATTGAAACGTTCATATTGCCATAAAAGTTTTGTATTAAGATAATATTTTTGTATTTTCACATCATTTCAGTGGAAGAGACCTTGTAAATGGTTTGGATGGCACATAAACATCAATGTGGAGCCCAAAAAGGTTTTAATGGTAGGCATTTCTTTCCTCACTGTTTCCTCTCGCGTGGTCCCCTTGAGTTTCATATTCATGTCATTTTTTTGGGTCATGCATCGACGGAAGCATTCTTAGTATGGTTGAACCAAAAGAAGGTCAAACAGAAGCGAAAATAGTCCAACAGATTTGGACCTAGTCCTATGTAGGGCATGATGTAATTGAGCCAAGCAAGTATAATTTAAAGAAATTGATTCTGAAATGGGAGAAATTGTCATTTAAAGTGTCAACCGTAAATCGGCTATAACTTTTGATCTCGGAATGGTCACGGGATGCACAACCTATTGATCTTTATGTAGTGGGTCATCTGGGGTTAATCATCCCACATGGTGGGTCATGTCCATCTATTTCACGAGAAAACGGACGCTTCATGTTCGAAACTGTAATTTTATGAAAATTTTACTAATTTTAATAATTTTGGTTTTTTTCGCATGTCCTTATTTTTAGAGTTTTAAATTTTTCTTCTTTTTTAGAGATTAATTGTAATCATGTTAGAAATTATCCAATAAGGTTAATTTAGATCTTTTTATTTTTAGTAAAACTTACTATTTGGGTTAATTCTATTCTAGTTGAATTAAAACTTTTATTAGGGTTAGAATATTTTTATTTTGGGTTATTTCAAATTAAGGTTTTACTTTTTCTTTATAAGTGGTGTAATCGAGACATCTGAGAAATATTAAATAATAAAATTTTAAATTTCCTTTTTATCTTGTAGATTATAGAATAAACTGTTAGATTCAAGGTTTTACTTACGTGAGAAAGACGGTGGTGAGCTTTCTCATTATCTCTTCAGGCTCTTCTCTACGTTACTGGGTATTAAAGTAATGTTTTTTCTTAGTTTAATAGTATCTAAAAATGGTGTAGGCAATAATCGAATGGACGGTGCTTCAAGGAACAATCTTATGATAACGGTGGCATTTAAAGCTTTCCGGTAAAAGAATCTGCGAGCCATGTAAGGACTATAAGCAGCGATCGACTGTTTAACTAAAACCTTAAGGTTGACCCGTATTCGTAATAATGAGCAATATGAGATCAACGATAGAGCTCGTAGTTATTATGTTTTTGGTTCGACATTTTTGTGATGAATTACAAGCCACCACCCAAAATGGTGAATCATAGGATACCATTACGATCATGAGGAAGTTGTTGTACATACCAAAGGAGGAGATAAATCAACAATAATACAATATCTTTCGAATGAGGTGCACTGTGAACAAAAGAATGTGATTTGATCATAGATGACGGGAGCAGTGAGAATATTGTGTCAACAACTATGGTAGAAAAGCTATAATTGATTACTTAAGAACACATTTTTTCATACACTACTAGATGGACCAAAGAGCTCAGCGAAACAAAGGTAACTAAACGATGTAATGTATTCCTTCTCCCTTGGTAAATATTATAAGGACGAAATAATGTGTAACGTAATTGATATGAAAAGTTGTTACATTTTACTTTTTGTTTTTTTCCATAAAACAGGGGCGGGGGGCGGAAGCCCCTTCAATTCATAGAAACGAGATCTTTACATGATTTCGGGAGGGCCTAGACAAAAAGCTACGGGCCACTCCTATTACATTTTACTTGGTCAACCATGACAAAACGATGTTGATGGCACATATAGAGGTCAGGATAATATTTTTATTTTTATTAAAGATGGTAGAAAGATTATGGCCTCACCCCTATGAGAACGAATAACCAATCCAAGACATCTAAAGTGGAGGGGCGGTCTCTCATAACCGTACGGAATTTCGTCAAAGAAATATGATGAGATGAAGTAGATCAATGCATTAATTGGAAACGAAAAAGATGTAAAACTCATAAACATCCCAGGGAAATTGAAACTAATTATAGGAATTCAAGAGTATTATAGCCTATGAAATTCTTGACAAGATGCTCCCATGCGGGATATTACTCTTTCTCAGGTGAAATTCTCCTTCAACAAGATGAAAAATCAATCCAATGACAAGTCCTCATTCAAGGTTGTGTGTGATCTGTTCCTAAACATATACTCGACTTGGTCCCACTACCTAAGTTACTGGGTAAAGTATTATAGCAGAAAATATGACGGATTATATCACGATGGTGCATGTCGATATCCAAAAGAAATTACAAGAATTCAATGCTAAGTGCTAGAAAGATGCTAATAAATATCGGTGCCAAAAGTTGTTTAAAGTGGGTGATGATGTAATAGTTTACCTACGCAAGGAGAGGTTTCCGACTATAACATATAAAAAGAAAAGGAATAAGAAGATTGGCACATATGTTGTTGATCATTTCAAGGGCATAGAGATGTCACGGAGTTTCATTGTGGCAAACTTTTATGAGTATCTGTAGACACCCCACCCAGGCTAATCTTGATTCTGTTAAGACAATCTGAGAACCATGATCATATCCTAAACCTAACCCTAATCCTAACCTGAGCCATCATGAGTCATCATTCAATCCAAACCATGTCCGAAACTGATCCATTTCTCGGGTCATTTTCAAGTAACAATCGAGCCAATTTCGAGTCATTTTAAGCCGAATATCCAAAACGGACTTTGTTTCACTCTAAAGACCCAAAAAGGACCCACCGACAAAATTTCGAGGGAAACTGTATCGAAGTGGTAGTTTGACTACCGCCGGTGTAGTCAAACTACCGCTTCCTCTCAAAAAGCATGCGCTGAGCCAGCCACACGAGAATCAGACTCAGCCAGGACCGGGCGGCAGTCGGCCTACTACCCGGCGGTAATCGGATTGTCACGGCGGTGATCGGAGTCCGCGCCGCGTCTTTGTCGGAGCAGGACAATTGTCCCGGCGTCAAAGTCAACTCTTCCCGGAATTTACCCCTCCCATCTCTATTATTTACTGTTTTACCGATCCCCTTAGCTAATGAGAGCATGCCATGTGGCATCTCTCTCCTCTCCACCAACCACCATGTGCTACATCACCTTTACCCCCCTCTTGTCCTCTATTTACCAAAAAACCTGTGGAAAGGGCTATAAATAGCCCTCTCCCCTTTCATTTTCATCCAGATGGATGAGAGTCACCAAGAGAGGGAGAGAGGGAGAGAGAAAAAGTGAGAGGAAAAGAAAAGAAAAGAGAGAGAGAGAGAGAGTGAGGAAGAGAGTGAAGGAAGGGAAGGAGCTCCCAAGCCTTCAAGCCCACATTTTTCAGCCACCTCCTAGCCTTCATCTCAAACCTTCCCACCCACAAGCTTAGACTAAAATGATCATGGTTCAATCTACATCTTAGCCTTTTCAAGAATCAAGTCAAAGATCCATTTGCATACAAGCATTCATGACATCTACTCCCTTCTCAACCCCCTTGCTCCTCTAGATTTCTAGCGGACGTATGCTCTGTGACTTGCCGTACATCGGATCCTGTCACATCAGAAATTCCTAGTGATCTAGTCCACTTTTCTTGTGTTTTTGCATAAGCATCATCACATCCGCCCTCTAGACATATTGTCGGACGTATGTTCTGTGGCCTGCCGAAATCTCGGATCTTGCTACATCAGAAATCCACATGTGACTAGTCCCATCATGACCGAAGCATCATCATCATCCCTTGAGATTATTTTACCACACTAAGTCGAGACCGTACATTTGTACGGGCAGAGAGGGTGCCTAACACCTTCCCTCTTAGAATCGAGGTCCCTTACCCAGGAATCCCGGATCGTAAACCAGGAGTCAATCTAAGGTCGGAGGATCTTCGGATTTCTCCAACCTTACGTATTCCGTGGTTCTAGCCGACCGCGGGATTCTGAGATTATTCGGCTAGTGGCGACTCCAACAATCATAAATTAGCTTAATCACCCCCAAAGGTAACACTACAACACACTTTTACCAAACAACGTGGACGCCCGATTTTTCAGTGTCTACAGAATGGCGACTCCACTGGGGAAAAGTCTAGAACGTACTAGCTGAGACCCGATTCGACAACGTGTGGTATACTAATCTCAAGGGATATTCATCAGCGCATTCATACAAAAACCAAAAAAAATCATCTTTGGCTCATACTTGCTTAGGTAAAGATCTGAACCATGACCACCCGATCCCGTGCAGCCATGACTTCTCAAGCAACCCATGAAGAAGAGCCGGCACCCCAACCAGCTCCTGAAATATCCGCACCTGCACCCGCACCCACACCCACACCCATATCTACACCCGTACCCTCACCAATAGCTCGACGAGAATTGCTAGCCAATGTCACCACACAAGAGCTACTACTTCGAACAATGCAAGAGCTATGCTTCGCCTAAAGTGCCGAGTGCCACACCGAATACACAGATAACCCACCTAGTGTACAAAACGACTCACTCCCTCAAACTCCTTTTGCCTTCTCTCTCATTCCTCCAAGCCAAATCTGTGCTCCCTCTCCCCGGAAGAATCACCAAGATCAACAACAAGAAGCAATCGGGAGCAACCCTCCCCACATCTCTACTCAACACATCACAACAATCCGGCCACAAAGACATGCAAATCACCGACAAGAATCGGCGGATGCCCATGAAGGGGGCCGTTTCGAGTCCACCCACTCCTCCTAACGGGAATAACATCCGGGAATTGGCGATACCTCAGGAGGGAGCCATTTCCGAACATCCCACCCTCCTCCGAAAGGGAGTGGTGTTCAATTCCAGCTACCTCCCGCCACCGGAAGTCCACCTTCTTTCCATCAAACCCCCATTTTGGATCCATATGAAGAAGAAGCGGCACAAGCCCTACAGCAAGGGGTAAGATACCCGCAACAAAGTAAGTCAGAGATCGAGGAGTTACGAGAGCAACTACAAATGATGCAAAGCCAGCTTCAAAGACAACAAGGAGTGGATCACCCATCCACTAAGTTCAGGGACCTCTGTCCCTTCCCAGACGCCCAGGTACCTCCAAATTTTGAGGTACCAAAGTTCAAAAGGTATGACGGTAGCGGGTGCCCCACAAAGCACATCTAAAAGCCTTTTGTGGGGAGCTCAATGCGATAGCAGGGAATGATGGGGCTTTAATAAGACTTTTCCGAAATCCCTAAAGGGTGACGCTCCGGATTGGTACACCTCACTAGATAGCCACCAAATCGTAACACAGGAAAAACTTTCCCAAGCATTCATTGACAGGTTCTCATACAACCTGAACATGGCTCCAAGGAGAGCCGACTTGGCTGCACTGAGGCAAAAAAGTGATGAATCTTTATCAGCATACGTAGGACGATGGCGAGCTATGGCAGCCCGAATGAGAAACCCCATCGATGACGAAGAGCAGATATCCATGATTGTGCATTCAGCACATCCCAGCATTTCAGGATATCTGATCTCGTATCCGTACGTAAACTTCTCCCAACTCATCCGAGCCGGAGAACAAGTAGAAGCCGGGATCAGAGTTGGAACTATTTCCCCATGGCCACATCGACCCCTCAATTAAGAGAAACAAAGTCGAGGAAAACCTGTTGGACACGGGAATGGAAACAGCCCTGCTCCCATGCAACGTGCTACTGAAGTTAACAACATCATCGCTAACACTCAAGGCAACCAGTATGCTCCACCACTAGAGCCACGGCAGGACAGGCAGTACCAGCCACAACAGAATAGGCAAGTACCAACCCCAGCAAACCCAACAAGGATATCAGGCACAACAAAGAATCACAACGGCCTAGGGGAAATGCGCAAGGACCATACAAGCAAGGAATGTTAGGGAGGAAGTTCACCCGTATACAATCATACGCCCAAGTGCTAACAATGCTCATACAAAACAATCGTTAACACCCCTCCGGCCTCGACTTCCACCTAATCCCTTGCCTCCTGGTTACAATGAAAATCAGATCTTGTGCATATCATCAAGCTCCCGGCCATCTAACGGATCATTTGCTTCGCTTTGAAACATGCGGTCCAAGATTTGATCGAAAGCCGAAGATTGCGATCACCCCACAGCCGCCAATACAGTTCAAGCCAATATTCTCCAAAATCCCCTGCCCTCGCATCAGGCAGGACCCAGCACATCCAGCACCTCTACCGTCAATCACATTGAAGGAGGTCAACCCACACATGCTTATCCACATCATTCCATCCAAGCAATCATGCCCGACACAACCAATCGGACATGGGGACACCAAGAAGCACCATCGCACTGGGCCACAGTGTCCTTGAAGCAAAGACCACTATTCAACCTCTCATATTTCTTGAAGCGGCAATACAAGACTTCAGTCTCTCGAGACTTTGGAAACAACACCCAACAGGTCATACCCTCAGAACCTCGCCCTCCAAGGGGCACATTCAACCCCATCCTCGGCATATCCAAAAAGGTTGAATTCTGAACCTGTTATCCTCCCGATAGGTCTCCCTGACCTAACCCTGCTAACCTTGCAAGGGGCACCCTCAGTTCATACCCCGCAATTCCTGATGCCTCACCAACTGGCACATACCCAAAGAATCCCTCCCACACATCAAAGGAAAGAGGAAAGATCCATGGCCACAACTAATCAGGACTTGGCGGCACCTCAAGAGATATCACTAGGTCTACCACAAACTGCTCCAGTAATGACCCCTCAGCTTCAAGAACCATTGGCATACTTGGAAGGAAGAGCGGTTCCTTCCTATAACCCGAAAGCAGTCCCATGGCATTATCCAGAATGTGATGAGGTGGGTAACAATGGGAGATACCTCAGGAGAGATAATCAGAACCCAAAAGAAACTCGGGAATGTTATCAGAACCACCAAAGAAATCGACATCGCTTATGATATAGCAGCCCAACTCAAAACCATTCCTGCACAAATATCCATCTGGGAACTCCTATGTACGTCAAGGTCGCATCGAGAAATCTCTGCGAAGACCTTGAATGATGCTCATATCTCTCCTGATGTACCTCCTGAAATGGTGGCAAGCATGATTGGCCAACTTCTCGCACCACAAGCCATCACCTTCTCCGATGATGAGCTACCACCTGAGGGTCGCGAACACAAAGCGATCACTAAACATAGTGGCCCACCACAAGAATTTCAAGATCCCACTAGTGCTCATTGATAATGGATCAAGTCTCAACGTTTGCCCTTCAAGGACTGTTGAACGGTTAGGGATAGAACCATCCTCCTTCAGACCCAGCACCATGAGTGTCAGAGCCTTCGATAATTCCCGAAGGCAAGTAGAGGCGGAAATTGATCTAGAATTACAAATTGGACCAGACATGACCCTTGTCACATTCCAGGTCGTCGATATTCCTGCCTCATTTAACCTTCTCCTGGGGCGGCCATGGCTCCATGCTGTTGGAGCCATCCCATCTACCCTCCACCAAAGGGTTAAATTTCTTCGGAAATCGGATCATTTCAATACTGGCTGAGCCAGAAACCATCCTCCCGGTGACGGTCAGTATTCCGGAAACTGACATTCCAGTGATTGACATTCAGCATATAGAAGGCGATATTCCATATCACAGCTTTGAATTCGAAAAAGTGAACGCTATCGCTAACCCTCGTCCTCTAGCTGCTGAATACGTCATTCCCCCTGCCGAGCGATTGATCCTAAATTACCGTGCATCGAGTTCCATGAAAAAGGTATGGTAGTAAGACCAAGATTTTTCGCCAATGTACGAGAGACAGGGAGATCGGGATATCAACCGACACCAGGAAGATCAGGCTAAAAAGGCCAAAAAGGGGTCAACTGTTTAAATGCACACCCATCGAGTTTGTTAAAGCTGGGACAGTTCATGAGGGCAAAATGATATCTCTTGAGGACCAATTTCAAGCACTTAGACTCACAAAACAGACTAGACAAGAGTCTATCTGGCCGCCAATAAGGTGGGATCGGATCCTTAGGATGCCAGAGGAGCACACGAGGCCAGGGGCAGAACCCCCAGATCCATCGCATGAAACTAGGGGCAAGGAAACCAGTCCATCCGCAGGTAACTCAAAACTGGGAATGTCCTTTGCATGCAATGTAGGCCAGAACAGGGAGACACCCATTCAGGGGAACACAGGGCAGAAGCAACCTATCCATTGGGTTGACAAAGGTAAGTGGCTTGCTCTGGATTGGACGGATGTTCAAATCCCGTCCCAAGAATCCGAAGAACAAGAGGAACTTCAACTCCTGGGCACAGAGGTCGAAACAGATTCTGACTCTGAGCCCAGCCCAGCAGATATCATGGTCATCAAGACAGATGACCCACAGGAACAGACAAGGCAGATCAGCAAGATCGACAGGGGAAAAGAGCCAGGATGGTCAGCCATCCCCCAAACAATTGAATCAGCTAGCAAACCACTCGCTAGCATCAGCTTCAAAAAAAAAACGCCAATGTAGATAACAATTGGTATCCCGAATTAGGACAAGACCAATCATGGTTTGCAACACCGTCCTGTTCAGGATATCTTGGCAACACAAAAAAATCAAAAAATCTTTCAAACACAAAAACATCAAAAAATCTTTCAAATACAAAAACAAAGACATATTTCTCAAAATCACAAAACATCAAAAAACTTCCAAAATACAAAAACAATAGAAAATTGTCCAAAAATCACTGTGCCAAACACTTCTCATGACAAGCACGAGTTTGAAGTCGACTCATATGATTTCGATCTAGAGTTGGACTTCGAACTCATGGGTTTGGATGAAGCTCCGGATGAGGGAAATGATGACACCGCTCTCGAATTCGAGGATTCCCTCGAAAAATTCGAAACAAAGGCCAATGTTGTAGCAGATGACTTCGAAATTGTGAACTTAGGGTCGGTGGAATCCCCCAAAGAAGTACGTATCGGGAAATCGCTTCCCCCAGAATACAAGCAGAAGATGATGGAGTTTCTGAAGCCGAGGTTGTCCAACTTTGCTTTCTCCTACGAGGACATGCCAGGGCTCGATGAAAAGTTGGTGGTGCATCATCTGCCGACCAAGCCAGAAATGAAGCCAGTCAAGCAAAAGCTGCGAAGGATGAAGCCGGAATGGGCCTTGAAAATCCGTGATGAAATCATCAAGCAATACAACGCGGGATTTCTGGTAGTCTCCAACTACCCGGAATGGCTCGCAAATATCGTACCAGTTCCCAAAAAAGATGGGAAAGTCAGAATGTGCATCGACTTTAGGGACCTCAACAGAGCAAGCCCTAAAGATGACTTCCCTTTGCCTCATATCGACACATTGGTAGATAATACTGCTGGACACAAGATCTTCTCCTTCATGGACGGTTTCTCCGGTTATAATCAGATCAAGATGGCCGTCGAAGACCGTGAGAAGACCTCCTTCATCACGCCATGGGGAACTTTCTGTTATCGGGTCATGCCCTTCGGATTAAAAAATGCAGGAGCTACATATCAGCGAGCCATGACTGCCTTGTTTCATGACATGATAAACAAGGAAATGGAAGTTTATGTGGACGACATGATTGTCAAATCTCGCACGATCGAAGGACACTTTGAAGATCTCAAAAAACTCTTCGACAGGCTGGAAAAGTTCAAGCTCCGCCTCAATCCACAAAAATGTGTCTTCGGTGCAACCGGAGGCAAGCTTTTAGGCTTCATTGTCAGCGAAGACGGTATCAGGGTGGATGAAAACAAAACCAAAGCTATCATCAAGATGCCACCACCCAAGACTGAGAAAGAAATTCGGGGCTTCCTCGGGCGAATCCAATATATCAGTCGATTCATCGCACAACTCACTCCAGTCTGCGAACCCATATTCAAGTTGTTACGAAAGAACTCTCCAAAAGAATGGAATGACGACTGCCAAGCGGCCTTCGATAAAATCAAAAGATATTTGCTAAGTCCTCCAGTGCTTGTGCCACCTACTCCAGGTAGGCCACTTCTGTTGTATATCTCTGTCGCAATGAAGCAATCGGATGCGTCCTCGGCCAACACGACGATACGGGAAGAAAGGAGCAAGCGATCTACTATCTAAGCCGACGGTTTACAAGCTACGAAGCCAAATATTCCAGCTTAGAAAAAACATGCCTCGCCCTAGTTTGGGCAACACAACGGCTAAGGCAATACATGATCGCTCACCCGATACTACTGCTCGCCCGCATGGATCCGTTGAAGTACTTGTTCGAAAAACCGGCTGACAGGCAGGATCGCAAAATGGCAGCTACTGCTTTCTGAGTTTGACATCACATATGTCACTCGAGAGAGGCAATCAAGGGGCAAGCACCGGCCGATCATTTAGCATAAAGACACTCCCCGCCCGACTACCAACCTCTCGAAGACCTTCTTCCCGACGAGGACATCCTCCGGATCGAGGGAGAAGAGGAAAGAAAGCGAGGGAGAATGGACACTCTTCTTCGACGAGCCGCAAACGCGAAAGGGAGTGGAGTAGGCGCCATACTCTACTCCCCGAAGACGTCCCAGTTCCTATATCCAAGACTAGCATTCCAAGGCACCAACAATGTAGCCGAATATGAGGCATGCATCGCCGGTCTAAGAGAAGCCATCATCCTCAACGTAAAGAAGTTACGAGTCTTCTGGAGATTCGCAACTCATCATCAACCGGATAAATGGCGATTGGAAGACCAAGGATGAGAAGTCGATTCCATATCACGTCTATCCGGGAGAATTTGATCGAGGAATTTGAGGAGATCACATTCTCTTACATGCCTCGGGTCAAGAATCACATGACGCTCCGCTACCCTCGCTCAATGCTTTGGAAATCCCAAAAGGAGTTGCTTTGAATGGGAACTCACTTGTCGAACTCCAAGAGGAACCGCATTCTCGCCCGCAAATCGAAGAAGCCGAGCTTGCCCCAAATGATCACCATGGTACACAGACATCAAAAATACCTCGAACATCGAAGTACCCGAAAGGAGCAAAGCTCGGCGATCGACGTACAATACAAAGATTTAAAGCGGCTCGGTTCGTGATCATTGGGGGTATCCTCTACAAGCGATCCTTCAACCAAGTCCTCCTCCGTTCGTCTCGACGAGACGTATGCGACCACGATTATGTCGGAAATCCACGAAGGACTATGCGGCCCGCATATGAACGGGCACATGATGGCAAAGAAGATCTTACGACTCGGCTACTACTGGCTTACATTAGAGACAGATTGTTGCAAGCACGTCAGGAGATGCTTCAAGTGTCAGGAGCACGTAAACCAGATCCATGCGCCTGCTTCCGAACTCTACAACTTGACGGCACCATGGCCCTTCTCTGTATGGGGACTCGACATCATAGGTAAGATCAGCCCTAAAGCTTCAAACGGACATGAATACATCCTGGTGGCGTAGATTACTTCACTAAATGGATAGAAGCAAAGATCCTACACCACTATCACAGCATCTCATGTGGTCAAATTCATGAAGAACAACATCATTAGCCGATATGGGGTCCCTCAAGCCATTATCATCGATAACGGAACTCCGTTCGTCAATAAAAGGATGGGCGATTTCCTCGACAAGTTTAAAATTCAACGCCATCGATCGAGCCCCTACCGCCTCAGATGAATGGTGGGGTAGAAGCCGCAAACAAAACTATCATCCGCATACTCGAAAAGATGGTGAAGACATACCGTGACTGGTCAGAAATGCTTCCTTATGCACTCTGGGCTTATCGCACGTCTGTACGATCTGCTACAGGCGCAACTCCATATGGGCTCGTTTACGGAATGGAAGCAGTACTACCAGTCGAAATTGAAATCCCATCACATGCGGATACTACTGGAAAGTGAAGTCGAGGAAGGCGAGTGGCAACAAGCGAGGTACGATCAACTGCATCTGGTAGATGAGAAGCGCATGCGGGCGCTAAACCACTCCCAATGCTATCAAAGAAGGATCGCTCGAGCTTACAACAAGAGAGTCCGGAAGAGAAGTTTCAAAGTCGGTGACATGATCATGAAACGTATCCTGCCGCCGCATTTGCCGATCCCGAGAGGAAAATTCAAACCATTGTGGAACGGACCACTGGTCATTCGGGAAGTACTCCCAGGAGGTGCTCTTCGGCTCACCAATCTGAAAGGCGAGGATCTTCCTGAGCCCATCAATGCCGACAATGTGAAAATCTATCACGGGTAACCCTACCTAACCTTGTCAATGATTACAATCGAAAGGCTGTATCTCTCACTTCCTTATCAGAAAATAAAACTGTATATATCCACCAATTACCCTTTTCAAAAATACCCATCATGTCCCAAAAAAAAAAAAAAAAAAAAAAAAATCCCAAAAATCAAAAAAAAAATCCCAAAAAATCCCAAAATTCCAAAAAAAAAAAATCCCAAAAATTCCCAAAAATCCCAAGATCTAAAAAAAAAAAAAAAAAAAATCCAAAAAATTCCAAAAAATCCCTAAAAATCCCAAAAATCCCAAAAAACAATCCCAAAAAATCCCAAAATTCCCAAAAATTCCAAAAAAAAAAAACTCAAAAGCTTTTTAAAAAAAATTCCACAAAACATCTGAATTTTCAAAAAATCTCAAAATACCAAAAAATTCTAAAATAAATCCCCAGGCCCAAAAGGTTTGCTTCTTCTAAAAACATTAGCCCCATTAATTTATTAGTGGAGGCCATCTGACTTCTTACAAATAAAAAAAAACATTAGCCCCATTAATTTATTAGTGGAGGCCATCTGACTTGCAAATAAAAACCGTTAGCCCCATCAGCTCACTAGTGGAGGCAACGCAACTGTTTACTTAACTTGCGAAAATAAAAACCGAACGACGACGCCCACCCGCGAGATCGAACGGATATTTTCAAAAAAAAAAAGTTTCAAATAAAATCCTCAAGGAGCCTAGCTCCAAAGGGGATAGTTTTTCAAAAAATGCGCGCGTCACGCAGTACACTGAGAAATCTTCCATATTCTCCAGTTGCGGACAGTGCAAACAGTTAAATAAGACCCGATCTCTTCCGATTTCCCCGAAGGACGATCGAGTCCGTACATGATATATGTACGATTGGCTGACCCCTATAACTGGGCAGTCGTACAAATGCTAGTAGGATGAGTGGATCTATCTTTGGAAAGAACAATCAAACTCGAAGTGAAGACGATCCATTGTAACCAAAGTGTCAGACTCAGCAGATTGCATGGCAAACAGATTACCTGCACATACCTAGCCCGGAATATTTGCAAAATTTGATCGAGTCCAAGTCGGCGTAGTGAGTTCCCCGTAAGGCCGCACCAACGCGCAGGGCAGCTAACCACTTTGACGATCAAATGGAACGAACATTCCTAGGGTGATTACATAGCAAAGGAACGACAGACCTAACAGTACGGGAATCCTCGTAAAGCCGCGACAAATGCGCAGAGGCCCTTACTTTTCAGACTTACCCTCCAATGCTGTAAACAATCCGATGTGAAGAGGTTGTGATTGGTGATCCGTAAAGCCGCGACAAATGCGCAGGAGACAATCACAACGTTTTCCTCAACCCTCGTGGTATGTGCAAGTCCTCTTTTTCCAAACAGTCGACTGATGATGATACAATGGTAAGCAATAGATTTGAATCGCTACCCTTCATTCTGACCAGAAGGGTGGGGTGTCCACTTGCTTTGACCTTCAGTTGCTCGCAACCTCGGTCAAAGAGGGGCATCTGTAGACACCCCACCCAGGCTAATCTTGATTCTGTTAAGACAATCTGAGAACCATGATCATATCCTAAACCTAACCCTAATCCTAACCTGAGCCATCATGAGTCATCATTCAATCCAAACCATGTCCGAAACTGATCCATTTCTCGGGTCATTTTCAAGTAACAATCGAGCCAATTTCGAGTCATTTTAAGCCGAATATCCAAAACGGACTTTGTTTCACTCTAAAGACCCAAAAAAGGACCCACCGACAAAATTTCGAGGGAAACAGCATCTTGAAGTGGTAGTTTGTCACGGCGTGTAGTCAAACTACCGCTTCCTCTCAAAAAGCATGCGTTGAGCGACCACACGAGAATCGGACTCACCAGACCTAATGGGCGGCGGTGGCCTCACCGGCGTGTAATCGGATTACCGCCGGCGGTGATCGGAGTACCGTCGCGTGCTGTCGGAGCATGGACAGGTGTCCCAGCGTCCAAAGTCAACTCTTCCCGGAATTTACCCCTCCCATCTCTATTATTTACTGTTTTACCGATCCCCTTAGCTAATGAGAGCATGCCATGTGGCATCTCTCTCCTCTCCACCAACCACCATGTGCTACATCACCTTTACCCCCCTCTTGTCCTCTATTTACCAAAAAACCTGTGGAAAGGGCTATAAATAGCCCTCTCCCCTTTCATTTTCATCCAGATGGATGAGAGTCACCAAGAGAGGGAGAGAGGGAGAGAGAAAAAGTGAGAGGAAAAGAAAAGAAAAGAGAGAGAGAGAGGAGAGAAGAGAGTGAAGGAAGGAAGGAGCTCCCAAGCCTTCAAGCCCACATTTTTCACCACCTCCTAGCCTTCATCTCAAACCTTCCCACCCACAAGCTTAGACTAAAATGATCATGGTTCAATCTACATCTTAGCCTTTTCAAGAATCAAGTCAAAGATCCATTTGCATACAAGCATTCATGACATCTACTCCCTTCTCAACCCCCTTGCTCCTCTAGATTTCTAGCGGACGTATGCTCTGTGACTTGCACGTACATCGGATCTGTCACATCGAAATTCCTAGTGATCTAGTCCACTTTTCTTGTGTTTTTGCATAAGCATCATCACATCCGCCCTCTAGAGACATATTGTCGGACGTATGTTTACGTGGCTCTTGCCGAAATCTCGGATCTTGCTACATCGTAAATCCACATGTGACTAGTCCCATCATGACCGAAGCATCATCATCATCCCTTGAGATTATTTTACCACACTAAGTCGAGACCGTACATTTGTGACGGCAGAGAGGGTGCCTAACACCTTCCTCTTTCATGAACCGAGGTCCCTTACCCTAATCCAGGATCGTAAACCAGGAGTCAATCTAAGGTCGGAGGATCTTGGATTTCTCCAACCTTACGTATTCCGTGGTTCTAGCCGACCGCGGGATTCTGAGATTATTCGGCTAGTGGCGACTCCAACAATCATAAATTAGCTTAATCACCCCCAAAGGTAACACTACAACACACTTTTACCAAACAACGTGGACGCCCGATTTTTCAGTGTCTACAGTATCATGAGCCAAGTCTAGTGGATAACTCGATGACGAGTTCTTTCCTCATAGAGGGGACTAATGTAGGATGTGTCACAAATGTATTCTTAGCATGGCTGGACTAAAGAATCCCAAATAGAAGTGAAAAAAGTCCGTCAAATTCAAGCCCAATCATACGTATTACGTAAGGCATGTCACGCATGCGATTTGAAGAAATTCATTCCAAATTGGAAGAAATTGTCGTTTGAAGTGTGAACTGTAAACCAACCATAACTTTTGATATGTGAATTGTCACACAACATACAACTTATCAATCTTTTTGTAGTGAGCCATCCGGGTCAATTGATCCACATAATGGGTCACGTCTATCCGTTTCACGAGAAAACACACGCTTTTTGTTCAAAACCATAATTTTATATAATAATAAAAAATTATTATTTTTAATTTTTACCATATTTTCTTATTTTTAGAGTTTTAAATTTTCATATTTTTTAGAAATTGATTGCAATCATATCAAAAATCATCTAAATAAGTTAATTTAAATTTTTTTATTTTTGATAAAAATTACTATTTTAGGCAAGCTCTATTCCTATTGAATTAGGTCTTCTATTAAAATTAGAATTTTAATATTCTGAGTAATATCAAATCAACCTAATTAGAAAGTCTAAAAATTATTAAATAATAAAAATTCTTTCCTACATGTATTTCTTTCTACACCGTAAAATATATTTTTTACACTGAGGTGACTTGATTGGCATGCAGAAAAGAAATATTTTTCAATGGACAAAAATGCCCTCCTTTTAAAAATTGCCTAATTTAGGAAGGTTTGTAGTCTATCCTAAGCGAGATATTGAAAATTATGTACCACTGCATCACTTCAGCCACGCGTTTGGAAATGAGACAAGACAGCCTTCTTCACCATCTAGAACAAAAGGACGGATTACCTACCTCTCCTGCCACGGCATTTTGGTGCCTCCATATTCCGTACCACACACGTGGCAGATATGTATGATTATCTAAACTAGACATAATGTGGACTCATTTGAAAATTGACCGTTAAACAAAATTTTCTTTCATTGTACTCATCTCAGCCGTCTAATAAATCTGCCTTTTCACACTTGATAGGACATGTTGCTGGTTTTTGCTTTACTGTTATTTGTAAGCCACCATGTAAAGGACTATAATTAACGATCCAACCACCATGATTTTTGGACCATAGCCTAATCGCTATTGTAAACACGAAATGAACGGTTTCGATCTGATGATCCATACATGCCACGTATTCATGATGAGATGGATGTACGGAATCTACTTTCAACGCGTAGAAGAAAAATCATATTTCCCTTCATTCTCTTTTTTAACCTCAGCGACCTGCTATATCCGTCATGTGTCATTGTTTTGATAGGTGCGAGTGCGACCTTATTTTCGTCCCAGCACTTTCGGCTACAGATGAGGTCTCAACTCCACACGCGGCACTTACTTCAAATCTGAACCGTCCAAGTAGTAGGAAACTTCGGTTGATGGTTCCTGTTTACGAAATCACATTTGATTAGACAATCCTGACCTCTCATTGAAGGGTTTTTTTTTTTTTTCTTCTTCAATTTGGGCCGTTCACTACCTTTACATTTCGAGAGTCCATTAGTTGTCCACCAATCAAGCAGCGTAAATTCTTGGGTTATAATCCTGGAGCACCACCATTTGGACGGTTCGGAATTGAGGTAGAGCCAGATGTACGGTAGGCATCTCGCGTGTATTCTATCTACGGCTAGGGCCGTCGATGGACAGGGCCTGAACGTAGAGTGAAATTTTAAATAGGCCCCGCCCACTAACAGCCCTAAATCCAGCTGGGGCTAGAGGTGGGCATCCAGCCGAGTGGTACTGAATTGGGGCTGATCCGACTAGATCCGGTTCTGAATTAGGTATGACCCGAACTCGACCCGACTTGGTACTAGTCCAGCATGTCTGACTCGATCCGAGTCCTGGTCTAGCCTAGACTAATCCGGACTGAGTCCGACCCAATCACAAGTACCGAGTCGGTCGAGTCGGCACAAAGTTAAGTGAGGCTGAAATAACAACTCAAAACATATATTCACAGATAGAATTACAGCCTCTCCATCAGCTACACTGCATATTAGATATGAAACGTTAGATCTGATTTTTTAAAAAAAATATATATGTAAGGGTCTAGTTTCGAATCAAGCCAAGTCAGTACCGAGTTGGATTTTGAGTCGAGTTATCAAATGACTCAAACTCGAATTGGTTTGAATTTGGATTGCATGAAGTAAACTTGATTCAAATCATCTCACCCACTCAGTTCAGATCGAGTCAGATCTAAACGAGTCGGACGAGTCGAGTTTGCCGAGTCAAGTCATCCCGTGCACAGCTCTAGTAGGGGCCCACGGGCACCAAATTAGAGAAATGAAAGAATCAAACATGTTAAACATGTTTAAGACTGTATATTATTTAGTAAGTATATATGGCATTCACCAAACGTCCCGCGTTATTCGTTTTTCAGGTACAAAGGGACAAAATGTTAGAATCCTCATCCGTGTCTTTGCATTAGTATACTTAGGTATCCGGTTTTGACAAGCAAGGCCCCATGTTTCAGCGATCCTGACCATTGGACTGTTGTGCATTGCCATGTATGCCTAAAGAATCTCACCGACAGGACATTATGACCTTTCAATCAAAGGGTTCATAAAGGAAAGATAGCAACAGCCATATATTCCACTGAAAAAAAAAAAAAAAAGATCGGCGGCTAAGATCCTCTAATCTGGAGTGTTTGGAGCATGCCCACACATTGTAATTAGTGTGTGAGATACAACAAAACACTGGTTTGGACAGTCAAAAAATGAACCGCACATCCTTATGAGGAGCCTGTAATTAGCTTTGGCAATGGTTTTGGCTACACCGGGCAAAAAGTTTAGCCCTAATTCAGCCTTAATCCCCAAAGATCTGGCCCTATGCACGCTAAAAGGCCCTTGGCTTTGATCCTAGCCCTGCAGGGTGGGTCGGGGCTGGCCCTATAATTAAAAAGTGAAATGATCGAGGGTTTAAAATAGTGCAATCGAAGAACTGTTTAAGGTAATCATATTGATCAATTATAGCTCCGAAATATTGTGTTTGTCTTAAATTTCAATTTTGTGTTACAGGTGAGCTATTCCGAGTGTACTAAAGCCTGATGCGGCTCAATTTGAACTAAACACCTTTGACCTCAAGTGATTAATAGATTGAGGAATCGTGAACCTAGTGGGTCAGTTGTCTATTTAGCCATATATAATAGAAATTGGGCAATTTGAGAATGGGGGGAATTCTTTCTTCTAATGAGTTTTTTTTTTTTTTTTTTTTCGTTATTTAATCAAAAAAACTTTTTCCACCGGATAAACACTTACAATATATATATATATATATATATATATAGGGAGATGGTCACCTGCGCACCTTTTCACGTGAGCACCAATGAGCACCTTTGAACACGTGTCATGTGCACAAAATCCAAACAGTCCAAGTGATGCCGCACCCCTTGAAATGCCACAGGCCCAATTTTCAGCCTGATCCATGACTCTGGTGAGCCATAGCAAAGAGAAACGCAAATCAAGGGAGGAAATTGTTTCCTTTTGCCATGGCCCACCAGAGTTTTGTATCAGGCTGAAAATTGGGCCTATGACATTTCAAGGGGTGCGGCATCACTTGGACCGTTCAGATTTTGTGCACATGACACATGTGCAAAGGTGCTCATTGGTGCTCACGTGAAAAGGTGCGCAGGTGACCATCTCCCTATATATATATATATATAGGGAAAAGGTACTATGCACTCCAGCGTAAAGCGGTCGTCCATGAGGTCGAGCTGGGGTGGGCCCCACCGTGATTCCTTTCGAAGATCCACACCGTCCACCAGATGTACCGCTCCAAGTGGGACCCACACGGCTAGAAATCGACCGTCCACGAAACTCAGGTGGGCCATACCTTCTGAAAACATAAGTATACACGCGAAAACATGTAAAATCACTTGGTGGGGCCCACTTGAGATGTGGATACCACTTGGAAATTGGTCTAAAATTACATCCAAGTGGGACACACATGATAGACGGTGTTGATCAGCAAAAAAGTCTCAAAAGGGGGCCACAAGTGGTTTTGAATGTTTGAATGGTGCACGGCCCCTCTCCACTTCTGGACGTGGTGTGGCCCACAAAAGTCTCGGATGGACATGATTTTCAGCCGTGTGGGCCCGTCCAGGGATGGTGCATCTGACTGAGGGGATAGATGTTCGAACGGAATCACGGTGGGGCCCACCCTGCACTCGACCTCATGGAGACCGCTTTACGCTCGAGCGCATAGTACCTTTTCCCATATATATATATATATATATATATATATATATATATATATATATAATTTCCTTGGTGACCTAGCTATCGCGGTTTAGGTGGCAAAGTCTTAAAGATATTGTCGTCCATGGTCTAATGACTAGGGTGTTGACGCAGGGATGAATGTGATGAGAATAAATACTCCGAATCCATGGAGCTTCTCTGGACTCCTCACAGAGACTTCTCGAATCCACGAGGAAAGAAAGTAGAAAATAGAAATAAATTCTAATAAATTCGAAATTGATTAATTCATCAATAAAAACAAGTTCACAACCCTTTAAATAGGGGTACCAAGCAATGGGAAAGAAATCAGAATCAAACTACAACTAAAACTCCTAAAATTCGCGACTTACTATAAATAGTAAACTTACTATTTATAGACAGTCGTGATGTCTACTAGTGCGCAAGGTTTTCGGCCAAAAATAGTAAGTGTCCTATTTGGCTTCACCAAACCCCTCCCCTAATTATTCTAAGCTCTTTTCACGTTGGACGCAACTCCTAAAGCCCGACAGATGAAGAGTTATAATCAAACTAAAACTTACTATTTATAGTAAAACGGAAATTAAAACAGGGAAACGACCATCGATTCAGGGGTTTTTTGCAATTCCAAGCGTCGCAACCCAACATAGCTGGGTTGGTTGGCTAAAGTAGCTCGTTCTACCCCAAAATCATATATTTTACGTCAGCTAACTCATTCCGGATTGCGAGATACGTCCGATCTAAGGTCCGATGGTCCGGATCACTTCTGTCGTCGACCGGGCCTTTTCCGATCCATCTTGGCCATGAAACTGTCCGCGACCCGCTCTACATCAGGTGTAGATGAAAGAAATTACACTAAATGTCAGTCCAATGTAGTAGTATTGATGGACAAGATTACTCTAAAACTAAACTAAAGCCAATCTGGCATAATAATGTAGATGGATTGGATTATACCAAAAATAAAATAAAGTCGGTCAAGTATAATAGTGTAGATGGATAGGATTATACTAAAAATTAAATAAAGTCTGCCGAGTATAATAGTGTAGGTGGATTGGATAAATTAAACTAGGATAAATAGCGGTGTGTTATAAAGTTGTGTTGCGTTGGGTTGGCAAAGGTTCAAAAATCTTTGACGTTTCTCATATTTATAAAATTTCTAGGTGGTTACTGAAGAAAGATCTGCATAGCCACTTTCCATATTTTCAAACTTATAAATAACTATCTAAACTCGTAATCAATCATGGCGTATCATATGTCACCATGTGTATAGATTGTTTGTCATGGTCGTGTGCACATCTTCAGTCCACTACGTGCTCTATATATTGCCACATGTGGACAATCAGTATCCATTTTCTTCTTCCTCGAACATACGTTGTGTGCAATAAAGATTGGACAACTTAACATTGTTGTTATGCTACTTCATAGCTCCTTTTTATCAAGTAGAATTAGCCATAAAGTTTTTTTTTTTTTTTTTTTTTGGGTATAATGCTATAGAACATCAGCCGAATTAATTATTAGCCTAACCATTTTTTGCAATTACTTGTTATTGGCCATGGGGCTGTCAAAGTAGCTGACTCTGTAACATGAATGAGATATATAACATACACCTTACGCTAGTATCTAGTTAGACTTCTTCTGTTTTAGCTATTTATGATGTTTCGGACTCTGATCAAATTCAGCTATTATAACCGTAAAAAAAAAATCTATTATTTATCTTTTGTTAAAATACCACTACAACGCGGCATCATTTGTGTCACTAAATCTGACACAAGTTATGCAAGACTACCTTTGAGCCCCTTGCTACTGTACGTTAAGCCATCCATCCCTTTGTACAAGGATAACCTAAGATCATTGGACCAGGCCAACAATCTTGACTGGCCCATCCATCCTTAATCTAGGCCTAGCCTAGCCTGGACATTGGGCTTAGTTACAAGCCCTGGCCAAGCCATCAGGCCAGCCCAAAACCTGGGCCTACACGGCTGGACCTTTTGTCGGCCGGACCGCCAGGCCCATTGCCATCCTTCGCCGTAACTCCTCTTTTATCATTGCAAGTTGCAACCTTTATATCTCTACCGTGCGGGGTACAGTGAAAGTGGATTCCATCCTGCCCAGGAGCTGTGCGGTCCACAGTAAAGTATGGTTTTTATCCATGCTGTCCATCCATTTTTTCAGATCATTTTAGGCTATGAGCCGAAAAATGAGGCAGATCCAATCCTCAAGTGGACCACACCACAGTAAGCAGTGATGATAATAACATGCACCATTGGAACCTTCCCAGGGACCAACATGATCTTTATTTTCCATCCAACCTGTTCCGAAGGTCATATAGACCTAGATGAAAGAAAAACACAAATATCAGCTTGATCCGAAACTTCCGTGGATCCCAATAAGTTTTTAATGGTGGGCGTTAAATCTCTACCGTGTGGTCCAGTTGAGTCCTGGGATCTGCCTGATTTTCATGTTCATACCCTAAAATGACTTTAAAAAGTGGATGGACGACGTGGATGAAACCTATAAATCACTGTGGGCCCAAAGAGCTCCGCCAACCGTCCGGGAGGGGCAGGATACAATCGGCATCTCACCAGATCATACTCACACGTACTTCTTTTTCTTGACACGTGTAAGCTGGTCGATCATTTGACTCTTTATGTATGCATGAGTATGATCCACTGCGATGCTCTGGACCTTTGGATGATATGATAAAGGGCCAGAGAAACCCCGTCTATTTGGTAAACGGATTGGCTACTCCCTGACACCAGCCCGGTGGCTGGTAGTCGGTGCTCTGTGGGTCCACAATGATGTATGTGTTTCATCCATTCCGTCCATCCATTTTTACAGATCATTTTAGTGATTTATGGAAAAAATTAAAGGGACATAAATCTCAGTTGGACCACACTACAGGAAAACAATAGTGATTGGATATCCGCCATTAAAATCCTCCTAAGGCCCATTGTACTGTTTATTTGACATCTAATCTGTTGATTAGGTCATAAAGGCCAGGATGAAGGGAAAAAACAAAAATCATCTTGATCTGAAACTTTTATGGCCCCCAAAAGGTTTTTAATGGTCGACGCTCATTTGACACTGTTCCTGTAATGTGGTCCACTTGAGATTGGGATATATCTCATTTTTTACCTAAGACCATAAAATGATCTGGAAAAATAGATTGACGGTATGGATGAAACACATACATCATGGTAGGGCCCACAGAGCACAGACGGCTGGTGGCAGGGGGAGTAGCCAATCCGTTTCCGTCTATTTGTGTCCATCTCTACTCTACACAACCAGAGGAGAATACAAGGTTGCAGGGGCAAAAGTTCCCATGCAATTAGCTTTTTGAATTGTTAAAATCACTAGGGTTTTTGTAAAAATTAAGGGTAATTAAGTAATCTAAACAGGAGAAGTCTTATAGGAATGATGAACTAGCTATTTAGATTAATTATCAACCATATGATTAAGACTGTTTCAACCACATGAGTTTAAGATCATGTTACATCCACAATGGCCCAGTGCATATATTGCTGGGGATAGTGTGAAAGCGAACCCGAATTCATTTAAACAAGGAGATATCAAATAGAGACAGAAGCATGTAGAGAACTATGAATTTTACTCTTGCTCCAATGGTAGACTCTCAGGAGTTTCAACACTTGGTCAAGGGTTTGAGTACCCATAGGTGGTGAAATTCCACCGCGGAGTGAGTGTGTGGGGGTGCGTGTGCATGTGCATGTGTAAAAAAATAATAATAATAAATTAAGAATTTTATGTGAAAAAACTCTCATGCGAAAAAACTAAGAAGTGACAATGAATTCTTTCTAAAAATCATCGCTGGGACGTGGAACACTTTATAAACATTACACACACTATCACAATCGAAATTAGAAATAAATCACACACATATGTAGCTTTGTGTACATTGTTGATGGGACCTTCAATAGTATCAAGTAGCAACTCAAAAACTGTACAGCAATCCACTGAAATATTTTTAAATTTTTTCCATGGCACCAACCAACCTTCATCTAAGTTAGATTGAAGACATCTGGCAACATACATAGCATGCCTACAGTGGATGAGAAAACCTAAAATAAAAACTTGGGATGAACTAGCATCCAACTGCAACCGTTGATGTTAGAGAGTATATATGACCTTTCATAGTCATGCATGCTACTATGCTACCTTAATCCCAATCGTTTAAATCACAGGACGCTGACCCCACTAAAATGCGTTGGAACACAAAAGCCATACTGAAAGGATGTCAACAATCACTGGGTTGCTATCAAAGAGATGTGAAAATCTTTCTAGTGTCCAAATTCTACAAATAATGTCGAATTCTGGTATCCTCTACCATATCTGATTTTAGGACCACTTATCAGATGTAGCGTGCCAAAAAATCCCAAGGATCCACTCATCCGTTGCCATGTGTCGGTTCAATCTTTCTCTCAGATACCCATGGCCCACTTAAGCGAGTAGACAAGTTGACTTTTTCACCATGGCCCTGATATTGACACAGGGAAGGACGTGAGGTCGAGCACCGTCTTCCTCAAGGAGATAATTGTTCCGAATCCACGGAACTTCTCCGGACTCCTCGGAGAGAGACTTCTTGAATCCTTGAAAAAAAAATTAAGCAAAATAGAAATAAATTCTATAAAATTCATAATTTGATTGACCAATGAAATAAACAAGTTCGCAACCGTTTAAATAGGGATACTAAGCAATGAGAGAGAAATCAGAATCAAATTACAACTAAAACTCCTAAAATTCACAACTTACTATAAATAGTAAACTTACTATTTATGGACGGTCGTGATGTCCACTAGTGCGCAAGGTTTTTGGCCAAAAATGGTAAGTGTCCTATTTGGCTTCACCAAGCCATTCCCTTAATTATATTTATACTAAAAATGGAATTAAAATAGGAAAACGTCTGTCGATCCAGTGGTATTTCACAAATCTGGCCTTGCGCAACCCAAAATCGTTCTATCCCAAAATCATACATTTTACGTCCAATAACTCATTCCGGATTGATAGATATGTCTGATTTAAAATCCAATGGTCTGGATCATTTCTGTTATTGACCGGACTTTTCTGATCCATCTTAGCCATGAAACTGTCCGCAACCCTTTCTACGTCAGATATGATGAATGCACAGGTGCCGTGATGGCAAGTGTGCCCGAAATTAGGACTGAAATCCTCGAGGCCAGGTGTGTGCAATACCTGAGCTTTATGGGCCCTACCGTGATGTGTACGTGACATTTAGTCGAGGAATGGATTCCTCTAGGACCGATGCATGCATGCAGTAATATAGTTCGACTAGACAGAAAACGGTTCCTATTAAACTAAAAGAGGGCCCAATATTGGTTGTTATGATCAATGAATAGAAGGCCCAAGCAACCGATAGTCTGGATCACTGAGCCATGGGCTTCACCTGTACAAATTGAAGAATGGGTATGGGACCAGCAGTTTCTCGAAGACTTTTGACTTTTGATTTTGGTTGCTTGGGATCTATTGTTAAACGATCCTGACCACGAGTCTGCTGGCCCACATTGAAGGTAGCCCCACATAATGGACAATTAACATTATGGTGGGGTTCACATGATGGGTAGTGGATATTAAAGGTGAGCTTTACATGATGGACAATTAACATTCATGGCCTCATGTGATGATGACCCACATAAGGTCGGCCACACTGACATTTGCAGAAAGCTCCTGCGCTTAGATGTTATGTGGGGCCCACTGTGATGTGTGTGAGAAATTCAACACATCCATTCATTTATTTTGCGAGCTCATCTAAGGATATGTGACAAAAAATGAGGCGGATCCAAAACTCAAGTGGGTCATACAAGAGGAAAAAGTGGGGATTCAATGACCAAATGGTACAGTTATGAAAAAAAAAAAAAAAAAATGGGGATTCTGTGACCAAATGCTATGGGCCAGCTGACAGCTGGCCCATAGCACGTTCACCATGGGCCCCCTACGATGAATGCACAAGTTCCAGATAACACGTGTGCCCCAAATTGGAACTGGAATCATCTACGAGCAGTGCATGCAACACTTGAGCTCCATGGGCCCCCACTGTAATTAATGTGTATGTGGCATATATTCTATCTATCAATTCGCATCATGCTTAAAACCCGTAAAGTCACTTGTGTGGGCCACCTATATTTTGTATAAGAAATAATTAAGTTAGCTTTGGTTAAGTCCAGTTACATTTGTAGTTAGTAAATATTCTTATTAAAATTAATGTTAGTAGTATTAGGAAATAATGAGCCTTCTTTTATGTAAAGGCTAGCTCTCATGTACACAACGCATGTAAAATTTATCTCTTCTACGTCTTGCTTGGTTTGGATACCACTAAATAAATTACTTTTTTTACTTACAATAGTAGATAAGTAACCTATTTGATATAAATAAGTTTGGTTTATGATCAATTATAAGTGGCTTTTGTATTTTAAGTTAATTAATCACTTTTGCTTAATGATTAGAAATTAAGATAAGCTAATTAATATTGTTTGGATGTATTCGATCTGTGTAGAAATAGAGAGTTTTGATCATTCGAATAAGCTGCTTGATCAATTGAGTGAACTCTAGATTAAACAGATTGATCTCTGGGCAGTTTTGGACAAGTTCGATCAATCGACCTTTGAGGTTCAAGCGATCAAGATAATTCTCAAAATTCATGCTAAAGTGATTTGAACATGTTCAATTAATCGAGAATTGTTTGATCAATATCAATCAATCAAAGCTTAGATTGACGGTATAGTTTTGCAAAATTGCGCTATCTATTTCCTATTCCAAATGTAACATTACACACATACACACACACACACACACACACACACGTGTAATATAGGATTAAGATATATAAAAAAGAGATAAATCATTTATAAGGTTTTATAAGGAGAAAACTTGAGTTTTCATGTTTGTAAGATTATTTATCTCTTATACTTTTATTAATTTTCATAATGGATTGTTCATCTTTTTTTGCTTAGTTTTCTTCCGCAATAATTTTTTCACATAAAATCATGTATTATCTGTGTTACTTTGATTGTGTTTATCTTTCATTATATGATTCGTACTTGAGGTTTGCTTCCGCAGCTCGCAACACTTAACGCATAAGTAGCTTAAGTAATTTACCATCCAAACCTTCAAAAATAACTTTTAATTTTTCTCTCTTTTCTCTATACTTTCTTCTTTTGTCATTTTCTTCCTTCTAGATTACCAAGACCTTATGCTTTCGGCAAGCCTCATCATCCAGGTGGACCTCACATGATTAATGAGACAATGGCATTCAACAAACGTGGTGGGCTCAAAGAAGGTTTATTCAGTGAACATTACCATCCTATATTTTCATTGATATTGCCCAACTCAGTTTTGGATTGTACTTAATTTTTTGGTTCAGATCGTAACATGAGATACCACAGCTGGACCGATCGATATCACACACATCAGTGTGGGCCCACAGCTTTACACATTGTCTAACACGTGTAGAAGATTCCTATCACCAAGTTGCCTCTTCAGTATCTCCATGCCCTCCTCACTTCTCAATGATAAGACCCGCGTATGTCACTGAGGCGGCTGTTAATTAAAAACAGGCGCCGGTGTTCTAGAATAATAAAATCCCACTTGGCCATGCTCGTGGAAAGACTTTTCAAAGAAGCTTCTACTCCTATTTGGAACTTACCTGGTTTCGTTGCATAAGATGTGACGGATCGAAGGCCCCTTTCCTTTTGGCATTTTTTCAGTGGCGAATCACGTGACTCTCCATGACATATATACATCATTGTCTGGCCTTTTGTCTTCTTACAAGAAGAGCCATGTGTCAGTGATCTAGACCATTGGTAGGTTGATGTACGTCATGGATGGACAATGCCCTTAATATTTCCTTGATATTTCCTTGATAGGACACTCAAAACCTATCGATACTTTGTGAAATTGAAGGAACGGTCCATATTCAAAATAATAATAATAATAATAATAATAATAATAATAAGAAGAAGAAGAAGAAGAAGAAGAAGTACTTGAAATTGGGAAATGTTCAAGAAATGGCCCATAATCCATGATGGCCAAACATATCAATGGTCTGGATAATTAAACCAGGGACCTCAGACGCACTTGAAATGAACATGGCATGCGTAACCTCAATGGAAACGGATTGGCTACTGCTACTAGCCAATGGCTTGTGGTCGGTGCTGTGTGGGCTCCACCATGATGTATGTGTTTCATCCATGCCATCTACCCATTCTTCTAGATCATTTTATGTTATGAGCCCAAAAATGAGGTTGATTCAAATCTTAAGTGGACCGCACAGTGTTGATTGAACACCCACCATTAAAAACTTCTTGGGGGCCATGAAAGTTTTGGATCAAGCTGATATATTTTGTCCCTTCATCCGAGTCTGCATGACCTAATCAACAGGTTAGATGTCAAATAACCATTACAGTGGGCCCTAGGAGGGTTTTTATGGTTAACATTCAATCACTACTGTTTTCCCATGGTGTGGTCCACCTTATATTTAGATCTACCTCATTTTTTGGATCAATCCTAAAATTATCTTTCAAAATAGATGGACGGCGTGGATAAAACACATCCCTCATGGTGGGGTCCACATAGCACCGACCACTAGCCACGTGGCTGGTGGCAGCGTCACTAGCCAAACCGCGTTCATCCTCAATACAGGATCATTTAATTCATAAATTTTGTTAGGAATGTTTACCGCGGAATTCCTGAAAAATAATGGCTTTACCAAAAGGTGCCTGGATGCTTGAAATTATTGGAACATGCTTTCTAGAAGTTGAAATGACGAAAATTTCGTCATCCAACTTTTCTTTTAAAGAGTGGAGGAGTTGAGGATTGTGTGGTCCACCAGTTGTTTGTATGAATTGAGGATTGTAGCCCATTACGATGATGGGATAAATAAAAAATTAAGGTATTCATTAGTGAGTCACAACCATAAATAACAATTACATCATCGAGAAAAACTATACATTTATGTCCAACCCACCTGATTTTGGATCCACGTGATTTTTAGTTTAAGTATGACCGGTTTGTATGTCACATACATAGAACATAGAACGTGGACCCATAATGCACTATTCCAATGGTAGGGCAGTCAATGGGCTAGGGCTCCGACCCGGCTAAATTGACATTTGGAATAGGCCCAGCCTGTCACGCCCAAACAAAACAGTTCAAAATCTAGGCTGAAGACAACCCCAGGCCCACCGTTGGACCAATGGATTTAATAAAATTAAAAATAATAATTAAATAATAATAAAAAAAGTGTCGATGAGGATGATTCGCCATTTCAGCTCCTAAAAGGTAGGGCTGTAGACGAACCGATTTAGCTTGGTTAGCTTGCTCAACTCGACTCGAGAAAAGCTCGATTCGACCCGGTTCGAAATTGAGTTCGAGCCGAGTCGAGCTCCCCTGAGCTGGACTTGACTCGACTTGGATCGAACCCCAACTCGAATTGAACCAGTTTGGTGACTCGGTTACTTTGATATTGCTCACCAAGTGTTTGATGAAATGACTCAATGAAGTGTAGGCTAGTGGCAAGGAAGGTATGTATATGAAACAAAACCATTTTTTCTTGATTTTGATGTTGCCTACAAGGTGTTTGATGAAATACCCGTAAAACTACTGTTGTTGTTTTATATACAGTGAGAATTTGAAGGTGCAATCCATGTGTTTGTGAAAATGCTACACTGATGAACTCGGCTCCATCTTGGCTTGAACTCGACTCAAATTGGCCCGAGCTACTGCCCGAACCGAGAGCCGAGCCGAGTTTGAGCTGGGGTCAGCTAGTGGCCGAGCCGAATCGAGCTGTGCCAAGCTCAACTCGGTTTGACTCATGTGCACCTCTACTAAAAAGTACGTTCTTGTGTTTATCAAAGGCTGGGACAAATTTTTTTGTAAATTCTTCATGAGGAATTCTAAGGTAAAATCTTGATTTTTTAAACCCTCTCTAATCACGAGTCAATGTGACTGATTTGGGGTTGATAGATACACATAGTATTTCATGTTTCCGGTTTGTACAAGTGGACCTGTGGTTCAATGATCCAAAGCATTAGTTTGTTTGGTCCCCCATCAATGAACCGTATCCAAATTCATATACCGCAAGATCGACCAGTCAGGTGGTCACAATTGGACACCATGCTACATATTTGGTAGCATCTGATGTGGAGGATATTTCAAAAAAGAAGTGCATGGACTCTACAAAATGTTGTTTTTTCATTTTTCTTTCATTTTTTTTTTTGATTTTTCTTTTGCAAGATAAAAACCCATTTTACTGTTATTATCTGTAACCTGATAACCACCATAAGGTCAGACATTGTTTAAGGTGTGGGATTCCTTAGTTGTTGTATGAATTATTTTTGTACCAAAGAATGATTGGAGAATCATTCTTCTCTAAGCCTAGCTTTAATAGAGAAAATAAAAGGGTATTTTCCTAGACCACCTAAGTGTAACTGTCGAATAACTACTTACTCTAAAAGCTTGAGCAGTTAAAGTCCTAAAACACTCCTAGGGATGTACATGAACCAAGCTAGCTCGGTTGGCTTGCTCGCTCAACTCAAAAAATCTCGATTCAACTCGGCTCGAAGCCGAGTGTTGAAACTCAAATATTACATATTTTCTCCCATTTATATCTTGGTTTTATGAACATGATACTACTTAATGTTATGTTTTATGCATGTTTGTGTTGCAAGGTGAATATGAGAACTTGGATTGAAAAGAATGTTAAAAGCATATATTTAGTGCTCAAGGATCATTAAGGCAAATGAGTGATCTTAGAAGACCAAGAACGGAAAATTCTCATGCAAAGAAAAAGATGCCACGGCCAATTTCAATGCCACCTAAAGTGCACAAAACAATCCAAGAAGAAAACAACCAAGCCACCAGAAACAAAAGTCTTCCTCAAGAGAGAAAAGATTGGCAAAAGAGAAAGAAGCGAGAAAATATAAATAAATTCTAAATAAATTTGAAATAGATTAATGGACATTTTCGGTATCACCTAGAAAAAAGCCAATTTAAAATGCGTAACCTAAAGTGCACAAAACAATCTTAATTCTAGAAAACAACTTAATTGATACAAATAAAATCAATTTTGGTAGCAAGTTCTAAAATGAAAAATTTTCTAAAACTCTAAAAATATTTTAAAAATCGGAATTACTAAAAAGTACTCTCCACATATAATTTCCAATGCGATAAAATGCGATTTGATGCCATCGAAGCAAATTTGCATGCCACAAAATCGCTTTTGTGGGTCGGTTCACCTCGGAGTGTAATGGTGTGCGCACGTAACGATCCCGGACAAAAGCAGATTGCATAAATAAAGTCGGTTTTTCACAAGTTAGGTGAAAAAAGTAACTCTCCACATATAATTTCCAAGTAAAAGTTATAAATAGAGGTTTCCTACGAACTTCTAAAACATACCTAGGGTTTTTTAATAGAGGATCTACGAACTTCTAAAACATACCTAGGGTTTTTTTAATCAGATCTAGGGTTTTTGGAGAGCTTTCTAGTTTTTTTAGAAATGTTTAAAGTTTCATACTTTTAGTTTTTGTTTTTCTTTACAAGGTTTTTTTAGATCTTTATTTGTTTATGTACTTGTTTTTTGTTTTCTTTGTTTTAATTATGTCTTTCTAGTTCTCTCTAGCCCAAGCTAGAAGGGAAACACATGGGTTTAATAATTCATAAGTTATGATTGATTGATTTATTTTTAATAATGAAATAAATGCTGTATGCATGTTATCAATTATCTAGATATAAGTTTTTGATCCTCATGTGAGATCCATATGTTTCTATCATGCGAGATCTATATTGATGGATAGGCTTAACCTGGATCATTAGATTTTCTAAATGGGAGATATTTTCAACCTGTTATATTGTTTAATTCATTATCTCATGGATATTTAATGCTTACAATCACTGGCGCTTGAGAACATATATTAATGGTACAAATCCATGATTCTCTGACCTCTCATGTCATTTATTAAAAAATATTTGAACTGTTTTATTTTTCGATTAGGCTGACCATAGTACTCAGATCCTAATTATGTTATCAAAATCGTCATGATTTATGGGTTATTAACCTATGTGTGAAACTTTGAAGCTTGGGTGTTGTTTTTAATTTTATTAAATTCTATTTAAAAATAAAACCCTCAAAATCATTGCATCCATTAATTAGAATTTTTATAGGTCAGTTTCTCTTACTTAGTTAGTTTTGCATTTGATTTGTCATTCTCTTAAACTATTTCCCTGTGGGATCAATCATGTATTCATAGGATACTACTTATGAACCTCTACACTCGGAGACAAGCAATCACTGTGTTTGAGCCGAGTCAAGCTGCTAGCCACAGCTCGACTTGACTCGGATTGAACCAAGCTTGAACAAACTTAGATCGAACCAGTTCGGTGACTCGGTTACTTTGATATTGATGTTGCTCGCCAAGGGTTTGATGAAATGACTCAACGAAGTGTGGATGGTGGCAAGGAAGGTATGTATATGAAACAAATACCCTTTTTTTTCTTGATTTTTATGTTTCTTAGAAGGTGTTTGATAAAATACTTGTAAAACCATTGCTGCTGTTTTACATATTACAATGGGATTTTGAAGGTGCAGTCCAAGTGTTTGTGAAAATGCTACACAGGTGAACTCGGCTCGATCTGGCCTGAGCTGCTGACCGAACCGAGCTGAGCTAGCCAGTCAAGCTCAAGGACAAAGCTAAGCCGAGTTCGAGCTGAGGTCAGGTAGTGGCCAAGCTTAATCGAGTTGAGGCCAACTCGACTCGATGTACACCCCTAAACACTCCCCTCCACTTGTCGGGTGGAGTTCCGCATGGGAATATATCAGGTAATGGTGGCAGAACACTCACACCTTAAACAAGCCAGGTTAGATTTCCCGGTCCTCAGGCTGGACTTGATTTTCATGTTCCCCATGGGTGAATATAAAGCTCGAACCATTCTAGGAAGATGCATCGATGTACATCAAGGGACTTTAACACACACACACACACGAAATGTCCAATAAAAAGGTCCAAGCCTACACAAGTCCACACCTTAACAAGAATAAAAAAATGAATATTGTGCCACGCAAAATACTTGGTTTAAATGATAAAACATTACAATTTCCTGGCAAATACAACATGATTCACAACTCTTTTGTATTCGATTTACAAGATCGAAAATGTGAGAAGGAATCTTAAAGAGAGTAGAAATCTAAAACTGTAGTGCAATTCAATAGCCTCAGAAAATGCAACTTAGAAAAAAATCAAAACCAACTTGCTAAGCTTTTTTATCCCCTACAAACTTAAAACCAGTGAATCTTATTTCACTAAGATTGCAAACCAATTCTTCTATTTGCCACGGCATAGCTTCGGCTCCTCGGATACAAAACTGCAGCAGAATCCACCTTCACATCCTCTTCAAAATCACAAGGCGTTTCTTCATCAATTTTCCCCATCCCCACACTGAAACTCTTAGGCAAACCCTTCGATCCTACCGTGTGTGTAGCCCGTACAGGCTTCTCCTCGTTTTCCCGTTGGCTTCTCTGAGAGACTATCCTCATCAACGTTCGTAGGTCCTCGTCGTCGCTTCCCCTCGAGGAACTTACACTAAAGCTTTTGGGTAAGGTGGTTGCACCACAGTGCACCCTCCCGGCGTAGTCGGTCATGCTCTTGACATAGAAGTCGCGAGCCCTGCAGAGAACCCGAATAGGCGCCTTGACGCAACGTGCCAGCTTGCTAGTAGAACGTGTTTTAGTCTTCATGTTGCACTGGAACAAGAACAAGAAGCAAATGGATGTAGAGGTTGTAGAATTCGAGTAAGGAATGGAGATATGGGATTTGGGTTTTATAAAGGGTTTTGGAAACTGAGGGATGCTTCGTAGAATGAAGGTTGGATGTGAAGGAGCTAATTCAAAAGGGACGGCTGAGGAGTACCAAAAGAGAAAAATGGCGTATGCATTTTTTGGGTATTCAAAGCGGACCCTTTCGTGATCACTGACTGCTGAATGAAATGGTCCACATATGATGGGGCCCATCAGTGCATAATATAGTATGAAATTGGAAAATATGGAAATTCAGGTGAGGGTAGTTAAAGAACAACTTATGCATGTCCCACACAAAAGAAGACAATTAAGTGGTCGTCTTTTCAATACAGAGAGAGAAGAGAGAGAGAGAGAGAGAGAGAGAGAGAGAGAGAGAGATTAGCCGCCTACAATGTGTTACTGGATAAACCAAGATTAAATCACACACAGATAATAAGTTAGATATGGAAGTTAGAGTGGTGGCCGTCTTCGGGTTTAGCTGATATTGCTTTATTGGGCTTGGCCTACTTAGTCTTAGGTAGGGCTGTACACAAACCCAGTTAGCTCGCTTGACTCAACTCGAAAAAGCTCAATTCGACACGGTTCGAAACTGAGTTCGAGTCGAGTCGAGCTAATTTTTTTGGCTCAAAAAATTTTCAAAAAAATTTCAAACCGAGTTCGAGCTTGCCCAAGCTCGACTCGACTTAGATCGAACCCCAACTCGAATTGAACCAGTTCGGTGACTCGGTTACTTTGATATTGATGTTGTTCGCCAAGTGTTTGATAAAATGACTCAACGAAGTGTCGGCTGGTAGCAAGGAAGGTATGTATATGAAAGAAATACCTTTTTTTCTTGATTTTGATGTTGCCTACAAGGTGTTTGATTAAATACATATAAAATTGTTGCTGTTGTTTTACATACAGTGAGAATATAGAGGTGCATGCCATGTGTTTGTGAAAATGCTGCATAGGCGTACTCGGCTTGATGTTGGCTCGAATTAGGCTTGAGCTGTTCCGAGTTGCTGACCGAATCGAGCCAAGCTAGCTAGTCAAGGTCAAGGACTGAGCCGAGCCGAGTGGAGTTGTGCCAAGCTCGACTCGGTTCAACTCGTGTACACATCTAGTCGTAGGGTTCTGTTGCAAAGAAATAGGTAAGGAATAATTTGGTTCTTTCCTTCTTTTTTTCTCTCCCAAATCAATATCGTATCAAAGCTCTCTCTCTCTCTCTGTCTAGAATGTTTGATTTTTAACGAGCAAATGGTAAGGGAAAAATGTCACCTTTGCATCAATAAATATGTTGGGTTTAGTGTAAAAACAAGTAAACTTTAATAAAAGCATAATAATAATAAGTTCATCAGTTTGAAATATTGGTTGAATTTAATCTTGAGTGTGAGTAAAATTCAAATTTGTAAAAGCAAAACTTCCATGGACTCCACCGTAATGTATGTATTATATCCATGTCATTCATTTATTTTTGTAGATCAGGCATTAGCTCAAAATTAAGGTGGGTCTAAAGCTTAAGTGTACTACGGAGGGCATCATTATTCCCACTACTTTCTTTGTTGTAATCCACTTGAGCTTTCGAATTGCCCCATTTTTGAACTCATGTCATATAATGATATGGAAGAGTGCATGGATGGCATGGATAAAACACATGAACTAAGGTGGCGCCTACACGGTTTTGTCCTAAAGACATCTTACTTTCTTCTTCTTTACTCGTCATGCTAGTGGAATTTCACCACCTATGGATATTCAAACCCTTGACCGGGTGTGAAACTCCTGACAGTCTACCACCCGAACAAGTGTAAGGATCCCAAGAACAATACTAAAATAAATAATCATAACTTATTAATAAAGACATCTTACTTGCGTCTTTACCAGTCACATCTCACCAAGAACAATACTAAAATAAATAATCATAACTTATTTACATTAAATTATTAATAATTACAATCAAACGCCTTTACTTCACCTGTCAAGAGTCGATAAGATAAATGCCCTGAGCTTTACGTCAAGAACACTGTAAGTCGGGGTCTTCTATTAAAGGACAAAGTTAAAGAGCTGCAGTGCTCTTAGATCTCTATAAGGAACAGTGCTCTTAGTTGTATTAGGGCGCTTAGGTGATTCAATCCGTTGATCTAGGCTGTTCAATTCATTATCTCTAGAGAACATTTCATGAACATTATCATTTGATCAATTGTGTTGTAACCATCCCATCAATGGCTTGGAAAAGGATGGCTACAGAAAATAAGGCCAAATCAAGAATAGATTGGATCATCTGATCAGTGTGATTTTTGCATCATAGCACATAAAATAATTTCTGGACTTAATGGACAGTTCAGATAGATCGATTGGATTGTCCAAGTCAACTGGTGCAACTATAAGCGCTGTAACTTAATAGTCCTAGCTATGAGAGCACTGGAACATTTCTCTAAGTTAAATATGGTGAGGTCTACTTAGTAATACAATCATTAATGTGGTCCCGGCACGTGTGGTCCTTAACTGGCATCCAACGGTCAGGAAGCGCCGTAACAGTTTTGTCGGCCCATCTTCATTATAAACATACATGTTGAATCGGAGTGATGCACCAATGGACGGAGTAGATCTCATGGCCACAAGGTGGTTCCTTCCATGTTAGCTCGTGCATTCGCCCTCTTGACACGCTGACTCATTTTCTATTTTAAAACCTGGTATGAAAATCATGCCTAATGAGATGGAATTTAATATAATTTATGTTATTTTCCTTCGAGCTTCCTAAACCCATAAGCGTGTGCAAGGCTGCTAATGCACATGTAGCGGCACGTGCTAGTCTGTCACTGTTTAGATATTCTTGCCCAAGAACCAAGTTTGTCCAATTGTCAGCTGGAGTTTCATATGCGGTGAAATTTCAGCTCGGGTGGCAGACTCTCAAGAGTTTCACGACCCGGTCAAGGGTTCAAGTATCCATATGTGGTGAAATTAACCTAGCGTGAGTGTGGGGGAGAGGACCCAATTGTCAGGTGGGCCACATCACAGAAAGGTATGGTGATAATTACGCCACAGTCTAGTTAGTTTAACTTGTATGCCACGTCTGCTGTTTCAGAATGCCTGAGTATCAAGTGTCATGTCCTGTCAGAGTCAAATAACTCATCCAAAAAAAAAATAAAAAAATAAAAAAAATAATATCAAAAAACTACTCATGTGATATGTGTTCATGTGGTATGATGTATGAGGTCTCTGTTGTTCATCAATTTCATTTATTATGCCATGGACAACCATGCACTAGAAATCTTACCATTGAGATGATCTCAACCGTTGATGGGGACCGAAGCTTCGAACGTTGGGAGGGCATCTCCTTGAGTGCATATGAAAGTCCTAGATCACATCAAGCCACGTGACGTGTACGTATGTATGGATATCGATTGATCGATTGATATAACGCGTGTCCATACGGACACGGATATTGATTGACTATAGATGATGTGGAGTAGAAATTTCCTTCGGAATCTTCACGGAGCGATAAGAGAAAACCGCGTCATGAGGACAACGCCACCGTGTCTTCTGGGCTGATATCTGTTCGGACCCTTGTAACTGGACTCGCTTTAGTGAGATTGACAGGGTGGGCCAGCCTCACTGGGTCGGATACGGAAGCGGATTGACTGGTGTGCCACACACCAACGCACCTGGGCTGGGGTGTGTACGTGTCGTGCGAAGACGGAAAACGGATTGGATAGTGATCGGTGCTCTGTAGACCCTCCATGATGTATGTGTTTCATCCATGCCGTCCAAACATTCTTACAGATCATTTTATTGTATAAGCTCAAAAATGAGGTTGATCCAAATCTCAAATGGACCGCATAGTGTTGATTGGACGCCCACCGTTAAAAACTTACTTTGGGCCACAAAAGTTTTGGATCAAGTTGATATTTTTTTTTCCATTCATCCAGGTCTGTATGACCTAATCAACAGGTTAGATGTCAATTAACCATTACAGTGGACCCTTAGAGGTTTTTAATGGTGGATATTCAGTTACTACTATTTTCCCATGGTGTGGTCCACCTGAGATTTATATATACCTAATTTTTGGGATCGAGAACTAAAATTATCTTTAAAAATGGATGGACGGCGTGGATAAATTACATACATCGTGATGGAGTCCACATAGCACCGACCACTAGCCACCTGGCTAGTGGCAGCATCACTAGCCAAACTGCGTCCGCGAAGACGAGCGCGAGCTCTGAGATGTACAAACGGTTCAAAGGAAATTAAAGTGATATGGCTCCACGATAATATATTTATTATATTTATACTGTTCATCCATTTGGAGAGATAATTTTACAGCATATCCAAAAATTATTAATATCTAAAGCTCAAGTGAACCACACTACAAATAGCAGTAGGGAGAATGATTCTCACCGTTAAAACATTTGTAGGGCACAAGATAACGTTTATTTCCATCTAATCCGTTCATAAGGTCACACAAACCTGGATGATGAGGAAAAACAAATATCATATTGATCAAAAACTTCTGTGACCTCAAAAGGCTTTCAATGGTAGACGTTCAATCCGCACTGCTTTTTTCAGTGTGGTCCACTTCATCTTTGGATCTGTCTTATTTTTTGGCTCAACCTTTAAAAAGAGCTTTTCAAATGTACGGACGGTTTGGATATAACATATACCTCATGGTGGGACCGTACACAGAAATTGGTGACGTCAACACATCAGCCAATCAACTTCCGTCGGACACGGCAAGTTCATGGTGGACCACAACTGATAGATGGCTCTGATCTAGCACATGTGAGCAGCCATGAGCCCTTCCCATCTACCTCTGTTTTGGAACGTGGTTTCTTACCTTGGATTGGAAGCATGGAATTACCGTGGGCCTGTTTGGACGGTGAAAAAAGAAAAGATAAGGGATGACTTCTCGCATGAGAATTTTGGTGAAGTCATCAGTTACATAACAAGTACAGGTTTCTTTTCTTTTCTTTTCCTTTTGCTTTTTCTTTTCCACCAGATAGGTTCTTCATGATTTTTATAGTTCATAGGAAATTTCCAATTCTGCCCTGTTCCCTACACGTAGACACACTTGCCACTGTAGAACACGTGCTTGATCAGATCTTTACATCAGGTAGGCTACACCTTTAAATCCCACCTTGATGACGTGCTGTATATCCACGCCGTCCATTCGTCTTTGCAGCCCATTTTAAGACGTCCACCTAAAAATTAAACAAATCCAAATCTCCATATGAGGAAACCCACTAAGAGAACATCAGTGCCTCTTTCCCGCCAACACACTACTTGTAAAGGACATCAGTACCATTAAAGCAGTAGGCTCCACCATGAAAATCATCTGAAACAAAAATCAGGCTGGTATTCTCATCAGGTGGACCACACAGTAAGAATCACTATACAACCGACAGTTTGACTCAACATACAGATTTGGCCACCTAATGACCGGATCATCCAAATTCGAGAAATCTGATCTTTATGGTGGGGCCTATCATTTTGATGGTGCTGATTTACTAAACAGGTGTCATGTAGGAGGGGAAGATGGCACAGTACCACAAATTGCGGTACAGTTGCCCGTTAAATGATCTGTTCTCCTCGATTGAATTGAAGCACATACGTCGCTTTTATAGTCTTATGAGACAAAGTAGGGCCTTCGGGTCTTTGATGAAATTGCATATGAGGTGGATTTGTCTCCCACTGACTAAATAAGAGGAAGAAAACTTCATTTTGGCTACTGGGTGTGGGGCCCACCGTGGGTGTGTATAGATCATCCAACCCGTGCATTAAGTCATCCTCATCATTAAAGTTGGACCTGCCAAAATTCAAGTCGATCCACCCATCATGTTAGCACTACTTGAAGTTGGAAATTTGTGGATGGTTGTCCGTTTATCTTCTTGGGTGGGGCCAACCGTCCATTACCATCAACCCTGCCACGATGATGGTATGCCATAGAAATCAGGCCTATCAAATCACTAGGTGAGCCACAAAATGTGAAACCACCACCCATAAACCTCCTATTTCACGTGGTGGATTGAGCTGATTTTGAATGCTGACATCACATGGTGGCCCACTTGCAGAGGAAGTCCCTCAGTGAAAGCCTTTCGCAGGAATTTCCTGCGCTGGGAACTTAGGTGGGGCCCACTGTGATGTTTGTGAGAAATCCACCCCTTCATCCGTTTTTTTAGCTCATTTTAGTACCTATAGTTAAAAATGAGCCAGATCAAATATTCAAGTAGGCCGAAAACGTGAGGATTGAACGTCCACAGTTAAAATATTCGTGGGGCGACAAAAGTTTTGAATCAGGATAATATTTCTGTTTTCAGTTCATCCCAGCATGAATGACGTTTTGAACGGTATGGATGGCATATAAACATCACTGTAGACCCAGGAAGGTTTCAACGGTAGAAATTTCCCTACCCACCTTTTCCTTTAATGCGGCCCAATTGAATCCTGGATCCTTCTCACTTTTAGTCTCAAGTCTTAAAATGAGTTCACAAAACGGATGGACGGAGTGGATATCCAACAAACATCATGGTGGGCCCCATATGTTTCCAGCGCAGGAACTTATCGCAAAAGGCTTTTGCAGGAAATCCGCGTCCACTATTTTTAAGTTCCAGCTGTCATTGGATTGGCTGGATCGACTAGTTGTCTAGCTGGCCAGACCCGGTTCGTTGATGGTGGGTAGAGGTGTGCATTTGTGACCTGATCCGGCAGATCCGACCCCATTTGACCCAATCGATGCAGAAGCCGGTCAAGATCGGATCGATCGGGTTGTGGTTTCAGATCAATTTTTTTCGGGTCGGAGTTCGGATAGTGTCCGGACAGACTCGACCCGAATATCCGAACCGATGGAACCCGAACCGCACCGAACAGACCCGAACAGATAGGTGGGCGGGTAGTATAAAATATATTTTTTATTTTTTACCCTATTTTTCCTAAAAATGGATGGGCGGTGTGGATAAAACACATAAATTACATAAAATATGTTGATCAAGTCATGAGGACCCAGATGAAGGGAAAAAATAAATATCAGCTTGATCGAAAACTTTTATAGCCTACTTAACATTTTTAATGGTCAAAATTCATTCAAAACTATTTTCTATAATGTGGTCCACTTGAGATTTCAATATACTTCATTTTTTTTCTAATGACTTAAAATGATCTATAAAAATAAATGGAGGGCATGGATGAAACACATACATTATGGTGGGGCCCACTGAGCACGGACGTCCGATGGCAAGGGGAGTAGCCAATCCATTTCCTTTCCAGTCTCCAGAGTACAGCTGTACTCGTAACGTCTCGACTCTCCAGCTGCAGGCGCTCCTTGAGCTCCATGCTGTACGGACGTTTCAAAAGAGATCAAAGTTATGGGCCCCACAGTGATGTATTTATCATATATATACCGTTCATATACTTTTAGAGATAATTATAGAGTATTATTCGAAAAATAAATAATATCCAAAGATCATATGGCCCACACCACAAATAACAGCATAGAATGATTTTCACTGTTAAACCATTCGTGTGGTCCACTCGATAGTTAGATCCATCTTATTTTTCGTCTCAAGCCTTAAGACGAACTTGGAAAATAGATGAACGGTTTTGATATAACACATACCCTATGATTAGATCTGCTCACTTGGATTAAGAAATTTGTTTATTTCGTGCACGGCACGTTAAAATTATATTCAATATTAAACGCTGTACACGGATCATTGAAAGTTTTCTCATAGCCATGTGGGGCCCACCTTGATGTGTATGTTTTATCTAAGCCGTTCATCAATTTTTACATATTATTTTAACCATTGAGTACAAAAAGTAAGTATATTAAAGGTTAAAATAGACCACACCACATGAAACAATTTAATTAAATTTATATATCCGAATTCTATCCATAGGATTGGCGATTTTACTAACCGAGGCGGACAGCTCGAGTCACGAAACCATGCATAGGATCTGTCCGAATCATGTGGCCCAGATCCGGGCACAGATCTGATCGGATACGGGTAAAGCCAGTGAAATTTCGAATCTGGTCGAGTGGAACATAATCCGATCAGAACAGGACCGATGCCCATCTCTAACGGTGGGGCGACGCTTAACGGGTCATAGGTCATGGTTCGGTTTGAACTTAGACCCGTTAAGTAAATGGGCTGGAGAGATCCACGTAAATAGAGTAGTGCTGGAAGCGGATTGGCTGGTGTACCACACACTAGCTATGCAGCTACTATAGGTACGTATCGTGCGAAGACGGGAAGCGGATTGGCTCATGTACCTCACACCAGTTATATAGCTGCGGGCACGGATTAGGTACTCGGACAAGCAGAGGTTCGGAGAGCCATTGAGGGGCCACCGTGATGTATGAAATTTATTTACGCCGTTCAGCCATTTTCACATATCATTTTAGATCATAAAGCCAAAAATAACAATAGTCCAATGATCAAATTGATCACACGGTGAGAATTAAATTCCTATTATTAAAAATTTCTTAAGGACACAAGTTTTGGATCAAGGCAATATTTATCTATTCGCTCCTTCATCCAATTGTATATGACCATATCAACATGTTGGATGGAAAATAATTAACACAGTGGACCCTAAGACGGTTTCAATGGTGGGCGTCCTTAATACTGCTGCTTCCTGTACTGTGGTCTACTTGAGCCTTAAATCTATCTTATTTTTTATTAATCTATCTAAAATGATATAGCAATATAGATGAACCGTGTGGATGAAACTCAGAAATCATGGTGGCCCCTCAATAGCCCTAGGAGCCTCCGCCTGTCCGAGGCTTGGAACAGGCGGGGGTAGTACCTAATCCGCGTCCTGTAGCTGCTGTGTGTATGTGTCGTGCGAGCGCCTGACGCTCCTCGAGCTTCGAGTTGTGAGAACGGTTCAAAGGAGATCAAAGTTACATGGGCCCTACAATGTTGTATTTATTATATCTACACCGTTCATCTATTTTTAGAGATCATTTTAGAGCATTATCCAAAAAATGAATCACATCCAAAGATTAGCTAGACCACCCCATAAATAGCAGCAAAGATAATGATTTTCATCATTAAAAATTTCGTACAAGCCACCGTAGCATTTATTTTACAACAAATCTGTTCATAAGGTCAAAAAGACCTGAATAAAGAGGAAAAACAAATTTCTTATTGATCCAAAATTTTTGTGACCCTAAAAAGGGTTATGTTCAACTCCCCACTGCTTTTTGTCGTGTGGCCCAATTGATAGTTATATCTATCTTATTTTTCGTTTGAAGCCTTAAGACTAGCTCGCCAAATGAATGAACGGTTTGAATATAACATATACCTCATAATTAGACCCACATAACTTATTTGCGTAAATCCAGCAGCTATATAGCTGATCTGAGGTACAACCGGCAATCCGCTTCCGCGAAGAGGAGCACTAACGGTCCTCGAGCTCAGTCATGCTAAGGGTTCAAAGGCGATCAAAGTTACATGGGCTCACAGTAATGTATTTATTATATCTACACTATTCATCTATTTTTATAGATCATTTTAAAGCATTATCTAAAAAATGAATCATATCTAAAGATCATCTGGACCACACCACAAATAACAGCAGAGATAATAATTTTCACCATTAAATAATTTATAGGGCCCACCATAACATTTATTTTTTATCCAACCTGTTCATAAGGTCACAAAGACCTAAATTAAGAGGAAAAACAAATTTTATATTAATCCAAAACTTCCGAGACCCAAAAAGGGTTTCACTGATAGACGTTCGATCCCTATTACTTTTTGCAGTGTGGTCAGACCGACAGAACTTGCTGACGTTAATACATCAGCTATATAGCTGGTGTGAAGTATACTAGCCAAATCTGCTTCCAATAGTGCTTGCGGCTTACTTGGATTGCACATGCCTCTCAAGCCCCGAGTACATATAAACGTCTTGTAACGGCATGGTTGAGATTCAAAAAGGACAGCGTCAATTCAGGCCGTTGATTAGGTGGTCCCACCTTGGACGCTGGTTCTAGTCAAGAATCAGCGTCTATCATACGGTTCTAACCATCTTATCGATGTCAAGAAAACGGATGGTCTATGTTATTACAGAAAAAAGGCCTAGTCGTCGACTTGGATAGTCAAGAGTCACCTTCAAGGAAGCTACTCACCCTGCCAGTACCGAGTCACTACTGGACCATGCCCCTTGGCCCACCATAATGTATGTGTTTTATTCAGGCCGTCCACCCCTTTTTCTATCTCATTTCAGGGACCAACTCAAAACCTAAGCTGATCCAAGTCTCAGGTGGACCATAACACAAAAAATAATGGTGATTGAACAACAGCATAGCTAGTATCTTCACTACTTGGTAGGTGCATATCATGGAAGTGATCTCCTTCCGTCACTCTTATCTTTCTAAGATCTTTAACAAGTATTCAGGGAAGATCTGATCTTAATAACAACATTTCCAAGTGGTTGGCTCACTCAGTCCAACCTCATAAGCGAGGTAGTCGAGGTCTGTGGTCGATCTTAAATGACCAAGGCTGACTTCAAGGCCGAGCTAATTGAAGTCTTACGGACCAAATAGAATCATTGATTGTAGTCGGCATCCACCTTGAGGTCAAGTTGGCACTCAACCGATCATTGGCCACAATAATAGAGTCTTAACCGGAGTCGAGGTCACACCTTGTGGTCAGTCCACTAGCTGGTCGCAAAAGCAATGCTAGACAGCAATGGCCGATCTGATCTCCTCTTCCATACGTTATGTTGTCTCTCATGTTGGTTAACTTGGTCAGTTTATTTTTGTCCACAACAGACGGCATGAATAAGCTACAGAGCACTGACCAGCAGCTACATCGGCACTGGCGGATTCAGTACGCAATCCGCGTTCGACTAATACAACTGTAAAAGGGTCAGTACGCAATCCGCGTTCGACTAATTCTAACCGGCAAAGGGTCAGCATGCGATCCGCGTTCCACTTCTACTGTCTAAGCAAAAGGGTCAACGATCTGGACTGTCTATATCACGTAGGAATCACTTCTAACTGCGTGTACCTCTTGAAATAATCCTAATCATCCAATCAATGATAAAGAAAATGGATGGCCCAGATCAACTATATCAAAGGATTTGAATTATCTGTCTTGTTTGTCCATCATGTGAGATCAAAATACCTTTGATGGGATTATCCTAACTTTCGTTCCTTCAAACCAACGTCCAGGAAATTGGATGGTCCCAGTTGATTGGATTTTCGTCTCTTGATTTCATTCCCCTCAAGAATCTTGTTGATCCAATGATCATAATCATCTGATCAAGTACTAGGAAAATAAACAATTCCAATTGTGATATATAATTATTTATCCAAAGTTTCCATCATCCAAAAATACGTCCCATCATATCATCCTAACCGTCCAATCAAGGGCCAAGAAAATGGGCAATGCAAAGTGATTGTGGGCAAAAGGGTTTAGATTCACTATCATAAATCTAGATTATCCATCATGTGGGCTACACCCTTGAATGCATATGCCTTACAAAAATATCATTTTAGTATGGTAATCCAAATCATCAACGTTTTGAACTATGGTATAAGGTGGTATTGATGAACGGTTCATATCAGTCTAGGGATGCAATGAAGGTAGAAAACAGCCACCATACCAAACAGTGGTACGGGGCCACTGTACCCTAGCAAAACCCCATTGCAGATAGGTCATGATCTTAAAATGAACGATCCTAACCAATGATTAACGGATATTTGTTGAATTTGGATTTTTAACTGTATATTAATATTAACCGTCCATTTCATGTCCATGATTGATCCACTAAGAGTGTTTTAGAATAAACGGTTGGCAAGAAATTGATCTGCAATTGCACCATAACCTGACCTCACCCACTTAAAATTCATAAGCCCAAGCCCAAGCCCAAGCCCAAGACCTGACCCTGGATCAGACTCAAAAGTTCAACCTGACTTAATGTAACCCAAATCAAAGAATGGAATGTGGAGCTAAAGGTAGCCATGCACTGCCCAATTAATGGATGAACATTTAAGAACACACCTCCAGCGTATGTATCTATACTTATATCTTCTATTATTTAGTTCGGGTTTTGGGTATGTTCGGGATGGGTCAACTGACCCAGCCCATTAATAAGATTGGGCATGGTTCAATCCAAGCCTGGCCCGTTTAAGTAAATGGGCCACATTGGCCGGACCCACCTTGAAAGTGTGTCAAGCCAAACCCGGCCCATAGCAATGATCCACATCCTTAGTGGACCACACCACAGGAAACCGTGGTTATTGACCACTAAAAACTTCTTATGAAATCTTGGATCAAGCTGATATTTGTTTGGTCACTTCATCTAGGTCTTGGTGACGTTATCAACAGATTGGATGGCAAATAAACATTCCGGCCGATCCTAAAAAGTTTGTATTGGTAAGTATTCAAATCACCCCGGGTCTTGTTGTGTGGTCCACGTAAGATTTGGATACATTTCATTTATGACCATGGCCTAAAATGAGCTGTCAAAATGTATGGATGGCGTGGATGTAAGGAACATACATCGCAAAGTCGCACCCGGTGATTCGCTGACTAATAACGATACGTTTCCTCGCCCTTACGTGTGTTCATGGGACGGAAAGCGTGCAACAAGGGGTGTACACGAACCGAGTTAGCTCGGTTAGCTCACTCGACTCGGCTCGAAAAAGCTCGACTCGGTTTGAAGCTGAGTTCAAGCTGAGTCAAGCTGATTTTTGAGCTCGAAAAACTATCAAACCAATTTAGTTTGAGCTTGCCCAAGCTCGACTCGACTTGGATTGAACCCCAACTTGAATTGAACTCGGATCAAACTAGTTCAGTGACTCGGTTACTTTGGATGTTGCCCATGAGCTGTTCGATGAAATACTTGTAAACAGCTAGCTACTGCTGTTTTACACAGTGAGAAATTGAAAGTGCACTGCATATGTTTGTGAAAATGCCGCAGAAGCTAATTTTAGCTTAAACTCGGCTTGAATTGGCCGAGCTGCTAACCGAACCAAGCCAAGTTAGCCAGTCCAGAGTCGAGCTGAGGCCAGCTCGACTCGGTGTACACCCCCACATGCAACGGAAAGATCGATGGGGCCAAGGTGAAGCTTGTGTAACATTCACTCCATTCATCAGTTGTACCAGCTTATGATAGGATGCTAACACAAAAAATAAGGCCAGTCAAAAATCCAAGTGGGGCACACCAGAAGGTAATGGAACGTACACCGTTGATACCTTCCAGGACCCACCGATTGAACGTCATATACACGTCAGGGTCGGCCCGGGAAATTTCAATGTGAAAATAGCCAACATGAGACGGATCTTTAAAAGGAAAATATATTTGGAAAGCAACTCCTATTTGAGCTGGTTCCTACAAAGAGTCGCAAAATAACAAGCGTTGTGTGGAAAGACACAGCTCAATGCAAATACCTTCTCTTTCGGGAAATTTCTCAAAAAACCTTCCCTCAAGTATCACTTACCTATCTCAACTTCTCAGGCAGCATGGGTTCTAAGGACTCGGATGGCCTATTATCGAATATAGCACCAATTTCGGTACCGTGTATAAGTCGCAAAACTCTGTGGGTCCACTACTATGTATGTATTTTATCCATGCCGTCCATTCATCTTTTCATATCATTTTACAATACAATAACCAAAAATGAAGCAAAGCCAAAGCTCAAGTGGACTACAATAGACAGCAGTGGGGATAATGATACTCATGATTGAAATCGACCTAGGGCCCACCATGATGTTTGTTTGTTATCTACCTCTTAATAAAATCATATAGAGATGGATGTAGGAAAAACACAAATACCAAATTCATCCAAAACTTCTGTGAACCTAAGAAGTTTTAAATGTTTGGTGTTCAATACTAATTACTTCCTTTGGTGTGGTCCACTTAAGCTTTGGATCTGTCTCATTTTTTAACTCATGCGTCAAATATCACAGAAAGAAGGGACGGCATGATAAAGCACATACGTCATGTCAGTACCCACGTCTGTGCTGTGTCTGTGTTCTACACTACGCAATCTGATCCGTTCTAATGGGTATGAATTCTCTCCTCTTGGCGCTGGCACACCAGTTGAACGGCCTAGATCTTGTGCACTTGTTGCATGCACACCACCGCCCTTTTCTGCACTTCAAAATGTACTATTAGAAAATAGAAAGTCCAACGGTCCAAACTCATGGTTTACGTTTTTTTTTTTCAGAGCTCAATTGACAGTAATGCCCTCATCTATCTTTTTCTAAGAAAGTGATGAAGTCGAGCATTATGGAGCCCCACATGACGTGCGTGTGACATCCAACCCGTCCAACAGGTGTATCACATCATGATGAACAGACGAACCAAAAAGTAGCCCGGTCCAATTATCATTTGGGCCACGTAAGAATTAGGTGGTTTTTGGACGGTATTTATCTTTTAATTTGTGGCCCATCTGATTATTGGATTGGCCTGGTTCTTGTTTCTTATAATCATCATGGACGACGGGTGCGCCCATTGGGTCTCATTGGCCCAAACCCAGCTATTCCCATAGAGAGAGACACTTACATGGATTAAGTCTGAAAGATTCATATGAAAATCCACAAAACCAAGTGGACTGAGGTGCTTACATGGATGGGGCCTGAAAGATCCAGTTAAAATAGAAAAAAAAAAAAAAACAACAGATGGATTGAGGCTTATCTTGATGAGGATGGGTGGACTAGATGGTATAGGTATTTGTAGCTTTGATGCCTCAGATAAGCTCTCGGCACGTGAAAATTTTCTAAAGGTTGAACCCGCAAAGTTTTAGAAGAAGATCTAAATGAAGAAATGATTAACCAAATTAATTGTCATTACAAAAGTTTTATTTATATGCAATCTAAATCATTCATAAAGTGGCCTGGATGTTCATCAGGTCCTTACCATGAAGATGGATTATTGAAAAAATAAAAATATTAGCCTGATCTAAGGCTTCTGCAACCCTACAAATGTTTCAACCGTGGGCATATGATCTCCACTATTTTCAGTTGTGTGGCCCATTTAAGCGTTGGATCTACTTCATTTTTTGCCTGATTTTGTAAAATGATTTGGCAAAACATATGAGCAGTGTGGATTTCTCACAAACCTCATTTGATTCTCACCCATTGTCATGGGTTGGGCTCAATGCAAAAGGTAGTCAAGAGAAATTTCGTCTCAATTTATTTTGAAAGGAAAGTGTACTAACTAGGGCATTTATCCAACCCTTCGGATATTTGGGGCATTTGGCAATACCACAATACTATTTTTGTCAAAATTCTTTTTTTTTTTTTTTTCTATCAATTCATAGTAATATGTTATAATATGTAGTGAAAAAGTAATAATTGTGTAGCATTTGTTTAAATTCTTTTTTATTTTCCATCAAACCACCGTAATATAATGTAATGTATAGTAAAAAAAATTTAAAAAAAAAAGTAATAATTACCTTTACTACCATATTTAGAAGTAAATTTGAGTAACTACCGTATGCAATACTCCTCTTCCATCTTCACTGGTGACATAAAAAGCACTTTCATTGGTTAGATACACATGAATGTAATTTTGTTCCACGTGTTATATCACACCATCAATACATTTTGCGATATTGTTTTAAGTCATGTCCCATAAATGAGGAAGATCCAACACTTTTGTAGGCCTCAAGGTCCCTATTACTAAATGTGATGTAGTCCATTTTGGATTTGTATCTACCTTATTTTTTATCTCACTGCATAAAATGATCCCGCAAGATGTGTGGATCGTATGGATAAAATGCATATATCATGATAGAGCCTACGAGACTATGCTAACCTACCTCTACTTACTCTTGCGAAATGATTCCAAATGATTCCAATGATCTGACCGTAGGCAATATTCAATCAAAGAAAAAAAAGTTACAATATGAGTTTTAGCTTATACATTATTATAGTAGTCCATGAAATAAACGGGGCGTACGTCCAAGCCCAACTCAATTTTGAAATGCTTCCTATTTTAAGCCCAAACTCAACCCCTGGGCCTGAAACTCTATCTCAAGCCCAGTTCAAAACAGGCCAAGCCCAACAGCCCGTGAGCTAGCTTGGCCCATTGACAGCCTATTCAGATTGGCGAGAGAGGACTGCCTGCCGAGTAACTCAGAATAGGATAGCGTACTGAATAAGTGAGGCCCACCGTGATGTATGTTTCTAATCTACACGGTCCATCCATTTTAACATTTCATTTTAGGGCACGAATTTAAAATTGAAGCATATCCAAAGCTTTAGTAGGCCACATCACAGGAATTAGTGGGAATTGAATGCCTACCATTGAAATCTTCTTGGTGGCCACCGAAGTTCTGGATCACTCATATTTGTATTTTTCTTTCGTTTGTTTACGTGACCATATGAACAGGTTGGATGACAAATAAATATCATTGTAGGCCCTAGGAAGTTTTCAACGTGGGTGCCATTTAGGGCTGTTCACGAGTTGAGCTAGCTCCAAAAACTCACTGGATGGGCTCGAGTCAGCTCGGATTAACTCGGCTTGAAAGGCCAACTCAGGGTGAGTCAAGCTTGTTTTCTAAAGCTCGAATTGAGTTCAAGCCGAGTTCGACCATGGTGCATTTCAACTTGAATCGACTTCAAAGCTCGAGCTTGACTAACTCAAAGAATATATTTTAATATTATATATTATATTAATATTAAATATATATATTAAGTTAAAACTTAAAAGTTTTTACTTTTTACTAATAAATCTTACCCGACTTACCCATCCCCTTTCCCTCTCTTTCTTTCTTCTCTTATCCTATTGAGCATGAGCAGACGCTGCAACCTGCACGCCCACACCCAGCACGGTAGCCCGATTGCCCGAAACTATCTGCCCGACCGACTGCCCCTCTCTATGTCTCACTCTCTCATTTTCCTGATTTCTTGAAGTAACCCGTGCAACCCACTCGGTGACTTCGAGCAACTTGCGCCCAATCCATGACATATGGAGAAGTTCGACTCGACTCGAGATAAACTCGAATCACTAGCTCGACTCGAACTCGAATCAACAACTTTGGCAAACAAGCCAAGTTTCAATGTTGAGCTCGAGCTCGAACTCAAGTATAGCATGGACGAGTTGAGCCGAGCTTAGCCCACCTCGACTGGACTCGGTCTGGCTCTATGTACAGCCCTAGTGCCATTATCCAAACTGTTTCCAGTAGTGTAGACGACTTGATCTTTGGATTTTCTTCCACTTTGGGTTTTGGACCTAAAATGAGGTGATAAAATGGATGGGCGGCATGGATAAGACATAAACATCACAGTGTCTCCGTCCATCCATTTTTTTCAGCTCATGAGCCCAAAAATTAGCAGATCCAATGATTGAGGGGGATCAGACCACAGGAAGCAGTGGGGATTGAATGCCTAAAATTGAAAAGATCTTGAGGGCCCACCGTAATGTTTACATTCCATCCAACCTTTTTGTAAAGTAACGTAAATCAGGACGAAGGGAGAACAAAAATATCAGCTTGATCAAAAACTGCAGCCCATAAAAGGTTTCAACGGTAGCCATTCTTCAATCCCCACTTCTTCATGTGGTGTGGTCTTCTTAAACTTCTGAACGGGTTCATTTTATTGAAATTTCATAAAATGATCTCTAAAAATAGATGGACGGTATGGATAAAAAAATAAATCACAGTAGGCCCCACAGAAAACAGTGGGAAGAGTGATGCCCACCATTGAAAACTCCTAAGTGCCACAAATTAAAGTTTTCGATCAAGCTGATATTTGTGTTTTTCCGTTGTTTTTCACGTCTGCGTTAACACATGAATAGGTTGGATCTCAAATAAACATCACGGTGGACCTTAGGAAGGTTTCAACTGTAGGCATTACTCTCCTCATGTTTTATGTGGTGGGGTCTTCTCCTCATGTTTTATGTGGTGGGGTCTACTCGAGCTTTGGATATTACTCATTCTTTGTATCGTGCCCTAATATGATATCTCCAAATGGATGGACTGGGTGGATACAAAACATACATCATGGTGGGCCTACTTCTAGCGAGTCTCCTCTGTGAGCAGCAATCCAGCGTCCTTTGCGATCCGCGTCGGTCGCGGATTGCGCTCGAAGGAAACTGATGGGCTACTCCCTTGCCCCTACCCAATGGCTGATGGTCGGTGCTGTGTGGACTCCACCAAGATGTATGCGTTTCATCCATGCCATCCATCTATTTTTATAGATAATTTTATGGAATGAGCTTAAAAATTAGTATATATCAATCTCAAGTGGACCACATTACAGGAAACAGTGTTAATTGAATGTCAACCGTTAAAAAAAATTGGGACCTATAAAAGTTTTGGATCAAGCTAATCTCTGTTTTTTCACTTCATTTAGGTCTGTATGACCTAATCAACAGATTGGATGTCAAATAAACAATACAGTGGACCTTAGGAGGATTTTAATGGTGGATATCCAATCGCTATTGTTTTCCTGTGGTGTGGTCCACCTGAGATTTATATCCATTTATTTTTTGGCATAAAACCCTAAAATAATATGAAAAAATGGATGAACGGCATGGATAAAATAATATAAAGCCCTAGTGGGCCACGCATAGCATCGACCATCAGCCATCACGCTAGTGGCGGGGAGTAGCAAATCCGCTTTCGCCCGGGAAGCTTTCGCGGGAAAAGCTTTCCCAGCTTTCGCAGCAACTTCCTGCCACCGGAAGCTGGATGGGCCCACCATTCTTGTGAGAAATCAATCCCGTTCATACGTTTTTCCAGATTATGTTAGGACATGGCCTTAAAAATGAGTCGGATACAAAACTAAAGTAGGCCTCACGATGAGAAACAATGAGGATTGAATGTCACCGTTGAATGATCATTGAAACATTCGTGGAGACACAGAAGTTTTGTATCATAATAATATTTTTGTATATTCAATTCATCTAAATATGAATGACATTATGAATGGTATGGATGGCATATAACCATCACGGTGGACCCAGCGAGTTTTCAACGGTAGGCATTTCCCTACCCACTTTTCCCTATCGTGTGGCTCACATTATTTTTGTATCTTCGTGATTTTTGGTCCCATGTCCTAAAATGATCTAAAAAAACGGATGGACGGAATAGATTTCTTACAAACATCACGGTGGGCCCACCTAGCTTTCCGTCGCAGGAAGATCCTGCGAAAGGCTTTCCGCATCCAGGTCACGTCACTTGTTTAGAAACTACAGTATATCACGTTTTCGGAAAGATTCGCAAAACTATATAAGTACTGCACCAATCGTAGTTTGAATGTAGGATTTGTACGGCTATTTCACCACTCTTCTTCTCAAGAACTCTCTTTGAAAAATACATCATCTCTACTTTTATCTCCAGGTACGCATGCTACTCTTCTTATTCTTCTTCTTATTTTTCTTTTATCTCTTAAATGGGTTATAAAGGGTATGAATTCTCTCATGTTGACGATGGCCCATAAGTTGAATGGCCCAAAATTGTACACGTGTTCCTATATATATATATATATATATATATATATAGAGAGAGAGAGAGAGAGAGAGAGAGAGAGAGAGAGAGAGAGAGATATATAGAGAGAGAGAGACGCACACACCAGCAATCGAAGGATGATAGCAGATGAAGGCACCCATTGTAATTGTTAGATTCCTTTTAATGTATAAAAGTCTGGTTTGAAAGCTGCATGCATCCATCTTTTTTCCTATAAAATTTTAGGACGTGATCCCAAAAATTAAGAAGATCTAAATCTTAGATGGACCACACAACTGAAGGAGTGGTGAATGATCATTAAAAAACTTTTGCTGTAAAAGATTTGGATCAAGCCGGTTTTAATATTACCCTCTATCGAGGTCTGTTTGACTTTATCAATGGATTGGATGGAATGTAAAAATTATGATGGCCCTAGGAAGTTTTTAATGGTAGTCATTCAATCACCATCATTTACTACGATGTGATCTACTTGAAATTTGAATCTTCTTAATTTTTGGGACAACGTCCTAAAATAGGCTGGAAAAGCGGATGGACGGCTTGGATATATGACAAATCACCATGGTTGGGCCCAAGGTAAGGGTAAAACCTAATCCACTCTCACACGCGACTTCCTTTCTCACAAATAGCTGAAGCGGATCGCATGTGACCCTCGGCACTGAGATATATACCTGCGCCCAGGCCTGTGTGGGGTCCACAGATATGTATGTGAAAAATCCACTCCATCCGTATGTTTTGAATGACTAGAATAGAAGAGGATTATAAAAATCAGGCAGATCCAAAACTCGGGCAAAAATGAAGACAAATAGCATATCCAAGACTACAATAGAAATCCACACCGTCTATTCGTTTTTTTGAGATCAGTTTAGGATATGAATACAAAAATGAGCCGGATCCATTATTCAAGTGGGCCGAAAACGTGATGATTGAAAGTCCACAGTTAAAATATTCGTGGGGCCACAGAAGTTTTGAATCAGGTGAAGATTTGTGTTTTCAGATCATCTCAGTTGGAATGACGTTGTGAACGGTATGGATGGAATGTAAACATCAATGTCGACCCCAAGGAGGTTTCCACGGTGGTAATTTCTTTTCCTTCAGTGCGGCCCACTTGAGTCTTGAATCCTTCTCAGTTTAGGTCTCAAGTGCTAAAATGATCTCGCAAAACAGATAGACAGTGCAAATATCTCACAAACATCATGCAGGTTTCCAGGGCAGGATCTTCTTGCTAAATGCATTAGTAGGAAATCCGCGTCCAGTGTTCCTCCGGTACCGGACGGACAGGGATTTCCTGCGAAAGCCTTTCGCAGGAAGTTCCTACACTGGGATGCTATGTGGGGTCCACCGTGATGTTTGTGATAAATCCATCCCATCCATTCGTTTTCCGAGATAATTTTAGAATGTTCGACTGAAACTGACGTGGATTCAAAATTCAAATGGTCCACACGAGAGGAAACAGTTTTGACTTAGTCACCACCGTTGAAACATTTTTAAGGCCACAAAAGTTTCTTATCATGCTAATTTTTTTCATGTTTTCAGTTCATCCCAGTGGGAATAAACTTATAAACCGTTTGGATGGCATATAAAAATCAAGGCGGAGCCCAGAAAGGTTTCAACTGTAGAAAACTATTTCCACCAGTTTTCCCTCTCGTATGGCTCACTTGATTTTTGAATCCACATCATTTTTGGTCGAATGTTTTAAAATGATCTCGGAAAACGGATGGACGAGATGGATTTATCACAAACATCACGGTGGACCCCACTTATCATCCCAGCGCAGGAACTTCCTGCGAAAGGCTTTCGCAGGGAATCCGCGTCCGGACCGGACCTCCCCTAACGGGACTCGGATTGGGTAGTAACCCTCCTCCAGCACCGACCTCGGTGCTGGTCCGTGTTGGAAAAGCCCTGTAAGCATGGAAGGTGTACCACACACCACCGACATGGCCGGCCTGTTGACGTCACCAAGTTATGTGGCTCTTATCATGACGTATGTGTTATATCCAAACCGTCCGTCCAATAGGCGAGCTCGTAGTAATGCTTGAGCCGAAAAATAACACAGATTACAAGGATCAAGTGGACCACGCTGCAAAAGGCAGTGGAGGATTGAACGTCTACTATTGAAACCCTTTTGGGGTCACAGAAGTTTTGGATCAATATAATATTTGTTTTTCCTTTTCATCCAGGTCTTTTTGTCTTTATGAACAGACTAGATGGAAAATAAACCTTATGGTGTGCCCTAAGGATGTTTTAACGCGAGAATCATTGCCCAACTGCTATTTGTGGTGTGTTCCACTTGAGCTTTGGATATGACTCAATGTTGGGCTTATGATTTAAAATAATCTCGCCGAATGAATGAACGGTGGATATAATAAATACGTCTTTGTGAAGCCATGTAACTTGGAGCCCGAGGATCTCCTCTTCTCACGGCACGTACCCCACACCAGCCGATATATGTGTGTTTTATCCACGCCATTCATCCATTTTGTCAAATAATTTTAGGGCCGTGGGAAGTAAATAATGGCCGGTGTTCAATTACCACCACTTCCTATGGAATGGTCCACCTGAGATTTGTATCTGCCTCATTTTTGAGGTCATGCCCTAAAATTATCCCAAAAAATGGATGGACGGCATGGATAAAACACATAAATCATAGTGGGTCCCACAGAGCTTTTCCACTGAGGTGGGTACTGGAGGGGTCACTACCGAATCCGACTCTCCCAAGGCACCAGGCCGTACAAACGAGCCCCATAGATTGTTGTCCATATCGCTAATTTGCTAGGCTCCCCTGGATGGACTGCTCCACAAAAATCTCCCTGACTGGAAAATCCCAGCTGTCTTCGTAGCCATCTATTTGCATGTTACACATTGAATGGTCAGGATTGTTTTATCTGGACAATTTTGAGCTTGTGATTCATCCATGGAGAGACATATCAGATTGATAGCCTTGACAACTGAACCATGGTTCCTGATTGCATGGACTAGGTTCCTTAAGTATACATGTCTTATTCCCACTATACCTATTTTTAGCTACAAAGCTTTTTTTTTTTTGTTAGCTTGTTAGTATACCCATTGTCAGTTCACACTTCACTGTTAGCCACCCCCTCTAGGGAATTGATACCAAGACCTCAGTGTTGAAAGGAGGTATCTTTCACTCAGTCTACCACTTGAGCTATGGATCCGGGTGTTTTTAGCTACAAAGCTGCATAGAAGGAATCATACGGTCATGAGACATCCAATCCCATACATCTGGGACTATGGATCGGTGATCCATACCATTTATTATGATGGGCCACTCTATGGTTTGGTAAATTACCATAAATCTTGCAGATTGGAAGATCATGCTTTGATCTTCAACCTAAAATATAACTACATAAGGCTTAGATGATGATTATGATGATGGGACAGCATTTCCCCTTTACAGTTGATGGGGCCCAGTGATGAGTGGTTCTAATTACAATCTAACCCACATCGTCTGATAATGTCATGTTTAATTCATTTCCAGTTATATCACTTAAACATGCATGCATTTGTTTTTATGTAATTCTCATAACATTGATTGTTCATATTTTCAGGAAGATGAATTCTTTTCAAGATAACGATGTAACGGAACCAATGATGTTTGAAATCATTCGTAATGGAGACTTACAGAATACTACATCTATAGAGCAAATGCATGGAGTTCTTGGTGACATTAGAGCTGTTGAAAACAGAGGGTGGATGGATTATGTTAATTCTGTAGTTGAGAATGAGTTCTACCCACAACCGGTAATGGAATGCAATAGACCTGAATTAAAGAAGAGAAAGGTTGAATGTTACAACTCGCTTTCATCCCGAGGTGCTTGCTTAATCAAGAAGGACGGACTAGGTCCGTCGTCAAGCTGCTCGGTTGATTCCAACAAGCTGAAAGGAGGAAAAAGACTGAATACACGCGCAACCTCAACCAGCCTGTCTTCTCTAATAGACAATAACATAGTATCATTGGGGCAGAAGATATGTTACTTGAATAAAAGGGACAATAGTATTATGAAAGAAGGGTTCATCACACCTGAAGGAATCAAATGTCAGTGTTGTGAAAATGTGTATAGTGTTTCCAAGTTTGAGGTCCATGCCGGTAGCAGTAATCACCGACCTGCTGCCAATCTCTTCTTGGAAGATGGAAGGTCACTGATGCAGTGTCAAAAGCAAATGAAATGTGATAATGAAGTTAAAGGCTTTGAACAGGATCTGCACAAGCAAATAGACAATGCTTTGCCCCAACCTGAAATGCGACAAATGGAGAGTCATTTGAAGGTTAAAGACGTCTCAACATTTCTCAAACGAAAAATGGAGAACAATTGGTTTCACCCCATAACTCAGCAAATGAATGGTGAAATGAATGTTGCAGGCTTCTCAAGATATCTGCATGGACAAATGGAGGATGGTAATGGGGAAATGGGTTTCACAGGAAATCCTCATGAGCTAGTTGAGAGGGATCGATCCCACTACCCAATTCAACAAATAGTAGGTGGTAATGTGCAAATGGAAGGTGGCAATGAGGTACCAGGTTTCAGAGGTCTTCCTGAGCTAATTACGAGAGATCGACCCCATTCCGCACTTCAGAAAATAGTGGGTGATGAAAAGGTTTGCAATTTCACAGGATATTTAGATGAGGAAACGAAAAGTGGCGCCTCATGCTGTAGAGAAAATGGAACATGCCATATCTGTCGTCACTATGGGGATGGATTGCTAGCGTGTAGTGGCAAATGCTTGCGCATGTTTCACTTAAGCTGCATTGGTTTAGAGGTGAGATCCCAAACTCATGGCATCTTCCAAAAATTTCCATTTCTACAAAACTTGCCCTATAAAAATTCTTCAGAATTGGAGAAAACTGGCTCATTTCCACTACATTTTGATGATTAAGTTCAACTAGCTTGCTTAGTCCTCTAAATCTGCTCTGTAGTTCAAGCAGTTTTTGGATTCACTATTGAATTGAAATAAATTAGTTTTTTATAGAGTAAAAGCCAAATTATAATCACCATAGCAAGGACTAGATTCCAAACTATAATTTCATTCTATTATAGTTGGACTTGGAAGGAAAGTAATTACAATTTGAATGTTACTTCCTCATTGTGAATAAGAAGAAATGTTGTTATGATTGTTTTCACTTTATTGAACTGAATTTTCATAATTCCTTTCATTTTTAATCCGAACGCAGCCTAAATTCAAATATTAATACAACGCATGAAGAAATTTATGTATTTTTTTTTTGTCACGTTCAACTTAATGATGAGGCTGATCATGCAGGTTTTCCCTGAAAGTGTATGGTTCTGCCCATCTTGTGTATGCGGATTATGCGGCAAGGGTGAATACAATGATGATGGTGAACAATTAGTGGAGAAAACAATTTTGTATTGTGATCAATGCGAATGCGGATGTGAGTTCTTCCCTTATCTTCTTTTTTCTCGTGTTGAAACAAAAATTGAGATTCCAAAACTTACATTTTCTCTAATTTTCTTTAGATCATATGGGTTGTATACTAGAAAGAGGAAACAAAGAGCTTCGAAGTTGTCCAGAGGAAAAATGGTTCTGCGGAGAAAAATGTAAAGAGGTACATCAAAATTTCTCTATGCGATGTGAAAATATATGCTTTTCTAATACATGTTTCACTTACACTGCCTTGTATGCACTACCAAATTGAATAGTAAATGTTCAATTCACTTTTTTTTAAAAAAATATAGTTAAAATTGTAATTGAGATTATTTCATGACCTACTTGAAACTAACGTGATTGAAACTTCTTTTTTCAAAGTACGAATATGAAAGGTAACTCCAATCTATTATGTGGTTTGCTTATGTTTTATGAAGTTATTGTTATAAACATTTGCAAGGATTTTATTGAGACATTTGAGTATTTTTGTTATAAATGTGTTATTGAATATTTCTACCTTTCATTTCCTTTGTTTTTCAAATAGATAGTTGTTGATCTTTTTTGTAACTTGATATACACTTTTGTTTGATGGGTTTTGAAATGTGGCCTATATATTAGAGAGCCTGCTAAAGGGACTTGCATGATTTCCTTACTAGGAGAATGAAGCGCACACATACTAATGTGGCACACATGTGAAGTTTAAGCTTCCCATTAAGCTGACCCCACCATGTGGATACTATGGCCCAAAATCTGGTTAATCACCCACTCATCAGGGTGTGCTAACTTGTGCAAAAGAAAGGGCAATTAAAAACTCACTAATGATCCACATTCATTGTATATGTGTTGCAAATGTCAGGCCATCTAAATTCTAAACTGTGTGTGACACATGTCAAGCCATTTGAACGGTGGGCCCGCCTGATGAGTGGCTTGTATCAGTTGTGTGACATGTAGGCCCATTCTCATCTCTTTATATTAGAAAGAAACCCGAATCACTGGATTTTCAAGTTGGATCATGTGTTTGAATACAATAGAATTGTGATTATAAGCATTTCTTATATTACAAGAAACTTCATCTTAGATATTTATACAGTTGAAATTTATGAAAGATTGTCATGTCTCTCTCTTTGAAATTCTATTTCCTCTATGGATTTCCACAAAGTAGTCATTCTAACATGATAGTATCCATTCTTGCACTATTTGTTCAATTATGGTAATGCTAATTTCAACTAATGTGCTTAGAAATTCTATTTCCTCTATGGATTTCCACAAAGTAGTCATTCTAACATGATAATATCCATTCTTGCACTAGTTGTTCAATTATGGTAATGCTAATTTCAACTAATGTGCTTATTGTGATACAGATATTCTTCCATCTCCAAAAGCTTCTTGGGAAATCAAATCCAACAGGCAAAAATGATCTATTCTGGACTATTTTGAGGTTCAATGAAAACGATGGTCGTAATCTTAATACATCATCAGATATTGAAGACATGACCAAGCGCAAGCTAACTGATGCACATGTTGTACTGCGTGTCTGTTTTAATCGCATTGCCCAACCTGTCACCAAAACAAATCTCATCAAAGATGTTGTTTTCAGTAAAAAGTAAGACTTAAATTTTTTTTTTCCATAATAAAAATCTTTACTATCATTGTATTCCTATCAATTTTTAAATTATTTATCAGTACTCCCAATTTTCATGTGAGGCTAGTTGTTTGGTGGCCTAGACCGTTGATCTAATGATTGCACTCTCAACAGAGAATATACCTTATCTAGTTTTAATCCCTAGAATATTGGCCTCAATGAGTTTTTTGTGCTCTATTGCCACTGTTGCACTTGTACTTTTTTCTAAGCACAAGATTTGAAGAAAAAACATTAACTTTCACAGCTTGAATTATATATATTCTTTTGAAGTTAAGAAACTCATGGGTTTTTTACAATGTTGTATGTGTTGTTTCTATTAATTATATAAGAGCCTCCTTTGTTTAATGCAGATCAACAATCCCCCATTTGAACTATCAAGGTTTCTATACCATGATCTTAGACAAAGGGAAGAAACCGTTATCCGTGGCAACGTTTAGGTAGAAGCCTCGATAACCATTACTTGGTAGATTTTTATTATTATTATTATTACCATTTTTCTTTTTTACTGGTCTTGTATGTATTGTATAACGAAACATGATTCTACTTTTGATATTTTCTATTCTAGAGTCCGTGGTGACAAGGTAGCAGAAGTGCCCCTAGTGAGTACACGTATTATGGCTCGTCGACGAGGAATGTGCCGCCTTCTTATAAAAAATTTACAGAAGGTAATATTTTGATAGATATTTTAAGTTAATATTTTATGATACGTTTCAATATAAAACATGCATGTGTTAGTAATTTGAGTTATAACATGTCTTCTCTTTCTGCTTTTGTTTTCATTCCACCAATTTTAGAGGCATTAGATGTTGGAAATTGGAGTTTGGAAACTATTTAAATTATATAAAATTAAAATAAGAAAGTTAAAAAACTTATCAATTTGTATAAGTTGAGGCGTGACGTCAGTCACTCGGCTTGAAATCGAATTTGCTCCCCTTGGACAGCGTCCCAAGTGCAACAGGTTTCCAGAACAATCGACCTCTGGAAACCGATTTCAAGCCGAGTGACTCAGTCACGCCTCGACTCAATTCAATAAGTTCTTCTTTCTTAAAAATTTTATTTTCTTTTTTGATTCTCAATTTTAATAGTCTCTTTAATTCAATCATATAATCCAACATTAGATAGCATAGTTTTACTGTCCATCTGCATCTACAGGGAAAATGCTGAGGATATTAACACAAACACAACTATGGAAAGTTTGTGAATTTCCTATTCCACATTAATAGGTGGACCACATGTGTATTGAATGTGGACATCTAGTCAAGTTATTTTAACTGTCTATTTCTATTAGATACATGTGACCCACTTGACGAACACACCGACCTAAATTTTAAGCCTAGAGACATTTGTGGCATTCTGATGCGGGACAATTAACCACTTGCTCTAAAAGCTTGAATTAATAAAGCATGCCGAATCAATCCATTCATCTCATATCCCAATTCCCACATCGCATGGGTTAGGACCTGGACTGAACCCCCTCGTGAGCCCCACATCACACGAGCCACCCACCTCACACGGGTGGGGCCCGCCTCACATGGACTGCCCCCCCCCGCGGAGTGCCTCTGCATCCCACAGGCTACCCCACTCGAGCCCTGTGTGACAATGCCCCTGCATTACATTTCCACCTAACAAACAACCTAGATCTTATTGAGGTACACAGACATTTCAATATTCTTAACATGGCTTGTTCACATACTTGCTAATTTGGCATTGTCTGAGATTATTTCAACACAAACAATGAACAATCATAGCAACTTTGGAGGTTTGCTCACATTGATATCCTTATTTTTATGCAGATTCTTATCGACATGGGCGTACAAAAAATGATATTTCTTGCATCTCCTAAGCATCTACAAAGTTTGATTACGACGTTCGGTTTTTCCGTGGCGACGAATTTCGACAGATTTAAATTGTTGGAATACCCATTCATTGAATTTGATGACACCATAATGTGCCAGAAACTATTGATAGCACCTACAACTTAAAGCAACATAATCAAGACATGTGCAATATTTACACCCTATCCAATAGTTTCCATAACATCTAAGCATGAGATTTCTATTATTTTTTTCATATACAATAAGCTTTATAGCTTTTATTCTTTTGTCAAACATATATATCTTTTATCTTTCATTTGATTTTCATTTGTAATATAACAGCAAGACCATCTTATTACTTGATTTGATTCAATGGTTAAGATTAGTTGACCCACTAGTGGCAAGTTCAGATTAGTGATTACATCCATATCTCTGGTAGGGTGTCTACTTTTCAATGACCAATACACATCTTACTGATACATAATGACCAAACTATATGAAGGAACACATATACAAAATTAGATCAATTGGAAAATCCTGACTTATGTATGCTTGTTGAGTTGCATCATTGGTTCCATGCTAATCATCCATTTGATGGCACCAGTGGATTGTGAAGATTTATCCATTCAAGGTGAGTTTTTGGAATGTGAACCATCTTCAATGGGGCCCACAACTTGGATATTTTGGAATTTGGAATGAGGAGTGTATGTGTGTGAAGTAGCTTTGTGAATGCATTTGGAGCCACCACTAAGCAATTCCTCCCAGGGTGAGCAAGAACTCATCTGTTGAACAAGTCGACACAAATGTGTGTGAATCAAGATCTTATAAAAATGGGGCCCAAAATGGATGGAGAGTGATGCTGACCATTTAATTTTTTGCTACGAAATGGATGAATTAAAGTAAATGCTAAGCCATTCAAGTTTAACAAGCTATAAATCAAATGGTTAGAATTGACCAATCAATTTGATTTTATTAGGTTATGCTCCATCGACGATGGGACCATAACTTGCGTGGTCGGATTGCCATACATGTGTGTCTATAGAAGAACAGAATTTGGACTATTCTATAAAAATGGTATATATATATATATATATATATATATATATATATATATATATATATATATATATATATATATATATATATATATATATAAAAGTAAGTGGGTGAGCTTGCATTGAATCCTTCATGACCAAACTCGTGGATATAGGTTACTAAAAGACTGAGCCATATGACCTGACCCAACCCAATGCAACCCAAAATCCAAAGGCAAAATGCGGGGTATGGTTGCTAATGGACTGAGCCATATGACCTGACCTAACCCAACGCACCCAAAATCCAAAAGCAAAATGCGAGGTCACAACACTCTTTACTGATGTTATGGCCCAATGGAATTACAATTCAATCGGTTGGATGGGCTTGGACTTAGCTATATATTAAAAGATTCTTAGCCCATTTAATAAAAATCATACGAGGCAAAAACCATGATTTTCCTTTCCTTACGGAGTCTGCACCCTTGAGATCAATGGACAATTGATGGTTTGACTCATTTTATGGCTTTGGTCCATCTAGTGAGTGGACTGTCTGATTTTCTCCATAGATGATCTTTATGGTGGGGTACCTTTTTATAGACTCCTTTTTCTGTGTTACATTTTGAAAAGAAATGGTTGTATCTAATCCTATGATCTTTCATTCCATTGATCATTTGATTAAGTATCATTTTAAGCCATTTGCTTGATTGAGTTGCTACTAAAGTGATGTCACCACATTTTGTGGGCCCCACAAGGATGTATGTGTTATATCCGTAACATCCATCCATTTGGAGAGATCATTTTAGTACATGAGAAAAAGAACAAGGCACATCGAAAGCTCAAGTGAACCCCACCACAAATAGTGGGGATTGAACAACTACCCTTAAAAACTTCTTAGGGCTGCGGAAGTTTTTTATCAAGCTGATATTTGTGTTTTTCCTTATTCCATGTCTGTGTTAACTCATAAACATCATGGTGGACCTGGGAAGGTTTCAACTATGGGTGTCACTGTCCCCACTATTTTCTATGCCCTCACGTGCCCCATGTGCCCCTCCCATGGCCCCATGTGGCCTCACATGCCCCGTGTGCCACTCCCACGCCACCGCGTCTCACCCCTCCCAGGCCATCACATGGCCTCGTGTGCCCTTCCCAGGCCATTGCATGACCTCACATGCCCTTAGTTGCCCCTCCCATGCCACCGCGTGGCCTTTGCTACTGCGAGACTTTGTTGCCTCCTTTTTCGTGCTCCTGCCCTAAAATGATATCTCCAAATAGACAGATGCAGTGGATACAACACATACATCATGGTGGGCCCACAAAGTGTGGAGACGTCTTCAGTAGCGAGTTGGCTCCTGTCGAGTTCAGTAGCTAATCTGTGTCCGATGTTGGCTACTGTCGGTCGGGTTCAGTAGCCAATCTGCGTCCGATGAATAGTCCTTGTTACTGACGCAGCTCAAGGGCCAATTAAAGACCCTTCAATTGTTCAATGTTCTGCCTCACCAATCATGTGAGTGATGCCATTGGGCAAGGCTTCAGTGGATCCCCTGAGGATCCTGACTGTGGGGCCCAGCTTGTGTATATGCCTTGCATCCACATCAACCATCCATTTTGACAGCTCATTTCATTAGGTCATGATCCCAAAAATGAAGCAGATTCAAATCTCAGGTGGACCAAGAAATTTTTAATGGGGGATATTCAGTCACCACTGTTTCCTGTGGTGTGGTCCACCTAAGATTTGGATCTACTTCATTTTTGGGATCATGCCCTAAAATCAGCCATCAAAATGGATGGATGGCATTGATATAAGGCACGCACATCATGATGTGCGCGGCCAATGCCATGGCCTCCTTGGAGCAAGTTAGGATATTACCCGGTGGAGGTGAGAAGGTTGACACGCAAGCACTTGGAAAGTGTATATGCTTAAAGAATCATAATACGAGCACTCGAACCTAGAACCTCAATGTTGAAATGCACTGTATTTAACACTAAGCCATTGCATAAACCCAAATTCCAGGACCCACTATTGATAGGATTTCACTCCAAAATCAGGCATATGACTCCTAGAATTCGGACCATCAGACATTTCTCGTTTGAGATAAATTTATGCCAAAAATCAGACGAATTTATGCCTGATATATATCGCATAAAAGTACAATAAACAGAATTTTATATTCAGAGTTCCAATTTTCACATATGTTAATTAACTTGTCCGATCAGGAACCTATTACAAAATTATCAAAATTCTTCTAATGCATGGAAGTCGTTGATCTATTGGTTGACTTCAAGAGCTCCATTGTGGCTTCTTTCTATTGGGATTCACTACAACAGAACAGGGATGGTCTGGGTATCTTTTGCAGGCGCTAGGTAAAACCGGCCGCTGCAAAGGATTGATATAAATGCTTTAAAAAAATTAGGGAAATTGACTGTGCTCGCCTCAAAGTTTAGGCAAATTACCTCGATCACTACGGCACTCCACCTTTTCTCTAAAAGGCCTTCTGACATGCTTTTGAAAATTACGTGGACCAAAATGTCATTATCCTTATTTTAATAGTTGTACGGCTTTCTAGAGAAGAAGTTACGTCATATTTAATGCCAAGAAAGTAATGTATATGAAACCCTTTTTTACTTGCAGGCAAGGACTAAGCTCATGGGACCCATCCTTTTTGTCGTGTCATTTTAGGGCTAGGGCCCAAATATCAACTTTATCCCGCGCTCGTGTGAGCCACATAAAAGAAAATAATGGTGACGATGGAACCTACTATTGAAACTTTTCAGGCTCACCGTGATGTTTGTTAGAAGTGGACATTGCCCAAGTCAGGACTTTTTGAACCCACGCCGAGCTGCCCGACAGGGAAAGACGGAACGAATCTCTCCATTGTTGGCCTTAGGCTATTGTACCCATATAACATGAGAACTACGACCCTTACTACATTACAATCACGATCGTTGCCACATTACAACCACGACCCATGTTATATGGGTCTTGGTTGGCATGTTATATGGATCTAATAAAGACCCATACAATATAATAACCACGACCCATACAACATGACAACCAAACCTATACAATGTGACAACCAAGACCCATATAACATGCTAACCAAGACCCATACAACATGACAACCACAACCCATACAACATGTTAACCAAGACTCATACAACATGACAACCAAACCTATACAACATGACAACCAAGACCCATATAACATACTAACCAAGACCCATACAACATGACAACCACGACCCATATAACATGCTAACCAAGACCCGTATAATATGTTAACCAAGATCCATACAACATCACAACCACGACCCATATAACATGCTAACCAAGACCCATATAACATGTTAACCAAGACCCATACAACTGAAACCCATATAGCATGCTAAATAAGACCCATATAACATGTTAACCAAGACCCATACAACACGCTAACCAAGACCTATATAACATGACAACCAAGACCCATACAACACAACAACCAAGACTTATATAACATGCTAACCAAGACCCATACAACATGACAACCACGACCCATATAACATGCCAACCACGACCCATATAACATGCTAACCAAGACCCATACAACTGAGACCTATATAACATGCTAACCAAGACCCATACAACATGACAACCAAGACCCATACAACATGCTAGACCCATACAACATGACAACCAAGACTCATATAACATGCTAACCAAGACCCATATAACATGGCAACCACGACCCATACAACATACTAACTAAGACCCATACAACATGCTAACAAAGACCCGTATAACATGTTAACCAAGATCCATACAATATGACAATCACGACCCATACAACATGCTAACCAAGACCCATACAACATGACAACCACGACCCATACAACATGTTAACCAAGACCCATACAACATGACAACCAAGACCCATCAACATGACAACTACGACCCATACAACATACTAACCAAGACCCATATAACATGACAACCACGACCCATACAACATGCTAACCAAGACCCATATAACATGACAACCACGACCTATATAACATGCTAACCAAGACCCATACAACATGACAACCACGACCCATATAACATACTAACCAAGACGCATATAACATGACAATCATGACCCATACAACATGTTAACCAAGACCCATACAACATGACAACCAAGACCCATACAACATGCTAACCAAGACCCATATAACATGACAACCAGGACCCATATAACATGCTAACCAAGACCCATACAACATGACTACCAAGATCCATACAACATGTTAGACCCATACAACATGACAACCAAGACCCATACAACATACTAACCAAGACTCATATAACATGACAACCACGGCCCATATAACATACTAACCAAAACCCATACAACATGACTATCAAGATCCATACAACATGTTAGACCCATACAACATGACAACCAAGACCCATACAACATGCTAACCAAGACCCATATAACATGACAATCACGACCCATATAACATGCTAACCAAGACTCATACAACATACTAACCAAGACCCATACAACATGACAACCAAGACCCATATAACTAAGACCCATATAACATGGGTCGTGGTTGTAATGTGGCAACGGTCATGATTGTAATGTAGTAAGGGTCGTAGTTCTCATGTTATATGGGTCGTGGTTGTCATGGGTCGTAGTTATAATGTTATATGGGTCGTGGTTTCTATGTTTTATGGGTCGCGGTTGTTACATTTTCACTTCATTTACTGCCAAATGAAAGGATAACCATTGGTACAATAGCCTGAAGCTAACAATGGGGAGATCCGTTCCGTCCACCCTGTCGGTTAGCTCGGCGTGGGCTCAAAAAGTCCTGGCTTGGGCAATATCCAATTCTAACAAACATCACGGTGAGCCTGGAAAGTTTCAACAGTGGGTTCTATTGTCACCATTATTTTCTATTATGTAACCCACGCGAGCCCTAAATCAGGCTGATATTTGGGCCCTAGCCCTAAAATGACACGGTAAAAAGGATTGACGGCATGGAGTATACATATAAATGTGTCAATGGTCGTGATTGTAATGTAGTAAGGGTCATAGTTCTCATATTATATGGGTCGTAGTTGTCATGGGTTGTAGTTATAATATTATATGGGTCATGGTTCCCATGTTATATGGGTCGCGGTTGTTATATGTTCACTTTCTTTACTGTCAAATGAAAGAATGGTCATTTGTATAATAGCCTGAGGCCAACAATGGGGAGATCCGTTCCGTCCACCCATTCGGCCTGCTCAGCGTGGGCCCAAAAAGACCTGACTTGGGCAATATCCAATTCTAACAAACATCACGGTGAGCCTGAAAAGTTTCAACAGTGGGTTCTATTGTCACCATTATTTTCTATTATGTGACCCATGCGAGCTCTGAATCAGGCCGATATTTGGGCCCTAGCCCTAAAATGACACGGTAAAAAGGATGGATGGCATGGATTATACACATACATCAATATGGGCCCCACAAGTTTAGTCATTTCCCACGTGCAAAAAAGGTTACATACACATCACTTTATTACCATTAAATACTACGTAACTTCTTAGTCCTTAGAAAACTGTGCAACTACTGAACGAAAGTCAGTGGCATTTTCGTCCAAAACAATCTCCAAAAGCTGTCAGAATGCCCTTTAGAGAATATATGGAGTGTCGTGGCGATCGAGGTAATTGACCCAAACTTCGAGATGAGTACGGTCAAGACGAGTACGGTCAATTTTCGGATTAGAAAAAATTACCCTAAGGGTCAGTGCCAATTCCACTCCATGTTTGGCAAAGCTTGGAATTAGAGGATTAGAAAGGATTAGGTGGGATGGAATTTAAAAAACATAATTATCACAAAAATCAGGTAATTCTAAAGCTCAAGTGGACCCACCCCTTGAAAGCAATGGGGATTGGATTGTCCCATGCTTCCATGGGATAAAATTAATGCCATGCTTTGTTGATGATATGGTGGTACATTGAATGGATATAACCACCATCATTTGAAATTACTTAGAATAACACACATGTGTTATATCTAAACCGTTCATTTGTTTTGTAACCTCATTTTATGGCATGGGCCTAAAAATGAAGTAGATCCAAAAGTTATGCCCAAAGGCCCAAAGAAGTTTTCGGTGGGAATGGCAAGTATTCAATCCCCGTTGCTTTCTATGGTGGGATCCACTTGAGCTTTAGATTTACCTGATTTTTTGGCCATGCTCTAAAATAATCTTTATAAATGGGTGGACGGTGTGGATATAGCCCACACATCATGGTAGGACCTACACAAACTTCTCAAACATTGAGTGAAATTGGCACGGGACCCAATGCAATTCCATTTAATGTAATTCCAAGCTTTTCCATTCTTCCCAAACATGGAGTGGAATTGGCTAAGATGAATCCCATCCCACCTAATCCCTTCTAATCCCACTGCCCAAACTGACCCTAACCCTCATTTGACGCATTCCCCTCACCCCATGGTCGACTCTCTCTCTCTCTCTCTCTCTCTCTCTCTCTCTCTCTCCACTCGATCTCCCTCCCTCCCCCTCTCTCTCTCAGCTAGTTGCAACATTTTCGTTTATCCTTCCTTTGATGCAGGTACGCCATTGGATATTCCATTTTCGCATAAAGCACTAGGGCTTCATGTCTCTTCATCTCCTTACTCATTCACTACGTTTTGATGAAGCCTCGATCTGTGGCTGGGATTCCTAAAACCCAAATGCAAGGACTGATTTGAACGTGTGCAGATCTGTTCTCTGGATTTTGCAGCGATTCTGGGTAATGTAGTTGGGTTTTTTTAAATAACCATTTGTTCTCTTTTTCTCTGAATTTTAAGTTTTTGTTTTCTTTTGTTCTCTCTTTTTTTTTTTTTTTGGTCTTATTTGGTTACAAAATTTGGGGCTTCTAATTCCCAATTGGAGGTTTGAATTGTTCTTTTCAGTTTTGCTGAATTTTTAATGTGTTTTTCAAGTCTCTTATCTGGTTTGAAATATGCACGTTAACCATTTGAAGAAATGCTTCAACCAAGGCCCCTTTCAATTCTTTTGAATATTTTAGCTGAGAAGTATATCAATCTTTTGCAGTATGCATGCCATTAGATACTATATTGGTAAATTGTACAAGTGTATGTATGTCTTCACTGGCTCGATCAGGAAATATCCCGTCCAATGTGACATGTGGATGCAATATCTGGTCATTCGTCTGCTGCACCCCAACATTATATAACATGGGCTAATCCAGCCATCGGGTGGACCATTTTACATATGAACGAAGAAATGGACAACTAGAAAATTAAAATTAAAAAAGGATTAATGCTCCCTATTCAACATCCATATGCAGCCCCATCAATGCCCCCACCAACATCGTTTTCAAACCGCTGGGCATACCGATTGAAAACCACCTGATGAATGGTCCAGATCTCGTGCGATAATGTCCCTTTTGGGACCAGCTGGACATTGATTGGTGGAGATAAAGAAGCGAAAGAGAGAGAAGAAAAAAAAAAAAAAAGAGGGACCCACTTGGAAGTTGGAACATTGGGCTTTAAGTCGATAGTGAGTTGTATGAGAATGAGTTGGTTTCTGTTATCTCTGGCGCAAAGGATTGCACGGGAATCGCCTAAGTTGGCAATTGTTAGGTAGCCCCCCTGCATGGATTAAAGGAAAGGTTATCTCTCTAATCTATTAGTCTTATCTATTCAACATGTGATTCTATAAATTATCAATGGCACATGTGTGCATCACACAATTCGGCCACTCCACCCATCAGCCCAATGGTAGTACCCTGGATCAGCCTCTATGAACATGCAGTGGCTGAAGATCAAGCCAGTCCACTCATCAATTGGACAGCATGTATTCGAAATGGATGGACGGCTAGGAAAAGATGACCAATAACAATGGATATTCAAAGTGGTACCAAGTGGTTTCGTTTCTCAAACATGTGTGGTCCACTTCATGAGAGGACTTGGCCTATTTTCTTGGAAAGGACATGCTCAATCTAGGGAGCATATTAGGTGTGGCCCTGACCATGGGGTTAACCTTGACGTATGTATTGTTTGTCCATGCATCCTGGTGTTCTTTGGTTTTTTATACCAGTAGCCCCCAACCCAACTACTCAGTGGGCTTGTTTGGATTATGGCAAAGTTGTGTCACAACTAACAGTCTATTTGCTATTGGAAAACAAATACTCTTTGCATCCTCTTGCATTTGTCAGGGTTTGATGCAATTACAAATTATTTATGTGATATGGCATGGTTCTAAAATACAGTGATTCGATTTGAAAAAAATAATCAATGGACTTATTTTAGTGGTTTTATTAAAATGTTTTAGCATTCTTTCAAACTACAATTTCTTCCATTCATCAAAGTCTAGTTGCCAGGGGAGGATTTAGTTGTAGTCTCTGCCCTCTTTTGTGTTTCATCTCTTGCACATCTTGTGGATTTGAGCTGATTTAAGGTTGGGAATTTACTTTTCTGGTTCCAAGTAGTTGAACAGGTCCAGGATTTCGTGTTTTCAACTAATTTATGTTGATTTGTAGCGGTATTTGTGTTATATAATATTTTTGCTGCTTGCCCTAAATTAACAGGGTTTCAGTTCAGAATTGCATTCCACACAGGGACTTTGATTGATCTAGACGATTCAATCCCCATCTGACTACCTGTCCTTTTGTATTGGCTTGCAAGTGGATGGCTAAAAAACAAATATTGCCAATTGTCCACATCCAACTGGAAAAGCCTATCCAGTTTATGATTGAGATTTATTTTTTTCGCATGCATGCGTGTCCATTATCTATGCACAATCAGCTTGTCAGGTGAACAATCTGGATTTTTTATGGTTTCTGAGGTATTAATTATAATTCAAGATTGGGTTTCTCTTTATGAATAATTTAGTATTGATCAGCTTGTTAGATTTGCCATGCTGAATTAGTAGATTTAATTAGTACAGTTTCTGGTTGATCAGCTGTGTTAGGGAAGAAGTGGTTTGGATGTTTTCGATGAATTTGTAGTGGACAAGCTATTTATTTTGTTCTTCTTTTGTTTGAATCACAAGTTGTAAATTGTTGAAGTTGAAATCTGTTTATAGCAAAATTTCAAAATTCTAGCTGTTAGGCTGAAGTTCAGTTGCAGGTAAATGGAATCAGTTTTTTTTTTTTTTTGTTTTGCGCCTATTTGATTAGTGGGGGATCAGAAGGGATTTATGGAAGTGCACAACATGAACTGCATTTGGTTCAAAATGATTTAGGCCTCAAATGCCCCTTTTGAGGGTGTGTCCAAATGTGCCCTTAGCATTCATAATGGGGAAGTAGCCCTCTAGTTGCAGTTACATTTCTTTCAAATCTATCTTGAAAGCATTCATAATGGGTCCAAGCAGATACTGGTAAACTCATATCCTATATTATTCTTTCACAAATTTGCTATCGTTGACTAGTTTCATTTTCCCTTTAAAAAAATAAAAATAAAAAAATAAAAATAAAAATAAATAAAACCATTGCCTTGTATTGTTTATGAATGTGGATTGCATTTTTTGCTTATGAAGTAAATAGAAGGTTATCTTATTGGCATTTCAAAACTACTTCTTGATGCTGAGAACTAGCGTAATCATTCCATCAATGCTTCTTTTTTTTCATTAATGCTTGTTCCAACAATGAGAGGAACCAATGTAAGTTCAGTACTTGTTTTCCAATAGCAAATTCTAGAAGATCTTGAGTTCCCTGTTGCATGAAATGATGGCCAACAGCTATGCGCATCATTGTCTAGCCATTGACAATAGTTCATGTTATTGCTCAGGTTTTCGTTGTTACTGGATTAAATTGGCAGTGCAGTGTGAGTGACAAGTGGTTTGCTATTGGAGATTCTCTAATTACAATAGTCCTTGGTCAGGTGATTGATCTCCTTGACTAGAATATTAGATAATTTTCTATACCATGAATGAACACAACTTTTAAGAATAGAGTGAGATTGTTGCATATATTAAGCTTTGATTACTTCATTGTGACTAGACAACAAATATATTCCATGCATCCATGATCTGGGTACTCAGGCTCTGATTTTGTGGTGCTGAATAGTGTCAGTGCCAAGCTTCTCAGCCTCTTGTGTGTGTTTCCAACAAGCATGGATGTGAATGAGAAGTGGCACCCAAAGTTTAAATTGATGTGCTGAATTAGTTTCTACTGTTAGTTATGAATTAGAAATGATAAATGTGTGAGTTAGGAACAATTAGTTCCATTTTATCGATTTAGTTTGAGTTGATGTCTTGAATTACTTTCAATTGTTTCAATGTTTTGATATGAATGCATTTTGATGGTATTAGGTGCAAGAAATTCAAAATTTTGTATGTTCTTCTCAAATATTCCATCTCTCTCTCTCTTTTGAATGCTTTGAATGCAGTGTTTATCGGCATCGGCGGCATGTAGGCGTGTACACTAACAAAATTCATATTGATTTTTTGTCTGACTTTGTATTTTGTACTATCTTTATTTGACATTGAGGGGTTATTTTCATCCATCTTTGTTTCAAAATTAAATTCAATGTTATATCGTCTTGCATGTTCTTGGAAGTCTCTCATCAACATAGCATACATCAGTATTGTTCTGGTTATCCAGATTGCTGCTCTGTTGTGTCCCACCATTGATGAACCATGAGAAAGAAAAATCTCTTCGATATCATGTTGTAAGTTTTTTTTGTTGTTGCTAAAAATAGCCTGGTAAGAAGAGAAATATCCCATGGCCCATGTTCAACTGAAAAAAAGTTTATTCTTGGTGGCTAGGCTCTCCATCCACACTGTCACACACAAAAATGATTTGTATTACGTAAGCATGGGTCTCACTTTTCAGAATCAATAACCAGCGACCATTGTACAAAGCCTCAGATCATATCTCCTACAAATCATCTTGTAGTAATATGAATAGAATTTGATGTTTTTTCTTCTGTTGATAATATTCATTAATCAGCAGTAAAGATGAAATCAGTGATTCTAAAATAAAAAAATTCAAAAAGAAGAAAAGTTCACCTTGAAAATATGGAATTCCAAGCTTGTCATTATTTGATATACGCTTTTTACTGAACGAATGCTAATTTTAATTAGATATGATTCAATCTTAGGATCTGTGGTTTCTGTATTATCTGTTATCCAGTACATATCAATATTTTCTTCTTTTACATACCTTCCGGGCTTGAGTATCTGAAGCTAACATGCTTAGCAAGTACTAATGTGAATGAACGTGATATACATTTCATGGAGGACAACTGGGAAAGTCCAGTAGGCTTTTTTTTAATTCGAATTGACTGATTTTTTTTATTTTTTATTTTTTGTTGATTTTGTCTCTTTTCTTAGTATGATCTGGGCTAGATCAATTAAGTATGATTGAGAAGCTTGAGATACAACTTGAATTATAGCATGTACTCATGTTACATTAGATAATAACTGTAAGCTTAAGAGTACCTAGTTGATCTGGAAATTTTCGCATGGTTAGCGGTTCTTATTAGCAAACTCATTTTCCGTCTTCTTCTTTTTTTTTTTTTTTGAAATGTTGAAAGGTTCTTGGAGCTTGGGGATTGGGCTGCGAAATTTTGATGGATAGGATGTAGGTTACACAATTCACATGCTTCTAGCAGGTATCTTAAATCTTTTTATAAATTTTATGTGTTTTGTGGGAGATCTGAGCTGTGAATCAGATAGGATCCATTTGTGAAGATCACCTGGCACAAAAGTCAGGGAGGTTCATTCATCTGGCAGCCACATTGAGGTTAAGTGGATGTATTTTATCTATGTTTAAGTCAACAAAAAAAGAGAGAGAGAGAGAGAGAGAGAGAGAGAGAGAGAGAGAGAGAGTCAATTTTATGTTCAAAACCAAGATTTGCTTGATAGAGGATGGTGAAAAGACACCCAAGTGTCCATCTCTAAGTCCTTTGCTCCTTTCGAACCCTTGGAATATGCATTTTCTAAGATTCCTATAAGCATCGGAAATTCCTCAATTTTTCTGTTAAAATAAACACAGGAAATTCTGTGAAACAAATGAAATATATTTATATTAATTAGCAATTGCTAACTTATGGATGGATGCCTGTTTGTTTGTTTTCATTTGCACATCAATATCAAGCATAAAGACAATAGCATCTTATCATTAATCTTACAATCTCATGTTCAGGTGAGATATGGTTGCCTTGCATGTTTGTGTGCTTATATGCTGTTAACTTGAAATGAAATTGGGTGTATGTGGTGTATACATTTAGTGTTGGGAGGCAAATCATAGGCATTGGAGTTTCCACTTTATCATCGCTTACCAGATTTTTGGATCAGGCTATCTAGGGAAGTTTATGAGGTGACTCATTTAGTGCTGTTCCCACACCACCTTGGGATTTAATTCCGTAGTGATTAGCTCTAAAGATACGGCTTAGATCCGTAGCTACTTGTTTACAAGCACAGAACGGTATTGCTTTGGACTTATACATTTAGCTACGGCTTTTATCTGTAGCATTTAACCATTTTGGTAGTCGTCATGAACTGCATCCAGCACAACCGCTGGTAAAGGCTACTGACCGCCAGCAAAACTTTACTGGCACTTCCTGCCGCCGGTAAAAGTCAATTTCATTGTAGTGTTGGGTCCACTGGTTACTCACAGATCTAAGAACCCATTGACAGCCCTAACTATCAGTGATTAATCATTGCTTGCCTAGTGGCTATTTTGGGTCAAGTCATCGATATTACATAGTTGTAAAACCACTGGAAGGAAAACATTTGGGTCTGTTTGGATTGGAGGAATTCTGATTTCTACTGTGGAAAAAAAAAAAAAACACTTTCTGCCTATTGCAAGAATAAACAAACCAATGGAAAATTGTTTTCGTCAACACAAAAAATAAAATAAAGAATAAAGAATAAAAGAAGAAGGTTGTTTTCTGTTTTCCTCCAAAAAAAAACTTAATAATTATCATTTCCTCACTTTTTGAGAGTTAATTCACTTTTTGACCAATGAACATTCCACATTTCTCTGAAAATCACGGAGATTAAAACAAAACAACCTTTTTAGGATTATTTTCCATTCCTCAAATGTGACATTTTCGTTTTCAAATCTACTTGTTGGCTCCAAGCCAAACAAGATCTAAGAAACTACAAACGTGTTCTCGGTCAAGCCTATTATGGCGATGGTGATGGTGATGTGGAGAATTACTTATCTTTATTTTCTTGCATTTCAATTCAGTTGCAGTATGCCATTTCATAGTACACTTTGCATGGTATGGCATAGCGTGCACCATTAGCATTTATGTTATGTAGCTTCTCATTTTGTATATAGGGTACAAGCGTGATCATGGTACATGGTATTTGTAGGACATCTTATGTTGTAGCATACCACTCATTTCAATCTAGGATTTCAATATCAACCACCATGCCAGTGCAAATCAAGAGCTTGCATCTTCCGCTTGCTCAATGCCCAAATGTTTTTTTCTTTTCAATCTCAATCAACTTTATACAGATTTTTCATTCATTAAGAGCCTTGTACTTCAGTTCCTTATTTCTTCTTAAAAATTGATTCTCCATGCATTTCAGGCGTGTTATTGGAAGCCCAATCATTAAACAACAAAGCCCTTGAGGCCTTCTCAACCGCACTTTCAATCGAACTAGACCACGTTCCTAGCATGGTTTCAATAGTGGTGATACTAAGGAAATTTGGAGGGGAGTTCACTGCCAATTGCCAGAAGCTTTGTAATGAATGCTCTACGATAAGAACCCATGAATCACAATGCGTAGTTGGAACTTGGGTATGTGTCCAAGATGGAAAACTCGCTACAACAAGCCGCTGATTGCTTCCAAGCAACATTCGAGATCAAACAATCATCACCTGTACAGGATTTTGTGAGAACTCTCTTCCCAATTCATTGCATTGGTGAGAACTTGAGTTCTTCATGAGTTTGATTCTCATGCAATAACATATAAAATCCATGCAGCTGTAGAGCTGCTAAACCGAAGGCAGAGGGCTACAAGATATGTATCTGATCGCTGCATCATTTTTCGCAGTGAGCGGGCAGATTTCCCATTTTAAATTTAGGATGTATACAAGTCGTTTGTGTTACTGAGGCCATCTGACTGAAATGCAAGAGGGGAGACTTGAGTTGGAATGGAAATGAATCTTGGGTTTGGTGGTTTGGTCCAACTTCTTTTAAGTATAGCATAAGGCCCCAATCAGAGCCATTCATAATGTGAGTCTCTCACTGGTTTGGCAGGATCTCCCAATCGGTGAAATTTTTGTACCTGAGTAATCCAAGATGGGCCACAATGGAGGATGAATGATTTGGATCAGCCATGGTGAGCACTGGATGCGAAGATGCACTGTGTTTGGTAATTCAGAGTGTTTATCTGATGACCCAATTGAATGTGGAATGCACAAAACATCCACCAAATTGGGTGGCTAGGATCTTCTAATTTAGAAGACTCAAGACCATTCTCCATCTACCTTAAGGCCCAAAACACTGGTCTGGATCCTCCATGCAATGTACCCAAATCCTGTATGGTGATCCAGACCATTCTTTGACGGGCTCCACATGGATGGTCCATTTTGCAACAGATTGTTGATGGGCCACAGTTCAGTGATCCAAACCATTGATTTGATGAGATACAAAGCTCATGGTGGCTGCTTTAAAAATCTTAAAGATAGTGGCTCGATGATAAAACAACAGTTAAAGATAGGGCCCATATTCAAAAGAAAAACAATCGAAGGGTAGAAACATTACAACCTAAGAGTTTGAGCGTCCCCTGGTGAGCGTCGTTGCATAAATGGTATGGATTAATGGAAACGTTGTGATCATAGATCAACGGCTATAGTTCCAGAAGATAACGATGCATAGGAATGTATTGTAGCAAGTCTCTTTTATAACTTGTTGCAATGCCATATCCCAATTATCCAAACCATTTATACAATGATTCTCACTTTGGAGAGTAGATAGACAAGAAATAAAAGCTCCCAATTAGATTATTTCAACCCCATGATAATTTGACTCTTCTACTTTGAATGTGGACTGAAATATTCGGTCTGAAAGTAGGTTTGGGCCATTGAAGATTAAAAAATAAAAAATGAAGAAGAAAAAGAAGAAAAGCAAAATATTTAGAGATGTATCTTATTACAATACGTCTAGGCGTATAGATAAGGAAGGTGTTATGACTTATGATTACAATGGTTTAAAGAGCCTAGCTTGACGCATTATATCAACTTTTGACATGGTTTAAGTTCTTAACAATTAGCATCAAGCCAACGCTACTAGAGAGAAAGCCGCTATAACATGAAAAGGGCTAGTTGGATAACCATGAGTGTATCCACCTTCCCTTAGAAAGGGCTACTTGAAAAAGAGGCTAGAGTACCACTGCAGAGGGGGCTGCGATGGACGTTGGCTATGAAGCGTGGTAAAATATTATAATCTTAATAGTTTAAAGAATTATAGACATCGGTAATGGAGCGTGGTAGAATGTTATAAGCCCAACAGTTTAAAGAGTCTAACTTAACCCATGTCAACAATTCTAAGAATTTTGGTTTATTGGTTAGGTTCTTCTTTAAAGTATGCATGTAAATTTTGAAAGACGGCCTACCCACCAAGTAAACTGGCCTAGATATTGGCCGCAGTGCATCGCTGCAGTAGGCTGTGACCTAATCATCAGGTTGGATAAAGTTGATATTTGTGTTTCTCCTTCATCCGAGCTTGTGTAACCTAATCATCAGGTTGGATGGCAAATATACATTACAACAGGTCTTAAGAATCTTTTAATAGTGGTGTCATTATTTCCACTATTTCCTGTGAATTGGTCCACTTGAGCTTTGGATTTGCCTCATTTTTTTTGTTCATGCCTTGAAACTGCTAAAACGGATGGCATGGATAAAACATATACATCACAATAGGTCCCACAGCTTGGTCTACAGGGTATCCCATAGACCCAGTATCCAGGCCTACCATTGACTCGGATTGGGTAGTGAGCCCTCCACTACTGAACTCTATCTTATGGTGGAAAAGCTCTATTGGCCTACAATGATGTATATGTTTTATCCACGCTGTTTATCTATTTTGTCAACTAATTTTAGGGCATGAGCCGAAAATGAGGCAGATTCAAAGCTCAAGTGGACTATATCCCTTAAAATGAGTTGACAAAATAAATGGATGGCGTGGATGACGGTGGGCCAACAGAGCTTTTCCACCACCGACTTAGGTAGTGGAGGGGTCGCTACCCAATCTGAGTCAGATAAAGACATGCCACACGTACAATCTTTTGTGTGTACGCATGTAGATCACTAAACTCTCGCAATACACCGAAGTTTTGTCTCGATAAAACGCGGGAAAGTCCAAAACGGAGTTTTGAATCGTGACAAAACGAAGGGCTAGTTCCTGCCGTTGGAGGAGATCTGCTCCGTTAGAAGAACGTATGCTAAGAAAATAGAAAGTCCAACGGTCCACATTCAAGGTTTTTTTTAAGGTGAAATGACAGTAATGCCCTCGGCTATCCCTTTCCAAGAAAGTGATGAAATCGAGCATCTTGGAGCTCCACATGGTGTGCGTGTGACATCCAACCCGTCCAACAGGTGTACCACATCATGAACAACAGCCAACCAAAAATCAGGCCGGTATAATCATCATGTGGGCACACAAGAATTAGGTGATTTTTAGACTGTGTATTTTTATTTTTTAATTTGTGGCCCACCGGATGATTGGATCCGCACGGCTTTTGTTCCTGATGGTCATCATAGCACCAGTTGGACGGCCATTTTGATGTATTTTATTATATCCACGCTGTCCATCCGTTTGGCCAGCTCATTTTAGGGCATGATCCAGAAAATACTGCAGATTTAAATCTTAGGTGGACCACACCACTCTAAACGATGATGATTGAACACCCACCATTAAAATTTTCTTAGAGCTACCGGTAGGTTTATTTGCTATCAAACCTATTAATAAGGTCATTGATGGACGGACAACACAAATATCATTGATCCAAAACTTGTATGACCCACAAGAAGTGTTTAATGTTAATCACCACTACTTCATGTGGTGTGATACACCTGAGGTTTGGAGGGCATGGATATAATAAAAAATACATCACGGGCCCCTCAGTCAGGGATCCATCGAAATCCACTCCACACCAGTTGGACTCACAGGTCTCATACCGACTGATTGCCTGCTACAGAATCTAGGTGGGCCCCATTTTGATATTATTGAGAAATCCACCTGCTCATCAATTTTACGAGGTAATGAGAAAGATCCTTAAGCTTAAGTGGGCCACACAACAGGAAACATTGAGGATTAAACATCCACCATTAAAACTGTTGATGTAAAAAATTGGTGACCCTTCCTCGACCTACCACCTGCACAAGGATGAAAACAAAGGAGACCCTAGTTAGAGCCGGGGACCCTCCGTTGCTTAAGTCAGCAATAAGAATACTTAGGAAGGGTGTTGATAAGGGTTTTCTACCTACCTTTGAGCTTGGAGGTTCCTGTTTTCATAGGAATGGGAGGGTCCCAGCGTATAGGAATTCTCTTCCTAATATTTTGGATATTTGATCTCAATTCGTTTTTTGTCTCCATCCGATCTCGAGATTCTCGGGATCGGGGATCCTTTTACGAGATTTTCAAGACAGTGTTTTCGTTTACACCGTGTTTCCCTTGCTCGGCCTTATTCTAACTGACTCTTATAACGAGTCGGTCTGAGCTGGCTTTAAGGATTAAGTTGTTCGCCATCTGTCGGACGAGATAGAGCCGATTCATAAGCGACATCCTTTCTTACTCCGATAGCTGACCTTATAACTGACCCAATTAGGTCGGTTTTATGGTCCATCAAGTGGCTTCTAAGCTGCTGCCTCGTTTACCGAGTTAACTTTATCCATCTTATATGCTTCTCCTATGGCTCACGACTTTATGAGCCTTGGTTAAGGTTCATCCCATGCAATCCGAGCTAAGTCTCTCCTTTAGGCATTTATTTCACTTGCCTCGGCCGGGCTTGTTGCCTCGAATGTACCGAGCCATGTCAGTAGAGTTGGTCTATTCCATAACCGGGTCTCCGAACTTGTCATATTTTTCCCCAACAGTAAGCCTCCTTACTACTTGCGTCGGCTGCATAAACGCTAAGGAGTAAAGAGTTCTGAGTCGGCTTGGGCCAACGACCGATATTATGATGGAGCATTTAATGTTTGTGTGTCAACTTGAACATGCGTCGATTCGTTGATCGAGGCCACACGCGTGAGAAGCTGTCAGAATGCTTCTTCGGCTAATGAGTGTTGGACGCGTGGCAAGAGCGATGTCTCGGTCAGTCTGTGCGTACCACATGTCGGGTGGGGGAGTCGAAACGTCCGTCGATACAACTCCTCCTTAAATGCCCTTACCACATGGCCCGGCTATATAAGGAGGAGCGAGACGCCTTTTTCTCATTTCCGCGCTCTCTCTCTCTCTTCTTCCTTGCTTCCGCTTCCAGTTTCTCCATTTTACACCGTTTTCTTTCCCGTTTTTCGCCTCCTCTTCCTCTGCTTCTTTCTCGATCATCCTTGCTTTCTCCGATGATTTTTAACTCTCTCCCTCCCTTTTATTTTACATTTTAATGGCAATGCATGGTTCTCAGAGCCCCCAGGAAGGAGTTTCTAGCGATGAGGGCGAAGCGAGACATTTCTGAAATGTCTCGGAATCGCCCTCGTTGCTGGCGGAGATGGTTGTTGATGCCAACACTGCCTTCTAGTATTCGTAAAGGGTAACTGGGTCTTCGGCCTAGTGCCCTGCTTCTGTGGGTCCTTCTCGCGGAGGGGCGTCACTGACGACTGCCTCTGACAGACCTAACCCTCTTGAGGAGAAAATGGAGGAAGAGGATGAGGAGATTGAAGGGGCAAGTGAGTTGGTCCCCACACGGAGATCGGCGAGAACTGCTGAGTCAGTGGCCGAGGGGGGAGAGGCAGGAGATGAGCAGAAGGGTCCGGTTCCCTCAGTTTTAATTGAAGTGGACTTGGATAGGATTGGGGATGGGTACCATATCCCGGACCCGGTCATCCTTCCCCTTCTCCTGCCAAGTGAATTGCCAGACCATCCCTCTGCTGGGATGGTTGCAATTTTTCAGGTCGATTTACAATGCGGCTTGCGTCTGCCCCTCCAGAGTATTGCTCAGGATCTGCTTTCCCAACTCCAAATTGCACCTAGGCAGATAGTTCCAAACGGGTGAAGGAACTTATTCGGATATTCGGTGTTGTGGGCTGAGACAGAGCAGCCCCCACTATCTATCGACGAGTTTCTCCATCTGTATCAAGTACGGCCGAATCCGCAGTAGTTCGGCTGGTACTTTTTGAGTGCTTGGCGAAACAAGGGCGGGCCTTTAATTACCAACCCTCCTACTTCCAATAAACACTGGAGAGATAGGTGGTTCTGGGCATATAGCCGTTGGAAGACTGTCGAGCCAGGACTTTTTAAACCTCGCATTCCTAGGGCGTTCTCCCAAGCAGGTGACTCGGCATGCATTTTTTCCTTTATCTCCTTACACTGTTGTATCTTTTGAGTCTGACTAGATGCGTTTCGCAGATATCCCTGCTCGTAGGCCAAAACTTGGAGCCGGCGCCCTAACGCGGATCAAGGATCTGAAGGCGTTGGATCCGGAGGAGCGGTCTTGGAAGACACTTCTCCAGCCCGAACGTCTTCTTCTCGCGGGTTTAGACTCGGACGTGACAGGTAATTTTTGGATGTTTTATTACATTTTCTTCGAATTTTACTTGACTCGTCTTACTTTTTCTGATGCAGATATGGCTGAGGCAAGGCCTATTCTCTGTCCGGCTTCCAAGATGAAGGCCCCTCCGCGGTTGGAGGCTCCGTCTGAGACTCGTCCTTCGAAAAGGCCGAAGGTGGTCTCGAAAGCTAAGGGGCAAGCCTCATCGGCTATCCTGACTGTGATCCCGACCATCATAATCCCCGATTTGGAGGAAGGGGAGGAAGTGGCGGACGCAGTGGCTCCAGAGCCCCAGGTGACCCCTAAGCCAGGACCTGTTGTAAAGCGGGTCCCGGAACAAAGGGAGGAGCAAAGAAGAGAGCCCTCAGGAGGGGAGATGACTCAACAAGAAGCGTTCTTCCAATGGGCTGTGTCGGTGGGCGCTTTCCCATGGGAGCGGGAAAGAATTCACTGCTCTCTTCGAAGCTCCCTAAAGGCGGACTCTCTCTCATACTACTAAGATTCTCCTCGAGGTAAGACTCAGACTTCTCACTTGTCTTGCTGATTTCTTCGATTTCAATCTGACTTTACTTTTTTCTTTTGCAATTCGCTCCTTGTTTGCTCAAGGCTAGCGGGGATCTGGCCGAGGCTCAGAGTTGAGCGGCGGATGCTGAAACAGCTCATTAACAGGCAGCGGAGGCGGAAGCACAACTTGAAGCCACCATGGCTCGAGTCAGCCTATTGTCTGGCAAATTAGGGCTTGCCCGGAAGGCCACCGCGGATGTCAAGGCCGAGTGCGCTCATGTGGCCTCGCTATTGAAAGAGGCCCAGGAAGAGAGTCGGCGAGTTTGCCAGGCTCATGCCTCTTCAGAGGACAAGTTGGCTCGGCTTAAGGCTGAAACTTGGACCGTCATCGAGAAAGCCAAGGAGGAAGCCAGGGACCAGGCCGTGAAGGCCTTTCTTAAATCCCAAGAGTATCTAGAAGAACGGGATCACTTGTATCAGGACGATTACACCAAGTGTATCAGAGTGATGAAGGAAGCTTTCCCCAACTTTGATCTCTCGGGATTTGATGAAGGTGCCTCCGGGTCCGAAGGTCCGAAGGCCGAGCAAGCTGAGTTCGCTGATGCTGCGGCTAGTATCGCGATCGATTCCGAGGCTGCTCCTGAGGCGGCGCCGGAGGTTACCCCGAGTGGTGGTAGCAGCTGAGTCTGAGCCACCTCCTGAGTTAGCTCCTGATGAACCTTGGAGCTTCATTCTGGGTGTTAAGCACTTCAAGCTCACCAAACTTCAATCACTTTAAGCACACCAAGCTTCGAGGCAGGCTCGAGAGCATCTGCAACCGAGGGAGGACATTGCACGTCGCGGCCAACTTTTTTCTCTGCCTTTATCTCTGTTATTTCATCAATGTAATGCTAAAGAAAAATCTAATGTAACTCAATGTAACACTTGTGCTGAATGCATGAATATACTTGGTTTTCTTATTCATTTAACTTAGTTTACATGTCTTTCATTCCTTGTTTAATTGAGTCTTCCTGAGTCTCGAATGCTCAGCAACCAACTTAGGGATAGTAGATCTTTAGGTGCTCGGCATTCCAAGGATGGGGTAGTAATTGCCCGGTGAGGTCTTCCAGCCGATATGTTTCGGGTCAGATGGTGCTTGAGACAACATAGGGGCCTTCCCAGTTGGGTCTTAGTGTGCCCGCACCAACTTCCCTAGTGTTTAGGAACATTTTTTGGAGGACCATGTCTCCCACTCGGAAGCGTCGAATTTTGACTCAGGCATTGAAGAACCGAGCTACTTGACGTTGCCGAGCCATCATTCGTAGCCGAGCTTTTTCCCTTTGTTCTTCCACGAGGTCAAGTCCAAGAGCTAGCAATTCTTCATTGTCTTCTTCATTAAATGAGCTGACTCGGGATGAAGGCAACCCGATCTCAACTAGGGTGACGGCTTCTGATCCATACGCAAGGGAGAAAAGAGTTTCTCCTGTGGCCATTTGAGCAGTGGTTCGGTACGCCCATAGTATTTTAGGAAGCTCTTCGGCCCATGCTCCCTTAGCTCGGTCGAGTTTAGTTTGGAAATGTTGTTTAATGATCTTGTTGACTGCCTCGACTTGTCCATTCGTCTGAGGATGATGGGGGATGAGTAAACATTTCTGATTCTGAGATTATCACACATCTCTTGGTACTGTCTGTTGTCAAACTGCTTCCCATTATCAGTGATAATGGTCCGAGGTATCCCAAACCGGTAAATGATGTTTTTCCATACGAAGTCCATAATCTTCTGTTCGGTTATCCTGGCCAATGGCTCAGCCTCAGCCCATTTTGTGAAGTAGTCTACTACAACGACAGCGAACTTAATCTAGCATTTCCCCAAAGGAAGTAGTCTAATAATATCGATTCCCCACTACACGAAGGGCCAAGGGCCAGCCATCGGGGCTAGTTCCTCAGGGGGTTGTCTCGGAATAGCGGTAAACCGTTGACATTTGTCGCAGCTCCGGACAAACTTTTGAGCATCACGCTGAATAGTTGGATAGTAGTATCCTTGTCGTAAGATCTTATGCGCGAGTGACTGTCCTCCGGAGTGATTTCCACAGATCCCTTCGTGGATCTCTCGTAGCACATACTCGTCCTTATCGGGACTTAGGCACTATAGTAAAGGAGCGAAGAATCCTTTCTTGTACAATACTTCGTTAAGTATGGTGTAACGAGAGGCTCGAATCTTCAGTCGTCGGGCCTTGACACGATCTTTGGGCAGCTTTCCACTGCCGAGATATTGGATGATCGGGTTAAGCCAAGTGGGTTCCGAATCGATTGAATGTACAGTCGAGCTAACCGAGTCGTCGATGCTCGGTTTAGCAACGTACTCAATTGAAATGGACCTGGGTATGTCATCTTCGTCGGCAGAGGCAAGTTTTGCCAATAGATCGGCCTAAGCGTTTTCTGTTCGAATGATCCAAGTCATAATACATAGCCGAAAACCTTCGATCAACTCTTTGGCTTTCTTCATGTATGCTTTCAGCTGCTCTTTTCGTGTTTAATACACATTGGTGACTTGGTTAACGACCAACTACGAGTCACTGAATACGTTAAGATGAGTAACTCCCAAGCTGGCTGCTAATTGGAGGCCGAGCAATAAGGCTTCATATTCCGTTGTATTATTCGAGGCTTGAAATTCAAGTCTTAAGGCATACTACATGTGGGTTTGATCAGGAGTTTCCAAGACAACTCCTGCCTCGCTTACCTTAGAGTTGGATGAGCTATCAACATAAAACTTCTAGGGGATCGGGCCGGGTGATGACTCGGGAGAAGCAGTGAGCTGGTTGGTTGACTCATCCGTAGCCCAGTTACATACTCATCTTGTGGTGTAACTTCGGCTATGAAGTCGGCTACAGCCTGTCCTTTAATTGATACCATAGGCTTGTATTAAATGTCGAATTCACTGAGCTCTATCGCCCATTTCGTCAGTCAGCCGGAAGCTTCTGGTTTCTAGAGGATCTGACGTAGTGGGAGGTCGGTCATAACAACAATAGTGTGAGCTTGAAAATATGACCGAAGTCGTCACGAGGAGACAACTAAGACTAGGGTCACCTTCTCAAGAGACGGATATCTCATTTCTGACGGCAACAATGTTTTACTGACGTAATATACCCACAATTATTTTCCTTCATGCTCGTGTATCAAAGCCGAGTTTATAGCTACATCAAAAACCGCCAGGTATAAGAGTAAAGCTTCCCCAGGCTCGGGTTTCGATAAGACAGGTGGAGATCCGAGGTATGATTTCAACTACTGGAACGCTGTTTCACATTCTTCCATCCATTCCACCGCTTGCCGACCCTTAAGTTGCTTGAAGAACGAGAGGCATTTGTCGGTAGCTCGGGAGAGGAAGTAGTTGAGTGGGCCACTCGTCTAGTCAGCCTTTGTATATCCTTGATCGTTTTTGGAGTTTCCATGTCGAGTAATGCTTTGATTTTCTTTGGGTTCGCCTCGATTCCTCGCTGGCTGACCAGAAATCTGAAAAATTTACCCGAGCCGACCTTAAAGGCACATTTGCTCGAGTTTAACTTTGTTTGGTATTTGCGAAGAATGAGAAACATCTCCTCTAGGTCGGCAATATGATCAGCCGCGTGTATACTTTTGACGAGCATATCATCAATGTATACTTTTATGGTTCGACCGATTTGCCGAGCGAACATTTTATTCACTAACCATTGGTACGTTGCTCCTGCATTCTTTAGACCAAATGGCATCACACAATAACAATAAAGTCTTTTGTCAGTGACAAATGTAGTCTTAGATTTATCAGATTGATGAATTACAATTTGATTGTATCCAGAATAAGCATCCATAAAACTAAGAAGTTCATGTCCCGCCGTACTATCCACCAGCTGATCGATCCTTGGAATAGGGAAGTTGTCCTTTGGGCAGACTTTGTTTAAGTCAGTATAGTCAATACAGACTCGCCACTTCTCATTGGCTTTCTTCACGAGGACGACATTGGCTACCCATTCTGGATAGTAAATCTCCTCGATGAATTTGGCCTTGAGGAGCTTGTTAACCTCTTCCTGATGGCGTGCCTTTCAAGGCCGAGCAGATGTCTCTTTTGTCAGATCTCGAATCGATGTTGAGTCGGTGAGTCATCACCGAGGGATCGATCCCCGGCATGTCTTCATGGCTCCATGCAAATACATCAACGTATCGTCGGAGTAGGGATATTAACTTGTCTTTCAGAGGCGACTGCAGAGACGAGCTAATCTGTACTGTTTCGGACTCATCTGTCCCGAACAACGGTACTGGAATAAGATCTTCTACCGACTGATCTCACTCGTATGTCTCGGCTCGAGGGTCCAACGATTCAATCGTGATTACCTCGGCCGGAGTTTTCACAGCAGTTGTGTGGCAGCGCCGCGAATCCTGTTGATCGCCTTTTATGACTCCTACTCCCGACTCAATCAAAAATTTCATAGAGAGATGGTACATTGATACCACGGCTTGAAGAAGACTCGGAGAGGGTCGGCCGAGTATAACGTTGTAGACCAATGGTTGGTCGACTATCAAGAAGTCGACCAACACCGTTGTCATCTGGTGTGGAGAGTTACCAGCAGTGAGTGGCAATGGGATGAGTCCTTCAGGGAGAGTTCGTCTACCGAAGAATCCGATTAATGGGGTGTGAACTGGCGGTAAAGCCGATCGTTTGACACCCATTTTATCGAATACTTGTGTGAACAATACATCGGCGGACGACCCTATATCGACGAGAATGCGAAATACCTTAGAGTTCGCTATAGTGAGGGGATGACCAATGCGTCATCATGTGGATGATAAATGCCTCGAGCATCCTCATCAATGAACGATATGCAGTATTTTTCCCTTTTTCTTTTCTTTCAAAGGCCGAGCTAGTATCAAGATCTCGGACTCGAGCTAACTAATGCTCCTGACGTGATTTTTCCAAGCATTGTTTGAGTCGCCTCCGCCTCGAGGACCACCGACAATGGTTCGAATTTCCTCCGTATGTCGGTTATCTACCGGGCGTTCTTCAATTCTCTCGACATGTTCTTTGAGACGGCCTTCTCAGTTGAGTTGCTCGATTTCCTCTTTCAAGTGGTAGCAGTCACTTGTATTATGCCCATGATCACGATGGTAATGGCAATACTTGTTTTTGCTCCGTCGGTTCGGATTGCTTCAAAGCCTATCTAGCCAGTTGACGAATTATTACCCTTAATTTCCAATAAAACCTGCTCTTGCGACTTATTAAGAGGGGTATACGTCGAAAACTTACGGTCTAGCCATTTACCCGACTTATGCTCATCACGTGTCCGATCATCTTTACGCTTCTTCCCACTGGCCGAGTCAACTTCTTTTTTGGCTAACTCTTTGGCTGGAGCTTTTGCGTTCTAAGCGGCTTCGCGCAGGTTCCGAGTTTCTTCGGCATCTGCATACTTGTCTGAACGAGCCATGAATTCTGCTAGAATCATCGGTGGATTTTTTTTTCCAAGGACGCCATAAACGGTTTGTCTCTGACGCCTTGCATGATCGAGTTAAGCGTTATTTCGTCTGAATGTTTATGAACCTAGAGTGATTTGAAATTGAAGCGCTTGATATAATCTTTCAATAGCTTTCCCTCTTTTTGTACTATGTTGTTTAGGTGCGCGGGCGGCTTCAACTTTTTCTTCCCACTAATGAAATTGGTGAGGAAAGCATCGCTGAGTTCCGCGAATGAGCTAATGGATTTCAGTTTCAACTGTTTGAACCAAAGCCAAGCTACATCGGCTAAAGTAAAGGAGAAGGCTCGGCACATCACCGCGTCTGAGGCATCGTGCAATTCCATATCCGTCCGAAAAAACTCGATATGCTCGGTTAGATCGGTTTTGCCGATGAAGGGCATAATCTGCGAAAGACAGAACCGTTCTGGTAACCGGGCCTGCATAATTTCCTCTATAAACGGAGAAGTTTTTGTCTCGGGCCTTATTGGATGTGCATTGCGGCCTTGGTTCATGTCAGCGATTTCTTCCCGCACCTCCCTGCTGAAATCTTGGAGGTCGGCTTTCCAGGGTTCATCACTATCGGTCATGCCCTCAATCGGAGGCCTGCTGCGCCTCCTCCGATCTATTTCGTGTCATAGGTCGAAGGCTGGAAGCGGGGCGGTCACTGACTGAGCGGGCGTAGGCTCGAGCGGACCCTGGTGCTGACTCGGCTGAGGTACAGATCGTGGGGCAATAGGCTGAGGGTCGGCGAATTGTTGCGAAACATTCGCTCGGTCGGTATGACATTGAGGCGAAACTTGCTAGTGATGGATCTGCTCCAGCATCTGCCTCATATAGTTCAGATCAATCCTGAGCTCTCGTACTTCCTTGTCTAACCGATCGTTTCCTCGATTCCGCTGATTGTGTCGGGTCGAAACGGAGGTTACTGGACGGGGAGCAGAACCTTGTCGATTATCAGGTTTTATGGTCTGTCAAGTGGCTTCTAAGCTGCTGCCTCGTTTACCGAGTCAACTTTATGCATCTTATATGCTTCTCCTATGGCTCTCTACTTTATGAGTCTCGGTTAAGATTCATCCCCTGCAATCCGAGCTAAGTCTCTCCTTTAAGCATTTAGTTCACTTACCTCGGTCGAGCTTGTTGTCTCGGATGTACCGGGCCATGTCAGTAGAGTTGGTCCAATCTATAACCGGGTCTCCGGACTTGTCATATTTTTCCCCAACAAAAACCTATACCTAAGGTGCAACCATGATATTTATATAGCATCCATATCAAAAGATCCAGGAAGTATATGCGAATTAGTTTAATATATACGAACACCTGCTCCCCTCTCTCACATTCTAGAAGAAAAACAACTCTCTCTCTCTCTCTCTCTCTCTCTCTCTCTCTCTCTGTGGAAGAAGAAGAAAAATCCACCGCTTTCTCTTGTCTCTGCCTGGTATGGTGGCCTCACCTTCGGAGGTTTATGCCTTTTAGATTTTTTATTATTATTTTTTAATTCCCATTCCTTATCTTCACCGTCTCTCAATCTTTCATTTAGTAACTCATGAATTCATTTACGAAGCTTTTTTCCATCCTTATTAATGGCTTGATCAATACAAGCCAACATCTATAGTCATAGGAGACATTGTCATCTAGATCATTTTACGGTATGAGACTAAAAATAAGGTATATCCCAATCTCAAGTGGACCACGTTACAGGAAAACAGTGTTGAATGAACTTCGACCATTAAAAACTTTTTAGGGGCCAAAAAAGTTTTGGATCAATATGATCTTTGTTTTTTCCTTTCATCTAGGTCTGTATGATCTAATCAAACGTATTGGATGTCAACTAAACAGTACAATGGGCCTCAGGAGGATTTTAATGATGGATATCCAATCGCTATTATTTTCCTGTGGTGTGGTCCACCTGAGATTTATATCCCTCTCATTTCTGGAATCAAGCCCTAAAATGATGGGTAAAAATGGATGAAACACATATATCATGGTGTGGCCAAAGAGCACTGACCACGAGCCACCGGCCGGGCTGGTGGCAAGGGAGTAACCTATCCGTTTCCTCTTCCATAGGATGGCTAGCAATGCAGAGATTCGGAGCATTCATCACACCTATGCCAGGAGTGAAGCGGATTGCGTACTGAGTAACTCAGTACGCTTAGCGTACTGAGTAAACCCTGTGGGGCCTAATATCATTCATTAATTTCATCCGCTCCGTTGATCCATTTTACCAGATAATTTTAGGGGTTCATCCCAAAAATGAAGTATATCAAAAACTTGTATTTGTTTTTTCCCTTCATCCATGCCTGTATGATCTTATGAACTGTTTGGATGACAAATAAACACCACTGTGGGCCTTAGGAATGTTTCAATGGTGGAAATCAATATTTCCACCGTTTCCTGTGGTATGGTCCATTTGAGCTTTTGATATTTTTAAATTTTGGTCTCAACTCCTAAAATGATCTGGAAAACCGGATGGACGGCATGGATAAACTACATGCATTCACGGTGGGCCCAACGAAGTTTACTAAGTACGATAAGAGCGAATCCTCCCAGGAGAATGTGTAGTTAGAAAATAGAAAGTCAAAGTCCAACGGTCCAATTCAAGGTTTACTTTCTGTTTTTTAGTTGAAATGACATTAATGCCCTTATCTATCTTTTTCTACGAAAGTAATGAGGTCGAGCACCTTGGAGCCTCACATGATGTGTGTGTGACATCCAAACCGTCCAACAGGTGTATCACATCATAATAAAACAGAAGAACCAAAATTCATGCCTGTACAATAATTATGTGGGCCACACAAGAATTAGGTTGTTTTAGGAGAGTATATATTTTAATTTTGGCCCACCGGATGATTGGAAAGACATGAGTCTTGTTTCTTATGATCTTCATAGACGGATGCACCAGTTGGACGCATTGGGTGCCATACGTGGGTCCACGACAGACAGCTTCGGTGCCATCCAAATCTCAGGTGGACCATACCATATGATACAAAGCTTCTTATGGGCCACAAAAATTTTGGATCAAACTGATATTTTTGTGGTCCCTTCATCAAGGTCTTTTATGACCCTATCAACAGCTTGGATGGCAAATAAACGTTCTGTGGTCCCCCGAGAAAATTTTAATGGTGGGCATTTAATAACCATTGTTTCCTGTTGTGTGGTCCACCTGAGATTTGGATCCGCTTCACTTTTTTATCATGGCCTAAAACGAGCTGTAAAAAAGGATGGACGGCGTGGATGTAAGGCACATGCATCACGGTTGGCGCCGCCATTCGGTGGATCCGGGGATGTAGGGAAGCCGAGTCCTTCCAGGAGTATGCATTGCTTATTTAGAAAGTATAGAAGATAAGGCCATTTCGGTCATTTTATCTCTAAAGAAGGCTATATAATTTCCACCAACTCTCTCACTCTCTCGACAACAACACTCGAGAAGAGAAAAAAACGATAAGTCTCTGTTTCGAAAGAAGAAAGAAGAGAGAAGAGAAACACAAGGTACGGCTCTCTCGTGTCTCTGCATGCATGTGGGCCCCACTTGAGGGCTTGAAAGCGCATGGCCTCATTCACGGCGGGATTGGACCCGTTTCATCACGAACGTTGATCGTGGGGCTGGTGATCAAGATTTCGAATGGCTTGTCCCCCAGCAGTTGGACAGTGGACCGATCGACGGTTGCCAGCCCTACACGTACGTTAGTGATGGGCCCCACCGCAACGTTGGTGTGTATCGGGTGTTGAAATAGAGATGAGATATACTCCTAAATTCAATTGAAATCAGTTTTCTCTGTTTGTGACAAAAAAAAAAAAAAAAAAAAAAAGTCATGTTGCTTTTTACGTGGATGCATGAGGATGTTCATGAATCTTTCCTCAATTTGAGATTTCCTGTAGTCGGAAGCTAGGTATGTGGGACCCACATACGCCCGTGAGAAATCTACTCCGTCCATTAGTTTCTCAACTTGAGACTCTAAAAATCAAGCAGATACACATGTGGGCCACACGACAAGGAAACAGTTAGAATAGAAACGTCAACCGTTGAAAACATTCAAAACTTAGGTTTCTGTACGTTGGTACTAACAGATCGACCACCGTCAAGTCTCCACCCCATACATTACAGTCCAAGCTTACCATTACATCCATAGTGGGGCCCACCGTATGCTCAATCAGTCTAATCCAATAGTCAGATCTAAACTGTTTATCATGTGGGGGAGCACCTAATAGAGGTCTTACACTCTCTTCCTGAAAAAGTAGAGCATCTCTACGCAAGGTATTCTGTTTTTCTTTCTCATTCATGGGTTATAAGGTGTATGAATTCTCTCCAATTGACGATGGCCCACCAGATAAATAGCCCAGATCTTGTGCACGTGTTCCATGCATAAAATTTAGGCCTTTTGTAGTTGGATCTTTCCTTCTTACCTCCCTTGTGTTTTGGAGCTCCGGGACGTAGGATTGGTGGTAATCTCCTATGGTTAGTGCTGGGCATGAGTCGAGTCGGACCGATTTAGGCTGACTCGACTCGATCCAGTTTTAAAATAGGCCTGGCTTGAACTCGACCCGACTGATACCGAGTCCAGCATGCCTGACTCAATCCGAGTCTGGTCTGGCCTGATCCGGACCAAGTCCAATCTGGTCAGAAGTACCGGGTCCGGTCGAGTTGGCGAGGGAGAGTCCGAGAGAGTGGAGAGGAGAGAGAGGAGGGTGATGGTGGTGAGTGGTTACCGGGCTTGGAAGATGAGGGAGGGAGAGAGAGAGTTTGGAATCGAGTTGAGATAGGGTGCGACGAGTAGGGTTAGAGATGATAGAAATTAGTTTACAGACACACACACACACGGTACCCAAAACAGAGTTAAGTCGGGTTTCGGATCAAGTTAAGTCGATCAAGTTTCGGGTCGAGTTACTAGGCAACTCAAACTTGACTCGATTTAAGTTTGGATTGGGCAAAGCCTACTCAGTTCGGACCGACTCACTCATTCGGTTCGGGTCGAGTCAGATTTGAACGAGTTGGACAAGTCGAGTTAGCCAGATTGAGTCATTCCGTGCCCACCTCTACCTATGTTACTAGGCCGTACAAATGGGGTCTAGGACTCTAGGGCCTACTGATCTAGATCGCTAATCTGCTAGGCTCCCCTGTAATTGGAACTGCCCAAAAATAGTATACCTGTTTGGAATATCCTAGCTGTCTGCACTTTCACCTTCTTTATATTCACATGCTGTATTTCTTTCATAGCCGTCTATTTGCATGCTGCAGATCGAATTGTCTGGATTGTTCTATCCATGCGATTTTGGGGTTGTGATGCATTCATGGTGGAGAATATCAGATTGATAGCCTTAACCACTGAACCATGGTTCTGCATTAGGAGGAATCATGCTATCATGAGACCCACAATTCCATACATCTCAGGCTCATGAATTGGTGATCCAGACGGTTTATTATGATGGGCCCTCCATGGTTGGACAATTTACCAGAAATCTTGTAGAATGGAAGATCATGATGCTTTGATCGTTGCCATAAAAATAACTACAACAACCATTCAGATTCAATGCGGAATGTGGACTGTCATGCCCCTTTTGATCATAGATTGGACCCGTCAGATGGACAATCTGGACCATTGAACCATGGGACCCACAAGTGTATAATAGTGCAGCTAGCAAATTAACTGGAGCGAGGTAACTGGTAAGACTTAGTTGATGATGAACATGGGACAATGGGAATTCCATTTATCCCCCATTAGTTAGGTTAGGGCTTAGATGATGATGGGACAGCATTTGCTGCATGGGGCCCACTGATGAGTGGTGCTAATTACAATCTAACCCAGAACATCTGATAGTGTCATGCTTAATTCCTTTCCTGTTGTATCAATTAAACATGAATGCATTTGTTTTCATGTAATTTACATAACATGATTTTTATATTTTCAGGAAGATGGATTCTTTTCTTGATGATGATGAATATGATCAATGGATGATTGAACACATCATAGATAAAGATCGAGTTGACCAGTTGGAGCTTGAACTCCAGGGATTGATTGGCAAACCCCAGAAACCTGTAATGGAATGTGGAGAACCAGAATTAAAGAAAAGAAAGCTTGACTGCAACAACTCGCCTTTGTCTACCGGTGCTTCTTCAGCGGGGCCAACTGATGAGTGGTGCTAATTACAACCAGAACATCTGATAGTGTCATGCTTAATTCATTTCCTGTTGTATCAATTAAACATGAATGCATTTGTTTTCATGTAATTTACATAACGTGATTTTTATATTTTCAGGAAGATGGATTCTTTTCTTGATGATGATGAATATGATCAATGGATGATTGAACACATCATAGATAAAGATCGAGTTGATCAATTGATGAACGAACTCCAGGGATTGATTGGCAAAAGCCCAGAATGTCGAGAACCTGAATGCAACAACTTGCCTTCGTCTTCCGGTGCTTCTTCCGTGGAGAAGGATAGACAAGATCAGCCATCAAGCTACTTGGTTGAACCTCACAAGTTGGAAAGAGATAAACGACAGATTAGACACACTCCTTCAATCAACCTGTCTTCTCTGATAGACACTAACGTGCTGTCGTTGGGGGAGAAAGCACATTACTGGAATAAAAAGGACAACCATGTTATGGCAGAAGGGTGGGTCATGCCAGAAGGAATCAGATGTTCGTGTTGCAAAAATGTGTATTGTGTTTCCAAGTTTGAGGTCCATGTAGGCAGCCGTAGTCATCGGCCTACCGCCAATATCTTCTTGGAAGATGGAAGGTCACTGCTGCAGTGTCAGGCACAAATAAAAAATGGTGATACAGTTAAAGGCTTTGAACAAAATCCACACCCCATAATTCAGAAAATGAAGAGTGATATGAGAGTTGAAGACCTCACAGGGTATCTGCATGAGCATATGGAGAGGGATCAGGCCCACCCCATAATTCAGAAAATGGAGAGTGATATGAGTGTTGAAGGCTTCACAGGGTATCTGCATGAGCATATGGAGAGGAATCAGGCCCACCCCTTAATTCAGAAAACGAAGGTTGACAAAAAGGATTGCAGAGTCACAATTGCAGAAGAAATGAAGAGTAACACCTCATGTTGCAGAGGAAATGGAATATGCCACATTTGTCTCCACCAAGGGGTTGGATTGCTAGTGTGTGAAGGTGAATGCCTGCGCATGTTTCACTTAAGCTGCATTGGTTTAGAGGTATGATCTCAAACTCATGAAATCTTATGATATAATTCTATTTCCACTACAGTTTGGCAATTAAGTTCAAATAGTTGGCTTGATCCCCCAAATCTGCTATATAATTCAACCAGTGTTTGGATGCACTATTGAACTGAATTGAAATAAATTAGTCATGTATAGAGGAAATGGCTGAATCATAATCACCTTAATATTTGTATTGATGGGTTAGATTCCAAATTGTAATTTTATTTCTTTATGGGTGGATTTGGAAGGAAATGCTTATAATTTGAATGCTAATTCCTCATTGTGAATACTAGAAAATGTTGTTATGATTTTTTTTTCCTCTTTATTGGACTAAATTTTCATAATTTCTTTTTATTTTTTAATCCAACCACAGCCTTAATTCATATATTAATACTGAGAATAGAGAAAATTATGGTTTTTTTTCTCACGTTTAACTTTATGTTGGTGCTCATGTAGGGTTTTTCTGGAAGTGTATGGTTCTGCCCATCTTGTGTATGTGGATCATGCGGCGGGGGTGAATATAATAATGATGGCGATCAATTTGTGGAGCGAACAATTGTGTGTTGTGATCAATGCGAACGTAGATGTGGGTTCTTCTCTCTTCTTTTTTCCTATGTGTTGAATGGAAAATTGAAGTCTCCAAAACTAACATTTTCTTTAATTTTCTTTAGATCATGTGGGTTGTCTAAGAGAAAGAGGAGTTGAAGGGCTAGAAAGTTGTCCGAAGGGAAATTGGTTTTGCAAGGAAAAATGTGCGGAGGTACTTCAAAATTTCTCTATGAGAAGTAGAAATATATGCTTTTCCTAATTAATGTTTCACTTACAGTGTGTTTGGATGCACAACTGAATTGAACTGCAAATGTTCAATTCACTCAAAATTGAGTTAATTTCATTACCACTTGAAACTAATGTAATTGCCACTTCTTTTTTAAAAGTAAGAATATGAAAAATAACTCCAATCCAATCATATTCATTTATTGAATTTATTATTTCAATTCATTTCAATAATCCATCCATATGCAGCCATAATTAGTGCTATTAGGTGATTTGTGTTTTATGAAGTTCTTGCTTTACACATTTACAAGAATTTTACTGATACATGAAATATTTTTGTTATAAATGTGTCATTGAATATTTATACCTTTTATTATCCTTCTTTTTCAACTACATAGTTGTTTGGTGGATTTTGAGATGTCACCTATATACTAGACAGTTAAAAACTGACATATGATCCACATTCATGGTACATAAGTGATGCATGTCAAGGCATCTAAAGTCTATAATGCGTGCCGCGCATGTCAAGGAGTTCAAACAGCGGGCCTTCCTAATGGGTGGCTTGTATCTTGTATACTCATCTTTTTATATTAGAAAGAAATCAGAATCATTGAATTTTCAAGTCAAATCATGTGTTTGAATTCAACATATTTGTGATTACAAGCATTTTTTGAAATCCAAGAAACTTTCTCTATATTTATCCCGTTACTAATTTAAGAAAGATTGTCATGTGTCTCTCATTGAAATTCTTTCTCCTCCATGGATTTCCTTAAGAGTGGTCAATTCTAGCATAATAATTCTCGTTCTTGTGCTATTTTTATTTTTTTTTCAGATATGATAATGTTAATTTCTGATAATGTACTTATTGTGATACAGATATACCTCCATCTCCAAAATCTTCTTGGAAAATCAAATCCAACGGACATAGGGGATCTATCGTGGACTATTTTGAGGTCAAATGAAAAGGATGGGCAAGATCTTCACACATCCTCCTATAATGAAGCAATGACTGAGCGCAAGCTTGTGGGTGCACATGCTGTACTGCGCAGTTGTTATCGTCGCATCGTCCAGCCAGTTACCAAGACGAGCCTTATCGAAGATATTGTTTTCAGTAAAGAGTAAGACCTACTTTCCTGCTTTCAATAATAAAAATATATATATTGTCCTTGTAGTCCTATTATATTGTTAGCCATATAGCACGATGCATCTTTGAGGTTGAGGAATCACCAAGTCCCGGTACTCGTCTGCACATGGGGCTAGTTATTCGGTGATCCAGGCTGTTAGGCACTGTCAACAAAGCATATACCTTGGCTTTAATCATTAGCATATTGACCCCAATGAATCTACTACCATTGTTGCATTCCAACATTTAAAAAATAAAATAAAACTGAAGAGTACATTTTCTTAAATTCAAGATTTGAAACATTTAACTTCCACTACTTGCAACTAAATAGAATCTTTTGAAGATTAAGAAGCTCATGGGTTTTCAATGTTGCTCAGTGTCGCTTCTATCAATGATAAACTGAGACTCTTTCCTTAATGCAGATCAAAGCTGCCCTATCAGAACTATCGAGGTTTCTATACCATAATCTTGGACAAAGGGAAGAGACCGATATCCGTGGCAACGTTCAGGTACCTTGGTAACCAGTATTTGAACCTTTTCCTTCTTTTTTTCACTCTTGTATGTGTTGTATAACAAAACGTTATTCTACTTTTGGCACATTTCTATTCTAGGGTCCATGGTGACAAGGTAGCAGAAGTGCCTCTATTGGCTACACGTGTTATGTTGCGCCGACGAGGAATGGCACGTCTTCTCATGAACAATTTACAAAAGGTAAGATTTTCAGTATATATAGATATACAGCTAGATATTGTGTGTTGATATGTTTTAACTTGTGTGAATAATTTTCATTCAACCCATTGATTAGAGGCATAAGAGATAACATAGTTTTACCTATCCATCTGCGTGTTTGAGGAAAAAGTTGAGGATATTGACACAATTGTGAGTATAGCAAGTCTGTGAATTTCATGTCCCGATATCACTCTATTCCGCACCAGGTAGGACACATGTATACGTTGAATGTGGATATCTGGTCAAGTTAGTTTAACAGTCCATTTCTATTAGTATACATGTGGCCCACTTTACGGACAAACCGAGCCAAATTTTAAGCCATGGGGTCATATATGGTGTTCCCACTTGCTGAACAGCCTAGATATTGCTTGAATGCCACAAAGAGGATTCAATATCCTTCATGGTTCCTTCATATGCTTGTTCTTTTTTTAGTTAGCTTGTTAGTACACCCAGGGTCAGTTCACACTTCACTGTTAGCCACCCCCACTAGGAAGCGATACCAAGACCTCAGTGTTGAAACGAGGTATCTTTCCCTCAGCCGACCACTTGAGCTATGGATCAAGGTGTAGTTCCTTCATATGCTTGCTCATGTGGGCAATGTCTGAGATTATTTCAATACAAACAATGAAATACCATGGCAATTATGGAGACTTGCTCACATTGTTCTACTTGCTTTTTATGCAGATTCTTTCCGACATGGGTGTACAAAAATTGATATTGCCTATAGCCCCTAAGTTTCTACAGAGTTGGACTACGTCGTATGGTTTTTCCAAGGTAACAAATTCAGACAGATTTGAGCTATTGGAGTGCCCTTTCATAGACTCTAATGACACTATAATGTGCCAGAAAATATTGATAACACCTGCAATTTAAAGTGGTGGAAGCAAGACAGGTGCAATATTTATACATCTATACATAGTTTCCATAACATGCAATGTATGAAATTTCTATTTTTTTATTGTATACAAAAAGCTCCATAGCTCTTATTCTTTATCTAATATAAATAAATATAATTGTAAAGTTCTTACAAGAGGCACCTATAACAGCAAGACAATACATATTACTTGGTTTGATACAACAGTCAAGATTGTTGTAAGTGTTTTTTGGGTATGGGCTATTCTTGATTGGCCCACTAGTGGCTAAGTCAGAATAGCGATTCCAATCCACATTAGTGATAGGATGTTTACCTTTCAATGACCAATACACTTTGGTGGTACATATGATATACAATAACTTCAAACCAAACAATATGGAGAGCACAAATACAAAATTAGATAAATTGGAAAATGTCTGTGTGCTTGTTGAGTTGCGTCATTGATCATCCATTTGATGGCACCAATTAGACAGTGAGGATCATCTATTCAAGGTTTTTGAATATGGCTCACCTTTAAATAAGGCTTGCCACTTGGACAGTTCGGAATTTGTAATGAGGTGTGTGTGCATGTGAATGTGTAAAGTGGCTTTGTAAATGCAGAGAGGGACACTATCAAGCAGGGTGAACAACAACTCATTTATCGAAGTAGTCGACACAAATGTTTGTAAATCTAGACCTTCCAAAAAATGGGACCCACAATGGATGGAGCAAATTCCAAATCAGTATTGACTACATTACATGATGCTGACCATTTAACTTATGGCTATGAAATGGATGAATGAAAATAAATGCTAAGCCATCCAAGTTTTACAGGCAAAATGGGATGGTCAGGCTTAACGAGTGTGGACCATGCCATAGGAAGTAGTGGTGTTAGTGACACCCCCAATGGAAACCTTCCTAGGAGCTACCTTGATGTTTATTTGCCATAATTCCAAAACTTTTGTGGCTCCCAATAAGTTTTTAATGGTGGGCGTTCAATTCCAACTGCATGGTCTAGTTGAGCCTTGAATCTGCCTTGTTTTGGGGTTCATACCCTAAAATAATCTGCCAAAACGGATGGACTGCATGGATAAAACCCATGCATCACGGTGGGCCCCAAAGAGCCCACCCCGGATGGATTATCATCCGGGGTCGGGACGCAATCTGCTTCCATGAATAAGGGCAATTAAAATAAAATTTGTAATGGCTCACTTTCAACTAACTCAATCTATGGTGAGGATCATTTTTAATGACATGTGAGGAATGATGCAGGCTACATGCAGCACACAATGTCAGTGATGTATGCAGCCCATAGCATACGGCATGAAAGCCTACACCCAAAATGCTGCTTGGACAGTATCCCTGTATTTCCCATCCCTCAGATCCAAGATTCTGTAAGGAGGGCGGCAAAGGGCCAGGCTATGCCCGAGCCCAGCCTGACACTGTTTCACTCGGAGGGTAAGCAGATCCAAGGCAATAGAAAGGAAAGAAGAACAACAATTATCCAATGATAATTTCCACCAGAATTAACGAAACAGGGATTTCAATTTTGAATCCTTGTTTAGGTAGCAAGTGGAATTCTCATATTTCTCCCACGACACTCACCTTGTGTCAAAAATCTAAATTATGGAAAAGTGTAATGATTGTTTGGTAGAATCCACATTGTCTTTGCAAGGTGTCCTCAAATACGTACCAACATATTGCAATGGATACATCGGGACTTTGGCCTTTGAATCTGGATCATCTTCCAATGATGTAAACGGTTATTCGATGTGTCTCACCAATGTGTATTTATGGTGGATAAACAACAAATAAAATGTCTGAAATTCAAGTGTTTCAACTGTTTGAAATTTGGACCATTTGATTTAAAAGTTGACAGTCACCATCTGTATGATCAAAGCCTTGAAATATTAAACCTTGGAGATGTTTAGGGCACTCCCATCTATGGGAAGCCCCATCATATAATTGGTTTGGGTCACTGGAAAGAATCCAATTTCAGTGGCTGAGATAACCACGTATCATATTGCAATACATTGGGATGGATTCAAACAAACCTCTTTCTTTGCTATTCAAACAAAAGACAAATTTGTCACATCAAAGGAAAACCCTTTTCCTTTTTTACATGGTGTGGCATGGAATCCATAGTTCCAAACATGACCTCAAGGATCCAATGGACTATGACAGAATTAGATCCACAGACAAAATGAAATGGTGGGGCAAGGAGGAGAAGAGACGGTTCCAAGTGCAGTCTCTTGGCGGTTAAGTGGGAGAGGGGAAAGAATGGAAGAAGTGTTTCAACAAGAGTGATTTAGTTGAGTGTGAGCCATTAAAATTTTCAATTCAATGGTCCACATTCATCTACAAAATTAATTGCAAGAATCATCCATTCACATGACAAAATCCATGTTCATTTAGCAAGCAATCAAGGTTGTACGACAGCACTGTCAAGCTGCACTAAGGCCCAACCCAAGCAAGACAAAACAAACCCACATAAGGTCTACAATAATCCCATATTTAAATAAATAAAACATGGTTAGGCATACTAAAACTGTGAACATCTAAAATTACCAAAACTGATGAGGCACATACCAAAACTGATGTCACGAGAGAACTCGAGACAATAACAACTCAATCAGGCTCCAACTACTTCTGTTTCCCCTTCCATCGTAGTGTCTTCATCTGGTCTATACCTTCACCCCCACATCCTCCGAGTAATCGCCGTGGACCTGCAAAAGCACTAGTAGTATTAGAAATTTCAGGTATCAGTGGACCTGCCAGCTTGGCAATACCGATAACACTAGTAGTATTAGAAATTTCAGGTATCAGTGATATGTCGCTAAGTGTTCGCCAATGTTTCAATATCACCTATGTCGATATCACCAATGTTTTCGGCTATGTGAATTCCAAGTGCCGCTTGTATCACCAATATATTGGTGATATTTTGATAATATCGCCAATGTATCAATATTGCCAAAATTTTGTTTATTAAAAGAAATTCCATTTCAAAATTCTTTTTATGGGTCCATGGTTGTATGACGAAATGCAAGTTTGTATATGTATGCATGCATGGATGGATGAATGGATCAAGGAAGTATGTGTGTATGCATGCATGGATGGATGGATGGATGTATACATGTGTCTATGAATGCATGCATGAATGGATGGATGGATATTCATGTGTTTGTGTATATATCGATATTGTCGAAATTTTGTTTATTAAAAGAAATTCCATTTCAAATTTTTTGTATGGGTTCATGGTTGTATGACGAAATGCAAGTTTGTATATGTATGCATGAGTGGATGGATGAATGGATCGGGGATGTATGTGTGTATGTTTGTATGAATGGATGGATGGATGAAAGGATGGTTGGATGGATGGATGTATATATAGATGTGTCTATGAATGCATGCATGGATGGATGGATCATGTATTTGTGTATATATGTATTTTTCATTGTATGTATGTAAAGCATGCATGGATGGTTGGATGGATCATGCATTGTTTGTATGTATGTATGTGCATGCATGGATGGATCCACCATTTTCCTCATGTTTCCTCATGTATACATGTGTCTATGAATGCATGCATGAATGGATGGATGGATATTCATGTATTTGTGTGTATATCGATATTGTCGAAATTTTGTTTATTAAAAGAAATTCCATTTCAAATTTTTTGTATGGGTTCATGGTTGTATGACGAAATGCAAGTTTGTATATGTATGCATGCGTAGATGGATGAATGGATCGGGGATGTATGTGTGTATGTCTGTATGCATGGACGGATGGATGAAAGGATGGTTGGATGGATGGATGGATGGATGTATGTATAGATGTGTCTATGAATGCATGCATGAATGGGTGGATGGATGGATCATGTATTTGTGTATATATGTATTTTTCATTGTATGTATGTAAAGCGTGCATGGATGGTTGGATGGATCATGCATTGTTTGTATGTATGTATGTGCATGCATGGATGGATCCACCATTTTCCTCATGTTTCCCTATCAACGATACAAGTTTTTAGGCACCCATTAAATGGAAACTTATTATTTGTTTCCTAAATATGCAAATTTGCAACTTTTTAGCTATTATTTGATTATAAATATGTAAATATGTATATTTTAGCATCTTCCAAAGTATCATTGAAAAATTCCACCATTTTACTCTATGTTTCCCTGAGTCAGCGTTACATGCTTTTAGGCCCCCATTAAAGGAAAACTTAGTATGTATGTGTCTTCCTTTTTTACAATTATTTGATTCCTAAATATGCAAATATGTGTCTTAGCACCTCCTAAAGTTTCATTGAGAAATTCCACCATTTTTCCAATATTTCCTAAACATTTCCCTCAATCAACAATATATTTTCAGGTGTCGACGATATCAATACATGTAACGATACAGATATGGCAAACATTAATGATAACCAGGTTAGGAGAGGCTGCAAAGATACACTCAAGAGGGCCAAGGGTTTTCTTTAGGAACACATGCCAATGTCGTACACATGCCCCACCCAAGATCATACCAGTCCAAAATTGGGCAAGTTCATGATAATCAGGTATAAGAGATGTTGCAGAGATCCATAAAAAGGGGGTTGAGGGTTTTCTCTAGGAACATAGGCATCAGGTGGAAAGGCCACAAATGTACAAGAAAAACACTTGGCTAGGAGAAAAGTAAGTACCAGTGGTCCAAAATCAACGTGCACTTGCACCCACATGGGCTTCCAAGGAATATTAGGGGGTGTTTGGCCAGTTGTATTGGATGAGATTAGGTGGGATGGTATTAAAAAAAAAAAATGTAATTATTACATATGACAGAGATTGTCCCCTAATACTATGGGATACAATAGGACAAGCATAACTCCATGCAATGTTTATGTCATAGTGGCATTCGCTCTTTGGTTTGTTGTCCATTGAATAGATATACCCATCATCATTCGGAACCATTGAGAATAACATATATGTGTTATATCTACACCATTCATCTATTTTGCAACCTCATTTTATAGCACAGGCCTAAAAATGAGGCAGATCCAGACCTTAAATGGACCACAACGCAGAAAGCACTGGGAACAATGATGCCCACCGTTGAAATTTTCCTAGGGTCCATTGTGATGTTTATTTGCCATCGAATCTATTCATAAGGTTTAAAAGACATGGATGAAGGGAAAACACAAATATCAACTTCACCTAAAACTTATGTGGCCCCAAAGAAGTTTTTAATGGTAGGCTTTCAATCCCCACTGCTTTTTGTGGTGGGGTCCACTTTAGCTTTGGATCTACATGATTTTTGGGCCCATGCTCTAAAATGATCTCAAAAAATGGGTGGACAGCATGGATATAGTCCACACATCATGGTAGGACCTACACAACTTCCTAACATCAACAAGATTTTTCAATTTTTTCAAAATAGCATGAGGGAAGCAAAATAGCTAAAGTGCGGACCAAATGCAATTTCATCTAATCTAATTCCAACTTTTCCCATTATCCCCAAATATTGGGTGGAATTGGCACGGGAACAAATGCAATTCCATCCCGCCTAGTCCCATCTAATACCATGCGCCAAACGCCCCCTTAGAGTCTTAGCTATTCACAGAATGGATGAATCTGGCACTTGTATATATATAAAAGGTTCTATGCGGTCGAGCTCATGGGAACTTCACATGAGGTCGAGCTGTGTGGGCCCCACCACGATGTATGTCGAACATCAACACCGTGCATTTGATAGATCCCCTTGAAATTATGGGATATCCCAAAAATCAGCCGTATACGGAACTCAGGTGGGCCATACCATCTAAAATCATGTGAAGACATGCCTAAAACATATAAAAGCACTTGGTGGGGCCCACCTGAAATTTGGATGCGCCTAAAACTTGGTCTGGATTTGTGAACCACATCTCGGTGGGGCCAACAAATGATTATGAATGTTTTAATGGAGGGGAACCCCTCTCAACTTTTGTATGTGGTGTGGCTCACACAAGTCACGGATTGACTTGATTTTTAAGCCTCAGGCACACCATGATGTATGTCGAACATCAACACCGTGCATTTGATGGGTCCCCTCGTAATTATAGGATATCCCAAAAATCAACCGTATAAGGAACTCAGGTGGGCCATACCATCTAAAATCATGTGAAGACATGCCTAAAACATATAAAAGCACATAGTGGGGCCCACCTAAAATTTGGATGCATCTGAAACTTGGTCTGACCCCTCATCCCCAAAAAATGATTATGAATGTTTTAATGGAGGATAACCCCCTCAACTTTTGTATGTGGTGTGGCCCACACAAGTCACGGATTGACTTGATTTTTAAGCCCTGGGCCCACCATGGAATGGTGCATCTGACTGATGGGGTAAATGTTCGACATACATCATGGTGGGGCCCACACAGCTCGACCTCATGAGGAGCTCCCATGAGCTCGACCGTATAGAACCTATATATATATAGGGAAAAGGTACTATGCGCTCGAGCTCACGATAAGCTTATCGTGAGGTCGAGCTGTGTGGACCCCACCGTGATGCGTGTCCACCATCAACACCGTGCATTTGATGGGTACCCTTTAAATTATGGGATATCCCAAAAATCAGCCGTATACGGAACTCAGGTGGGCCATACCATCTAAAATTATGTGAAGACACCGTTAAAACATATAAAAGCACTTGGTGGGGCCCACCTGAGTTTTGCATGCACCGAAACTTGGTCTGAACCCTCATTCAAGTGGGACACACATAATGGATGGGCTGGATTTGCAAACCACATCTCGGTGGGCCCTCAAAAATGGTTATGAATGTTTTAATGGTGTACGGCCCCTTTCCACTTCTGCATGTGGTGTGGCCCACACAAGTCACGGATTGACTTGATTTTGGGGACCTAGGCCCACGATGGAATGGTGCATCTAACTGATGGGGTAGATGTTCTAAATGCATCACGGTGGGGCCCACACAGCTCGACCTCATGGGACGGACCCTTGAGCTCGAGCACATAGTACCTTTTCCCATATATATATATATATATATATATATATACACACACACAATGCGCTCGAGCTCACGATAAGCTCCCATGAGGTCGAGCTGTGTGGGCCCCACCGTGATGCGTGTCGACCATCAACATCGTGCATTTGATGGGTCCCCTTTAAATTATGGGATATCCCAAAAATCAGCCGTATACGGAACTCAGGTGGGCCATACCATCTAAAATCATGTGAAGACATGCCAAAAACATATAAAAGCACTTGGTGGGGCCCACCCGAGTTTTAAATCTTCTTTGAAACTTGGTGCGAACCCTCATCCATAAGTGGGACACACATAATGGCCCTCAAAAATGGTTATGAATGTTTTGATGGTGACGCCCCCCTCTCCACTTACGTATGTGGTTGGCAAACCACATCGGATTGACTTGATTTTTGATACCTGGGCCTCAAGATGGAATGGTTATGAATGTAGATTTGATGGTGCACGGCCCCATGGGACGGACTCCGTGAGCTCGATATATATGTGGAAATGTGGCCACACAAGTCCGGTCCCATTGACTTGATTTTGATACCGTGATAGGAACATCTACCCCACGATGGAATGGTGCATCGTCAACCGTGACTGATGGGGTAGATGTTGAAACGCATCACATTCATGGCCCACGAGATGTGGTTTCTCAAATCCACCTCCATGTGTCCCACTTGGATGAGGGTTCAGACCAAGTTTTAGGGGCATGAAAAATACATTTCGGTGGGCCCTCAAAAATGGTTATGAATGTTTTAATGGTGCATAGCCCCTTTCCCATATATATCGCATGTGGTGTGGCCCACACAAGTCACGGATTGACTTGATTTTTGAGACCTAAGCCCACGATGGAATGGTGCATCTAAGCGATGGGGTAGATGTTTTGAAAGCATCATGGTGGGGCCCATCATGATCGCCATTCCATGGGAGCTTAAAATCGGCTCGGCGTCAATGTGACTTTTGTGTATATATATATATATATATATATACAGGAAAGGTACAATGCACCATTAAAACATTTTAACCATGAGGTTTTGTGGGCCCACCATGATGTGATGACCATCAACACCGTTCATTTGATGGGTACCCTTTAAATTATGGGATATCCCAAAAATCACCGTATCTGAACTCGGGTGGGCCATACCATCTACAATTGTGTGAAAACACCATTAAAACATATAAAAGCACTTGGTGGGGCCACACTGAGTTTTGCATGCGCCTTTGAAACTTGGTTCGAACCCTCATTCAAGTGGGACACACATAATGGATGGTGGATTTGCAAAATACATTTCGGTGGGCCCTCAAAAATGGTTATGAATGTTTTAATGGTGCACGGCCCCTCCCCACTTCTGTATGTGGTGTGGCCCACACAAGTCACGGATTGACTTGATTTTTGAGACTTAGGCTCACGATGGAATCGTGCATCTAACCGATGGGGTAGATGTTCGAAACACATCACAGTGGGGCCCACACAACTCGACCTCATGGGGCGTTAAAATCAACTAGAGCGCATTGTACCTTTTCCCTATATATATATATATATATATGTGTGTGTGTGTGTGTGTGTGTGTGTGTGTGTGTGTGGGAAAAGGTACTATGCGCTCGAGCTCACGCTTATCGTGAGGTCGAGCTGTGTGGGCCCCACCGTGATGCGTGTCCACCATCAACACCGTGCATTTGATGGGTACCCTTTAAATTATGGGACATCCCAAAAATCAGCCGTATACGGAACTCAGGGGGGCCATACCATCTAAAATTATGTGAAGACACCGTTAAAACATATAAAAGCACTTGGTGGGGCCCACCTGAGTTTTTCATGCGCTTGAAACTTGGTCTGAACCCTCATTCAAGTGGGACACATATAATGGATGGGCTGGATTTGCAAACCACATCTCGGTGGCCCTCAAAAATGGTTATGAATGTTTTAATGGTGTACAGCCCCTCTCCACTTCTGTATGTGGTGTGGCCCACACAAGTCACGGATTGACTTGATTTTTGGGACCTATGCCCACGATGGAATGGTGCATCTAACTGATGGGGTAGATTTTCGAAACGCATCACGGTGTGGCCCACACAGCTCGACCTCATGGGACGGACCCGTGAGGTCGAGCCATAGTACCTTTTCCCTATATATATATATACATATATATATATATAGAGAGAGAGAGAGAGAGAGAGAGAGAGAGAGAGATGCTCACACACAACTAGTTGGACCATTGAAATTGGTCCAACTAGCTGTGCATTAAATAACATGAATATTTTTCTTTATTTACATATAATGCCCACTCATGAGAGAGTATATAACATCGAGTCTTATACGGGTACAACAAGAATGTGCTAAAGATCAACACCGTTCATCAAATATGATATACTAATTAAATTTTATTTGCAAAAAAAATAGTAAATAAACCTCATCATTGAATACATATATGAAAATTAAATTTGAACCGTAAGAATGGATTTTTAACAACTTACTTTTCTAGTATAAATATATCGTACTATTGATTATAGAAATAATATTTTATGTCATTCACATGCTTACAAAGAACCTTACCTAATCAACGGACTAGATGTTTTACACATGTGATGCATTAATCAAATACATCACATATGTACTGCTTGTCTCCTCATCCTATTTTCTACCGGAAAAAGACTCTTCCTCCTCTCCATCTCTCTTCATTTAATGTTATCTCTTCTCAATTAATGTCATCTCTACCCCAATACTATAGGAAGCTAGGTGGAGCCCACTATAACGTTTGTGATAAATCTGTCGCATCCATCAGTTTTTCTATATTATATTAGGACATGGGCTCGAAAATAAGGCATATCAAAGGATCAAGTGGACCACACCACATGAGTAGTAGATATTTATAGCCTACCGTTGAGAACCTGTTGGGGGCCACGAAAATTTTAGATCAAGCTGATATTTATGTTTTCCCTTCTTACAAGTCTATGTGACCTTGTGAACAGGTTGGATGGCAAATAAACATGGCGGTTGGTCTTGGGAAGTTTTCAACGGTTAGAGTTCAATCCCCAGTACTTCATGTGATGTGGTCTAATTGAGCATCCAATCTACTTTTTTTTTAATTTTCTTTTGGATCATGGGATAAAATGATCGGTCAAAATAGATGAACGGTGTTGATAAAATATATAGAACACGTTGGGCCCAGAGAGCCTCTGACACGACCATTCTTCTTAGATCGGTCCGGTGAGGTAATACCCAATCCGCACCCTCTTTTACGCTTCTTTCCATATGAGAGTGCATTAGGTGTCGCCGGGTAATGAGTGAGTGTTACCTTAACCGTATGGGGCCCATCTTGATGAATGTATTGTATATCTATGCTGTCCATCCATTCTTTCATCGCATTTTATCTTGATGCCGAAACTTAAGAAGATCCAAACCTAAAGTGGACTACACCACTAGAAACAATGGTGATTGACCATTAAAAACTTACTGTGGGCCGTAAAGTTTTAGATTAAGTTGAACTTTGTATTTTTCCTTCATCCAGGTCTATCTGACCTTATCAAAAGGTTAGATGGAAAATAAACATTGCAGTGGGTCATAGGTGGTACCTAAGTAGTTTTTTACGGTGAGCATTAAATAATGAGAACAAGTCCTAAAGTGATCAATAAAAACTGGAGGACAGGGTGGATGTATAGCACATTCATCAAGGTGGGCCCCATTGTCAAGGTAACATCTAATCCACCCCCCTTTGAAAACACTCTGGAAGAGTACCGATGCACCGGAGACTATCAAATGTTATACCAGATCATGGTAGGACGGGCCACAAAAGTTTTGGATCATGCTAATATTTTTGTATTTTCAATTCAATATGTAGTTTTTCCTATTGCGTGGCTACTAGAGTTTTGGATTTGTTTTATTTTTAGACCCAAGTCCTAACACGATCCAGAAAAACTGATGGACGGAATAGATTTATCACAAATTTCATAGTGGGCCCACTAGCTTCCTATGGCCGGAAGTGGCGGAAGGTTAAGAGGCAATTTACGTTTGCCAGCGGCAGAGAGGGAGAGAAGCATTAAATGCGGTGAGAGGAAGGAGGAACAGGTTTGTTTCCAAAAAAAAAAAATGTGAGATAACCATGTAAGGTGTGCAGTGTGACGGGTTTGGATAATGTATCCAATCCGTTAATCAAATAGAGTTCATTGTACGTATATGAAAGGTATAAAAAATATATATTTCTTATCAATAGTACATAATATTTTTATACAAGAAAAGTGGCTGTTAAAAAACCCATTCCAATAATTTAGTTTCAACTTACATGTGTGGATTCAACTATAAAGTCCATTTATAAATTTTTTGGCAGATAAAATTTAATTAGTGTGCCATGTTTGATAAACGAGCTAGATCTTTGACACGTATTCCCAGCATACCCATGTAACAATTGATGTCACGTGGCCGTTCATATTTAGGCATTACATATAGATAAAAAGAGATATTTATGTAATTTAATGCACAGCTAGTTGGACCAATTATATATATATAGGGGTGCGAAAATGCATGTCTACCTCCGTGAGCTTCCCAAGATCGAATTTTGGGGGCTTCAAGATCTTCACTTTACGGATAAATACATTCTGGAGTGGGTAGATACTTGAGGTTGCTTTCTCAATCTCTTTCCCAATGACCTCAGGAATGAAATTCTGTACTAGTTCCTTTAGGTCACAAGAGGCAGCTTGATTGACCATTGTCTCTCTCATTTTATAGCGGATCTGAAAATAAGAAATGAATTGAAACAAATTTTAAGATATGGTATGAGTATCACAAAAGGTAACAGTAGAATGGTTGGGAAAGGAGCACACCTGTCTGATCTGGCTAGATTGGGCATAACAAGTACGCTTGATCTGATTGATGCAGAACATAGATAGGGATGGGGAGAGAGAGAGAGAGAGAGAGAGAGAGAGAGAGAGAGAGGAAAGACCCTAACCCGACGGCCCTGGTTGATGCTTCTGAAGCTCTGGTATCAGCAGAAAGAGTGTATAAAACCCTACCAAGCGGATTTCCTGCCAAAGCCTTTGGCAGGAAGTTCCTGCGCTGGGATGCCAGGTGGGGTCCACAGTGATCTTTGTTAGAAATCCACCCCGTCCATCCGTTTTGATAGGTTATTTTAAGACATGCGACCGAAAACGAGTTGGATCCAAAACGCAGGTGGGCCATACGAGAGTGAAAACTGGGGAAAGGGTTTACTACCGTTGAAACCTTCCTGGTCACCACCTTACGTTTATATGCCATCCAAACCGTTTATAGGTTACTCCCACTGGGATGAAGTTAAAACACGAAAGTTTATCCTGATACATAAATATTGTAGCCATAAAAATATTTCAGCGGTGGTCCCTGAATCCCCACTGTTTCCTCTCGTGCAGCCTATATGAGTTTTCGATCCACCTAATGTTTGGTCATATGTCCTAAAATGATCTTTCAAAACGAATGGGCGGAGTGGATTTCTCACAAACATTACTGTGAGCCCCACCTAGCATTCTTGTGCAGGAACCTCCTGCGGAAGGCTTGCTGGAATAGGAAGCGGATGGAAGCGGATGGAAACGGATTGGCTACTCCCCCTGCCACCAGCTCCCTGGCTGATGGTCGGTGCTCAGTGGGCCCCACCATGATGTATTTGTTTCATCCATTCCGTTCATCCATTTTTACATATCATTTTATGCCTTGATTCCAAAACTAAGAGGGATATAAATCTCACATGGATCACGCCATATGAAAACAATAGTAATTAGATATCCACCATTAAAATTCTCTTAAGGCTTACTATACTGTTTATTTGACATCCAATCTGTTGATCAGGTCATACAAACCCAAATGAAGAGAAAAAACAAAGACCAGCTCGATCCAAAACTTTTATGGGCCCCAAAATGTTTTTAATGGTCGACCCTCATTCAACACTATTTCCTGTAATGTGGTCCGATTGAGAATTTTATATACCTCATTTTTGGACTCATATTGTAAAATGATATGTAAAAATAAATGGACAGCATAGATGAAACACATACATCATGGTGGGGCCCACATAGCATCGACCACGGGCCATTGGTGGTGTCAAGGGGTGTAGTCCATCCGTTTCCAAAGCGGATTGGTTGTTGTGCCATGCATCACTAACATAGCTGGCGTGGGTACGTGTTGGGGCGAAGACGGGCGTTAACGCTCCTCAAGCTCCGAGTTGTACGAACGGTTCAAAGAAGATCCTGAAATGTAATTAGTAGAGTCATTGATTACTTAAAAGCAATCAAAGACTTTTAACTATTTTATTTAGAATTTCCTGCCATATTGGAAGGATATACCGATATGAGCTAAATATCGAGTGCAGGAGATAACAAGTCTACTATAGGGTGGGTATTCACCCTAGGAAGTGCAGCTGTATTTTGAGGATCTAAGAAACAAACTTGCATAACGCACTCAACTATAGAGTCTGAATTCATATCCCTAGCCGCAACAGGCAAAGAGGCTGAGTGACTAGGGGATCTTCTATTAGAAATCCTTTTATGTGTAAAGCCTATATCGATTGTGTCACTACATTGTGATAGTAAAGTTACATTAACTAGAGCCTATAGCGGCATATATAATAGTAAGTCTAGACATATCAATATTCAATATGATTATGTCAAATAATTGATTCAAAATGAAATCATTGTTATTTATGAAATCAAACAATAACCTCGCAGACCCTTTCATTAAACCTCTACTAAGAGAGGTAGTAAAGGCTACATCTAGAGAGATGGGGTTGAAACTTTTCAACAAAAGTTCCACCAGTGATGATAACTCAACCTAAAGTCAGAAAATCTCTAATTTTGGGTTTAATGAGTAAGAACAAATCATTGATATGTGGAAAGTTTTCAACACTAAATTATAAAATCTCATCCATAATAGATAAGTGTTGAGCGTTACGAAAGAGGGTTAAGTCTTAGAACTCTTAATGAATCCAATATAAAAGACATGTGTCTTATAGTAACGAAGACACTGGAATAATTTCACTCATATGAACGTAAAGATGATGCCGTCTCTCATGAGAGTTAAAAGTTTCTATCGGGATCATTCACGAAACATGATAAGCACATGACCATTAATTGTGCTGAGCAAGATTGTGGGAACTTTATCAAACATATAGTGAATATGTGTGTGATTTCTCCGACTCTGTTATCTAGGAATAACTGGTTCAACGTTACGGTTACCAGTCATTTCGATAGAGTTTTGAGATACTTACACTAAGGGAATATTAAAATCGAAAGATATTTTTCTCTATGCATATAAGCTAATTATTATGACAGAAATGTTTTATCGAGAAAATATATTTTGTAAAAATCAGTGGGGGATTGTTATAAAATATTGAATTTTTAAATATATTTTAAATTAAAAATAATATATATAATATATAAAATGTATTGAAAAAATACATTTTTCATGGTTTTGGGAATAGTCTCACATTGGAAAAAGAGAAGAACTTTTTATGGGTTATATGAAGGGTATGGAGTATTATAATACTTACACACATGGTCCAAAGGAGAATGGAACTTGCGTGTTCCAGTGCCGCGCGAGATCGGGCTTGGGCTCAAGCTTGGGCTCGGTGCGAGGGCGTGGGCATGTGAGTCAATGTAGCTGTAGAGGTGCTCTTTGCACGTGTGCATCGTGGCGCAGAGGGTCGCTCCCTTCACGAGACGTGTGCGAGTCACGATGCGACTAGATGGCTAAGGTGAGTGGCTGGTTGGACGAGAGACTAAAGGACTGCGATTAGATGGCTAAGGTGAGTGGTTGGTTGGAAGAGAGACTAGAGGACTGCGACTAGATGGTTAAGGTGAGTGGCTGGTTGGAAGAGAAACTAAAGGACTGAGAGAGAGGTCCTACAGTATATATAGAGAGCCGAAAAAGAATCACAGTGTGAGGTCTGTGATTTTGTATCATTAGTGCAGGTCAGAATTGCTAATTGTTACATGGCTAGCCCGATAGTTAGAAAACAGCTAGTTGTTGTCTCACAACAGTCAACATACAGCAACTTAATGGTGTTAGAGATTTTAAACCGCGGAATCACACAAATATAGATCGAGGATAGCAATTCAATGACACTAAACACATACAAGAGAACACATAGATTTAACGTGGAAAACCATTGTGGAAAAAATCACAGCACAAAGCGACAGATCTCCACTATGAAAATAGAAATTACAAAGAGAGAGGACTTACCCGATTCGAACAACCTCGAATCTTACCCTTGCTACACCCTTTAGAAACCCTAAAATCCTTTTAGGAACCCTTGAAACTCTTTTTAAAAGCCTTAAAATTAATTCCCATCATTTAGAAAAACCCCAGGGACACCTATTTATAGTTTAGGCAACTTTCCCTTCCGCACCCTTGCGAAAGGCGAAACAGAATCCGCAGTCCGCATCAAATTCGGAAACGAATTTGCATAACTACAACTAAAGTTGGGCATTTCAGATCCGATCCAGTGGATCCGACCCGTTCCGACCCGATTTGAACCGAACCGACGGGGTGGATCGGTGCGGATCGGGTAGCTCCATCGAATCTCACCGACGAATTCGGATTAGGCCTAATCCGACCAGATCCGATCCGATCCAAAATAATATCCAAAAAAAAAAAAAAAAATCATTTCAGCAATCAATCTCTCACACCCTAATCACATTCATTCAGAGCAGAAATTATTTTAAAAAAAATACAAATCAAATATACGAAGAACCCAAACAGCAACTGTAACGAAACGATACTCCCATCCATCTACAGCAATAGCTGAGAGAGAGAGAGCGTCGTACCTAGGGTTTCCTTTCTCCATTTTGGGCGAAAAGCATAAGAAAAAAAACCCTGGAATGGAGGAGAGAGAGAGATTGAAAACCGAGGGGAGAGAGAGATTGAAAATGGAGGAGAGAGATTGAAAACAGAGGAGAGAGAGAGATTGAAAACGGAGGAGAGAGAGAGATTGAAAATGGAGGAGAGAGATTGAAAACGGAGGAGAGAGAGAGACGCTGGAAAGGAGGAGAGAGATTGAAAACGAAGCTTTTCTTGCTTTATAGCTTTTTTCGTATGGTACTCTAGCTCCATATGACACTTGATACACAGCCACTCCAAGATTGCACAGTTGATATTTAATAACTCACATCCGGGACCATTCGTAACCTAGCGATTGGAAAACCGAGTCGGGCACCGGATCGGATCGACAATCCACCTTTCGGACACATTCGACTCAGGTAGTCTAGACTCGGTAACGGATCGGTTCGGATTCGGGTCAGACCAAAGTTCTTTCGGATAGGATCAGGTTGGCCCGGATCCGATCCGAACAGGACCGATGCCCAGCTCTAACTACGACTGGTCGAGCGAGTCTACGACTAGTCGTAGGACCCCTTCGACCAGTCGAGCCATCCCTTCGACCGATCGTGAATCCCGAACACCAAAAAGCTGAGCTCGCTGGACTTCGAGTCGTGCAAGCCACGACCAGTCAAGCAGCTCTTACGACCGATCGTGGTTGACCCACGACCGGTCGAGCAACATCAGATTTAAGATTTCTCAATAATCTCCACCAAATCTTCAATCTTCAATTGTGTAGCTCCTTGACCTCTTCTCTTATTTTGCATCACATTATAGCTTCTCGTGCAGACTCCGTCTTTCTTTTATGCCATCACCAAGCCCAAAGAAGTTACATATAACTTGAACTTCTATGCGAGAACGATCTAGGTGAGCATGTCTGCCGGATCAAAATTCACATGCTCAACTATCTTTGTTCATTTCTTCTCAAAAGGAAAGACGTAGTCTTCTTACCATCTCACTGCTACCCAATATGCTTGTCGGGGTACTTGCTTACAACATTGATAGCCTGTGAAATAAACAGTCTAATCCAGACCATGACATACATTACCGACCTCATTCGAATAAGGCTCATGAGATATTTTGCTTTTCCTCATCTGTTTTGAGACATGTTCTAAGGAAAACTTGAGGAGAGACGCGTAGGGAACGCTCTCCCCTTTACCTGGCCCATCACATCTTTGATCAATACTTGCACACAAGGTATTCCTCCTGAGATAACCAAGGCCTACTCCTCCTTCAGTCTCAATGCCGAGAATCATCTTTGTAGCCCCCCCCCCCCTCTCCCGGATCTTTCATCCTGAATGTCCCACTTAACCAAGTATTCAGTACATTAATTTCAGACATGTCGTAATTGGCGATATACATATCAGCAATTCCTGACTTACCATGAAAGAATCAAACCATTGCTTAGGCGACAGGTCGAACCATGACCTCCTGCAAAGTTTTTTCTCAACCTCTTTAACTTCGAACCGCTCTAGTTGCTTAATGTAAATCTGCTATTCACTTTCCCCTGCAGAAGTGCAGACTCCATATCTATCCTTCCAGGTCAAGATCACATTGGCCAACTAGCGTCAATCACGGATCTAATAGACACCTGTTATACCGTCGGCGTGAATATCTCTGAGAAGCCGATCCTTCTCTTTGAGCATAACTCTTTGCTACCAACCTCGTCCTGTATCTATGTTGTATCTTCCTGAAGATCCACATGCATCCAACCGCTCTCTGGCCCACTATAAGCTCCACCAGCTCTCATATGTTAGTCTGGTATAACGAATTCATCACATCGCCCATAGCCACCTTTCACTTCTTAGCACTAAGCTCACCTAGAACCATCTGAATAAAAGATGGATCCCTTCGATATTGGAGTCGTCCATGTACCTCGCCGATATCCTGGGATCATGCCATGTGATTCTTCTCACAGGTGACAGCTTAACCTACTCTGTATCCCTGCCCGCACGTCTCAGCCTTTCTGCACTGCCCGCTCATGTGGCCATGCCTAACATGCCACACGTGCAGAGGTGGAATCCACTACATCTACTGCAGCTCCACCTTTTGAAGTGCTCCCGATCAACCTGTACAAGTCACAGAGTAGTTGCACTTTCATGATTACCCGTGCCCCCTTAGATACTTTAAGAGCATCATCAATACCTGTGTACTTGCATTCTTTTGCCTCAAGCACACCAAGAGAAATCAGATTATGCATCAAATCAAGAACGTGCCTGACATCAGTCAAAGTACGCTCCACCCCATCAAACATCTTGATACACATCGAACCAACAACCATAACATTACAGGCAATATCATTACCCATAAATACCTGTCCACCATCGCACTCCTTGTAGCTGGTGAACCAACTCTGATGAGGAGTCATGTGAAAAGATGCCCCTATGTCTAACGTTCACTCGTCCTTACGATCATCGTATGGCCGCCTGATAATAGACACAAACAAAACATCACTATCACATCCACTTGATGCATTTGACGTGGCAACATTGGTTTTCCTGTACGAAATCTCAGAATCTTCTCTCTTTGATTTATAATTTCTACAATCCTTCTTCACATGTTATTCCTTCCCACAATTCCAGCACTTAGCATTTCCTTTGCCCTTGCCCTTGAATTTGGATCTAGAACCTGAAGAACCTGTACCTTATTTAGAATTCTTACCCACTGTAAATAGTACATCAGAAGATGTCCCCATGTCGCTGTTTAGCTATCTCATAACCTTTCCTTGAAGGGCCGAGATAACGGTATCGACACTGCTTGAATGAATCATAAGATGCCGGAAGAGAATTCAACAATATACATGTTTGTTCTTCATCTTTCATCACTTCCTCCGTATTCAGCAATTTGCAAACTAATTTATTAAAGTTGTTGATGTGAGCCTCCATATCTCCACCCTCTGCCATCTTGAAGTTATACCACTGCCGCTTTAAGTGCAGGCGATTTTCAGAGAATTTTTTCGCATAGACATTCTCTAACTTCGCCCATAACTTAGCCGCAGTTTTCTCCCTCATGACGTTATAGAGAACCTCATCCGTGAGACATAAACGGATCGATGATAAGACTTTCTTATTAAGAGTATTCCAATCATCATCAGTCATAGTAGACTTCCACTCCTCAAGAGTACCATTTTCGCCTTGCTTGATTAAGGAACTCATCATTTTGATTTTCCATAATTCAAAATTATTTTTCGCTGAGTACTTCTCAATCTCATACCTAGCGCTCGCCATTATCACTAATCCCTCAGATTCAGATTCGTGCCCCAACGATTGCTTTGATACCACTTGTTAGGGATTTTAAACCGCGGAATCACACAGATCTAGATCTAGGATAACAATTCAATGGCGCCAAGCACATACAAGAGAACACAGATTTTACGTGGAAAACCTTTGCGGGAAAAAACTAAGGCGCAAAGCGACAGATCTCCACTATGAAAATAGAAATTACAAAGAGAGAAGACTTACCTGATTCGAACAATCTCGAATCTCACCCTTGCTACACCATTTAAAAACCCTAAAATCCTTTTAAGAACCCTTGGAACTATTTTAGAAAGCCTTAGAATTATTTTCCATCTTCTAGAAAAACCCCAGGGACACCTATTTATAGTTTAGGCAACTTTCCCTTCCGCACCCTTGCGAAAGGCGACACATAATCTGCAGTTCGCATCAAATTCGGAAACGAATTTGCGTAACTACGACTGGTCGTGGGACCCCTTCGACCGGTCGAGCCATCCCTTCGACTGATTGTGAATCCCAGACACTAAAAAACTGAGCTCGCTGGACTTCGAGTCGTGCAAGCCACGACCAGTCGAGCAGCTCCTATGACCGGTCGTAGCTAACTCACGACCGGTCGAGCAACATCAAATTAAATTTTTTTCAGTAAATGACCCATGCACAACAGTCAGAAAACGGCTAGTTTTCTCCAACAATTAGAAAACGGTAATTAAATTTGTTTCCCTGGACCATAACCCCCAGCCACCACAGCCTATATAAACAAGGCCTACATGGGTTTCCAAACCATCTCACCACACTCTAGCAATACCAATATGAATCAAAGCATCTCTTCTTTTACAGACTAAAATATTAGCAATATAACAAAGATTGATCAGAACCATTGCTTGAAGAACAGACCAACGGTGTGGTGTAAAACGGTTTAACTGAACTAGTGGCTGAAGAACTGACTAGTGCAGTGGTCTAAATCACAAATTATATTATCTTCTCTTTTCTCTTTTTGGATCTTTCTTTTATTGTACTTATATCAGATAGTGTGTAGAAGAGTTTTATTTGTGGGCCTTCCTGTTTGCCGAATGCAGACCCACACCAGGCTCGTCGTATCCTATAAGTAGTTTGCCAGTAACCTATCAGCATACTCCATCTTTTCGAGCAGGGACAAATAACGCTTTAAGGATGGTGTCTCAGACGTGCTTCAGCCTGTCCTTAGTTCAGATCATATTGATTATTTGGGTACCATATTTTACAGAAATAATTTTATTATGTATAAATTCTAACATCTTTCATCCAGCATTTATCAACATTGGATTAAGGAGTACCAAATATTAATTTGAAAATGGTGTGGCCATTGATTTATACTATTATCTGTCTTGTAGCCTTATGCAGTGATTAACCATGTCTCTCAAGAATCCATTTAATCGGATTATTCAAACGATCCAATCAATTGCCAGCAAAATGGTTTACATGACGTTTGAGAGATTAGGGGTGGACGGCACGGTTAGAGATACGGGTCATTCATCAAGGTACATTTCTTACATGCCATGGACCAAAAATAATGTCGGCCCACTGATCAGGCTAGTCAAATGTATGTGATAAAAACCTGTGATTGGAAATGGCCAACGGTCCAAATTCAATGGCCATGATTTTTAGTATATGGCATGTCCTCATTGTGCACTACTTGATGAATAGATGTATATCCAAGCTGTCCATCCGTTTTTCCACCTCATTCTAACCATGAACCAAAAAATACATCATATCCAAATCTCAGGTGGACCACACCACATTAGACAGTGGTGATCGAACGCCCACCATTAAAAACTTCTTAGGGCTTACCGTAATTTTCACTTTCCATCCAACCTGTTGATAGGTCGCACAGGTTTGAATGAAGGGAATACATAAATATCAACCTAATCAGAAACTTTCGTGGCCCACAAGAAGTTTTTAATGGTGGCCCACTTGAGATTGGGATATGCTTCATTTTTGGGATGATACCTTAAAATCAGATAGAAAAACGGATGGACGGCGTGGATATACAACAAATACATCACTGTGAACCCCACAGTCCCGGCGTCATCGAATCCGCTCTCTTCACGGGTCTCTGGACCTCCCATGAAATGCATCTCACGTGAAATGCTCGTGCATTTTACCAGGTAGGCAAGCCCTGTTCGGAAGGCTCCTGAGAATTCTCCATCAGATCTGCTCTTCGAATCCGAGAGAGAGAGAGAGCGAAGATGTACGGATTCGAAGCTATGACATTCAACATCCATGGCGGATACTTGGAGGCGATCGTGAGAGGGCACAGATCTGGGCTCCTAACCGCAGCAGACTACAACAATCTCTGCCAGTGCGAGACCCTTGACGACATCAAGATGCATCTCTCCGCCACCGACTACGGCCCTTATCTCCAGAACGGTCTGTTCTTCCCATCCACGTCTCTGCATTTCTCCTGCTAGGGTTTCATGGAATCATATTTCTCTTTCCGATCTGCTATCTGCACCTATTTCGTACTAGTACTAGTTCCAGAGATCGTCCTTTCGGCTAATTTTATTTTATTAAAAAAAAAGATAAGTATTAGATGACGATACGATTTGGATAGTTTGGATTAGATCTCTTTGAGCAATACGCCGATACAGCCCTAGATGATTTCCTTATTGAAAAGCCAATCCATTTGGCATCTGTGAATCCTAGCTCCAATGCTGATTCTAACCAAACCTTCTAGATAAGGTATTTTCCTAGTCCAATTCAATCATGTAGATCCAAAACTCAGGCAGGCCACACCGCGGTGAACTTTAAAGGTTTTAGGCACAATTTACATGGTTTCCATTGATTTGGCCCATCTGGATTTTTTATGGGCTGATATTTTGTATGTATGGTGTATATAAAGGGTCCTTACGTGATGGATGGAGTGGCTTTCACATATACAAAGTAGTGGACCCAATGGAGTTTGTATGTTTTACGCACAGCCTAAAAGAAGTGTTACTAGGTGTGGTTGGAATAAATCACAATAATAACGTTGCTTTGCTATTTACCTCAACAGCCGGGGGTACATGGGATTACTTAGTAGATTTGGTGAGAGGGCTGGAAGAAAAGTAATATGAAGAGGCCGTTGGTCCTAGAAACTATACAAAGGGGGCATTTGGTCTTCATCCCAAAGAGAAATAAACATTTAATAACTTTCAAAAGTGGATCATATACAAGCCAAATAGATTTTTCTCTACTTAGGAAAATAGAACCTTAATATATAAGGATTACAAGGTTATACCCAAATTGAGTCTAATTTTGTAACATAAGTTAATGATTATGATTTATGGATGTTTACATTAAGAGATGAAAGAAAGGGAGTGAAATTAATAGGTGTCCAAAAACTAGGTGGTGGAATTTAAAAGCAGATGAAACAATGTTATTTAGAAATAAATTGATGGAAGAAGGAAAATGGAATTTCAAGGAAGAGTAAATGTTACGTGGAATGAGATAGTTGAGTCCATTAGGAAAATGGCAAAAGATGTTTTAGGAGTATCTAGAGGAAAGGGCCAAACATATAAAGAAACTTGGTGGTGGAATAATGATGTACAAAAATTTATTCACAAGAAATGTTCATGTTTTAAAGCTGGGTGAGGGGCTAGAAACGATAAAAAATTTGAACAATATAGAAATGGCTAAAAGTTTGCTAAGAAAGTAGTAAGTGAGGCTAAACTTAACGCTTATGATAATCTTTGTAGGCAAGAGAAGGTGATAAAAATGTCTTCAAACTTGTAAAAATGAGGGAGGAATGATAGAGGCCTAGATCCCATTAGATGCTTTAAGAGCGATAACTAAATAGTATTAGTAAAGGAAAATTAGATCAATGAAAGGTGGAGAAGCCATTTTTAGAACTTGTTAAATAATAACCACTCTGAGAGCATATGAATATGAGGAACCATAAACTCAAATGATGTTAGAGACCATAGATACTTATGTAGGACTAGGATATCTGTGGTGAAAGAAGCTTTCAGAAAAGAGTATTAGTAAAGGAAAATTAGATCAATGAAAGGTGGAGAAGCCATTTTTAGAACTCGTTAAATGATAACCACTCTGAGAGCATATGAATATGAGGAACCACAAACTCAAATGATGTTAGAGACCATAGATACTTATGTGGGACTAGGATATCCGTCTATGGAGATCCTTAGAGGGAGAATTACAAACGTTGTTGTAATAACAAACCCTATGTTGACCGGCGATGAACAGTGATGAACAACGATGAAGACGACGACCGACGACCCATCGTAAATGCAATCGGAAACGTCTTCGAAAGCAACTGATCGAGACGACCAGTCCTCATGAACAGAGGTAGTAGAGAAAAAGGGTAAAGAAAAGGCCAGTGTTCGGAGATTTACTAGATCCTTGGAATCTTACCCCACACTCTACACAAGAGGCTATCCGGAGGGATGGCTTCCGATCAACATATCCTGTGTTTTTGGCCGAGCAGGGCTAGTCATGGATGTAGTAATGCCAAGAGATCGAAGCACCGGCAACTCAAAGGCTTCGCCTTGATCAGAATGAGTTTCGAAGAAGAGATCTATGAAGCGATCTCCATGCTAAATGGAGAAAGCTTTGGGGGCAAAAAGATGTTTGTTCAAAGGGCGAAATATGGCTCTGATCAATATTTCGTCCATCCCAAATCAACCACCACAACGTACCAGTCGGAGAAGAAGAAGAAAACCTCCTCTTCCCCTGGTACAGATGCAGATCTTCCCATGCGGTCAGAGTCCCGCTCATTCAGAGATGCTCTCCTCCTCCCACAAGTCCCGGCAAAGTAGAGTAGAGTCAGAAAGAAGAAGGAACGACCCAAAAAAGTGCAAACAGTCGGACCCAAAACATCCACCTCTCCGGACACGTCATTCACGATATCCATTGACCAAGAAACGCTGCTCAAATTGAAGAACGAGCTAAAAGACTATCGTTTTGATTACCAAAGAAGGAACAACCATTCCCCAGGCCAAACGTTGGATCGATGAGTGCAGCAGAATCAAACTCGATATGTACTCTATCAAACCCATAGGTTTCAACGAGCTATGGATCAAAGGTAAACAAGGAGTGAACCTCGACATTCTGATCATTGCTGGGGCGGTTTTCAAGGATGGACCGATCTCCTTAGCTTTGCACTGGGACGAGTTCTCCCTGTTCGGGACGGAAGAAGTTTGGGTTCTAGTATGGGGAATCCCCCTTGAGCTCTGGTTGGAAGAGTTCTTCATTTTGGTGGCGTCTTTACTTGGATCCTTTATAGAAATCGACCCAAAGATCAGCAGCGGAGAAGAGATGGCCGTTTTGAGGATAAAAATCAGAAAACGAAAATCGAAGGTGCTCCCCCATCAGATTTCAGTGCTTGCGGGTAGCAGGATCGTCCCACTGCCTTTACACGTGGAAGCCCCTGACAATGTAGCTTCGAGATGGGGTGAGCTACGGCGATCGCGTGAAACTCCGGCAACAACAAATCCAGATCCGATATTGGAAGATGGTGCAAGGACTTAGCACTCTCGCGGACCATGGAACGTATCCCCCCACCCCTAGGCAGACTCTCTTACTCCACACGCCATGTTATCCCTTCCTTGGGCGATACGTGCCCAATCCATCGTCTGTTGAGGTTCGAATCTCGAGTCTTCTATCGGCCTCTTGACACGCGCCCCAGATGCAGCAGACGACGTCCCGAATCCCGAGTGCTCTATGTATCTAGCGGCGACGAGTAGGCCACGTGGAGATTTTCCATTCGCTGCAGCGTCTTCTCGAGCCTCACCCCATGAGTGTTGGCATGCGGAGAGGGTGACACGTCACCTCTCCGTTCCCAAGCCCCTTGCCGCCTCAGTTCCCACCCTCGCATGTCAGCCACGCGTTGGGCTCTCAAGGCGCTTGGACCAAGTTAGCACATGGCTTGCTCTCGAGCCGGTTTTCGAACCTGATCAGTTGTTCGATCAGGCGACAGATGGCGTTATTGCTGCCCCTCTTACTACTGATCGTACTGGGCTAGCAACCGACCCTACTCTGATGGCAGGAGAGGCGTTGGATCTCCATTCCCATCTGAAGGCTGGCCCTGCACCAAAGTTTAGAGAGAGCTCGTGCCACACCCATACGTGCCTTGACCTCCCAGCTCAGCAGTGGTCGATTCGTATTCAACCTGAAACCTCTACCATTCATCCTCTTGACCTGAACATCGTCCCACACCCTTTCCATCAGAGCCGCTCACCTTCTCTACCCGCTCGTCCGACCCTTTATAACTACACCCGACACCAGTCCCCTCCTCAGATGGACAACCTCTTGGTTCCTTTCGATCCTGAAGGGAGCTAGGCAGGTGAAGCCTTCTTGGAAACCCAGTCCCTATCCCCAACCCAATCGTCGCCCCACCCCTCTGTCACTTCAGAATGGTCGGACCATAACCTCCTTACTCTTTTTCAAGACAACCCGGGGGTGGAAGTAATTGTGGCGGAACCCCTCCAGATCAGAGACGGATCTTCAGGAGCCTCAGGAGAAGCAACAGACTCGAAGATGCTAGACGAAGCAAGCAGGGCTGAGCTAGTTGAATCTATTCACAAGAAGAAATGGATCAGGGACGCGATGGGTTGCATGGGTAGGTCATTAGGCTTATCTTTTAGGGACTGCCCGGAGGATTTCATCGCTTTATTTCATTGCGTGGAGTCTCGGGGCAGACGCATCTTGCCTTCCAGACCCCCAAGAAAGCAGCGTTCAAAATCATGCAGCTCCAGAGAACTCTAGAGGCTTGAATCGTTCTCGGGTTCCTCGGCTTCCATGATTCTTGAAGCAGGGCATCAAGCTACCCGGGGCAGGTCAATGGTCCCATGAATATCCTTTCATGGAACGTTAGGGGCGTCGGGTCGAAGCAGAAGAGGCATCTCATCAAGGATTGCCGCTGGAGATGCAATCCTCAAATCATTTGCCTGCAGGAGACTAAGGTGCAGTCTTTCGACGATCATCTGATGCGATCCATTTGGAAGGAGGAGAATGCAAAATGGGTCTCTTTAGATGTAGTTAGTTCATCTGGGGGCATCCTGATTGCTTGGAGTACAATGCAGTGGGATTTTCAGCAGAGCTGGTCAAGGAGATATTCATTATCTGTGGTCCTGAAAGACTTCTTTGGGATCCCCTATCCTCGTCTATTCCATTTACGGACCCACGACAGAAGTGGATAGAAGTAATTTTTGGGACGAGCTGTCGGCGGCAAGACAGGGATTCTCAAGCCCTTGTTGCTTTCTTGGAGATTTCAACACGGTTAGATTTGCAGGCGAAAAAACCCCTGGATCTAGAGTGTCCCCAGCGATGAAAGCTTTTTCTGGGTGGATCGGCGACAATGATATAATGGACCTTCCCCTGCTCAGGGCTAGGTTTACTTGGACCAGTGGACTGCTCAATCCTTCTCGATCAAGACTGGATCGGTTCTTACTCACGCCCGAGTGGATGGATCTTTTCCCTCATTCCTCTCAGAGCGTTCTCCCGTGAACTACTTCCGACCATTGGCCAATTCTCCTCTCTGGAGAGGAACTCAACTGGGGCCCTAAACCGTTTTAATATCTCCTGGCTTGAAATCTCTGGCTTTCACTCCATGGTTTCCGACTGGTCGAAAGGCTTCCAGCATAAAGGATTTGCTGGCCATTCCCTCAGCTCAAAACTCAGGGCTCTCAAATTAATCTAAGGCAGTGGAAGACTGCTGTATGGAACACTAGAGAAGGTGAAGCTGAAGCAATTCTATCTGAAATTTAGGAGATCGATTTAAATGCTGAAGAGATCCCGATGTCTCGGGAATGCCTTGCTAGAAGAATTCAGCTCAGAGCCTATCAGCTAGAGTTCGTGAAAATGAAATTTCTTGGAGGCAGAAGTCTCGTGCGAAATGGATCAAAGAAGGCGACAAACACATGAAAATTTTCCATAGCTTAGCTTCCTTCCATGCCAGCGCTAACAAAATTGCTAGTGTTATCATCGGTGGATCCCGCACGGAAGACCAATCTGTGATCGAATCAGTGGTTGTTTCATATTTCAGTGCTTTGTTAAATGGGGGATCGTGGGCCAGAACTCGTCTCGACAACCTTCAGGTGAGCATGTTATCCCCTTCTGAGGTGAGTTCTCTGGAATTACCGTTCTCCGATGAAGAAGTCAAAGCTGCTATCAACTCGCTCCAAGTGGACAAGGCGCCCAGTCCCGGTGGCTTCCCGATTCACTTTTTTCAACATTTCTGGGAGACTATTAAAATAGACGTTTTGAAATTCTTGGCTGAATTCCACGAGATAAGCAGGCTATCCAAAGATATTAATTCCTCGTTCATTGCTCTTATTCCCAAGGTAGCAGGTGCTGCTTCCTTTAGCGATTTCCACCCTATCAGTCTGATTGGAGGCGCTTACAAAATCCTGGCGAAGGTTCTCGTGTCCCGCCTAAAGAAAGCGATCAGATCAGTGATCTCCCCAAATCAATGCGCGTTCATCCCGGGCAGACAGATCACTGATTGTGCTCTGATAGCTAATGAGTGCCTCCACTCTTATCGATCTGGCTTGAAAAGCATATTCTGCAGTTTGGATGTCGAGAAAGCGTATGATCATGTCGATTGGGAGTTCCTTCTGTACATGCTAAAGCAGATGAGCTTCGGCGACAAGTGGTGTAGATGGATCATTGAGTGCGTTCGATCTCCCTTCTTCTCTATCCTTATCAATGGCTCGTCGAAAGGATTTTTCAAGAGTCACAGGTGTATCAGGCAGGGGATCCTCTCTCCTCGTTTCTTTTTCTCATTGTTGTCGATGCGCTGTCTAGGATGCTTCACAAAGGACAGGCAGAAGGTATTCTCTCTGGCATCAGCATTGAAGGAAAGCTCGATCAGATCTCGCATGTTGAGTTTGTGGATGACATCCTCATCTTCTCAGAGGCCGCTCCCATGAAAATGGACAACCTTCGCACGGCCATCTGTTGCTTTAAGGTGGTCTCGGGACTGAGAATTAACATGGCTAAGTCCAAGATATTCGGGGTGAACCTGGCCGCTGAAGAAATCTAGGCCTTTGCTGCCCGGTTCGGGTGCTGCGTAGACTACTTCCCGACAACATATGTGGGCTGCCGCTAGGGCTAGGTGCGCCTCCTAAATCGGCCTGGAATAAGGTAATCCTCAGATTCGAAAAATGTCTAGCCAAGTGGCAATGCCGCTTTCTATCACTCGGCGGTCGCCTGACTCTTATCAAATCGTCCCTGTCAAATCTACCGGTTTATTTCATGTCTCTATTCAAATGCCCTACCTCAATTCTATCAACCATTGACAAGCTGAGATGTAATTTCCTATGGCACGGCAAAGAGAATTCTAAGAGATTTCATCTCATGAATTGGAAGAAAGTATGCAAGCATTATCAAGAGGGTGGAGCAGGCATCAAGGAGCTCAGCCACATGAACAGGGCCATGCTCGGGAAATGGATCTAGAGGTTAGGATTAGAAGACGGTAGTCTGTGGAGTTTGATAATCAAGTGCAAATATGGTAGATCGCACGGGGGCTGGTGGACGAATCCGTCGTCTAAGTACAAGGCTTTGATTATTTGGAAGAACATCATTCGCCATCAAAAAGAGGTTCTCAAAGAGGTCGGTTTTGAGCTTGGAATGGGCAACAAAATCATATTCTGCAAGGATTTTGGGTAGGTGACAGCCCCCTCAATGACATGTTCCCCTCTATTTTCATATTGGCCCCCAACACAGACATCGTGGTGGTTGACTGCTTCTCCTTCATAGAAGGGAAGCTAGCTTGGGACATCTGCTGTGGGAGACATCTCGAAGACTGGGAGATCCCCGATTATGCCAATTTGCTGGTATGCGTCTACAGGGCTAGTCCTAACCCCAACGCCGAGGATAAAATTATCTGGAAATCGGACAAGTCCTCAAGATTCACAGTTAAATCCTTCTACAATGCCCTCGCCCCCCTGCAGACTCCGTTCGTTGCCCCCCCTCACCATGTTTGGTCCTATTCGGTCCCCCCCCCAAAAAAAAAAAAAAAAAAAATAAAATAAAAAAATCGAGCATTTGCTTGGCTGGTTGCCAACAAGAGAATTCTGACCGTAGACAACCTGAGGAAAAGAGGGATGGTGCTGCCCAACATCTGTCTCTGTTGCATGAAGGAAGCGGAATCGGTCGACCATCTCCTTCTCCACTGCCCTTTTTTATCGAGCATTTGCTTGGCTGGTTGCCAACAAGAGAATTCTGACCGTAGACAACCTGAGGAAAAGAGGGATGGTGCTGCCCAACATCTGTCTCTGTTGCATGAAGGAAGCGGAATCGGTCGACCATCTCCTTCTCCACTGCCCTTTTTTTTAAAAATTCCATTTGGACAGATTTCACCGGAAGATTCAACATCCATTGGTGCATCCCTGGATCAGTATATTTGCTGCTTAAAGCCTGGCACGGTGTCAGTTTAGGGAAGCCAAAAACTCAGATTTGGAGAATGGCCACCCTCGCCATGTGGTGGTTAGTGTGGCTGGAAAGAAATGATAGATGTTTTCATAGCTCTTCCTCCTCCGTGGAGAAAGTGGCCTTTAAAGCTCTCAACTTGGTGATCGAATGGGCCATGTATGACACCTCCTTAAGGGAAGCGGACTTTATTTTCCTTGTTGCTTAATGGTTTCGCCAGCTCAGCGTAGCCTTTTTTTAGTTTTTCCCTTTTTTTTTTTTTTTTTTTTTTTCTGTTCTTGTTTTTCTCCTGTAGTTTTCTTTTTGCTCCTTTTATGAAATTGCGTTATCTCTCTCAAAAAAAAGAGAAGCTTTCAGAAAGATGAAAATAGGAAAGGCCCTCATATTACAGGGTATACCAATAGAAGCTTGGAAGTGTATGGGACTGGGTTGTTTTTGTTGACAAAGTTGTTCAACAAGATCGTAAGATCAAAGAAAATGTCAGACAAATGAACTGTTGTACCTATTGATAAGAATAAAGGGGTCATTTAGAGTTGCACTAACTATTGTGTGATTAAACTTATGAGACATACCATAAAACTTAGGAAGAAAGTGATTGAGCAAAGACTAAGGCATGATACGGGTGTATCAACGAATCAGTTTGGTGGAGAAACTTCCTCTCACCAATTTAAATAACATTATAAATGCCCGGAGGCACTTGCATGCTATAGAAACTGCTAGTGTGATGGTTTACCAACCACACAACACCTACTTGATCAAGCTAAAAGCCAAGGTTTTTTTTTTTTTTTTGAAAGATGAGAATTTATTAAAAGGGAAAAAGGGACTACAAGGGAGAAGGAAAGACCCAAAAAAAAACAAAAACAAAAACTATACACAGAAAAAGAGAAAGAATAAAAAAAAAAACAGAGAAACCTAGGCAGAAGCTAGAAGGAAGAAAAATAAAATACAGAGAACCAGACCCACGTCTAGCGAAGGGACCCCGAAAAGCTCTAGGGAGCCCAATCCCTAAAGAGAACAAGGACTTTGGAGAAGATTCCTGCCGAAAAAACACTTCTATTCCTGAAGCAACAGTTATTACGTTCCGCCCACATAGACCAGCAAACCACGAGAAGAAGGGATCTCCATTTCCTTTTTCCAACAACCCCTCTCGGGTCTTCGTGCTACATAGGGAAGAGAGAATCGACTAAGCCAGGCATAACCCGGGAAATTCCGGCGAGTCTGAGGACTCCTCACCAAACATCAGTAGAAAAAGGGTAGTGGATGAAAAGATGGTCTCACTTTCCTCGTTTTTAAGGCATAGAAGGCACACATTAGGAAGGATCATTCCTTTTTTCTATAGATTGTTGACGGTTAGGACTCGATTCCTTCTTAGAAGCCATCCGAAGGTTGAAACTTTAGGCGGGACAACATACTTCTAGATAACTCCCGTATGGCTGCAACAAATCTGTTCTTGAGGAGAAGCTAGGAATCGGTAGAACGATTTGACAGAGAAGATCCCAGAGGAAGACAAAGTCTAGTATAAGGCATTTTCCGCCTGAGGCTTGGGAGAGATCTTCTACAAACGAGATAAAAGAGCAATAAACTCTTCTAATTTGTTGTCTAAAAGATTTCTTATAAGTTGGGGGAGCCACATTCCACCATCTTCATTAGGAAAAAAAAAAAAAACAATTCTCAATAGAGGTATAAGGATCCGTGGCAATCAAAAACACAAAAGGAAATCCTTCTGCTAGAGTGGGAGAGCCACACCAATCGTCAAGCTAGAATTTGATTCTTTGGCCATTCCCCAAAATAAAAGATATCCTATCAAACACAATGGGTCCCAACTTAGCTATATTTTTCCAAATGAAGGAGGCTTTGTAAAGGGAGGAGTCCTTGGTTCTCCATCCTTGAGGATAGGTACCATACTTGGCAGCCACAATATGACGCCATAGACTTTCTAATTCTGTTCCAAACCGCCAAATACATTTCCCTAGGAGAGCCTTATTAACCAACTCTAATTTTCTAATATCCACTCCTCCATCATATGGGGTACAAACTTCCTTCCTGTCGAGGAGATGAAATTTTTTAGAGTGATTGTTTCCTTGTCACAAAAAGTTCCGACGCAGGTAATCAACTCTCCCAAGGATGGATTTAGGTCAGTGAAATAAAGACAGATAGTATATGGGAGGTTGGAGAGAGAGGCCTTTATCAAGTTGAGTCTTCCCCCCTAGGGAAAGGACATTACATTTCCACGTTGACAACTTTCTTTCCATCCTTTCAACAAATTTCTCCCAAAAAGCTATGGGAGGTTTTCCAACACAAAGAGGAAGCGCCAAGTAAATAGCAGGGAGGTGACCTGCTTTACATCCAAACAGGTTAGCAAGACCTTGACAAAACCTCCGGGTTAAGGTTAATACCAAAAAGCTCAAATTTGGAGAGGTTTACCTTCAAGTCAGAAACAACCTGGAACCAACAAATGGTCATGCTCAAGAAAGTAATCGTGGTTTCATCTGCCTTGCAAAAAAAACAAAGTATCGTCGGCAAACCGAAGATGAGAAATAACATAGAGGAAGTTTCTAATGGAAAAGCCCCTCTATAGGCCCATCTCCTGACCCCTGGTAAGCATGCTACAAAGAGCTTTTAAAACATGGCAAAGAGGAAAGGGGAGAGAGGGTCGCCCTGTCGGAGGCCTCTAGAAGCTTTGAAGTATCTGAAAGGGGACCCGTTGATCAGGACAAAGTATGTGGGAGAACAAGTGCAAACTCTAATCCAAGCTCTCCAATTGGATCCAAATCCCATTCTTTTGAGGAGGTAATCAAAGAAAGACCAATCAACATTATCAGAGGCTTTCTCAAGGTCTAATTTACAAATAATTCCCAACTTGTTATCCATGTTGCAAGAATCCAAACACTTGTTAGCTATCAACACACAATCCATAATCTGTCTATTTTCTACAAAAGCAAATTGGAAGGAGGATACAACTTTAGAAATAGCAGTTCTGAGTCTTTCAACAAGGATTTTAGATGTGATCTTATAGGGAGCACTAATCAATCTAATGGGGCCAGAAGTCTTTAACATTTTGCACTCCTTCGATTTTAGGAATGAGCGCAAGGAAGTACTACCCATTTTTGTCGATAAATGGTTGTGGGTAGAAAATTGCATCATAAAAGCTTGGAGATCGATTTTGATCAAGTCCCAAAAGATTTGGAAAATCTCCACCAAGACCCAGAACCGCATTTTTTATTTCTTCAATATTGATAGGTTTATCGATCTGCTTGGCTTCTTCCTCTGAAATGATCTTGAAATTCAAATTATCAACTTTGGGACGATTCACATCCTTAGTTGAAAATAACTTAGAATAATATTCAACAATAGAATCAAATATGGTCTTTTTATCAGATACCAAAGTATCATTGACAAAAAGGGAAGAGATAGAATTGTTCTGCATTCGGGCATTCACATAATTGTGAAAAAAACTAGTATTATGGTCTTCCTCCTTTAACCATAATACCCTAGAGCGCTGGCGCCATTTTATCTCTTCCTCCTTAAGCCGCGCGCAGTAATCGATGGATAAATTAATTCTAGTATTATACTCATCTTCCATTAGAAGGGCCGCTTCTTTGATATCCAACTCTTGAATCGATTTAAGCAGAGAAACCATTTCTGCTTCTCTTAGGCCGAAGATTTCACGATGCCAAACTCTAAGTTTAGCCTTGAGCATTTGGAATATCTTGAATAGAACGAATCCAGGTCGCCCGCCGACATCAAACAACTTCCACTATTTGCCTACCAATTCCTTAAATCCTTTTGCCTCCAGCCATGCCATCTCGAACCTGAAAGGTTTAGGAACCCAGTTTAATTTGTTTCTCCAATAAAATCGGACAATGATTAGAGATAGGTCTGGGAAGACCCCTCTAATGAGTAAAGGTGAACTGTTGGATCCAAGAAGTTGAGAACAAAAACCTATCTAAGTGGGACATAAATGGAGGGTTACGACCACTGGGCCAGGTGAAATTAAACACCCCCCCCCAATGGGAGATCCAACAGTTCCTGTTTACTAAGCTAATCAATCCTCATATGGGAAGAAATCCTTGCAACATTTGAACGTTCATAGGAGAAACGAATGACATTAAAGTCTCCTCCAACCACCCAAGGAAGGTTCCATTTGTCTAAAATAGAGGAGAGTTCCTCCCAGAACAAAGCTCGGAGGGAATTATCTAGAGGGGCCATAAATGCTAGAAAAAATCCAGCGGAAGCCCGAGCTAGATTCGCGGAAGATGATATTGATGGAAAACTGGCCTATCCACAAATCTTCTTACGAATGGAAGGAAGTGTCCCACATAACCAAAATACCTCCAATTGATCCTATAGAGGCGAGGTTTAGCCATTCCTTACCTCTTTTGCGCCATAAGGAATTAACTATTCCTCTGTCGACATACTGCAATTTGGTCTCCTGCAAAACAATAAGGTTAGCCTTCGATTGTTTACACATTTCCTTCACTTGGGATCATTTTTGGGGGCATCCCAACCCCCTCAAGTTCCACGACAAGATCTTCATTGGATCACTTTAATAGCCTCTCGCCTTTTCTATGTTCTTTGGGGATGGCTTCTGCTGACCCCGGAGAGGCCACCCCTAGATTTAGGAGTTCCCTATTCACTTGCAGAGATTTCAGACAAGCGAGATGAGCAGTGCCATCAACTGTCACTCTCACTTCTCTTTTTGCTACCAATTTGAACAGGGCCATGTAATCTTCATCTCGATTGCCAAAGACTACTCCTTGTAGTCTTTCGACATGACCAACAGCCTCCCTAACCCACTATTCCATAAGTTCCCCTGGAATCATGGTAATGCATGGGCATTTTCATACCGGGCTCAAGTGGGGTTGCCTGTGGGATGTAGGGGCACACTCGAGGCGGGCGGCCCGTGTGAGGCGGTACCTATGTGATTTGGGGCCCACGAGGGGGGTTTTCACCAAGGTCATAACCCATGAGATGTGAGGCCTAGGCTATGAGATAAAAGGGATTGATTCGCCATGCTCTAATAGTTCGAGCTTTTAGAGCAAGTGGTTAACTGTCTTGCATCACATGGGAGAAGGAAAATTCCCTTGGTTCAACATACAAGTATTGGGTCCAAAAAGTTGTTCTGTGGGGAGAAATCTCCAAAGTTTCCTCAAAATTCATTGAGATCGTGACTGGTTTCTCCCTTCCATGAAAGGGCAGGTCTCCTTGGATAGAAACAATGGCTAGTAGGTATATCTGCTGCTCGGACTAGTCCGCACGATTTTCCTGGAAAAGCAAATCGGAACTGACAAATCAATTGGAATTAAGAGAGGAAGGGGGAGAAAAAAAGACCCCAATAGGTTATCATTTCACCAGAGTGGGGGAGCTCAGTTCGACCATATTGCACTAGAGTCTCAAATTTTGAGGGGGGTGAAAGTTCGGTAGGGACTTCTATCTCATCTTCCACAAAGTATGAGTTAGAATCCATTGAGTGAGGAGATTTGAAGGCTGCATCCAGAGCATCTTCTGTTGCTAAGAGAGAGGCCATTTCCTTTACTTTGAAGGGGGTTTGGGTTACTTGCCTTGCTGTGGGGGGAAGGAGGATTTCTTGTACGATGCCCAAACCCATTGTCGCATTTCTGCCCTGGCTCAAAAAGGAGAGAGGCCTACGATTACCCTTGTCATAAGCCATGATTTCTTTTTGAAAAAGGATCTTCTGTCAGCAGACTTTTGTCGTATGAATGATGAAGGTTTGAAGACTCTTCGATCGTTGCCCTTTCAAGTAGAGTGATCAGATCTGGCCACGTGTCACTGTTACCGGGAAGGGACTTCTATCTTATCTTCCACAAAGTCTGAGTTAGAATCCACTGAGCGAGGAGATTCAAAGGCCACCTCCATGGCTTCTTTGGTTGCTAAGAGAGAGACCACTTACTTTACTTTGAAAGGGGTTTGGGTTTCTTGCCTTGATGTGGGGGAAAGGAGTATTTCTTGTACGATGTCTGAACCCATACTAGCATTTCTGCCTTGGTTCAAAAAGGAGAGAGGCCTATGATTTCACATGTCATAAGCCATGATTTCTTTTTGAAAAGGATCTTCCGTCAGTAGACTTTTGTCGTATGAATGATGAAGGTTTGAAGACTCTTCGATCATCACCCTTTCAAATAGAGTGATCGGATCTGGCCACGTGTTACTGTTACTGGGAACAGCGCCCAAGGAAGGATCGAGATAGATCTTCACATGGGTTGCTGGGATTCAGGTATTCCTCGAGTCATGCAAGACTGACTCAGGACGGGACACGGGGAGATACAGGTGATCCGCCCGAGATTGATGAGGAGTGTTTCCGAGATCTCATGAGAAATTGAGGATAATCTCATGTTTGCATAGGGGATATCGTGTATCTCATCATCGCGTATCTCATCATTTTGATAGGGGTTCGAGAGATCGGGTGTCAGACCTTTGGGATTCGCTGCCATGTGTTCAACGAACGGAGGGTCGCATGCTTGCTCCTGCTCGATGCATGTTAGGGTCCGTAGTAATTGTGGTCTGTGGGACTCCTGAATCGGAATGCTTTCGTCCCCACCAGTAGAACTGTGTAGGGATTGATTAGGAACTGTAGTGGGATCACTGTTGTTTTCTTCTGCCAGACAGATGATGCTGATTTCTGTAGAACTTTGCCCCATGAGAACTTTCACCAACTTCGGAATAACCCTTGATTTGTTGACTCTAATGAGCAATCCGGCCGATCTAATATCATCCCAATTCCTGGTGTCTTGATGAATCTGCAAAACCTCACCTACAATAGAGCCCAAAGTTAGAAAGAAATCTTGAAAGCCAAGTGCCTTACTAATTTTGTGAAAGGAAAATTACTTGTACTACCTGCTAAATAGAATAATTGATCAAGTATTCAATCTATGTGCTAAGTCACTTATCTGAAAACTGCACTAGTTTCTTGCTTATTGATTAAGCTGTATCTGAAATTCAATCTTGAAAGCAACAAACTCCATCTGGCAATACAGGCATCCATGTCGATGGATGTTATTAAACTTCTTTCTTGTGTTTACCGCATTTATACTTTGGTTATTTATCTAATTGGCTGACGATGAAGTTCTAACCGCATGCAGAGCCTTCGCCGTTGCATACAACTACAATTGTGGAGAAATGCACGCTTAAACTTGTCGACGAGTATAAACACATGTTGTGCCAAGCCACTGAACCCTTGTCAACCTTCCTAGAGTACATCACGTATGTATCACTTTTGGCTTATCTTGACAATATTCCATGTGTTGACCTTTTTCTGCTTAATCTTGGTAATACAAATCTAGAAGACTATATGTGTATGAAGTGGTCACATCTGAACTTCAATTATGAACTTCAATTATGCCTGTAGTAGACAAACCCCAAACTGTCTGTTCTTTTTTCAGGTATGGTCATATGATTGACAATGTCGTTCTTATTGTTACTGGTACCTTGCATGAGAGAGATGTTCAAGAACTGTTAGAGAAATGCCATCCTTTGGGAATGTTTGACAGGTAGACTTTCTTTGGCTCCGTCTTGCATTTGATGCTTCTGTTCCCAAATGTGTTTAGCTTCTGCCTTTTCTTCTTCAGCATTGCTACCTTAGCAGTCGCTCAGAACATGCGCGAGCTTTACAGATTGGTGCTTGTTGACACGCCGTTGGCTCCATATTTCTCTGAATGCATTACATCTGAGGTACTGGGTTAGGCTATCCTCCCTTCACTCTAAAGTTATGTCTGAAGATGGCTCCCTGTACAAGTGCTTTTGAGTTACAAAAAAGGGATAAGCCAAAAATAACATTCTTATCTTTCTTGAACAACAACTCTTCTTTCTCCGATAATAAGTTTCGGGATCTCTTGGCTTTTAACGCAAAACGATGCAGTTCGAATTAAACTGAAAGAATCAGTAGAAGTGCCCTTTGGGGAGAAATGAATGATATGCACAGCTGCACCTCTTTTATTTGTTATTGAGGTTTCACTGTGATACTTTTGTTCTGGAATTAGGAATAGTTTCTTATAGTTTGAATGTTTTCCTGATTATTCCTGATTTCCACTTTCTGTAGGACTTGGATGACATGAATATTGAAATAATGAGGAATACACTTTACAAGGCATACCTCGAGGACTTCTATCAGTTTTGTAAGGTATGGTACTGATGTTTACCTGGGAGCTCTCTCTCTCTCTCTCTCTCTCTCTCTCTCTCTCTCTCTACTTCTCTCTTGCTCTTGCCCTCCACATGTCCATTTACGTTGCCTTTTTTTTCTTTTTTTTTTTCTGGAACTAAAATAATGTTGTTGTATAGAAACTAGGTGGAGCTACTGCAGAAATTATGTCTGATCTTCTAGCCTTTGAAGCTGATAGAAGGGCTGTCAATATTACAATAAACAGGTGAGTTTCTGTGGGAACTATGGCTCCTTCAGTTGGTTTTTAATATTGTTCTGGCATTCCAGCACTGCTCAGTGAATTTGCAGCGCTGCCTAGCTCTGCTGCCAAACTTGTGTGGCGTAAGATTCCTTCTAGATACATTATCAAGTTAGCTTTTATCTTGTTTATTTCATGCAGTATTGGGACTGAGCTTACACGAGATGACCGCCGAAAGCTTTATTCGAGTTTTGGTTTACTGTAAGCTTTTCAAGTGACCTTTCTCCAGCATTTCGTCTTGAAATTACTCAACTAGGTGTCCTGCATTAGCTGATAGATGGTGTGTTTATGCTTCACAGGTATCCATATGGTCATGAGGAACTTGCTGTTTGTGAGGATATTGATCAGGTAATTTTCTGTAGAAATTGCATGAAATTTTGAGAGGCTGTTGAGATCTTATCATGGTTCCATGATATCTGTTTATTCTAGAGGAATTTCAATCTTTGCTGAAATCATCTGCAAACTGTTGTGGTCTTGTATCAAGCTAGAACAGAGAGGTCTTTTACTCGCTATTGCATTTATGCACATTCTGTTAGTTGTCAATCTGTTGTTAATTTGATTTAAAGGCAGAGAAGTTCAAGATACACTTTTGGATGCATCCACAACTTTTTTGAAATCAGTATTTACGCCTGTACCTTTTAAATTGTAGAACTTCATGCTAAGGCAAAACAAGGTTAATTAGGACATTATTTTGCTGGAAGCTGATAGTCTAGGATACTTTCACCAATATTGCCAAAGTCCATTGGCTTTCCCATCATTTTGCTAGATGGGAATGGTGGCTATATTTGTGATCCAACTCAATTTAACATTAGGATGTATTTTCAGTGAATCTAAGCCTATTGAAAAATTTTCACCATGCTCTCTTGTTCCCGATTGAATGATAGGTTTGGGAAGCTTTACCTTTCCCCCTGGATTGATTGCCGGTGCTTTCTGCAAATGTCCACAGCATTCTACCAACTTCAACAAAATAATGTCACCATTTTAAGTGAAAGTAAACAAAGAAAAGTTTGGTTTTGACATTACATTTTAAGGCTTTTATTTATTTATTTATTATCATATGAGTTCTAAACTATTTTTAGCAAACAAAACTAAAAAATAATATAAAAAAAAATTTGTACTCATCACTTTTCAAAAATAAAAATAAAAAATACACTGTAGCGTACGCTGCATGCTACGACCCCTGCAGCGTATGCTGGATTTACACTATTTAGCTACTCTACGCTACATAACGTGCGATGCAAGCACTATTTGAAACACTGGATTGTACCTTGCAAGTTGAGACAAATCAGGGATATGCATTATCTTATGCAGCCATTTGAAAAAAAAAAAAGAAAGAAAGAAAAGAAAAGCAGAAGAAGAAAGCATTATGATATACATGATGATGGTAAGAAAGATGGGGTTTAACCTGTGACCACTGTTTTGACAGCCTAATCATCGGTACAGGAAGCTCTATTGTGGATATATTCTCTTCTTCTCACACATATTTTGAATCTATCATAGGCTTAGTAGGTTATGGTTTTCTTATTTTGTTTTGTTTCTTTTTCTTGGATTAGCCTTTTCAGCTTGATGTTGATATTTTAACCACTTTACAGATTGTGTATGTTGTTGTGCATGGCATAATAGCTCTTTCTGATGGCTATTGTAGGTTCGTTCTGTCATGGAGAAATATCCCCCATATCAATCTATTTTTGCAAAAATATCTTATGGAGAGAGCCAGATGCTAGACAAAGCGTTCTATGAAGAAGAGGTGAAAAGGCTCTGCTTGGCATTCGAACAGCAGGTATAGATGTCTGACATGAAGTCGCTGAATCTATCAACATTGTGATTGGAAGTAGCAACCTGAGAAAGTAACTAAGCATAGTGCTTCATTGCATGTCATGGCAATTATTGAACGCTTGCTATGATCTTTCGAGTATAATAATTATATATGACTTTTAATTTAAGATGGTACCCTTAATTCATTGTCAAGCTCTCATTTTAAGAAGACAGAAGTTTTCTTCTTCTTCTTCTAATTTGGTAGGTATGCAACTCGGGTCAGATTGGCTGGGTTGGGGTCAACCCAAACCAGACACAAAAAAGAGTGTATAACCTGAGCCCAACCTGAGGTGATTTTCAGCATTGACCTCATCTACCTGAGCTCGACCATTTTCCTATTCCCCAACCTAAACATGACTCAGTCCAATCCTAATTTCTGATTTCAGTCTAATGCAAACCTAGCTGACCTCATCAAATGATGTACCTTGTCCACACAAACCAGGGCCATTTCTCCTTGATCCAGTCCATTGATATGATGATCTCCATCACGGCTAGGCTCTGGTTCTACATTGTGCCTCATAAAGTTGCGGCTTTCATGTGGCTTGCTGGCAGGAATTGAATCCTGACCATGGCAACCTCCAAAAAAGAGCTCACATCATTTTGAATGCCTGTCCCCTTTGCCTAAACGCTGAGAAGTCAGTGGATCACTTTTTTATCCATTGTTTCTTTCTCTAGGGTGGTCTGGTTGGGCATTCTCCAATCTGCTAGTGTTTTGGGTGATGCCTCCTCCAGTAGATATGCTGCTTCGAGCCTGACATCATAATTGGGGGGTGTTCGGTTCTGATGGGAACTTCCAGATGGAGGATTGTGGTGTTGGTTGTGCTTTGGTCGATCTGGCTGGAGAGGAATAATTGGTGTTTTCATAATCTTAGGGGTTCCCCACTTGGGGTGTGTAGTAGGGTTGCTTTGTATATTAGGGAGTGGGCTCGCTGGTTAGTGCTGTTTTGTTTTGGTTTTCTTGTTGTTGTTTTCTTCTCATTTTGGCCCTTGGCCCTAATAATAGTGCTTCATCTTTCAAAAAAAAGTTGGATGGGCTGAGTATGCTTGTTCAGGTTGGCTGTGATGCAACCCAAACCTGGCCATTTAAATTGGGTTATGAAAATCCAACTGAACCAAACCCAAGTTAAAATTGGGTTAGGCCATTCAGGTTGTGCCTGACCCAAGTTGCAGCTCCATTCATTGATCCTAAATGGTCTCTAAACTTCTGTCAATGTTTGCCTGTACCTGGGAGTATAGGCATCAAACTATTGACTCGATTTTGGTCCATGCCTTATTTACAAAGTTCTCTAAATTTTGTGAAATTTTCATGCTACTTTTAGAAAAAGACATTTTCACTTATAATTCTCGAGTTATTTGCGATTCACGAATTATTCATGAATAATACTTAGATTATTGTGAGCACGGTAACTTGGACACCAGTGTCGGACATAGATACGGGGTGTTGGCCACAGTCACATGAACTTCTAGAAGTCTGATTTGGGAGAGAGATGTGGGTTGTCGGGCATAGATATGGGGTGTTGGCCACATTCACACAGATTTCTAGAAACCTAATTCACTGTCATGTCAATATATGTATTCAAATGCAAATAATTAAATTGAATGGTGTGTTCTGATGATTTAATGTAATTTAAAAAAAAAGTTTAAGACACTGACTCATGTCTAAGAGTTTTAGTTAGGCACATGTCTGTGTCCACATATCAACACACCACTGTTTCTAAAGCTGTTGTACCCTTGCTGCATTATTTGCCAGCATTCACTAGTAGAAGAAAATAAAGTGCAAAAACACATGACGATGACTTGATTTTATTTTCCTTCCCTGATTTTCCTGATGGATTTTTCCCAAATTGTGAAATTTGTCTTAGATCCATCCTTTATGTTATATTGTTCATGGTTGTGTCACTGTCTGATGGAGGTTTTCTTTGAAATTCAGTTCCATTACGCGGTCTTCTTTGCATACATGAGATTGAGGGAGCAGGAGATCAGGAACCTGATGTGGATTTCTGAATGCGTCGCACAGAACCAGAAGTCTAGAGTCCACGACAGCGTTGTGTTCATATTCTAGAAGGATTTTGAAATTCAACACAGAAGGCCTGGTATCTCCCACATTCATGTGTACATCTGCCCCGCCTGTTTGGTTGTGGAAGTTGTATGGCAAATAATATGTAACTTGTGTGTTCTGTTTAAGGGAAGAAATTCTATATTTGAACCCGCTTTGTTACAGAAGCATTTCCAATTCTTGATTTTTGAATTGTGATTTGTGAAATGCGGTAGATGTACTTAATAATTACTCAATAAATCTTGGAAATATTGTATTTTGAATGTCAAATGCAGGGATGCTATGGCTGGATGGGTAGACTTAGAGAATATTAGAATGTTCTGTTGGCATGTAGATGATGTCTTCCTAGGTGGATCAACCAGTCTGAGACTCAATTTGCTTTGCTTGTAAACAATGCTTTTTTTCTTTTTCTTTTTTGGTGTTCGAGTATTTATCATATTAGAAAGAAATGTGAAGTTACTGTGGTCAAGGTATTCCGTAACGGTAATGGTGGCCGTAACAGCCACGACCGTTACTTGTACAATATGGGTTGTAACGGCCCATTTCATAACAGCTTTTACGGTTTTTTTTTTTTTTTTTTTTTTTTTTTTTTTTTTTAAATATTGGAAAAAAAAAAAAAAAAACTGAAAAACCTGTATCCACCGTGTCATGGACTGTAATGGGGCTATTACGGCCTTTACAGGGGGCGTAATAGACCGTTACGGGGGCAGTAATGGCTTTTACGGGTCATTTTTCCATAATAGCCGTTACACCTTTATGACGCTGCAACATGTAACTGTTGCCATTGTTACCTTTATGGAACGATCTTTATGGCCTCGTAAATGGTCGTTACGGCACACCATGACTATGATGCCATACCGTAATGATTTTTGGATGTTTTGATTATGAAGTGATATTTATACCCATCCTATTTGATTGATTGCACCCTTTTTTTGCTCCTAGTAATATTAGAGATGGAAAATGCATCCATATGAAAAAGGTGGGTTTGAATATTCGTTCTCTTTGAAAATGCATGACCAACTTATTGTTGTTATGTATGTTGATTTCTGGGAACATGTTACGGTTCCTTAGTAGCTGAGATTGTAAGCTTCCTCATATGCATGGCGGGCTTTAGATCTATGCTTCTCTGTTATTCCACAAGAGACAACATTGTAGAAACTGTGATCTTTTTATTTTATTGAAAATGGCAGGAATATGTAGAAGGCATGGGAACTCTGTAGATATTTATAGGAGATCTGTGGGAGACCTTAGCAGATATACATGAATCCATCCATGTAGCTATCTATAGTATATGCAATTGCATATGTTTGGAGGTACATATGTATCTTATACTGTAGCACTCCCCCCTTAAGGTGGAGCATGGATATCAATCATGCTTAGCTGCTTCCATGCTTGCTGCTTCCATGCTTAGCTATCTATAGATTTAATTTTACGGGATGTTCTCCAAGCTCAGCTGCTTCCATGCTTGCTGCTTGGCACGGTTTCAAAATAGGGAAAGTTAATACCAAAATCTGGAGACTGGCAATTATCGCAATTTGGTGGGCTGTTTGGACGGAAAGGAACAATAGAGTCTTTAACGATACTCAGGCTTCAGCTGAATCCCACGAAACAGATGTTGGTTGATTGGGTTTATAATGTCATGGGTTTAAAAGATTGTAATCTTCTCTTCTTAGGTTTTTAGTCTTTTGTCTGTTTCTGGCTGCTATCTCAGCCGTTTTGTTTGCTTTCCTCTTCTTTTCTATGCATTTCCTTCGTTGCTTTTTAAAAAAAAAATCATGCTTAGCTTGGAACATATAAGAAAAAGAAGACGATAATCAGCATGTACTATCACTCCCCCACACACAACCTGTTTAGATACAGGAGACCTTCAAATGCTGCTCGTCGGTAGATTAAGCTTTTGTCATCTGTTGAATTCTCTTCCAGTAGTAGGCCATTCAAACTTGACAACCATCAAGCTACCAAACAACATTTACATGAAAATCATTTCAAATACACACATGCAACACTGCACGTCAGGTAAGTATACTATACTCACAATGGTTGAGAGGGGAGGACTCACAATGGCTCGTGAAGGCAAGTGCAATAGTGTACAATATGTGAGTGAACTATACTCTTAATGGAGAACAATGATCTAATAAGAAAAAGTGATGAAGGTAAAAGAAATGCTCAACTGTTTGCAGAAGTCCTCCATATCAAATTGGATTGAGCATTATGTTAAATAGTTATGATAATGGTAGAAATGACGATGATGTCAGTAGAATTGTATGCTGTAAGTGGCATTGACAGATCTCAGGTAGCAATGATGATGAAAACGACAACCGAGATTTAAGATCATAAGTACATAGTTGTAGGGCTTGATTGTGGTTTGGATGGGTAAGGTGCGCCCAAATTAGCTAAACTCACAAAGCACTAAGATATAAAGAAGGGTTCCTCCTTTTTTACTTTTATGAAGAGAGAGTCCGTCCATCTGGAGAATCAGCAGTAAGTTATGCACAGTTGTACATGTAGGCATGAGTCCGGAGATCTTGGTGATGAGGATAGATTGTAGGGATGGAGCTCAAGATGCAGCGGCAGTTGACAGCAGATCCAGTGAGGAGATGAGGAGACCATTTCTGGTTTAATGGATGCCCAATCGGGATGCAACAATGGGGAATTTGGGAGGCCGAAGTTGGATAATTCAGGATTGGGTTTCAGGCAAAGAGATGGGTGTTTGTGCTGATTGGCCCAAGAGTTGCAGCAGAGATAGGCTGTGGTTGCAGGGACAGATTAGATCTGGCAGGGTTGGATGCATTCAGAATGAAGCAAGGAGCTGAGATAGTGGATCTTAGTTGCAATGATGGGTGGTTGGATTCTGATGGGCGCAGGGACAACAGCAATAGGTTGCTAGTTGGGCAGCAATGGATTGCTAATTGAAGCAGAAGCAGAACAGCAAACGTTGCCTGGCAGGCAGCAGTGTAACATGGTGGTGCGGAGATGGAAGAGATGATGGGTGTGCTCCAGAATTGAGGTCGTGTGTTGGTGCTGAGATGGGCTGGAATGGAGGCCAGCGAAGATTAGATCATTAGTCAGAGTTATGAGATGACTGTAGGCACAGATTGGGGATGATTGATAAATGACAGGAGATAGGTGCAGGATTAGAGATGATGATGTTGGATCTGATGGCCATCTCCATAGCTTGATCCCCAGTTGTGGGAATTGTCAAATTATCGAAGCAATCAGATGGCTGAAAACATATCAGATGGGTTGTCGCTGACAGAGGAGACAGTGAGTGATGCGAGGTTCATGGAAGGAGCAGTTGCTGGAGATGGATGCTGCAAGGGGAAATGACAGATCTGGCGATGGACAGGTGGGAAGATGCAAATGCGGGAAGAATGGTAGTAGACGGGTTTTACAGCCAGCCCCAGAGAAGATGATTGTGCCATGGTCAAAGTTTTTCTTGCACAAAACAGAGATGAAGCTGATGGCTTTAGATCCAGATGGGAGACAGGCCTCCAGATGTTGATGCTGATACAGTGGGTTGTAGCAAGGCATGAGCCCAAATTCGACATTTCAGATCTGAGATGTGGTGTAGCTGAGGGAGAGGCTGCAATTCTGGGAGGTGCACCTAGGTTCTGAGCTGTGATTTTGACTGCGGATAGAATGATCTGCAATCGGTGATGGAGATGAATAAAGAAATCGTGCATGTCAGGAAAAAAATGGTGGTGGATCAACAGCCCAGATTAAGGCTCTGATAGCATTTTAGATTTAGGGCTACATTGAGAAAACTTTTTGAGTGTATGGTATTCATTGATAATGATCCATATATATGCTAGAGAGAATGTATCTTATCAAATCTTAGGACACAACTAGCTATGTAATCTAATCTAGGAGATACTCTGGAGATAAAAGTACTAATCTTACTCTAACATGCTCAAAAGGATTGACAGTGGGTGACAGAATTGCATTTTCTTCCTCCTATTATGCTTGTTTGATGCAGCTTTGAGCCAAACAAAGGAATATTAACCGTGTTCTTTATTGTTTTAAAGCAGCATTTGTATTTGGAAGAAAAGGTGAATGTAGGTAAAAACACCATTGTGGGGGCTGCACTGTCTTGAGATGTTCTGCTCCACCCATTTGACTCTTTCAGGTGGCTTTTAGGAGGAAAACACAATGGTAACTTATTTTTGAGATCCATTATTGGAAGGATGGAGAAAGCTGGTGCCTTTCTACTTGAATGTTTACCAAAAAAAAAAAAAAAAAGAGGAAGAAGAAAAGTCTGCTTTGTGAATCTCTTGGTGCACTTCCTCTTCTTTGAGATTTCAGCGAGTTGTACTAAGAAAGTACAGTGCGTTCAAAAGGATTTTTGTGAGAAGGTTAACATGGCTTGTAATTTCTCTGCGTGATGAATTGGAGGGATGTCCAAAAGGTAAAAGCCAAAGAAGGGATACATGGGTGCATAAACTTAGAGAAGTTAGATGCTTTTTAGCAAATGGTGGTGGAGGTCTGGAGAGTAGTTACATGCTTTATGGAGGAATGTTGATGCCATTGAATTTGTGGTGTTAGATGTGGGTTGATCTCGACATTCGCTCCTAAAAGGAACGGTGACTGTTTTGAGAGCAATCGGCAAATACGGACAATGCTAAGGGCCCATTTGGATACCACCAAATAAGTTACCTTTTCTACTTACAGCAGTAGATAAGTGATTTATTTCAGATAAGTTTGGTTTATGATTAGTTATAAGATACTTTTTTAGTTAAAAGTATGTAATCATTTCAGTTAATTTTTTGAGCTTTTCTACTTTTCATAAGTTGCTGAAGAGAGGCATTAGAGGAGAAGCTGATAAGTATGTTGTTTACCAAATATAGTTATATTCTTTAATAAGTAGAAACTAAGATAAGCTATTTGTGGCATAAGTAGCTTATCTTAAGAAACTTACAATCCAAACACCCCCTGAGTGGTAGTTACTCTTCCAAATTCTTCAGTTCCCTCACTTCTAGTGGTGGGGGTGGGAAGAGTTGCATATTCTCTCACTCCTTGGGGGTTGTGATGATTGAAGTTGAGTTGCCCAACACTGACGAATATGCTCCATCAGCAGATCCAGGCCATTGGAAATTTGCATTTTTCTCCAAGAGTAAGGGAGAGTCGTCTTTCCAAATGTTTTGAGGTGTGCAAGTGAGGTTGTCAATTTTCCCGCGAAAGAGGGAGTAACGAGAGGGTCACTTGTCAGTTTCTCTTTCTGCTTGTCTTTTATCTTATTCGTTTTCTTTTCTTAATAAATATCCATTTGTCTTTCAGAAAGGGCAAAACACATATTACCAACCAGTGTTTGGCTCTGTGGTGTGTGTGTTTGGGTTGCCCGTCGCTGGCTAAATGTCCACTTATTTGATAATGATCTGATGGTAGCCCCATCATCCAAACCGTCCACCTCTACCAATGGTAGCCCCATCATCCAAACACGGTTTTGGGCTATCATTCTTCTATCAACCATGATCCACATTAGGTAATTCCTCTTTTCAAATGACCAAAATTAGAGGGCTGTGATGCTTTTTCCTGGATTTCTGAGTGAGAATGTATTCTAAATTTGACCCATTCAATTTAGGGGCGTTTGGCTCCCTGGAATCTTAGTAGGAGTTGTGATTCTGTTCTAAGAAATGGATTTCCTGTAAAAGAGATTCAATCTGTAGTGTTTGTGTTCTGGGAAAGCCATTCTTATCTATGCTATTACTAAAAGCCAAATCTCCTTTCATTTTTGTCACCCCTGTTAAATCAGTTTACCTTTAGCAAATTGAAATTGAGATTGTGCACCAACCTAACCTATTAAAGAGGCTCAAGTAATTACCAAAATGGTTTTATTTCTCCTGTAAATACCCATTTAACTGCTACTTGAAGTAATTTCTAAATTATGGTAGATGGTCTGTTTCAATATTGAGGTGGGAGGGTTTTACCCCATATTTAACTATCAAATGAAAGTAAAAAAAAAATAATGGTTATTTTTAAATGTATCGCCTGTTTGGTTGGGTGTAATTATTGGTAAACGGTGATAAAAATCATAATAATGAGATGTTTTTGCTGCTTGGCAAGAAGGGGAAATTTAGACTCGAAAACTGGCAAAACTCAACCTCTGTGGTGTGTTTTCCAAACCTAAATTGTGGGCCCCGCCATGATGTATGTGTTTATTCATGCCGTCCATTCATTTTGTTAGATTATTTTAGGGCATGAACAAAAAAAAAAAAAAAAAAAACTGAGGCAGATCCAAAGCTCAAGTGGACTACACATCAGATCTAGCAAAATGAATGGACATGGAAGGACCTAAGGTGTTTTGCCAATAAGGTATGGACGTCTTCCATGCCAAGACACATTTGAGACGCCTTACATTACTACCCATTTACATCTATTTACAAGAAATTTCAGCAAATCCAACAGGCTTTTTTAAGTAAGCCCATTTACATCTATTTACAAGAAATTTCAGCAAATCAAACAGGCTTTTTTAAGTAAGCGTATTTCCTTGTACTTCTGATATTACTATAGCTTATGTTTTATATATAAATTGAAGAATGGTTCTTTGCCAATAAGGTATGGACGTCTTCCATGCCAAGACACATTTGAGACGCCGTACATTACTACCCATTTACATCTATTTACAAGAAATTTCAGCAAATCAAATAGGCTTTTTTATAATATGTATGATATATATAGCTTAAGTTTTATATATAAATTGAAGAATGGTTCAAAAAAAAAATCTCAATGCCACATAAGAGTGGTAGAGGTCACTAGAGCGAGTATATTTTTTGGCTACGGTTTAATCTCTTTCTATCAATTGCCTGTATTAATCAATTATGTAACTGAAATGGACCATCTAGAAAAAAAAAAAAAAAAACAAAAACAGAGTGGAATGGGTACGGATTGGGGTTGGGACAGGGATTCCTAAGGGATGAAAGATGGTTGGATGGAGTTGTGGGACTGGGAGAAGGTCAAAGGGTTGACTGTGGAGACAGTCCTGACACATCACGGTGGGCCCACAGAGTCTTGACACCACGCAATCCGCGTCCCATCAAAGCATAGCAAATATTTAAGCAATCTTCCTACCTTACCATCGTAAGAGGAGAGACTTGGATGATTAAATAAATATAATGCATGGAATGAACGCCTGATCGTTTTCACTTGGCTGTGATAGTAAAGACAAATATCCAACGGTATGTTGGACAGTGGCTTAGATGAGATATATATTTATAGTGAAATGCCCACCTGCACCTGTGCGTAACGTTGTATACGTGTTATAGGTAGAAAATTGGATCTGTCCACGTGATACGGCATCCCATGAAACTTTTGGGCCCAACTTTGAGCCTGATCGAAAACTTTGGTAGGCTATGGAGAAAGAAAACAGTTTCCTCTCTTGATTTGCTTCTCTCTTTTCTATGGCCCACCAGAGTTTTGAATCAAGCTGAAAGTTAGGGCCTGAAGTTTTCATGGGGTTCCGCATCACGGGGATTGATTAGTTGTGCCCATGGCATATGTGCAAAGGTGCGCATAGGTACTCACCTAAGAATGTGTGCAGGTGACTAGCTCTCTCTCTCTCTCTCTCTCTCTCTCTCTCTCTATATATATATATATATATATATATATATATATATATATATATATATACCACTTTGGTATGGCCAAAATTCCGAAAAGGAATACATGTTTCAAATATTCTTAGAGTATTAGTCATCTTATAGGATTTAAAAATATTTTCGGACCAAATTGCATATGTCCTTGGATTAGAAGCTTTACGGATTTTGAGTTAATAAGTTACGTAGTATTCAATCCCGAGTAAATGACGTCGATGAGATTGATTTTTGGATCTACTGGAACCTATATCAAATCCGTTCATTTTCTTTGTAGCCTTCTATATATATGGAAAAATATTAACTTCTTGCTGACATGATCACTATGTGGCCCACAAAATCTAATAGCTTATAACGGTATCCGTTCAATACAAATTATTTTTTTGTGATATGATCAATGTGATTAACGGATCTTGATCATGCTTCGAACCATGGCCTTTAATGAAATTCTGAAGTTAATGGATGGAGTGGATTCCACACATATGTGATGGTGGACCCCAAAGACAGTGTACAAACGCCTTTAGAAGTTTTCTTGTGGTGTAGTCCATTTAAGAAGTTTTCAACGGTAGGAGTTTAATCACCATTGTTTCTTGTGGTGTAGTCTGTTTAAGCCTTTGGCCTACCTCTTCCTGGGGCTAATGTGTTAAGGGTCGAGGTTGTCATGTGTTAAGGGTCAAGGTTGTTAGGGTCGATGTTGTCATGTGTTAAATGTCGAGGTTGTTATGCATTCACTACAAAAAATGGACCAAATGTTACAAACTAGATCTGTAGCAAAAGATTGTTTTAGTTTATAGCGATTGGTACCATATCCATTGCTTTTTCAGGGTCGAGGTTGTCATGTGTTAAGGGTTTAGGATACCGTGTGTCAATCTCGACCCTTCATACATGAAAATCTCGACCCATAACACATGACAACATATACCTTTGATACATGACAACCATGCCTCAAGCCCTTAACATATGATAACATAAACCCTTAACACATGACAACCACGATCCAAACCTGTAACACATGACAACCTAAACTCTTAACACATAACAACTTAGATCCAGACCCTTAACACAGATGATCCAGATCCTTAACACAGATAACCCAGACCCTTAACACATGACAATCATTTCAACCTTAATAATACATTACAAAATTCAAATTTTATCTCATTCATTGTATTCCACATGACAATCATAACTATCATCATCTAACATTAAATCTTTTCTAACAATTGTTTCTCCCCACGACAACAACAATCACGACTATCTATCTTTATCCACAATCAAAAGTGGTTTTCATCTCTAAGGAAATACTACCCTATAAAAAATAAAATAAAATAATCAATTAAAATATCTTTCACGTATCAGTGACTTCTATATTTAAGAATTGTGGTCATTCGAGTAAAAATAACACTTTTGTAGGGCCTTAGAAGTGATTGGCGGTGCCTATACGCCAGAGAAGTTGATGGCAGTTAACATACACTGAAAAATGCAATTGAATGGGGTGGTTGGTGGTTGTGGTTCCCTTGAAGCCATATTTGAAAAAAAAATAATAATAACTCCATGAGGGACCAAGTTCCAAAGCAAGGGTATTTTCATCCACTAATTTTCAAAAAAGTGATCCGAATGCCAACTAAAGAATATATTTGAGAAAACAAAATTTTGGGGCATTTCCCAATACCACTAGACTAATAATGTCAAAATCCCATATATATATATATATATATATATATATATATATATAATTGTATGTATATACCATATATATGATTTAAGGACTAATTAATGATAATAAATGCTGGGTAGAAGTTATTTTAAACAATAAAAGGAGTAGCCAACTTGGGTGGGCCCACTATAGTGTTAATGTGGAATTCACACCAACTATAAGGTAAGTCACCCCATGTTAGACCCAACCTCAAAAATCAGCCTCATCCGTGGTTCAGGTAGCTCACAAGATAAAAATAGTGCAGAAGGAAAGCTCACCCTCCAAGTTGTTTCCCTTGGTATGGCCCACTTGAATCACATATGAGCCCACATTTTGGGCCTTAAGCCTAGCTTTTTGTGTGACATCTAATAGTTGGAGTAGATTTCATATGCTTATTACGGTGAGCCCTATAAAAATCAAGGGTGGACATCTCTCTCAGCTATTTTCATTGGTATGGCCACTCGAATCAAAGGTCATCCTGATTTTCTAGCTTTGGGCCAGCATAGGATTACACATCTAATGGTTAGAGTGGATCTCACGTATGCATCACTATGGGCCCTAAAAAATGGATGGAGGGCATCCCTTTGCACCGATGGTTCCCACAACTTAATTAATGTTATGGGGGGAGCAGTTACTTCACCCTAACTTTGAAAAAGGGTCGGTAGCCCAGGTGGGCCCCACTGTAGAGTTAATTGAAATTTGCCTCGACCATCATCTGGGTCACCAGTGTTAGACCCAGGGACCGAAAATCAACCCCATCCTTGGTTCGAGCGGACCACAAGATTGCGTACAAGAAAATAATACCATCCTAACTATTTTCCTAGTTATGGACCAGTATGGGCCTGATGTTTGGGCCTCAGGCTTAGTCTTTGGTGCAGCATCTAATGGTTGGAGTGGATTTCACATGCTCATCATGGCGGGCCTGAAAAAAAAAAAATCAAGGGTGAATATTTCTCCCAGCTTTTTTACATTGGTGTGGCCCACTTAAATCAGGAGTAAACTTGAATTATTTTGCCCTGGCCTAACATGGGATTATAGATCCAAGGGTCACGTGCATATATAAAGATTAGCATCTTAAAAAATGATGGTTAGCTTCTTGTTTCGATGCATTGGGTTCAGAAAAAGTTATACATTCCAAAGGAGTTCTTAGGTGTGGACCACAAGCTACAATTCATCATATGATAACTTTCACATTATTAAAGTGCATGTGATATCCTTACATTTCAATAGGTTGGCTCCACCATAATCATCATCCTTATACATATAGAAAAGCTACTCATTGAGTGGAGCATAAGGTACAGTACACCCAATGGGTAACTTCTAACCTAATAACTGCACGTGACATCCAACCATTTATAAATACCCTTATATCAGGATCTCTTATTACCAACAATCAGCCTTATCTACACATCAGGTGGACCAAACCATGAAAAATAATGGACCGCTAGATGAGTTGATACAGCTTATTTTTATACAAGGTGATTTTCATGATGGGGCAACCTACTATACGGGTGCGGTTTCACACACTTGAAAGTTTCAAAGTTACCGACTTGGTGGACTGTAACTTTCAATTGTAACCGATTGAACTATAGTTAGTATACTCCCATTGGATAACTTACATCCAAATCGCTCTGATAGATTGGCCCCACCTTAAGGATCTCCTCTTTAAAAAATCAGCCATATTGACTTACCAAGTGTGCCACACTTGTGTTGGCTATTTACCGTTGACTAGACTGTTTTTTTTTTTTTTTGGGGCCGGTTCTACTATAAAGTGTCAGCACTCGGTGTGTTTTTTTGTCGCGACTAGTGTGTGTGGGTATGACAGAATTGATAAAGCGGCTCGATTCAAACCGATCAACTTTTGACCCAAAGCGTCGAAATAAATATATATGACCAGATTCTGAAAAGATCAGTCGCTTACTTAGAAATTTTGTAATGATTAGGTGATAATTGGAGGGTGAGATTCTTCCTCTATAAGTTAATTGAGTATTGCCTTCCACAAGAAATGAATTTTCAGAATACCAGTGCAATCAAACAAAATGAAAAACTCACAATTAGCACATGATATTAGACAAAGGACAAATCCAACATATATGCGATGATTTTGATTATAACTAAAAATTATAGTTAAGAATTATCGCTAATGGATTATTGCTACTCCTTAAGATGAGTTGAGATAAAGTAAATTGATAGATTTGGTTTGATTGGTGTGAAACCTCTATTTCTACTAATCTTCTAGATATTTATAGATTCCTGTTACATAGCTTATTCTTTCAAATACCTATTTTTATTACTCTAGAAGTTACAATAGTCAAAGGGCCTCTCTCTAGATCCTTCTCTTGTTACGTTTCTTTTTTGTCATTGTTCCTCTTTTATTGGCTAAGTTCTGTCTTTCGGTTGCCTCCCGTATCTTGGACTACTCGACTGTGTTTTTCTCTCCGCTCATTAAATTTTGAATAACTCGGCCGCACTATTTCATCAACAATCCAATAGCGCATGGCATTGAATTTACGCTAGTTATGATTCCGTAAATGGCACTTTAAGTATCTTGAAGATCTTTTTATCCATCTCCTATCTCTCGTGAAATACCATGTGTCGTCTTCTTATTAGTTTTTTTCTAAAATGGTCAGAAATATAGTACAACATTGTCCCTCAAGTCGCTTTGCCTTTAGGAAAAAAATGTGATAGCGATATTGTGTTGTTGCCCAATGTAATTAATGCAATAGACTGTTGGTCCACACATCATCTCTCCATTGATTCTACCTAACTAAGGCTGAACCGAAAGATATTATTTGCATTTTCCTTCTAGGTTGTCCATGTGACAGGTTGCATAGAATTGTATCGTACAAGTCATGCTTACACTTTCATTAATGTGCATGTATCGTGACTAATATATAAACACAAATCTAAGTCATTATTCACCTTTCTTCACCATTTGCTTCTTCTCTCTCGTGTCGAAACTCTTTCTAGTTTTCTCTCGATTATCATGGTTGTACCTGTTGAGGATTGTTCTACGGAATCACACAAAGTTGGATCTAGGATAACAATCCAAGAGCACCAAGCAAATACAAGATAACACAAAGATTTAACGTGGAAAACCCTTTCGAAAAAAAATCACGGCACAAAGCGACAAATCTTCACTATAAAAATAAAAATTACAAAGAGAAATGACTTACCCAATTCGAACAACCTCGAATCTCACCCTTGCTACAACACCCTTTGCAAACCCCAGAACCCTTTTAGAAACCCTTGGAATACCTTTAGAAAGCCTTAGGATACATTAGAAATGCCCTAGGGACTCCTATTTATAGTTTAGGAAACCCCACTTTCGCACCTCCCTGAAAATCATTTCAAATTTATGCAGTCCACGCACAATCCGCGCACAATCTGCGTAACCTTTGACTAGTCGAGTCGGAATCGAAGGACCGGTCAAGGAGCCCCTTGACCCAGTTGAGCACTTTGTCCTTTGGTAGTTGAAGATATCGGAAATTCCAAATACATAGTTGCTGGACTTCGAGCCGAACTTTCTCAGGGCTAGTCGAAGATTTCCATATTTAAGACATCTTTTTAACAACAGTATCTTCCTCATCTTCCATTCCAGTCTTCCACCCGGAATCGTTTATTAAAGATTTGGATGTTCTTTCTTTAAGAGTGATCAATGACCTTCTTTTTAATACTCTTATCGAACCAAATAAGGCTTTGTTAACACTCGGTCCATCCTTTCATCTTACGATTACTCACGAATAGCTTCATGAAATTGAATAATGTTTCTCAAAATGCCCTGATGAATTTCTTCTTATTCACTATGATCATTTCTCGAATCCTTACAATGCTTTTAAATCTCCAAGATCATCGCCAAAGTTGATAAATGGTTTGACAGAATGGTATACTCGTGTTAAAGCACAATATGGCAATACATGGAAGCAAGTTAGAATTTATGAATGTATCAAACTTTTCTTGCACGAATATCCAATTAATACTTTCCTCCTCTCGGTAATTTCAACTTATTTGGAGTCGATCAACCAATACATTCCATTTTAGATGTGGCCACATGAGTCCAACGATCATAGATGTATATGCCTTCACCCATTTTTTGCCCTTTGGTGAACTTGTTCATTAGGGCTTTGCTTTGAAGAATAAACATTCATTTGCCCTTCCAGACAAGACCGACAGGGTGTATTCCACTTTCATATCTCTTCAACATAAATCCCATGATAAAGTTGATGAAGAAGAACATAAGGTTTTTCTTTTAATGTGAATTTGTCAATTTTAGTTGTGTGTGAGTGCTCTTCAGATTACTAAGGAATACATTCATCTGGCCGAGGCACTTGGTCAAGGGCATTAACTTACTCTTGCCTCCTTTGTGCTCAACCATCTGTATCATAGTATATTCAAGGCAACTACGAAGGGTTTTTACTACTCTGGCGGACCTATCTAGCCTGTCCAGATGTGGTTATATGAATATTTTGGAGTAAAATTCGTCAAATATGTTCCAACTGATGTAAAAATCACTTCTTTTGGTCACTGTAACATCCTCTGCCCCAAAAGTAACCATTCCTTCGTCGAATATATGAGTTTCTTCCTTTTTTAAAAACCTTGATAAGTCCATCCTTTCTTTTCCTCCACTTAAAGATAAAGGATTCGACCTAACCTGGTTCACAGAAGATTATGAGCCGACCGATGTTGAGAATGAAAGTCTTGAATATGCTACTTAGAAAAGTTATTTGATCTGCAAAGACCTTCCATGTGGCGGCACAATAGACACATGCGTTAATGCCAAGGCTGGAATCGAACAATATTGTCTTAATCTTCTTGTTCTTCAATTTGGTTTAGCCTAAGACATTCATTTTTCATTTATTCACCGAACCTGCAATCAACCTCATATTCATCGACTAATTGCGGATTTGATCAGCACATTTTAAACTCACCACAAAGTGTTTGATTCTGTAAGCTCTTCTTTCATGCTCCCCCATTTACCAACTATCCTCACCAGCTAAATTCATTTTACTCCTGGTGGAAAAACTATTACAAAACTTTGGTTATTAGGCCCATGAATTGATCATCAGCCGACTTTTTCCTTTATCCAAAGTGGAAAAACCTATGGCCAAAAAGAAGAAGACAACCAAAGAAGGTACCAAAAATTTGATAGCACCTTAGTCGATTGTATCTCATGTTTAGAGAAAGACACGATCAAAGAAAATGAGTTTGGTCACATCGACCATCCTGTCCCTGACTCCAATAAAGACGGTTGAACCTTCTTCTTTCATGTTATTAAGAACTGTCGAGGCAACTCAACATGAACTGAAGCGTCGAAAGACCACAATTGCATGTTCATTTAAAGTGGTTTTGGCAACTACTTCAATTCCTACACGTACAACTCCTCCAAACATTTTGAAAATTTCTAAGCTCGGGCCTCTTTTAGCTCCTCATCTTATATCTCTTGCAACTTTTGGTCGATCTGCTCCAAGTATTTATTCTTCGGCCAAGGCTATTACATCTTTAAAAAATATTACAAAACCAAGTTTTAGCCAGGTATTCCTCCTTCATAATATTCTTGGGATATGAAAAAAGTGTATAAGAGACACAAAGATGCTCACTTCAAAAGAGTTTTTAATAAGTGGTAAAGAGAAAATGAAAGATTAAATTATCATAATCTTCCTTTTGATGGATTCCTCAAGCCATATCATCCTAATCCTCCCTCTTTTCCACGTTCCAACCAAGCTCTGACTTTGGTCATCGATCCCACCAAAATTTCACCAGTGGTCAACCGATTTACTAGCGTCATTGTTCAATCAGATTTAAGTGGATGTTGTTCATATTCTTTTCTTTTTAATTATTTTGTAATCCATCATTTTTATTTTTTACTTTCTCCCTTCTTTTCATGGTAACCAGAGAACTCTCAACCTTTGAAAAGCTCGTCTCTATGCCGCCTCCTCAAGCCGAGACATTTCATCCCAGATACTTCGGTTGATGCTGCTCAACCTCCTACAGGAATACTTGAAGTTTTTGATTCGAAAGAGACTATGAGTGACGTTTGCCGACCGAAAAATCAGCCAGGAGGACAAACTCAATAAGAGGTAATAATATATCAACATGTGCAGTCCTTCAGTTTCCTTTTACACTTTACAACCTCGTCGCTCGCACCTGATCAAGATTAGGGAGCTGTGGAATCGGTAGCACTGACAACCTCTTCTTCCACAATTCTTGTATATTTCATTCAGCATGTTTCATCCCCAAAATCGACCGATCAAGTAGACCCTACTCCGGTTGACAAACACAGGATTTTTCCTTTGGACGAAGCAAAAGTATTAGAAGAGGAAACATCTCGATCAACTAAAGTCTCTCCTCATTGAGCTGTACCTATAAAGATTCTTGTAGTTGACGTCTTTACTTCTCTAGCCGCATCGGTCGATACTTCTCGTGCCCCATCTTCTTCTTCTTCTTCTTAGGACCTCCTTTTCGTGGAAGACATTTTATCTTCTTTCGATCAAGCCTTTCCTCATGATATTCTAGTAGCCAAATCCCCTGTATCTTCAACAGAAATTCAATAGTTTCAAGAGGAATTATGAGTCCTCATTCACTTTGGTGCCGCTGACATCATTTCATCGAGATTAATCGAGAGACTCAACCTTTTCATTCATCGGTACCAAACTCTCACTCGGTTCGATAAGTCTCTGTTAACCAAAATACCTGCACTCTGAATTTATGAGTCTAATTCACGAACATTAAGACACAATTGATGTGGTCGATAAACTTTAATCTAAGCATTCAATCATCTCCCTTAGAATGATTGAAATCACAATTGCTAGAGAACAGTTTTATATTGTATATAGTAACTTGAAGGAGTTAGATGCGACTCTGATCGATCTGAAGGCTCAAATCTTGATAATGGAGGACAAACTGAAAGCACTAAAAGAATAAGAAAAAATTTTGACTGAGCATAGATATGGTCAAAAGGTTGAAATCAATAAATTAGGCAACTATATGGAAGAGCACGTTCCATTGATTGATCAAATAATACGCTCAGAAGTTAAGACTAAAACTACTATTCATCAGCGAGACGCTAGACGATCGAAGCTTCAAGAAGAGATTACCTCTTTTCTCACTTTAAATTTTAATTTCTTTGTGTTTATCTGATGTCGGTTTGTACTTCCTCTTATCTTTAATACAATCGGCTAAAATGTTTTCTTCCATTTTGTTCTTACATTATCTCCAATACTTTGCCTTTTCTTATCCTTTTCTCTTCTGCGTACATGGCATAACTGTATTGATGACATGACACATACATGAGAAGTCATGCGTCTATTTATTCCCTCTTTCTAATGAACGTTTCATGCCATTAATAGGGTGCTTCGAATATCATGATGCCTTATCTTAAAGCATAATTATCTGAGTGCCTATATAAAGGAGTTATCAGTATTTTCTCCCCTACACACTCAAGCTTCCTTACTTCCAATATTCAAAAGCTCTTGCTTTCTCTTATCAATAGTTGTTGTACCTATGTCTCCTATTGATGGGCCTCAAATCTTCTTGATGAAAATCATTTCCCTTAATATCAACGCTTTTGCTCACTCCAACCATCAGTATGACATTTATCCTTTCGTTTATGACATCCGAATGACTGCACAAGATGATATTCCTTTGAACGAACTCCTAGATGCTTTAACCGAACTCCAGCGTATCGGTGATGCATACTTCGTTGCCGAAAAGGATTTGGAAACTTTTGATGTTCATGTAAATGAGAGCACTGTCATTCACAGAAAAATGAACATACTCCCCGATCAATACAGTTGGGCTTGGTATAATCGCATGCACTGGACTCGACAACATCATTTAAACAAAATGATGTTGAAAACTATACAAGTTCAATGCAAATAGGTTGATGATGACCTCCAGGAGACCGAAAGTATCTACCCTGGAAGGTGCTCAAATTACATCGAGACTCTTCTTAATTTCATCGACTCTCATATTGACCTTTATCAAGCTCAGTTGCACAAGAGCAGTGAACGAAAGAGAGAGGCAGAGCATAAAGATGATGTCATCAATTGACGCATCGACCAAATTCTGTGCTTCCTTGACCATGTTCTGAAAAGTGGATAGCCCTAGAAGGCTTAAAGGTAAACTGTTGAACTCATCAGAGAGTTTGTTGTTAAGGAATTTGATAAGATGAATGCTGCTTACGTCTGAATTGCATTATGGCCTTGCCCTTCTTTTTCTATTTGTTTCTTTTTTGTTTTTATATATATAAAGATATGTAATCGGCCCTGACCGCATTTTGTTATTATTCTTGACCTTATAGTGTTATATATATATATATATATATATATATATATATATATATATATATATATATTTTTTGCTTACTCCTGTCTTTCGACTGATTTTGGTCTTTGCATATTATTTGTGACTATTCTAACTATCTCTTGGCTTGATCTTCCCATATCTCCTATGGGCAGGGATAATATACTTTTAAAAATCGATTGTTTGTCATGTTGCGCAGCACGCCAACAACGCAGTGAGCCTAGATCCAATCTCAGGCCTCACCCACAAATGATAAATATAAAGAAATATAAACTAGAAAGGAATAAAAGCATTCAAACAAACCACAAGACAAAATATACATGGAAAAACCCCAAATTATGGTAAAAAACCAAGGATGCAAAATTCCACTATGAAGAGAAACGAAGATTACAAGACAATATACTAACCTCTCCCTTGGAAGTACAAAAAAAATCCCTTGCCCACACCTTAGAATAATTTTCTAATATTCACCTTAACCCTAGAATAGCCCTAGGGACCCCAATTTATAGTTTTGGCAACTTCCCTTTTACATCCTAGTTGCGAAAGGACTTGCGACACAAAATCCCCGAAACTTCTTTCCACATCCCAGTTGCGAAAGGACTTACAACACGAAATCCGCGAAACTCCTTTCTATATCCCAGTTGCGAAAGGACTTGCGACACGAAATCCGCGTAACCTCAACTGGCAGTGGGCGGCCCCAGATGTGGCTCCACTTCTCAACAATCTCCCACTTGGAGACACATCGCCATAAACATTTGTCTTCTTCATTCGGAGTGCACCACCTCCCTATCTTCAAGCTTGAAGACCAATCAAAGCTGAACAGAGCTTCAGCTTCTCCCTTGTGACCGCCTTGGTCAGCATATCCGCAGGATTCTCACTTGTATGAATCTTCTCCAGAGCAATCGATCCATCTTCCAGTAACAAACGTATGAAGTGATATCTGATGGCAATATGCTTGGTCCTTGAATGAAAGGCTGAATTGTTAGCCAAGTGTATTGCACTCGACCGTCCTGCATGCTGACTTGTAATCCGCTTGCTTCTTACCCAACTCTTTCATAAAACCTTGCATCCACACCATCTCCTTGCATATACAGTAGCCGCATAACATATTACCCGCTTCACATCTAAATACCGATAGATACTATCTTTTGTGGCGAGAGACCCAACCGATCGGCGAAGACACTTCCCAGAGTAAAGACATAACCTGTAGTGCTTCTTTTGCTGTCGATATCTCCTGCAAAATCTGAATCCACGTAGCCTTGTAGCTTGATTTCCGATCCACCATAACATAACCCTACATCCTTAGTACCTACCAGGTATCTAAGAATCCACTTCACAGCTTCCCAATGTTCCTTCCCGGGATTGTTCATGAACCTGCTAATAACTCCCACTGCTTGAGCAATGTCTGGCCTCGTGCTCATCATAGCATACATGAGACTCCCTATAGCTGACGCGTATGGGACTTTAGCCATGTAATCTCGTTCCTCCTGCGTCTTTGCCCCTTGCTCCTTAGATAGCTTGAAGTGGTTGGCTAATGGAGTGCTAACCGGCTTAGCACTTCCCATATTGAATCGATTAAGTATCTTGGCTATGTACTTTGCTTGTAACAACACCAGTTTCTTATTTTCCTTGTCACACTTTATCCTCATGCCTATAATTTATTTTGCAGCTCCTAAATCCTTCATGGCAAATTCTCTAGACAGTTGTCTTTTGAGATATGAGATGTCCTTCCTACTTGAACCGGCCACAAGCATATCATCAACGTACAGAAGAAGGATGATGTACGACGTATTAAACTTCTTCAAATAACAACAGTGGTCTGCATGACATCTCCTAAAACCGTTTCCCGATATGAAACTGTCGAACTTCTTGTACCACTGCCTCGGGGCCTGCTTCAGTCTGCACACCTTGTTTTCCTTTCCTGGTGCCATGTATCCTATCGGCTGATACATATATATCTCTTCTTCAAGGTCCCCATGAAGAAAGGCTATCTTAACATCTAGCTGCTCTAGATGTAAGTCTTCTGTAGCCACCCACTATGCTTAAGACCATATGAATCGTAGACATTTTCACTACTGGTGAAAATATTTCAGTAAAATCGATACCTGCCTTTTGTTGAAACCCTTTCAAAACCAATCTGGCCTTGTACCATTTCGAACCATCGTACTCCTCATTCAGTCTGTAAACCCACTTGTTATGAAGAGCTTTCTTACCCTTTTGTAGAGTGACTAGCTCCCATGTACGATTAAACTCAAGAGAGTCCATCTCCTCATCCATGGCTTGCTCCCACTTAACCCGTGTATCTGACTGTAATGCCTCTTCAAAACACTCTGGTTCACCATTATCTGTCAGTAGTAAATAATATAAGAAGGGTGAGTATCAGATCGTGGGTCTCCTCTCCCGAGTAGACCTCCTCAATACCGGTGTCTGTAACCCTGCCTCATAATGCTCCTGTGCATGATCATCCTATGGCGCTGAACACCCGTGTCCGGTAACTCTTATAACTCTACAAATTCTTTCTCCTCAGCCTTATTTTCATGCACACTGTCCTTATGCATCACTTTTTCATTGAAGACTACGTCCTTGCTTCTGATAATTTTCATGTTTTCTTCATCTCAAAACCTGTAGCCAAAATCATGCTGTCCGTAGCCTATAAACATGCACCTCCTGGATTTCGCATCCAGCTTGTTTTTGTGCTCTGCATCAATGTGAACGTATGAAGTGCAACCAAACACTCTGAGATGTGCTAGGTTCACTTCTTTCTCAGTCCACGTTTCTTCTGGTAGCCCACCATCCAATGGTGCTGAGAGACTTCTATTGATGAGATATGTGGCAGTATTTATAGCATCTGTCCAAAAAGTCTTGGGCAACCCTGCATGTAACCTCATGCTCCTGGCGCGCTCAAGGATGGTCCTGTTAATGCGCTCAGCCACACCATTTTGCTATGGTGTCCTTGGAATCGTTTTTTGATGTTTGATTTCATTTGCTGCACAATACTCCTCAAACATCTTATCACAATACTCTTCCCCATTATCAGATCTGAGACACTTTACTGTTTTACCTGTCTCATTTTCTACCATGACTTTCCACTTTTTAAATACATCAAATACATCAGATTTATGCTTTAAGAAATAGACCCACAGTTTTCTACTAGCATCATCAATAAAGGAAACAAAATAACATGAGCCACCAAGAGATAATACCTGTGCCGGTCCCCACACATCAGTGTGTACAAGCTCCAACAGATGCGTCTTTGGAGCGCGTCTCGTCTTCTTAAAGCTTACCCTCTTCTGCTTGCCATACACGCAGTCCTCACAGAATTCCAAGTCAATAAACTTTAGCCCTGGTAGCTTTCCTTTAGACAATAACACTTTCATCCCTTTCTCACTCATATGTCCCAACCTCTGATGCCATAACTGCCCATTCACTCCAGTTGATGCGACTGCGAGTGAACTATACGATCTTGAAGTCACGTACAAAGTACCTTCCTTCTTGCCTCGAGATATCACCAAGGCACCTTTTGTGATCTTCCAGGAATCACCGGTGAATGTCGTCAAATAACCGGTATCGGCCAACTGCCCCACTGAAATCAAGTTACGTTTCAAACTCGGTACATGTCTGACATCCTTCAATTTCAAAGTTGTTCCGTCTTTTTGGCTTATTTGAACATCTCCCTTTCCAACAATACCGCACGGCTCATCATCACCCAGGTATACTCTCTCAAAGTCACCTGACACATAATTACGTAGAACTCCGTTGCATGAAGTGGCATGAAACGAAGCACCTGAGTCTATAACTTAAGACTCATTCCTCGCATCAAGAGACAAGATCAACGCATCTGTGTCACTCTCCTCAGATAGATTCACTGAATCCTTCCCGCCTTGAGAGCTTCCTTCTTGTTTCTTGAGCACCCTGCAATCACGTTTCATATGCCCATTCTTTCCGCAATGTCAACACCCGTCTTTGTCTTTCGGTCCCTTGGACTTCTTCCTTGACTTACAACGCCTGTGTTTATTGCCTCCTTTGTTCAGCGATCTTCCTCTTCCTTCAACGTTTAGAGCATTCCCTGAATCTCCTGAAACTCCTGATGCCTTCTAGATTCTTCGCTGAGAATTAGACCGGCCACATCATCAAATTTCAGCTTTGTCGACCCTGAAGAATTGCTCACGGCAATCACCAAACTATCCCAACTGTCTGGCAAACTGGATAAGATCAATAACGCTCTGACCTCATCCTCAAAAATAATGCCAACGGATTTCAACTGACTTATGACTGTATTGAACTCATTTAGATGTTCAGCCACGCTCCCACCATCTGACATCTTCATGTTGAATAGCTGTTTCATAAGTGTAACGCCCTGAAAATCGGGGGTCGAGCATAAACTCAACTCCCGAGTTCCAGAACATCACTTATGCAACAAAATGAATGATGATTGAATGTTGACTGTATTTGTGCATTGAACATGAGTGAGATTAAGCCAAAACAGAATATCATACTCCAGAGACAATAAATTAGCAAGCGGAAGACTGTGATAGATATATAAAATATATAAAATCTGTGGTAAGTCTCCAGAGCGTGATAACATTACCAGGTTATAAATTACAAGTACAGTTCAAATTATACCAATGTGTAAGTGTAATGTCTTCTATCCCATATACCATAGCCCCGTCAATACAGTACCAGGTCTTCAGAGACCGGTCAGAGAGTTACATGTAGGAGAACTCCTCCTCGACATCATAGTAGTAGTCGGCTCAGCTTCAGGAGTAGTGTAGCCATCGTCGCAATCGACAATGTCCGGTGGGTGTTCGAAACACCGTCCCGTAACGTGGGAGTGAGTGATCAACTCGGTGGAACAATTAAGCATAGGTTAACATGTTATCGACTACCAAGCGTGAATGATAAAGCAAGAAAATCAAACAATGCTAAGTACTCTTATTAATGCAAGTATGAAATGACATGATGAATGCCCTTCACAAACCACCCTCATGCGACATCATCTTACGTTCGCGAATGCGTCCATCCCTCTTGCTCCACATCTACTAGGCACATGCGGCAAAGGCGATGATGAGCATGATTACCGAGTAATTATTAGTTCATTTCAAAACGTGCGGTATTGAGAAACTAAGGTACCTCCCTTGTATCATTCCCAAACATGATCCATTCTAGGGTCGTCGATCTAGTTAATCTCATACGATATTATGGTTTGAGAGGCGTAGCGAAGGCATCACAAAGGGCTCGTCACCGTCGGCACGGATACAGATCTCACCGTATGCGGCTCAATTGTCGACCGTCGGCTCGAGTACAGTCTCACCGTACTCGGCTCAATCACTAGCCGTCGGCTCGAATACGGGTCTCACCGTGTACTCGGCTCAACTCATACTCTAGTTGCTTTATGAAAGACTCGTCGCCAATCACGGACCTTGGAGTATACTCGAAGATACTACAGAGGACTCCTCTCCCGTCAAAGACACAGTACTGGTCTCACCAGTGTACTCGGCTCTCGCCGTAAGTATCGACACTCGAATACAAGTGTCCCATACCACCGTATTTGGCTCACGAGTCCGGTTGCTCACCGGGTCACTATGGGGAGGCACGTGGCCCCGCCGTAGGCCGACAAAGCCTCGACCACGGTGTCCCATACCACCATGCCCGCTCATGAGTCTTAGCGGATCGAGGTACCATGGTTAAAAGAGATTTCACTGGTAAGTTTTGTACCCTAGGTTCAGGCAGTAGCGTCAAACATGGTGAACATACATAAGACAGATCGAGTTGCTTGACGAGCTCGGCTAGCTCGAGCGCACAACAAGTTGAACGATATGAAGCGCATAAGCACTTCGCGTGGCCAACCACTATCGCCAACCGAAGTACGACTCGGGTTCGTCGAAAACATCTCACGTGGTAAATGGATCATAGCCACAAATCCAATTCGGGTACCGATTGTCTGGACTATAATCATAGCCCCAAACACAATCAAGTGCAGATAGACAAAGCAGTAGTGGATCAAGATTCAACACATACAATCAAGGTCTGGTATTATCCGTTTAGGGCTGCCAGGGCTGTTGCACGCATTCGTTGCTCCGCTCCCCCATCACCCATGACGGATCATACAACGTAAATATAAATTTAAACATATACATTACATAGTTAAAATCATAAAGCAGTTGAGCATGTTATGAAGCACAATACGAGCATGAATTTGTACATGTTCAATTCCTAATCACACAACTATCCAAGGAGATCATACACATAGTTAAAAGAGGTTGAGAATCATATCTCAACACCCATATACATTACAATTTGCTAACTACTACTCATTCAGACATTTCAAGAAACACTTAAACAAACATGCATCAACATACATGACATATGTCGATCGCATAGGCATTAGGCCAAATCCTTTCACTAGGGAGTTGCCGCAATCATAACACGCGTACACCCACAACGGATAGTCATGACAAGCAGGAATCCAAGTTCCATATTCATTCAGTCATTTCCACAAACACTTGGGCCACACATTTTAGCATATATGGTGTCTATTGGCCGTGGCGTGATTTAGGGCAAATCCTTTCGTCAAAGGGGTATCGCCGATGCAACAATCATGAATCCATGACAATTAGTCATGGCGAGTACGAATGAGAATTCGATACTCATTCAATCATTTTCACAAACACTTAGAATACACTATTACAACATACATGGTGTATGTTAGCAAAACATGTATTAGGGCTATCCTTTAGCCAAGTGAGTATTTTATCCATGTGTAATATATTACTACAAAGAAATAATCATGATAAATACATCTCCCAATATTTATACGTATACAGTATTTTCTAGAATACGTATTTTCAACATACATAGTGTATACAAGCAAACATGTATTACGGCGATTTCTTTCGCCAAATAAGTAATTTATCCATATATTATATAATCATATGACAAATAATCATGGCAAACACATTTCCAAAATATACATGTATACGGCACTCCTTACAATACAGTATTTCTACATACATAGTGTGTATTAGTAAAACATGTATTTAGGCGAATCCTTTCGCCAAATAAGTATTTTATCCATACGTCATATATCCATACGACAAATAAACATGTCAAACACATTTCCAAAAAAAATACGTATACGATATTTTATACGAATACCTAGAGTATGTGAAATTCCAAATTCTACAATTCTAATCGAAACTGAAAATGGAAAGCACTTTGTACATGTGCAATTGCATGCAAATCATGAATCTACCATTATCTGACAGTGAAAGCGTTGAAAACCATAACCTATACACCTAAAGTCCGCACCTTTTGTCGTAGAATCGTAACGGATCGACAAGGTTTGAGGAGCTTCCGTATTCGGGAGTTTTCTAGCCTAAAGAGTGAAATCGGTTAGCTATTTCATAACCTGTAGCCTATACACCTCAAAACAGGTCTAGGGTTAGGGTTTATTACCTTAAAAGCAGTCGGTATCAAGGAAAGCGTCCGGAAAGAGGCGGTGCGGCCAGATAATAGCGGCGAGGAAGTACTAAGAGGAGTTCCTCCCACATCTCCCTCACTTTCTCTCTCTTTTCTCTCTCAATCTCAAATTCGTATGACTGCCATGAGAGAGGGTTTAAGGTCCTTATATAGCCTAAGAATTCTCCAAAACAGACTCCAGGTCAAAGTATACTTATGTTATAACCAAAGCGGACCTGTTTCAGCTCAACGGAGGACTTCTGGCGGGCCTCTTTGAGCCAAAGGTTGGACTTAAGCGCACTAACGCTGGATCTACGTTCTATTAAGTTTTCGTTTCGGTCGGGATTCCAGATCACGCGTGGCGGACCAGTTTCAGTTCAACGGTCAGCGGATCTCGATCGAAGAGTCCGAGTACATGTAAATGTGTATGAAATTTTACCTGATCCGAGGGTGTAATTTGGTCAGATTCTGACGGTCTGGTTGCTTAATACTGATCCGCAAACAAATGATGCCAGATCACTATTCAAGTATTTATTTTGTAAAGGAAATGGTGGTTTTCACACTCCCTCGCTCCGGACACGATCGAATGGCCATGGGACATTGTCTGGACTTGATTTTCGAGATGGTTGTCGAGCCCAGTGAGGCGGTCCTAATTCCTTAACGAGTTATTCGGACTTAGCGTGCGATCCGGATACGTCACGGAGTTTCGATGTGCTCCCTAGAAGTAAATGGGTAATGAGATTGATCCTAGATTTTAGGGTAACCTAGCGTCAATGATTCTACAAGTTTTTGGGTCTTGCAGATCGTATTTAAAGCGATTCAAATGGATTTCGTAGCTAATCTGGTTTCACACCTAGTTACTTTGTCTCATTTTAAAGGATTTAGTCCTAAGTGATTTCTCGGTCGAGGTGGTACTTGGCCTTTGTAGTTTGTATATAAAGTGATCCAAGTTATACTACTTAGCTAGTTTAAAATAGTGTCTAGGGTGAAAGTTCTTAGAAAAATTGGAAGATCAAGGTGATGAAGGGTGAGATTTGTGAAGGAAATGAGTTCAAAGGCGGCTTTAGACTTTGGGATTCAGTTCTGACAAGTTAATGAGGTATTAGGATCGACCTATTACCTAAGGACGTCTAATCCCAGGTTGGCAAAAATCCGGGGCGTTATAATAAGATGAACCTTGTTGGATGCTGAGGGCTTGTCATACATGGTGGCTAGGGCTTCTATTAATTCTTTTATTATTTTTACCTTGGATATATTGAAGGCGACGCTCTTGGATAAAGAGAGTCGGATCGTTCCTAAAGCCTTCCTATCCAGTAAAAACCATTCATCATCTGTCATCTTTTTTGGTTTCTTCTCTTTTCCTCCTAGAGGAATATAGAGGTCCTTCTGATACAGATAATCTTCCATCTGCATCTTCCAGAAGGCAAAGTTTGAACCATCAAACTTCTCAATTCTAGTTTTCCTATCTTCTGCCATCGCTCCCAATAGAACTAAACCAATAGCTCTAATACCAGTTGTTGCGCAGCACGCCAACAACGCAGTGAGCCTAGATCCAATCTCAGGCCTCACGCACAAACAATAAACAGGAAGAAATATAAACTAGAAAGGAATAAAAGCATTCAAACAAACCACAAGATAAGATATACGTGGAAAAATCCCAAACTAGGGTAAAAACCACGGATGCAAAATTTCACTATGAAGAGAAACGAAGATTACAAGGCAATATACTAACCTCTCCCTTGGAAGTACAGAGAAAATTCCTTGCCCACACCTTAGAATAATTTCCTAATATTCACCTTAACCCTAGAATAGCCCAAGGGACCCCAATTTATACTTTTACCAACTTCTCTTTCGCATCCCAGTTACGCAAGGACTTGCGACACAAAATCTACAAAACTCCTTTCCACATCCCAGTTGCGAAAGGACTTGCGACACGAAATCCGCGAAACTCCTTTTTGTATCCTAGTTGTGAAAGGACTTGCGACACGAAATCCGCGCAACCTCGACTAGCAGTGGGCAGCCCCAGATGTAGCTCCACTTCTCAACATCTCATTTTTTTTTTCTATCTTTTCATCAATATCACAAATGATATAAACTCCTCCATGGAGAACCTTTATCACTGTAAATAGTTTATCCCATGTAGGCAACCATTTATGAAACTCAACATCCTTAGTTTCAAGAGACAGTATCACTTTCCAAACTATATCGCCTTCTCCAAAAGCCTTCTTTTTTCACTTTCTTATTGTATGCTCGAGCAACCCTAGCTTTCTTTGACATAATGAAATTTAAGGCTTTTAACTGTATTTCAACTAAGTCCTCGAGCTTAACCAGCATAAGTTTTGTGAACTCGGCCAACGTCAAGTTAGCCTGATGGGCTACCTGTAATGATGTCATAATCACCTCCAAAGGTAAAACAACATCATATCCATATGCAAGTCTAAATGGACTCATCCCTATGCATGTTCGAAACGAGTTGCGATAAGCCCAAAGAGCTTCAGATAGGTTAATATGTCATTCTTTTAGATTTCCATTAATCATCTTGCGTAAAATATTTTAAATAACTTTATTACTAGCTTCAGCCCGACCGTTAGCTTGAGCATGGTAAGGCGGTGAATGCAACTGTTCAATTCAATATCGATCATCTATCGCTTTGACTTTCTTGGACGAAAAGTTGCCCCTCAGTCCATAATCATCAACTTAGGAATCTCAAATCAATGAATTATATGAGTCTTGATGAACTCAATAATCTCTTAATGATCGATTCCCGACATAGGTTTTGCTTATACTCACTTGGTAAAGTAATTAGTGGCCACAATAATTAAAGATATGTCCTTTAGACAAAGGAGAATAAATTTTTCTTATCAAATCCATAGTCCATCCTCGGAATGACCAAGGTTTGACAATAGGATGTAATTCGATCGCAGACACATGTTATATCAACCCATGTTTTTTACATGCTTCATACTTTTTAGTATATTGGTTATAATCGGCTTACATGCTTAGCCGAAAATACCCATAACATCGAAGTGTACGCTTCATTTCCTTCCGACCTAGTGTGATCCACAAATTCCTTCATGCACTTCACCTATAGCCAACATAGATTCTTTTTTTACTCACACATCGCAACAATACTCCATTGGTCTCTTTTCGATATAGTTCATCATCGATTAATACATAATTTACAAGCATCCTCTTAATGTTTTGCCTGACTTTTTTTCATCTTATGATTAGAGTTCTTCGATCATCATTGCTTGTGTCGACTTGACAAATTTCATCAGCCAATTCCCGTTAAAAGACCAAAGGCAACGATCTTTTTTGAATAACTATTGCTCTTCCTTCAAATTCTATGATGACTTGAAATCCTGACAATAACTGTGACATTTCATTTGCATCAATATTGTTTTCTCGAGTTTTATATTTTAACTCGACCTCATCGAATTTGCTTAGCAATTGTATCACTAAAGCATGATATAACTGCAGGGCAATACTTGTACAATTAAACAAACCAATTAATTAGCGTATTACTAATAAGAAATTACCCATTACCAATACATCACAAATTTAAAAAGAAATTGAGAGGAAGAGCAATCTGGTTTTTGAATTTTAAAAAAACATGTGAATTTTTAATTTAACCACCATAAGAGGAATTCTCAACAATCATCCATTTCTAAGTATCATGTAACTCCCATGTCTCTGTTCGGAAGCAAATTGCCTGTGACCACAGGTACAAAGATATAATTGTAACTGAGGTTATGTGGAGCCTACAAAGATGTTTGTGAGAAATTCACTCCATCCATATGTTTCAAAAGACCACAATAGGACAAGATTCTAAGGCCCCATTTGGATACCATTAGGTAAGTTACTTTTTCTACTTACAATTGTAGATAAGTAACTTATTTGAGATAAGTTTGGTTTAAGATCAATTATAAGTAACTTTTTTTTTTTTTTTTAAAATTAGGCACTTCAACTTAACAAGTAGAAACCAAAATAAGTGATGGAGGGATGAACATGATGAGGTCGATCACCATCTTCCTCAAGGATAACTACTTCGAATCCACGAAGCTTCTCTGGACTCTTCACAAAGACTTCTCAAATCCACAAGGAAAAAATAAGAAAATATAAATGATATTCATGAAAATTCATAAATTGATTGATTGATTAAAATAAACAAGTCTACAACACTTTAAATAGGGATACCAAGCCTTGGAAGAAGTTTCGGAATTAAACTAAAACTAAAACTAAAACTCTCTAAAATTCATAACTTACTATAAGCATCCTATGCGGCTTAACCACGTTATTCTCCTAATTTTTATAAACACTTTTCATGTTGGACACAACCTAAAGCCCAACTGATGAAGAGTTACAATCAAACCAAAACTTATTAAAAACGGTAAAAACGGAAATAAAATAGCTCGTCCTGCCCCAAAAATCATATATGGTACATCGAGTAACTCCTTCTAATTTGCGAGATATGCTTGTTTTAAGGTTCGGACGGTCTTGATGACTTCCGCCTTCGATTAGGCCTTCTCAGGTCCATCTTGGACATGAAAGTGTCCGCGACCCGCTCTACATCAGTAAACTACTTAATGCATAAGTAGCTTAAGTAACATATGACCCAAACACTCCCTAAAAATCAGGCAAATTAAAAACTCAAGTCCATATGAATTATTATGACTCAAATACACTTTAGTAACAAATATCATCTTGGTACAAAACTTTGTCACCCATAAGCATTAAAACCCCATTGTTTCGTGTGGTGTGATCCACATAAGTTTTGGATCTACTCGATTTTTAGAATCATGTCCTATTGTGCCATTTCGAAATTGATGGACATAGTAGATTTATTACCCGACATATGTATGGCCCCCGTGGAATACAGGTAGAGTTGGGCATCGGACCGAGTCGGATTAGATTGGGTCCAACTCGACTCTGTTCGAAATTTGCAGGGCCTGACCCGAACTCGATCCGATCCGGTACCGGATCTGGGTCATCAGACTCGAAACCTACCCGAACTTTGCTAATTTGAACTGATCCGAGTCCGACTCGGTCAGGAAACCCGAGTCGGATCGGATTGGGCAAGGTTCGGTTCGTTCATTTTTTTCAACGGTGTGGGAATCATTATTTTCATTGTTTCTTATGGTGCGATCTACTTAATTATTGGATATACTTAAAATTTAGTATCAACCCCTAAATGATATGAAAAAACTGATGGACGGTGTGGATAAACCAAAAAATTCAAGACGGGACCCACACAAGCTCACACTAGCTTATAGCTTCCTGAAGAAGCTTCAAGTCGTATAGCTTCCCGAAGAAGCTTCAAAAGTCTGATGTCTCTTGCTTCTTAGCTGACACCGGCTATAGCAGCTCTAGGTACGTGTCGTGCGAAGACGAGCATCGACGCTCCTCGAGCTCCAAGTTGTACGATCGGTTGGGACGCGGATTACAATTAAGAAAGATGTTTCAACTCATTCATTACAGCCACAACACACATGCAAGTAATCATGGCCATAAAAAATCATGAGGATGGATCATAGCCATAAAAAATCATGAGGATGGATCATAGCCATAAAAAATTATCTTAACCGTGTGTTTCGTCCATTGTGTTGCATATGGATCGCTGGCCATTTTCTTTTTTAACTGTTAGTTTTTATAAACTCCAACTGCACGGCCATGATTATCCACTCAGTAAAAACTAAAGTTGTGGTCCATCCACAACCTGACCTGTGATTTGGACAGTCCAGATTACTTGCATGTGTGTTGTGTCTGTAATGAATGAGTTAAAACATCTTTCTTAATTGTGGCAAATATACTACTGAAAGAAATTCCTCTTAATTGTGGCAAATATACTACTGAAAGACTTCACCAAGTTCTGTGGGCCCCACTATGATGTATGTGTTGTATCCACACCGTCCACCGATTTTGAGATATCATTTTAGAATATGAACCAAAGAATGAAGCAAATAAAAATTTGTAGTGGACCCCACCACATAAAACAGTGGGGAGAGTGATTCCCACCGTTGAAACTATCCTATGGCCCACCACAATGTTTATTTGAAATTCAACCTGTTCAAAAGTTAAAAAAAAAACATTAAAGAAGGGAAAACACAAATATTAGGCTGATCTAAAACTCTTGTGGCTTTTAGAAGTTTTTAATGGTGGGCGTCATTGCCCCACTGTTTTCTCTGTTGGGGTCCACTGGAGCTTTGGATTTAACTCATTCTTTGGATCTTGCCCTAAAATGATCTCTCCAAATGGATGGACGACATGGATACAAAACATACATCATGGTGGGGCCCATGAAACTTAGTGACGTCACTTCAGTAGTAGCGACTCTTGCTACTCAACCTGTCAGCAGCTAATCTGCGCCCGATTAGAGAGAGAGAGAGAGAGAGAGAGAGAGAGACAAAGTTGCAGAGAGAGATAAAGAGAGATAAAGAGAGAGTTATAGAGAGAGAGAGATTTACCCGGCCGGCAGAGTTTGGGATCGGGACGATTTGGAGATTCCGGATCCGGCGCAGCGAGCATTCTTCAGGTGCGGGTAGGGACAGGGTAGGGTAAAAAACAGGTTGCAAAGGGTTCTTCGGGTGCGGGTGCGGGTAGGGTAGGGTAAGGTAGAGAAGGAAGGATTTGGAGAGTAGTAGCGAGCGTTCTTCGGGTGCAATTAGGGTAGGGTAAAAAAATGGGTCGGGTAAAACTTAAAAGTAAAAAAACAAATATATATAACTTAATAAATACGGTCCGGATCGGATCTAATCGGATCGAATTACAGATCGGGTCGGTTTGCAACAAGCGTTATCTGTACCCGACCCGAAAATGTTTCGGTGGGGCTACCCGATCCTGACCGATCCAGACCATCGGTTCTGTTCGAATCGGGTCGGATCGGGTCGGATCCACCGGATCGGATCTAAAATGCCCAGCTCTAAATACAGGGCAATCCGCTGCCAAATAACAACGGGCGGCTTCTAAAACTGTGGGGCTCACAGTAATGTGTATGCTTTTTATATTCATGCTTAAATCCATTTTGCCACCTCATTTTAGGGCATCATGATAAATAAAGTAGATACAAATCTCACGTGAACCACATGGTTGGAAATAATAAGGCTTGATTGGCCTACCCATGAAAAATTCTTTTGCTTTTGCTTAAGTGAGTGTCACCTTACCAATCGGTTGGATGGCAAACAAACATTAAGGGCGTGTTTGGGAAGTGGGATTAGAAGGGATTAGGTGGGATGAAATTCATCTGGTCTTGTGCCAATTCCACTCCATGTTTGGGAAGAATGGAAAAGCTTGGAATTAGATTAGATGGAATTGCATTAGGTTCTGTGCCAATTTCACTCAATTTTAGCAAGTTGTGTAGGTCCCACCATGATGTGTGGGTTATATCCACACCGTCCACCCATTTTTCGAGATTATTTTAGAGCATGGGCCGAAAAATCAAGTAAATCTAAAGCTCAAGTGGACCCCACCATAGAAAGCAATGGGGATTGAATACTCAACTTCTTTGGGGCCACATAAGTTTTGGATCTACCTCATTTTTAGGCCCATGTCATAAAATGAAGTTACAAAACAAATGAACGGTTTAGATATAACACATGTGTGTTATTCTCATTCATTTCAAATGATGATGGGTATATCCATTCAATGTACCACCGTATTACCAACAAAGCATGGAATTAATCTTATCCCATGGCAACAGGGGATCATCCGTGTCATGGATAATAATTATGTTTCTTGAATCCCATCCCACCTAATTCCTTCTACTCCTACCGTGCGTGTTTGGGCAGTGGGATTAGAAGGGATTAGGTGGGATGGGATTCATCTGGTCCTGTGCCAATTCCACTCCATGTTTGGGAAGAATGAAAAAGCTTAGATTTAGATTAGATGGAATTGCATTGGTCCGTGCCAATTCCACTCAATGTTAGCAAGTTGTGTAGCTCCCACTATGATGTGTGGGCTATATCCACACCGTCCACCCATTTTTCAAGATCATTTTAGAGCATGGGCCAAAAATCCAAGTAGATCTAAAGCTCAAGTGGACTCCACCATAGAAAGCAACAGGAATTGAATACCTACCGTTGAAAACTTATTTGAGGCCACATAAGTTTTGGATCTACCTCATTTTTAGGCCCATGTCTTAAAATGAACTTACAAAATAGATGAACAGTTTGAATATAACACATGCGTTATTCTCTCGATAGTTTCAAATGATTGTAGGTATGTCCATTCAATGTACCACCGCATTACATATATAGCATTGAATTAAGCTTATCCCATGGTAATAGGGGACAATCCCTGCCATGGGTAATAACTATGTTTTTTTTAATCCCATCCCACCTAATCTTTCCCAATACCAGGCGCCAAACACCCCTGCTCAATAAATTTTTTATGTTCAACGTTCAAATCATAAGGTGTGACACCCCCGCTTAATAAACTTTTTTTTTGTTCAACGTTCAAATCATAAGGTGTGATAGATTTGGATATAATTCATCTTCGGGCTCACGAGGCATTGGCGGGTTCAACAGGCAATCCGCTTCTGACAATAGGCATCGAATGACATGTGATGCATGGACGAACGCGGATTGCGTCCTAACCCCCGCAGTTCCCAGCTAAGAACGGACAGGTAGTCTAAGTCGCCACCGTGTTGTATGGATTTTATCCACACCGTCTATTTGTTTCGCTGTTTCATTTTAAGATATAAATTCACAACTGAGGCGAATATAAGAGATAGGTGGACCACACAATAGGGATTAAACTCTTGCCGTTGAAAACTTCTTTGGGTCCACAGAAGTTTTGGATCGAGCTGATATTTGTTGTTTCCCTTCACCCAGGTCTATGTGAGTTTATGAATAGCTTGGATGGAAAATAAATATCACGGTGGGTCTTCGGAAAGTTTCAACGGTGAGCATTATTATCACCACTGCTTCCTGTGGTGTGGTCCACTTGAGGGTTGGATCTGTCTCATTTTTAATGGGTAACTTTAAAATGACACGGGGAAATGGATAGACGGTGTGGATAAAACCCATACATCATAGTAGCCACTCAAAACCCCTGCCCGTTCCTAGCACGAGACGAATCCGCGTACGTAATGCAATGCCCGAAATTTCCCAATCTCTGTCACATCTACGACTGTCGGTAAGTCATGGAGTGGAAAGAGACGAGCGGTGCGAGCAAAAGCTCCTCGACCGCTTTCCAGGCCCGGCGTGACCCCGGTCGAGGACGAGGCCATGGACGCGGTTCGGACCGGCCCTGGACTCACTCTCAGGAAGAAAGGCTTCGGGGTCCGACAATGGCTCCTCCTCGACGTGACGGGCCAGGCGCAGGTCGTTGAAGTTGGGAAGCACGCTATCATGCGCCGGACGGGTCTTCCGGCACGCGACCTTAGAATCCTAGATCCCTTGCTCTCGTACCCTTCCACCGTCCTCGGCCGAGAGAAGGCCATCGTCATCAACCTCGAGCACATCAAGGCAATCATCACAGCTCAGGAGGTTCTGCTGCTGAATTCCAAGGGGCCGACGGTTACTCCGTTCGTCGACGAGCTGCAGCGGCGCCTCGTGCGTCTCCACCACGCCACTACCAAAAATCAGGTTTTCTTTTTAAACTTTTAAATTTCTACGTTTTTCTTATTTTAATGATTAGGAGATTAAAAAAATTTTAAAATAAAAAAATTCAAAAAAAAAAATCTTTGATGTTAGGGTTTGTGGTTAGTTTTTACAAGTAGGCAATCTGGACCGTCCGATCGTTCCACAGGGCACTTTATGTGGTCACAGCATAAAATTTAGATGGATTGGAGGATCCATCCATCCAAACAATGTTTGGTGAAAAGAATAAGTGGACGGTTGTGATTGTCTGTAACAAAGAAAGGTCTGATAATCAATTTGGACCATCTTTTCAGTAGGCTGCACCTTGAATTGTGTTTAGTTCCTGAGAATCAGTTTGGTCAGATGATCCTAGCTGTTCCATCTGTTGATTGGAAAATTGCGAAAGAAGAGCCTAAAATTGGATGGTTAAGAGTGTCTAGTCACGCAGCGACAGGTCAATCCTAACTGCCAGAGCTGTGTCCTGCAAACAGATGGTTGAAACAAAAAATACAAATTTCCAGTGATGGGTGCACTCAGGTGCTGGACAACAATGGATTGGCAGTAGTCCAGAAATCACAGTGATTGGACAATCCTAACTGTCCAATCAGTGCCCTGCGTATAGATGGTTTAAGAGAAATACTTTGATACTTTTGAAGAGTCTGATGGATGATTCATAAGCACTTCAAATTTAGTTGGAAATTACATGTGTATCATGCAATTAAGCCAAATTAAATAGCCCAATTTATGGTTCCCAGTTTAGACACATCATTATCATCAAAGCCTTATACCAATTAGTTTAGACATATCATGAACATACTCCCTCTGTTTTCTTATTCTATTGCTCTGTTACTCTTACTCTTTTGCTCTCACTCTGATACAAATATACAATCTCTTAACTCTTGCTTACTTGCTTACTCTCTCTCACTCTCTTCTTTAAAACATATTCTCTCGATTTCTCTTAACTCTCTTGTTCTCTCTCACTCTAATACTCTAATACATTTTTTAGCATATGTATTCATTTGAGTACTTATCAGTTGATTTGTTATAGTCTCATAGTCTAAGAGATGTAATAAATATAACAAAATTTTGATGAAATTGGTAATAAAATAATAAAAACAATTCCCTGCACTTATAGTATTTTTTCATAAATTTTTAATATAAAATTTCCATTTTCCCTTTATTTTTCAGATTTTTTTTTTCAAAAAAAAAGAAGAAAAGTTCAAGGGGTTGTGTGACTGCATATGCAATTATATGATTGCATATGCACATGAGTAATGTTGTCAAATGCGATCACATATGCGCATATATGTGAAGAGATTGCATATGCCATGACGACATATGCGATCCTAGCAAGTATGCCATTGGCATACTTTATTATGCGATAACATATGCGAGTATGCGATTGCATACTGCATATGCAATCGCATATTGCCCAATGTGACTTTATTTTATTTTTTTACAATTTCAGTCACTTTCGCCTATAAATAGGCACTCAGATCCCCTCCATTTTTACTATTCTCTACTCTAAAGCTTAAAATCTCTTTTTTTTTCCTCTCTCTCTCTCTCTCTCTCTCTCTCTCTTACTCATCTTTCTCTTTATGTTTGGAGTTTTTAATAATTAATTCTCTCTTAATGTAGCTTGTAAATTGTTTTGTTAAAATTTATATAAATATAACATAAGTAACTTACTATATAACTTAATAAAACACTCATATTACAATGAAATAAGTAAAATAAGTTATCCAATCACTCTTACTAATTAGGCAAAATTTCTCTGAATTTCTAATTTTTTGGAATTATTTTTTTTTTCAATTTTTCCTTTTTTAAATTATAATTTTTTTTTATATAAAAACGATCTCATGCAATTGCGTATGCGATTTGACAACAATGCGCACAACCCCCTTGGGTTGCATAGGATTGCTTATGCCATTTGACAACATTGATTGGTCCTATTTCAACAAACAAGTGTTCAAAAATAGGAGGTTAAGATTTTTTCGCCAAGCTGATTTTGGGGCTTAGCGACAGTGGGTTCCACAATTTACTCGATTTAAGTTAAGCTAATGTATGCCACTTTTACAATTTTTGAGTGCCTGTGTAGCAAGTGTCATATACTACCTTAGTATCATATTAATCCCTGTTGTGCACAAAACCAAATTGGTCCATCATACAGGAAGAACAACCAACCACGAGGGAAGAGTGATGCAGGACATGAAAATTAAATATGATATGCGAGATTTCAGGCTTAAGATCACGTTAGTTCAGAAACAATTACACAAATTCCGTATCTGACATGAAAGTCCAAACATTCAATTAAGAGGAATCTATGCGGGTCCAGGCCTACACATGATAGGGCTAGATTAATAAAAATTATGAACCAAACGATATTCAAAGATAAGAAATAATCATCCACACATGCATAGTAATCAGTCCCCAACCGAAAGGATTAAGAAATTCCAATTCGGGGAATCCTAAGGTAAGAAAAGGGGCATAAAATTGGAGATTTGAGTAATTTAGGGTTAGGTTTAGGAGAGACGAACCAGAGAAGTACCGCATGCGTGGAAAACAACAATGGCCCAGACGCACGTGCGTGTGATCCGGGCCGCACGTGTGTGGGGCCCACTATTCAGAAAAAAGGCCACCTTGGCCCTAGTCGGCCAGGGATGTACTACAAAACCCCCAAATCTCAGCTCGATCCGATGTACGGTTTGTGCGTGGTGCTCCGCTGAAGTTTCAGCCCTCCTGTAAGGCCATATTCTGAAATTCTGCTGCGGGGAGGAGAATTGCTGCAATAGATAATTGATTTAAAGTGTAGATGATGGGTGAGATGAGAAGAAGGGATGGTAGAAGATGGGTAGTAGAGATGGCGATGGATGAGGGCGAATCGGGATAGATGTGGCTTCGCACCACGGTAGTAATCCTTCGATGAAGAGAAGGCTTCTCACCCAATTAGGCTTCATAACTCAGAGAGTAGGAAAACGCAGAATTTTTATTAATATTCAATGAATCAAAAGAGCTACAAGGGGTGCCTATTTATAGGAAAACCTTATACCCCAAAACTCGCGCCATATGTGCAACCTATTACTTGGCGATAAAGTAAACTAAAATAAAAATCAAATAAAGAAATCTAAAGCGTTCATGATGTTCTAAATAATAACAATAAGCAAAACCTAAAATATGAAATCAATCTGACTAGTGGGCCACAATCATGAGATTCCATGATGGGCTTTTCTTAACTAACGGGCCCACTCTTTTGAATCAAAACTTCGCCTTCTAGGTAGGAGGCCCTTCCTGGACGTCGTTATCGATCCAGATCGACGATGGGGCCCTCCTTCCGGCGTACGAGCGTTGGGAGGTGGTGTGTGTGCACGTGTGGATGGCGTGCGCGGGATGTCCCCATCAATTCTCTCCGACTGCGAAGATTTCGCCACTGGCGAAATAAAACTCCTGAACCGCTCCGAAATGTAAGGATCAAGTCTCTTAAGCTCCTCCTCAGCGAGCCACGTATTGGTTGAAGCTGGATGTGACTTCAACTTGACCAAGAACTTCTGAAACCTGCTGTCCGACGTTGAAACTATTTGATGGTACATGATATCCTCTATTTCTTCTCTGGGTGTGTGAATGTTAGGTATGGTAGGTAGAGGCTGAGAAGAATGGTCAGGACGAGTAGGTATGGGAGGTAAAGGCTGAGAAAATGGGTCAGGACGGGTAGGTATGAGAGATAGAGGCTGGAAAAATGGGTCGGGACGGGTAGGAATGGGATGTAGAGGCTGAAAAAATGAGTCTGGAGGGGGCCATAGATCAAGGGAAATGTTTGGGGAATCAGGATGGTTAGGCGAAAGGCTGGACAATGCATCAATGGCCCTTTGAAATGCAACTAGATCCTCCACATTGAATGTGGAACTAATTCCTATGGAGGGTGGAAGATTTGCCACATATGCATTGAGATTGGTTCATTTTATAATTTTGAATGGTTCAGCGCCATACGCGTGTAATTTTCGAACGGCTTCCTGAGGGTACTGCTTTGGCCTGATGCGAATCATCACTGAGTCCCTTACGTTGAATTCCTTGAAACATTTATGTTGATCTGCAGAAAGTGGGTAATGTTCATTACTAGTTATGATCTTCTGTCTGATTTCTTGACGCGATGAATGAATGTGATGTGCAAAAGACTTTGCAGGCTCTGACGACCTATGGGATAGTGACATAAGGATAAGATCAATAGGTTTCCCAGGTTTATAACCAGTAACGACTTCATAAGGACTGAGACCTGTAGACCTATCGACAGAATTATTAAATGCAAACTCGACTATAGGTATTACAGTGTCTCATGTTCTGGTGTGCTCTATATCCCTCATAGGGGGAGACTCATCCGGTAGATCATCAGGAATGACATCACAAAACTCATCCACTACCAGAATGACCTCAATAGGTAACTCTACACTAGCCTCTGGTGCACTCTCTCTAGCTACGAAGCCGCACATATTGTACCCCTCAAAATAATGGTCTTGATGTCCCTCATGGGGTGGTGGTACAGGTGCACGCCCATGACTGATTCCTTGGTCGTCTCCATTCATTGGTTTATCCTCCTGGCCACCTGCCTCAGATTGGTCATCTTCCCTAATGGTGGGGTTTGTCCTGAGGGAGGCCTCTATTTGGTCAAGGTGTTGATCTATGTTTTGTTCCAAGCGCTTACCCCAAGACTCGATCTACAGGGATAGATTGTTTAGTGACTCTAGCAATTGTTTCATATTTAGTGTAGGGTGCTAGCCAAAACTATGACCCGTACGTGTGTGCGTACACTTGCTAACTCCACCTAAAGACTTTCTAGGATGACTATATGTAACTAAATAGGACTAAATGATCCTATGAGACTCTATATGAGGGAACTATGCAGTGGTACTAAAATCCAGTAATATAGTGGACCAAATAAGGGACTATGGAATCCTAAAAGCTACATGTGATGGACTGGATGCATGAAGGACTTAAACAAACTAACCCTAAACAAGTAATGTATTCCCCTATAAGAACCCTAAGCTTTGATACCAAATTTAATGCAGGACATGAAAATTAAATATGATATGCGAGATTTCAGGCTTAAGATCACGTTAGTTCAGAAACAATTACACAAACTCCATATCCCACATGAAAGTCCAAACATTCAATTAAGGGGAATCTATGTGGGTCCAGGCTTACACATGATAGGGTTGGATCAATAAAAATTATGAACCAAACGATACTCAAAGATAAGAAATAATCATCCACACATGCATAGTAATTAGTTCCTGACCCAAGGGATTCAAAAATTCCAATTCGGAGAACCCTAGGGTAAGAAAATGAGCATAAAATTGGAGATTTGAGTAATTTAGGGGTAGGTTTAGGGATTTTGGGTGGAAGCGGAGTAAAAGAGAGGAGAGAAACAAACCAGAGAAGTACCGCACGCGTGGACAATAACAATGACATAGACGCACGTGCGTGTGATCCCGGCCGCACGTGTGTCGGGCCCATTATTTAGAAAAAGGCCACCTTGGCCCTGGTTGGCCAAGGATGGATTCCAAAACCCCCAAATCTCAGATCGATCCGATGTACGGTTTGTGCGTGGTGCTCCGCCAAAGTTTCAGCTCTCCTGTAAGGCCAGATTCTGAAATTCTGCTGCGGGGAGGAGAATTGTTGCAATAGATGATTGATTCGAAGTGTAGATGATGGGAGTGAGATGAGAAGAAGGGATGGTAGAAGATGTGTAGTAGAGATGGCGATGAATGGGGGCGAATCAGGATAGATGTGGCTTCGCAACACGGTAGTTAACCCTTTGATGAAGGGAGGGCTTCACACCCATTAGACATCACAACTCAGAGGGTAGGAAAATGGAGAATTTTTATTAATCTTTAATGAATCAAAAGAGCTACAAGGGGTGCCTATTTATGAAAAAACCCTATATCCTAAAACTCGCGCCATGTGCTCAACGTAGTACTTGGCGATGAAGTAAACTAAAATAAAAATCAAACAAAGAAATTTAAAGCATTCATAATGTTCTAAATAATAACAATAAGCAAAACCTAAAATATGAAATCAATCCGACTAGTGGGCTATGATTATGAGATCCTATGATGGGCTTTTCTTGACTAACGGGCTCACTCTTTTGAATTAAAACTTCGTCTTCTAGCTAGGAGGCCCTCCCTGGACGTCGTTATCAATCTAGATCGACGGCAGGGCTCTCCTTCTTCTGGCGTACGAGTGTAGGGGGGGTGGTGTGCGTGCACGTGTGGACGGCGTGCGCGGGATGTCCCCATCAAAGAGCCTCGAAGCCGAGGTGACTAGAAGACCAGGACAGGTTTTTGGCTCAAGCTATTAAAGCACAGAGCTCGAAGATAGAACAAGCAGCTCTCCCGATGAAGAGATGAGCCCCCGAGCTGAGATGTCCAAAGACAGCTCAGTAGGGGAAGAGTCATCCCACCAGGAACACCTACAAACACAGGCAAAAGACCCGCAAGGCAAGGAGCTCAAGCCCTAAGCTCCTCAATATCCCAAGTTAACCAAGTCGACCACCGCCAAGAGTATAACGAGAAATCAGGAGGGAAACTCGCCCCGGATCCAGAAAAGAAGGATTCGGGTTGATCCTTCCCGGTCGAAGATCATGCCGACCGAGGTAGGCTCGACTACATTTTTGGGAGTAGTTTTCCATCCAAATAGGGACCTCCTGACGTATCCAACTTATCCCATGGAGATGCGATGATTTTGGAACCGCCCAAGGACCCTATAAATACAACTACCCTAAATGAGAGGGGTAAGCTAAAAACCCAAATTCAAGCCCTTGATCCAAGTCTACCAGCCTAACTAAGGCATTGGAGGGTCCACAACCGGCATCGGCACCCCCGTTTGTACATCTTCCTATTTCTTTGCAGGTCCATCGGTAGGCGCACCTAGATGACTAATCACATCTATTCGTCAAATTCCGGCGACAACTATCCCCATGGTTAAAGCAAAGAAGGCAAGGGCCCACAATTAACAGGCAGAAATCTACTGGTATAGGATGTTTAGGACTATTCATCAGTGTGACTGTCAACCATTCAAGGTGAGACCCACTATGATGGTTGGGATCAAGCTTCGAAGTATGTGTGTTATGTAACATGTCATTTGCCACCACTACCATTATGTATCGCCTTGTATCAGGCTGTTTTGGGCCAACAAGGAGCCAATACACCTGTATCGTTCATGGGCAATACTGGTACCTATCGGGCTACATGTACCAGTTTCAAGTGATACTTGAAACCTTGGTTGGGATTGTTGGACCATGGTTCCATCAAACCTGGATAGTCAGTAGACTGCAAACATATAGTAAAAAACAAAAATTAGCAATGGCCTGCACTTAACAGGGATAAGTCCATTAAATTAAATTAATCATCCCGTCAATGTGACTGTTTGACCGTTGTCTGCCTATGGTGTTGGGGCCGACATTTAGATGGTTAGGATCCTTGAACTATGGCTCCACTTGTACAGTGGCAATGCAAATGGACTGCAATACTCAAAATTATGGTGGCTGACAGGCTGGGGCTAAGATGGGCTCACCCAGGGGTTTTGAACTGGTTGGGTGGGACTTGTCAGGTCGGCCTTATTCGAATTTCGATTTGCAGAGCCTGTTCAGTGCTATGGAAGCTTTACTCAAAATCCCCTCATTTTGAGGTTAAGCAGTAACCTGTACGCTCATGCTATTCAGGAGGAATTGGATACCAAACCTTGGGAAAAAGAGAGGGGAACCTATCCGTTCATTTTATTCAAAAGGGATTGGATAACCCTTGGGTTAAAAAAAAAAAAAAGGATTAGACATTCTTTAATTTGATGGTTTTCATTTCTTCTCTTAATTGCACTCTCTTCTTGCACTTTTTTTTAGGGGATTGCAGTACCATTCAAATTTATTTTTATTTTTTAAGAAGGAGAGGGTTGCAGCCTGGATACATGAATTATCTATTATTCATTTGTTGTACAAATGATCTTTTGTTTGATTGTTTCCTTTCTGTTGCTGTATTTATTGTTTAGGAAGGTATGATCAATGGTGGGGATGCAGACTGGGTGAACGCATATGATTCTGAGGAGCCACGGTCTAGTATGGTCAGTCCTCGCCGTTCTGATAATCTCAATTATTCTGGGGATTTTCCAAGGTACCAAGAGACAGATGAGAAGAACAAGGCCGATGGTAAACCTGGTTTCGAGAATGGACCAAGGGTTCTTCCATTTGAGTTTATCGCATTGGAAGCATGCCTTGAAGCTGCTTGCAGTTGCTTAGACAATGAGGTAAAATCCCTACCAATAGGAAGGATTTGGTTTTCTGTATTATTGCTATCAATTGGGGTGTATTATTTCCTATCAATCGGTCCCTGAAATGGGGCGTAAAGAAATTTCATGATTAGTAATTCTAGATGTAACGAAATTAGTTTCATTGGAGAAGGCTTGGGTGTGCATTGATGACACGTAGGGGATGACATCGTCTAAACTTTTCATGCAGCGTTTGCACCCCTTATTATGGGGTGCAAAAGACACACACCCTGGTATGATGTTCAGCTTGCATGACTTTGTTAAATGTTGTTACACTATGCTTCTTTGTTTTTTTTCTCTCTTCTTCTTCTTCTTTTTTTGGGGGTGGGGGGACAAAATTGATTCTTCGTTAGCAGGGGAAGATAAAAAATTGATTCTTTGTCGTCTGTTTTGTCAGTTCTGGATCATTTATGTGTCCGAATTGTGAAAGCTTCTGCTTTTCTTTTATTTTTTTTCCTTTTTATTGCCCCCAACTTTGGTCATTTGTATATCCTGGTTGGACACAGATTGCATACTAACACTGTCAGTAGTGACCTCGCTACTGGACGGTGCTCTGTGGGCCACAAAATAATGTGTGTTTTATCCACGCCGTCCATCCATTTTGAATTATTATTTTAGGGCATGATTCCACAAATGAGGTAGATCCAAATCTCAGGTGGACCACGCCAGAGGAAAACAGTGGTGATTGAACACCCACCATTAAAAACTTCCTAGGGTCCACTGTAATGTTTATTTGCCATCCAACAGTTCCAACCTATTGATTAGGTCACACAGACTTGGATGAAGGGAAAACACTAATGTCAGCTTGATCCAAAACTTTTGTGGGCCCCAAGAAGTTTTAATGGTAGGCATTCAATCACCACTGTTTCCTGTGGTGTGGTCCACCTGCTATTTGAATCTGCCTCATTTTTTGGGCTCATGCCCTAAAATGAACTGAAAAAATGGATGGACGGCAGGGATAAAATACATACGTCATGGTGGGGCCCACAGAGCACCATCTAGTAGTGAGTCACTACTGGCAGTGTCACTATGCAATCCGCATCCATCCTGGTTGGTGAGGCTCACGTCATGAGTAATAAGATGACATAAATGATTCTTTACATCTTTCCCAGTTGTGCAAAGGGGTCTACAAGTCCTGATCATATCTGAAAAAACTTGAGTGGCTTTTACAATCAAGAATCAAGATGGAAATAGTTTTTGTATCATGAGAAGAAAAAAAAAAGTATCAGGGGAATTATTGGGCAAGTTTTTTCCATTGAAATGAACCATAGCAGGCATCTTTCTAAGACACTGCAGTGGCTTCAAACCTACCATCAATGATGCATAAGCAGAAGTTACATGAATTTGTGACAATTTGTAAAGGAGGCATGCCTCAGCCGCTAGCTACTGTTTGCAGTTTCCATACAATAGATTCGAACCAATATTCACATAAATTGTTTAATTCATTCCTGAAATATGCTCACAGGACCAGGCCCCATGTTGGTCTGAAGAACTTCTGATATTTCTAACTGGTGGCCCATTGGGCATCTTAATATTCTGAACGGGTGGCAATCTAGTTTTCAAGTTGTTCGATGAAATTTAGTAAAATCCTAGCAAGCTTCCTACCTCATCTATTTCATCCTTGTACTTAATGAAAGGAACTCATGTACATATAGAAATACAATGATGCAGTCACAATTTAACAGTTAAAAACTTTGGGTTCAGGGTTAATAATATTCTCACAACACCAATCCTCTGACATTTACTCAATTAGAATTAGGTTCCAGTGACAAAAATGAGCTTGTTTGGACATTATTTTTATGGGTTTAATTTAAGCAACAAGGTTAGGAACATGGTTGATGGTTTCATTGGGTCTATCAAAGTAGGACTTGGATTTAATTGTTTAATATGGTCTAATCTTATTTAGTATTTTATTTATTTATTTCAAGAGTCAATTATGATTCACATCAGTTACTTAATTGATTTTGTTTAAGGGTTTATATCATAGGAGTCTCTAGGATTGGGGAATTCTAGTTGTATTGGCTTTTTCTATTTAGACTAGAATTAGAGTTTTGTGGAGTTCAAAGTTCTGTCATGGGTTGAACCTTATTTAACTTTGATAATTGAACAGAAACCAAGGGTTTTTTTTTCCCTATTAAACCTAGCAGTAGATAGATTTCAATTGCATCCAGCCACAACAGTTTTACACTTCTGCTTCTTTTTCTATACATAAATTGAATATGCCTCAACTCATGGTCCGTGCTTCATGTTTTAGGATTAAATGTTTTATTGTGAGCCAATAGAATATGAATCAACTCAATTCACTTATAACCTTAAAAATAAAAAATAAAAAATAAAAAAGATCATTTCTCCTAGTCTCACTATCCTGATCTTCTTGCCCAATTACAGTTATGGATAAAACAAATATTGGTAGGAAGTTCATAGACTTCATCACTGCTTTATTGATGCATGTGTTAGGCTTAGCATCATGATGTTTTAATCAATCAATCAGGGAACTTGAACTTTATCTTTGTACCACTGTTTCACCAGGAAGGCTTCTTGTGTGTTGCTTTGATATATTCTTTTTATCAATATGTTATATTGGGGATAAACCTTTTTTTCATCTTAGAAGCTTTACAGTTATCTTAATGTATGCTTATTTTAACTGCCTTTTTAAACAGCTTAAAATGCTGTCTTTCATCTGGTAGGAAGTTGATGGTATTTGCATATTGTGGAGGACTTTTGGTTGTAGTATTATTGTACTACTTGTTTTTTTTTTTTTTTTGTTTTTTTTAAAATAAATAAATAATTAATTTTTTTTAAAAATAAAATAAAATCTTGAGTCAGGCCAGAACATTGGAGCAAGAAGCACACCCAGCACTAGATAAGCTGACTACAAAGATTAGCACTCTGAATTTGGAGCGTGTCCGTCAGATAAAAAGCCGGCTGGTTGCTATAACTGGACGTGTTCAAAAGGTTTGTGTTCTTTTTCTATCTTTTGGCTTTAATAGTAGTATGATAGCACATGGATATCTCATGATATTTGGTACAACCAAACGCACCCTTGATATAGAGATGTATGCTTGTTTGGCTATTCACCATCCCAAAACCGAAACTTAAAAAAAAAAAAAAATTAGGACACCAGAAACAGTGATGTGCTGATTTGGATTTTTTATTTTTTTTTTCTTTCAAATTTTCTTTTCTGTCTCCAGGGCTGATCTCTCAGCCAATTGCATTTATCATGTAAATTTGTGAATCTGGTTGTCATTTCTTCTACTAAAGGTGAGTAGAAGTCTCGAAGCAGCTGTTCTGGCTCCAAATTGAGTTTTGCTAATTTAAATGGCGCAAACTGCTTTCATGGTGTGTGGATGGGTTTTGAAACATGAGCTGCGTACTGAAATGATAGATTTGTAAATGTTGGATATAGTCTTTCGACAAGCTTGTTGGAAAATGCAGAAAATTGATTTGGGCATGTGGCTTTGACTTGAGAAATTTTTAGTGAGTTGAAAAGAACTTGGGAATGGATGGGTGGATATTTCCTGTTTCCTTCCAATAGAGGATCTACCATCTTTTTATTTCCTTTTCATGCTTTCAGGTTGTCTGTCATAAATGATTGACAACTATAATTTGCAGGTCCGGGATGAGCTTGAGCACCTTCTAGATGATGATGATGATATGGCTGAGATGTATTTAACAGAGAGGCTGTTGCAGCAACGCCTCGATGGGTCATCATCTCTTTCTTCTCTAAATGACAGAGATGGCATTCTTCGCTCTGATATGGATGATGACAGGTACTCTTTTCTTTTTCTTTCTTTCTTTCTTCTTCTTCTTCTTCTTTTTTTTTTGAATGATGACAAATTCCATTAAAGCAAGCCAGACAAACAAGCTGGGCTGAGAATGACACTCTCATCACTATTTCAATATGAGGCCATCAGCCCCAGACATGATAACAACAAAAACAAAAGAAAGAAGAAAGCTAAAGATGACCGTCAACAAGACTCAATTAGATTAGACCACCTAGAATTATTGTTTTCCATTCTCTAAATCTAGCCCATATCTTCAATCATATCAATTACACCCTCACATCTTTAAATTAACCCCAAACCCCCCAATAAAAAAGAAAAAGAAAAAGAAAGAAGAGAGTAAATTATAATCTCCAAATCTGTAAATAATCAGCCCAAAAATCAGCACATGTTAGGTCTACGGTGGGCTATGGGCCTTCGCTATTAGCAGGTCCTACAATGGGCCTAGATGGGCTGTGGGCCTACATCAAGACTTTAGGTTGCACTGGATGATGGCCAGCCTTCAGTTAAGCCAAGGAAAACCCAAACCGTTCCACAATAATCAGTGCAGCCCACAAATGGATAAGCAAGTAGTTTATTTTTCCTTCATTGGCATAACAATTAGGAAGCAGCATCCATCTGTTGTTTTAGGAGGTCAATAGTAAGAATCTTATCCTGGCAGGCTGTCCCGACAAATGTGTAATCTTCGTAAGAGTAGTGGAAGACCAGATGCCAGAAAACAGCCTGAACTGCTCTGTCATATCCAGTCAGATAATGGGACAGTGAGCTGACCAAAAAAAAAAAAAAAACAGAGGGTTAAAGGTGCTAGATTCTTCTTTCTGTGAAGTTTTGAGGGATACATATACACTTTCTTTCCAGGTCAGTAAGTGCTAGAGGCTGTTGATCTCGACATCTTTCAGATTCTGGCGGAAGGAGACCAACCACCTTACCACCCCTGCAGTGGAAATATTTTGTCCACAGGTGCTCCCTTATTGTCAGCAGTCGAGTATACATCTCCATATATCTCTCATAAGGGGACCTTGGAATACCAGTTATCTTCCCAAAAGCAGACCTTGGCCTCATTATTGACTCGAGTTGAAGCAGGGTGTCCTGTATCGATTACGATACGGGCGTATTGGCTGTTACGTATCGGTAACGGCCGTGTCTGTTACGCGATACCCTGCCGTAATGGGCACCCCGCCGATTTTGTAGCCGTAACAGCCGTTACGGCCCCGTTACGGGGCGTAACGGCCATTACTGCCCAGTAACGGTTAGGGCGTAATGGTCCGAAAACGGTCACTTTTTTTTTTTTGGCTTTTTAAGGTCTGTTTTTTCACTTTTTTTGAAACTTCTTTCTTGCAAACTCTTCCTAATTCATTCTATTGCTATTTTCGACCAATCTTAGCTTAATATTTCAGATAAAAACAACTTATATTAAGGATTTTCTTGATTCGAAGCTCCGTGGGCCATTTTTCAGAAATTCCTCAAAAATAGGTATTTATACTTTTTATTGAATGTTTTACTGTTTTAATGGTAGAATATGATGTGTTAATTATAGTAGAACATGTTAATGTACATTTTACAGATTGTTGATGTCATTTTATATTTTTTTATAATTTTTTTCTATTTTCAGCCCTTTTTTTTAATTCGAAAAATAATTTTTTATTGAATGTTTTGCTGTTTTAATGATAGAATATGATGTGTTAATCATAGTAGAACATGTTAATGTGCATTTTACAGATTGTTGATTAGATTCTGAAACTGTATATAAAATCATCAGACAGTCCGATACAACTTCTCACCAAAGAGTGGACCGTTACACCACCATAAACATGTTCCAATTTATAAACGAATGCATATTTGGAATGCTTAGAATATTATGGATTTAATCCATATTTTTTCTTCTTTTTTTTTTTTGGCAAAAAATATTTTTTCCACCGTTATGCCCCCGTACCCGTATCGGTATCGGAGGGCACCATTACGCCAACCGATACCGATACGGGATACCTTGAGTTGAAGTCTCTAAAAGGGTTAGGAAAAGGCCCAAAGGGACGTGGATGTAGTAAGAAAAGACTTGATGACCTATGGTCTAACTGAAGGTATGGCTCTTGATAGCGTGGAAGTGCGGAACAGGATTCATATAGCTGACCCCAATTAATTGGGAAATTCCTAGATGATTATGATGATCAATAGAGTAGAACTGGGTCATTGATATTGCTCTCCAAATTGAAGATCCAACAGTATGTAGAACCCTATTTGATGTCACAGCCATCGACTGGCACACTAATTAGCTCCAAAAATGTTTCTAAACAAGGAGATTTGGCCTATCGCCAATCTCCACCACCATTTCCCCAAAAGGCCTAAGTTGCAAGTTCTAATTTTGCAGAAGCCAAGCCCAGCCACACCGAATCAGCTTGTATACCTTGGTCCAAGCACCCAGGTGAAGTTTGCAAGCTTCTTCACGAGGTTTCCATGGACACCACTTTTGAATAGATTCCAAAGCCATCACCGCTTTGACCAGGCATCTTAAGAAAGACAAAACAAAGATAGGCAGACTACCATTCCAAAATACACAAGGTTTCCATAGGCAAAATATAGCAAGCATCACTTTGATGAGGGTGATTCTGTTGTCCAGGAAGAGCAGCCTACCATTCCAAGTAGCCTGCTTTCTGTTAAACCTATCAATCACCCCATTCCATAGGCAAGGGTTAGCCTGCCTACGAAGAGGGGGATGCTTTGGTGCGTTAGGGTAAACCTGCCTCGCAACGCCCGCTGACCCTGGCTATGAAGTTGATAAATGGGGGGTTTAAATCCTGAACTGTCAAAGTACAGTTGGAGAGGTTAACTCTTGAACTTGAGACCACCTCGAAACAAAAGTAGAATATGTCAGAGGTTTCGAGCTCCACAAACAGCACCATTACGAAGAGGAAAATGCTTGTGTACCTCATGCTAAGTACCTGCTGAGTTTGCTTTCTCTAACACAGGAGAAATGACTTAACATGCTTGAAATGCACCCCACCCCTTGTTTGGCCTTGATCTAAAAATCATCTTGTGCAACACTCATGTGGACCACCCCACAAAAATTATAACTAAAACCTCTATTTTGACATGGTATGGCCATCCTGAGTTTTGGAATACTGTGATTTTTTGCTAATTATTACATCCTGGGGAGGCACATCCAATGAATGGATTGGATGGCGTACAAACACCATGGGAGTATGGTCAGCATTCCATCCCAAGGTTTTCAATAATGGTAAGGGTTGCTGTAACGGTCAGCCTTATGGCCGTTATGATATGGACTGTAATGGCCCTTGCAGCCCTGTAACAGTAAAAAAATTGAAGAAATTATATTGGCCCCTTAAGGGACCATCACGGCCATTACTGCCGTTAAGGGCTCTCTTTTTTTAGCAGAACATGCATTACAGCCCTGTATCACGAAAAATCTCCCACCATTACTGTTATGTAACGGCTGTTACACATCTATTTTTTAATACCATGTTCCATCCCAACTGTTTCCTATGTTGTGCATACCTGAATTTTGGATTATCGTTATTTTCGGGTTCAATGATTAACAAGAGGCAATGTACGTGATGGTGACTGGGTGGATCTCATGAAAGTTCCACCCACGTGGTTCTCAGTTTGCAGAAGTAACCCCGGTACATACCTAACCTGAGGTACACTAGTGCGGTTCTTACTAAAAGCAAGGTGCTTTCTGCAAACTGAACGTGGGTAACAAGAACTCCCATCTCCGTCGGCTGTTGTTGTGTAGTGGATGCTGATGTCCCTTTGAAAACTGTCATTGCTTCTTGGCTAAGTAGATTGATTACAATTTCTATGCACTTTTCAAGTACCTTTCAGACAAATTTTTCTGCATGATTTTCAGGATTCCTGCTGAAATCTCTTCAGAAGTGAATGATGTACCCAACAATTATGAAGGTGATCTTCAAAATATTGATAACCAGGAGCACTTGTTGGCGTCATCCAACATGCTCAGTGGAGATGGGCGAACCCATACTAGTAGCACGCACAGTGGCAGCAAACAGCTTGATGTGGAGGAGCTTGAGATGCTTTTGGAGGCTTACTTTGTGCAGATAGATGGTACATTGAATAAGCTATCCACGGTACACCCCTCGACCTTACAGCTTTAGTGCCTTATTTTTCTTAAGCTCGTTCCTTGGTTCCGATGAGGCTTGCTTGTTTCACGTATGCATTGATCTAAGCTGCTCTACAGATCACTACATGTGCCAAGATGACACAAGTTCTTTACATGTTAGGTCTTCATTAGGTAGGCTCCTACCGTGGCCCAAAAATAGCTGCTGTGCTAATAAGGGGTTAGCCAGTGTATGAAACTTTTGGATGGCTAAAAAAAAGAACTTGGAATATGGGCCCCTCCATTTGTTTTGCATAATATGGCCCACCTGAAGAGTGCACCAACCTTATTCTTGGGCCAGAGCGCATAAATGCTTGGTGTTAGTGTGCCATGTTGGCATGTGTTGCATTGTGCTGGGATCTACTCACGTGGGATTAGCAGACCTCACTTTCTACAACTGTCTACCTGCAAGTATTTTCTAATCACACGGGCACCATATCCATGAGTCTCTTTTATTATTTGGAAGCAGTGAAAATCTCACTGAAAGTAAGAAATGGTGCAAATGTTCTTCTGACGTTGGCAATCAGTTTTTTTTTTTTTCATCTGAAGACTGCTAGTTTCATATGTTTTTCTGGTTTTGCATTTTGTCCCACATGTTGGTATTGCATTGATTTTTTTGTCATTTGAACTAAAGAAGCTCTATATACACACGATTGATGGGACTCATTAATGTAAGTATTTGCCAACTAGGAATTTTATCTTGAGGAATGCTAATTGCTGTACTCTTGAGGAATGCTAATTGCTGTACTCTCAATATCTGGGCCATGGCCAAAACTGTCCAGGTCTGCTGGAGCATCATGAGTGCTCAAGGAAAGAACTGACTGCTGCCCAGATTTGGGCCCTATCTCAATTGAGCAGTTAGGATTGTCCAACCAGCGGGACTCTTATGCCATGGCTCATATATGGAGTGACCTGCCAGATGAGTGTTCCAGATCTCGTATGGGTTTGCCATGTGCCCCCATGTAAATTCATTTGCACAAAATCATGTCCCATTAGCAGCTCTCCTGACTCTACGGTAAAACCTGTCATTTGTGTGTCCACCATTGTTTACACCCATCCCTGTTGATTTGCTTGTGCCCATTTTCTATTTTAGGAATTTAAATGATCCGAATGTACCATTCAGTTCCTAAATAGAAAATGTGTACCATTTCAATGCCTAAAATGGAAAATAGGTGGAAGCGAATCAACGGCTGTGGGTGAAAGTGTCAATTCCTTTCTTGTATTAGCAATGGCCTTAATGATAAGCTTTTGACTATTTATTTAAGGATGGACAACAACATGTTGGACAGCATAGCCAAGAAATGCAACACCCCAGATTGGCAAAAGCATCACTGCTCTAGTTTCATTACAGTCCAGATTTCCTTCTATCCTAGCTCTCACTCATAGATTTTGCTTTCTTGGTGGTCCTTGAAGCTGAGGGAGTATGTCGACGACACAGAAGATTACATCAACATCATGCTGGATGACAAACAGAACCATCTCCTTCAGATGGGAGTGATGCTGACTACAGCGACCCTTGTGGTGAGTGCCTTTGTCGTTGTGGCTGGTCTGTTCGGCATGAACATCAATGTTGATCTGTTTGACAAGGAAAAGTCTGGCATGCCTGAGTTCCTGTGGACCGTTGGCGGCGGGGCCACGGGGAGTATATTTCTGTACGTCATCGCAATTGCATGGTGCAAGCACAAGCGCCTACTTGAGTAAGTGACCTGTGAATATCATACAAACTGTATTTTAAAAAGGGCCCTACAACTCTAAGAGCTCGGAAGGGTGTTGTTCTTCGGTGGGCTATTGTTGTATTTGTATTACAGTGAGTTTGCAATGTTGTAATGTAAGTGATTGTCATCACCGATGCAATAAACTCAAATCATCAAATGCTGCCATGAGTGGGCTGGGCCAGGGCTAGATTGAACCTGATCTTTTTGTTGGTCAGGCTGGAAATTTAACCTTGATCCTTAAAAATAAGGTTCAAGATCAATCCACCACAAATATATACGGCCTGATTGAGCCTGCGCTGGCCCTGAGAGTAGGCGTGTGTCCCATCTGTTATTGGGCCAGCCTGAAAATCAGACCATGATATGGCCTGTGGGATCCATTGCTTGGTGATCGAACCATTGGTCAGGCGATGGAACATGCCCCCAAAATTCCCAGATTTGAAGTACCTGGTAATCTATGTTAGGATTTCTTTTTTCTTTTTTCCCTGTTGAATGTGGGCTGTTAGATTTACTTCCTGGCCACCTATATCTAGGATTTGGACTGAAGGGTTGAGATTGACATATCGTGGGGGTATTCTGGGAGTAGGCCATCCTTGTTGGGGTTCGAAAGGTCAATGGTCTGGATTACTGAACCATGTATCATGTAATTCCTCTTTTAGACCAGGGGCTGGATGGGCCATGGTGATTAACATCTTGCATGCCAGCGGTCTGGGCCATCCTCATATGGGTGTGATTTGCCTGATCCATCGTGGGGCATGTTGGACATCCGACACACGAGCCACCCAATGCTAGGAAAGAGGCGGGCCCCAAATAGTAGCAGTGATGCAGGGGTGCGAAGCCTGTCCAAATAAAAAGGGGAACTGCTCCGATGATAGAAAGATCCAAGGGATAAAATGGAGTGGCCTCAGCCACAAGTCGATGCAAATGTAGCCTGTCGTTCATGAAGACTGCTGATGGGGCCTATGGTTCGTGATGATCAGCCCATCGGATTAGTGGCCTCGATCACCAAACCAAATGGGGCCCATGCAAATGAGCTCCACCATTGATGAATCCTCCACGCGATAAATGTATGGGCTCTCTATTTGTGCCATGCTGGGAACTCACCCCTGATGTTTTCTGGAAATCCACCTTGTCAATCATTTTATTTGGCTCATTTTAAGGGGTGGACTTAAATATAAGGTAGATACAACACTTATGTGGGCCACACGAAGTGGTATTGAACGCCCTCTGTTGAAACCGCACTAGTTGTCGTGTGGCCCACAGTGATGTTTATGAAAAGTTAACCCTGTCCACCGATTTTTCCAGCTCATTGGTGGGCCTAATTATAATGAAGATCCAAAACTCAAGTACTCAAGTGTTGTTAAACCCCACCATTAGAATGGAGGAGCTGAAATTTTTGGAATATACCACCGTGATGTTTTTGAAAAATATACTATGTCCAATACGCAAGTGCGCCACACTTTTTGAAACAGTGGCATTGAACCTCCACGGTTGAAATAGTCACTGGGGCCACATTGATTTTTTGAAATATACACCATCCACCAATTTCTTCATATGATCCTATAGTGTGGGAATGACCTTATGACCGGTCTGGATGGCATGTAATCAGCACGGTAGGCCTTGGAAAGATTTCAATGGTGGTTGTTCAATCTCCGTTGTTCCCTTCAATGTGGCCCATTTAAGCTTTGGATCCGCCTCATTTTGGGCCCGCCCATTAACATGAGCTTGAATAATGGATGGATCGGGTGGATTCTCAACATGCGTCATGGTGGGCCCTATCTGCACGATTGGGTGTAGCCAAGGTTTTAATGGTAGGCATTGCCCTTCCTAGTGTTTCATACCAAGTGGCTCACTTAAGTTTTAAATCCGCCTCGATTTTGGGCCCACCTTTTAAGATGATCGGGTAAAATGAATGAACGGAGTGGATTGCTAAGAAACATCACGGTGATCCCTAGGAAGGTGACCTTGGCTTCACCTTCATTCCGGTCCAGCGTGAGGAGAGAGCAGATTAGGTTTGGTCGGGGATAACAATGTGCCCCGGTTACCGGTGAAACCGGATCAACCTTGATAGATGTATTATGTATCTATGCCGTCCATCCATTATTCCGGTTCAATTTAGGGCATGAGCCCAAAAACGAAGTATATCCAATTCGCAGGTGGATCACACCACAGAAAATATGGTGATTAAACACCCACAATTAAAAACTTATCGAGGGCACAAAAGTTTTGGATCAGCTTTATGGTTTTGTTTTACTTTCATCTCGGTCTATGTGACCGTATCTACAGGTTGGATGGCAAATAAACATTACGGTGTGCCCCATTAAGTTTTAATGGTGGGCGATGAATCACCACTGTTTTATGTAGTACGGTGCACCTGATATTTGAATCTGGTTCATTTTTGGGCAAGTACCTTAAAATGAGCTGGCGAAACAGATGGACATACATCAGAGTAATCCCCACAATTAGCATTATCTGACTAGTATTTCAATGACATAATTACCAAATATGCCTATCTATTAACTAAGTAAAAATCGAGTAAGGTATTCGAGGCATAAATAACTTATGTAAAGTACTTTGCGGCATAAGTAATTTATCTAAAGTAATTTACCATCCCAACGGGCAGGTGTTTGGATTGTAAGTTACTTCACATGAGTTAGTTTTGCTTCAAATAGCGTATATTGGTTTCTATGTATTTTGCAAATAAGTATGTTTAGGGGCGTTTAAATTCGAAGTTACTTTGGATAAGAAGCTACTTATGCCATAAGTATCTTATATTAGTTTATACTTATTCAGTCAATAAATATGTTTAATAACACCAATATGCTTATCAACAAAAAAGTAGAAATGTGTGTTTAGTTTTCAATATCGTAAGTAATTATTCTTCAAGTTTGTTCAGTCATCCCCACATCCACCATCCATTATGTGGGGCCAACCTTCAACACGGACCATTCATTGTGTGGGCCCCAACTTTGATGTGGGTTGTCTATCATATGGGCCCCACTTTGGATGTGGGTCATTCATCATTATGGCCCGACCTTTAATGTGCACCATTCATCAAGTGAGGTCTACCATCAATGTTATTGTTCATCATGTGGGGCCCAACTTCAAAATCCACTGCCCATCATGTGGAGCCCACCTTTGATATGGACCATCCTGTTGGGGGGATGCGCAGAAGCAACCCCGAGTTATGATCAAATAATGAGAGATCAAACAAACTATGCACATAGAGAACACATCCAAAGCTCAAGTGGACCACACCAAAGAAAACGTGTGTGGATAATGATGTCCACCATTGAAACCTTCATAGGTCCAACACTGATGTTTATTTGTAATATACCTGTTCATGAGGTTACATAAACACGGATGAAGCGAAAACACAAATATAGCGTGAAATTTTTAATGATAGGCATTTGATTCCTACTACTCTTGTGGTGTGGTCCACTCGAGCATTGGACATGCTTCAAAATTGGCTTCATGTTCCAACATAAGCTAGGAAAATGGATGTATGCCTCATACATTACCATGAGCCCACAAACTTTACTCACTAAGCTATATTGTGGTGAGTTACTACACAATCCATGTCTCAAAGTGTGGATTGTGATGTCAACGGTCTGGGTTAGGGGTGGGCCAAGTTATGTCCAAGCCCAAACCACTTTGTTCAACCTAAGCTCAAACCTAGCTCGGGCTGGTGATGGGCTAAAATAGATCAGTCTGAGCCCAGCCCGAATTGTTTACGAAAAGCTAAGCTGAATCCGGCCTGAGCCTGAGCTGGAGCCCAAAGAAGTTTATAAAATAAAGACATGTTTTGGTGGGCCCACACTACCTCCAACATGTTTTGCTTGTGATCTTGGATCCATTCATTTGGAGGGCCTTGCAGTTGAGAGAGAGAGACCAAACCATTGCAAGGACGGTCTGGGACTCTGGGTATAGTCGGTTGGTGCGCAAGGAGAGAGACAAGGAATGAGTTAGGTGTTGGAAAGTGACCTAGAGACCTGGGAGCCTTAGTTGAGTAAGAGGTAAAAATGTCAGAAGAAACACTGCAGCTGTGGGTGGCCTCACGGTGGGTTTACGTGAATCCACCCCGAAGACCAGGTGTGTCACCCCATGTCAGGCCTAGGGTCCAAAAATCAATCCCATTTGTGTTTCAGGTGGACCACACGATTAGTAAACATGTATTGGACAATACTCATCTTCCAAACTATTTCCCTTTATGTGACCTACCTAAATAATTGATGGGCTTAATGTTTGGGCACCGGGCCTATGTTTTGGTGCAATATTTAATGGCTGAAGTGGTTTTTATACAATCATCATTGGGGGCATTGTAAATATCGAGGGTTGACATCTCTCTCCCAACTTTTCTTTGGTGTGGCCCACCTGGATCATGAGTTATTCTGATTATTTTACCATAGCTATAATGTAAAATAACACATCTAATGATTGGAGTTGATTTTACCTACCATGTTATGGTGGGCATCCCTCTCACAATGTTAAAAACTTTTCTAAAAAAAAAAAAAACACAACCAAGACCAGCCTTTGATTTTTATGGGGCCATCTTGATGTATATGTAAGATCTACTCACGATTATTTGATGTGAAATCTCACTTTAAACCAGTAACAAAAATATCATGCTAACCTATGATTTAAGTGGGCCACACTAAAGAAAACATATGCAAGAGAGATTTACCCTTTATTCCCATAAGGACCACCATCATGATTATATAAAATCCACTCTAACCATGAGATATTACACCAAAATTTTTTTGTGAGGCCCAAAAATTATGGCCATGTATGATTTAGTTGGGCCACACTAAGGGAAACTGTCCACAGGGCTAGCAATATCCTATCCACATACTCATACATTATTTAGGTGAGCCGTGCCAAGAGAAAATTGGTAAATGACCATGTATGAATGGATTGATTGTCTAAATCATGATGTGCCCAAGGAAGTTCCATATGTCAACACTGCAGTCAAGCAATGGAATCTTCATGTGTGAAATTTATGTAGCCCCACCACGATGTATTTCTCAACTCCACACTGTCCGTCCATTTTATAGATCATTATAGGATATGAGCCCAAAAGAAGGCAGATCCATAGCTCAAGTAAACCATGCCATAGGAAAAAGTAGGAATTGGATGACCACTTTGGAAAATTTATTATGGCCACAGAATGCTCTCATCAATTTCATATTTGTGTCTTCTATTACCTTACGGACATGTTAGATGGCAAATAAACTTTACAAATGACCTAAGAACATTTTAACATGGTTCATTCAATCCGCACTGTTTTTAGTGGTGTGATGAAATTGTAACTTGAATGTGCTTCAGTTTTAGGCTCATGCACTAGAATGATATGAAAACTTTGATGTCAGTAAGGATCTAAGCATATTAAGTGGACCCCACTAAATGAAACAGCGGGAGTAACGATTTTTACTGTTTTAACCTTTATAGGCTTACATTGATGTTTATTTGTCATCCAACGTGTTTATAAAATCACAGAGATATAGATGATGAAAAAAAAAAACAAATATCAGAGTATCTTAAACTTACGTGGCCATGGAGATTTTTTCAATTGATAGACATTCAATTCACACTGTTTCTTATAATGTGGCCTACTTAGAGCTTTGGATATTCAAGCCCTAACATTACATGATAAAATGGATGGACGGAGTAGATAAAATACATAAATCATGGTGGGCCCCACAGCAGTGGGGCTGCTGTGAAAGAAGTTCACTGTTTTAAACTGGCCCATTGACACATCTAATCATCGGACCATCTCAGCAAGTGGCCCTCAGTGTTAAAGAAGCTGGAGCCGTTGCGAATCGATGGCATGACCTCCATCTCGATTCCCGCCTCATTTTCAACTCTCCATCGTCACCGTTCTCTCTCTTTCTCATTCGCCCTAAAACCCAAACCCTCCCAACCGTCGGCGCCCTAAAACCCCACCTCTCTCCCCCCCCCCCCGCCCTCTCTCTCTCCCCGCCAAAATAACACTTCGCCCATGGAAACCCTCCAAATTTACAGAAACGCCACTGTGGAATGGAAACCCTCTCCGGTCGTAGCCCTCGCCACCAGCATCGACGCCTCCCAGGTCGCCGCGGCACGAGAAGACGGGTCGCTGGAGATCTGGCTCGTCTCTCCCGGCTCCGTCGGCTGGCACTGCCAGCTGGTAATTAAAAAATAAATAAATTCTGTATATTTCTCATTTTCTGTTTTTTCCCCCCTTGAGGTGTTACTATGCGAATTCATGTCCCGCAGACTATCCAAGGAAACCCCGACTCCAGAGTATCTTCTCTCGTCTGGTGCCGCCCGAACTCGAAATCCACGGCTCCGACTGGCCGTTTGTTTTCTTCCAGCATCGACGGGTCAGTTTCGGAATGGGATCTTTTCTTGCTGAAGCAGAAGGTATCTGCATTTTATTTCTTTTGATTTTGCACTTTTCGCAGTAGCAGTTTTTGCAATTTTGTTTTGTTTTGTTTTTTTTTTTTTTTGCAGGTGGTATTGGATTCGATTGGGGTGTCTATCTGGCAGATGGCGATTGAGCCTTTTGACGATTCAAAGGTCGTCAGTAATGGGTTTGCGAATGATAAAGCTGATGATGATGATGATGATGGTGTTGATGATGACGATGACGACGACGATGGAGTTGAACTTAATGCTTTAGCACATCATGGCGAGAGTCGGCGTATGGCGCTTAGTTGTGATGATGGATGTATACGTATATATGCTGTTTCTGATTCGGATGGACTGAGTTACAGTAGATCGTTGCCGAGAGTCAGCGGTGAGATATAATCATATCATATATTTTTTTGGACTGTTTGATACTATCTGGATGAGTATGTAGATCCATACACAAGTACAGTCATACACGCTAATCCAAATATTCCACATTGCTGGCCATGCTGTAGATAGTTCATAACCAAAGAATCAAATTGGTTGGACGATCCTAACCGTCCAATCGGCGGCTGTCTAATATATGGTTAGAATGCCAATGGTCTGAATTCAACGAGTATCCATTATCAGAAGTTTGGCTTGCTCAATCAATTGGACTTTGTAACTCCTCCTATACAGTGGGCCCACAATTCAGAGTTGGGATGGTGTGGATTGAGGTGTGTGTGCCACCTTTTATAGTGGCTGTGCAGGTACTTATGGATAACTGTACTGTGCCAGCATATGTCTTATGACATCTCTTCTGTTTTTTGTACGGGTAGCAAGTCCCATTAAGGAAAAAGGAAATAAGATGTTTGGTTGTGTATTCATTTGCAGGCCGTGTTTTAAGTGTTGCCTGGAGTCTCGACGCGAAGCTAATATTTTCCGGAACTAGCGATGGGTATGTTCAATTGAGTTATATTGGCAATGTATATGGGTGATATTTCTCTGGCTGCAATAAGTGTTAATCCCTGGGCATCCTTGCGTTGATATTACTAATAGTAAAAATATGGGTTGTGTTCATCTTTCTTAGGCATTGATTTGTTGACGTAGTTTATTGTATGATGCGAGAGCTGCACATCGTACTCATCTCTAAGAGTCTAATGTACATTGGCACATGTGATCATGCGTACTCTGATCTCAAAAGTTCATCTAGTGGATCAATGGAGCAAGGCCCAAAATCCGACCGTTTGTATAGTCCTAGCTCCTAACTGTTTGATACTTTGACTAGTGGTGTGCAAATGGATGGTTGAAGCAGAAGTGGATATCGTCCATACTTTATGTGCAAATAAATTGACTGGGTCATCATCATCATCATCATCTAAGCCTTATACCAACTAATTGGGATCGGCTACACGAATCCTGTTCCGCCATACCACTCTATCAAGGACCGGATCCTTAGTTAAACCATCCATGGCCAAACCATCTAAGTCTTCTCTCCCTTATATAGGTCTTCTTTCAAAATAATTGATTGGATGCTTAGGTTTATTTAGTTGGTGTGGCGTTCTTCATGGTATACACTGGATAAAGTGTCTGGGTCATACCTTGCATAGTCATGTTAACATTGGAGAGAAGCTACACATCATTGTATGACATGCGACCCATCGTGCATTAGATTTGATTGTTGTATTCATGTGTGAAGTAGTTTCACTAACTTCATGGCCTTATCTTTGCCATTTGGACTTTTGCAGATTTATAAGATGCTGGGATGCTCAATTGGCTCATGAGGTTTACAGGATCACAGTTGGGCTTGGAGGCTTGGGTAGTGGGCCAGAAGTTTGTGTTTGGTCGTTACTTGTTCTAAGGTAATAAAGGAATTGCATTCTTACTATAATAATTGGCACGTGGATCTGCTCCCTCTCTCTCTCGCTCTCTCTCTCTCTCTCTTTAAATGAATCTTGACAATATGACATTTTGAGCTTATGCTAGGGCGTTCCCTGTATAATATAGCAGATGGCAGAACAAGATTCATGTAGCTGACCCCTGTTAGTTGGGATAAGGCTTAGATGATGATGATAATGATGGATTTATTTAGGGTTATCCTTGTTATAACTTTCCATAGCACTTTTTGAATCTTTAATTTCTAACTTTTTCAGGTGTGGGACCCTGGTGAGTGGAGATAGCACTGGCAGCGTTCAGTTCTGGGACAGTCACCATGGAACGCTTCTCCAGGCGCATTCTTACCATAAGGGTGATGTCAATTCTTTGGCAACAGTTCCTAGCAATAATAGGGTGTTTTCAGCTGGTTCTGATGGACAGGTATTTGGTTAGTTGGAGTACAAGTCACCTCATTTGTTATTAAGCTTCATTTGATACAATAATTAGTGCACACAAATAAAATAGTTTGTTTGGCTGGTGTCATATTAGCATACAAATCTACACTCAATAGTTTGACTACAGATTAGGTTTAAAGTGATGTTTGTTACCAATGTCAATAACATCTTATATGCCTTTAGGAAAGTGGTTTTTCTTATTCCACATGCACACCCACATGCAGGTGCTAGTGCAAACATTTGCAATTCATCAGGTGGGCCCACTGACTAGATGATCTGGCCAGAAAGTCACGACACTTACTCATCAGTAGTCCCCATGTCTTTGATGAATATGGACTGTTGTCACCTTTTCTATTGCCGTTCACTTTTTTGTACACGTGGGGCTTATATGACAAGTGTACCACCCTCTTTTCTGGGCCAGGACATTTACATGGATGGGCCGCCTGGTGAGCAGCTTGCTTTGATGGCCCAACGTTGTTGGCATGTATGTGTGCATGTACAGAGTTGCCTGTAGGATTGGTTAACAAACCTATTTCTTTCCTGCCTTTGGGCATGTTATGATTGTGAGATTACCACTCTCAGCATCATGATACCTCTACAAGGGATTTTATGGTACTTCCATGGGAATGACCATCCACCACACTATCCAGGTTCATTTCTCCAAAGGAACATGTCAAAAAGAAACAGTGGGTTTCAATATTCTTCACTGGAAATAGCCCAATTTTGACTATTTCAGTATCACCTTCTTGGACACGAAATTTTCATTACTATCTTTTTCATTGATGTCATCTCAAGGATCCTTCTGTGTACCATACGTGTTCTAAATAGATTCCATCATGAATCCCTAGTGTTTGTTGACATCAAATCTATATAGGGAGTAACCTAGATAGGGGATTGATGAAGATTTAAGATGGGAGTTACTGGTTGAGTGCAGATGAATAGACTGGTTGGAATGGCTGTTAAATTTAGGTTTAAGGTGCTATTGAGTTGACTGAGGGTTGGATAGGGTGATGGGAAAGGGTTGGATTAATTGGGCTGTTGGTAGTTTGATGTGGAACACCGATTGAAGTAGGGCATATTTTTGATGCATAGAAACTGAGTTTAGATAGCTGAGTGATTTTCCAAGTTTAAAATTGCTGTAAAATACTAAATCAAACCAGCTGGTTGCGTGAGTTTAGAAGGAATGCCGCAGAGAGATGTAATCTGGAAGTCCACAGGAAAAAAGAATGAAATAGGGATGAAGGAGAGGGTTAAAAACCCTTTTCTGTGAAATGTTCCTTTCGAAATGAAGGAGGGAGATGTTCTCTTGAAATTTCAAGAATATGTTAAGGTGTTGGATGCTTTTATACCAAAAGATTCCGACGCCAAAATCAATGGCTCCTTTTTACCTCAATGGAGTGAATTTGGGTGAGGAATATTCAGGTTGATTTGGCTCACGATATGCACAGCCACTGGGAAACCCCAATCTAGCTTCTCCCGCTCGAGGACCAACTGGGAGGCTTTTAAGTGGTGGAGGTAGTAATCATTGATTCCAAAAAGCTTAAAGCATCTTCTTAGGGAATCTGACATCGAGCAGGTGTGCAAGTGCCAGGGAGCTATAAGGGTGCTATTCTTGCTTTTGGCAGGGAGCCTTTCAGGGGTAGAGCCGTGGAAACGTAGTAGGAGATATTGTTTTTGTTGATTTTGAAGCAATGCCACCAACAAAGGGAATCTGACATCGAGCAGGTGTGCAAGTGCCAGGGAGCTATAAGGGTGCTATTCTTGCTATTGGCAGGGAGCCTTTCAGGGGTAGAGCCGTGGAAACGTAGTAGGAGATATTGTTTTTGTTGATTTTGAAGCAATGCCACCAACAAAAAACCCCAATGAAAACGGTGTTGGTGGTAGTATGGGCGGAGAGGGTGGACTATGCCAGAGTCAAGGTCTATTCCAACTGGAAGATGAATTTGAATCCCGTATTTTGAAGATAGATGAAAAGGCTTTCCCTATTCTCTCAAACATTGGCACCAAACCATGTGCGTAGAGAGGAGAGGAAAATGATGACGTAAGCGGGTTTACATCTTGCCAAAAAGAGGATCTCTTAGTCGTAGGGTCAAGTTAGTGGTGCAAAGGATGAACGACAAGTTTGCAAACACACATCAGTGGGGGATGTTTTAGTCAAGCTCAAAGCAGAGGCAAGATTTTGTGAATTTCAAAAAATGAGTTCGAACTGATTGCTTAAGCTGCTGTCAGGAAGCTAATGCTCGGGCCAACTTTCTGTTGACTATTATTGTAGGCAGGTCAAGCATGCTGCAAGACATGTATCATCCAAAAGGAAACACTGCTATTGAGGATAGATGTAGCTACTTTTACGCCACATTGCCAGGAAGATCTTAAAGACAGCTTGGTAGAGGATTTGGAGGGATTTAAAGCCAATAGGAGTTGATTAGTAGTCATGCAGCATGGTGTGCCGTAAAGGCCGTTACGTAAAGGTAATGGTGGCAACCGTTACGCGTTACAGGGTCGTAACAGTCATAACAGCCGTCGACATGCTTTCATTCTGGGCAGACAGATCATAGACTGTGCGCTGATAGCGAACAAATGTCTACATTCCACTTTTAAAGACGACCGCAAATCTATCTGCTGCAAGCTCGATATCGAAAAGGCATACGACCATGTCGACTGGAAATTCCTCCAATACATGATGAAGCGTTTGGGATTCCCTGACAAATGGTGTAGATGGTTGGTGAGTGTTTAGGGTCGGCCCATTTCTCTATCCTCCTCAACGGCACCTCTAAAGGTTACTTCAAGAGTTCCAGAGGCATCCGACAGGGAGACCCTTTGTCCCCATTTCTATTTCTTATCGTTGGAGAAGCTCTCTCTAGCATGATCCAGGCAAGTCAATCAGCTGGCATTTTTAGTGGCATCAAAATGAGAGGCCTGGCAACCCTAGTCTCCCATATTCAATTCGCAGATGACACTCTCATCTTCAGCGACGTGGATCCGGTTAAAGTTGCTAATATTCGCATCACGATCAGATGTTTTGAGGCAGTCTCGGGTCTAAAAATTATTCTGTCCAAATCCAAAATGTTTGGTGTCAATCTAAAGGATGAAGAGGTCAGTTCTTTCCCTCTCTCGTTTCGGTGTTCCCCCGTTTCCTTGCCAGCCTCTTTCGTTGGGCTTCCGTTATGTCTGGGTTTGCCTCCTATATTCATCTGGGATAAGGTCATCAGCAAATTCGAAAAATATTTGGCCAGATGGAAGTGTAGATACCTATCGTCGGGAGGCCGCATCACTCTCATCAAGGCAGCCTCTCCAATCTTCCAACATATTTCATGTCTCTCCTAAAATGCCCAGCAGCGGTTCTATCCAGGCTCGATAAACTCAGGCGTAATTTTCTTTGGAACGAAAAGGAAGACTCCAACAAATTCTATCTAATTAAATGGTCTCAAGTATGCCAGCGGACAGATTGTGGTGTAGGCATTAAAGATCTGAAGAGGATGAACATACCCCTCCTTGGTAAGTGGATTTGGAGGATGACAGCTTGTGGAACATGCTCATCAAAGGAAAATACGGAAGATCGATCGGAGGTTGGTGGTCAAACGACTCTTCTCGATATAGGGCCTCTCCCCTTTGGAAGGGGATTATTTCCGTTAAGAAGGCAGTCCTCCCAGGCATCGGCTTCAGCCTTGGAAATGGGGCCAAAATTCAATTTTGGGAAGACATTTGGGTAGGTGCAGCCCCCTTAAAAGTTGATTTCTCGAATATTCATCGCTTGTCCTCCAACCCTAACTCCTTTGTAGCTAATTGCTACTCAATTCAGGACAACAAGATCGACTGGATCATCGATTGCAGGAAGAACCTTCAAGACTGGGAGATATATGAGCTTGCAGGTCTTCTTCAACGCATTAATTCGAGCAAGCTAGATTACTTGAGCCTGGACAAGTTAATCTGGAAGGTGGATAAATCCAACACTTTCTCTGTCAAATCCTTTTATTATCAACTGGACTAAGGCTCGATATCCTTTTAGGCACAACCTCCGTTCAAGTTTTGGAAATACTCTATCCCGTTCAAGTATGCCGCCTTCGCCTGGCTAGTAGGGTCCAAAAGAATCCTCACGGTGGACAATTTGAGAAAAAGGGGAATGAATATCATCAACATTTGCCTATGTTGTATGAAGAACGAAGAAAACATCGATCACCTCTTACTCTCCTGCTCGTTTATTTCTGAAATTTGGACAAATTTTCTCAAGTACTTCAATTTGAAGTGGTGTTTCCTTGGCTCGGTCACCCTCCTTATCAAAGCCTGGCATGGGGTCAGTTTGGGTAAGAAGAGGACGAGGATCTGGCGCATGGCGATCATAGCTATCTGGTGGTCGGTCTGGGAAGAAAGAAACAACAGGTGTTTTAGGGATGTCTCACATCCCGCCGCGGCTATCGCCAATAAAGCCAAGTGTCTGTTGATTGAATGGATGGTCTATGTTATAGGCTTTAATCAAGTAGATTTTCTTTCTTGGGGTGTAATGGCTAGTTTTGCCTGCTCGGTAATCCTCATTCGCCCCTATCTATGTTTCCTCTTGTTCTTCCCCCCCCCCTTTTCTTCCTTTAATATATTCAGTAATCTTTCCCAAAAAAAAAAAAAAAAAACCAGCCATAACAGTAGTTATGGAAAAAAATGACCCGTAATTGCCGTTAATGGCACGTTATGTCCCCTATAAAGGCCATAACAGCCCCGTAATTGTCTGTTATGGGGCAGATACACGTTTTCCATACTTTTTAATCAACATTACGTGGCAAATACAGGTGTTTTAGGATTTTTTTTTTCAATAAAAAAAGAGACCGTAACGGCCGTTACGGGAGCCATAACAGCCGTTACGACCCGTATCATAAAGGTAACGGTGGTGGTTGTTACGGCCACCGTTACCGTTACAGAACACCTTGTGCAGAAGACAATCCGTCAAATGGTAATGTGTATGTTCAACGAGCTAGATGGAGGCTGTTAAGTAGGTGGTTCATTTTTTCTCAAAAGTCCATCTATTGTCGAGATAAATCCTCCCATTAAGAGGGTTTTCCAGTTGATTCTAAGCCTGTTTGGGGGATTATTGTGTGAGGGCTAAAGCTTATTGTTGGGTCCATGGAGGTCGAACTTGCCTGGAGGGCATAGAGCACTCGTTGATTTGAATATCGGCAAGGTATCGGCCGATACGGCTGTATCGTCTCCATATAAGCATGGTACAATACGCAATACGGGTTTATATGTGTCCATCTAAAAAAAAAAGATACCATATTGGTCCTATATGGCCTGTATCAGCAACAGTACTTCACTCAGACTAATACGAGCTTAAAAAAGACCCAGCCGTTTCCCATTTTTCACATTCCCCCCTTTCTTGCTTCTCCTTTTGAATTTCTTTATGTCAAGGATTGTTAAGCCCATTTCTGACTGCAGCTGTTTTGAAGATCAAAATAAGTTAGTTTGCATCAAATCTAATGATTGAAGGCTGCGTGCTTGATTTTGGGAAAATAAGAAAAGCGAAAAAACTGTTTTTGTTTTTTTATTTTTTATTTATAAAATAAAAAATTCCTGCTATAATCTTGTCAAATTAGAGCTTTAATCCCAAATCGATCAAAATCATGATTGATTTGGGGATTTTTGCAATTTTTTTTTTTGGGATTTATGTCGGTATTTTTTGAAAATTCAGAGTTTTTTTTTTTTTTTTTTAAAATTATTATTATTATAAAAACTTTTTAAAACTAATTGTTGTAATGATGCATGAAGAATTTTTTAGTACTACAGATCTACAAATTTCATAGATGCGTGACTTACTCTCTCCTTCTCTTAAACTACACCCTTTCCTTTGTTTGATTGGTCTTATGAAGACCTGCTGAAAGTTGTTGCTTTTGCTTGGCTCCTAGCTAGAGGGAGAATTTTAATGATTGACAATCTGCAAAAGAGGGGCATGCCTTCCCAATATTTGCCTCCTTTTTTGGAGTGAAGCTAAGGCCATCAATCATCTCTTCCCCCATTATTCCTTTGCCTCAGATATTTGGTCTTCCATTTTGGCCAAGTTTGGGATCTCTTGGGTCATGCCTAACGAGATCTTTGGTCTGTTTTTTGCTTGGCACAGCATGAATAGTGGTGACTCGCTCGAGCTCCTTTAGCATCTTGTCGGTTTGGTGACCCTTTGGGCCATCTGGAGAGATCAAAATCAAGTCATCTTTGTTTCCGCAATCAATCCTCCTCTTCCCTTAGGGTGCTGACTACTGCTTTGCGGGATGTGATGCGGACATCAATGGTGCACCCTTTAGAGTGTACCAGAGGAGGAGGTGTCGGTGACAGAGTACCGGATCGAAGGAGTTGATGTGGATGGACGCCGGGTCCATCAGACCCATTTTCTAACGCGCTACGAGTGCATGAGCGACATGATCGCATCCTGACTGCAGGCCCATGGGGCTGATTTCACACCTTGTTGCGCGTGTGTTTTAGTTTTAGGCATTCTTTTGTTTTATTCCTTGTTTTCAGGGGCTTTAGTGTACTTTCTGTTTTTTTTTTGTCCTTTTGTTCTTTTCCTTGTTTTCAGGGGCTTCAGTGCACTTTTTGTTTTTTCATGGCTTATACATACACTATGAGAAACCCTATTTTATTTAGTGAATGAATGAGAATTTGTATGTTTTCTTCATCTTTTAGCAAAGAGATTAGGGTTTCAGGATTGACCCTTGGGTGTTGAGGATTCCACCTCGGTTTTAGATTTTCATTCTTTCTAGATCTTCAAGGTGCATGAAAAGGTAAGAATCAACCGTCTTCTTTTCTTTGATGCCCTGGAATTCGTACTCTCTTTCATTTTGAACTCATCTCTTCTTCATCTCTTTCGTTCTTTTTTGGATATTCATTTTTCGTTTGAACGGAAAAGAAGGATGGCTAGTTAGGAAAATCGGATCCAAACTTGACTGTAGACTGACTTATGCTAGATCAGAGATATCCTTATATCCTCAGGTCTTCCATTTTTACCGTTTACGTGATTTTATGCTAAGGTGCATGAGTCTGCCAGAATGATTTTATCTCTGTGTTGAGATTTGCTTAATTGATGTGATTGATAACAGTTAGTTGATTAATTTTATTATTTGAATATCTTCAACCTGATTATACATGCATCTATGGTTAGGCCATCTCATGCCCTCGCATCAGGATGCTTTCGATTGAGTTCTAGCCTGGTGGATTGTAGTGCTCTCCATTCCATTTTCGGCTTGTAATGGGCTGACAGTCCCTAGCGCTATGGGTTTTTGCCTACCTTGAGTTGTAAGGTGGCCCAGTTTTTTTGTTTTGATTTTCTTTTGTTTCTTTCTTTTTCTGTTTTTCTTGTTTTTGGTTTGTTTTGGCTGCTTTGAAGGTTCCTTTTGGCTTTTTTGTGTTTATTATTATTATTATTTTTTGTTTTTCCGGGTTGCCCCTGGCTCCCTTCAATAAATTCTCAACCTTAAAAAAAATACAACATTTTTATTAATATTTTCAAGCCAATTTTTGGGCACTTCCAAAATTTTTATTTTTTAAAATAAGTTAGGATCTTCCATGACAATAACGGTTGTTGTGACGACCACAATCGTTACTGTTATGCTATGGGTGTAACGGTGTTACGGTCTTTTTTTATTTTTGAACAAAAATCTATTTCGGCCTCGTTACGAGTCGTTTCAGAGCCATTACAAGCTATTTTTCCATAAAGGCTGTTACAACCGTTTGGCCCTGTAATGAGTAACACTTAACACGGTAATCATTATGTGCAGCCATTATGTGACTATTTGGTACACCATGATCTAGGTAAATCTATGGTTTTATTTATTTATTTATTTATATGTTAACATATATCTACCATTGCTGCTGGATTTTAACTTATTTTTGTATTTTAGGGCAAATTTTGGCCTTTTTAGGCATTTAAAAAAAATCTTTCTTTTTCTTTTTCCAAAATGTCTTTGAGGGAATGATATATTTCTGATGTTTAAACATAGATCTAAGTTCTTTGAACATCACTTTACATTTTATGTTGTAATTTTATTTTTAACATATTTTCGCCCGTTTTTGGCTATTTTCAATTTTTTTTCAAAAGTCAAATTGGGGAAATGAAAAATGATTGTTGTTTAAACATATATTAATGTTCTTTCCCCATTGGTTTCTGCCAGCGGGCCTTTAATAAAATTCCATTACTCCTAAAAAATGAGGTGTAATTTTGTTTTATTTATTTATTTATTGTTGCCAATTTCATAGTTTTTTGTACTTTTTTTTTTTTTTCCAAAAATCAATTTGAGGAAATGGATATATGGATGACCTGGTAGATGAATACATTCATTTTCATCTCTTTTTGTTTTTTAACCATTTCTTGTACTTTTTTGTTGTTTTTAAATTTTTTTTTTTTAAAAGTTGGATTTTATTATTGTATTTATTTATTTATTTTTTTAATTGAATGTTAGTTGTTTTGTGAGTTCACATGATTAGTTGGATGTCTTTATTTTGAATCATTTGAATTTGATAGTCCAATAGTTGACAAATAATCATATTAATAATATATCACATAAATTTATGACATATATCAACATCACAACTTATAGTAGGTAACCTCGACATACAATACTTTTGCTAAAGAATGGTCTGGTACACTATTGAATACATCTTCGAAACATAAAAAATGATAGATTCATGGATATCTCATATTTTCGTAATTTTCCTAATAATTTTTTTTGGGCTAAAAATATCGGTCTGATATGCTTTGATACGGGTCGATATGGGGCTGATGCTGATATGTGACGCCCTACTGTATCGGTTTTTGGCTGGGCCTGTATGCCCGCCGATGTCGATATTAAGAACCATGAGAACATTCTTGTCTCCATGGCACAAAAGCTGTTGAAGTGATTAGATGCATCCTTAGGTGATATGGCTTCGGGTAATGTTGGGGATACTAAGATTGTCATAGTAGTCCAATCCCCCGTGAAGTCATGATCCAGGTTCCCCTTTGGCGCAACTACGCACCCATAAGATCCGTGCTGTGGAGTAAAGCTAAAAAGTCAGCTGAAGGAAGCTGATCTTCGGAAGAGAGGGTTCAATTGAATGGAAAGGATACTGTTCAGGCTCATTGGGGGAAGAGGGGAATGTGTCTCCGTGTACATTTTGGGATTACAAAACTGTGGAGGTGGCTGATCAGATCGGGGTATCTTATGAAGGGACGAGACTCAAGAGAAGATCGGGTTATCTATTTCAAACCGATGGAAAGGAGGGTTTGACAAGAAGAAAGGGCTCATGCAATATAGGGAAGAAGCAAGCGCAGGAGGAGTTGGAAGCAGTTTTAGCATCAATAAAGCCAGGAGGTCAACAAGAGTGGAGAGCAAAAACAAGCGTCATTGAAGAGTATTTCTTGTTATGTTAGGGGGTTATTTTGGCCAAAAGACTTGTAATTGTTAGAAACATGGTTAGAGTTCATAGGGCTAATATGATCTTGATTCAAGAGTCCAAGAAAGAGTTGCTTGATGTTACTCTTGTTTGCGATATCTAGGGTCATGGTAATGCTAGTTGGGAGGCACTTCCGGCGACAATCTCCGTAGAGGGTATTCTAACGGTTTGAGACCACATGATCATTTTATCCTCATTGGTGTTAACACAGGCAAATTCTAAGTGACCATGCATTTGAGGGACAATTCCAATTACTGTGCCTGGACCATCTCGACCATCTATGGCCCAAAGGATAGAGGTCTTAAGCACGAGTTCTAGGACGAGCTAAGGGTGGTTGGATAGAGATGGAACAACCCCTGGTGCATAGGGAGGCCACTTCAACACTGTTAGGTTCTCTGAAGAGAAACAAGGTGGTTCTAGAAGAGCTGCCAGGAGGCATGGTTTCACGAGGTTTGTTAGCCAAAATGAACTCGTGGACCTTCCGAGTTCTGGTTAGCCTCTCACTTATTTGCAAGATGGGGGATATAAATTAGAAATGGGGTGTGGTTTTGATTGGATTTAGTTGTTGGTTTTTTTTTTTTTTTTTTTGGGGGGGGGGGGGGACAAATGGGTGGTAGCATTGTTTGGGAACCTTGCTTTCAGGAGGAATCTCAAGGGTGAGGAAATCATTCATCTAACCAATCTGCTGCAGCTCATTGAATCAGCCAAACCTTTAAACAACCATTTCCATTCCAAAATTTAGAGGTGGATTCAATCAGGAAAGTTCATTTGTCTAGTCATTCTTCCAGGTAATCCATAGGGCCCCCTATATCCATTTTCCTTCTTGCATTTGGCGCACGCCTGCTCGCACCTAGGTGTCATCTTTTTTGTGGCTAGCTGCTAAAAGGAAAATCCTTACAGTTGATCAGCTCAAGAAGAGAGGTGCAGATCCCCAACAGATGCATTATGTGTAAGAAAGAGGCAGATCATCTGCTTGTGCATCATCTGTACGCTCTCTCTCTCTCTATTGTATGGGTTTTTGAATGCATTTGCAATTTGCTGGCCCATGCGAAGGACAATGCTGGAAATCCTTATAGGTGAGGCAGTAATCCTTTCAAGGCTGGGAGAAAGATTCTGTAGAAAATCCTGCCACTATCACTGTGTTGGAAAATTTAGCTTGAATGCAATGGGAGAATCTTCCATGGTGAGTAGCTCATTGTTGAATTTAGCCAATATAATCCTCGTATCTATGTGCTTATCCTCGACTCTATGTGCTCATGGTCCCTCAACATAAAGCTTTTTGGGGACTGCCATGGAAGATGTATATAACAACTGGAATAACGTTATTCAAGGCAAAGATGTGATTTCTCGTGGGACTGCTACCCCTTGCCTATGGCATTTCAGTGGTCCTAATGCCAAGGGGGGTATAGGTGGGAAGTTAGTTGATGCGGATTGGAATTTGATCCTTGCTTTCTCGGGGCCCGGTGACACAACTTCCGTGACCATGCTCAGGTGCTAGCCCTTAGGGAGTTGTTGCGGATAGTCAATGTTCAGTACCTGCAAGCTCAAATCAAGATTGAATTTTGCAGCTGTGATCTTTTGCATCGAGTCTTAGGGGAGGCCTGGTTCCCTTCTGTCTTTTCTTATATTGTTCAAGAAGTGAGGTCTCTGGCTGCTGGGCTGAACATATCATTTACCCACGCAGCTAGGGTCCCCAACGTGGTTGTGTGTGATCTTGCTAGGGAAGGGATGTTCTGCCCCTTTCTTTGCTCAGGGAACTCTATTCCTCTCTTAGTTTAATGAAATTTCTGTCACCTTGTTCAATAATGGAAAAAAAGGAGGAGCTTGTTGTGCTTAGTGGCAGAAGTATGCAAGAACAGATCAGAGAATTTAAATTGATTCTACTTGCATACTTTTGCAAGGGAAGCAAAAATGGCACGTCTGGTTGCTCCTAGTAGAAGCATGGTTATGAAAATTGGCTAAGGGCCTGTTTGGTTTGCGGGATTAAATGGTATGGAATTGCATTAGATGGAATTAACATCATTATTGCACAATGATTGCATGTTGGGAAATACCATGGTATTTTGACTGTCCAATCCAACGTTTGGGATCAAATTCATCCCTTTGGAAAACACTGTATTAAGTGAAACCCACGTTTGGTGGACCATGGAATTGTAATCAACAGACCAGATTCACAACTGATGTCGGTCACCTGTATGCATATGCAACTCGAATGTCAGCATAAAGGGCATATATGGTAGATGGTGTGGATAAAACACATGCATTAATGTGGGGCTTGATTTCGAAATTCACCTGAAATCCTTCAGTATTTATTATTGGGACTGGATGATATGTTACCTGGATTAATCCAATCATTCTTGTTGTTTCCAAACACTGGATGGAATTTATATGAGACCAAATGCAATTCCGTACCACCTAATCCCATGTAACAAACAGGCCCTTAGGGCATGTTTGGTTGACTTTTGGTAGGTCAAGCCAACAAACAACATTCTTATCGAAGAATAGTCTGATACACCACTGAATACATGTTAAAAAAATTAAAAAACTATAGATTATAATGTTTGACGTTTTTTTTTTCTATTTTCTTTATAATTTTTAGTCTTTTAGGCAAAAAAAAGAAGAGGTCGATACTGGTGAATGCTGTGGTGCTTCCCCAGTCAATTGAACTCTCACCCATACTCTTTGGGGCTGCCCCTTTGTTGATTTGACTTGTTGAAATAATTGTGATTAGTCATTTACGATGGAACCTTTTTTTTTTTTTTTTGAAAGATAACCACGAATTTATTAAAGATAAATAAGGGTGTGAAGAATGGCTCTCGTGTAGTGAGTGACACTCTCATCATGTACCCCTGCCAAGGTATTCCGTATCTGTATCGGTTGGCGTAACGGTGCCCATCGATACCGATATGTATACGGGGGTGTAACGGTGATACAGGGGCGTAACGGCCCGTAACGGTGCAAATTTTTTTCTCAAAAAAATATGAAAAATTATGGATTAAATCCGGAATATTCTAAGCATTCCAAATATGTATTCATTTATAAATTGGAACATGTTTATGGTGGTGTAACGGTCCGCTCTTTGGTGAGAAGTTGTATCGGACTGTCTAATGAATTTATGAACCAAACAACTTGAAATTAATTGTAAACCTTTTATATTTAGTTTTCTAAATATATAATATCTATATAAATTTATTATAATGAATGTAATATCAAAACATCTTATATTTTCAAGTTTTCCTTTTATTTATAGTACTAGTGCATTGCATACTTCGTGACTCACATGCATTTTATTTCAATATATAGAGTTTAGGGACTTTTGTATCCTATTATGTAATTCATATACCTAACAATTTGATATCATTTTCCTCCATAAATCTTTAAAAAAATTAAAATTAAATTGAGGTAAATAGTGTTGTTGATTCGGGGTTGGTTCGAGGACCATTTGGTGCCCCAAACTAACCTCAAATTAATGCAATCTATTGGCACTTATCCCACTAATGGATTGGTGGACATTTATTCGACAGTGAAAAATGAAAAATATCAAATGGTCTTATTTCAAAAAACAATTGGAAAAAAAGGTAAATCCAGGTCTTAGGTGGAACACTAGTGGGCCAGGCGGGCCACCTCGATGTATTTGTATATCAATGCCATCAATCTGTTTTGCCAACTCATTTTAAGGCATGGTCCAAAAATTCAGGTAGATCTAAATCTTCGGTGGACCACTAGTGAGTATTCCTTTAAAAGTGAGGCCCACCTCAATACATTTGTTGTATATCCATGTGGGCCATCCTTTTTGCCAACTTATTTTAGGGCCTGCTCCAAAAAATGAGGCTGATCCAAATCTTAGGTGAACCACAAAATAAGGATTTAATTCCCACCATTAAAAATTTCTTAAGACTTTTTTTTTGATCAAGCTACTATTTGTGTTATCCCTTCATCCAGGTCAAAGTTTATGTGACCTTATCAACAGGTTCGATGGAAAATAAACATTATAGTGGACGGCATGGATATACTACACATATATTAAGGCGGGCCCATGTAACCAAACAGTGCAAGTGCACTGTTCAGCGTGCACCGCAAAACACGTTAAAAAAACAAATTTAAAGTGCGTGGCTGTGAAACATCCACGCAGTCCATTCCGTTTTCGATACCGAAATGAAAAAGAAGAGAGAGAGGGAAACCGAAAAGAAAAGAGGGAAAGAAGAGAGAGAGAGAGAGAGAGAGAGAGAGAGAGAGAGAGAGAGAGAGAGAGAGAGAGAGAGAGAAGAAGAAGAAGAAGAAGAAGAAGAAGAAGAAGAGAATGATCTGAGAAGAAGAAGAAGAAGAAGAAAGAAAAAAAAAAAAAGCTATGTTTTTTTTTTTCCTATATTTTCTTTAGGCCCGTAACAGTTGTTACGGTCACATAATCCGGGGGGGGGGGGTGTCGCATAACGGTGTCGGCCGTTACTGTTATGTATCGGCCGATACGGCCGTATCGCAACGGATACGGGACACCCTGACCCCCGCCCGTCTCTAGCCACGAACGGGCGGATCTGTGTGGGGGCCCATTATAATGTATTTGTTTATGCACGTCGTCCACCCCTTTTCTCAGTTCATTTTGAGGTATGAGCCCAAAAACGAGGTGATGAGAGTGTCACTCACTCCACCAGAGCCATTCTTCATGTCCTTATTTCTCTTTAATAAATTCGTGGTTATCTTTCAAAAAAAAGTTCCATCGTAAATGATTAATCACAATTATTTCAACAAGTCAAATCAACAAGGGGGCAGTCCCAGAGAGTATCAGTGAGAGTCCAATTGACTGGGGAGGCACCACACATTAAAAAGCGATAGATTATGATGCTTTACACTATTTCTATTTTCTTTATAATTTTTAGTTTTTTGGGCAAAAAAAAAGGGTCAATACTAGCTAATGTTGTGGTGCTTCCCTAGTCAATTGAAATAATTGTGATTAGTCATTTACGATGGAACTTTTTTTCTCGAAAGATAACCACAAATTTATTAAAGAGAAATAAGGGCATGAAGAATGACTCTCGTGGAGTGAGTGACACTCATCACCTAAGGAGTGAGAAGCACCAAAATTTGCCCCAAAATAAGATCAAAGATACATGCGCCCCACAACCCAACAAAATAAAAAAATGCTACAAAGAGGAGCAACACTCCTAGAATACTACCCACAAAATCTTGACCAATCATCAGTAATTTCGTGCCTTGACACCCCGTGAAAATGGAGGCGGATTGCGTCCTAGCCCCACTCGTCTCTAGCCATGAACGGGTAGATCTGTGTGGGGGCCCACCATGATGTATCTGTTTATCCACGCCGTCCACCCCTTCTCTCAGACCATTTTAAGGTATGAGTCCAAAAATGAGGCAGATCCAACGCTCAAGTGGATTGCACCAAATAGTAAGCTTGGGTTGCATTAAATGTAAGAGTCATCTGTGGTGTGGTCCACTTGAGCGTTGGATCTGCCTTATTTTTGGGCTCATACCTTAAAATGATATGAGAAAAGGGATGGGCGGCGTGGATAAACACGGATCGGCCTGTTCATGGCTAGAGAGGGGCGAAGGTAGGACACAATCCACTTCCCATGAAAATCAGGCCTCACATCGCCCAATTGACCGTAGATGCGGCATACTTCTCTTTATCAAGTCCATGGTAGTGATTTTGCCCTCGAAAATTCTCCCATTTCATTCTTTCCAAATTTCCCACATGATGATGAATGGTGGTCTTTTCCAAAAGGATATTCCCTTTAGTCGAAAATGGCACACCCCCCTTTAATGAGACCCATCATCATCCTGAGAGTCACCCAATGAATTGAGCTGGGCACGGGATGACTCGACTCACCTGACTCGACTCGACTCGTCTGACTCGTTTAGACCCGAGTTGAACCGAACCGAATGGGTAAGTCGGGCCAAACCGAGTAGGATTCGCCCTACCTGAACTCAAACCGAGTCGAGTTCGAGTTACCTAGTAACTCGACCCGAAACCCGATCCTGTCAGACTCGACTCGACTCTAATTCGAGTATATATAATAATAATAATAATAATAATAATAATAATAATAATAATAATAATAATAATAAACCCTAGTTTTTAATCATCTTTAATCCTATACGCCACACCCGACCCCAACCCAGACCCGATCCCAAACTCTCTCTTTCCCTCCTTCATTCTCCTCCTCTTCCAAGCCCAATAACCACCCACAACGATCACCACCTCTCCCCTCCACTCCCTCTCTCCCTCCTTTTCCAAACCCAATAGCCACCCCCACCACCATCACCACCTTCCTATCTCTCTCTCTTCTCCTCTTCCTCCTTCCCTTATCTCTTGATCCGAATCAGTGCTAACTCGAACCGACTCGGTACTTTTGACCAGGTCGGACTCGGTCCGGATTAGTCTAGGCTAGACCCGGACTCGGATCGGTTCAGGCATGCTGGACTCGGTATCGAGTCGAGTTCGGGTCAGGCCTATTTCAAAGCCGGATTGAGTCGGGTTAGCTCTAACTCGGTCTGACTCGACTCGATGCCTAGCTTTACCAATGAAGGCCAAAAAGTTGAAAGAAGAGATTCCACACCACATTGACAAGCAATGTCAAAAAAAGAAAAAAATGGTTGATTGATTTTGCGTCCTCCCAGCACAAGATGCAGCAAGGTAGAAATGCTCTTATTGAAATTATCCATTGTAAGAATTTTGTTAGCCATGTCCAACCAAGCAAAAAGCTTCCACGACAGCAGTTGAGTTCCCCCAAACTCTGGTCCATGAGGGGATCCCCATCTCCCCTAACAAAATACTGGGAAACGGGCTTGGAACCAAAAAAAAAAATCATTGGATGCATGGTTCCAAATGTTGGAAACTTAACAATTCGTTGAAGCAACATATTACTGTCCTTGAGATTCCGAGCTAATGAAATATTCCACACCACTTGGGCCCCTGATGAACTCTTAGGAATCTTTCTCGAGGCCCCTTTCAAACGGGAGCTTAAGAATCACAAAGGGAATTACATCATTAGAGGATCCCCACCCATTGGTCCTCCCAAAAATGAACTTTGTTGCCCATTCCTCTAAAAAAAAAAAAAAAAAAAAAAAACTCTGTTGCCCATACCAACTGAATGCTGTACCTTTGAACATAATGTCCGCAATCCTGCCAGCAACATTATTGCGTCCCCCATCTTGATCTAGTGAAAGTTATTGCTTTTCACACCTCTGGTCCTTCCCTCTTGGGACCACCACTGGAAAGAAGCCCCTCTCACAAGCCATATCTGCTTTGGATAGTATTTGATTACAAAGCGTTTGGCTCCTCCCCATATCTCCCCCAACAGCTAATAAGCAATGTCCATTTTCTTCTCCACAGCTACTTTACTTTCTTCCTCATCTTAGACGGCATACTGAAGAGAGAAAGTAGAGTGGAAGGTTTAACTGTACCAGTTTGACAGGCATAACCACACCCCCAAGGGATAGGCATTTCCTTTTCCAGCAAGCTAACTTCTTTTGGGTCCTCTATATGACTGGATCCTAGAACGCTGCTGCTTTTGGATTGCCTCCCAAAGGAAGGCCTAAATAAGAGGGTAGGAGATTAATCACTTTGCACCTCATCCACTCTGCCAGTCTCTTAATCACTTCCCCCACTTGCCTCCTCACCCATCATGAAACTTTTACCAAGATTAACTTTTAAGACCCGAAACTGCCTTGAAACACCTTAGCCTGATCAATTGATGCATTCAGCATGATTTAGAGTGTTGTAGCACATGAAGATGAATTTGTATGTTAGGACTGTTAGCAAATCAAACCAGTTTATGTATTAACTTTTTTTTAATCACCAAGAATTATCTATATTGTCAAGGGAAGAGCATGCACCATTAAATCTACATACAAAATATTTGATGTAAGACCTTTGATGGATTGGACAATGACAGTGGATATTTTCTGTATAAAGTAATCTTTCTGCCCCTTGGCGGAATGAGGAGCATGTATTATGTAAAAAATTGAGTGGACACTTTTTTATGCATACCTTTTATGTGAAAGCAAATTTAACATTTGGATTTTTTTTTTTTTTTTGGTTTTCGGGGGCAGTCGTAATTCTATTTTTTCTCCTTAGTCATTTTCCAACTATGAAAGCTTACTTTTTGTGAAGTCAGAGTTTCTGGTACTAACTACTTTTCCACGACTCTGAAAAGATAGGAAGAGACTACTGAACTTTGTCAGGTCAGGTGTGCCCAGACCAAGTCTAAATGGGGCAGGCGATTACAGTGCAGACAGGAAAAATCAGTTCAGACGAAATCTATGGACAAAAAATTATATGGGTAAATAGTCTTCTGGCTGAATGAAAGAGTAGTTGCATGATCCTCCTAACCAGGTGGCGCTTCTGCTTCAAATTGCGCGTTGAACTCCTGCTCGCTCCCTAGCTGTTTATAATTGCCAACCTTCTTGAAACAGATGCTTCCCACTCCTGCACCTGTATCTTTTGTCATTCAATGACAGGAGAGACAGAAAAGAGTTGTGAAATTATTGAAGTCTTCAGTCAATCTGGGTCCCTATGGAAAAATTATCATTGAAGGAAACACATGCAGAGTCCATGCCTGGATATCAGGGACATCAATGGGAGCTGTGGATATTTGATTCTTGCTTTTGGGAGATTAAAAGGCTTATTGTCGGTTTAGGAGCGAGTAGATCTTTAATTCGTAACGGCACTAATGATTGGGCTGTTAGAGTACCTTGTGATGGAGTATGAAAGGATCACCCACTATCAACCAATCGAAGCCCCTCTTGTTATCCTTTGTTCTTTGAATAATCTGTGTTGCCTTTCAGAAAAAAAAGTTTTAATATTTTTTTCAACAATTTAAAGTTGCACCTCTAAGGCCTAGTCAGGAAAGAGTTCAAATGCACACCTGGTGGTGCTTAAACAGCACCAACTTGCCTTTTCAATCTGGCATTTGTTTAGAAAGTGTAGACACCCCATGTAGTAGCTCACACAATGGAGAAAGACCGCTTAACTGGCTCGAAATGGCTGCAGGCAGATTAGAGTGCAGCTGACAGTAAAATTAAGAACAATGGCCTTTTCAGTCAATCATCATTCCACTTGATGCAAAATTAGCTTAAACCACATTCAACATGCTGTTATGGGCTGCCTTTTTTTTTTTCTTTGTGAATAGTAGGTACTTGTAATCTGATGATCACATTACATAAATCACTCATTTTGGCATCTTGTTCTTGTTTGCAGATTGTCCTCTATAAGCTCTCTAGTGATGCGCTTGAATCTGGCGTGGACATGTCTTCTGCAGAAGTAACAAAAAAATGGGTCTACGTTGGCTACGTAAGAGCTCACACCCATGATGTCAGGGCCTTGACAGTGGCAGTGCCTATCAGCAGAGAAGGTTTGTCTGGACGAACTGTGATTTTACAATTCAGGATCTCCATGTTAATTGGCCTTAATCATTTGCAGAGTTGTCTTAAAATAATTTGTGTTTCTCAATTTTATTCTCTTTTTGACAGACCCATTACCTAATGAAAAGTCAAGACCACGTCAACGCCAGAAACCCATCGATTTCAGTTATCATAAGTGGGCCCATCTGGGAGTGCCCATGCTTATTTCAGCTGGTGATGACACGAAGCTCTTTGCTTATTCTGCCAAAGAATTCACCAAATTTGCTCCACATGATATATGCCCTGCACCTCAGAGACCACCTACACAGTTGGTGTGTAATACAGCCGTAGATGGGTCTTCTTTGATTCTAGTTCAGTGCTCCAGCTCGTTAGATGTCTTTCCAGTTCGTTTACAGTATGAAGCTGCTCTTGATATAGATTCTAAGAGGACAGCAACAACAAGATTGCTTGCTAGAGTTAAGAGTAAGGCATCTCGAAAGATCATTTGCAGCACCATTTCTAGTACTGGGGTGTTGTTTGCTTACTCAGATCATGTGAAACCCAGTCTGTTTGAGTTGAGATGTGAAGCTGGAAAGAGCAGGTGGGCTGTCACCAAAAGGGAACTCCCTCGGAGGCTACCATTTGCCCATGCTATGGTTTTCAGTTCTGATTCCTCTTGCTTGATGATAGCTGGCCACGACAGAAAGATATATGTAAGCTTCTCAATCTATTTTGCATTTGCTTAGGTTTTTTGTGCGAGTGTTGCTGGGTTCAATGAATTAGAAGTCACTAAAACATCCCCACCCCAACCCACACCACGGGTGAAGTTTTACAGGGACAAGTCATTGTGTGAGTAATTGGTTTTGGCTAAAAAATCAGGCAATTTGCAAGTTGTATGCTTTGGTCTCCGGCTAGTCTCTCCAAAACTGATTTTCAGTACCTTTGCTGGATTCGCCGGCCGAAACTCTAATATGCTCCCATCCAGGCAAGTTTGAAAATTTTCTATGCATGACTGGAGTTCTGCAGGCCTGGTTTGAGTTTTACTGAGTGTGTTTGTGCTTAGGCCCCAGATTTGTACAACATGCTCGACTTGGGATCATCACTAGCATTATAGATCTATGTAAGCTGGACACCAACAAGTCCATGCTGGATGCAGATATGAGGTCAGAAACGGTTACTTCTAGGGGCTCGATTCATGAACAGATCATCATCTAAACCTTATCCCAAGTAATGAGGGCTGGCTCACCAACAGATGCATACAAAATCCCAAAAGAAAAAAAAAAACTTGTCAAGAGTGTTGGACAGCCCTTTCTATTAACTATTTGACATGGCATGGAACCTTAAAAATCCAGTGTCCTTGTTACATGTCTTTTGGTTTATTTTGATTAGGTTGGTGTTGGACCAACCCTTTCACTTATTATTGGTAATTGTGCTATCGATCTTAGTTTTGAAAGTTTATTAAATCAGGATAAAACAGAACAGGGAAAGGGAAACAAAGGAACAAAAGAAATAGCTAGGAAAATGAGAGAACGAAAGGGCAAGAGGAGAGAAAAGGAACAACAGAGAAGCTAAATTACAAGCCCCAACTCCACAACTGTTTACCCCAAAGCTGGCTACCCCAAAAGAAACCTAAGACTTAAGAAGCACAATCCCTGAAGAGGCATAAGACCCTTGCTGAAAACTCTGGAGGAAAAGACGCCAAGGTTCCAGAAGCAACGACCATTCCTTTCGAGCCAGATTGACCACAGAGAAGCGAAGAAAAGGATACAGAATTTCTTCCTGCCCAGAAGACCACCATCAGCAACGTCCTAGGATCGAAAGAGGCCTTCAATATCTTTCGGCATCACCCAAGACATCCCAGCCTTTTGCAGCACGTGGTGCTAGCTAAATCTTCGCAGAAAAGCAGCAATGGATGAAAAGATGATTGACAGATTCTTCATCCTGGAGGCAGAGGCTACACATGTTTGGCAAGATCATACCCCTCTTCCTTCAAATTGTCTACAGTGAGGATATGGTTCTTGCCAAGAAGCCAGGCAAAGGCTGCCGCCTTGAGGGGGGGGCACCGTAGGACCAAACCATCCCTGTGTGACTGTCCGCTCCTGCTGGTTTGAGAGAAGCGAGCTGGAGACAAAAGGATTTCACTAAGAAACTGCCAGATCTTGAGAGATTTCAGGATAGGGAGTCCTTGGCATCAGAAGGGGAAAGACCCTGCAACCGAGAGAGGAGAGAAGTAAAGTCTGGAAGTTCTTCATCAGAGCGATTCCTACAGAGGGGGGAGCCCAAACATCAGTTCTAGCATCCCCAGAGAAGAAAACCTCCACTGAAATATCTTTAACAAAGCTTAAAAGAGCTAAGGAAAGTAATAAGGAATTAAGGGGGGTAGGGCTACACCAAGGATCTTCCCAAAATCTTATACGATTTCCTTTGTCCAAAGCAAACGAAAGCTCAGAGAAGACTTTCGGGGCAAGCTTTGCAATTCCTCTCCAAAGGAAAGATGCTCTATACAAAGAAGAGGACTTAGGTTTCCAGCCTCCATAGTTAATCCCATATTTAGCTGCAATGACGGATCTCTAAAGGGTAGAAATTTCAAGGGCAAACCTCCAAATCCATTTACCAAGGAAGGCCTCATTGACCAGGTCCCGATGTCTAATGCTAGCCCCATCCTCAGAGTGGGGGCACACACTTCTTTCCAATTCAAAAGAGGAAACTTTATGGAAAGGGCACCCCCTTGCCACAAGAAATCTCTTCTCAGTTTATCGAGGCGGGTTATCACTGATTTGGGACAAGAAAAGAGAGATAAAGAGAATTTGAATGGGTCGGGCTATCAATCTTGACCAACCAACCTCATAGATAGGTTGATTATAAAATTTGAATGGGTTGGCTTTTTTGGCTGTATGAATAGGGTAATAAAGAGAATTTTCTACTCAAAATTCAAATTTGAGACAAATTCAAATCAAATGGAAAGAAAATGGTAAAACGTTCCTTTTTTTTGTTGTTTACAGATTGGTAAAACATTCCCGGAAACACAATTCTGCAACTTATGGAGTTTTGTCTCATATAGAAGATCAGAATTTTAGGATATTAGGATCAGAATTGGTTCCATAAATGGGTTAAGGATTTGATCCATTCTCTGTCTCAATTCATCCTTTGTCATCAGATCTGGGATGTGATATGGTTCCGGCGGATGAACTGTTTTGATCCGATGGGATCAAATGTCATCATTTTTCTTTAACACTTGGACTTGGATTATAATACAGATATCTTTTAGTGGAATAGGGTGTGGTACGGCATGTGGCTTCCTTCGAGCACAAATAAAAAAGCTGTTATACATGATATATGGATAAATGCATGTATATCGTATAGTTGTTTTTGTTTTAAAATAGATAAGTGAATATCTGAAATAGAAAGTCAATGTATCTATGTGTATTTTGATATAAATAGTGGGATCATATGAAGGGGATGATATTATTTTATATCTAACCATTTCAATGAATTTTGTGCACTAATTCATGGGCCTTTGTTCTAAACTTTCCATGACCATGCACAAGTTGATAATGGATCAAATGGTTATGAACTTCAACTGAGTGTGATGTTCAGTCTCTGGATTAACCAAGTGGTCCGCTAGTTGGGCACTCCAGATTATTCAACATAGTGGACCAGTCGACGGTATTGCAGGGATGACACTGTAACTAGATGGCACTAGAAGCAAACTGGATTCTAATCCATTTTGATTGACCTGAGAAATTCTCTCTACCTGTGTAGTTTGAGGGCTCATTTGCATTTTCTAATTTTTAACTTCTCTGGTGTAACAGGTTGTCGATGTGGAAACTGCAGAACTTTTGCACACTTTCATACCTTGCCGGAAGGATGATGACATGGATTCACCACCTAGCGAGCCTCCCATAACAAGAATGTTTACTAGTTCAGATGGGCAGTGGTTAGCAGCTATAAACTGCTTTGGAGACATCTATATTTTCAATCTGGAAATACGGAGGTATGAAATTCAGCGCTGCTTCTTTGTCCTTTACTGATGTTACTTTTTTTTTTTTTTTTTAAATTTTAAAATAATTATTTCTAATTCTAATATCCAGTTATTTAACATTTGGTCCACAAAAGAGGTGCATACCTTTTATGCTTCTAGTAATGGTAATGGATTATGGTATGATATTCAGCTTTGCTTCCTTGTTCTTTATTGACATTACCTTAAAAAAAAAAAAAAAAAATTTCTTACTCTAATATCCAGTTATTTACTATTTGGTCCACAAAAGAGGCGCATTCCTTTTATTCTTCTAGTAATGATAATGGATTATATATCATTTGGAAAAAAAATGGTGATGAATTATATAGAAACAATTTCAAAAGTATCCATTGATCTTGGACAATTTGGTCCAAGGATGGCAACTTGGTGAGTCAACTTGGGACTCATCTGTGTGAATGAGGCAGACTGGGGGGTCACAATGAGATTTCAGCCTCATAAGGGGAATATGGTGAAATTGGTAGACACTATGACTATGGATTGAGCCTTAGTATGGAATCCTAGGACAACTCAATGACCCAAATTTCTTGTGGCCCAGACGAGTTCATTAACTTGGGTGAATAATGTACCCATCTTCTTCTTTCTCCTGCTTCCTTCTAACCCATGCTATATGGAAACCTACTAAGGGGTAACTTCCGAATTTGGGGGGATGTGGTCTGCCCAAATTTCTTGTGGCTTGGACGAGTCCATTAACTTGGGTGAGTCATGTACCCATCTTCTTCTTACTTCCTCCTCCTTCCTGCCATCTTCTTCTCCTCGCTTCTTCTGTTGAGGTCGGCTGTGATGCTACAGATTGCCATTTTGCTGCTTCTATGGTTCACATTCAACCCTAGAAAAGAGAGAAACGTTGATAATCTAGTAGGGTATGATAGTAGATATACAAACTGAAAATGTATGCCTGGCACATAAGAAGCCCAAACTTAACCGTTCAAATTCTGGGGTCCAATTTAGATGGACTGGATACATGAATTTACACTGATTTAAATTCCTAATTTGCTGATTGGTGGAATAGCTTCAATGAAAATTCGATGGTCTGAATTCAAGAAAACATGTCATCAATCAAAAGGTTATGAGCAATCACTCAATCTGATCATTAGTCGATAAACTATCTACGTTGTGTCCACATGTTGGACAGTTTAATTTAATTTAGTGTGTGCCATGTATTCAATTTCTCAGTACCTGCATCATATCAACATTGCACTCTTCCTGGTTCAAATCCCTTCTCCGATGGATAGACTGCTACAACAGTTTACTACCATTTTGAAAATGGTGGTGACTTGCCTCACACATGGCACTCATGTAGGCCATCCAGACCATCAAAATAGTAGGGTGCATTTTGGATAGAGCACATCCCGAAAATCATAGTAATCAAACATTCTTAACCATCCTATTGATGGGTATCAAGTGGATGGTTATATGTAAAACAGTGAGTGGTCCAAATTGCAAGGGAAAAAAATCAGATGGTTGTTGTCATCTGTTCTATGCGATGTTTGGATTGTGCTCCATCTACAAATAGGTCATTAATTTGGATCTTTTTGTCTGTCATACAATTTTGCCATATGTTGGTGGAAGAGTCCCCCCACCATTTTAAATTGGTGGTGAATTATCATTGGAGCAGCCAACTCCCCAAAATGGGAACTTTATTTACTATTTTTAGTGGAACAATGGCACGCAATTTTACAAAACAATTGCAAAACATGACTCGCTCGAGTCACTGTGTTTACTCACCCGAATCAAATTTTACGGGTGGACTGCGTCAAGTCCAAGTCCCGTGTTTGCCAACTTTGATTTGGTCCTTGGTAACACTTTAAGCCCCATTTGGTTCATAGTTTATCTAACTTTTGTTATCAAGATTATTTTTAATCCTTACAAAATTCTCCAATACATAATTACTATAAACTAAAATGAGATGGAACTCATTTGTAAGTAGCAACCAAACCGGGCCTTTCTCTACGTTCACCTACAATCCCAACAAATCTTAATTGTGAGCTGAGTCATAGTTATTTTCATAAATTGTCATTTTGACTGCCCATATGTTTTGTTAACTGTCATTGAATTAATGCAGACAATATGCTATTGTGTATAAATTATATTAAGTTACAGTAGGTTCCATAATGTATTTTCAGATTATGAGACCACTTGTCATGACATGTTGGCAATGAATGGTTGGGATGAAATCTCATTTCTGCTAAATATAGCAAGGTGGTAATAATGCAGGGGCATTTTCATACCGGGCTTGAGCGGGGCGGCCTGTTGGATGCAGGGGCACATTCGGGGTGCGCGGTTGTGAAGCGGTACCCATGTGATGTGGGGCCCACTACAGGGTTCGGCCGAGGTCCTAACCCATGGGATGTTGGGCTTGGGCTATGAGATAAATGGATTGATTCGCCATGCTCCATTAGTTCAAGCTTTTAGAGCAAGTGGTTAATTATCCTGCATCAAATTGGTTTCAGAGCGGGATGTCTCGTGTTTGAGACTCCTCACCGGGGGTGATTAATGCATTTATATTTTCACACTGGGCTCGAGTGGGGTGGCCCGTGGGATGCAGGGGCACACTCGGGGTGGGCAGCCCGTGTGAGGCAGGTGGCTTGTGTGAGGTGGGCCCCACCTGCATGAGGCGTGTGGCTCGTGTGAAGTGGAACCCATGTGAAGTGGGGCCCACGAGGGGGGTTCGGCTGAGGTTGTAACCCATAGGATGTGGGGCCTGTGCTATGATATAAAGAGATTGATTCGCCATGTTCTATCAATTCGAGCTTTTAAAGCAAGTGGTTAATTATCTTGCAACAGGTAACTTCTTAGCATGGAACCAAAAGTTTTTCCTTGTTATATTTGGTAGAAGGAAGACTTCTTGCAAGATTTTGATTTTGTCGGAATATACCTTAAGGGTGATGCGGACATTAGTGGTACACCCTTTAGAGTATACCAGAGGAGGAGGCGTCGCCAACAGAGTACCAAAGCGGAGGAGTTGATGTCGATGGACGCCGGGTCCATCGGATTGATTTTCTGACGCGTTGCGAGTGCAGGAGCGACATGACTGTACCCTGACCGCAGGCCCATGGGCGGATTTCACACCTTGTTGCGTGGGTGTTTTAATTTCAAGCCTCTTTTTTGTTCTTTTTCTTGTTTTCAGGAGCTTTAATGTATTTTCTGTTTTTTTTTTTTTTCCGTCTTTTTGTTCTTTTTCTTGTTTTCAGGGGTTTTAATGCACTTTTTATTTTTTCTTGGCTTATGTATACACTCTGAGAAACTCAATTTTATTTAATGAATGAATGGGAATTCGTATGTTTTCTTCCTCTTTTACCAAAGAGATTAGGGTTTTAGGATTGACCCTTGAGTGTTGAGGATTTCACCATAGTTTCAGATTTTCATTCTTTTTAGATCTTCGAGGTGCAGGAAAATGTAAGAATCAACCGTCTTCTTTTCTTTGATGCGCTAGAATTCGTACTTTCTTTAATCTTGAACCCATCTCTTCTTCATCTCTTTCGTTCCTTTCTGGATATTCATTTTTGGTTTGAACGGAAAAGAGGGATGGCTAGTCTGGAGAATCGGATCTAAACTTAACTGTGGATTGACTTATGCTAGATTAAGGATATCCTCATATCACTAGGTCCACCTTTTTTTTATATTGTTTACGTGATTTTATGCTAATGGGCATGATCTTGACGAAACGATTTTATCTGTGTTGAGATTTGCTTAATAGACGTGATTGATAACAGTTAGTTGATTAATTTTATCATTTGAATCTCCTCAACCTGATTATACATGCATCCATGGTTAGGTCATCACATCTCCCTGCATCAAAGGGCCTCTGTGTTTTTTTCCTAAACATTTTTTGGGTGCCTCTAATTACCAAAATCGATTTTACACGAGTTAAATGTGTTTGGTTAGGGTAACTAATTAATCACTTATTAAAAATCAATTATGGAAAGAGTGCTATTTATGGAAATGACTTGGGGATATTTATTTATTTATTTATGGTTGATAAATGTATCTTTTGTTAAGAAAGAGTGGGAGCAAATATGGAAAACCACTAACAAGGAGGTGCAACAGTGCTATAAAAAGACAAACCCAACCCCAACCCCAACCCATGTTTCCAGGAGCATTGTTGCGCTAATGGGTGGACATCATTTCAAAGGGGCAGATATGTGTCGGATCTGTGTGTATAGCAAGCATGTCAGATATCCGGGCCATTCATCATGTAGGACACTCATCAAGTGAGCTACATGTGTGTGTTGAATCTAGATTGTTGGACTTTTTTTTTTTTTTTTTTTTTTTCTAGCGGCCCATTTTTGTTATACAAGTCTTAATCTGGCTGATCAGCAGATCAACATTATTTTTGGTCCATGGCATGTTCATGTTGTACTCTTGCCTCATGAATGGAGCGAATCTCCGGCACCTGTTGTTCTCTTGGTCGTTGACATGTGTTCAATTCCCACACAAAAATAATGCATGTGTATTGTTATTTGGATTTCTCGAATTTGATTGGCCAAAACGTCAGGTTTATTTGATACTCTGGTAGCATATGACGCTTGATACACCGCCACTCTGAAATGGTACATGTGGCTTACATGAACTCAAAAGTAAACTGGCAAAATTGGGGAACACATTGTCACTAGAGAAAATCAGATTGTTTAATCAATCCCAGCATCTAATTCACAGACACTTGTTTGTTGAAATAGGACCGCGGGATATTTTTCACTTTAAACCATCCAATAAATGTCTGCCAATCCAGTAACCAATAATCAAATAAATGTAATTTTTGGTTCACGGTACATCTAAAATGGAATGCATAATTTGACCAGTTTAATTAAATTCAGTAGTATGCCATGCATAAAATACGGTGGGCCCCATGGTGTTTTCCCTTACTGTCTACAACAGATTTCATAGAGGATTTCGGTCCACGATGGATAGCCGTACAACCATGGTATTAAAAAATGGTTATGTTATGACTGTTGCATAACAGTTACGCGATGTGGGGTCGTAACACCCATTCTGAAAAGCGGCCTGTAAACGGGCCGATACAGGGCCGTTACAGCCTGTCCATAATGGCCATAAGGCTGGCTGTTACCGTTATATGAATACCTTGCATATAACACAACTTGTAAGAAGTGTGAGGCATGAAACTCCATAAATCAACCTGATCCAAAACTCGTGTGGGCCACAGCATGTGAACTTAGAGATGTTAGGCATGATTTTACGTTATTCCCCATTACGGTAACCCTGAGATTTGGATCGGTCTGTACAATGAACATTTTGGATAGCTCTGATATTGTACCACTAATCACTTGTGTAAGTCACTACCCACCAAACATTTTTATTGGGAATCACTTTTGTATAAGGAATTATCAGCAAAAAATTCCAGAGATGTTTATGATGAATCATTTTTTCCTTTTCTAGAAGCACATCATCAGGCCCTAAGTTATACCACAATGTTATAATTACTGATTTTCATGGTATGTGATTATATCAAAAAACATAATTACGTTGAGCCATTCGATTTCTCTCTTTCTTGCTACAGAGATCTGTAATACATAGAGATCTATTCTTGCACAAGTTTGTTGCTTTTATGTGTAATTTCTTCATATTTAGGAGATGTTTGGATGAAGCCCTAGAAAAGGCGAGGCAAGTGGGATACTTTCCACCAAATGAATCTGTTTCAGGTAGGATTTGAAACACAAGTGGATAATGGCTTGCGGTGGAAAAGAAGGAAAAATCACATGCCTTGCTTCAAATGTTTAGCCCAACAGTTGATCCATCCATTCTGCTTTGTGTTGGGGCACATCCAAACACACCTTTATATATTGTCTTGCTTTTTTCCTTTTTCCTTTTTTTAACCCCCCACCCACCCACCCACCCACACACACGCACACTTTGAGTCGCATGTCATCTTTCTGTTATTAAGCATTACTGGATAGTTTACACATTTTTTAACATGGTTAAGGTTTCTGATTTGCAGGCAGCACTGGTTTATATCTAGATTGGATGGGTCTTCAGTTACGGCCGGGGGTTTTCCTCCCAGAAATAGCAATGTGCTTGTCATCACAACGTCTTCAAACCAGGTCTATGTGTTTGATGTGGAGGCCAAAGAATTAGGTGAATGGTCGAGGCAACACACTTTTGTTTTGCCTAGAAGATTTCAGGAATTCCCTGGGGAGGTTATTGGTCTCTCCTTTCCACCATCTCAAAGTTCGACTTCTGTTATTGTCTATAGTGCCAGGTATTGCATGCTTTCCTTCAATGAGTTTATTATTCAGTTCTTTTGGAAGTTTGTGAACTGTGCTACATGATGTGGGGATTTGTTGCTGAGGAACTATATGATCTTTAAGTTGAAGGTATGCATAGTTCCGTGGTTTCATGATCCTGAGCATTGGTCTGTTGGGTGTCATTGTGTGATGGTTTGTTTTCCCAAAAAACTCCCAGATTGTAATATCCTAACCACAAACCTTGGGCTTTTCTTAGTTGAGTGCAGGCTGTTTCTGCATTTCTAATATTGAATGGCTATATGCTGGGTTACAAAATCTCAAAAAGTTCCGGACTTAAAATTGACCTATTGAGGAGATCTTTTTGGCATGGTCCATCCACAGTGGCTTCTGACAGACCAATGGTCTAGATCAACAAACCATGGATGATTTGTGCAAACTGAAAAACCAACTATATGGCGCATATCGTCGGTTCAAGGCATGGTTGCTGTAATGGCGTTATAGTGGCATAATAATGGCCAGGGCACCCATTTTGATGTCAAGTGATTGCAATAAGGCCTGCAATATAACCACTGTTATGGTCAATAACATACTATATAATGTTATTATAACGACATTTATTTGGTCCATTACGGATATTATTTTGCTATATCAAATTACTTGGTTTATTAAGTTTTATTAAAATAAAACTTGCATTTACTAGTAAATTACATTATATATATATATATATATATATATATATATATATATATATATATATATATATATATATATATATATATATATATGATGATGATGTCAGGGTGTCCCCGCCCCATTTTAAGGTGAGACTAGTCCCTGCGGATGCACACAATCATCCGCAAACCACGTGCATCGGGTAATCCCGTAGACGGGAATCGAACTAGCGTTTGCGGGGAGCAGACCCACAATGCTAGCCATTCACCCAAACCCTGTGCGGGTTAAAATATTAAAATTTTAGTATGGCATTATTTGTATGTGTAATTTCAAAGGGTTAGGATCATCCAGTTGGTGTCATTTTTTGCACCATGGCTTGCCCAAATGAGGTCCATGTCTTAAGTGAGCCGTGTATGATGGTTCTAAGTGAGTTGGACAAGGACATCCTTGTCTTAAGTGAGTTGTGTATGATGGTTTTACTGAGGTTTTTGGGGAGGGCCCCATCCTTTTGGGACCATCAAATCAATGGTCTGGTTTGCTGAACCATGAGCTTGACTTGTCCGAAAACCTAATATCTCTGTAGCTCGAGTTATGTTAGTTCAGTCCATGATTTGATTTGTGCATGTAGGGCAATGTGCTTGATCAACTTTGGGATGCCAGTAGATAAAGATGAAGACTTGCCCAATGGTTTGGATTCACAATCAAAGAAGCCCATGAGTTCCCCCAAGAAGGCAATATCAAAGCGAAAGCGGAAGGATTTGGATCAAGAGCCCAAACTCAATGGTAATAAGAATTTCCATTTTAGTTCTTTTGACAATCCTGTTCTATTTGTGGGACATCTATGCGAAAATTCTCTGTTGGTCATAGAGAGGCCATGGTTGGAAGTAGTTAAGACTTTCGATGCTCCGGTCCACAGACATATCTATGGGACCTAAATTGATGGTTGGTTGTCCAAATGAGGGGGTCCCAGCCCTGGCCATGGGTCCCATTATTTTTGTCTTGTCACTGGAGGCCGAAAGCATGTTGTGTAAAATATTAATTGATAGTTGCAGTAACGTATCTCATCATTTTTTTTTTACAGTTTTTATAGTATTGGATTTCTTTCGTTGGCCAATTGATGCACGCTTCATACGCAGATTCGATTTGTAAGGAAACTGTTTCAGGGGAATGATCACTTACCATCCGTCGGAGCTGTGGGGTCTTCCATGGTGTGAGTGCCATCCAACCCATCCATTTGATGCTCCTCATATGATAGGCTATACCCAAATCCAGCCTGACCCATTACTCCTGGTGGGCCATACCAAAGGGAACAATGGAGGACATTGGTGAAAGGACTCTTACCTTAGAAACTTCCAGATGGAATGTGGGGTCCAGTTTGTTATGTGTATGTCATCCAACCCAGTGGTTAGTAATAGAGCTGTACACGAACGGAGTTAGCTCGGTTAACTCTCTTGACTCGACTCGAAAAAGTTCGATTTGACTCGGTTAGAAACCGAATTCGAGCCCAGTCGAGCTGATTTTTGGAGCTCGAAATTTTTTAAAGCCAAGTTCGAGCTTGTCCAAGCTCGAATCAAACTCGGATCGAACTAGTTCGGCGACTTGGTTATTTTGATATTGATGTTACTCACCAAGTGTTTGATGAAATGACTCGACGAAGTGTTGTTTCGGGTGCATACATTCTCCGCGGGATCGGCTGGTGGCGAGGAAGGTATGGGTATGATAAAGCTACCCTTGTATCTTGATTTTGATGCTGCCTACCGAGTGTTTGATGAAATACCTGTAAACTGCTTCTGCTGTTTTGTATGTTGTGAGAAATTGAAGGTGCACTCCATATGTTCGAGAAAATGCTGCACAGGCTTGAATTGGCCGAACTGCTAACCGAACCGAGTCGAACTGGCTAGTTAGGCTCGAGGACCGAGGTGAGCTGAGTTCATCAAGCTGGGGTCAGCTAGTGGCCGAGCCGAGTTGAGCTGTGCCAAGCTCAACCCGGTTCGACTCGTGTACAACTCTAGTCAGTAGGTCTGTCTATGGGTCTGGCTTGGGCCAGGCCTAGTCAAGATTTTGATTTTGCCTGGCCCAAACAGTTCAAAATTAGGGCTGAAGCCAACCCTAGGCCCAGCCTGTTGACTGCACTAGTTGTCAGGTTCGGCCCATCAGGATATAGGGACACTGAAGCTCAGGCCATTCCAAAATTTAGGTGGGCCACAAGAACTGAATATATAGGTTTTGGGTGTGACTGTACATTGCCCCCTGTGGTGTCCCACCTGAGTTTTCGATCTGGATGATTGGGATGCACCAGATGCAGTGTGGCTAAGACATACATATGAGCGGTTAGACCCACACAAATCCAGCCTATGGTAATTAGTATGTGATCGCTCCCCACTGTTTCTATATTTGTGTCACTTTGATAATCTGACCTATGTATTGGATTCCCTCATTTCCCAGTGATCGTACAATACAAGAGGTTTGTAACTCGCACTCTCACCATCTTACTGTTTGCTCTTTGTACATGTGGGGCCAAGGTGAAAGTGTGCATTATCCGAGCCGCTCATCAGGTTGGGCCCACCATCAATGTGACCATATACAGAAATGAGGCGAGTAAGACTGTCAACTGCTGGATTCTATGGAAGGATAAACGAGCATGTGCGATTTTTAACCGTTCATTTAAAACCGGTGGTGGGCCCACTTCACCAGGGCCTCTTATCTTGCATGTGCGTGTGTTCAGGATTTGGAGTGTGTTGTCCCCATTGGGACCAACATGCTGTGCCCGGTTGATTTGAACCGTCCATTTTAAATAAGGGGCATCATAAGAAACTTGAGCCGTGGATGATTGTGACCGTCACAGTCTCTAAATGAAATATAAAAAACGAAACTTTCAATTGCTCTCACTCAGAAGAAAGGTTATAAGATAATCAATGTAGCTTGATGATAACGAGAATATGGACGGTTGAAATCATTGTACCATCTCAGCATGTGGGCCCTCGGGGAGGCGACAGGTTGGATCCTTAAAGGCAAAACGAACTCCAAAAGCAGGTAGTCGGTGGACTATTCATATTTCATGGTCTGCCAGTTGGGCCATGTGGATGAATGCGGGCACTTGAGGAAGCAAAAGCTCCGTAATGGATATAGGCCATTGAATCTCCTTTCTGATGATCTCAACCGTAAGACTATTCTACTTTTTAATCTATCTAGAGATCGAGTTGTTAGAATACCTTGTAATAACCATCTTTTCTCCTCTGTGATAAAAGCACGGTGGGATCTACCTCTCCCATCGTTCTTATACATGGGCGAGCTAGAGGAGTACTAAATCGCTTTGGTAGGCCGCGGACTATTAGACCACCTCTCCTGCATTCATGATTTCATATCACTTTGAGAATGATGCTATAGGACAATTGCATCGGGACACTTGGATGGTCAATTTGGACTCTTGGTTAGTTCACGTATGTATTTCATGGAAAAAATTAGCACCGCAGACTCTTTTCTCTTATGCTTTTTTTTTTTTTTTTTTTTTTTTTTTTTTTTTTTTTTTGACGCTCGAAAACTTATCTTATCAAAGTAGATTTTTAGGTACGGTTAGACGGTTTTGGATAAAAATATATTTTTACCTTTATTAGTTTGCCAGTACGAATAGAAGTCTAGTTTGATAAATAATTTTTGTTCAGGTCGAATAAAAAAAGATGAATAGTAGATCAAGTATATAGTAAAAAATTACCCTATTTCATGGCGGCCATAAAAAATGACACTGATCGGATGATTTTAACCTTCCAATTAATATCCTATCAAATGGATGGTCAAGATAATTTATCCGATCAATTTTGAAGTATTCATTTGTTGAGGCTCGGAGTTCTGATGAACCACATTTATCAGCCAAGCTTAACCATCCTATTCATGGCTTGGACATTGGACGGCTATAAAAAATAAATAAGGTCCTACTTACGGATGAATTTTGATCATCCATTTCAGTGTGATTTTTGCATGGTATCCTATCGAACTTGTGATTGGACACTTCAGATTATGTTCTTGACACAGTCGTATATGTTGTATTGTAATTTGGAGCACCGTAACTTTAGATTTCTGAGAGCACTGCATCATTCTTCATGGAGGAGAACTTTGATACTCTTGTAGTGTGATGGATGATACGCAGGCACTGAGAAATTGTACAAATGGCGTACCACAAAATTGAACGGTCCAAGTTATGGGTTCCAATTTAGGCGTATTGGAAACAAAAAATTACAGATGTTTGATTGTAGAACTATCAGATTGGAGGACATTTATTCAACGGTCTTCAAAATGCTTGAAAAGAAACATATCAACGGTTCTAGTTCAGCAAACAAATGTCCACGAAACAGAGGGTGGTCTGCTCAACCAATCTGATTTTGGGATTGGACTTATTTTAGAGTGGGTTCCACTATTTAGGCGGCTGCATTTGAGATTAGTACTCCACGTTTGCGATTTATGTGGGCCTACCTATCAAGCATCGCATGCCCCTTTGTCATTATTCTTCTCTACTTTTCTACTTCTTTTGACTCCAACCATCTCTTCTTAAGGACCCGAAATCGACAGTTCGAAAAAAAAGAAGAAAATAAGGGTCAATGGTCAATATTCAATTGTCTTATAGCAATGTCCTTTGTGCACTGTGGGGCCACTTAAATGATGTACGAATGAGATGATCCTGTTCACGTCTATAATGACAGACTGGGATTTCCACTACAAAGCTTTATAGGTTGAGCCCAACCTACAATGCTTTGTGTGGGGCCCACTGTGATGCACCCCTCCCAAAATGTTATTGTACGAATATGAAAATCAGGCCAATCAAACACTCAGTTACCTGACGGGAACCGTTGGATCAGGATGGACCACCATTACAACTTCCTAAATGTTGTGTTAGTCTGAACGGTGGATTCTGGGCAGGGGATCGACTCGCTTTCCATGAGTTGTTTCTCTTAAGGACTTTTTGGGGGTTAAGAGAATATTACGTTTGATTAGAGTCGCAATTAATCAATTACTTCGAATTTACAGTCGGTTAGAACTTGTAGAAATGCTTAGGATTGAGAGTCTGAAAATTTTTAACCTTTAAATGACCCTTGAGTTTGCATTCTAAAGATTCTGAATAAGAGACCATGATTATAGAGAGAGAATGTATTAGGCACCCTTTTTTTTTACACACGCACACACACCCCACACACGCATGCCTTAGAGGAATTTCACCACCTATGGGTACTCGATCCCTCGACCCAGTGTTGAAACTCCCGAGAGTCTACCACCCGAGTAAGAGCAAGGACCCTTAGGCACCCATTCTACCCATACAGATGTAGGATCTTTACTTCATAAGATTTGACTAATTTTCGAGGAATATGATTGATTTTCACACCTAAAAGATTGAAATACAATGCAATGATGATGATGGCTAATCAATTCGAATTTCAGATTGGCAGTATCCGATTATATCGGCAAGTAGCAGATCATACGTTTGAATCAATGAAGCGCAGGGCGCAAAGTATGTAGAAATGTGATGTGTGAGATGTTCGATGTTATGTTGATGCTTGTGTCAAAATGGCGGCTAAGTGGTCACAAAGCATACGCCTGCTAATTAAATACGAGAAAACAATGAAATGCAATGCAGTGATGATGTATTTGAGGAGTAGGGGGTTAAGAAATGAATGAGTGTTGTACAATGCTAATGCTCTAACTTAGATGCAATTGATTGAAACTTGAATGGTTATATTGAATGAATGCTAATGTCGCCAAGGAAAGATCAAGTGGCTCGGATTATGACTTAAGTCGCTTAGGGGACTCAGGTTCTAGATAGACTAGGTTAAACTAGGGTTGGACTCTCTTTCTCTCACTCTCACTCTTCTTGGTGAGGGAGATGTGATGACTAAATGTCTAAATTCCTAAGGGATGAGGAGGATTCGAAATGGGATTGGATACCTTCTTACACTACTTGATGATTCTTTGATGATTTCTGGGATGCTTCCTGAATACTTTATGATGCTTGAAATGGGAAGGGGATGAGGCTATTTATAGTCTCCAAATTTAGTTTTATTGAGGGTAAAAGGTGGTCGAAGGGTTAGGATTGAGGATTCTCATATGACATTATCTTATAAGTTGGATGAAGTGGTAAAAGGGTAAATTTAGTTAAGGAGATGAGCATGAGAGTAAATACATATCAGCCACATACTTAAAGTCTGAAAAAGAGGGGCTCCACATCCTTTAGAGATGTAGCTCGAAGAGGAGTGCCATGTGACCAGCTGCAACCACGTTGTTGCCGGTCCACATTTGGAACTCTTTCTTCAGCAAGCCACCTCCCTCACTTGTGTGAAGGCTCCTTGCTGAACTCAATCAGCTTATCGACTTGGGGTGGGCTGTCTACATGTAGTACTGGGCTTTTTATATGCCATCCAATCCATTCAAAAGATGGGGCCCGATCATTCCAAAACTAAGTAGGATATCACATGATTTTAGATGTTTTAGGCTTGATTCTTAAAATAATGTGAGTCACTCGAGTTTTGAATTGGCCTGATATTTAAGGAGACTAAGAGAACATTAGAGGGTTCACATGATGGATGAATTGTCATGCATACATCATGGTGAGCCCTATACACCGCTTAGCCTACAAAGCTTTATAGTCGATCCAGCCTTGTTTGTCAAACATTGTTATGGCAATTTCATCATTTGTTTGCAAGATAATGAGATTATTAATGTTCTTTGAATGAATTTGGATCCAATGCTTGTCATAAATACATTTTTTTTTTTGAGTTGTGATTGGTCTATATCATTACTGACATTATCAGCACTGCAACATTAAATGCCGTTTATAATGACATGCTGCATTAAATGCAGCCTCCTATAATATCCTAATCACATTGGGACAAACAACAATCAATAAACTATAAACAAAAAATTCTTATCTGTGCTTAAAGGGCGATCTTAACTCTCTTGAAATTGGCACATGAGATCCATGGACCATGGGTCCTTATTCATATATGGTGGTAAACTAACAAGAGTTTTAACATAAGGTCATGGGGTTACCGTACTCATTGCCACTTAAAACCCAATGGGTGTGAGTGCTTGGGTGTGTGTGGAGTGTGGGTGCATGTTATATATATATATATATATATATATATATATATATATATATATATATATATATATATATATATATATATATTATGTTGGAAATTGGATTTTGGAAAACTATTTAAAATCATATAAAATTAAAATAAGAAAGTTAAAAAACTTATCAATTTGTATAAGTCGAGGCGTGACGTGAGTCACTCGGCTTGAAATCGAATTTGCTCCCCTTGGACAGCGTCCCAAGTGCAACAGGTTTCCAGAGCAATCGACCTCCAGGATACAACGACTATGACCCGGTCCCAGCGGTGCACTCACTGTACACGGGCTCGAACCACTTGTAGTCTTAACCCGAACTAGAAAATACTTGAACACATTTTTAAGAGGAAACCTGATTTTCTAATCCATTTCAAAACTTAAAATCAGAAGTCTATTTATAGACTTTGTGAAGACACCCTTAAGGGTGTAGAGACACCCTTTCACAAAGGGTTGTGACTATTGGATTTAAATCCAATTGGTGCGACCCTTAGGCTCCAAAAGACACAACTTTTCAAAACAAAAATTGAAAGGATGCAACCTTTCAAACTTAAGTGAAAAGACATATCCAAAGGACACCTATGATCAATAGATATTTTGAAACATTAAATTATTTTAAAATAATTTAAAATACAACAATATATATATATATATATATATATATATATATATATATATATAGGACTACATTTTCAATTATAGAAGAAAAAAGAACTTCCATACTCTTGGCAGAGTATGATAGCTAATAATCTTGTGCACTGTGCACTGTAATTACACGTGGCACGTAACTAACTTGAATTGAACTGCCCAAGTTGTGGCCTCACCTTAGTTATTGGGACCCAATCAAAATTAGGCTGAGCTGATGTCCAAACTGAGCACAGCTGGACATGCAACGGATGGTCGAGATGAAATTTTTTATTGTCCAAATCTATTTCCTATTAATCAGAGGTTAAGATCATTAATCTGATTTTTGGACCATGACCTATCTGAATTGGGTCACAGGATTTCCATATTTCTTTAAGTTACATTTGCCCACGTGTATGACTAGTGAGTGCTCAGAGTATAAAAATACTCCCCTTTGAAAAATACCATGGAAATATCTTAAACCATTCAAAGATCACACCTAAAAGCTACGACGTGCACGCGCACGTGCATACGCATGTGTCCGCGTGCGTGTATGCAAGGTCTAGCACATGCAAGCGACAGACTCTTAATAAAAATACAACATTAGTCAAAAAGAAGGAGCGGAAGAAGGGCCAAAAAATCCAATTTTGAGGAAAAAATCAAGCATCTGGCAGACGTACATATACACGCAGATAGGCACTGCACATATGGCATATATGTAAACCAATCCAAACCATTCAAATAGCAGAACTCAATATAGATGGGTCCTACATCAAACATAACTGCCCAATTGAAGGCCATTAAATAAACGGTTGGAAGAAGAAAAAACACCAACCATCCAAATTCAACAAAAAGTGACCATTTCTGTTGGGTGAGGATTGTCCAATCAATCTGAATATGGGAATACAATTAGGACGAATGATTTGAACGGATAGGATTGGAGTAAACATGTGGAAAATATATATTTACAGAGTGCATGTGTATGAAATATTAGAGCATCCCATCTAAATAAAATAACTCTTCTTCCTATATATAAGAGGAGACTATGATGTCATGTGCCTCATGGCATGTGGGAACAAAACCAAGTCAAGAGTACATAGAAGGATGGGAGAAGATAAAGAATAGAAAGAGTCCAACCCCTTTTAGAACTTGTTACAAGGAATTCAGGGGTTCTCTCTCCAATCACTGTTTGTGTATGGGAAAAGATACTGTCTCCCATGGGCTTGCACATGCCACCTGTCAGGAAGGTCCAGTTGGGTCTGATTGCAAATGGGCCACAGACCAAAATTACACTTATTTGTCTATCCTAACTGTTTCACAGACAGAAAATCTTCAAATGGGTTCTACGGCTTGGATTTTCCAATCAAGGCAATTTTTGGTTAGAATCCCAATCAGAAGTTGAGACCACATAATGAATGGTTTGGATCATCATATACATGTGCCATGTGTACAATAAAGACATGTGTGCACATGGGGCCTCTGTATCCATTTCCAGCAACAACAAGAAAAGGATATAATATAGTTATATAAATCCCAAATTCCAAATGCTTTTGTCTTACTTTTTCATTGTAAGACCCAATTCAATAGACAAGCAAGTGACTAGGAATAAATAAAAATATATAGGGAGGACACCAAACCCTATGTGCACCACAAAGCAGACAGTCTTGAAATGGCCAAAAGAACAAAATAAAAATACTTAAATAAATATAAAGAAAAATGCTCCAGTACACTCAGAGCACTATTAGTTTTTGTGCTACTAGTCAGATTGGGACACTTAGGTGGTCCAATCCATTGATCTAGACTGCTCATTAGTCCCAGAGCACATTTCATGGGCTACTATGAAAGCATCACACAATATAACAGTTATTAACCATTTGATCAATGGCTCTAAATATAGACGGTCAGGATCACTTACATAAAAATAGGTCTAAGCAAGAATTTGATCCATCTATTTGTTAGGGACTATCCTAGATTGTCTATGATTCTAAAGAAAAGCCTATGTGAGGAAATCATAACCATCTCATCCATGGCTTGGTCAAAGGATTGCTAAAGAAAATAAGGCCAAATCAAAGATGGATTGGACCATCCGATCAGTGTGATTTTCGCAAGCTAGACTATGAATTGTGTTTTAAACTTAATGGACGGTTCAGATTGATTATTTGGACCATCCAAGTGAAAAGATACAGCTAGGAGCACTATAACTTCTAAGTGCTCCGAGAACACTGGGGCATTGCTAATTTTTTCTAGGAAAAATTAGGAAATAATTAGCACCGTAGACGAGACCCTTTCCGTAGACGAGACCCTTTCTATGATTTATTTGAAATTGATATCTTCGTATATGTAAGTAGAGAAAAACTTTGATACTCTGGTAGACTGAGATGTTTGATACACAGGCACTCGGAATCTAAGCACTTGGTATGTAGGTTACTTAAATTAAACGGTCCAAATAGTGGTGGGTCCCAATTAAGGTGGCTCAAAAACTAAAAATAAAAAATAAAAAAAATCACTGATTTGATCTATCAACATTTAATGGACCATCACAACAAGAGTTAGTCAATGGTCTGAATCGAACAAGCGAATACCAATTAGTTAATCAGAAGTTAGTACCGTTGAATGAATTTGAATTTCAGATGGTGACCTATCTGCATTGGGTTCCTCCATTGGGACGGTTTAATTTGAGCTGATATACGCCACCCATACAATTTACAAATGCATGTGTATCAACCATGACACTCTACCCGAGTATCAAAACAACTCTCCTAAAAAGTATTAATGGGGCATGTTGTAGTGGGCCAGAAGGATCTGTGGCAGGATCTGAGGCCTTAAAATTCCACTAGTGTAGCATTCCCTCCTCTTCTACTTGTTCTGACTGTCCACCACACCTTTGAAATAATCGTATTTCCCTCTAATAATTAATAACCTAAGCTAATATTAAGTATAAGTTCGTTGACGACAAAATCCAGTATCATTAAGAGGCCTGTTTATTCCGAGAAATCTCAAATCCAACCGGTTGTACCATTAGTTACCGACCATCCAGTAGATAACTTCCAATCCATCATCTACATCCGAAATGCAACCATTCCAATAGGTTGGGCCCACCATGATGCTCGTTTATACAAATATCAACCACATCCACTCAGTAAATGGGCCACACCATAGAGAATAATGTCTTGCTGCTGATAAATGACAAGGTACAAGTGTGGTCCACCTGTTGAGTGGATGCGGCTGATTTTTACGTGAAGTGATTCATGTGATGGGTACAATCTATTGGACGGGTTGGATGTCAACAAATATGAAAGTTTGGAAAATATTTATCGCATGGATTTTAACTTGTGGTCCAACTGGTTGGACCTGAGACCTCGTTTATACCCCATACAGACGTGGGTGTGGTAACATGGACCACTGGGGCAGACTCCTGTGACAGTTCGGCAGTATTTTAGAAGAAATAGTGACTGTTCTGCACATGGAATAGTTGTACTACGGCAATCCAGACCGTTCAAATTACAAATGAAAACGAGCTTAAAAAAATAATAATAATAAAAAAATTTGCGCATTGAGTTTGGACCCCTCACTACTTTGATCTTAACCGTCCATTAGATAGTCACCAATTGGATGGTTAGGATGGTTTCACCATCGTAATTTTGAAGCTGTCCACAATGTGTTCCATTGGATGGTCTGGGTAGATGTATATGAAAATCATGAGAGTCCACTCATTAAGTGGGCCACACCTATACGTTAATCAGACCATCAGTTGTCGTTGATTTCGGCAGTGTGCTTGCATGATGAGTTGAACAGACTGATTTTGGCCCTAGCTAATCTTTATGGTGTGGCCCACCTTTTGTACGGTTAAAGTGCATCGTTTAGGAAAAATGAGGGGGTATAGACCTTTTTTCAAAGGGAAAAAGTACTAATATTCGGTCACATCAAAATCTTGTGGGCCCCAATTTAAATGGACGGTAAACCAAAAGGATTATACCGTTTCTACTATCTAAGTAGCCGACTGTTGGAAATTTAGTTGACGGTTGAAAAATAAAAAATAAGAAAAAATCCAACGGTCCTTATTCAGCAAACAAACAACCAGTAATCAGGCATTAGGATTATTCAAACGATCTTATGTTGGAAGGATAATTTATTTGAACGGTTCAATTTGACTTCTCTCTCATCCAATTTTTTAGTGCATGCTTATCAACCAGCACCCTTAGTCAGAGTATCAAATAATTCCCCCTGTGTAATCACCATTCACCATACCTTGAAGCTGCGTGGGCCCCACCAGTGATGCCTTTGTGGAATCCAAACTTTCATCCGTCCATCTTCAACGTACATCCCAAGAATCATTCTGATCCAAAACTCAGGTGGGCCACATCACGAGGAGCAATGTACAATCACCCTTAAAACCTCTATATTTACTTGGATTGGCCCACCTGGGTTTTGGAATGATCTGCGTCTGTCTTTCACTTCATCCTGGTGACTGTCACTTGATGAATCGGTTGGATGGCATATAAACAATACGATGGAGCCCAGCATTCCATCTGGAAGTTTCTACGGTAGGTGTCACACTCCCAAATATACCACATTCATTGATCCCTTTGGCTTGGCCTACTCAAGTTATGTGTCCGGCTAGGATTTGATCTAACATTAGAGATCCCATCTAATGAACGGGTTAGATGGAACTCAAACGTCACAGTGGCCCCAAAAGAGCTCCAACGTATGGTAATTACCATGATCTTGTATATCTGGCAAACCCAACTATAAAAGTATATGCTCTGGCAGATTATGACAGTATATGTGCATGCATATTTCTACTGTACATGTGGCATAAATCAATGTCAATCTGAACCGTCCAAATCATGGGCACTACTGCAGATTGGTCAGAAACTTGAAATCTACGCTGAAGGAATGATCCCAGCTCACACATGACAACTGTCAAATTGACAGGTGAAGTAAAAAAAAGTCAATGGATCTGGATGCACGGAATTTTCATGCGACCATTATCATGTACTGGACAAATGGCTCATTTGTACGGTGATCCTGACCATGCATCCTGTCAGTTCCCTTTTGATTGGCCACTAGCCAAACCACTGCCTTGATCAGACGATCCTAACCATGTAATAAATGAACTTCTTCTCCTGAATGCGAGCCATTTCTTACTTTTGTTTTTAGTATCTGATTTGTACGTAACCGATGAAGAAATCAGGATCGTGCAAATTAACTCTTGGATATACTCAATTAATGGTTCAGATCTTATCTAGTTATGCCACGTGTGCTGGAATGGCATGGAGTATCTGCACCCTCCATGCCTCCAGATGCAGTGAATCAGCACCCCCTCATGGAAAAGAATCATGGATGATTTGGGTTTCTTTCCATTTTTCTGTGGCAATGTTTCCATCGTGATAGTAGAGGACAGGCTATTACACCAATATCTCGCTATATTATCATAGAAACTATAAGTTGAGCAGGAGTGAAGTAGAAAGTAGTGCATACACCATGCTTATGTGTATGTTCTGATAATATGTAGGAGAGGCTGGTACACGGAGGACTCTTCAAATCCCTATCTATTTGCTTCCCACACCATTGACATGAAAGAGAGAGAGGAATGGAAGGGCTACTATGTGTGTTTCTCACTATTTCTTAAATGGTGGTGATTCATTTACTATACGCTTAGCATGGATGTGCATGCCAATCCAGATCGCTCAAATCGTGGGCCCCATGGTTAATTGAGCATGGACAGAAAATCACATTTATCTGACAGTCTTAACCATCTGCCATCATCCATTGAATTTTGTCTTTTTAACTGTCCATTTAATGCCTCAGGATGGATGGTTAGGATATAGATGGGTGTGATTCTCAGATTACTCTACCCACAGTTGGACCCATGACTTGGACGGTCTAGATTGAATGAGTCACCATCATTTAAGAAATGGTGGAAAAAACAAACATATATATCCTGCCTCCAAAAAAAAGAAAAAAAAGAAAAAAAGGAAAGAGAAACCAAGATCCCTTGGAGATCTAGACTCTCTCACAAATGCTTTCTTTCATCTCTTCTCAGCATCACCATATCTTGTTCTTGCTTTCTTCCCTGAAAACCTATAACCAGAAAAATCACAATAAGGAAACATATACAAGTATATACATAGAAGTCACAGATTTATATTGTACATCCAAAGTTTCAACTTTTGGGAATATAATAGTACAAAGTTGTACCATTGTAATCAAAGAAGTGTATATATATATATTTATCAGTTTTTGGTGTGTGTGGATATCAATTCACTTAATAGAACGTTCAGATTTATATTATATATATATATATATATATATATATATATATATATATATATATATATATATATAAAAGCAAATCAAAGGCTGAGATGACTCAACTGGTTGTGCTTTTGAAGTTGGTTTCAAAGGCAGAGATGTCTCCAAAAAACCACAATGCTTCTGCAATGCTGTTTTTCCCTGAAAAAGAAAAGAATGAAAAAACTATCATTTTCATATCAGTAGAAAAGGAGAAGAGGAGGAGAGAGAGAGAGAGAGAGAGAGAGAGAGAGAGAGAGAGGTACATTGAAATGGGTTGTGGAGAATCCCATTGAGAAATCCAAAACATCCTCCATTGATGATATCTGGTTGGTATTGATATTGAAACAGTTCTGTAAAAATGCAAGAAAAACCAGAAGAGAATGACTCCCAAAAGCAATGAAAAAAGAGATAGTAAATGGAAAAAAAAGGCCCGGCCTTGTGGGGTCCACTTACATTGGAGAAGCTGAACACATGAGAGCTAGCAGTGTCATCAAGAAAGGAAGATGGGTCTTCTTCCTCCACTCCTCTTCTTTCAGCCCTCCTCCTTTTGCCACTCTTACAAATCAATGCAGGTGAACAAAAGCACCTATCCCCATCAAAACAGAACTCATGATCTTCATCATCATCATCTTGAAGGAAATGTGGTGGGCCAGATGAAGCATCAGAAACCATGGATGGATCCATCTCATCCTCTCCCTCTCCCCCAACTAAAAATCTGTCATTCTTCCATGAAAGAACAGCTTCTTTTTCAAAAAGAGAAGTGGGTTTTTCAGAGGACTGGTCTAAGTACATGGTCCAACCTGATTCACAGCCACTACTGCATTCCAGAGGAGATAGACCTTGTTCTTCCATCCTCTGCATTGTAGACTATGAGATTTGAAATGGGTCTTGAGCTTTTTTCAGCTGCCTTCTTAAATTGGCCTTTTTTTCTTTTTCCTTTTTCTTTTTCTTTTTTCCTGAAAGAAAGAGGGTTGAATGGGAAAGAAAAAAACAGAATAGAATCCTACCCAAATCCCACACTCCTTTTGTCCTCCTTACTCGTTTATCCTCCTTCACCTTATTTTCCTCAGCGCATGTGTATCAAAATGCCAGTTGTGTTCGGCGTTTGTTGTTCGAGGGCTCAGACTAGAGTGTTCGTTTGCCACAATTTACTGAGTCGTGCAACCCATTCATAGTACTTGGTGGTGAATGTGTTAGGTAGGGCTGCTAATGGGTCGGGTTCGGGTTCATCCTTTGGTACCCGTACCCGTCCGGATTAGTTGAGCCAGGTGGGGTGTTCTCTAGGACTCAGACCCGGGTCTAATTGGGTCTGTGCATCCCCTGGGTCCCCATCGGGTCTTTGGACCTTGTGTTCGACTTGGGCACCTGAGGTATTTACTTGGTTGGAACCACCCAATGTATTGATTAGATTGAACACGTGTGCCTCTCTGACAAATGATATAAATGAGATCTCTTACATGGATGCTTATCAAACACACCGTTCCATTGCTAGATTAAGTAATATATTTAATATATTTAGGACTTGTTTGGCATCTCTACTTTAATTAAATAATAGTTTTTTCAATGAAAGCTATTCTAATATATATATATATATACATATCCTTCTATTGTTTTAGATAAGCTTGGTTAGTCAAATCACTTTTACAAGTTTGAAAAATTCTTTTATTTGAAATAAACTAGTTCAGTAAAACTTTCAAATAAGAATGTTTATAAGGATATTTGACACCATTTTTAAATATTACAATAGCTCTATTATAAGAGCAATTTAAATGATTTTTTTGGTGGATCTCATCATAGATGAGTTATGTTCAAAGTAACAATAATTGATGACTACAATCTTCATAGTTTAACATGTTTGAGTTATCTATTATGTCGTGTATTAGATGTAGATCAACCATCGTATGGAGCCTTTGATGCGGACCATCCATTGTGTGAGCCAAACCTTCAAAGTGGGTCATCCATCATACAAGGCCCATCTTGAATGTGGACCATTCATCATTAGGGGCCCACATTGATGTAGGTCATCTGTCATATGGAGCCCACCATCAATGCTAATTGTCCTTAATGTGGGCCCCCTTAATATCCACTACCCATCATCCATCACGTGAAGTCCACATTTGATGTGTCCATGGCGTGGGCTCTACCTTCAAAGTGAATTGTCGATCATGCGGGGCCTACTTTTGATATCCACCATTCACCGTGTGGGTCACACCTTTTATGTGATCATTTATCATGTGGCCCACTTTGGATATGGGTCATCCATCATGCAAGACCTTAGATGTGGACCATCCATTAAGTGGGGCCTACTTGTGTGGATCGTCCATTATGAGGGGCCACACTTTGATGTGGTCATCCATCATGTGAAGCCCACTCATCCATTATGAGATAGCACACTTTGATGTGGGCCATCCATCATGTGAAGCCCACTCATCCATTAGGCCCACCTTGATGTGGACCATTCATTGTGTGGGCCCCACCTTCAATATGGGTCATTCATCATGTGGCCCACATTTGATTTCAACCAACCATCATGTGAGCCCACCTTCAACGACCATCATCCATCATGTGGGTCCCACCTGTGATGTGGATTGCCCATCAAATGGGACACACTTGATGTGCATCTTTCGTCTTGATGGGCCACACATTGATGTGGGCCGTCTATTATATGGGGCCTACCATTGGTGTGAACCATTTATTACTTGAGCCCACCTTAATGTGCGCCCCACATTCAATATGAGTTGTTCATCATGAGAAGCCTACCTTTGATGTACACCATCCATTATGTGGGTCCCTCTTTGTTGTGGATCATCTGTCATGTGGGGCCCACTTGATCTGGATAGTCCATCACGTGGGACCCACCTTTAATGTCCACCATCCATCATGTAAGTCCTACCTTTACCGTGGACTGTCCATCATGTGGAGCCCAACCTTCAATATGCATCATTCATCATGTGGGCCACCTTTAATGTCAACCTTCCATCATGTGGTCCCACGTTCAATGCCCACCATCCATCATGTGGGTCCCACTTTTGTTGTGAACCATCCATCAAGTAGGGCCCGCTTGATGTATATCGTCCATCATATGGGGCCACACTTTGATGCAGGCCATCCATCATATGTGGCTCACCTTTGTTGTGATCGTGTATTATGTGGGCCCCACCTTTGAAGTGTACCATTCATCATGTGGGGCCCACCTTCAATATGGGTCATTCATCATCTGCGCCTACCTTGAAGATAAGAGAAGAAAGTAAGATTAGAATTATTTAAAAAGTTTAAGGATAAATTTGTCTACAATTAGTTTAAAATGTGTATCCACTTAAGCTAAATAAGCTCCATTTCAAAAAGTAACCTTTTCTAATTTATAAAATTAAAACTTATTTACTACTTTTTAAACAAATAATCACCTTAATTAGACTTTTTACTAAACAATTTTAAAGCTTATTGTTTTTAAAAATATGCCAATAAAACTCTTATTTGTATGAATGCCATCATGCCAAACGCCCCATGTGACCAATGTAAATATTTGAGTGCTTGCTTGATTTCAGCCGGCTCTAAGAATTTGGACTCGGCTAACTAGACGACATTTAAACTGGATCCAAAATGACAGCCCAAATCAACCCGATATCTAATGATTATGCAAAATTGGACCCAGACAGTAAAAATTTGGTCATGTCTTATGGATACCATGCTTCGAGGTACCCGTTAACCCTAGTTGTAGGATTATCTATTTGGATTGTCAATTATATTAATAATTTGTTATTAAAATTTGAAGACTACAAGAAGGTTAATTTGTTATAAAGTGCAATGATTATAAATTTTAATACTTATCTCCTGAAGATAAATAATTTATCTGTTTGAATAGAAAATTTTCATTATAAAGTAAAATTGTAATGATGACAATTTTTTTTTTTTTTTTTTACCTATCTTCATTCTATTGTTAAATTACATATTTACTTTAGTGTTTGGTTTTTTAATTACTAAAGTAAATAAATATAAGTATAATTTTGTTACATTATACTTACATATTTTCATCATAAGGATAATTTGGTTACATTATACTTACATATTTTCATTATAATTTTGTAACATTCTATTGTTAAATTACATATTTTCATTATAAGTATAATTTTGTTACATTAATTACTTTAGTGTTTAGGTAGTAATTATTTTTATAAATATACAATGACATCACTAACATTTGATTATAATAATAATTTTGTTACATTATTTGTTTCACTTAAAAAATATTATAAAAATAATAAATGCATAATGTAAAAGTGTAATAATTATAAAAAAAATTCATATAGTAAAAAAAATAGTTTTATAATATAAAAATATAATAATGACAATTTTTTTGTCTATTTTCTTTACAATTGTAGGTATTTATTTAAACAAACACATCAAAGTAATAATGATAAAAATAACTTACTTTGCATTACATAAAAAATTACAACCCAAATATGCAGGGCATGAGGCCAAAAATGAATTGCGAAACGGATGGACGCTGTAGATAGAAAACGCATACAGTGGCGGGCCCCACAACGCCCAATGGCTGGGTGGCGTGGGTCACCAACCAATCAGCTCGCTGTTGTGGTGTGATTGCTCCTTACCGTACGGCAAACTACACCTCCTGTTTATGTCCCTTATTAAAGAGACAAGACACCGGAGGCCGTTCACGTTCACTGTTTAAAATCATGGTGTCTTATCAACCGTACGCATGGATGATTGCACATACATCCATACCATCCTAAGCATCCAATAACTAGCTCCTAAATGGATGGCCAAAAAACAAAATTAAAATGATCAATAATTCAATAAATAAAACGAGACCGTCAGTATATAATCCAAGTTCAGGCTACTATATATGCACAAACTATGGTGGGCCCAACAATTTTGGACGGTTCAGATACCCCCACATGCAACAACATAACTTACAAGGCAGTGGTGAACTATCATGGAGAGAGAACAGGGATGGATGAGAGATAATGAAGCCACAACGCCATCACATGCAATACAGCGATGCACTGTGTACGCTCCTTACAGAACGGGGCACACGTCCATTATTTCGTATCCTCTTATCAGAAAGTGGGAAGATTGGATTGTTTTTTTTCAAGCGTACTCGCGCGTGTAGGAACACATGCCAGATCAGCACATGTGAATGGAATCCAGGACGTTCATTAGATTGGCCCAGATGATGGGATCATCTGGACCGCGAATTGGGTGAGGCTGTGTAACAGCTTAGTGGATGAGGCCCTGACCGTGGGGCCATTCCGATGTATGTGTTGTATATCCATGCCGTCCGGAGAGCGAAATTTCAGGTGGACCACACCACAGGAAAACAGTGGTGATTGAACGCCCACCATTAAAGGGAAAACACAAATAGCAGAAGTTTTTAATGGTGAGAATTAATTCCCTAATGTGTGGTCCACCTGAGATTTTAATATGCCTCATTTTTGTAAGAATATCCGAAAATGAGCTGGCAAAACAGATGGACGGCATGGATATACAACACATACATCTTGGTGGGCCCCACGGTCAGCGTCTCACTCACTAAGCTGTTACCGCTGCCTCACCTAATCCGCGTCCGATTATCCGGTGGGATGCACGTGTACGAAAGAATTGGATGATGGAAAACTGATCAGTGGTCCAGATTTAACGTACGAGCGTGAGCGAAAGGTGAAATGGGCCAGCCTCATTTTTAGCCTAGAGTACGTACATGGTGTGGCTTACCTGATGAGCGTACCGGATACCTTGCACGTGCAGAGCAGAATTTCTTTATCTCGATGAGCGAGTTAGCTTTCGTGTCTACTTTGTCCTTTTGTCTACGTCAGAGAGAGAAAGTGGCCCTAATTTCGTGGGGAGCCCGTGCAACAGAAAGCTCTGTAGAGCCCACCTTGATATTTGTGTGGAATCCAATCCCTACATCATTTCAGCCACCTCATGTTAGAACCTGAGCCCAAGAGATCGGGCAGATCTAAAATTCAATCGCACCATACCAAAGGAAAAAGTGCGGATGGGGGCGTCTACCCAGAAAACTTTTTGCGGCCCACAGAACTTTTGGATAAAGATGATATTTGTATGTTTTCTTCATCCCAGTGGGACCCACCTTATGAAAGGATTGGATGAAATATAGACATAATAGTGGGCTCCAAGAAGGTCTCTATGGTGGGATTCTCATTTCAACTTTTCCATATGGTGTGGCCTTTTTGGATAATAGATTAGTATGAATTTTTGAATATAATTAAAAGTTATCTGTAGAAAATGATGGACGGATTTGATTTTACACATACATCATGGTGGCCCCAAAATGTTTTTGTTGGACTGGGTTCATTACAACTGTTGCAGGAAATTCGCGGTTTAAAAGATGTTGGAAGTGTGGGGAACGAGGGGCGTTTTTGGTAACAGGAGCCAGAATGGAAAGAGAAATGAGAAATTTCCTACCGTACGACCCATATATGGCCCACGAACCTTTTAAAGCACACTTGGTTTTTATCTTCCAAAAATAAGCCCCAGCTGTACGGCCCCATTTCTCTGGTCGAAAATATCCCTGCTTTTTAGAGGTGGGCGTCGAGCTAAGTCGAGTCGAGGTGGGCCAAGCTTGGCTTGGCTTGTCCATGATGTACTCGAGTTCGAGCTCGAACTCGAGCGCCTCGAGCTCAACATCGAAGCTTGGCTTGTTTGCCAAAGTTGTCGAGTCAAGCTAGTGGTTCGAGTCGAGTCGAGTTGACCTCGAGTCGATCTTACCTCGAGTCGAGCTCGAGCTTGTTGGGTGAGAGAGTAATCGATTCTGTTTTTGATCCTTCTTCATTGATGAAAAATTTAAAAATCTTAAGAGAATCAAAGCAAAACCCAATGAAAAAAATCAAACAAAGCTTCGAATCGGATGAGGAAACCTGTAAGAACTGATCTGTTCTTGATCTTCTTCCACCAGCAAAAATTCAAGTACTAGAAAAGAAACAGAGCAGAACACGGATCAGAAATCCAAGTAAAGAGCTCTAGCCAATCAAATCATTGGATTTCCTTGAAGCTCTAAAAAATCTGAGAAGAACCCACTCGAATTTCTTAGGTTTCTTGTCTAAAAAGTAGATCTCAAGAGATTGAAATCATATTATTGTGGAGCTGAAATGAAAACTGGTGGTGGTGGTCAGGGCGAGGGTGCGACTGGTAGTGGGCAGAGAAAGAGAAGAAAGGGAAAGAGAAGGGGGTGCGTGCGGTCGGGTAGAGACTCTATGGTTTGTTTTTTTTATTTTTTTTTATTTTTAAGTTTAAACTTAAAACTTATATTAATATATATATATAATATTTAATATATTTATTAATCAAGCCGAGTCGAGCTCGAGCTTCGAGTTGAGTCGAGTCGAGTTGAGTTGAAATGCCCCCGATCAAACTTGACTTGAACTCAACTCGAGCTTCAAATAATTAGCTTGGCTCGGCTCGAATCGGCCACTCAAGCCGAGTTAATCCGAGTCGAGTCGAGCCGAGTCGAGCGAGCTTTTCGAGCTAGCTTGACTCATGAACAGCCCTACTGCTTTTTCAACTCTTTGATATCTGAAACTAGGGTTCTCTATGGTTACGGATTATACCCGTAGCTATAACTATCTGCCATGTCCATCTATCCACCTTTTTAATTTTATTTATTTATTTATTTTATTTTTTATTATTACATGGAGAACTTTATTCTACCTACATTTTTCTCTAATACATATTTATATAAATATGTATATATAAGCATATAAATTTTTTTTTTCTCTCTCTCTCTCTCTTTTTTTAATTATTTCTTTCTTTATTCATTTAACGAGAATATCTTCTAAACCAAAATTAGTTACTTGACATACCCTATATGATTTTGGGGTAGGAGAAGATACTTTAGCCAACCAACCTGGTTATTTTCCAAGATTCCATTAGGTCGATGGTAAAAAAATCCATTTCATTCACTTCGCAGTCAATTTCAATAAGTTTGCGGTTAATTTCATTCATTTCATTTACTTCACGTTCAATTTTCATTCATTTCATTTACTTTACGATCATGCATTTCATGGTCATTTCACTTTATGGTCGGATTCCGGCAATCAAGGTGATTTCCCTTCACTTCACGGTCAATTCCATGCATTTCATGGTCAATTCAATTCATTTTTACTTCCAATTCGGCCTGCACGGCAATTCAATTCATTTCATGGTCAATTTCCTTCATTTCATGGATGTAGTAATAAACTTCGGTAAAACCGAGTCGAATCCCAAGGGCAGAATTCCCGTTCTTCACTTCACTAGTTAATTCAATTCATTTCAAGAATAATGATGAAATATTAATTAAACCGAGAAGCATTTCGAGAAGGGAAACTAGGGATTCAGAGGATCCCTTGTAGAGATCGGGAGAACTATACTTGATTCCCTTTCACTTCAAAAGATGAAATTCAATTCATTTCACCGGCCCGGGAGACAAAGCAAACAATGTAATTAAACTAATTCCCTTCACTTCACGGTTAATTACATTTCACTCCATTCACTCCCTTACACTCAAATACACGTTCGAACTCATCTCTGTCATCCTTATTCCCTCAAATACACGTTCGAACTCATCTCTTCTATCCCTATTCCTTCTTTTCACTAATTTTCTTCATTAAATCTTCATCCTACTATCACATTACATCTTCCATGGTTCATTCTACTCAGGGCTACCTGCATTCATTTTCTGAGAAGAGGTGAATGCATTGATAAACGTGAAATGTTGTAGGCTTTGCTCTGAAGAACGTGTTTCACATTAACGCCGGGATTGACTGTGAAATGCATGGAATTGACCGTGAAGTGAAGGGAATTTACCATTAAATGCATGGAATTGACCATCAATCTTGTGGATGAAAATTGACTTTGAAAAATTTCCAAAATGCATGGAATTGGACCGTGAAGTGAAGTTTGAATTGACCATGAAATGCATGGAAATGATTTTCACGACGCGTAAAGTTGAACGCCGGTGGGCTCCACATGAATTTTGAAGAAATTGACCTAATATGCATTGAATTGATCGTGAAGTAAAGGTGCGGCCCATTGATCTTTCGACCGAAATGCATGGAAATGACCATAGATTTTGGTGTGAAGTAGGAAGGTTTGACCACGTGATGGACGGTTCGATCTTTCGGAAAAAGACATTGCCCACGGAATTGACCATGAAGTAAAGGGAATTGACCGTGAAATGCATGGAATTGACCGTGAAGTGAAGAGGAATCGCCGGGATTGATCGTTAAGTGAAAGGAATTGATCGTGAAGTGAAGGGAATTGACCGTGAAGTGAACGGGAATCGTCGAGATTTACCGTGAAATCGACTGGGTCCAGATGGGGTCGACCCTGTTCCTCCTCAAAGCTCTTTGGGCCATACCTGAGTTACAGATTTATCCTATGATTTTGGTTTCCACCCAAACTTGTTAAGAAAACTATAGATTCTTAATATACTGCAATTCCAAGAATTTAACATTAGACCCTCTGAAATTATCTCATATACATCCTCTGCATTGACCTTCACGCCTCAAATACATGTTTGCTTTCAATTGGGTCCATGTATAAAGAAGAAGTGGAGACCAAAGGTGAATTTTTAAACGTGAAATGTTGTAGGCGACCCTTCGATGCATTTTCTGGTCAAATGCATGGAATTTCAAGTGCGATACATGAAATGCATGGAATTGACCTTCACTTGAAGGGAACGGTCATTTCCATGCATTTCACGTGAAGTCAAATTCTAATATTCATTGAATTGATCATGAAGTAAAGGGAATTGATCACCGTAAAATGCCTTCACTTCAGTGAAGTCATTTCCATGCATTTCACTACCATGAAAGGGAATTGACCATGAAATGCGATTCCAATTCACTTCACGGTCATTTCCATGCATTTCACGTGAAGTGAAGGGAATTGACCGTGAAGTGAAACGGAATCGTCGAGATTGTGAAATCAGAACTGGTCCGATGGAATGGGGTCGACCGCTCGGCAAAGCTCTTTGGGCCATACTTGAGTTACAGATTTATCCTATGATTTTGGTTTCCACCCAAACTTGTTCTATAGATTCTTAATATAATCAAGTAATTCCTTCATACATTCCGGTCATTTCCATGAATTCATTTCCATGCATTTCACCGCCCTGCTAAATCAATTCATCCCTTCACTATTCATTTCCATGCATTTCATGGTCAATTCCCTTCACTTCATGATTAATTCTGTGCATTTCATGGCCAATTCCATGCATTTCATGGTCAATTCTGGCAATTCCCCTTCACTTCAAGCCAATTCCATGCATTTCACGGTCAATTCCATGCATTTCATGGTCAATTTCACTTCACTTCAATTTCCTTCACTTCACTTCACAATTCCATGCATTTCACATTTCACTTCATTTCATTAATTTACTTTACTTTCACTTCAATTTAATGCATTTCACCATCAATTTGCTTCACTTGATGGTCATTTCCATGCATTTCACAGTCAATTCCCTTTACTTCATGATCAATTCAATGCATTTCACTGTCAATTCGCTTCACTTCAAGGTCATTTCCATGCATTTCATAGTCAATTCGATTCACTTCACGGTCAATTCCATGCTTTTCATGGTCAATTCTCTTCACTTCACGGTCAATTCCATGCATTTCATGGTAAATTCCTTTCTCTTCACGGTCAATTCCATGCATTTCACCATCAATTCCATGCGTTTCATACAAAATAAACTTGAAAATTGCAATGTAGGCTGAGTCATTGCAAAACCCGGCCTATTTATGTATGTCATTTGCATCTTATTCCGAATTGTCATTGAAAAGGCGTGAGTGTGTGTGAAAAAAGTGTGTGTGTGTGTGTATATATATATATAGGGGGGGGGGGAGTAGTTACGGTTATAATCCGTAGCCATAGGGGGCCGCCAGATCGGTGTGGCCTCGCCAGATGGGCATGGCCCCACCGGACAGGCCAACAAGTGGTGGCGAGCCCACCCCGATTCGGGTTTGATTATTGGGGGGAGGCCTCTATGGCTACGGATTATAGTATCTATGGCTACGGTTATAATCCGTAGCCATAGGTCTAACCATAGCATAAGACATTACCATGCTTCTTTGAACATCTACCATTGAAATCCTTTTAGGGGTCACAGAAGTTTTGGATCATTATGAAATTTGTTTTTCCTCTTCATCTAGGTCTTTGTGACCTCATGAATAGATTGGATGGAAAATAAATGTTATGGTGGGCCCTACAAAATTTTTAACGGTGAAAATCAATTTTCCCGCTGCTCTTTGTGGTGTGGTCCAGTTGATCTTTGGATATGATTTTTTTTTTCTTTTTGATAATGCTCCGAAATGATATCAAAATATGGATGAACGTTGTGGATATAATAAATACATAACTGTGGGGCCCATGTAACTTTGATATCTTTTGAACCGTTCGTACAACTCGGAGTTCGAGGAGCGTCAGCGCTTGTCTTCGAGCTCCAGGCGATCCACTTCCGGAAGGAAAGTAGGGGCATTTTCGACCTGAGAAATGGGGTCGTACAGCTGGGGCATATTCTTGGGAGGTAAAAAGCAAGTGGGCATAAAAAGGTTAGTGGGCCATATATGGGTTGTACAGTTGGAAATTTCTCAAAAAGAGAAAAGGCTGGGTATTGTATGGGTCAGGTCATGGATCTACTTCAATCCCTTGGTGCTCAGGCAGAATGTGTTCCTCCATACGCATGCACATAGAAGCAAACTGCCAAGATTTTGGACCCCACCGTAGATGGGGCATAGCCCCAAAATAAGATTGAATAGACGATCTTGGTCTCAGATTAGTGGAAAATTTTCTCTTAAATCTTGACCGTTGGATACTTCCAATTTTAACTGTCAATTGGAAGCCCATAAATCAGCCAGTTATTTCAATAGATTTTTTTTTTTCTGGTTATCCCTTGTACACAGAAGAAACCAATGATTTGGATGGTTTAATTTTAGATACATGTATAGCACGTGTACAATTTCTGTGAGCATGCGCACGAATGTCCAAGTCTTCCTCATACACCATCGGGGAGTTATTAGGTACTCTGGCAAAGTATGGTGGTTGATGCGCGTGCACTTAAAACACTGATTATTGCATACATGAAACTTACAATTAAATGGTAAAAATCGTGGGACCTAATGTATATAGGTCATATACCTAAAGTCAGATTGACTGATCCTTGAAAACAACTGATCAAGCGAGGAAATACCTTTTTATCTAAACTGGACTGTTGGTTACTCTTCATCTCGCCGTAGGGTAGATGTCTACCAAAGAACCCATTGGGGCGATTTGGACGGTTTGATTGGATGGATATACACGTGAACCTTTTGTAGAATTTTTTGAATACATGCGTATGAATTATCACACAACCAGAGTATCAAAAATTTTATAAGGAGGAATTAATTATCGAAATTTTGACATTACAAGAGCATGTAAAATTTGGGATGTTTCAATTATCCTTAAACGAGTAATCTAATACATCTATATAAAAAAAATTGGATCAAATTACTATTGTTCTTGAATTAACATTGGTATGGATTTTGAGTTTAAAAAAAGTTATATAATATTCAATCTTGAGTAAGGGACATCGATGTGATTGATTATTGAGTATATTGGAACTTATATCTAATTTGTTCATTTTCTATTTATATGTGAAGATGTTAACTTCTTGCTGATATAATTTTTATATGGCTCATAAAACCTGATAACTTATAATAGTGTAAGTTCGATACAAATTATTTTATTGTGATGTTGTCAATATGACAGGTGGGTATTGATCATTCTTCCAATCGTGACCTTTCATGAAATTCTGAGGTTAATGAATGAAGTGGATTCTATACATATGTGATGGTAGACCCCACAGATGGTGTACAAATGCCCTTAGAAAGGGCCAAGCATTGTCTTTTTATACTTTATACATAGGTCATTCTTCTTTCTTCGAAAAGTGAAGATTATGGGATCCATTACCACATTCCCTACGTTTCGTTTCTCTCCGTCATTTCTCTCATCTAAAAATTCTTCTTTGAAGTCATTCATTTCTCTTCACCATTTCTCTCATCCGGCATCTATTTCGCATTCTTCGGCGTTCATCCCAAAACTCTTTTTTGTTGAAAATTCGTCTACCACTCCCACCACCATGATCATGCAGTTCTCTGGTGTCCATACTATCGTAGTAAACTACAATATTAGTTATTTGTCAAGGTAAATAAAATATTAAATCATTGCCGATGTTATTTTATTATTATTTTTTTTAAGGATTAGGTTGTGATATGTTTTGGCATTGTGTTAAGGTTGAAGTGGAGAAGTGATAACAGTGTAGAATGTCATTCAATAAGGGGTCATTGTTATCATCCAATAAGGGTCGATGTTATCATCCACTAAGGGTCGAGCTTGACAGTAAAAAATTGAAGGGTCGAGCTTGATAGTAAAAAAATTGAGTGGTTGAGATTGGGTGGTGTGAACGGTCGAAGTTGACAACGTCGACCCTTAACATTTGACAACCATAACCCTTAATATTTTACAACCATGACCCTTAACAGTTAACAACCTCGACTCGTAGTGGATGACAACCATGACTCTTCACATTGTTTTGTTCACCTCCACCCTTAACAGATGAAAACTTAAACCCTTCATCTATGACAATCTCGACCCTTCATCTTTGATAATTTATACCCATCCATTTTTATTGCAGGTTAACACATATTAGAAGATTATGGCTCTCTGGCCTATCCTAATCTATTATAATGGAAATGGTGTATATGAGAAAGAGACTTTCTCATATGTGGGTAGGGACTTAAAAGAGGTTGTTGTGAAAGATGATATTATGTATCAGGAGCTTAAAGATAAAATACATCAGATTACGAAGACAACACCAGATGAATTTGATTTGAGAATAATGGTTGTGCACGGTGAGAGAGTATGTGAATCACTTCCTCCACACACAATCAAAGACAATGAAGATCTCGAGACATATATACACTTTTGTAGAAAGAGTCCACCTACTTAGATACCATTGTATATAGAGAAAGTGACATGTACAACTCTTGTGCAACAAATGAGCGTACACTCTACATTACATTCAAACATATGGTGCATTGATATGCATCCTTCAAGCAATGATTGATGACTCGATAACTGTGATATACCTGATACTTCAAGGAATGATACATGTTATGATCGACTACTTGACGATTGTGATATACCATCATTTTGGTTACTGGGTAGCAAGTACGACATTAATGTTTCTGACCCTTAAACCAATAATCAACATCAAAATAGAAGAGTTTCTCCCTCTTTTTAGTTTAATTCGCAAGCTATAAGTTTAAAGTTATGCCTACCGATCAATGAAGAATATGGAGATATTCCCAAATCATCAACTCATCCAATACAATTTTCACTGGATACTTTCATTTCTCCATATCATATCATTCCACTTGATATACGTATATCTGATGTAGCTTTTGTTAATGCATATCATTAAGGATTTTCAGAAATAGTGGAAGAACCCAATGAAATATCTATTGGATAAATGTTTAAGGACAAAGGTCGATTATAAAATTTTCTTAGCAAGTATGCGATGCATCACAAAATTCAATATAAGGTTATTCAATCAAAAAAACAGAGATATATGATTAAGTATATTATGAAAAGTTGTAGTTAGAAGATGCATGCATTAATAGTGGACGGTGTGTAGATGTTTAAAATAAAGATATACAACTCCAAGTATACATATAGCATGTCGTTTGAGGCAATATGCCAGTGTGAGGCAACTATCGAAGAACGTACACATGATACAGTAATTTCAAAGAGAAATGGAAGAGACCATCACCAAGCCACCAACCTGATAAACAGTGAATTTGGCATTAGTGGCATAAGTTTAGGATTGATCTACATGCCAAAATAAATTCAACATCTAATGAATGGGACATTCGAGGTTAAAATTAGCTATAAGAAAGCATGGAAATGTAAAGATATCATAAGAAAAGAAGTCATGAGATCTTATGGGAGAGTCTTATAATAATCTTTCAGCGTATCTTCATGAGTTGAAAAAGTCAAATTTAGGGCTTGTGGCGGATTTACAGGTAAACGAAAAAATAAGCAGTTTCAAAAGATGCTTCATCGCAGTTGGACAATGCATCCGAAGCTTCCAACTGCATGCTCGAAGGGTCTTGTGTGTTGATGCAATGCATTTGACAAAAAGGTACAATGATGTTCTCTTCTTAGCTACGACACTTGATGAAAGTAATCACGTCCTCCCAGTAGCATACAAGATCAGATAATTAAATAACGATAATAGTTGAATGTGCCTTCACAATTTATACAAAGCAATTGAAATCCTTTCAGGACTTGTTATTATGTCAGATTGTCACAAATGGTTGGTTAGCGAAGTTCCTACCATCTTCCATTATACAATACATAGATATTGTGCCCATCATATTTTGAAAAATATAAAAAAGTGTGTTCGGATAATTAGTAAATGATTACTCTTAGGGAGCTATTAAGACATACAAGATATCCACCTTTTGCGATATGATGCGATGCATTCAAATGACGAACTCCGTCACATATAAGTTTCTTAATGGTATAATTTTCTCTCCCAAAGCGTCAATGTATTTTATCTCCTTTCTTAATTGTTGCACATCTTTCCCAATGTTCTGAAATCTGTTGTCAAAATTCCTTAGAGCGAATCTTCTTTTCTTATTTTGAATGAATACTTTTGTCGCAGTCCTTGATGGAAACACACAATTTCGCTTTTAGTTTCATTGCCTCACTTCTTTTTCCTCTCACTTCCTCAACTTATTCCTGTCTCGTTTTCCCTCTCTCTCCTACATTTGCTTCCTTTATCTTCAACTTCTTTTTCACGAACTTCTTCAACTCATTTTTCACATTTTCTCTCTAACTTCTTTCTGACACGTATGTTTGGATAACCTTTTCCACCAACTCCTCTATCCCAACGTTCACCCGTTAAGCCTTATCCTTCGTATAAGTCTCATCTTTTAGGAATTAACAACTCTGATCTCTTCTTCCCCTTCCGTCGGTGTAAGCTATGGAGCAATCACTGCCTATATGAGCAATAATGATTTATTATTTATAATCATAATGCATTATTATAATGCAATAATAATGAATCACACATACCGGCACAGTCTTGAAGATACTTGAAATTGATTCATACCGGCCTACTTTGTAAGGATTCTAGTCGAGTATTTTAGGACTTCGAATGGAGAATTTTCTTGCAACCCGCCCTCTATCACCCAATAGCTTAGGGAAGCGCTCGTATGCCCATATTTATTTAAATGATAATATGATGTATTAAACATCAATCAGGACATGTATTGAATATTTAAAAAATAAGAAACAACAAGTAAAACATATCTTTCAATATGAACAATAATAAGTTACATGTATGGCATATGCGCATCTGCAGATGTTGTATGAAGGAGGGTACTCTCCATTCTTGCCAACACTGCCAATTGCGTTATTATTATCATCCCTTAAATATTCATACCCCACACTGTCTCAGGAATAACTATTGAATTGATCTAAGTTATTGACCATTTTAATGTACTTATCTACACAGCTATTCTTCTGTGGAGATGCAACTAACAGATTCTCCATACAAATTAGAAGGGCTAGTTTCATCGCATCATCGTCTTGGTTTTTTTCCGCATAGCTAGATATAAGCTTTTTAAAAATTTTCATTCGTTACACTTCATTCTTTCAAGTAAGTCTCTTTAATTCCTTTTATTTTCTTTTCCCTTGTTGTTTAACCATCTCCAGACTAATTTGTTCTAACAAGTCTAAATCTAAGACGAGGACAAAGTCAAGCTCAGTCAATTTCATGATAGTGCCCTAATTAAACATCGAAAGTTTACACAATGCATTATTTGACCATTGGTCATCTACCCAACCATAAAAAAATTCAATAGATGTCTAAACCAACCCTTCCTAAATATTTATTTTCTAGTAGGATTATTGTCAAAATCATCTAACATGTATTCCTTTAAAAGCTAAATGTAACACTTTGGAGAGACTACTGCCTTCTCATATTCTAAGAAGGTGGTCCTTCTTGATTGTTTTCCACTTGCATTCCAATAAAAGTTGAGATTATCATCCACTAAGAATAGGGGTTGTCATCTATTGAGGGTTAAGGTTGATAATGTGACACTAAGGGTCGAGGTTGTCATCCATTAAGGGTTGAAGTTGACATCCACTTAGTTAAGGGTCGAGGTTATCATCCACTAAAGGTTGAGATTGTCATCCACTTGGTTAAGGGTCGAGGTTGTCATCCACTAAGGGTTGAGATTGTCATCCACTCAGGGTCGAGGTCGATATTGACAATGGACATTACGGGTCAAGGTTATCATCCAATAAGGGTCGATATTGTCGATCTTCCATTCAGGTTGAAGCTGTCACATTGATTATCAACCATTAGTGAATGCCAACTTTGACCGTATCAAATATTGACAACCTCGACTATTATTATAAGACAACCTAGACTGTTATTATATGTCAACTTCGACCGTACCAAATATTGACTACCTTGACCATGCTAAATATTGACATTCTCAATTATTATTATATACCAACCTTGATCGCGCCAAATATTAACAAACTTGATCGTCGTAAATATTGATAACCTCAACTGTTATTGCATGCCAATTTGATCTTGTCATGCTTTAACAACCTTGATATAAAGAAAATGTTAATAACCTCGAGTGTTATTATATGTTATCTTCGACCTTGCCAACTATTGACAACCTTAATCTGAAGAAAATGTTGACAACCTCGAGTGTTATTATATGTCAACTTCAACTATACCAACTATTGACAATCTCGACTATGCCAACTATTGACAACCCATAATAGCAAATAAAAAGATCAAATATTATCCGCATACCTTCGTTTCGGTTTTTTTTATTTGTGAAAGAAGACATTTTACAAAAAGTACAAGAAACCAGAGTTGGAAAGATAATGAAGGAGACAATCACGGTGAAATAACAGATCTTAAAGGGGTGAACGTGGGTCTCGGGAAAGAAACTTCAAAAGGGAGAGGTAGGGTATAGGTCGGGATTTGAAATGGGGCCCTGTGGTCATTTTTGGCGTTACAAACACCTTTCCGTACATTGTTTCTATGGTCAATCTTTAACTTTTGGTCAAATCCGCTCCGTTCATTCTCATTAGAATTTTGAAGAAGGTAAATGTCCAGACAATGGCCAAAATCTTCAAATATGATGGTCCACAAGACAACTAGACATTAAGTATTGTTCCAACAAACCGTTGATTTTTTTTCTTACTATGGGCCACTGATAGCTTGAAAAAATGTGAAGTTCACGCATTTTCATGAAAATCATAAGCCATGAATATTATCAACGGATTAGATCTACCTTTCGATGGGCCTCGTGATCAAACGGATAGGATCGACCTTTTTTATAGGCATCGTGAATTGTAATGGTCAAAGCTTCTCACTCACGTAAGTTTTTGTTATATCTACATGCGATTAATTAGGAATATATGGTACAAAGTTAGCTTTGTGGGGCCCACAGTAATATTTATATGTCATCTAACCTATTCATAATATCACCGATATGTGGACAAAGGGAAATCATATTTATCGAAAAGGTCCATGGCTCACTTTGTAGTTTTCAATGGTTGCATGCAACTCATAATATTTATTATGGTGTGGTCCACTTCATTTATAAGTAAGTTTTATTTTTTGAGTTATATATTACGATGAGCTCATATAATTGATAAAATGTGTAGATGATAAACTTAAATCATAATATGCTCACAATTAGATACATTACCATCCAGTGTAAGACTTAGAGCCACCCTATTCTCTTCATTCATCGTTACCTTTTTATAGTGTGTAAGGTTAATTTGATCCAAAAATGATTTCAAGACCTGTCTGATGATTAGTTCAGGAATATTGAAACATCCTTTCGGTGGTGGCAGTAATGCCAAAATCCCTTAGTTATAAGGTCCCGAGTCCCCTAACGCTTCAGAACTTGCATGGTACCCGTGCATCTTTTATGTACAAGTGGGGACCAGTCTCTGCGATCCAGACCGTATATTTGGTGGGACCCACCATGAATTGGAAATACCGTGTAATGTGCTGAGACTCCATGACCTGATAATTCCTCTTTTGTCATTACGGGTGTGACAAGGGATGCGAATTTGGAACGATTGTACAAAATGCTGTGGGGTCCACTGTGATGTCTACGTGAAATCCAATCCGCACATTGGTTGAGCAAGCTCATGTTAGCAGGAGAGCCCAAAAATGAGGGAGAACCAAATTTTAAGTGGGCCACACCACAGGAAACAATAGGAATAGGGAGGGCCATCATTGAAACACTGTGGGGCCCACCGTGATGTTTGTATCCCATCCAACTCGTTCATAAGGTGAGCCCCACCAGGTTGAAGTGAAACACAGATATCATCCTGATCTAAAACTTCGGTGAGCCACTGTAAGGTTCTGGTTGGTGGCCGTCCTCAACTCATCATCCCTGCTGTTTCCTGCGTTGTGGGTCATTTGATTTATGGAATTTACTGATTTTTTGTCTGACGTTCTAAATCGAGATGACTCAATCGATGGACGGTGTGGATTTCATAAAGAGTCCACTGTGGACCCCACCGATCTTCCGTTGCATGAGCTCCCTATTAAGGTTGCAGGAAGTTCACGTCCCGGTGGTTGCAGGGATTAATGAGAAAAAGTACGGCCGCGGCTTGGGATAATCCTAAAATACAGCATTCTCTCAACCATCCACGTAGCCAAGTAAATGGTTAGTTGATCAGGACCGTACACCTAGTGGATCCTATCATGAATGGCCTATGGTTAAAATCTCAGCTAAAAGTAATGTTCCTAGACGTTGGATTGGCTTTTCATCAGACAGTTGCAATTCAGGGAATGAAAAGGTGTTCGCGCAGGTACAGTTCACTAGACTAGATGGATGGTCCCGATTCTACGATAGAGACGACTATATACTATCATTTGTAAAGGTGACTGAAAGCGTAATGTGGTTTCTGAACAAATGGATGGTCCCGATCCTACGATAGAGACGGCTCTATATTATCATTTGGAAAGGAGACTGAAAGGGTCATCTGGTTTTTAAACCATGGGCCGTTGAGACAGCTCACTAGATGGATGGTCCCGATCCACGGTCTAGATGTCTCTATCGTATCATGATAGAGACGGCTCTATGCTACAATTTCCAGAAACGATATGGTAGAACGCGGTCTACTTAATATGATAGAGCTACACTTTCTCACCGTGCCATTGACAAGGTTTAAAACGGATCAAGACCGTACAACTAGTGGACCTCACTATGGAAGGGCTATGGTTAAAAGCTAATCCAAAATATTTATTCCTAAGCGTTAGATCTCTCTGTCATATAATTTTCCGGCCAACGGTACATGTGGCACAGGTTATGAATTGGACCGTCTCTATGATTCTTTTTGGATGGATGGAGGTGAGGTGATTCTTTGGGCCTGTGATAGCAAACAGGAATAGCTAACGTTGAATACAAGAAAAACAGAAAAGAGACGAGAAATCATCTGATCCATGTCACATTTGCACCATAGACCATCTAGATTATGGCCCACAATATTAACGGCCCCGATTCATGTATATTCCTGTCACATCTACGGTGGAGATGAGTCTCTACCATATTCCACTTCTATAGGCTCTCTCGTATCATTTCCAAAGGCAGATTGTCACGGTCAGCCTAACACCGCGTGGTTACATTAACACCAAGTCAACCACACGTGTCTCTCTCTGACACATACAAAACAGGATGCAGATTACGTACTCCTACCCCCACCCGTCTCCAGCTGGAACGGGCAGCAGCTTTGAGTGGCCGCCGTGATGTATGGATCTTATCCATACCGTCCATCCATTTTTTCCTATAATTTTAGAGTACAAAACCAAAAGTAGGATATCCAAGGCTCAAGTGGACCACACACAGGATGCAGCGTTGATAATAATTTTCACCGTTGAAACTTTTCTAAGGCCCACCGTAATTTTTATTTGCCGTCCAACCTATTCATAAAGTTACATAGACCTGGATGAAGATAAAACACAAATATCAGATCCATCCAAAACTTCTGTGGCCCCCAAGGAGTTTTCAACGGTAGGAGTTTAATCCCCCTTGTGTAGTCCACTTGATTCTTGGATCTACCTCATTTTTGGGTTTATAGCCTAAAATGATACCAAAAAATGGACGGACGGTGTGGATAAGATCCATACATCACGGTGGCCACTCAAAGCTGCTGCCCGTTCCCAGCTGGAGACGGGCGGGGGTAGGACGCAATCCGCGTCCTACAAAACACGGTACACTGGCAAACTCGATCATGAACACACGCAGTGCAGGACCCACGCACGAAGATAATTATGGTGCACGTACGTTTGTACACACGTACGAGTAGACCTGAGCAAATATACCGTTCGATCAAGTCTCCATTTGTTTAAAAGGGCTTTCGACCGTTCAATCATTCCTGGCCGTCCATTTGGCAGGTTTGAAACCTTAATTCGGCAGTCGGCACTTCTCGATTGGATTTCAAGTGATCGTGGTTGGATGGGCCAGAGCTTGTATATGAAAAGCCCAGGGACTAGATCAGGCCCACCATGGCTTTGTTTGAATGATTCAATAGCTGTGTTCTGCAAAATGGGTGGCCCATATATCAATGGTCCTGATTGCTTTGGAATTTTAGTTGGTGACCACTTTTCATACATCCCTATGGATGGCAAAAGCCAAGGGCTGGGACCTGGCCTTGGTCCAGACCCGACCCTGGTCCTAACGGACTAATAAGGACCTGGCCGTGTCGCTATCAACGAGCAGGGTTTGGGCCGGGCCGAGGTCTTTCCAAGTCTAGTTGGCAAAGTAAACCCAGGCCCGAGTTCATTCGGGTTTCATAATGGGTCAAAGCAAACAGGCCTAGTACGGGTCTGGCCCAAGCCCAAGCCAACCTGCCTCTCTTGTGCCGAATCTAGGCCGTTCGTTAAGAATGTCCAATCATATGTGATATTGACAAAAATGCCCTTGAATCCTTAAATGGTCCCATCTGATGGGCTCGTAGACATATATTGAGCGTGGTCTAATTAAGAAATGTGTTTAAAATTTTGGACCTTGGGTTTAGCATTTCAGCCCAAACCGTTACAAAAAGAATATGAGCCAGCCCGACCCATGAAGCCCTAGACACGAACGACTGTAAAGAAAAGGGCGAAAAAAAAAGAGGGGCATCCTTGTATTGGTGAACGATCCTGGTTGTCCAATAGGTGGGCCCAAAATGTAGATGCCTCACTTGAAAAATCATGCCAATTCACAAATTGGGTGGGCCACAACTTGAAAATGAAGTGGACAGCCAAAATTTTTTGACTAAGTCTTTGTAATCCATTTGTTTCTAACACCATGGCCCACATTTTTGGGTGGGTAAGCCAGATATATTGGGCCAATAAATCTACATAAATGAACCCTAAGATGGACAAACTGAAAGTGGCCCTAAAAAGATAGGTCTTTTTGGGAGTGGTAATTGGCTAGGTCTTAAAGAATGTCCTAATCCCTTAACCTTCATGGCCCTAAAAAGCTAAAAAAGAAAAAAAAAAAAAAAAAAAAAAAAAGAAAAGAAAAGAAAAAAAGAAGCCTTTGTGTTAGCCTTAATCAGGTCGGCTAAGGTTCCAACCCATAGCTCAGCGGTAGGCATAATAACTTTGGTCTCATGCAAATTTCTTCCTCTATTTGAAAGCAACAGGATGATTAGGTTTAATCCCGAAATTTCTAGTGGGGGGTGGGTTAGCTTGTTGTCTGTGGACCTTATGTTAATGCATGTGTTTTATCTACGCCATCCATTCATATGTGCCATTTACATGTGACATTCAAGTTGTATACATGTAGAGGTGACTGGCAACAGTTGTAAAATATGGTCTATTGATTACAGTTCCATGGTCCACCAATTAGGCTTCACTTAATATAGTGTATTTTCCAATGGAAGAATTGGATGGTGAAAATATCATGGTATCTACGGGCATATAACTATTGTGCAATAATAGTGTTAATTCCATCTAATGCAATTCCATACCATTTAATACGGTTATCCAAACATGCCCAAGGTCATGGGTTTAAGTGCCCATAAGGGAAGTGTGTGAAAAAAAAAAAAAAAAAGAGTTCTAAGGCTAGCCCTTAAAAAAAACAAGAAAAAAAAGAGCCATGATCAAAGGTTTTTAATAGGCTTAATTTATTTTTTTTGAAGTATCCTCGAGGCACAATAAATCATATACATGAACGCTTCGTATCATTGAAACATGATCCAGATCCAATGATCTTATTTAAATTGCATATATATGTAGATAGGGAACCGTTACTGCTTGTCTTTAAACCAGTATAATGTGGCCCACTTAATGATTAGATTGGGCCAATGAGCCAGACCGGCCGGCCCATTCATCATCAGCTCTGGCCCCATTTTTTACCTTAGATTTTAGGTATAAGTCTGGCCCTTGGCATAAAGGCATCCTTTTTCCAAACTGTTGTCAGGATGGCTATGATTGCGTGACAAAATTGATATTTTCAAGTCCTAGTTTTGTGGGTCCTTACTCTTGATCGGCTGGTAGACTCTCAGGAATTTCAACTTTGGGTTAAGGGTTCGAGTAGCCATAAGTGGTGAAATTCTACTAGCATGCGTGTTTTTTTTTTTCTTTAAAATAAAAAATAAAAAAGTAAAAAAAAAATAAAAAAAATCTTAGGATTGTGTGCTCACCCAGTAAAACCTGTAGCTCTTGGATGTGATACGGGTGGTCAAGTACTCAACCCAGTGGCACATCTTTTTCAGTGGCACATGATCCAATCAAATTTATATGGTGGGAATTATAGCTCTTTGTATATGGTCTTTTAGACATGAGCCATTCTTGGTGCAAGGATATGTCCGAATTTTAGCGGTTTGATCAGGTTTTTAAGTAAACCAGACCATTTATTCGATGGGTTGATAGGGAATAACTCAAAAACACTCATATTGAAATATTTCAGCCCTTTGATCATTCGAAGGTCTAGGTAATCCGCCTATATTCAAAGTTAAAGAATCAAATAATTAAAAGTTGAAATATTTGAATCTAAGAGTCATTTTGATCTATAACCATCTAATGTGAGGCCATTGTATCAATAGATTTGATCATTGAATGATGACCCAGATTCCCTAAGATGGCCCATCATACATTAAGAAGTGATGCATAACGTGCTACACTCGCATTCTCTGCACGGTTGGACCAAAAGAAGCCTAAATAAAAGCAGTTCTAATGGTAGTCCACTAGATTTAGGTCGAGTCCTACGTAGCATGACGTAACTAGGCTTGGGCACGTCTAGATCGAAGAAATTCATTCTAAATAGGGAGAAATTATTGTTTGAAGTTTGGACCATAAATTGTCCGCAACTTTTTATTCAGGTATCGTCACGAAATGCACAACATATTGATCTTTATATAATGATGGTTTCGGAGTCAACCGACTAGGACAACAAGTCGCCTACCTCTATTTTGTAGGAAAACACACACTTTTAGTTTAAAATTGTGATTTGAAAAAAATACTATTTTTAGTAAATTCAAATTTTGTTGTATTTCCTTATTTTTAGAGTTTTATGATTTAAATCATTTTATAAATTAATTATAATCTTGCAAGAGTTCTCTAATAAGGTTTATTTGGACCTTTTTTTTTTTTTTTTTTTTTTGCAAATTAGGCTTTAGAAGAGTTTAACTAATTTTTTTTTATAACTTTTGAATAAGGGTTTGGGTCTTCTTTATTGGTGGCCTAATCAAGAAATTATATACACATTAATTAATAAAATACTCGAACTTTCTCTCTTATTTTCTTGTGGATTTAAGGTTTTAATCACTTCAAGAAAATAATGATCTTCCTCTTTATTTTTAAATTATATTTTTTTTCGATCTTCCTTGCATCAGTTGGTATTAGAGCGAGACTTTTCCTCAGTTTGATGCCATCTAATAATGGTTTGAGCTATAATCTCATAGATGGTACTCCAAGGAACAATTCGATGACAATAGTGGTGTTTATAGCTTTTTGGCTTGAGAATTCGCAAACCATGTTAGGATTGCAGGTAACGATTGACTATTTCACAAAAGCGTTACAACAAACTCGTGTTTGTAATGATGAGCAACGCAGCCATCATGTTCATGGTGTGACACTGATGGTGAATAGTAAGCCATGACATGATAGTGGTGAATTGCATGCCACCTGTAAAAATCCATTTTTATTTCAACACTGGGAACCAAATCCCACTATTTCCTATGGTGTGGCCCACTTAAGCTTAGGATCGACCTCATTTTTGGGCTTATGTCCTTACATGGTTGGGCGAAACTGATAAATAGAGTGGGGCGAAACTAATGAACAGAGTGGATTTATTACTTCATCTTTGTGGACCCACTCTCTCTCTCTCTCTCTCTCTCTCTCTCTCTCTCTCTCTCTCTCTCTCTCTATATATATATATATATATATATATATATATGGGAAAAGGTACTATGCGCTCGAGCGTAAAGCAGTCGTCCGTGAGGTCGAGCTGATGTGGGCCCCACCGTGATGCCGTTCGAAAATCTACCCCCTCAGTCAGATGCACCATTCCAGAGGGGCCCACACGGCTGAAAATCAAGTCAATCCGTGACTTTTATGGGTCACGCCCTGTACAGAAGTTGAGAGGGGCCGTGCACCATTGAAACATTTAAAACCATTTGTGGGGACCTTTCGAGACGTGTTTTGATGATCAACACCGTCCATCATGTGTGTCCCACTTGGATGTAATTTTAGACCAAGTTTCAGGTGGTATCCACAACTCAGGTGGGGCCCACCAAGTGCTTTTACATGTTTTTACGTGTATACTTATGTTTTCCGATGGTATGGCCCACCTGAGTTACGTGGACGGTTGATTTTGGGACTTGTGGGTCCACCCTGGGCTCGTGCATCTAGTGGACGGTGTGGATCTTCGAACAACATCACGGTGGGGCCCACACAGCTCGACCTCACGGATGACCGCTTTACACTCGAGCGCATAGTACCTTTTCCCTATATATATATATATATATATATATATATATATATATATATATATATATAAAGTGACGTGCCTCAACATGTCACCACTTGAGGCAATTGCCCTGACTTTTCCTCTTCCTTCCATCTTTTTCACCTCACCAGCATCTGCATGACCCATCCCATCTACCATCAACCGACCATCATGTCGAGACGTATCTATCCGATCCGAATCGTTCATTGTTGATCGCATCGTTGCAGAACCCTAGCCTTTGGTACAAAAAAACATAGTGCACCCCACCAGAGATTTGCATCTTCCTCGTTTTTCGTCTCTTGACCCATTTTGATCTTACAAACCTGATGGACGTCTTGGATCACCCTCAAACATCATAGTGGACCCCACCTAGCCTCTGTTGCTAAAATAACTTTTGCAACCTCACTGTTACAATGCTTTTCACGGCCGAAAACCTACTATTTCTCTTCTTCACGATGACGATACATGTGCAACAGGTTCCACCAATCTTAGCTGTTTAAATCAATTTCAACGTCAATTTATGCTTACTTTCCCGTTTCTTATGTTTATCCTTATGGAATAAGGAGTGTAAGACCCGTATCCTAGACCGTACCGTTCCGTAGACTTACGAGGTCTTTCCGGTCGAATTCCGACAACTTCGACCCTTAACCGGTATTTACGCGCGACCCTGAGTCACATGTCGTCAACCCGAGTCGACTCAACCCAAGACTTGTACTCTTGCGACCGCGCCGTCGCCGCGTCTTACGCGCCGAGGCGATACCCAGGCCAGGAGATGTGAACCCACGTTCAGTTCAAGGAAAACGTCGTGTGTTGCAATCCCTAGAAAATCGATCACATCAATCACTTCACTTGTCAAAGTACACACATTAATCTATCCCATCCCTAAGTACAAAAGCAACCCTTAAAAGTCAACTCTATCCCTTACCCAAGTACACCCATCCATCACTCCTCTCCCATCACCCCTCTCCCTCTCATTCTCTCTCTCCATTTTCAAACAACACCCCATGAGAGCACCCAACGTCCATGGCTCCATGAGAGGAGCTAGTGTGACCCACCTTTCTATCTCTCATCTCCACCCTCCGAAACCAATCTCAACAGTTGAAATTCTTTCTTTGGAGCTCTAAGACCTATGGGAGGAAGGAGTTCAAGATCTAGAGGTGGGTGCTTCTTACACATAACTGACGCTACTGCTGCTAGCATCCAGAGGACACTGCAGCTAGCAACGTCCTGATGCATGTACACGGGTAGGGAGAGTGGCCCCACCTCAGGCCCCCGCCTTGATGCATGTGGAGCATCCACATCGTGCATTTGATGGGTCCCTTTTTGGGCATGGGATTACCCTAAAAATCTACCGTTAACGTCACTTAGGTGGTGCACACCATGAGTAGCAGGAGATTGAACGTTTACCTTTGAAACCCCTTTTTCGGTCAAGGGAGTTTTGGATCTATATGAAATTTGTTTTTCATCTTAATCCAAGTCTCCATGACCTTATTAATAGATTGGATGGAGAATAAACGTTATGGTGGGCCACACATGTGGTCCCACGGTTGTGCTGCATCCTCGCCGTCCAAATCTCTGGACGGTGGGAGGTTGGGTCCGCTATAGTACCTCACACTAGTAGTCGTAGCTGTTGTCAGCGAGTTCCGTGGGTCCCACAGTGAGGGTGTGTTCATCCAGGCCGATCATCCATGGGGCCTACATTGATGTATGTGAAGTAGCCATGCTGTCCATCAGTCTGGTGCGACCCACCTACTATGAAATGGCCACCCATTCCACACATGGACATGGGCCCTGATGTAAGTGTTCTATTACCACTGTCTAGCAATGGACAGTGGGACCCACACGGTAATATTTGTGTCTTAGCTGGGCCGTCCGTCTGATGGGACCCACATGATTTATATGTTTTATCTGCATCATCCACACACGTGCGGACTCCACACATGAGGCATGTGTCATACATCCAGGTCGTCCGTCCAGGTCTGGACGCTGGTGCTGGCGCCTCCCTTTTTCATATACACATACTCACATTTATGTAATAATATAATATAATATTATATTATATTATATGTGTATATGATTTATATGTATGTATATATATATATATATATATATACACACACACACACACATACATGTATGTGGTGGGCCCCATGTGGGACCCACCTGCTGGACGGAGTGGCAGAGGTACCTCACACCAGCTATATAGCTGTGTATTGATGTTAGTAGTTCTGTGGGTCCGTTTGATGTATGTATTGCATGTCGTCCATTTATTCCATCTACGCCATCCATATGAGTGGGCCCCACCAGCACATTCTGTGGGTTTGATCACGAGGTAAGTGTTTTATTCCAACCGCCCATCTGTGGCCCGGTAGCAGAGCGGCTGATGTGTCGACGTCAGTAAGGTGTTGTGGGCCTGACCGTGATGTATATGAGTTGATCCACACCGTCCATCTGTTGGGCCACCATGATGTATTTATTTTATCCACACCGTCCAGATTGTGTTGGACGGTGTTGGAAAATGTTTGGACAGTACTAATCATCATTAATGAGCTATGTGCCCCATAGAATGATAGTGTACAATGATACATATGTTCACCTACAACTACTGAAATGATTTTTGGTGAGGTCCAAGCCCACTTGAGGCCCGTTGGTGCGGCCATCCATGAAGCCCATCATGATGTATATTTAAGCCCATTCGCAGGGCCCACCTATTATGTATTTGAAGTCCATGGGTGGTGGCCCATTGTTACGGCCCACTTGATGCACAGGAGGCCCATTGGTGCAGTACATTGTTGCAGCCCACTTGATTTATATGAGGCCCATTGATGTGGCCCACTTGATGTTTATAAGGCCCATTGGTGCGGCCCATTGATGCGGCCCACTTGATGTATATGTGGCCCTGGGATGAGACCCATGCGATGTATTTATGGCCCATGTGTAGGGCTCACCTATTGTGTATTTGAAGTCCATGGGTCGAGTCCTAATGTGATGTATTCAGGGCCCATGGACAAGGCCCAATGTGATGTATTTATGGCCCATGTGCCAAGGCCCATTGTGACGTATATGTGGCCCTTATATAAGGCCCTAGAGTAAGGCCCATTGCGATGTATATTAGGCCTTTGTGTGAGGTCATGGGCCCACTATATGTTTGGCCATATGTGGGACACTGCTTGGGAGCGATGTTGGTTAGATGTCCACATTGATAGGCAATGATGGTTGGATGTCCACATTGTGACCTTTCCTTAGGCCGAATATCGATCGATCCCGATTGTCGTGGCCAGTTGTCGATTCCGATTGATTATCGTGGCTGATTTGGCAATTCTGATTATCGATCGAGGTCGATTATCGATCGATTCCGATTGTCGTGACCGATTACCGACTCCGATTGTCATGACCGATTTGTCAATTTTGATTATCCATCGATCCGATTGTCGTGATCGATTTGCCGACTCTGATTATCGATCGATCCTGATTGTCGTGGCCAGTTGCGGATTCCAATTGACGTGACCAATTTATCGACTCTGATTATCGATCAATCCTAATTGTCGTGGTTGATTGCTGATTCCTATTGACGTGACCGATTTGTCGATTCTGATTATCGATCGATCCCGACCGTCGTGGCCGATTGTCGATTCTAATTGACGTGACCGATTTGCCAATTTTGATTGTCGATCGATCCCGATTGTTGTGACCGATTTGCCGATTTTGATTATCCATCAATTTGATTATCGTGATCGATTTGCCAATTCTGAATATCGATCGATCCCGATTGTCGAGGCTAAGTATTGAGGCCGACTCCGATTGTCGAGGCCGAGTCCGAGTGTTGAGGCCGATTTCAATTGTCGAGGCCGATTGTCGAGACTATATGATGTATATGCGACTCGTAGCTGAGGCCTATTATGATGTATATTTGGCCCGTGTTTTAAGCCCAATGTGATGTATATGAGGCCTATGTGCTGAGGCCCATTGTGATGCATTTGAGGGTTAGGCGATGGAGCCCAGCATGATGTATATTAGGCCCATGTGAGAGGCCTATCGTGATGTGTAGTAAGCTCTTGAGAGAGGCCCATGGTGTTGTATAATGGTCCCTTGTGTGAGGTTATGGGTTCACTATATGTTAGGATCCATGAGGGCCATTCCTTAGGGGCAATGTTGGTTAAATGTCCACATTGTCGAGGTCGATTGTCAATGCCGGTTATGGATACCGATTATGAGTATGTGACAGCATACCATCATAATACATACCCATACGCATCATCTGCATGTTTGTTATGAGGCGTAGTTGATCATTGCATATGTCATTGAACGTGTTGTTATGAGACTCTCTGATAGGCGAAATTTATCTCACATGAGCGCACAGTATGCACAGGATTGATGCATGGCTGGATTGTATGACTCATGCATCTTACATTGTGTGCTGTGATTACTATACGCCCTGGTGATATCAGGGTCGTAGCCTCCACAAGCATATCGTGGATGGCCAGAGGAGACACCGGAAATGTTTGGTTCTAGCATACAGGCGCCATAGATGTCCCTGGATAAAAATCCCTAAACCTCCGTGGCCAGGAGATGCTCCAATGTCAAGACCAAGTGGATACATGAGCGCCCGAGTGTCGAATACCAGGAGGCTGCGTCTCTCACTGTGTCGTGGTCAGTTGGGAGGGGGTGTGGCCTTACCCGCCTGAGGGTAGGGGGCATTGCTAGGCTGAGTTTGACTAGCTCGTGAATGGGTCCGTTATCAACTTACCGGGTAGATATTAGCTGACTACTAGCCAGGCGGATAGTGAAGTCTCTTCCACTTGCATGGTCGCGCGTCCAGTGGGCGGCGATTGCATGTAGTGTACTAGACCCAGGTGATGATCCCAGAGATGAACCATATTGATATGTGGACTTATTGAGCAGGATTTGTATACTCATTCATTCATTCATTCACTATCCACTTGGGCTGGTGGTGCGCAACTATTTATTATGTAAACTTTCGCAATAGCCATGATTTCGGTTGGGGCACGCGACTAACCTGAGATCAGGAGTTTACCACCTTGAGTCTGATTATCCAAATTTAGGTATGGGACTGGTTTGGATAGAAGTCCCTTGTGATGGACCCTATAGCCTGCGATACTTCGTTCTATCATCCCGACTTCATACTCCAGCATGGTCATTCCATTCGCACCGCATATTGCATTACATTCGCGGCATATGACATTTTGGGTTACTTGTGTTTCCGCATTTATATGGTTTAGATACAACATCTGATATTTGACTCTATATTATTCCTCATTTGTATAGTTGATCTATATTGCGTATTCTAATATTGCTTGACTCATGGACTTGTCAGTATATTTGCTTACTTCGATAATGTATGATTCATGACCTTGTGCCTATTTTGACATTGTATGATTATGACATTACGTTGAATACTTGGCACTTACCTTGTGCACACACTTACACTACCCTCTAAGCTTTCTAAAAGCTTATACGCGATAAATGCGTGTAGGTGATGTTAGGTTGCAGCAGTGTTGAACTTAGAGCGTGCGACGATCTTCTGGAGCTTGATTTTTTATTTATGTATTTCCTTTCAGCATTGTATTCAAATGATTATATTAATGGATATGTGATGATAATGTTGCCTTTATGATTTGGGTATACTTGTGGTTATACTTATTATGAGTTAAATGTATATTGAAAAATCCTCCTTGTACGATCCTAGGATCAGAATCTGGTGTATGAGCGCCAAGAGCTGAGAATGGGGTACTACGGAGGTTGTCGGCACCGGATTCGGCGATTGGGATTCCAGTGAATTCGATTTCCGGATTTAAGGCGTGACAAGGATTCCTCATCAAACTTAATATCATGGCTAATCATGATCTTTCATGTGACCTAGTTATACAACCTGTATCCCTTCACACCATCACTATATCTAATAAAGGTATACTTCTTCACTATTTGGTCTAACTTATCTCTCTCAACTGATAGAACATGAGAGTAAGCATTGCAACTAAATATCGGCAACCTTGAGTAATCGACATCATGACCAACACCCTAATCCATAGCTTAAGTGGTGGACTGAGTGAAAGATACCTCGTTTCAACACTTGAGGTCTTGGTATCGATCCCTAGTGGGGGTGGCTAATAGTGAAGTGTCAACTGACAATGGGGTGTACTAACAAGCTTTTTAAAAAAAAAAAAAAAAAACATCATGACCACTCTACACTTCCTTTGAAATTTTACAACCAATTGACGTAGACGGTGACCGATTCAGTATGCAACAAGCCGTATTAACGACCTCAATCCATAGCTTCTTGCCTAATGCAACATTGATAAACATGCTTCAAGCTCTCCCTAAGAGAGTCCAATTCATCTGTGCTGCCACACCATTCTTTGGTATGTTCCTAACTGTGTTATGCCATATGATTCCCTCATATTTACAAAACTTGTTAAATTCATTTAAAGTGAATTATCCACCATTGTCTGTTCTTAACACTTTCATTTTCGCTCTGACTGTTTTTCTACCATCGCTTTCTACACTTTAAAGGTAGCGAAAACATCTGATTTATACTTCATGAAGTATATTCATACCTTTTTAGAGTAGTCATCTATGAATGATACAAATAACGATGACCCACATCTAGAAACTACCGGCGATGACTCTTATACATCAAAATATATATAATTAAGCACCCATTTACTAACACATTTTCTAACTTTAAAGATAACCGTAATTGTTTACCATATATACAATACTTACATATATTTAAATTAACACTTTTAAAAGAAGGGAGAAAACATCGATTAGAAAGTACCTTTTACCACGCTCGCTCATGTAACCTAGACGTGTATGCCACAAACATGCCAAACATGGTGACATCGACTCTGCTATAGATGTTACGGCTCCACCCAATACGGTATTCCTGATTAACTTATATAGGTTACCACTCTACTGCACTTTCATAACTATGAGTGTCCCTTTTGAAACTTTTAGGACATGATCAACTCTAGTAAATTTGCACTAAAGTGCATCGAGAGCTCCTAAAGATATCAAATTCTTCCTCAACTTAAGAACGTGTCTAACATCCAAAGCTATTGTAAAATTCTGGAAGAGAGTTCAACAAAATTAAGGCTTGATTTTCCTCACCAATCTTCACTTCTACACTCGTCAATTTGTAAAGTATCTGATTAAATATGCTGATGTGATTATTAAGATCCGACCCTGTTACCATCTTCAGATTATAGAATTGCTTTTTCAGATACAGATGATTCAACAACGATTTTGTCATTTACAAGATATCTAACTTCTTCCAAATTTCTAAGGTGGTCTTTTGATAAAAAACATTGTAAAGGATGTCACCCGCCAAACATAGTTAGATCGAGGTTTTCGCCCTCTCATTCAATTCTTCACACTCATCATCGCTCATAAACGCTGGACGTTTTTTTATACGAAGGAGTGCATGTTGCAACCCTTGCTGAACTAAAAGGCCTCTCATCTTCACATTTCATAATTCGAAGTTATTTTTCTAGATGAATTTCTTCATTTCTGTAAACAAACTAAAAACAATAAAGACTTTGGGAAGAATGATTCTTCTTTGCTTTTTTGTATTTGAGACAACCCTAAAGGGTTGAATTTATAGAGTTCTACAACGACTATACAAGGTAAAATAATAAATACAAAATCTCCTATTTATATATTGTTTATCTAAAGAATCAGCTATACAAGGTAATGCATGTGGCCTGTCTAACATCCTCCCTCAAACTAATGTGGGTCATCGATAAGTAATAGTTTACTAACTAAAAATGAGTGGCATGTAGAAGTGAGGGACTTCGTGAGAATGTCAGCAATCTGATCATGGGAAGTGACATGTGATAGCGAAATGAGCTGAGATTGAAACTTCTCGCGGATGATGTGACAGTTAACTTCAATATGCTTTGTCCGTTCATGAAAAACTGAATTAGAGGCAATCTGAATGGCACTCAGATTATCTACATGGAGTGGAGTAGGATCTTCTAGATGAACGCCCAAGTCAGAAAGAAGTCCATGTAACTAGATAATCTCACTACAAGCTGCTGACATTGTTCTATACTCGGCCTCCGTGCTTGATTTGAAAACAGTGGCCTGCTTCTTATACTTCCAAGAGATGAGAGAAGTGCTAAGAAAAATACGGTAGCCAGTGGTAGATTTGTAGGTGAAAGTACAACCCGCCCAGTCAGCATCTAAATAAGCAAGAAGATCTAGAGAGGCCGTGGAGGAGAAGAATAGAGATTGATCCAGAGTTCCACGTATGTACCGTAAGATGCGTAATACTGTAGTCATATGAAGAGTTCGAGGAGCAGAAACAAATTGGCTGACAACTTGGACCGCGTAGGCAATATCAGGATAGGTCATTATTAAATAAACCAGACTCCCAACCAAACGACGATATAATGTGGGATCTATAAGGAGTTCACCATCATCATGACCATATTGAACGTTAAGTTCCAAGGGAGTCTGAACTGTCTTCTGATCCATTAAGGAGGCCAAGGCGAGAAGATCCTTGGTATATTTATGCTGGTTGACCAGGATTCCACGTATAGAACGCGAAAATTCAAGTCCAAGAAAGTATGTTAGATGACTCGGGTCCTTCATCTTGAAGGATGATTTCAGAACGTCCTTTAATGCTGAGATGCCAGCATCATCGCTACCAATCAGAAGTAGGTCATTAACATAAATGAGAACAATGACGATTCCATGCGCAGAGGTGCGTAAGAATAAGGATGGATCATGACCACTTTGAGTAAAGCCAGCTCCTATAACAACATCATGAAAATGTTGGAACCATGCCCGAAGGGCCTGTTTGAGACCGTATAGAGCTTTCCTCAGGGGACAGACTTTATCGGCAAGGATTAAAGAAGCAGGAGGAGGTTTTAAATATACTATTTCTTGGAGGTCTCCATGAAGAAAATCATTTTTCACGTCCATCTGAGTGAGAGGCCAATAGCGAACTGATGAAACTGCCAGAAGAGTGCGAACAATTTTCATCTTGGCCACAGGGGCGAATGTCTCATCATAATCAATTCCGTGTTCCTGTTTATATTCCTGAGCGACAAGCTGAGCTTTGTATCAATCTAATGATTCGTCAGACTTGAGCTTCACAGAATAAATCCATTTACTACTAATTAATTGCTGGTCAGGAGGTCAAGTAACAATGTCCCACGTATGATTATCATCCAATGCTGCAAGTTCTTCTGCTATAGCCTTCTTCCAACAATCATGACTGGCTGCCTGGTGGTATGAAGTAGGAATAAATACAGTATTCAGGGTAGTGTTTATGGCAGACATAAAGTATATTAAGCGATCAGGCTGTCGATGTTCACGAGTGGAACGACGTACCAAGATAGGATCTGGATCGGTTACATGTATAATAAGGAGAGTAGTACGTGATGGATCTGTACGTGGTCGTCATGAATAAACCTGCAATGGATAAGAAGGTGGACTCGATGCAACCAGAATGTCAGGAAAAATAGTAAGACCAGGAGAGTCTGGTGTGGGCGAAGGAGGACCAGATAAATGGAAGGTAATATGCTCAAGAAAAACAACATGTCATGATACTTGTACACGATAAGAGACCGGATCATAGCAACAAAAATCCTTCTGAGTTTCTCCAAATCCCAAGTATATACATTTGACTGATTTTGGGAAAAGTTTGTTACGTTCTCGTGATGCCAGATGAACATAACATACACAACCAAAAACACGAAATGTGGAAATGTAGGAAGAGAACCGGTGAGAACAAAGTAGAGAGATTTACTAATTCAGGACTATGGTTGGCCACTGATTAATCAAGTAGACTGAATGCATCATAGCTTCCACCCAAAATGAACGAGGAACACTCATAGCGGTCATTAAGGTATTGGCAGTTTCAACAATATGGCGATTTTTTCGTTCAGTCACCCCATTCTGTTGTGGAGTATCAAAACAGGTAGTCTGATGAGTAATCCCATGGCCCTGAGATATGTACGAAAAGTTGTAGAGAGATACTCTCTCCCTGATTTGAAGTAGAGAGTTTGAATTTTTACTTGAAATTGTGTGTCCACCATAAAATGAAATATTTTAAAATTTTCAAACACCTGTGACTTAGAGTGCAGAAAGTAAATCCAGGTGTAACGGATAAAATCATCAATGAATATAACATAATATCATAGTCCAGAGAGAGATATAATTGGGGAAGGGCCCTAGACATCCGTATGCACCGGTTCAAACATAGACGATGTTTTTAAAGTACTTAGGGGAAATGGAATACACTTACTTTTTGAAAGGTAACAAGAAGAACAAAAATAATCCAAATCACGTTTATTAAGAGAAATATTCCCTAACATGCGAGAAGAAATGAGCTGAATCAAATGATCAGAATGTGGATGACCCAGGCGAAAGTGCCAGAGTTTCTACATTTTATTTGCCGAACAAATATCCGAGGAAGAGGGAGAGAAGAAACAACGAGCTGGAGTAATGGATGTGTGAAAGTCCAGTATGTACAAACATTCATGCCGCCTACCCTTTTCAAGTACCTTCCCTGTTGCCAGATCCTGCACAAAATAACAATTTGAAAAAAATATGACTAAGCAATTATTGGATGTAAGTTGACCAACAGAAATTAAATTTGAGGAGAGTTTAGGGACATGAAACACATCATGAACGGTAAACTGATGATGGTCAGAAGGAGAGAAAGTTAATGAACCAACGGACTAAATTGATAGTTTAGTGTCATCTGCAGTAGAAATAGCCTGATTGCCAGTGTAGGGACGAATATTGCGAAGATGAAAAACATCACCAGTCATATGATTTAAAGCACCAGAATCAAAGAACCATGGAGAAGATGCGGTTATACCTGACATACCGGCCCCAGAAAGGGCCTGTACGATCTGCTGGAGCATCGCAGGGGTTAAAGGTGAGAAAAGACCTTCAACAGAACCAGTGGATGAAGTATCACTAATAGAAGGCTCGGAAGAAGTAGTCAAAGAAAAAGCAGAAAGAGCATGACCACGGCCACGACCTCGACTACCATGTCCACGGTCAAATGAGGATGCGTAGGCAAGTGAACGACAGTCCTGAAGACCTTGACCAGACCTTCGATAATACGCGCACCAATATTACACTGAGCGACGACATATCCCACTTTGTTACAGCCGCGACAAGTTAAAGGAATGGAAGCACGGTTTGGTACAGAGGTGGATACAGTAAGTGTCAAGTTAGATGGTCCCTGCGATGTCCCCTGAGAGAGGACCTGCAGTCGTTGTTCCTCAGCTAATAAATCATTAATAACCGAATTCATTGAAGGAGTTGGGCTACAGTTCAGGAGAGTAGCCCTGCAATGCTCAAATTCTGGATGTAGTTTCATAAGAAACTGTCTAACTTGCGCACTCTCGCACATAGTGTGGAATATTTTAAAGTCATTTGAAAAATCAGGATCCATCATAGCTATCTCTGTCCAAATTGTAACCATTGAAGAGTAGAAGGATTGAGTACTTTTATCACCCTGAGAAAGGTGAACCAGATCTTGTTCCAGACGGTATATGTAACGCCCCAGATTTTTGCCAACTTAGAGTTAGACGTACTTAGGCAATGGGTCGATCCGAACACCTTAATTGCTTCTCAAAAACTTAATCCCAAAGTCTCAAATTCTCTTTCAACCCATTTCCTTCAAAATCTCTCATTTCACCTTTCACTACCTTGTTCTTTAAATGTTTCTAAGTACTATCATATTAGGCATGAATCTTAAAGTTTAGGTGATGAAGAATAATACTTTAGAAATCCGTACAAAAACCAGAGTACCACCTTGAGCAGAAATCTCTCAGGACCAAATCCTTTAGAAATTAGACGAGGATTAACTAGTGTTAAACTAGATTACATACGAAATCCACACTAATCACTTTAAATACGATATGCAAGACCCAAAACTTATAGAATCGTTGATGCTACATTACCCAAAAATCTAGGATCAATCTCATTACCCGGCTGCTCTCGGGAGCATCACGAAACTCCGTATCAGATCTGGACCGCACATCGAAAGTCTGAATAATATGAGGTTATAGAATTAGGACCGCCTTGCTGGGCTTGACTACCATCTCGGAAGTCAAAACCAGATAGTGTCCCAGGGCTATTCGCTTGAGCTCGGAGCGAGAAGTGTGAGAAAATATGGTTTTCTTTAGAAATTAAATCTAATTTAAGTAATCTGAGACTTGTTGTTTGCGGGCCAAATATAAGCAATCAGACCGTCGAAATCTTACCCAAATACACCCTCGGATCAGGGAATATTCTCCATACATGTCCGTGTACTTGTAACCCTGATCGAGTTTCTATGACCGTTGAACTGAAACTGGTCCGCCATGTGTGATATGGAAATTTGATTGGAACGAAGACTTAACTCGACCTAGATCCATAGTTAGTGAGCTTAAGTCCGACCTTTGGCTCAAGGGGGGCTCCAGAAGTGCTCCGTTGAGACGGAACAGTCCGTATTTGGGCATAACTTAAGTATACCATGGACCTTAAACCCTCTCTCATTCAGCCCATACAAATTTGAGAGAAACCCTAGGAGAGAGAAAGTGTGAGAGTTGTGGGAGAAAGATCCTGTTACTCTACCCTGCTATCATTCGTGCTTAACCATCCCGATCTAATCGTTATTCCAGAGATTCTGACTTCATTTCTAGGTAAGAAAACCCTAACCCTAACCTGTTTTAGGGTTTCTATTGGTACAAGTAGCGAAGTAGCTGACTTACCTTGTGTTATAGGTCGTCGTATCGACGTTGACGAAAGTGTAGAGTTTCTATTAAGTTTGTTACGCTTCTACGACGTAAGGTACGGACTTTAGACGTATATGTTAAGGTTTTCAAAGCTTTCAATGTCAGATAATGATAGATTCATGATCTGGGTGTTATTGTACATGTAAAATGCGATGTTTGTTTTGCGATTCAGTTACGTATGCAAATTATGACGTATATTGTATTCTGTATATTCGTAGAAAATACCGTATACGTACAAATTTTGAAAGTGTGTTTGCCATGATAAATTACTGTATGTACATGCTATATCTAAGTGTAATACTTACTCGGCGAAAGAATTCGCCCTAATACATGTTTTGGTTAATATATATTATGTATGTTAATAAGTGTATTCTAAGTGTTTGTGAAAATGCTTGTATGAGTAAGTACTTAGATGATTGTGCTTAGGCTAGGTGTTGAGATAGGACTCTCAACTACTTTAGAGATGTGTATGATTTCCTCCATGCAAGTTGTTTAATTTAATCGCTTAATCATGAAATGTAAGTGTTTGTATTTCCTGCTTACATTGTGCTTTATAACATGCTTGTTAACATGTTGAATTACGTTGTTAATTCTGCCTTGACTAGTCCACATGTTTTCTGGTTAAGGATCGAATGTGATTGGGGCTATGTTATAGTCCAGGTGATCGGTAACAGACTTGAGTTCGCGGTTGAGATTCATTCACCATGTAGGACATGTTTGACGAACCCGAGTCGTGTGTTGGTCATCGGCAGTGGTTAGGCCACACGAAGTGCTTATGCACTTCATGTCGATCGATACAATGTGTGCTCGTGCTAGTCAAACTTGTCAAGTAACCCGATTTGCCGATGTATGTTCACCATATATGGACGCCTTTGTTTGAACCTAAGGTACCAAACTCACCAGTGAAATCCTGTTTAACCTTAGTACCTCGATCCGCTAAGACTCATGAGCCGGACATGGCGGTATGGGACACCGTGGTCGAGCTGTCGGCCTACTCTGGGGCGACGAGCCTCCCCGTAGTGACCAGTGAGTAACACAGACTCGTGAGCCGAATTCGGTGGTATGAGACACTGTATTCGAGCTATCGGCCTACACTGATAAGGTGATGGGGGAGTGGTGTAACGATTGCGTGTAACAGCCCTGGCAGCCCTTTGTAGTAACATCGGTGAGGCGATGAGTCTCCCCGTAGTAAACAGAGTATAAACTAGGCCTGTATTGATAAGGTAATGGGGGAGCGGTACAACGAGTGCGTGCAACAGCCCTGACAGCCCTTTACAACGACCTAAACTGCATCATCGTATGAGATTATCTAGGACTGACGACCCTAGAATGGATCATTGTTTGGGAATGATATAAGGGAGGTACCTTAATTTCTCAATACTGCTGTATGAAAAGGACTAATAACAACTCGATAATCACGCTCATAACATAGTACTGCATGTGCCTGGCGTTGTGGAGCACTGAGGGATGAACGCATGCTGCGAACGTAAGATGGTGTCGCACGAGGGAGGTTTGGCAAGGGCATGCATCATGACTGCATTCCATACTTACATTAATAACAGTATTTAGGAGTGTTTGATTGTACTGCTTTATCATTACTGCTTTACTGAATTGATAACATGTTAACCTATACTTTATTGTTCCACTGAGTTAGCTACTCACTCCCACGTTACGGGACATCGTTGTACATACCAACCAGACTCTGTCTTAGATGCAAGTGTTGACGAGACGCAAGAAGTTGTGCCTGATTACTACGATTATCAGGATGAGTTCTCCTACATGCAGTTCTCCGGAGGCTTTGCTTAGGCCATTCAGATGACGGGACTACAGGGTTTACCATTATAGTTGTACCTTTTTTTGGCATTTTGGTTTTGAAACTAATACATGTATATGGTGACTCAGTAAGGGTTCATACTCTGGAGACCGATTGTGATCGTTTCTGGCTTTATATACATTTCTATACATCTTTTAGTCTTCCACTTGTGTTTTATAACTTGATCTGGAGTATAAATTATTGTTTTGGTATAATCCTACTCATGATTATTGCACTAACACAGACAACATTCAATCATAAGCATTTATGTTGCATAAGTGATGTTTTGGAACTCGGGTGTTGAGTTGCTACTCGACCCCCGATTTTCAGGGCGTTACAAGTGTGATTATTGCATTAACACAGACAACATTCAATCATAAGCATTTATGTTACATAAGTGATGTTTTGAAACTCGAGTGTTGAGTTGCTACTCGACCCCCGATTTTCAGGGCATTACAGTATAACTTAGTCACATTACTTTGTTGATATATTATCTGGAGATACTCCCACATAGCCTTAGTAGTGCGATGTGACGTGAGGCCAACAGCGATTGAACGATCGACGGAATCAAGAATCCAGGTAATAATCTGTCCATTTTTCATTTCCCAATCAGCCATTCTCTCGGCATCGGTGGAAGTGCGGACAGTAACAGATCCATCAATCAGTCCCCACAAACCACGACCCTTGAGAAAACTTTAAAAATAGATAGCCCATAGATTGTAGTTGGTGCCATCGAAACTACATCATGGTGCCTCTGTACGGGAGTCTTTATCCATAGATAGGACGAGATAAAAAACAAAACGATACTGAAGAAGAAAGTACCTTGCAGCTGAAGATCAGAACAACAATCAGCAAAAGACAAAAGGGATCAGATGTAGCAAACGAGCAACAGATCAACAGAGCAGGACGTGCGCAGGTGCCGACGCAGGTGTAGTAGGTGCCAGATATAGGTGTAGCAAGTGCGCAGGGATCGGACGCAGGTGTAGCAGGTTAGCAGGGATCGGACGTAGGTGTAGCAGATTGCGCAGGGATCGGACGGCTTGGGGAAGATTGGACAGTGTGGGGAGGGCTGGATCAAATAGAGGAGCCGAACGTGGGTAGGGAGGAGCCGGATCTGACAGGGGAGGGCCGAACGAGCGTGGGGAGGGCTAGATCTGACAGGGAAGGGCCGGACGTGCGCAGGGAGGAGTCGGATCTGACAGGGGAGGGCTGGAGGTGCGCAGGGACAAGCATGGGTTTGGGCGGTGATGAAGAGATGCCGGATTATGATCAGTATTGCTTTGATACCATGTAAACAAACCAAAAATAATGAAGACTTTGGGAAGAATGATTCTCCTTTGCTTTTCTGTATTTGAGACAACCCTGAAGGGTTGAATTTATAGAGTTTTACAAAGACTATATAAGGTAAAATGATAAATACAAAATCTCCTATTTATACATTGTCTATCTATAGAATCAGCTATACAAGGCAAGGCATGTGACCTGTCTAATAGTTTCATACTTCACTTCTAATCATCATGTCTCAAATCTAAACTAGAATCCCAACATTATCTTTGATAATACTTGTTGGTAAACCACAGAAGCAAATCCCGAATTTAGATCATACGGCAATAAGCAAATGAAAACAAAACATGCATAAGTACACATAATTTTTACATGGAAAACCTCTCGTAGGAAAAAACCACAGCACAAAGCGACAACGATCATTATGAAAGTGAAAAGTACAAGAGATGGATGTCCTTACAATCAGAAAACCCTCGTTTTCTCCTCTCCAAACCTTATAAATGTTTAAGCCTTAATTGGAATACTGTAATCCGACAATTACACCCATATATATAGTATAACACTCGAAATAGGAATGCAATAGCATAATTACACAAAATTGCGCACGCCATCGATCTAACCATCAATCAATCGACATCGATTGAACAGTCCTCGATCGATCAAGCATCACATGTTTGATTGCTCGAATATGCTCAAGAGTGTCCAAAGAGTTTATAAATATTTTTCGAATTTTGCTGATCGATCAAAACTGTCCAAAATTATCTAGAGACCAATTTGTATAATTCGGGGCTCACTTGATAAATCGACCATGTTGTTCGATCGATTGAGACCCTCTTCCATGTGTAGATTGAATGAAGACTTCAAACAACACTCGGTACACTAGTTGAATGTGACCACCCTAACATGGCCTAATAAAAAAGAGCCCATCCATGTGTCAAGGTAGGGCCTACAACAAAAGGCAAAGAATCCTTTAGATGATAGGAAAATTTTGCACTTTCATTACAGGCTCGCTGCCAACAAATGATGCTTTCTTATTCGACATGTCATGAGCTTATGGGTGATTCTTGCTTTCTTATTCGTCCATGTCATGAGCTTATGGACAATTCATGCTTTCTTATTTGGCCATGTCATGAGCTTATGAGTGATTCCTGCTTTTTTAATTTGGCCATGTCATGAGCTTATGGGTGATTCATGCTTTCTTATTCGGCCATGTCATGAGCGTATGGCAATTCTTATAATCCTTCTTTGTAAACATCTTGCAAGCCTGAGGCATGTTAAGGATGGGACGTAAAATTGCATATAATTAGAGTTACATAGTTTAAAATGTCATTCACACAAAGAAGTTTTGCTTTTTATTATGGGACCTATTGGAATTTAATCAGACATGAGAATACACATGTTAATGAACAACCCATATTCGGTCACATGTGCATGATTAGGATAGTGGTGGGTGTAACATTGTCATACTCAACTCGAGTTTGATTGAAAGCTTGAGACCCCGACCGTCAAATCAACCGTAGGGTTAGACCTGTAAAAGTTGATCTGACTATCCAACTACCGATATGCAGCTATCAAGCGATCTAAAGGAGGAGGATTAGTTCTTCTGAATAGGATATTTTGCCTTGAACTAAAGAATTGCTTTCAATGATGATTATGGGCATTAGATTTCTCAATAATGCAATAATGAATAGAAAGAATTAAAAATTAAAGGTTGATTTGCCAATATTTGTTGATATATAATAAAGATTAGTACAATCAGCAAAAACATGAAATAAGTAGAGAATAAATAAAAGATAAATACTTATGATCGATCATTTGTATAGACAAATAATCAAGACAGAGGGTCAGCAGGATGTGATTAATATGATCTTCTAAGTACTTGGTTGATCAAGATTCGACGACGCTAGGTCGTGGATATTTAACTACTTCTAGCTGTGCTGTAGTGATGACACTGAATAGCAATGATCTAAGCTATGTTAAACTCCAAACATTTTACAGCGGGGCTCGACAAGTGGCAGAACTAAGACTAAAACTAAGATAAGACAATGTTCTACTATGAAAGGTTGTGTGTGATGGCTCAATTGGTGCCCTATGTTATTTGTCATGTGCTCCTTAAGTAGATTGGGGTCCGACAACTATATTAGTTTTACTTACTAGTGTAGTATCCTTTGAATTTATGTGATTAGATCATATCCTAGGCAGACTTCGATTCCTCATCGCATTTGTTGATTCCTTTAGGGCATGTTTGGCCGGGCGCTGGATGTGGACTATCCCGAGATTAGGAGGGTTATCCTGCGCCATTTCATTCCATCCCCCGTTTGGGATGGCGGGATGTACCTTGCCTCGTAAACACTGCCCTTTGGCTAACATGGATTCTCCCAATCCCAGGATCTGATTTTTCACCTCTATGTGGGGCTCACCAAGATATCAATGAGATATCCACTCTGTCCATCATTTTCACTGGCCTACATTTAGCCATAAATCTGTTTTAAGGCAAATATAAACTAGTGAGTGGGGCACACCATAAGAAGCAGTAGATGCAAATCCATCCATTTGGGACGGTCAAACAGGCTGTTGTATATCCCATAGGCTATCTCAAACCCATGGGATCAAGGGACAAACACTAACACCACCATCATTACCTTAAAATCCATTCCATCCCACCTAATCCCATAGAGTTGGTCCGGCCAAACACGCCCTTATGTTTTGGAAGAAATCAGCTTCTTGAATATTTTGTAGTAGCTGTGAAAGCATTAATCATCGCGAAAAATATTCTTATTTAGATACGGTTGTGTGAGATGGCCTTACTAAGCGTATATGGACTGTGATGGATTTCCTGTCTCCGAGGGTCTTTTATAGCTGGTTGAGTATGCTGCTTACCCGCACGTGTCGCTAGTGTGAGGGACGCATGTCTTTTGTCGCACTGGCTCGCTTGTGGGTGTGTGTATAGTTCTGAGCCGTTCTGCTCTTGGTACGTGAAGTGTTAATAAGATTACGTTCGTCATTCTTACGTAATGCCAGCACATGGTACTATCTCATTGATTCAAGTGAATGCACCAGGACAAAAGACTCAATATCCAATGAACTCGCAATACACTGACATTCGACCACCTTAGAGTTACCAGATCACTTCATTACCTTATATCCAATAGACCGGTCGATTACATGCAATTCATGTACAAATGGAAGGAATCCATATTGCCGCTGGTCCGAACTTGATCTTTGTGTTACATCTAATCCGCCAATCTCCGAGACATGAATCCTAATAGGATATGGAAAAAGGTTTTCCCTTCATCCAAGTGGTAATATAAACAACACAACAGGTCCAAGGAAAATTTCAACAATAGCCTTTTCATCCCCACCTTTTCTAATGGCGTGGCCCACTCGATTTTTAGATCTCTCACGTTTTTGGACTCACATCATAAAATGAAGCTGAGAAACAAATAAACGAATTTGATATAACACAAACATCAGGTGAACCCCACGGATCCCAGAGGTTACGGCTGCCTCGGAGCTGAAGAATTGCGCGCTCTTCCAACAGCAGGTTCTGTTGACCGCTGTTCCGGTCCTAATTTCTGGGCTCGGATGTCTAGCGTAATAGGGACGCGCATTGCGTCCTACCGCCGCTCGTCTCTAGCTCCAAACGGGCACTTCTGTGGGCGGGCCCACCGTGATGTATTTCTACATCCAAGCCATCCATCTCTTTTCTTAGTTCATTTCAAGGCATAAGCATAAAAATGAGGCAGATCCAGCGCTCAAATGGACCATACCACATATAACTCTTGCAATTAATGCAACCAAGATTATTATTTGGTGTGGTTCACTTGACTTGGATCTGTCTTACTTTTGTTTTTGTGCCTTGAAATGATATAAGAAAAGGGACAGACGGCTTGGATGTACAAGTACATAACTGTGGGCCTTCCCACCGACCCGCCCAGTCGGAGCCAGAGACGGGATGGGGTAGGACGCAATCCGCGTCCCGCAATAGGGGGCCTCCTGTATGACCCAGAACTTGCACGTGTGTCACATAGGCATGTGTGGAGATCACATGCACCGTTTTAAATTTATTTTTATTTTTTTAAGGCGCATAGATAAAGGGACTTTTTTTTTTTTTTTTTTTTTTTTTTTTTTTTACGCACGCACACTCACACACCCCCACACACGCACACACTCACTCCCTACACCTAGGGAATTTCACCCCCCTATGGATACTCGAACCCCGGAACGGGAGTTGAAACTCCCGGGAGTCTACCATCCGTCCAAGAGTAAGGATCCCATAGATAAAGGGACCTTACAACGCAACACATTGTCATGATGACACTTCGATAATTGCAAAATCAACCTTCGATTATGCCCCTTGTTTAAGCATATAATAAGCGAGAGATTCTTACCATTAAAATCGATAAAAATTGAAAGGCGTTAGTACACGTGTCAACCGTTAGCGGGAATCTCGACTTTCATTTAAATTCATTCCGGGAAACTCACTAATGAACATGGACGTGGACCCAATTACCTCTTTATGGGAAAAACTTTGAGCGGCCCACCACCGGATCCATCACAAATCCAGTCTGTCTATTAGTTTTGCAAGCTCATATCATCTCTTAGCCCCAAAATAATGCAGATTCCGGACACAACAAAGGGGACGCAGATTAGCTACTGACAGGTTGAGTAGCAGCGACACTGACTACTGAAGTGACGTCACTCAATTCTGTGGGCCAAACTATGATGTATGTTTTTTATCCATACCATCCATCCATTTGAAAAGATCATTTTAAGACATGAACCAAAGAATGAGTCAGATCCAAAGCGCCAATGGACCCTATCATAGAAAACAGTGGGCAGAGTAATGCCTACCATTAAAAACTTCTGAAGGTCACGGAAGTTTTTGATCAAGCTGATATTTATTTTTTCCCTTCTTTCATTTTAAGTTATAAACAGGTTATATCTCAAATAAACAACATGTTGGACCTTTGGAAGGTTTTAATGGTGAGCATCACTCTCCCCACAGTTTTCTTTGCTGGGATCCACTTCTCTCCCCACTATTTTCTTCAGTGGGCTACACAACTTTTTTTTGGATCTACCTAATTTTTTAGCTCATGTGGTAAAATGATCTCTCCAAATAGCTGGATGGTGTCGATACAACACATGCATCATGGCGGTCACTTCAGTAGTAAGTCTTGCTACTCAACCTGCAAGTAGCTAATCCGCCTCCCAACAAAGGCACGCCATGTTGAAAATAAATAAGAAAATCTTTTTTTGATGAAATGCGTACATTGAAAACCTCATGTTGTAAATGTAATTTATGTTTTCCCTTCATTTATGGACAGATTAGATGGTGGGCCTTGGATTCAACGGTGGCCCTAATTGTCACCTGTGCTTCCAAAGATATGGTCCACTTAAACCTACATTCTGCTTCATTTTTGAGCTCATCTCCTAAAATGATCTTACGAAAATAAATAAACAGCGTGGATAAAACACATACATTGCAATGGACCCACAAAGCCTCTATCAGAGTCTCTAGCCTGGGGGTAGTACCCAGTCCGCCCCCTACAAAAAGGTAATGGATGCACTCTGTCCAGCACTAATTAAAACTCATGTGCCCATATATAGGTAAAGGGCCCACCTTTAAAAAGGTAAAATAATCATTTAATGCAAAGAGTCTTTAAATTTTCACCGTAAGTTTATGCATGATGCGTTTTCATAGGCAACAGATGGCACGCTGGACGCAATCAACTCTCCACAGAAGTGATGTACACAATGAATGTCACGTGGGCATGAGTTGCCAAATGAAGCTTCCGGCCACGGGACTCAGTAGGTGACGGTTAGGGCTTACAGAGAAACGTGTCCGTTGGCCTCTTGAAAACGGGTGAACTGAAAGTTTCGTGGCTTCCTATTCCCTTAAACAGGTGACTTCTTAAGATGATAGTGTGGCCCACCACCAACCACTTTTTTTTTTTTCTTTAAAATAAAAAAAAAAAAAAGAAGAAGAAAAAAGTTGTAACTTTGATAGTCTGTAAGTGTGATGGATGGCACCCAGGCACCTATAAATTACTTAAATATTGCATATGTGCTTATATAATTAATTCAATAAACTATTTGAATTATAGATACCATTTTGGAGGTCTCAAGAATCTTTGATGGTTATCTGATTTATCTGTCAAATTATGTTTATTGGACAGTTAAGAATTAAAAAAGTATCTAACGGTCCTATTTTAACCAAAGACTGAATCAGAGGTATGTACTTTTCATCTGATATAATTTCGAAACCATGACTTAGCTGTTCGGTAATTCAGCTTGGCAGAGTTATTTGATGCTCTTGCTGGTACACCTCATGATAAGCAGGCACTCAGAAATTGCAGAGGTGGCATGTGTTAATTCAAATTAAACTGACTAAACCGTTGAACCCACTGTTGAAAGTTAAATTCCCAAAATAAGATTCGTTTAGCAATCATAATCATGTTCTCCTCTTCATGGACACTCGTTTTTTGATAATTCAAGTAGGATCATTGGATTCTTTTTTCTTTTTCATTTTTAATCGTCTAACAACTGTCCACCACTCCAAAAGTCTGGTTATTTAAAAAGATTACTGTTTTTTTTTTTTTCCTTATTGCATGATGCATTTAAACAGACCCAAAATTTTGGGAAATTTAATTTGAATTACTTTTGAAGTGCCTGTGTATCATCCATCACACTCTGCAGCAGTATAAAATATGTTTCAAATTTAGTTTGAATACCTACCTTAGGTGGCATGCTGCGTGTTCAATTTCTAAATGCCTGCTTCTCAATACTCTGCCAAAGTATCTAATAACTCCCCCATTGAAAGACTCTCGCAAAGTATGACCCTACACAAGCATGCGTGCATATGGCATACATTACAACAATCTAAACCGTCGGGCAGTAGCAAATCCGGCACATCACCACCAAAAAGAATTACTTACTTACTCTGGTAGACTGTGGTAGATAATACGCCAGCACTTAGAGGTTACTCCAAAAATGGATACATGGTATACAAGTAATTTAGACTAAATCATCTTAAGTAACATTGAGATCGCATCATGAACTAAAAATTACTTTTATTGGGGAGAAATGTTCCAGTGCTCTTATAGTTTCATTGGTTCACTTGGACAGACATGCAAGAAGGGAAAAATAATATTAAGTTAAGAATACATTTCATAAGCTATCATAGAAAAATCATGCTGATCGGATGAGCCAATCCATCTTTAACGGCCTTACATAAGAGCATCCCTAAGCCAGTTACAATCACTTTGCACTTCAGGGCTTGCTTGTTCAGTTTATTATTCCAATAATGTGGCTGTTTGGTGCATGGTATTAGATGGGACTACGTGCGGTAGAATTGCATTTGGTCTCATGCAAACTCCATCCAGTGTTTGATAATAGTAGGATGATTTTTGTGAATTTCAATATCACATGTTCCAATGTTAATGGTGTATACTGTATGATTTCTGATGGATTTCAAAATCCCGTGCACCAAATAGAACCAAATGTATTTTATAACAGTTATATTGAACACCAAAATTAAGATTTAATATGTGAAAAATCTCGAATCCAAACAACACTATGAATATATTTTGATGATAATTTGACATTAAAACATTATAAAAGCGACATCAATATGATTTTATGGCCAACAAAACCAAGCACCACAGTAAAATTGATGTAAAGCAAGTTGTAGACACTTTCGTGGCAAAGACGGATCAGAGAAGGCTCGATCAGAGGTGGAAATGATGCAGACCATCAGAACCTTAAATAAGTCGTATCTTACAAATTAGGATGACTTTTTGACATATTATATATAATTTTAGGGTAGGAGAACCTGCTTAAGCCAGCCAACCAACCCCGCTATGTCAGGTTGCCAACTTTAGATGTGTGGGATTCCATAATATCAACAATCAAAAGCTCCATATAGTTTCATTTTTACTATAAATAGTAAGTTTTAACTGGAGTATAACTTTTGATCCTTTGAGTTGTAGAAGTCGTGCCCAACATGAAATGAAAATGGGTTAGTAAAATTAGGAGAATAACATGGTTAGGGCTTGTATTTGGAATCAACTTTAATCCAAAAGTATCTATGCATGATATATTTACATGGACTTGAATTTAATTACTAAAATAACTTTACAATAAGCTTACTAAAATATATGCTTTGCTCGAGAACTCTTTATTCACATGGTCAATGTTTGGACAGTACTGATCATTATATTAAAGTAATTATAGTGATGTAATTGATAATCTAATTGTTTTGGGACACCATTAGTGGGTCATGTGTCCAATAAAATAATAGTCTGGTGATATACCTTTGAGGGGATTTGAAACCCCTCCTTTATGGTGTAAAAACTGGCGGAGATTAAAATCCCCTCAAATTCTCCCAAATCCTCCTAACAACCCATTAGAAATCTCTATGGATTCGGAGTAGCTACTCTTGAGCAGGACAGTGATCAGGTACCTCCCTGCGCCACAAATGCAGATCTTAAAATAACTTGTAAAATCATTTTTAGTCATTGCATATTTCCTTAGCATTAAAGGTGAAACAATGAGAACCTAATGTACATTTTTATTGAATTTGGACTTAAGACATTTTCCTTCATCTTGACCGTCCATCTCATAGCCACCAATACACAATACACATATACGATCATCCATGCAGTCCGATTTTTGAAACCCATAACGGACGGTAATTTGACGGTTCACAGATAGAGGTACATTTTGGCACGTGCCATCACAAAGAGAGAAGAAAATCTAATCACATCACATGTTACCACTCCCGTACCTTCTTCACACTTCACCACTCTCATGCCGGGAAATCGTACTCCCGCGGGACCACCGTACCAACATCCAACAGATCCTCCCGCCCAAACCCAAAGTTCCTCAGCACCTGATCGTCCGCAAAGTTCAGAGCCCGCTCCATCCCCTCCCTACAACTCTCCCACGTGTATATCTCATTGTGGGTCCCACTACAGGGCTCGCACCCCACGAAATGCGTAATGAACGGCCTCCTCAAGCTCCCCTGCCCGATTCCCCACCCTTTCATATTCTCCTCCCTAATCTCTCCATAGTACCCACTCACCTTCTCCGCATGCCGTCTCCTTAACCTACGCACCCCTCTCTCCAACTCCCGATACTTCTCCGTCACATTTGCTAACGTACCCACGATTTCTACCCAATACCCCTCAAAATAGAAATCGCTCTCCAGATAAATTTTATTTCCCCATTTGCCCTTCTCCTCCAACAGAAAATACACCAGCGCTGCTTGATCGTCCGATTCCGGAAGCCTCTTGTTTTTCATTACAGACTGTTGGATTTCTCCCCACTTCTCGTATTCAGGGCTCTGTGGGCCCATGTTGGCCCACACGTCCATGAAATCCATCGACCACTGGCAGTTGCGTATCAGGAACACTCCCGCGTTGAGGCCCACCCAGCTCTTCTGTTCGAAGATCTCACGTGGCCAGCCGTGCACGATAAGGTTGTGGCTCTTGTATTTTGCTAACGGGAGCCGGAAGTCCATGTCCGTGAACGACGCGTCTGAGTCGACCCACCATATCCACTCGATCTCCGGGTGGGCCAGCATCGCGGCTCGGATGATCGGGAGCTTCGCCCAGTAGTGGCCCATCTTCGGATTGAGGAGGGCGTTGTTGTAGAAGATATCGTAGCCGTTGATTCGGCAGTAGTCGACCTTGTTCTTGAATAACCGGAACAGAAGGTGGTCGCCGATTGGATTCTTGCACGGAGACGGCTGAGATCCGGTGATAAGTAGAATCCGATCGGCATGGCCCACCGATGTAAATTCCGGGTGTTGTCGTAGCCAATCTTGACGCTTGAAATCCCAGTTTTTTATTGGATTTTTGAAGGAGTAGGTGAGGTTTGGATCGTCGTAGAAATTGGCTGTGGGAGGATCTGGGTGTACGTTAAGGTTAGTGGTGGACTGCGCACTGCCGGCGCATTTTAGCGGAGTGGGGTTGAAGGAGGAGAGGTCGGAGGTGGGGTTGAAGGAAGAGGAGAGGGCCCAGACGAGGAAGAGAGAGACTGAGGCTCCAGCTGCGAAGAGGAAGGAGTCGGAGAGGAGAGAGGGTTTGGTGCGGATAGCGAATGTTTTCGTTGTGGGCGATGTTCGGGTTTGGAAAGGAGATGGTTTTTCTTCTGGAGAAAGCATTGTGGGCGATTTTTTGGAGCTTTGGTTGTGGGAGTTTCAGCTGCTGAGGCGCTTTTGTGGGCGTGCGTTGGGCTTGTTTTGGGCGTCGGGTTGACGAAAGGGAGATTGCGGAGTTTAAGGATGCGAATTTCCTTCAAACGGAAAACACTACAGTAAGGGCCGCGGAGGATTAGGTGCTACACGGGAAATACCTTGATGGGTGTTACCCTTACCGTGGGACCCACCACCTTGATGATGTATTGTATATCATGCCGTCCATCTATTTTTCCAGACCATTTTAGGATGTTTTCCCAAAACTTAAGGAGATATAAATCTCAGATGGATCACATCATAGGAAATATTGATATTTAGGTCTTCACCATTTAAAATTCCAAAGGCCCCAGGTTTTCCTAATGTTTATTTTCCATACAACCTGTTGATAATATTAATAACGACTTTATTAAGGGAAAACACAAAGATAAGCTTGATCCAAAGCTTTTGTGGATTACAAAAAGTTTTTAATGGTCATTTGTCACTGTTTCTAGTGGTGTGGTCTATATGATATTTATATATTTTTTATTTTTAGGATCTATAACTATAATGCGATGGAAAATAAAATGGACGGAGTGGATATTAAAACAAAACATCAAGGTGGGTACTACACGGTTAAGTAATACAGTACTACGCAGGTAACAGCTAATCCGTTTCCTATGACAAGGAGCCCGTCCAACAAGAGAACGGATTGGCTACTCCCCTTGCCACTAGTCAATGGCTAGTGGTCAGTGAGCTGTGGGCCCGCCATGATGTATGTGTTTCATCCATGCCGTCCATCTATTTTTAGAGATCATTTTATGTTATGAGACCAAAACATGAGGTATATCTAAATCTCAAGTGGACCACATTACAGGAAACCATTAAAAACTTTTTGGGGGCCCTAAAAGTCTTGGATCAAGATGATATATATATATTTTTTTTCTTCATCTGGGTCTGTATGACCTAATCGAAAGATTGGATGTCAAATAAACAGTACAGTGGGCTTAGGAGGATTTTAATGGTGAATATCCAATCAATATTTTTTTTTCCTATAGTGTGGTCCACCTGAGATTTAAATCCCTATATTTTTTGCGATCAAGCCATAGAATTATTTGTAAAAATGGATGAACGAAATGGATGAAACACATACATCATTGCAGGGCTCAAGAGCACCGCCAATTAGCCACCGGGCTGGTGGCAGGGGAGTAGCCAATCCGTTTCCGTGCAACAATGGTGCAGATTGGGTTCTACCCCACGAGGACTTAGCTAGAGACGGTCTCTGTGGCCCACTTTATCCATGCCGTCTATTAATTTTGATTGGTCATTTTAGACTACCTTTTAAAAGAGGTAGATTGAAGGCCCAAGCGAACTACATAATAGAAAGCCGTCGGGATTGAAAGCTTACCGTTAATAACTTATTGGTGGGGTCAGAAGTTTTGGATTAAGCTGATATTTATGTTTTCCCTCCCTACCAGTCTATGTTACCTTATGAATAAGTTGGATAGAAAATAAATATCACGGTGGACCTTAGGAAATTTTCAACAGTATAAACTTAATCTCCATTGCTTCATGTGGTGTGATACCTTAGCTTTTAATTTACCTCATTTTTGGTCTTGTGCACTAAAATGATACGTCAAAATGGATGAACGGCTTAGATAAAACATATACATCACAGTCAGCCCCACAGATCCCCTAAAAGGACCACACGTCTCCAGCTGACTCGTGGTAAGGGTAGTACCCGATTCGGGCCCGTTCACCAAAAATCTCGGACGCGGATTCGCTGGAAAGCATTTCGCCTGAAGTTCCTGCACAAGGATGCTGTGTAGGGTCATCCAGATGTTTTTGAGAAGTCTACGCCGTTCATCCGTTTTGAGAGCTCATTTAAGGGTCAAACGAGAGAGTCACTGTTAGCCACCCCCACTAGGGATCGATACCAAGACCGTATCTTTCACTCAGTCTACCACTTGAGCTATGGATCAGGGTATGGTAATTTCACTTCATCGAAGTGTTAGTGACTTTTTAAACGTAAAGGTGGAGACCATGAAGGTTTCAATGGTAGGAATTTCTTTCACTAAATTTCCCTCTCGTGTGACCCACTTAAGTTTTAGATCCACTTCATTTTGTGTCTCATGTCCTAAAATAAGCTCCAAAACGGATGGACGGGATGGATTTCTAACAAACATCTCGGTGGCAAAGGCTTTTTTAGAAAATCTGCGTCCAAAAATCTCCATGGCGCATTGTGATGTCTATGTCACATCCGTTCTGTTGATCAGTTTCGCCTGATTATGTTAAAATGTGATCTGAAAATCAGGAAAATACAAATTTCAAGTGGGCAACACCACAAGAAACCATGGTAATGGGGTTGCGCACCATGGTAATGTTTTATATTCCATCGAGACCGTTTCTAAGATGATTCCCACCAAGACGAGGGAACATTGACTTCAGTGGGCCTCGGAAAGGTATCAGTTGCGAGCATCTCAATTCAACCATTTTCGACGGCGGGGCTCACTTGAGTTCTTTTTATCAGCATGATTTTGTGGTCACGCAGAGCTTGCGTTACTAGGGTTGCCAATGGGCCCGGATGGTCTAATGGGCTTTTGAGTCGCCTGTCTCTAGCTGGGCTCGGGCTTAAAATTCGAACCATTTGTGCAATTGAGCCAGGCGTGCGCGCCCATTAGAGTTTACAAGGCAACCTTGACATATGATAGTTGGACTGGATTTCATAGTGGGCCCGGTAAAAGTCAAGGGTGGATGTCTCTCTTCCAACCGTTTTTCTGAGTTAGTTTGAATTTTTGTACATGGCCACACACACACACACACACACACACACACACACATATATATATATATATATATATATATATATATATATATATATGTGGGAAAAGGTACTATGCACTCGAGCTCACGATAAGCTCCCATGAGGTCGAGCTTTGTGGGCCCCACCTTGATGCGTGTCGACCATCGACACTGTGCATTTGATGGGTCCCCTTTAAATTATAGGAAGTCCCAAAAATCAGTCGTATACGGAACTCAGGTGGGCCATACCATTTAAAAGCATGTGAAGACATGCCAAAAACATAGAAAAGCACTTGGTGGGGCCCACCTGAGTTTTGAATGCTGCTAAAACTTGGTCTGAACCCTCATCCAAGTGGGACACACATAATGGATGGGCTGGATTTGCAAACCACATCTCGGTGGGCCCAAAAAATGATTATGAATGTTTTAATGGTGCACAGCCCCTCTCAACTTCTATATGTGGTGTGGCCCACACAAGTCACGGATTGACTTGATTTTTGAGACCTAGGCCCATGATGGAATGGTGCATCTGACTAATGGGGTAGATGTTCGAAACGCATCACGGTAGGGCTCACACAGCTCGACCTCATGGGATAGTCCCATCAGCTCGAGCGCATGTACCTTTTCCATTCCACACACACACACACACACACACACACACACATATATATATATGTGTGTGTGTGTGTGTGTGTGTGTGTGTGTGTGTGGAAAAGGTACTATGCGCTTGAGCTGATTTTAACGTCCCATGAGGTCGAGCTATGTGGGCCCCACTGTGATGCATTTCGAACATCAACACCGTGCATTTGATGCGTCCCCTTTAAATTATAGGATATCCCAAAAATCAGCCATATACGGAACTAAGATGGGCCATACCATCTAAAATCATGTGAAGACATGCCAAAAACATACAAAAGCACTTGGTGGGGCCCACCTGAGTTTTGCATGCGCCTGAAACTTGGTCTAAACCCTCATCTAAGTGGGACACACATAATGGATGGGCTGGATTTGCAAACCACATCTCCGTGGGCCCACAAAAAATGGTTATAAATGTTTTAATAGTGCACGGCCCCTCTCAACTTCTGTATGTGGTGTGGCCCACACAAGTCACGGATTGACTTGATTTTTGAGACCTAGGCCCATGATGGAATGGTGCATTTGACTGATGGGGTAGATGTTCGAAACACATCACGGTGGGGCCTACACAGCTCGACCTCACGGGACGTTAAAATCAGCTCGAGCGCATTCTACCCTTTCCCATATATATATATATATATATATATATATATATATATATATATATATATATATATAGGAAAACGCTCACCTGCGAACCAGTTCGTACGTAGTACGTACGAACTTTGATGACCCATCATACGTGATGAATCTCGTAAATCTGAACCGTTCATGTGAAGCAGAACCTCATGAAACCCCATAATATAAATTTTTACTTTGATCCGAAACTTTGGTGGACCGTGAAAAATGTAAACAATACTTCTTTCCTTGATTTGAATTTCTCTTTGCTATGGACGGTATGGATAAAAGTTTTAGATAAAAGTAAAACTTGGTCTGGGGGGTTTCACTAGGTGCTGCTTCACATGAACGGTTCAGATTTACGAGATTCATCATGTATGATGGGTCATCAAAAAAGTTCGTACGTACTACGTACGAACCGGTTCGCAGGTGAGCGTCTCTCTCTCTATATATATATATATATATATATATATATATATATATATATATATATATATATATATATATATATATATATATATAGGGAAAAGGTACAATGCGCTCGAGCTGACGATAAGCTCCCGTGAGGTCGAGCCGTATGGGTCCCCTTTAAATTATGGGATATCCCAAAAATCAGTCGTATATGAAACTCAGGTGGGCCATACCATCTAAATTTATGTGAAGACACCGTTAAAACATATAAAAGCACTTGGTGGGGCCCACCTGAGTTTTGCATGCGCCTGAAACTTGGTCTAAACCCTCATTCAAGTGGGACACACATAATGGATGTGCTGGATTTGCAAACCACATCTCGGTGGGCCCTCAAAAATGGTTATGAATGTTTTAATGGTGCACGGCCCCTCTCTACTGCTGTATGTGGTGTGGCCCGCACAAGTCACGGATTGACTTGATTTTTGAGACCTAGGCCCACGATGGAATGGTGCATCTGACTGATGGGGTAGATGTTCGAAACGCATCACGGTGGGGCCCACACGGCTTGACCTCATGGGATGGACTCGAGAGGTCGAGCGCATAGTACCTTTTCCTATATATATATATATATATATATATATATATATATATATATATATATATATATATATATATATATATATATCTCACTCGTGAGATCTTTTTCAGAATTCATCACATGTGATATGGGTCCAAAATCTGAATCATTTATGTGATGCAGCACCCCATGGGGCCCGAGTTTTACCCTTATCCAAAACTTTGGTGGGCCATGAAAATGAAACAGTTTCCTCCTTTGATTTTTCCCTCTCTTTTGTCATGGCCCACTAAAGTTTTGAATAAGGGTAAAAGTAAGCCCCGGGTTTCATGAGGTGTTGCATCACATATACCGTTCAAATTTTGCACATAAAAGACTCTGTTTAGACTTGGCCTGTGACAAAGTGACACCTGCGTTTTAATCCATCTACTTAGGTGGGCATGGGGAGCGGATTAGGTGCGGACTGGCCTCACCCAAGACGTTGTGGCCCTTACCGTGAAGCCCACGCTGAAGTATTTATTCTACATCCTCTCTGCCCATCCATTTTTCCAGATAATTTCAAGGTATGAGCCCAAAACTGGAGCATATCCAAATCTCAGGTGGACCACAATATAAGAAACAGTGGTGATTGATCTCTCCACCATTAAAAACTACCTAAGGCCCACTGTAATGTTTATTTGTCATCCAACCTGTTGATAAGGTCACACAAACATAGATGAAGTAGAAAAACAAATTTCGACTCGATCCAAAACTTTCGTAGCCCACAAAAAGTTTTTAATGGCCAATCACCTTTTAGTGCATGGATGGAGGAATTGATAATATAAGGGTGATGTAATAATATCTATTAATTAAATATAAATATTTATGAAATTAATTCAATGAGCTTTCATAGCTCAGTTGGTTAGAGCACCCGTTTAGTAAGCGGGAGGTCTTGAGTTCAAATCTCAATGAAAGCAAAATTTACATTTTTATGTTTTTTTCTACTGTTAATCACTCTATTAATATCCATTTGCTAATTAAATATTATTTTTTGTATTATTTCGCTTATTACTCTAGCTTAACATCTATTTGCCATGATAATAATAATAATAATTAAATGATATATTTTTATTTTTTTTTATAGCCAATTACTTTGTCTCAACATTCATTTGATGCCATCCATTTGCCATAATTAATTAAATGAATTTTTTTTTTTCTATGGCTAATCACTTTGTCTTAACATCCATTTGATGCCCACCATTCAAATTCAAAAGATGCTCATTTTTTTGAAATTAAGTGGGCCACTCATGAATGATGGACGGTCCGGAATGGAGCACATTGTTCACTAACTCATTGAGAAGGCATCAGGGCCTGAATGCAACTGTAACTCTGTTGCTTCTTCCTCATTAGAAACACTAAAAAATTATTTATCTTTGTTTCAATTCCTCTTGATTTTAACTGAACATTTGCAGTTCAATTCATTTGTGCATCCAAACGTACCCCTAAATTGCCAAAATCGCAAAAATAAAATGATACTTTGCTTTTTAGCTGGATTTCTGGTCAGGATTTGCTGTGTAACTTCAAAACTGATTGACAAGGCTGGTAGAGCTAACAACCCAAATCAGATGAGGATGAGCAACGGCATCCGACGATCAACCTCATGCTGAAAATTATATACCTTGGAAGAACGACGATGGCTATTTGTTTGAAACCGACTCTTGAGTCCAAGATCCGGGCGTCCAGTGTAGCACAATGATCAAGCCAGTCTGGTCATAAGGTGGGCCACAGTTATTTGAATAAAATGGACAGTTAAAAGCATTTATCGGTGATCCATTTTCAATGCATGTAGTCCAGCTGCCGCGCTCACCCAGCGGCTTGGCTACAGCAGGGCCCACACCTAGCACAATGTGCCCCACTGGCATGTAGGGAGAGTCTGGATTCAGAGTCCAACAAGTAGACATTGCTGCAAGATAGTTATCTTCTACAATAACCATTCTAATTAGATCTCAATGGACAATGATCAATTCCAAAATCAAAACACTCCATCCAAACGCATTTTCCAAATTAATCTACGCCTCAAACAGTAATTAAGAAAGTGGAGCCCATTGCCAAACCTGCCCCACTTGTTCAAATCTAAAATGGTGCATGACCCAACTGACCATTGACAGCTTATCTACAGTCACAGTCCCAATATTTGTACACTTCACAACAGAGAGATCTTCTCCATAACCAATCTCTCATTACCATTAACACCCTTCCAAATCTCTCCACTTAAGGTACACCAAGCCCGCACGGTAATGCATGTACGCACCTGCGACAACCAGCACATGAAACAGCTGGTGACTGTGCCCGGCAATGTCAAACTTCCCAGGCTTCCACCGCTCCGGCACTCGGGTTGCATAGACCAGTGCCCCCACCCCGTAGAAAACTCCCATCAGTATCTCATATACAGTGGCGTGGACCACCTCAGGCCGATGCCTGAACAAGATCAACTTGTGCAGTATGGGGGCTGCCCCTGATAGGCCCATGCTGAAGAAGAGGATGGTCCGCACGGTCCGGAACTTGGGGCCCTGAAAGACTGGTAGCAGCGAGAACATGACTGTGGCGATCCCAAGAACATTTATGAAGCCCAAGTAGAGGTTACAGAAGAACGGGTCGCACATGAAAGAGTAGTAGACTGGCGGGTAGAAGGATGTTGCAATAAGGGCGGAAATGCCGGTGTAATCGATGCGGAGCATGATGGAGGAGAGGCGCTCGGAGTGGCAGGCGAGGAGGTGGCATGTGCTGCTGGCCAGCAAGCAGAACATGGCCCCACCTAAAAAAGCAAAGAAGGGCCAGCGTGTAATTGGCCTCACCAGTAAGGGTGTTATCATATTGGCTACATCGTCTTTCATGCTCCGCTGTATTTACATAGAAACAACGATTGAGTTAATCTTGAGAATGGTAACAACAACAAGATGCGATCATCAGGTCGGCCACACATGTATAAATCAAATCAATGGTTCGGAAAAATTGACAGAGTTCAGAGAAGAAAGATATCACATCCATCAGTTAGTGAGATTAGGACTCCTTAGAGAACTGTAGAAGCTAGTGATCCCAACCACATAGAAAAGCCTACAAAATCAAATGCGCTCTGGACTTCATTTCAAGGATAGTGTTACTTACATGATGGTAATTAGAGCAGTGCTATACTGTTAAGGCTATGTTTGGATGCACTATTGAATTAAATTACAATAATTAGTTCAATAGAGATAAAATGACCAAATTGGCTTTGTTGGTGTGAATCCTAAAGAAGGAAATTTCAATTTGTTCATTTGCTTACTGAAGTGATCATTGCAATCTAATCCGATAGTGCATCTGAATGTGGCCGTAACTACATAAGATGCTGTTAATGAATTCCATGTGCAGTTGTATCTGATGGAACTGGAGCTATCTTAAAGGAAGCTAATATCAAGGTCCGATTGAAAAGTATGCAGAAAGACTTATTTCACTGAAGGTTATACTTAAAGAAGGAAAAGGATGAGATGGAGCCTTTTCTTTGGCTGTGAAGTTCAATCAATTATAGAATGTAAGTATTGGAATGAGGATAATTACTACTGAAACACCGATAATGACCAATCTACCCATAGTAGACAAAAATTACAACAAAGACATGGAGCTGCAATCCGAGGGTCTGTTTGGATAAGAGAATTCAACAGTAAGAGAGATTCTGCGAAATTACAGAAACCTTTTTCCACCATGTTGGGAATGTCTTTGAATCCATTTTATCAGGATTCCCTTGATAAGAGAACAAGGGTTGTTTGGGTAAGATGGATTCCGTGAAGTAATCATCCACAACCATGATTCTTTGGAATGAGAAACTAGGTGACTGCTGTCTAATGAATTGGAATCCTACTTTCTAGCATGAAAATGGAAACATTCATGCATACTTATTACATTTTCCATATCCACACATTGAATTCCTTGCAATACAAACATGCCGGAACTATAATCATTTCAGTTTTGATTTCTTTACCAAGGAATTCCCTTATCCGAACTGGCTCTAGGATTTAATTAAGTTCATCTTACCTATCTATCAATAGGTTTTAAAAGGTAGATTTTCATCTTGGAAAGGGTCCCCTCTTGGGATCTGAAGGTCCACATGACAAGCTTGGCTCTTCCATAAATTCTGATTAACAATTATGGGAGGAAGTATTCGGATGACGGAAGAGCGTTGATGCATTTCTACAGCTGGATTAATCAAATAATCCAACATGAGATTCTTTCACAACCAAATCATTTGTGATATATGCAATAGAAGTTCAAATGTTCCATAGTAGTTCTCCAAGCTCATATGTTGACCACTTCTTTCAAGCTTCGTTGTAGAAAGCTACTGGCCTGCCTTCATGTGATAATACTCCTCCAATCCCGACATATGAGGCGTCACACTCAACCGCAAATAACTTGTTGAAACTAGGAAGAACCAAGGCCAGTGTTGCGGACAATTGATGCTTGATTTCAGCAAAGCTCTTGTCAGCCTCATCGGTCCACTGAAACAGGAAACAGCCCCTTTTTCATGCAATCTGTAATAGGTGCGACTATCATGCTATTAACGCCTAAGTAACCACTGCTTAGGGAACTCAAAGATTGTTTTAGCATAGAGAAAGCTTTAGAAAACAAATCCAAATAATGGTTGATCCATGCCCCTTCAATAAATGACCTAGCAGGGCAAGCAAGACAGTCTTTTGCCCATATCTCCATTGGTTTCCTTTCAGGAAGCTAATATCAATTTGGAGTGGAGAAATCATACGAGTGATTTAGGATACATCCAAACACACCCCAATAGATCCAGGAAAAAGGAACCACTAAAGCCCATTGTTCTATCATCTTAGTAATGCCAAAAGAGAGAAAATGAGCAGTTACAATTAATGGAAGGTAATATGATTTATTTTTTTTCATTAAATTTACTATTTCTCAACAAATAAACAGAATATTTTCATACATTTTCATATAAATCAGAAATAATAACCAAATGGGGAAATAGGATTGTGGAATTTACCAGGACGCATACATCAGTGTGGTTTGCATGGGAAAATCTCTCTGGCAAGCAGTTGGTAAGAAGTTCAGGAACATGCCAACCAGACAACGTTAACGACGGAAGCAAGTCCAAAGAAGGCATGGATGTCTTCAATTCATCCCTCAATCTCTGCAAATCGGACATGTTGGGTATTGACGGAAGGCAAGTCAAGAGTTCGGTATGCATTTTGTGCAGATCAGTCCTTATAAGAACATCAGGCAGATGCTGGAGAGAATGAAGATCCATCACCTTTGGGATCTTCGTTGCAGTATATATTGTAAGAGAGAGAAAAAGGAAGAATCCAATCAAATGCCTGCGACACAAATATAGTAAATTCTATTGTTATAAAAGGATACATGAAAACAACTTGCGATTGTTGATTTAGTGGGCGAGTGTGCGAATGGGCCATATCCTTAAAGATAAGGCAATCGAATTGTCATATCATCCATTCAGTAGCCTAAAAAGGATTCGTTTTATTCAAAATTGAGCAACAGCCCGCATCCAATTTCCACATTCAATGAGCAAAATTCATGAAAATCAGATGGTCAGATCTGCCCAAACGCTTTTATTTGTGGCCTATAGCCCATCCACGAAATGGACCACTGGATCAAGGGTTCATGATCACCACGCACATTTGGGACATAAATGAAACTGCAGCTCATAAAGCATTTTTCTAAATGAAAATCTCAAAATCAAAATAAGAACCATGAAACAGAGAAATAGCAAGTTCTGAGATAATTACGTCCAGACGTTGAGAGTCTCGTTGTGAATTGTAAATATGCTGAGGAAAACCTGTTTCAGCGGCCACTCTGATCGGTAATGGCCCACAATAAATTCATTATCCCTCAAATAACCAGGCAAGGAATGGTACTCAACAAGCTGATACTTCACTTTCTTCCACAATCTCTTCCCTTTCCCTTCCCTCGACGAAACCCAATTCCCATCTTCACCACCAAATCCGCAATTCTCATATGTAACTGAAGAAACCATCGAATTCTCGCATTCCAAACACTCACCACCCAACATCCCTTCCAAAACATACAAATCACAAAATTACATTACTCAATAAGATAAACATCAAAACATTACAAAAAAAACCATCAAATCTCAATCTGAAATCGAAAACCCAGATGGAGAAATCAATGAGAAGTACCTGGTGTTACAGAATAAGGGCTGGAGAACAAAACCCAGAAGCTGATTTTGATGAATTTTCGAAAAAGGGTGGTGATTTTATACTACAAATGAAAGTCTATCCAGGGATATATACATCGAGAGACAAGACGAAAGACTTCAAAATCAAGGAATGCAGTGTTTATAACAAGAGCTTTGGTTTGGAGTGTTGGACTGAAACTGGTGTGATTTCGATGGGAAAGAGAAGGAGAGATTTCTCTTTTATTTTATTGGGAGGAATGAAAGAGATGGATGGAGGAATGGGACGGGAGAAGAAGGAATATACACCTTGTTTCGGTGTATATGCGCGCGCGGAGAATGCGAGGTAGTTCAGGTGGTTATAAAGAATTCAAGCTTCCGAACACGTTGGGAACGAAGGAGGGGCGTGGCTTCGGTGAATGCCCAGATCACCCGGATGCATCTAGGTGGGTGGATCCCCGACTGTGGGGTCCATCTTGATGTAAATTTATTAAATCCACACCGTCCATCCGTTTTTATAGCTGATTTTAGTTTATGATCCCAAAAATTAAGAAGATCCAAGTCTCAGGTGGATCCTACCACAGGAAACAGTGGTGATTGACCATTAAAAACTTATCGTCGGCCAGAAAAGATTTTTCTAAATCTGATATTTATGTGGTCCCTTCATCCAGGTATTTTTGACCTTATCAACAGGTTGGATGGAAAATAAAAACTCCGGTGGCCCCGGAGAAGGTTTTAGTGTTGGGTATTCAATCTCCACTACTTCCTGTGGTGTGGTCCACCTTAGATTTTAATCTTCTTAATTTTTGGTATTATGCCCTAAAATTATCTTTAAAAACTTATGGACGGCGTGGATGTAAGGAAAATACATCAAAGTGGGCCCAACAGTCAGGGATCCACCCACCTTGTTCGATCTCGAGATCCATGAAAGAGATAGGAACAAGACTAGAATACAAAAGTGTTTGTTTGCCACTACTTACTAAGTAATGGCAGCTTATTAAATTACAGTGGCATGAATGCACTTGAATCCAGACCGTAGATTGACGCTGTGGTTGGAGATGTACATCAAAATCACCCAAATTGGACAATCTTAATTAACTGATTTAGCTAGTCGAATTTGGACCGTCGATCACATTTCAACGGTCTTTTTTTGGCTACAAATTGGATGAGATTGTCAGAGCAGTTCAATTGAAGGTTATGACCCACATCTGGTGAATACTTTGATTTTGACCGTCCGTATTGGCGATTATGCATGCCACGTCAGTTGTGGATGATTTGCCTTTCGCAAAGCTTCGAAGAGAGTTGGTACGGTGGGCTCTGTTTTAAAAACTGAATTGATTTTTAAAAGGCAACGTGGACCCACCATAAATTAAAATTTCGTCCACTTTTTGACCGATGTAATTCGTTCATTTTAATTAGATTGTTGTGAACTTATAGAATGGTCTTTTGTGTTTTTTTGTAAGATGTATGTGGCCCGAGACTACACTAATTTTGTGTGTTAATGGTAAATTTTTTACTTCTGTGTGGCTCATGTGTGATGAGATTTGACCTCAATTTTAGTCAGATGACATGAAATTAAAATCTCTTGTGGACGGGTTGAATTTCAAACCCCATCACTATCTTAGCCTGGCTTGATGACGGTGGACTATTTCATTGACCTAAGTTTGAGGGTAAATCTCATGATTGATAGACCTTATTATAGGAAATTGTTTAGAATTAATGCACAAAATTAATATATTTGTGGGTCATAGACACTTTCAAATAAAAAAATCGAAAAGATAATTCTATGTATTCATGGCTGTCCGATTAAAATGAACGGATCGAATTAGCCAAGGGGTGAACTGAATTTTAGTTTTGAGTAGGGCCCACATCTTCTTTTAAAAGGACCTTTCACTTCTCAAGGGGAGATCCTGCCCTACGAGGTGCAGTTGTGGCATAGGGCATTTTCGTCCTACTAAAAATGAAAAGTGATTTTAGGGCTAGAATTTCTTATTCTTGTCTATAGGGGGCTCCTGACACAACCGCATCATCTTATGGGGCCATGTAGGCAAAAAAAAAACCCCGGATTTTTAATTGAGAAAATTGTTAACATACAAAGTTGTGCATGACTTCAAATATAAATTTTCTTCACTGATGTTGATGGGGTAGAATATCCGAACCATGACAAGGGTGGACCAAATGATCAAGATCTGGGAAGAAATTAAATTAGGAAGGTCCAAATCCACATTGTCTAACCAATGAACAACTATTGATTTGACTCAAAGTACATTTATGGCCTACCTAATAATTGAATTTTGCCATTTTTAGTCCAAGGCATGCGACCCACCTATTTCATGGCTCAGATGTTGTACACATGACACATTGGCGAGAGGAGTATTCTATGTGAAAGTTTACATCAAAAGGTCCACATGCATCTGGTCAGGAGTGCCAATGAATTAACTCCAACAAAATATCTATCACTAATCCTAGTTTAGAACATTGGGAGCAGATCCCACATCCAATATTCATAGGCCTAGTGGGTCCCACACCTGGAGTATCAAGCTACAAGGAAAAGGTGTCTTATCCATGTCCCATCCATGGTTTGGGAACCAATTTTCACACAAGCCAAGAGGAAGTTTGCTTATTTTCGATTGTGGACGATTTTCTAGGTAGCTTGTCCTAACAAAACAAAATGTGTTAAATTTATATTTCCTCTTTCACGATCAGTTAGAAAATAGCATTTTGTATACATGTATCATACATGTTAGATGGGTTAATTCTCCATCTTTAAATAGCCCATATATACTATTTTTCAATTTTAAAACATACCATATGAACCATGTACACATGCACCATTTATGCTACAAATGCCAATGATTCATATGTCAATCTGTCAGCATCTATTTTGAGATTCTCATTCTAGCAAAATCATTTCCAAAAAAAAAAAACGTGAGCTCCTTGTGCCATACGGTTTTCTGGGCATGCCTTCGGTATCTGGTAAGCACGCCTCTCCTACAGCAGTTTTTTTTTTGTGCTCGGAGCTATCTAGAATCTTTGAAGTCATCAGTCCTGGCCCTAAATGAAAGGGGTAAATAGTCGTTTGGCACCATGGATTAAGGGGATTTGATGAGATTTCAAATCCCTTAGTTGTTTGGCACCTCAAAGTAAATGGGGATTTCAAATTCCCTCAAAGAGTGGTTTGAAATCCACGGTTAGAGCTTGGATTAAATCTACATCCTTCCTAGAGTTACATATGTAACATGCGTGTCACTATACTATTAATCTATTGGACAGCTGGCCCACTAATAATATTCCAAAGTAATTAAATTATCAATTGCATCACTATAATTACTTTAATATGATGATTAAACATTGTCCATGTAAATCAACGGTTAAAAATGGTTGGTTATTCACTCGGACATAATCTTGTGATTGTGGCCCATTTGAGACATGGAATTCCATTATTTTCAAGCAAAGTATATATTTCAGTGGGCATATTATAACAATTGTGTCAAACATTACATAAATTCACCAATTAAAAACATTAAAGTTGATTTAGTAATTAAATTCAAACCCTTATAAATATATCATGCATATCCACTTTTGTATTAATGTTGATTATGAATCTAGGGTGCCAAACATAATAAAAGGATTTTAAATCCAGGTTCCAAATCCATGCCCATGTGGTGTGGGTGTATTAAAAAACAAAAATAATTAAAAAAAATAATAATAACTCAGTCCACATTAGCATGTGACTACCATTGTGTGTGGGTTACGTCTGGAAGATAGCGAAAATCCTATCCAATTACTGATCAAAAAATGGTCAGGATTATTACACTTGCAATCAAAAGTGGGGCCCTAGTTATGGTCAGTCGAGGTTGACCATTAGACCCATTTTCCTGCAATCAGTATGAACCGTCCAATTTTCTAACAATTGATTAGGTGTTTAGGATAGTCTTAAGAAGGCAATCCTTAAGGTACACATGCAATCAGTGGGCCCACATTCTCAACGGTTTGGATTGATGATTATACTCATTTCCTCTATTTAATATTGATCATCAATTTGTGTTTTTCCTTCATCCTGGTAGGAATCACCTTATGAACGGGTTGGATGGCATATAAATATCAATGTAGCCCCAGGAAGTTTTCAATTGTTGGGCTTTTCCTTTCCCACTGCTTACTATGTGGCCCACTTGCGTCTTGTGTCTGCATCGTTTTTGGGTTCTCATACTAACATGCACTGGAAAAATGGATGGACGGAGTGGATTTCACATGGACTACACGGTGGACCACACAGGGTTTTGTGTTGCAGGTACCATGGAAGGATGCACGTCTCACCGGTCGAGGCTTGCCCGAGCTGGGGCAATAGGGTGACTCGAGGTATCAAACCAGAAAGGGTCCAAATGAGTTTGAGTCGACTCGGACGAGTCACATGGGACTCATCCAAGTCTAAAAGCCATGCTTATAGCAATAGGTAGTCAACTGGGCGGGCAGCCCAATCAGATATTGGGCTATGGTCCATCATTAGCTGGGCTTAGGTCTTCACCCCTCACCCGTCCATTGGGTCAGGTACATGTTTAGGCCTGAATAGCCTGCTTTGTAATTGGGCTTCGGTGCCAGAGGCCAAGCTAGTAGGTCCAACAGGCTATCTGGCCCATTGCCACCCTTACATTCCTATGATTTATCCCACCATGATGTATGTGTTGTATCCACGCCGTCCATCCATTTTTTTGCAGCTTATTTTAAGGCACGATTCCACAAGTTCAAAATGAGGCAGGGCCATATCTCAGGTGGACCAGACATAAGAAACAGTGGTGATTGGACGCCTACCATCAAAGGTTGGCCCCTAATGATGAATGACCCACATCCAAGTGCCCCGCATGATGGACAGCCCACATTAAAGGTGGAGTCCACACAATGGACAGTCTACATCAAAGGTGGGCTTCCTGTGATGGGCGGTGGATATCAAAGATGGGCCCCACATAATGGATGACCCACATCAAGGTGGGCCCATATTATGGATGGTCCACATTAAAGGTTAGCACCCTAACAATGGATGGCCCACATTGAATGTGGGTTTCACGTGATGGGTGGTGAATATTGAAGGTGGCCTAACATGATGGACACTAACCTTGATGGTGGGCCTCACATGAAGGATTATCCATATTATGGTGGGCCTCACATGAGGAGGGTTCACATTGAAGGTTGACCCCTACTTATGAATGAGCCACATCCAAGGCAAGCCATGCATAATGGACCACCCACTTTGAAGTTTGGGCACTAAATGATGAACAGTCCACATTAAAGGTGGACCCTGCATGATGGATGTCCCACATCTAATACGGCCCCACATGATGAATTGCCCACATTGAATGACACGTGTTGGAGATCCAAGCCGCTCATCAGGCTGGGCCATCTCTGTGGAAGCCATGGCGAAGAATTAGTCTTTTTGGATCATCATCCGTGTTCGAAATAACTGAACCAATGGAGAAATTAAGGAATAGCCCATTTTCAGTGCAGGTTCACCTCATGAGCAGAACTGTCTGATTTTTATGAATGTCATCTACACGGTGAAACATATAATGAGTGGACCGAGAGTTCTGCAGGCCATGCCACCTAATCAACGAACGGATATGACCTAGTGTACGGATTCGACATCAATTGAATGAATTGAGATCTGACGGTGATCAAATAGTGGGGCCTGCATTCTACTCGAGAGCCTACCAAGTGTCTGGCCCATTGTATATTATAGGGTAGGTGAGTGGGTTCAGGGGCGGCTCTAGGGGGTAGGCAGGTGAGGCAATCGCCTAAGGCCCCCTAATTATGAAGGCCCTATATTATAGCAAAATTAAAGTTTCTTAACCATGGAGGTCCTATATTATAGCAAAATTAAAATTAAGAAGAAGAAAAAAGGGCTGAAAATTTTGAAATAAAACTTATTGAAAGGCCTATAAAATAGGAACATCTAAAAATTAATTTACAAATTTGAAATTGAAAATAAAAAACAAATCCTAGAAACTAGCACTATCAATAATAACAACCTAACTCTAGGTCTCTTTTCAAAATAATAGCATCATTCCCAATAAATTCTTCTCCTAAAACCTAGGACCATAACTACCTACTTTATTGCTAATTAAGTTCTCAAAAAATTAAATTCCTATGTGATTTTTTTATGACTTGCCTTATTTTTTTAAACTAAAAAGCCTCATTTTTATTTTCTAAACTAAAAAGCCTCATTTTTATGACTTGCCTAAGGCCCCCAAAGATGTTGAGCCGCCCCTGAGTGGGTTAGGTGGGTTAGGATCACAACGGCCGAGGGCAAAGGAGAAAGGAGGATGAGAGAGACTCGCTTATAATTTTCTTCGTTTCTTCTGGCTTTGTGTTCGTTGGATGTTTCACATCTTTCCATTTCCATGGTCAGTTGAACATGTGCAAATTTCAACTCTTATTTGAGCAGGTGCGTCCGCTCAACTCACCTAACTCTGCTTTTTGAGACTTTTCTTAAGAGCATGCTTGGGGGAGGGGGGAATGATAGATTTTTTCATTATGTGGCAGTTCATAAAGTATTGATTTTGAAATATAAACACTGCCAAAACACTACACTCAACCTTTAAATACATTGTTATTGCTTAAATCTGGTCAAACCCACAGCTCCACCTGTGAGCTACTAAACACCTGCACTAGTAGAGAACCAAGGACAATGGGGGAGCCAGTTGTGGTGGAGACTCTCCAATACCCAAGTCAGATTGATGAATTTAGAGTAGGAGTGGCTAGAGTTGGAATTTTTGTGTATACCTTTTACCCAAGTCAATGAGCATATTCATATGTTCTCTAGGCAACCTGTGGATCTTAGTAGATCCATCAAATATGCTAGAGGGGCACATATTGGAGTATAAATATGCTTATGAGAATATCTCCAATTCCACCTTAATTGACGTGATTTTCAGTTAGGATCTCGTTGGATCAATCATGACTCAGTACGATGAGAGATTGGACATTTCAATTCTGAAGTCGAGGTCAGCTTTTGAGGTCGAGATGGTCAGGTCGGTGGATGAATCTCATTAACGAGTTCTGAGCTTAACTAGTTTAGCTCGACAGGTGCGTCTTTCATCGAAGCTCGGCTTGACTTCCCAAGTGGTCGACGCGTTGATGGCTCAAGGTAGTTGCTCTACCAATTTTGCGCCATGTGTCTTATATGACTAGGTAGTTCAGTTTTCCCCATAACACACATTGCAAGAGCTTTATTTGAATTTTACTTGTTATTCCAACATGACTTTTATAATGAAATCTATGCTTGTGAAAAATCTTGCAATAATTTTCTTGTCTTTTCTTTTATTTTTCCACTGTGATATTAGTTTAAAAATAACTGAAGAAGTGGTCACTGCCACCTCCTATATGGGAAATGGTACTATGAGGTCGACCTCATGGGAACTTCCCATGAGGTCGAGCTGTGTGGGCTCCACCATGATGTGTGCCGAACATCAACACCGTGCATTCGATGGGTCCCCTTTAGGTTATGGGATATCCCAAAAACTGTATACGGAACTCAGGTGGGCCATACCATCCAAAACCATGTGAAGACATGCCTAAAACATATAAAGTACTTGGTGGGACCCATCTAAGTTTTGGATGTGGCTGAAACTTGGTCTAACCTCTCATCCAAGTGGGACACACATAATGGATGGTCTAGATTTATGAACCACATCTTGGTGGGCCCAATAATGATTATGAATGTTTTAATGGGAGGGTAACCCCTCTCGACTATTGAATGTGGTGTGGCCCACCGAAGTCATCGATTGAGTTTTAAGCCCGTGGCCTACCATGGAATGGTGCATCTGACTAATGGGGTAGATGTTCAACATACATCATGGTGGGGCCCACACACTCGACCTCATTGTACCATCTCCACACACACACACACACGCGCGCACACACACACACACACACACACACATATATATATATATATATATAACCTCTTCTATCTTCGTTGCCATGATAGTACAAATTTTCTTCACATCCATCAATAATTACCAAGTATCCATGCGGAAGTTTTTAATTTTGGTTGAGTCACTGTAAATATTTTTTACTTAAACCCTTGACCTAGTGTTAAAACTCTTTTAAGTCTACCACCGGAGCAAGAGTAAGGGACCCATAAAAATACAAGAATTATCTCTATCTTCCATCAACGAATACTCTAGAAGATGGATACATGAATAAAATAACTCTCCACCTATGGTACTTCTTATATAGAAAATACCACGTGAGAGAGAACATGCAAAACCCAACCTAACAAGGCGTCATAACATATAACTATGTATGTATGTACACAAGAAAGAGATAGAGAGACGTCTGTCACACAAAAAAAAAAAAAAAAAAAAAAAAAAAAAAAAAAACTTCTCATAGTTGGAGACTCTCGCCATTACAATTCTTTCACTTAAAGCTAGTTTCTCCAATAGTACCAAACATTCCCAACGACAGTTATACCCAAAAACAGTACCAATCACTTGGTAACAACAATCTCAAGAGAAGTTACGCACCAAATAAATTTCTCCATTACAATAGGCTTCATCCGCATGCTACGTTGTCGTTGGTGTGAATATTTTGTAATGAGATATGATCATCTTTCACCACATCATAGATAAAGTGATATTGAATATCAATGTGTCTAGTTTAAATATAAAATGCCGGATTCTTTGCCAAGTGTAACGCACTTTGATTGTCATAGTAAATCACTACCACTTTCTGTTTAAATTTCAATTCTTCTAATAACCTCTTCAACTAAATACTTTCTTTGCATGCTTGTGTAGTTGATATTTATTTTGCTTCCATAGTAAACATGCTCACCACTGACTGCAATCTTGACATCTAACTAACAACACCATTTTCCAAAGAGAAAACATAATATGTTGTAGATGTTCTTTTATTACGATCTCCTGTATAATCTACAAACACAAATCCAACCAACTTAAAAATTTGTCTACTATAACAAATAGCTGCCTCAAAACTACCTTACATGTAATGAAGGATCCACTTCAAAGTAGTTCAATGACATCAATCTAAGTTCATCATGTATTTATTAACTGCTCCCACTGCTTATGCAATGTCTAGTTTGGTGCAATATACCATGGAAAACATAAGGCTCCCTACCATTGATGAATATGGTACTTGAGATATACCTACTTTTTCCACCTTAATGATATGGCACTAATATGAAGACAACTTGTTACTAACAAGGAATGGAGTTATGACTAGATTAAAATTCTGAAATTTGAATAGCGTAAAACTCTTTCAATATAATCCTTCTCGATTATATAGACTTTCTTGTTCGTTCCGTCTCTAAGTACAATTATCTCAAAAATCCTATTAACGATTCTCAAATCTATAGCTGGGTACAAACCAACCTAATCCGGCGGATCCGACCCGATCTGAACCGAACCGAAGGCCTGGATCAGTGCTGTTCAAGTTGGATCAGTCAGATCCGACCGTTCATCGGATCAAGTTCGGATCGTGGTCAATCTGAACCGAATGGATCCGATCCAAAGTGATTCTTATGAATATTTATCAATTATATCTATCTTACGAACAGGTTGGATAACAAATAAACATTCAATGGTGGAAATCAATACGTCTACTTTTTCCTGTGGTATGGTCCGCTTGAGCTTTGGATATGCATCAATTTTGGGTTCAACCACTAAAATGATATGAAAAAATGAATGGACGACGTGGATAAACCACATGCATTCACGGTGGGCCCCAACAGGGTTTACTCAGTACGATAAGAGCCCACTGAGTTACATACACACAATGCAATTTCGTGCACAACACGTCAACATAGTAGCTTATAGCTGGTGTAGATACATGTCGCGCAAAGACAAGCGGAGACGCACCTTGAGCTCCGAGTTGTACGAACAGCTCAAATGAGATCAAAATTACATGGGCCCCACAATGATGTATTTATTATATCCATACTGTTTATCCATTTTTCGTGATCATTTTAGAGCATTTAAAAAAAATGAATCATATCTAAAGCTCAAATGGACCACCGAAAATAGCAGCGAGGATAATGATTTTCACCGTTAAAAAATTCATAGGGCCCACCATAACGTTTATTTTCCATCTAATCTGTTAATAAGGTTAAAAATACATGGATGAAGAGAAAAAACAAATTTCATATTAATTTGAAACTTCCGTGATCTCCAAGGGTTTCAATGGTAAACATTCAATCCCCCACTGTTTTTTGCAGTGTGGTCCAACTAATCTTTAGATCTGTCTTATTTTTCGGCTCAAGCCTTAAGACGAACTCTCTAATTGGATGGACGGTTTGGATATAACACGTACCTCATAGTTTGACCCACAGACTCAACCTGATCTGACTTGGTTTCCCTGACCGAGTCGGACTCAGTTCGGGTCAGGCCAACCGTGCATTGGATCGGTTCAAGTCAGATGTCCTAGACTCGGTCCTGGATCAGATCGAGTTCAGGTCAACCTATGTAGATTTCAGACCGAATCGAGTTGGACCTAATCCGATCCGACTCAGTCCGATGCCCAGCTCTATGCAAATCCTTTATATTCAATTCCTTAACTAAATGAGCTTTTAATGCTACAATAGTATTTTTACTAGTACTTCCAACTAGCATATCATCTACATATAATAACAAGATAATAAAGTTGCCATTATTGTAAGTACAAACATATGCATAACGGTCAACGTCACATCTCTAAAATCCTAAGCCTACAATAAATGAATCAAACCGTTTATATTAACACATTGGCACCTGCTTTAAATCGTAAAGTAATTTGTTAAGTCGAGAAACTAGATATTGATTCTTCTTATTTTCTTTGATAAAGCCGTCGGGTTAAGTTAAATAATTTTCTTTATTAATATTCTCATATAGAAAGCAATTTTTACTTCAAACTGCTCAAGCTCTAAATGAAGAACTACTGTCATGGTCAACATAGTACGAATAATACCCAATTGAATAACAAGAGATAAACTTTCATTGAAGTTAATATTTGACTTATGAGTGTACCATTATCTTTAAACATTTCGTCAGTATTTTTCTTCAACTTGTAGACCCATACGTAACCAATAACCTTTCATTTTTTTAGTAATTCAATAAATTTCAAAGTCTTGTTTTTATGAAGAGTTTATATCTCTTTCTCTATGAATGCTCTTCATTGGTTAACATCCACTGATTCATATGCCTCTAGGTATAAACAAGACTCGTGTTCCTCTATTATACAAGTGTAAGCTGTAATATAATTCTAAAATAAAAAACTAAAGGTTTTGTAGTTCTCTTCCACGATTTTAGTTCTACATGCTCTTTGTTAGCTTCATCCTTAATGATATTACTAACTCGTTGATTTTTTAAGTCAATGGTTGATTTTGAATATTGTTTAGAGATTCCAATTCAATTATCTCTCATGACTTTGAGTTCAGTAATTCTATCTTTTCACAATAAATTTTATTAAAAACCAAATCTTAACTAATCACTAACTTATGAGCAGTATTGTCTCATAATCTGTACCAATTCGTTCCATTTGTATAGTCAAGAAAAATACACTTTCAAGTCCTATACTCTTCAGGAAACCATACATAAGTGTCATAAACCATACATAGCGTCATAACAAAAAAACATGATTGAACGAATAATTAACAGGTTTTTCATATCATACCTCTTTGAAAATTTTACAATTTAATGCAGTTATAGGAGAATAATTTATCAACTAACAAGCCATGTTAACGGCGTTTGCGCAAAAAAAATATTACTCGAGTCTAGTTGAACTCGACATGCTCCTAGCATTATCCATAAGTGTATTGTTCATACGTTCAATTACTCCATTTTGTTGTAAAGTATCAAGGACCTCGTAGTGCCTCCTAATGCAATGCTTATTGCGAAAATCTTTGAATTCTTTAAAGGTATATTATCTTTCGTTATTGGTTCTCGAACACTTATTTTCTTTTCCTTCTGATTTTTAACCAATATTTTAAACTTTATAAAACAAGTAAAAATATCACTCTTTCTTTTCAACATGTAACTCTATACATTTTTAGAGAAATTGTTAATAAAAGAAATCGACAAGAGCTTCCTAAGTATCATAATGAATTAGATTTAAGATATCCTTACTTTTAACAGTAGAAGATGGAATTGAACTCTCTTCAGCTTTCCAAACAAGCAATCCTTACAAAAATATAAATTAATAAACTTTAAGCTAAAAAGTAAATTATGATCAAGAAATACCCTTACTCTTTGGTTGCTCATGTGACCCAACTGCCTGTGCCAAATTGTAGCAGAGTCTATCACATTGACAACAATAGCATCGCCAATCACAATATCTCCAATCAAATGATATAATTAACCTATCAATTCTCCCATCGCCACTACCATTGCTCATTTTACAATTTTCAATTGACAATTTTCACAAAAAAAAAATTATAACTATCTTTATCAAAATTTTCAATGAAAGAAGGCTCTTCCTCATATGCATTATGTACATCACATTAGAAATTATACGTGTGATATCATCAAACATTATAATTTTGACATCTTCAATCCCCACAACTTTACATATATTATTATCGCCTATGTAAACTATTCCACCATCATATAACTGATATATGTAAAAATAATTCTTCCGTCGAATCATATGGAATGAAGCACTCGAATATATGATCCATTGATGGCTCAGATTCTTTTGTGGAATTACAGTCGATGACACTTCCCTATCTTCGAATAAATTGTCTTTTTAAATTAAGTTTCCTTTGAAACCATTTGAATCATATACTTGATCATGTGAATTAGGTTTGGAATTTTTCTGATTTGATTTTTTGAGTTTATAATTTTTATGAAGTAGTCATTCTTTCCACAATTTTAATACTTTCTTATTTTATGCCCTTTTGACTCGGATCTCGTTGATCTCTTCCACTAATACCGGTACTTTTTCAGTCAATATTTCACTGACCATCATATCATCACCAACAAATTCTTCATGTGTTTTCTGTATGACTCTTCATAAGCAACATAGACATGGTTAACTCTGTATTGAGATTTGAATCGTTGTTGAGATTTACAATCAAACTTTGTCATGAATCTTTTATTGAATATATTAGAAATGTAACATTTTCATCATCATCAATCTTCATATCAATTGCCACCAATATGCTAAGTAAGATATTAAATCTATTCGAGAATTCTTGCAAAGAGATCTCTTCCTTCATCTTCGAGTTGTACTATTATTATTAGAAAAGAGATCTTATTTACCATCGATTTCTTTGAATATATGTTTCACAATTTGTCCCACAAACCTTTTGTGGTGGTTTGAATGGACATGTTGAATAAAATCGAATTATCCAGCATAAGAAGAAAATCTGCCATAGTTAATTATTCAGCCTTTGACTCTGATATCAATTGTAACAACCTTAAATTTTTGTGTATTAAAAAAAACTAAAATAAATATTTAAATATTTTATTTTTAAATAAAAAATAAAAACAAGTTAATAGTTGAGTTGGTAGAGACATTCTTAATTTTATTATGTTGTTAATTTTTTTTTTTATCTATACCATGGATGGTGTGGATCATCCACATGATCATTGTATAAGTGTGTAGAGAAAATTTTAACAAAGTAATGCTTTATGATTTCAGATTTGGTCAGTAATATTTAGGAATAAATTTAATTGATTGAATCTGATTGTGTTAAGATAGATCTGAACGGGTCATTTGATTCTAGCACCAAAAGATAACAGTGCTTTGAATTTTAGATCGATCTGACCATCGGATGGGCCACACTAATCAGATCTATAAATGTTTAAATAAAAAAAGTTTAGATTTTTACACAACTGATTAGTATCACTTAGCGTAGAAATTCGAGATGGGCTATCGATGTATATGTGGTTAGATCCACAATATTCATCCAATGTATAGAGGCTAAATGTATCAAGACTTTAAGAATCCGGATGATCCAATCATCCGGTGGGCCACCCTGATTAATCATTTGACATTCAATTTCAGGATCTTAAAAAGAAAATCTAAATTTTGATAATTAAGTTTAATAAACATATAAATTTAATTATTTGATCATTTAGGGTTTGACCACTTAGGATGTATATCAAATGTGTCCCCACCGTGTAATATTACCCGATGAATAATAATATTGTTGATATAACTGATAGGATCTCTGAATTCAAATCAACCTAATTACTTTGTAGATTTTACACTATCAGACTTAGGCAAGTAACCCAACGTGTCTCATGATTCATTGGAATTAAAATAAATTATTTGTGATTGTTTGATTGATTGATATACTGATTTGAGTGTTTTGTTGTAATATTATATGATATAGTCAATCACTTGTTAATTTATGTCAAATTACATGACTACCCCATCCTCTCTCTCTGTCTTTATTTATTTGGTCAAATTTGTTTAAGAGTTCTTTTTGCCGATAGTTTTTCCATAACCTTTCTTTACTTCATTCTCTAAGCTTTGGTTTAATCTTCTGCGCTTCTTCATAATTCAAAACCATGCCCATCCCTCCACCATGAATTCTTCTCTACCAATTAACAATCATTTGTACAAAACCCTGCTCTTAAAGCTACCAATTGTTGAATATGAATAGATTGGGGCCCAAAGCTATACTAGTAAACTCCAAATAAATCAGAATGTGATTTGATTCGGTCTTGGAAAGCATTGACTGCACAGCACCCAAAAGCTGTCTATGCTAATCTAAAGCCACAAAAAACTCGTCCAACTTATAGAGCCTACTATTGTAAATTATTCAAGCACTTGAAATGACCCCCACTTTAAAGGAAAATCAAGCAAGCAAACTTCCTTATCTAACTTTTTTTAAAGCGTAATTTTCCTACCTAATGTGTTATTATAGTATCATTGTAAATTACCTATAACAACCATGTAAGTATATGACTGCGGTAGAAAGTTTATACTGTAGTGCTTTAAAAAAAAAAAACAATGGAGACCTTGGGTTACCGTTACAAACTATCACATCAGCGTTTGAAAAACCATGCTTCTAAATAGTTGCCAAATATAAATGTTGTAGTTATTTTCTTTAGGTGAACGATTGTTATGTTATGAAATATAATTTGGTGCCAATTTATTTTCATTCTTTAGGTACGCCGGCTCACTTGATGCATAAGAATCAATTACAAGAATATGCTCAAAGATTGGATATTAAATTTCCAATTTACCATTCAATTAATGAAGGATTTCTCCATGCACCGAAATTTCGAGCATCCGTTATAGTTTATGGAAAAGAATATGAGTCAACTCAAACATTTTCACATAAAAAAGATGTTGAGCATGATGTTGCAAAAATTGCTTTGAAGAGTATATTCAAAAGGATAAAGAATGAGGCGTATTATTTTATTTATGAGGTGTGCATCATTTTGTTATTTGTTGGTTGTTCTTTACTTACGATTTTGATTTTATTTTAATAAATGTTTTATTTGGAAATCTTGCTTACTTTCTGAGTTGAACGTCTTCCAAATGGATACATGTGAGTCATGGCTTAAACTATTTCTTACATTTATCCTTGTCCAATAGGACATTATGATTCATGGAAAGAGGGAAGTATGAAATAATTAGGAAATAAGAAGACACATAGAAGAAAATTAAATTGAGAAGCTGTATATAAATTGAGGAGAAGTGTGGATATACCACATGTCACATGATGTTACTCGGTTGGATAACTCTTTACTGCATGTCTACTTTTCCCCCCTTGGGTCCACATTGCCCCTCTTTCTTATTTTTGTCCCTATCTACTTATGGGGAAACATACAACAGACACTAGTTGTACCATTGTGTACCTTACGCAGTTGAACCACTCTCAAATATATTGGGAAATTAATTTATCTGCGTCTAGAAGATATATTAGCAAAGTTGTAATTAGTGGGAAGACTTAGAAATATATGTGCTTTCAATAATATTTGTCAAGATTTTTTGTTGTTTTGCATTCTTTTATTCTCTGTTTTTATATTTGAAGAAGGATGGTTAGATTTTTTTAGCCACTAATTAGTAAGGACCTATCCTTTCTTCTGCATGGAAACTTGGAATAATTGATACTGATGACCGGTAACACCTAGAAATCCTTATATTCGGACCTGCCATTTTCTCTCTCTTTTAAATATCCATAAATTTGAATTTTACTAAGCCTAAAAAATAACAAAAAAAATTATTATAAATTCAGATAGGTTTGATGTTATTAGCTTCTCATGATTGATGGTGCCAATGTGCACCTCAATCATGGGAGAGAGAATGAACTTTTTTACAATGAGAAAAAAAAAAAAAAAAAAGAAAGAAGGAAAAAAGAAGGTTGTGCCTTTAGACCGGTGTTTTTTCCTCCAATCTTTGGGAGGAGGCACATAGAGTACTATCTTACTTTATTTATTTGTTTCATAATATGTTATTTTGCAAGTCTATCTTGACCGAATTTGCAGTCAAGATGAATTTGAAAATGCCAAAGTATAATACTAAGTCAGTAGAAAGATTGTCAGCCTTCGCCTCTCCTCTCATTTTCAATGGGAAATGTTACATGGGGGAAGCTCAAAAAAACAAGAAAGAGGTTGAACAGATGGGGGCACGCACCTCTATTCTATCCTTTCTAGGTTTGTTTTATACCTTGTTGTTCTGCATAAATATCTAAATTTTACTTATTTGATTAATTTGAATGCAATGTTTTTAGGAAGCCACTTTTTATGCATGCCAACCCCTTTTGACTTACATACTTTTGTATATGTATTTCAAAATTTATAGTGTACGCCACACATGATATATCCTGCGTTCTAATTAGTTAAGCATACATATATTGATATGTCCTCCATAAAGTTACATATATTCATAATGACACAGATGTATCCACCGAAAGATGCATGAATGTATCGACTACTTTAATTCCACCATGTATATTTCGTAATTATTAAATCCTATGGATACCCCAAACCTTAACCCATTTGGAACATGCAAAGATCTTTTATTCTCATTCCTTTTTCTTTGAGTTCCTTATGTTTCTTGAGAAGTTTAAAAGACAATAGTCTATCTTCTTGATAGTACAAGCCAATAATAGACACTATCCTAATATTGAGGCCATATACAAACTCTGCGAGGATTTGAGTTCGGTTAAATTTTGGGGATAACACATAAAATTTCTATTGTACCATTGGGAGGTGTAAACCAACTTCAAGAAGCAGCACTGCAACATGCCTTTGAGCTACAAATCTTCGAGTGGGCCATCCTTTTATTTTTTGAAGGGTAACAAAGAATTTATTGAACAAGTGCCAAGCTGGCAGAAAAGATTACAAACAGAGCAAAATACTTTTGTTACAATCTTTAAGGACTTAATACTCGAAGTCAATTACCTTTCCAAAAAAAATAAAATTACACAAAGTCCATTCCAAAATAAAGGATTTAGCCATAAAGGACACCTCTATACCCTTGCTTTGGACATTTTGAAAGCATCTACTATTTCAAGTGGGCCATCCATTGAACAGTGAAACTAATAATTACACCAATTTTACATTATGGGAATTGCGTTTGTGCTATTTTAATTACAAAAGTGTAAACAGGGTCTAAGAAAAGTAGAAAGGATTGGTGCATGCATCGATTCTCTTTTTATTTGATTAGAAGGTTGCCCAATAATATTTTGGGACTATTTTGCAGGTAACTCTCATACAGACATTTGTATATCAGAAATTATAAAAATAAAAAATTAAACTTTACCGTGGTAAAAATGTGAAGTTTGTGGGAAACTTGGATAGCAATCCTAGGAACCCATCAAGGTAAAAAAGAAAGAAAAAGAAACGACATTTTCTTAGCATATGATAAGGCACGAAACCGGAAGCACTAATCAAAGAAAAATCATAGGTATGCTTTCCTAACTCTTCATTGATGTTGGACTGTATTTACAGTTTTTTGTTAAAAATGTCAATTATCGGGTTTGGATCAGATTTGTGCATAACATTTAAATTGCCCAGGCTCGGCCTAATGCCAACCCTAATCTTTTTGGTGTAATCTTTTGTCCTATATGATGCACATCTTTGTTTTAGTTTCACCATTTGTTATTTTACATAAAAACAATACTGTTATAATATGGGAAGTGATTAATTGTCATTTTCTTACTCATATTCCTAGGCTTTACTCTTGTAGGATGTTAGATGGTAGTGTCCGAGTGTTTATTTTGCTAGGCTTTAATCTTGTAATGCTGTGAAAATAGACATGGGGACTAATATCTACAATACCTAATCACTTGTATAATTAACATTTTGCTTATGTTTGGGAGTTATGGGATACGCAATCTGAGGCTTTTTTTCCATGTAGGACACAACAGATCATGGTCTGGATAATTGAAACATGGGCCCCAACTGTCTAAACTTAAATCTAAAGTTAAATTGAAACATGGACCGCATGACCTAATGCCCGCGATAGACACTATGCGGTTAAATTGTCTAGCTCGATGGTTGAAATCATAAATTAGGTTTACCTGATGGCTTAGTATTCTATCTTGTAGATCAGTGGATGGATGGCTTAATATATGATTGGGATTATTCTCAACGGTCGGATTTATACTAGACTGATTTGTAGATATTCGATAAGTTATGTTTGTATTTATACTAAATTAGCTTACACAGTAACACCCAAGTACTAAAAAGTATGGGGTGTTATGTGAGACTCGACCCGAGTTCGTATATGTGCATGTGTGTGTGTGAGTATGTATTTTGTTCATCATGGTCTCGCGGTCCTATCGGTCGAATCCAGACGAACCACGACCCTTGGATAGTGTTTGCGGTCATCTTTGAGTTCGGTCATATAGACCCGACTCAGATTAACACGAGACCTATGCCATTGCGACCGCATCATCGCTGTGGTTCCAACGCCGCATCTCGCGCATAAATCCGATATGTAGATCAAAAGTTGTGTACATTTCATTATAAGACTATTAATCATGTGGCCCACTTAGATTGAATGCATGTGGACCACCATCACCCATGGCACAAGTCCCCATACACACTATACACACCACACAAATCCTATGGAAACAACACCCATCTCAACAAACACCACTCAAGCCTAGTCTAAAGGCCTAAACATTATAATCTCCTCCCTATATTATGATGACTTCTCTTACAAAATAATTATGGCATTTTTCTTTCTCTTTATTCTCTCCCTCCCTCTCATTTCCCTCCATTGCTAGAATTTTCAGCAACTTTCCTTCCATCTCCCTCTCTTCTCTAGCCCCTTCTCCATCTAATCCCCTCCCATCTAACCTTCAACAATCTATCTCACTCATTGAAACATGTCCCTTGGAGCATGAAGAGTAGATTGATGTAACTTTGGAGTGAGATCCATTAATTAAAATACTTAGGAATATCCAAAAATTCTGAAATTTTGTGGGTGTGTGACCCACCTATGGAAGTGTCACTCTGTAAAATTTCAACCCCAAATGACCCCATTTAGGCATCCAAAAGAATGGGCTAAGATGGTTGGATTGCTAGATTTTTCTATTGTGTAGTCCAGCAATATGCCTTGATAAAAATCATAATTCAAAAATGTTTCCTCTGATAGTAGGCCACCTTTTTGGGTTTCCTCTTATTGTATGCATGATGAGGGACCTTGGCCCTCAATTCTCAGAGTTTTAGAAGCCCTGGACCCACTCTAATGGAGTGCCCAAATTTAGGACAACAACATGCATTACAAAAATTTCCTGTACATTATTGTCCCCTTTGTTATTTCAGAACTTTTGGGCTCCAACCCATTGGGCTTTGTGTATGATTAGTTAGGGACCCATCCTTGATATTCTAGGGCTCATTGGGGCCATGATTATGGGGCCCACCATATTAAAGAAATTGGGCATTTATTGCTCCCTTATATTTTAGAATACTCTTGGGCCATTTTCTTTTACCATACTATTGTGTTGGGCTAGTGGGCCGGGTTGTAGGCCCAACCTTACTTGACTAAGAGCATGACATTTGCCTATGTGGTTTGAGCAATGGGCTGCCCATTAGGCCACCACAATATATGAGATTAGTGGCCTTTATGTTGGGCCCTAACCCTTCCCCTATGGGCCTATAGTGGTATGTATGGGTTGGGCTATGTGTGTTTTCTTTGTACCCATGTTTTGGATAGGCCTTGGGCCGCCTTTCTGAAGCCTAACATGAGTGTATGTGGTATGTTTATGGCTGCCCATTTCTTATTTCTAATGTTGTGTGGGCCTTGGGTCTTGATCCGTGATCAATTAGAGATGGACTACCTCTTGTGGACCAATTATGGTTGGATGTCCACATTAGTGGCCTTAAGGTGGGCCCATGAGCTTCTATGGGTGGTTAAAGGCTCACCCCCGTCTCATCTATTTAGGCCCATATCAATGTACTCCTTAGTCTTGTGAGCTACCTCAGGTAAATGGGCCCCCACTAAAGGTTGTATTCCTTATGAGAAAATTGGTTAAGTACTTAGACCCTTCATGGTTAAGTAGAGAGTTCATCTTCACCTCATTGGCACCCCTCTTCATCTTCATGACCCATTCCCATACGCATCATATGCATGCTTGGTCGAGGTATGATTGGCTATGGTTGTGCCATTGTGTAGGACATGTTGGTATATCCCTGAGAGATGAAGCTTGGGATTGATGCATGGGTGATTGTGTGATTCATCTATCTAGCATTGCATAGCTTGTGGATATCCGCCCCTTACTTCATCAGGGCCTTGCCTCCACAGGGGTATTCGTGGATGGCCATATGTGTGGACACTGGAAATATTAGTTGAGCATACCAGGTGCATAGGATGCCCATGGGTAAAATTTTCAAAACTTCCATGGTACCAAGGATCTGCTCCAACGCCGTGACCGGGTGGAATACATGAGCGCACGAGGGCCTTATACCGTTAGGCCGTGACTCCCACCATTGTGTAGTCGGTTGGATAAGGGTATGGCCTTACCTGCCTAGTGTGTAGGGGGTATTACTAGGCTGAGTCTGACCAGCTCGTGAATGGGTCCGCTACTGTCAGGCCTTGTTGGTGATTGGTTGTCCACAGGCGGGTAGTGAGGTCTCTTACTCTCGTTTGACTGTGCGGGGTCTGTAGAGCGGTAGTCTTTCAGCAGTGTAATGGACCTCGGTGATTTCCTTATGATCGAAAATGTACTTGACTTGTGGTTTGGATATGAGCACTTGCATTACTTGCATCGCATTAGCATTGGCTGTACAAGCCCCTTTATGCATTACCTTGGATGACACCCAGTACTCATTGCATCTTATTCATGATAAGCCTGGGTAAGGCTAGTGATATCCTCATTGATCATGCTTCTCTCCTTGTATCTCCTACTACTCTTCTGTGTACCATTATCACACACCTACACCACCCTCTAAGCTTCTATAAGCTTATGCACGATTGATGCGTGGAGGAGATTCTAGGCAGGCGTTGTAGCAGTAGAGCATGGAGTAGAGCTGAGCATTTTTGGACTCAAGTGTTGCTGACCTTTCTCTCCTTTCCTTTTTACAATGTGTGCATGGAGTAGAGCTGAGCATTTTTATCTCATGTATGTCCTTTTGGACCTTTCTCTCCTTTCCTTTTTACAATGTGTGCATTTATTATTCTCAGATGTTCTTGCTGTGATCTTAGGTATGCTCGTATTAGAAATGATTATATTGTTATGAAAAATCCTCCTTGTAGGATCCCAGGATCGGAACCTGGCTCAGGAGCTGAGAATGGGGGACTATGGAAGCTGTTACAGCCAGAACCGGCCATCGGGTTCCTTATGATTCCAGTTACCGAGTCTGTGGTGTGAAAGGAGTTGGTATCAGAGCATAGCAAGTAATTCTAGGATGACTCAGGATAACATCGCATGTTTGCCAAGAATATAGGACAAGTAGTGTTCCGAGATTCTTCCCTTCGCTCCGTATTGAGCCTATAATTGTCCTAATTCCCTACGATGCCATTATTTTGTAGATGATGACGCGTGGTCGTGGTGCCCGTGGACGAGGCGCCTGAGTTACCCATCCTACTCGAGCGCATCTTACTCCCGTTGTTGAGGATCTGATTCCTGAGGTTCCCATCCGGCCTATTCCTTCAGTTGAGCCTGTAGTGCCCGTACCTCCAGTTGCTCTAGTTCCCCCACCTATCCCCCCTCCTCAGCCTATTGTTCCAGTTACAGAGGCTCTAGTTGCTCCGGTTCCCCCACCTATTCCCCCTCATCAGTCTGCAATTAGGATAGATGATTCTAATTGATGTTTAAAAAAAATACCCCACAACTATCCCTTATCTTCTTTGTGATTTTTTATTTTTTCTTTTTAATTGGAGTAGCATCTACAATCTTTGTCGGTGAGTATGTTTGAGATAATATAATATAGATCATTGTTCCACGTGAAAATAACAAAGAAGGACATTTACAACATCGTAATCAAATCGTTAGGGGCTGTTTGATTTTTAATTTCCCTGGTAAATACAGGGAAATACGTCCGTTTTACTTACTCCACCTTGTTTGAAATTAGCAGGAAATTACGTTTCAAAAAGTGGTCCATACAATACCTTTTATTACTGATTTAAATATGTGGGCCCCACCATGATATATGTGAGTTAGCCACACCATCCATCCTTTTAAAAAATATATTTTAAGGCATGAACCCAAAAATGAGGAAAATCAAAAGCTCAAGTGGACCACATTAGGGAACAATGATTATTAAGACGTTAATGGTTGAAAGTTGTTTTCTCCCTAGGGCCCACATTGATGTTTATTTGTCATCCAACCTGTTCATAAGGTCACACAGTCATGGATAAAGGAAAAACAAAAATATCGGTTAGATCCAAAACTTTTGGAGTCCTCGAGAAGCTTTCAATGGTAGGAGTTCAATTTCTATTGTTTCTTGTATTGTGGTCCACTTGATGTTTGGATCTGCCTCATTTTTTGGCGCATGCCCTAAAATGAGTTGGCTAAAGCGATGGATGGTGTGGATAAGACACACACATTATGGTGGGCCCCATAATTTAATATTTTTCTCCTCGGGCAACATGAGAATTGCTATAAATGAAAGGTGGCGGTCAACGTCACTTTGGAAATCCAGCCAGAAATACATCGGTAAATAATTATTACCCATTTACCTTGAATTACCTATGTAATTAGAAAATCAAACAGGTCCTTAAGATAGAAGTTATCAAATGGTTGTTCATTATTTTATTTTGTTTTTGTTTTTTTTTTTTTTAGATTGCCCAAGAAATCTCAATATTGGGACATTCAAGTCCTTCCAGATCTGGCAATCTTCTTCCCATGAATGTGGAGAATGTTGTCTATTTCTTTCTTAGATGTCAACATTTGTCCACAATTAGAATGGCTGGGAACATCTATTCACGGAGAAGATCAATCATGAATTTAAGGCATGATGCAGTGCTAGAGATGTTTCCATGACAAGGTTAATTAGATGGACAATCCCAATCAAAACACCCATTGGAGGAGAGGGCAACAAAGATGTGTGTAAAATAAAGAACAAAATCCTATTTTGACTTGCAGAAAGACATTTACACCATAGGAAGATGACTATATTTGTATCATATGAATTGATGGTTTGACTTTATGGTCACAAACTGATTAAATAATCAAATTGATTTATCAATGTAATTTTTTTTAATGCATGTATTGTTAATACACACATGTTAACTTCCAAAGATACAATCTCACATTTCCTTCTTTTTTTTTAAAAAAAAAAAAAAAAAAAAAAAAAAAAAAAAAAAAGAAGAAAAAAAATATTTTTTTATGCAAGTAAAGACCAATTCTATGCCCACCATTTATTATTATATTTTTTTTATGGGCATGATGAATTGTCCAATCTATGAGATGTATGCCACGTTTTAAGGCGTATGCCTTGCAACGATTTGGTATGTTACTTAATACTAATCAATGCACTAGGAAAGCACAACATTACCATACTGTTGAAAATCCATTGTATAGATGAACATGTGTATGATCTCGGCCAATCATTTGTCTTTTTAAATAATAGGCCATTACGAAACTTGCATGAATCAATAGATGGCCCTATCCACATAACATGTGAACCATTTCATACTAAACCTAAGTATGTGTGGCCATGGTGCACTTAGTTACACTATCATATCTCCAAATAATTTTCCAAACTCAAATTCGATTTCAAAATTGTTGGGATATGGAGTTTGGAATACTATTTAGATAAAATAAAATAAAAATTAAAATGAGAAAATAGAAAATTTATCAGTTTGTAGAAGTCGAGGCGTGACGTAAGTCACTCTGCTTGAAATCGAATTTGCTCCCCTTGGACAGCATCCCAAGTGTAACAGATTTCCAGAGCAATCGACCTCCAGATTACAACGACTATGACCAGCGGTGCACTCACTGTACATGGGCTTGAACCACTTGACACTTGTAGTCTTAATTCGAAGTAGAAAATACTTCAACTATATTTTTAACATAAAACAGACTTTCTTATTACTCACTAAAATAGATGAGAAAAAGTCTATTTATAGACTTTGTAAAGACACCCTTTCAAAAAGGTTGTGACTATTGAGTTTAAACCCAATTAGTGCGACCCTTAGGTTTAGAAAGACAACTTTCAAAACAAAATATGAAAGGATGCAACTTTTCAGATTGATATGAAAAGATACATCCATATCGTGCACACCTATGGCCATGGCCCGTCCCAACAGATATTTTGAAACACCAATTATTTTAAAATAATTTAAAATACAACAGGGAACCTCTCACCGTCGATGTGGCATCTTTTTAGATTGCATATATTATCAGGACAATATATATATATATATATTGTTTGTTTGTTTGTTTACACTACTACACCAAAACAGCGAAAAAAGGATGGTTGAAAATCGTCTCAAAATGCAAAAAAGGACGGTCCTGGACCGTTGCAATGGCCGTCAAATTTTGACGTGTCTTATTTTTTAAAGGACTGCCATAAACCGTCTCTAAAGAAGGACGGTCATAGACCGTCTCCAAAAAAAGGACGGTCATAGTCTGTCTATAATGGTAGCTAAAGTAGTGGACCCTTGCGAATGTGAAAATGACAGTCTCTAACCGTCCATAAAAAGGACGGCCCATGACCGTCAATAACAAGGACGGTTATAGACCGTCTCTTATGACCCAGAAAAGGACAGTCATAGACCGTCTCTTATGAACCTGGTAAGGACAGTCGTGAACCGTCCTTTAAAAGGACGGTCTTCAGCTGTCTCCTATTTACATTTACACCTGTTCATATCATATTCTTCCTAATATACACCTGTTACAACATCGTATTCTTCCTGATATACACCTGTTATATAATATATTTCATCATATTCACATTCACATCCATCTAAACTCAAACTACGTAAATCTATCCAAACAAAAACCATATTCATCCAAACATAAATTACATTCATCTAAAAAAACAATATACACCTGTTATATAATATATTTCATCATATTCACATTCACATCCATCTAAACCCAAACTACATAAATCCATCCAAACATAAACTACATTCATCCAAACATAAACAATATTCTTATCCACATTACATTCATCCATGCATAAATACGCTCACACCAACCCTGCAAAACTCCAAATCATGAGCCTAAATACCAAACAATTTCTCATCCAACAAAAACCAAGACTAAATCATAATATTCATACTCTATAGAGACTCCCAAGGTGAAGAATTACCTATAGAATATGATGCGATGAGGCTTCTATCCCATTGCTTGCCTAAATGCAATCAGTTGTTTTCTGCCAAATACCATAGATATTCTTTAAACATTGAATTCAAACACTTGCACCAAAGATCATACAAAAACAGAGGAGAGAAAGACTTACCGGATCATCCTTTTATTCATATAAGCTCTCTGAGGATCCTACACAACTTGAAAAAGATCTCTTATCAGCTCCTGCCGATGCGGCTGTGCCGAGAACAACTTCAAAAGAGGCAAAAGAAAAAACAAATCAGACATTCAAAGTTCAACCACTTCACAGAATCACAAACCTTGACATTAATTTTTAAGGCAACATTTTCAAAATACTGTTTATTGACACTGGATGCTTGTCTCGATTGGCAACACTGCGACACTATGCCCAACTCCGTTTCGCAAACACGTTTTATCTTTCCTGCAAAATCAGAAAACAAAATGCTTTAGTTGATTCATTCCATCTCTCTAGAATTTAGGGTCTTGTTTGCACTCACCATATGAAAAACTCATGTCAGGTAAAATGATAATAAGCAATTGGAGATGTTTCTTCTTATCTCCACTTTATAGGTTTTCAGTGGCTTGTTTGTGTACATCTATCAGAGCCATCTCAATCCTATTAGGGCGATCGGTTTTAGGTTTAGGTTTTAGGCTTAGGTTTAGGTTATAGGTTTAGGTTATAAGTGCAGGTTATAGGTTTAGGTTTAGGTTAGGTTATAGATTAAGGTTTAGGGAATTGAGAACAGGTTAAGGTTTAGGTTTAGAAAACCGGGTTCGGGTTCGGGATCGGTTTTAGGTTTAGGTTTAGGTTTAGGTTAGGGAGTTGAGATTAGGATTAGGTGTAGGTTTAGGTTTAGGGATTTGAGAATACATTTAGTTTTAGGTTTCAGGTTATAGGTTAAGGTTTAGGTTAAGCTTAGGTTATAGGTTATAAGTTTAGGTTATAGGTCATAGGTTTTGGTTTAGGTTAAGGTTATAGGTTTAGGGAATTGAGAATAGGTAAAGGTTTAGGTTTAGGAAATCGGGTTCAGGTTCGGGATCGGGTTTAGGTTAGGGAGTTGAGATTAGGATTAGGTGTAGGTTTAGGTTTAGGGATTTGAGAATACATTTAGTTTTAGGTTTAGGTTTAGGTTTTAGGTTATAGGTTAAGGTTTAGTTTAAGGTTAAGTTATAGGTTATAGTTTAGGTTATAGGTTAAGTTAAGGTTTTAGGTCATAGGTTTTGGTTTAGGTTAAGGTTAAGGTTAGGTTTAGGTTAAGGTTTAGGTTTAGGGTTAGGTTATAAGCTATAGGTTTAGGGAATTGAGAATAGGTAAAGGTTTAGGTTTAGGAAATCGGGTTCGGGTTCGGGATCGGGTTTCGGTTTGCATTTTCAAGTTTAGGTTTATGTTTAGGTTAGGAGTTGAGATTAGGATTAGATGTAGGTTTAGGTTTGGGGATTTGAGAATACATTTAGGTTTTAGGTTTAGGTTATAGGTTTAAGGAATTGAGAATAGGTAAAGTTTAGGTTTAGAAATCGTGTTCGGGTTCGGGATCGGATTTTTGTTTGGGTTTTTAAGTTTAGGTTTAGGTTTAGGTTAGGGAGTTGAGATTAGGATTAGGTGTAGGTGTAGGTTTAGGGATTTGAGAATAGGTTAAGGTTTAGGTTTAGGAAATCGGGTTCGGGTTCGGGATCGGGTTTATGTTTGGGTTTTAAGTTTAGGTTTAGGTTTAGGTTAGGGAGTTGAGATTAAGATTAGGTGTAGGTGTAGGGTTAGGGATTTGAGAATAGGTTAAGGTTTAGGTTTAGGAAATCGGGTTCGGGTTCGGGATCGGGTTTATGTTTGGGTTTTTAAGTTTAGGTTTAGGTTTAGGTTAGGGAGTTGAGATTAGGATTAGGTGTAGGTTTAGGTTTAGGGATTTGATAATACATTTAGGTTTTAGGTTTAGGTTTAAGTTATAGGTTATAGGTTTAGGTTTAGATTTAGGAAATCGGGTTCGGGTTCAAGATCGGGTTTAGGTTTGGGTTTTCAAGTTTAGGTTTAGGTTTAGGTTAGCGAGTTGAGATTAGGATTAGGTGTAGGTTTAGGTTTAGGGATTTGAATACATTTAGATTATTAATTTAGGTTTAAGTTATAGGTTATAGGTTTAGGTTTAGGTTAAGGTTTAGGTTTTTAGGTTTAGGTTATAAGCTCTTGGTTTAGGGATTTGAGAATAGGTTAAGGTTTAGGTTTAGGAAATCGGGTTTGGGTTCGGGATCGGGTTTAGGTTTAGGTTTGGGAGTTGAGATTAGGATTAGGTGTAGGTTTAGGTTTAGGGATTTGAGAATACATTTAGTTTTAGGTTTCAGGTTATAGGTTAAGGTTAGGTCAAGGTTATAAGTCTTAGGTTATAGGTTATAGGTTAAGGTTTTAGGTCATAGGTTTTGGTTTAGGTTAAGGTTATAGGTGTAGGTTTAGGTTTAGGTTTAGGTTAAGGTTTAGGTTTAGGGAATTGAGAATAGGTAAAGGTTTAGGTTTAGGAAATCGGGTTCGGGTTCGGGATCGGGTTTACGTTTGGGTTTTCAAGTTTAGGTTTAGGTTTAGGTTAGGGAGTTGAGATTAGGATTAGATGTAGGTTTAGGTTTGGGGATTTGAGAATACATTTAAGTTTTAGGTTTAGGTTTAGGTTATAGGTTATAGGTTTAGGTTTAGGTTTAGGGAGTGAGAATAGGTTAAGGTTTAGGTTTAGGAAATCGGGTTCGGGTTGGGATCGGGTTTTTGTTTGGGTTTTTAAGTTTAGGTTTAGGTTTAGGTTAGTGAGTTGAGATTAGGATTAGGTGTAGGTGTAGGTGTAGGTTTAGGGATTTGAGGATAGGTTAAGGTTTACGTTTAGGAAATCGGGTTTGGGTTCGAGATTGGGTTTTGTTTGGGTTTTGAAGTTTAGGTTTAGGTTTAGGTTAGGGAGTTGAGATTAAGATTAGGTGTAGGTTTAGGTTTAGGGATTTGATAATACATTTAGGTTTTAGGTTTATGTTTAGATTTAAGTTATATGTTATAGGTTTAGGTTTAGGTTTAGGAAATCGAGTTCGGGTTCGGGATCGGGTTTAGGTTTGGGTTTTCAAGTTTAGGTTTAGGTTTAGGTTAGCAAGTTGAGATTAGGATTAGGTGTATGTTTAGGTTTAGGGATTTGAGAATAGGTTAAGGTTTAGGTTTAGGTTTAGGAAATCGGGTTCGGGTTCGGGATCGGGTTTTACGTTTGTGTTTTCAAGTTTAGGTTTAGGTTTAGGTTAGGAGTTGAGATTAGGATTAGGTGTAGGTTTAAGTTTAGGGATTTGAGAATAGGTTAAGGTTTAGGTTTAGGAAATCGGGTTCGGGTTCGGGATCGGGTTTTAGGTTTGTGTTTTCAAGTTTAGGTTTAGGTTTAGGTTAGGGAGTTGAGATTAGGATTAGGTGTAGGTTTAGGTTTAGAGATTTGAGAATACATTTAGGTTTTAGGTCATAGGTTTTGGTTTAGGTTAACGTTATAGGTTTAGGTTAAGGTTAAGGTTTAGGTTTAGGTTATAAGCTATAGGTTTAGGGAATTGAGAATAGGTTAAGGTTTAGGTTTGGGAATCGGGTTCGGGTTCGGGATCAGGTTTAGGTTTGGGTTTTCAAGTTTAGGTTTAGGTTTAGGTTAGGGAGTTGAGATTAGGATTAGGTGTAGGTTTAGGTTTAGGGATTTGAGAATACATTTAGGTTTTAGGTTTAGGTTTAGGTTTTAAGTTATTGGTTAAGGTTTAGGTTTTAGGTTTAGGTTAAGGTTAGGTTATAGGTTATAAGTTTAGGTTATGGGTTATAGGTTAAGGTTTTAAGTCATAGGTTTTGGTTAAGGTTTAAGAATCGGGTTCGGGTTTGGGTTTGGGTTTGGGTTCGGGTTTAGGTTATAGGTTTTGGTTTTGGTTTTGGTTTAGGTTATAGGTTTTGGTTTTGGTTAAGGTTTAGGTTTAGGTTATAGGTTTTGGGATTTGAGAATGGGTTCGGGTTTGGTTATAGGTTTTGGTTTTGGTTTAGGTTATAGGTTTTGGTTTAGGTTATAGGTTATAGGTTTAGGTTAAGGTTTAAGTTTAGGTTTAGGTTAAGTTTTGGGATTTGAGAATAGGTTTAGGTTAAAATAAGTTTAGGTTTAGGAAATCGGGATCGGGTTCGGGTTCAGGTTTAGTTTTGGGTTTTCAAGTTTAAGTTTAGGTTTAGCTTAGGGAGTTGAGATTAGGATTAGGTGTAGGTTTAGGTTTAAGGATTTGAGAATACGTTAAGGTTTAGGTATAGGAAATTGGGTTCGGGTTCGAGATCGGGTTTACGTTTGGGTTCTAGGTTTAGGCTAAGCGTTTAGGGATTCAGATTCGGGTTTGGGATCGGGTTTAGGTTTGGGTTTTCAAGTTTATGTCTAAGTTTAAGTTAGGGAGTTGAGATTAGGATTAGGTGTAAGTTTAAGTTTAGGGATTTGAGAATACGTTAAGGTTTAGGTATAGGAAATCAGGTTCGGGTTCGAGATCGGGTTTACGTTTGGGTTTTAGGTCTAAAGCTAAGGGTTTAGGGATTCAAATTTGGGTTCGGGATCGGGTTTGGGTTTAGGTTTAGGTTTAGGTTTTATGTTTAGGTTAAGGTTACAGGTTTAGGTTATAGGTTTAGGTTTAGGTTATAAGTGTAGGTTATAGGTTTAGGTTATAAGTGTAGGTTATAGGTTTAGGTTTAGGTTAGGTTATAGGTTACGGTTTAGGGAATTGAGAATAGGTTAAGGTTTAGGTTTAGGAAATCGAGTTCGGGTTCGGGTTTGTGTACGGATTTAGGTTTGGGTTTTCAAGTTTAGGTTTAGGTTAAGTAGTAGATTAGGATTAGGTGTACGTTTAGGTTTAGGGATTCTCTAGTATTATCTACTATTGAACCTAGTATTATCTACTACATACTAGTAACATACAACCAATATTGGGGCACCATACCATGAGCTACAAGAATTTTATGTCCCCCTAAACAAGGTATCCTCCATTGATAACATATATATATATAGATATATTATAAGTTTTTTATTTTCATTTACATTCCCAAATATATTCATCATCCATCCAAGAAAATTGATAGAAGTACTGTCAATCTATGACTAACAGTTGAAAAGGAAAATCATGCATCTTATCTTACCGATCACCTTATGTTTCTTTTCACCTTTGTAACTCTCATATTTGTTGCAGCTGCTAGTTCACCATCAGTAGTCTCTCTAACCAAATCTTTGTGCAGTCCCTCTATTTGAAGCAGTGACTAAAGTTATAAGAAGTAGGACTGATTAGTCTTTCCATATTTTGAAAAAAATCAAATTCTTTATTTTTGGATGCAAGTCTACTTATAATTATCATTGGCTCTTAATCTATTTATAATGAAAATCTTAAATATCACCTGATAGTGCTCCTTTGATAAATGTCCTGTTTGGAACAAATAATTTGTTTTATCATAGGGCTTACCAAATGGAGGAAATCATACACATTTGTTACGACATCTATATTTGATGCCACCTAGCAAAAAGAAGAAAGAAGGTGATTCATATTTATGCTTATGAAACAAAGTCTAATAGTTTACATAGCTAGGTTATTAAACTAATAAATTCTAAGAAAAATAGTAAGTGCCAAGACCTATGGCATAAAAAAATAATCGTTGCATGGATTAACAATCAAACAACAACGGTAAAGGGAAGAAAACTAACTTCTTTCTTGCTCCACATAATCTAGTTAGGGCATCGTATTAGTTCATATAAGACCTGCGGACACCACATGCATATAAATTAGTTCATGTTAGACTTGAGGACACCACATGCATATAAATACAATCATTAAAATCTGAAAAACATTAAAGCCAATCAACGTGCATCAAATAACTAGAAAAAGCCCCTAATTACCTTAGTTCCAATCAAAACACCTGAAAACAAGTACCCGGCATCCTGAACTCCCATTGATTTTCATCAAATAAACACTAACTTCAAAAACTAATAAACAGAAAAGTATCTACATGACCACTCCATTTTTCAGATAATCGAAGTATGAAGAACATCTAGGTCAATACATATGCATCAAATTGCTTGAGAACATCCCAAGTTCCCTTTATTTTGGTCCCAAAAAAAAAAAAAAAACCCAGAAACAAGTACCCATCATCCTAAATTCCCATCAATTAATATAACATGATCACATAAACTTCAAAAACTGCCAAATGCAAAAGTACCCACATGAGCTTCGCTTACATGTTAACATAAATGATGTGTACAACACTCCATTAATTATGCCAAGTCCAAATAACACTAAAATCAATCAACTAGCATCAAATAACTTGAAAGTGCCCCAAATTCCATTGGTTTGGTCAAGAACACCCAAAAGCAACTACTAATCATCAAAAACTTCCATTGATTCACATCAAGTAATCCCACAAATTTTAAGAATTGATAAATGCAAAAGCACCCATACGAGATTCCACCATCTAAACCACAAAAAATTATAATAAATTTGCATAACACTTCATTTTTCAACCAATATGTATCAAACTGCTTAAGAACATCCCAAATTTCATTGGTTTTTCATCCCAAAACAATTGAAAACAGCCCACACATCATCCTAAAGTCACATTGATTTTCACCAAATCAAAGAAAGTTCAAAAGGAAAGATACCTATATGAGATTTCCTTCTTGACAATAGAAAAATTATTACGGTAGAATCCAAATGGATTCGCATCAAATGATTACACAGACTTGAAGAACTGATAAATGCAAAAGCACTCAAATGAGATTCTGTTACATATAATAGAAAAAAACGACATAATACTCCTTTTTTAAACTAATCCAAATTTGATGAACATCGAAATCGAAAAATATGCATAAATTGCTTCAAAACATCCCAAATTTCACTGATTTTCCAAAAAAAAAAAAATAATAACTACACATCTACTAAAATCAAATTGATTTTCACCAAAAAAAAAAAATCAAAGAAACTTCAAAAATAGAGATACCCATGTGAGATTCCCTTCTGTAAATAGAAAATTAATTGCAACAGAATCCAAACAAGAAATGTTTTTTCAATCCATCTTTCATTTTCTTCTTAACAAGAAAATCCATATTTACTAATATTCTCATTTTTATATTTTTCAAAAGAATGAGTTCGGACTCCGAAAGCGTCGGCTCCCGCACTCGTACTTTCAGCCCGAACACTAACCAAGGACTCCAAAATTACCAAATTGCCACTGTGCGGGAACCCCCAAAATCTAGGAAAATCTAATGACTTGCAGTCAACTGCTACACAGTATATAAACCTTAGCGGCACTACAAAGGTATACATAGTATTGCATGTTGAAAAAAAACATAATAGTCCACAAAGCACTACATCAATACATTATTCTTGCCTATAAACCAAGAAAGCCTATATATAGCATCTGCCGAGCAAGTGAGTTTGCCTTACATTTTAAACTTTCACTAAGATCATAGAGTATCAACACATGTTATATGTAAGTGTTTATGAAATTGGATAACAGAAGAAGATATAAGAGGAAGCCCAATTGCTCTAACAATAAGTAAGTGATCTCACCCCTAAGTTCCCAATTGTCCAAACAAAAAGGGAAAAAAGAGAATGAAACCAAAAAATAAAAAAAATAAAAAAAAATCTAATATAAAAGAAACTGAACTGCATGTCTCCTCTTAGGCTGAAATTACTGCAATCAAAGTGGTCTCGACACCAATGCCTACGGCAGGGCAGGAGGACTCATACAGGAGCTGAACCAATCTTACTGTTATGAGTTAATAGAACAATTCTGCGGGTGTATTTTGGAGCAGCTCTCAGGCATGAAAAAGCAGAGGGAAGGTCCTCCAGAAAGCAGGGAGGCTGTGTCAAGTCTGATGTTTGCAGCAGCTAGATTTACTGATTTGCCAGAATTATGTGACCTCCGGTGTATATTTAGAGCATGATATGGGAATGCGCTGGAATCATTTGTAAATCAAGAGTTTGCTGAGAAGATAGCACCAAAATCTCCTTCGATGGAACAGAAGCTGCAGTTGATGCGAGACATTTCGCGAGAGTATTCTTTAAACTGGGATCCCAAAGCTTTAGGAGAGGGGAATTCTAATCCACCACTTTCTTCTTCATTTGATTAACCTAAGATGCGCGAACCTGTGTACAATGGCAAGGATCCTACTGTTTTCAAGATACACAAGCAAGAGATTTCATCTCATCAAAGACAAGAAGTCAGTCCTCGTTCTGGGCACGCTGCAAATGGATACAAAACATACATCATGGTGGAATGCATGTGTCGCAATGGAAATCATGGTGGAATGCATGTGTAGCATGGAAATCGTGGGAAGGGAATATCTGAGCTGTTCATTAAGTGTGGCCCACCATGCATGATACATTGGGAAAAAGCCCTTGAAATCTTAACGGACGGGCTGGGCCGGGTTCTGACCTGGAGACACTGCAGAGCCCAGCCCAATTAATAAATTGACCTAAATTTTAAGCCTAGGCCCATAGCTTAATATCCCAGTCAGCCCAGCCCAAAGGGGGGACCGTCCTGAAAGCCCACTGGGCTCGGCCGGCCCATTGATAGCCTACCAATCGGGACCGAGTATCTGGTGGGGACCACCATAGAGGTCGATTAAGGCTCTCCATATATATATATATATATATATATATATATATATATATATATATATATATAGGTGGGAGAGATCCATCGATCATCGAAATAATCCATAGATCCAAACCGTGCATTTGATAGGTCAAATGGTTAATGGCCCGTTGATCACGAATAATACTTTTATAGACGGTCCTAACTTTTAACACGTGCCATACGAACAGGCAAAGTCAGCAACGACTTGCATTAGGGGTGAAAAAGGTCCATTTTTTGGATGGTTATGATCAAAGCAATTTTTTATTTGCGCCCAATCAGTGGCAAAGCCAGCATCGTCACTCACAAGTGCCACGTGTATAGACACGATGATAAATCAACGGATGATATCCATTGCCGGGCGCACTTGGAAGTGCCCATCTAAACTAGGCAACGATCCACACACGTCCGGAGATGGCCCACATATCAATGGTCATTCCATTTACACGTGCCGCCCACGTGATGAGTATATCTGCCACATTTTTGGCCAACGCCCCCTCCACTCGAAGAAAGATCCAGATCTTTTACAAGTGTGCAATGCTGGCACGTGTGTGGCCACTTGCAAGCAGCATTATCTGTTAAATAATTACAAGTCCTTATCCTACCCATCCAATCTTTGGGACAGTTGCTCTATTTTTAATTGTTGACAGATCTTTCAAGCTAGAGGAAATTTTTTTGGGTAATCAAATTCACGGTGAGGCCCATCAAACCAACGGTTTGGATCGTAGGTTCATGGCCCACAGATTAAAAAATGTGAGCATTGGCAAAACCCTTCAATAATCCATGGGACTTATGGAAATGCGGTTTAGCAAGTGAACCAAACATCAGCCAGCTAGCTATGTCAAAGCGCTGTGGGCCCACCATGATATATGTGTTTTATCCACGCCGTTCATCCATTATTCCAGCTCATTTTATGTCATTAATCCAAAAACGAGGTAAATACAAATCTACGGTGGACCACAACAAAGGAATCAGTGAGGATTGAATGCCTACCATTGAAAACCTTTTGGGGGTCACATAACTTTTGGATGAAGCTGATATTTATGTTTTCCCATCATCCAGGTCTTTGTGACCTTATCAACAGGTTGGATGCCAAATAAAAAATCCATTGGCCCTAGGAATTTTTAATAGAAGCCATTCAGTCCACACTGTTTTGTAGTGTGATGCACCTAAGATTTGAATCTGCCTCATTTTTGGGCTCATGCCCTAAAGGAGCTGGAAAAATGGATGGACGGCTTGGATAAAACACATACATCATGATAGGCGCCACAGTGCTTTGACATCTGCTATCTGGCTGGTGTTGGGGTCACTAGCCAAACCGCGTACGATCATGGCCACGATCAGATATCCCAAGCCTGGTGCTGAAAAATTAGTTGGGCCGTGGCCTGACCTAACCTGACCAGAAAATTGATGAGTCCCTATTTCCCTCTTGAGTGTGTTCGCAATCTATCCGTTGATCAAGTGGACCACAGATGGATGGATGGGTTGGGTTGGTTCGCAATCTATCCGTTGATCAAGTGGACCACAGATGGATGGATGGGTTGGGTTGGTTCGCAATCCATCCGTTGATCAAGTGGACCAGAGATGGATGGATGGGTTGGGTTGGTTCGCAATCTATCCGTTGATCAAGTGGACCACAGATGGATGGATGGGTTGGGTTTGTTAACTGAGAATTAGAATTGCATATTTGTAGAAGTAACACGTGCATGTTAGGTCAGGTCAGGGCAGGCTGGGTCAGGCTAAAATGATGAGCCCAAGCCCAACCTGGCATTTATCCGGTCAGCCGACAGGCCAAGCTAGTAGGTCCAGCCCCAGATAGGTTCGTTGGGCTGGAAGGGTAACCATACCCGGACGCGGATTAGCTACTGAAGTGACGTCACCAAGTTATGTGGGTCCCAACATGATGTATGTTTTGTATCCACACCGTCCATCCATTTGGAGAGACCATGTTAGGGCATGATCCAAATCTCGAGTGGACCCCACCACAGAAAACAGTGGAGAGACTGACACCCACCATCAAAAACGTCTAAAGGCCACAAAAGTTTCCGATCTAGCTGATGTTTGTATTTTCCTTTATCTAATGTCTTTTTTAACTTATGAACAGGTTGGATCTCAAATAAACATCACGGTTGACCTTAGGAAGGTTTCAACGGTGGCCGTCACTCTCTCCACTCTTTTCTGTGGTGGGGTCCACTAAAGATTTGGATCAGCCTCATTCTTTATATAATGCCGTAAAATGATCTCTCCAAATGGATGGACGGTGTGGATATAACACATCCATCATGGTGGGACCCACAAAACTTGGTGATGTCAACCTGTCAGTAGCTAATCCGCGTCCACCTTACCCAATGCCACGTGTACTGAAATTGTGGGACGCGGATTTCCTGCGAAAGCCTTTCGCAGGAAGTTCCTGCGCAAGGATGCCGGGTGGGGCACACCACCATATTTTTGAGAAATGTACTCCGTTCATCCGTTTGGTGAGCTCATTTTAGGAAAATCGACCAAAAACGAAGCGGAATCAAAACTAAAGTGGGCCACACGAGAGGGAAAATTGGGGAAAGAAATACCTACCGTTGAAACCTTCCTGGGCTCCATCTTGATGTTTATATGCCATCCAAACCGTTTATAAGGTTATTAACACAAGGATGAAGTGAAAATACAAAAAATTTAGCCTGAGATAAGGCTTTTATGGTCATAAGAATGTTTCAACGGTTCTAACTGAATCCCTACTTTTTCCTCTCGTGTGGCCCACTTGAGTCTTGGATCCACTTCGTTTTTTGCAACTTATCTTAAAATTATCTTGCAAAACGGATGAACGGAGTACATTTCCCAAAAACAATGGTGGTGGCCCCACCCAGCATCCTTGCGCAGGAAGTTCCTGCGAAAAGCTTTCGCAGGAAATCCGCGTCCGAAATTGTGCCGATCCATACCAGCCGAACGTGGGTCTCTGTAGTTTTAATATTCTGATTGCGAATGCCGGTTCCGTATTGACACTACCAGTAGGTAACTGGATGGTGCTCTGTGGGTCCCACCATTTATTTTATTTTATTATCTTTTTACACGCACACACACCCCCACACACACTCACGCCGTAGTGGGCTTTCACCACCTATGGATACTCGAACCCTTCGCGTTAAAACTCCAGAGAGTCTACCACCCGAGCAAGAGCAAAGATCCTCTGTGGTTCTCACCATGATGTATATGTTTTTTTTATCCACGCCGTCCATCCATTTTACAGCTCATTTTAAGGCATGAACCCAAAAACAAGGCAGATCCAAATCTCAAGTGGACCCACCATAGGGAACAGTGGTGATTTAACACCAATCATAAGTTTTGGATCAAGCTGTTATTTGTGTTTTCCCTTCATTCAGGTCCGTCTGTGTGACCTAATCAACAGGTTTGATGAGGAGTAAACATTACATGATCCCTGGGATGCTTTCAATGTTGCGTGTTCAATCATTCATGTTTTCATGTGGTGTGGTCCACCTGAGACTTGTATCTGCCTCATTTTTGGGTTCATGCCCTAAAATGAGCTGGAAAAATAGATGGATGGCGTGGATCACGGTGGGCCCAGTATTGCTGGAAAAATAAAGCACTGTGCAGTAGCGACCGCTGTCGGTGTCAGTATGCAATCCACATCCACTTGCAGGTGATGGGGCCGCACGGACCATCAGATTGTTTGGATTTTCAAATTGGGTGATCCCCACTTGAGCCCACTGGATGAATGGTCCTGATCCCGAAGGTTGGGGCACGTGTATTGGAAGTCCCGCGAACCACAATTTGCTGACCTTAGAAAGTGGCCTATCATTCTTCAGTAATCCAGACCGTTGTTTTGATGGGCTTGACGCACCCAGTTCCAAACAAGTGGGGACCATGATAGTCACGACCCTTAATGGGCCGGGCCTTTCCCCAAATTCACTAGATCCATGGGTCTAAAATTACTGAAGGGAACACACAACGGCTTGAAATAAGATCCAATGGTCCACATTGACCATACCAACATCCAACCTCAGAAAATGAGATAAACGGTCAAAATCTGCTCAAGATGATATTTGTCAATGCAAAGATAAACAGGTGAGCCAAGATGAAAATCAGAGTGTAAGAATCAACAACATTGATAATCAATAATAATTGCATAACATATTTTATAAATTGGATTTTTTACTATAAAATTCTTCGGGAGTTTTCATTTTACCGAACAATGCCTAGGTAAATTGAAATTATCATGGCTGTTGTTGAGAGAAACTGCCAAAATGTCCTTAACTATTATTATTTCTTTAAAAGGTGTAAAAGTCCTGGGCTCCAAAAGGTGTAAAAGTCCAGAATCATGGAGCCCAGGTGGTATTTGATATTCAAGTTGTCCAATCGTATGCACCCACCATGATATCAAACCAACAAAAAATCTAGCCTGTCAAATCATCATATGGTCTACACGTGAATTGTGATATTTTCTTAGTAATGTACAATATTTTTCTTGGTGTGGCCCACCTTATGACTTTTTAAAGAGTAAAAATATTTAAAAGGTATTTAATTTGCTCATTTTACCTTATCTTATAAGAATTTGTTTGGCGTTGCTTTAATAACTGTATGGAATTATTTCTTGAAAATTACTTACGTGAAAAAGTATATATTTAATAAACGTATATGAGGAAAATAATTTTTCTATAAAAGTTTTGTTGATCGATATCTTAAATCTGTAAATTAACATGCTTGTCGATGACACTTCGATGTTATTAAGAAAATTCAGAATTTATATATTTAGTCGCTGGACACTTTTAATGTCCTGTTGATGCCATCGAAGGTTTGTTCGATATCATCGAAAACTGCTCGATGACATCGACGGTCGGTAAAATTTGAGATTTTCATGTTTGGTAGCTGGAATGTTTTGGTATTAGTTTGATGCCATCGAAGTAGGTTCGATACCATTGACAGTTTGTTGATGGCATCGAAGTCTCATCAAATGTGTTATCGAACATATACGCAGATTTACACAGAATTGTATATATATGGGATTTTCGATTTTGATTATGATTTTCCTAAAGGCTATATATAAGAGTGTAATCGAGATCAAAGGGTATTTAAGACTTTCTAATTTGTTCCTAGGATTTCAAATGGCTTGTAAGGAAAGATTCGAGGCTTGTTTGAATTGAGTATTCTCTCTATCTCTTGTAATTTCTGCTTTTATAGTGATTACTGTTACTTTGTGCCGTGGTTTTTTCCTAAAAGAATTTTTCAACTAATTTTTTCGTAAAAGAATTTTTTCACGTTAAATTTGGAGTCTTTGTAATTAGGCTTGTTTGTGCAGTTGAAATACTCTACTTGACTCATCTCTTTATGCTTCCACGAGTCCCCAACATATTTTAGTGATAATGAATATTAAAATTTCACTACTTATGTTCTATCTCATTTATTTATTTTTGAGTCAACATGATAAATTAATATATACATGAAAAATTATATATTTAATAAACACATGGATCAAGTGGATAATATTGAGCTCTACATCATTGTACATGCCACACGTTTGCTATTATAAGTTTGCTATTATAAGACGTAGATTTGAAATCCAATCCATCCATTCAACGACACTACTATAATGATACCCTAGATTGAAGATTAGTTTAATCCACAGGTTAGGTGGGCTAAAATACTTAGTTGAAGTTTTTGTTTTTTTTTTAAAAAAAACTCATCCTTCAATATTGGGTGGACCAAATTAATGTTAGGGAAAACATAGTTGGACTAACTAGTCAATGAATTTGATCTCAGATCTACATGCCACAATGGCTTGATTTTATGAGTGTTTTATACAACTTTATCGAAGTTGATGCAATGTAGATTTTTTTTTTGGATTAATTAAATGACTAATCAGACACACTTAAAGCCTAAAACAGTAAATTTGGGAATGAAGATCACATAAACACATTTTTAGCAAATCAAAACAAGCCCTTCAAATAACTACATCCACCGATAAAATTATACATAAAAACCTCTAAATTCATATAGTATGACCCACCTAATTTTTGGAATTCTATGATTTTTGGGCAGTTCGTTCATCTTGATGAGGTAAATTAGATGAATGGGGTGGATGACAAAATTACCAGTAGGTGTCCCATCCCAACTTTTTCATTGACTGTGGCCTACCCAAGTTTTGAATGGTTATGATTTTCAGGTTCCAAGACGAGCACGCACGAGGCAAATCGATGGGGTGGATCCAATGAAAGGTCCACCCACGTGGGAGTATGCCAGAGATCTTATTAAAAGAACCAGCTACCAACTGGTGAAAACTGATCCCACTTTCCATCATTGGTCACTTGAAAATGCCGTTACATAAACTACCAATATTAATACAAGGTGTACTAGGAATATGGACCGTTGCCTTTTTGTGGCCACTCATAAATACGGTCCAAGAATCACCTACGTACATCGTGTGGTAGTCATTGTTCCCCTGATAAAATACACATCCTTAATATGAGGATGTGTAGCAGTGGTCCCTCTTTATATGGTTTTTAGATTTTTATTTTTATTTTTATTTTTTTAAAGACATACCTATCTTTTAATAGTACACGCCTGTCTTCAGTTCTGAAAAGCAGGGCCCATGTCTTTGTAATAAAGGCCATTAGTCTGACACGTCCTCTTACCATAGATGGACCATGCACCAAAAATCTCCTCAATATAACAATCTTAATCTTCTTTTGTTTTTTGGCCTACGAAGGGATGGTTGAGAAGATAAATACAACAATGGTCAATGACTGAACTTGAAATTCCCATTGGTCTGGATTAACGAACCGTGGGCCCCATATGAGCACTGGATTGAAACATGTTATGCCCAGCTCATGAGTTGGGCTTGGGAAGAAATCTGGGCCACCTGAATATTGGGCCCTTACTGAGAAACAAGCCCAGGTTTAGCCCAATTAGTTATCGGCCTAGAACTATGGCTCGCCACTGATCCATGGTCCTTGAGGGTCAGCGTAAATGTTGCAAGACGCAACCCATCCATTCAATAAACTCGTGGGTGTGGACGGCTATCAGGCCACTCTATATATTCTTATTCCTTCTGTCGTCGTGGGCCCACTAAAAACCTTCGTGATCATGGGCTGTCAACATCAAATCCTCCATGCTGTTGCATCTATATGTCACACCACCTATTTTTGGGCCACTAATTGGCAATCAGTGACCGATTGGGCATAGACCGAGGTGCGCTTACACTAAGCCCACAAGTAACAAATGATCTACTCCTTCATGGCCCCGGTTCATCTGAATTGGACCATGTTGGACCTGGGCATGGATTATTTGCCAAGTAAGCTGAGCTGGTCTGGGTCCAAATTGGAAGCCCAGTTTGATCAGATACCACTACTGATTGGAGCATAGCGGGCCGGGCAGTTAGATCACTATCAAGTGAGCTGGGCTGAGATAAGGCCCAGTGTTTACCTCATATAACGAGCATTGACAAGCGACGGCGTGGCCTATTCGCTCCTTTAACTTGAAGGTAGCGGTGCAACTTGGATGGTACTTGAAGGTCTAACCCAAACTTTAGCTCGAGTCGGATTGGGTTGAGGTTCAACTCGGGGCTCAGTTCAAAATCATCAACCCGACTGTAGGTTAGGTTGGGCTTGAGTTGAGCCCAACCCAACCTGCAGACCCCATATCACTACTACATGAAATGCAAGTAGCTAGCGGTAAAATGTTTCCACCCAACTAGTTTTCACATAGTTAAAACCTTTCTTCAGGGTGAATCTGGTTGCACTAAATAACATTTATTTGCACTGGGTTAAACTGATTAGACACGGAATTTCATAATATTTCCGTACAATACTTCAGTAAAAAGATTTTAGCCAAGGTAAAAGCTAGTTTTTACCTCTTACAACCCAACCCAACCTGAGTCTAGTTTGGGTTGAAGTATTCCATACATGAGGTTGAGCTAGGGTTAGGTAGCCCAAGTTGGGTCTCGCGTTGCCTTGGTCACCCTTCATAATTCTAAACTGAGTCGACTCATCACAATGAGATTTTGAGTCATGTCACTAGAAAACTTAGCCTAAAACCTAATTCGCAAACACAACTCACAATGACTTAAACCGAGTCACTTGGGTCTACTATAGTCTCATCATCATCATCATCCAACCTTGAACCCCACTCAACTAACACATCTTGTGTAATTTATAAAATACAGGGCGAAACATGTGAAAACAAAGGACATTACTTAAATGCTACTACAACTAATATGCAAAGGAATTAGGAGTTCCTATCATAATGAATGACTACTTAATGGGGGAATTCACGTAACTCTGCTTATGATTTTTAAATTTGTCAGATTTTGTATTACTTATTTTAAGTATCTTAAATATCTACTTCTATTCCTAATTTTATAATTTATACAGTTTTAAGTATCGAGTCCAGTTAGGCTGAGCCGGGCTGAGTCTTCGAGTCAACCCGGCCGACTAGGTTTGAGTATTTGGGTTTTCGAACTGTGGTTCCCATCAACCCAACCGGACCCACCTGAACTGCAACTCTAGTTGAAAGAGATATATGCATGAAAACAAGATATATGGGGACATGAAATGTTGACCTTTCATCTTCTAGGGAGAACCCTCCAGATGGGGACCATACAAAGGGGACAAAGGATAATGATAGTCATGTTTCATGGTTTCAACTAAGTGAGGGAAAAACCAAACAAAAAAATAAAAATAAAAACATAGTCCAGAGAATACCAAATAACAACAGCCCCATTCACGTTCCATGGCATTTTCCTGTTCAGACAAGGCAGGGAAACGTTAAACTCTTTCTCTTTCTCTGGTTTTGGGGTGGGTATTGATATCTGTAGAGGGGAGGGGACCCCTGCCCTACTTCGGTGGGTGTACGATCAGATTATGTAATTGGAGGAGAGGCCTACAAAGCTTTGTAGGTTGAACTTATCCCACAATCTGATGTGTGGGGCCAGCATTATGTATTCATGACATCTAATCCATTCATCATGTTCCCTCCTTCATGTTCTCTTGGGTGGCCAAAAGTCAGCTTAATCAAATACTCATGTGGGACATACCATGTAAAATGAGGTGTGGTGTGGACCACCTGAGAATTGGAAGGGCCTGTTTTTGGAGTACTCAATCATTCTGGTGGGGCGGATCATTTTGTGAATTCGTGACATATTGGACCACCTGAGAATTGGAAGGGCCTGTTTTTGGAGTACTCAATCATTCTGGTGGGGCGGATCATTTTGTGAATTCGTGACATATTGGACCACCGGAGAATTGGAAGGGCCTGTTTTTGGAGTACTCAATCATTCTGGTGGGGCGGATCATTTTGTGAATTCGTGACATATACGAAACATTGTATCGCCCACGTATAGACATTTTGTATTAATAATTTTTTACGATTTTCCCATCTTTTATATATTCTTATTATTCTCAGGCAAATAAGTAAATTATATTTTTCACAATATAACCTTTTGTATCTAACAAGGTATCATAGAACCATCTGAAAAGATTTTAATGTGCGCGCTCTGCATCCTTAATTAGAAACACCTCCTCTCTAGTTTATAATAATTAAAAACACATCCATTCTAAAATATTATTACAAGTACCTCCCCACCAAATTACAAAAGTATAATCTTTTTAAGAGCTCATTTTGCTCACATGTGGGACCCACTATTGTGAATAAATGGTGCATAACGCATTCATTAGGATTCCTCCACCATAAATATTGATTGTTGGATTAACTTAATATTTTGTATTTCTCATTTTAATGATGTAGTGATGAAATGCAAGCATTATGACGGTCCCATGCATCTCCCACTAGTCATATGCAAGATGGGCATAAAATAGTAAAATTATCAAAGATAAGGCACTAATAAACAATGCACGGCAAATGTGCAATGAAATATGTATTTGCAATAATTCAAACAAAAGGAGAGATGTTTATAATTATTAGAAACAAATAAAATGACAATGAAAAATTTTTCAAGAGTAAAGATGCTAAGGGAGCGTTTGGATACCACCAAATAAATTACTTTTTATACTTACAACAATAGATAAATAACTTATTTAAGATAAGTTTGATTTAAGATTTAATATAAATAACTTTTTTACTCAAAAGTTACTTAAACACTTCATCTTAATAAATAGAAACTGTTCACTCCCCAAGTATAAGGTTGTGATGTAGTAATAAACTCGGTGAGACCGAGGTCGAATCCACAAGGACTGAAACCTGCACGTAATCTGAAACTAAGTAGAACTAGAACTAGACTAAGATGAAATCTAAACTGAATGAAATTTAGATTATAATTGTGAAATAATTATCTAAGACGTAGAAAAATTCAGAGGAAGGGAACTAGGGATTCAGAGGATCCACTTATAGAGATCAGGGAGATCTTATGCCTGCTTCAAGAATCATGGAAATTAGACTAAACTTATTTGATATAGTGTTCAAAAGATGAAAGGTATATGAATTAGAATGGATTCCATCACCAAACCATGCCCAAGAGACAAAGCAAACAACAGAATTAAACTAATTACCAACCACATCAACATGCCATGAAAGTCAAGAAGGGTACCGTCATCCAACCATGCCCAGGAGACGATGGTGAACAACAGAGTTTCCTGACGTCATAAACATAAAAGGGAGAAGAAATACTCAAGGCCACCGCAGATCTATTGTAATTTCAGTCACAACAAACCATTGAAAACTAAAATTATTCCCTAAATTAAACAAAAATCAAATTCAGTTCATGAATTAAAATCAAATTAAATGCAATGAATAGAATCCCCCATCTCACTACAAGCTTCACCTCTTAGCCCTAGCTAAGAGGTTTAGCCCGCCATGGATGGGCTAGATCTCCCAAAATTCAAGAAAAACAGTAAAAAGAGAAGAAGAAAAAAAATCTAAACTACAAGCTCTGTCCCTGCTCCTCGTCAAGCCCCAAGCCAAGATGCTGCCTCCCAGCCGTCGATCAGCTCCAGATCCAGATGCTCTCCTCGGCTCTATTCTCGTCCTTTTATAGGCAGGGAAGTCAGTTCTGGAAGTGCGTAGAAGATGTTGGTGGTTTACGCATCCTCTTGTGTAAGGTTTTTTTACGCAGCCAAAAACGATAACATTCGACATTACTGTTCCTTGCTTTCTTTGCAAACTGGAACTGTCCCTTGGGACGTTTTTGGACGGACAATAAGATGGATGGGTTGGATCAACCATCTGATCAACGCCGGTGGCCCATCAAGATCGACCGCAGCTTGGATTGCGAAACAGGGCACGCGCTGCCCTCGCTGTGAAGGTCGGTGGGCCCGTGATTGACGCCGAATAGGGAATTTATTCCGTGCATTAGAATCCTCTTGAAAAACCCTTCGGAAATGTATTGATTTGGTTCGGATTAGGTGCGGCCCACAACACTTTCTATAGCACCGTTCGTCTTCCGTTTGGATGAGAAATTCACACGATCACTTGCATGGGACTAGAACGGAATCATAGCCAGGGTCGTGGCCATCCTCCAGAGAATATGGATGGTCTGGATTTGCCGTCCGATCACGATCAAGAGGGCTGAAGGGTCCACGGCGATCAGACGTCCGTTACGCACGTACGTGCATAACGAGTTACGCTGAGATGCTCGGCGACCCTCAGATCATCACTGAAGACGAGATCCACTCCGTCCAATGGACTTGTGTCGAAAAACCGTTTGACTATGGGCATTTTTGCATTAGTTTTGGTGTGACCCACCGAGTTTCCAGTAAACCGTCCGAACTGTGTTTGTGCGGTGAAAAATTGATCTTTGTTGTCTTCTTCTATTCCGTCACCTAGGTGTGAGTTACGCCCTCCCTCTGGACTCAATGGACGGTTCAGATGGTTGATTTGGATGAAGGGTGGGCCCCACTGCGTAAGATCAGCGGGTCGGGTGCGTCCGCGGTTTTGAAACAGAGACGAAGAAAGAGATCGTCGGTCAGCGCAACGCTGACCGACTTTCCTTGTTCGGTGCACGACGCCCGCGCGTGGGCTGTACACATGCACATGCAAGGTGGGTCCCATCTTGATGTATTTGCAAGATCCATTCCGTCCATCCGTTGTACCATGATAAATAAGGGGTTAATACCAAACTTGAAGTATATCCAAATATCAGGTGGCCCCAGATTGAGATTTATGGGCTAATCTGTCCGTTGGGCTGCTTCCGCGATGATCCGACAGATGAATTTAGGCGTGTACGGTTCATTTAGAGTCCTCAGGCCCTGTATAGAGTTTTGAGCTGGTCAGATGGTGAGAACCCTGTGATCTTGCATTCTAGCTTACTTCCAGGCCACTTGAACTTCAATTTCTCGATTTTCTTGGATCTCTGGCGTTGATCTTGGTCCCCTGGAGTTTGACCCTTGTCGTGGTGATTCCTGAACGTTAAATCCACGTTTTTAGCCTCGTATTTCAATCCAGGCTTGTAAATACGTCCTGCATTACAAATACAATTAAAACATGCCGTCAAATAGTATCATATTCGTAAAATCGGGTAATTACTGGGGTCTGATATGCAATATTTGACCCTCAACAGAAACCATGATACATTACTTGAAAAGCATGAGTAGTTTATCTTAAGTAACTTACCATCCAAACGCCCCTGGATGATCCACCGGAGGATTTGTAACAAATGTAAATAACAGGAGAAAAGGCGTCTCCATTTATTGGTGATCAGAGGGGGTATTTATAATTATCTTAATATGATTTTATTTTAAATTATTTTTTTTTTACACACGCACACACACCCCCACACAGTCACGCCAGTGGGATTTCACCACCTATGGATGCTCGAACCCTTAACCGAGTGTTGAAGCTCGCAAGAGTAAAGATCCTATATATATATATATATATATATATATATATATATATATATATATATATATATATATAGAGAGAGAGAGAGAGAGAGAGAGAGAGAGAGAGAGAGAGAGAGAGAGAGAGCTGACAATAAGCTCCTGTGAGGTCGAGCTGTGTGGGCCCCACTGTGATGAGTGTCGACCATCAACACCTTGCATTTGATGGGTTCCCTTTAAATTATGGGATATCCCAAAAATCAGCCGTATACGGAACTCAGGTGGGTCATACCGTCTAAAATTATGTGAAGACACCGTTAAAACATATAAAAACACTTGGTGGGGCCCACCTGAGTTTTGCACGCGCCTGAAACTTGGTCTGAACCTTCATGCAAGTGGGACACACATAATGGATGGGCTGGATTTGCAAACCATATCTTGGTGTGCCCTCAAAAATGGTTATGAATGTTTTAAAGGTGTACGGCCCCTCTCCACTTCTGCATGTGGTGTGGCCCACACAAGTCACGGATTGACTTGATTTTTGAAAACTAGGCCCATGTTGGAATGGTGCATCTGACTGATGGGGTAGATGTTCAAAACGCATCACGGTGGGGTCCACACAACTCGACTTCATGGGATGGACTCGTGAGGTCGAGCGCATATATATATATATATATATATATATATATATATATATATATATATATATATATATATATATATATATATATAATTGTCTTAATTGTACAATATATAACTATCTAATTGTCTTAATTTCATTGTACAATTATTCACAAATAGAAGGTTAGGATTATTCAACCAATCTAATTTTAGGATGTGACTTAGAGACACTGTATTGCTCAATTCAGTACGTTTAGTTGATGTAAGCAGCGTATGTAATTTTTTAGTGCATGCGTATCAAGTATCATAAGTCGCCGGAGTAACAAATAACTCCTTGGACGAGAAAGACAATCGAATTCCTAATACCAACAAGCAAAGGTCAAATAAACGAGTGGCTGCAATCATCAAAACGATCTTACTTCCACAGCAGGCCGATTTTTGTCTCGGTCACCGACCGTGCTTCATGAATTTTGAGAGCCAAGGAGGGCTGAACCGTTGGGCACATGTTCTTATGATCCGAACCGTAGATTGATGGGTCTAACTGTACCCAAAACATCTCCTCACTTGAAAGATCTTATTAGCAATTAGAAAAAAGTACATCCAAATCCCAAAGATTGGATGGCTAGGATTAAGATCTAAGACATTAGAATCTTAATTGGAGGACACACGTGTCAATTGGGTACACTTGTGTAGGATCCAGCCCTCTCGTGGAAGAGGGAACAAGGTGCACGTGGAATATATGCCTGGTAAAAAAATAGAAAGGTCCATGCATCAGGTGGGCCACACATGTACAGAAAATCTGGACCATTGACCATCCTTTTATTAACAAATTCATTTATTGCTACAGTATTGCTTACCTGGATTTCTATGTGTGTGGGCCATGTTGGCATGTGCATGGCGTCTGTGTCCAGCAGCTGTACGCTGCATAGAACGATTCTTCCTGCCTAACTTGCGTGTAGAATATCCGTTGGATGTACAAGGTGGGTTACACCATAATCATTGCCTGGTCCACTCACTGGGTTGGCCAAAACAGTGGACTGAGTCATGACCCGCCCGATGAGTGGGCCAACCTTACTTGTCAACAGGCCATCTCATGGTGTGGTCCACCTTTTGCACGGACCGGATGGAGTCGGATTGCATAGTGTAGCACACACCACGTGGCAAAAGTTCTTTAGGCCCTACAGTGATATATGTGGTATATCCACACCGTCTGTCCATTTTTACAAATCATTTTATGACATGATTAAAAAAAGAAGCAGATGTAAAGCCCAAGTGGACCACACATAAAAAATAGACAATGATGTCCATCGTTCAAACCATCCTGAGGCCCACCATTTATTTGCTATCTAACCCGTTTATAAAGAAAACACAAATATCAGCATGATCTAGAACTTCTGTGGTCCCAAGAAGTTTTCAATGATAAATATTTAATTTCCATTATTTTCTGTGGTGTGGTCCACTTAAACTTTGGATTTGACTCATTTTTTAGCTAATATCCTTAAATGAATTGGCAAAATTGATGAATGGTACGACATAGCACATACACTGACGTGGGGCTAGGGGTGTACACAAACCGGGCTAGCCCGGTTAGCTCGCTCGACCCGGCCCGAAAAAGCTCGACTCGGCCCGACCCGGAACTGAGTTTGGGTCAGGACGGGCCAATTTTCTAGGCCCGAAAGTTAATTTAGGCCGAGTTCGGATACCTCCCAGTTCGGCCCGACTCGGTCCAAAATCTGACTCGCCCCGGCTCAACTTGACCCGGCCCGGCCCGATCCGTGTATGACTATGTAGACACTGAAAAATCAGCGTCCACGTTGTTGTGAAAATATGGTTGTTGTGGTTGTGGTGATGGTGGGGGTGATTAAGCTGATTTTAATTGTTGGAGTCGCCACTAGCCAATATTACTCAGAATCCCGCGGTCTGTTAGAACCCACGGAATACATAAGGTTGGAGAAATCCGAAGACTCTCCTACCTTAGATTGACTCCTGGTCTACGATTTGAGATTCCGGATAAGGGACCCTCGGTTACAAAGAGGAAGGTGTTAGGCACCCTCTCTGCCCGTACAAGTGTACGGTCTCGACTTAGTATGGTAAAATAATCTCAAGGGATGATGATGATGCTATGGTCATGATGGGACTAGTCACATGTGGATTTCTGATGTAGCAAGATCCGAGATTTCGGCGGGCCACAGAGCATACGTCCAACAATGTGTCTAGAAGGCGGATGTGATGATGCTTATGCGAAGAGATAAGAAAAGTGGACTAGATCACTAGGAATTTCTGATGTGACAGGATCCGATGTACGGCAAGTCACAGAGCATACGTCCACTAGAGATCTAGAGAAGCAGGGGGGTTGAGAAAAGAGTAGATGTCATGATGAATGCTTGTATGTAAATGGATCTTTGACTTGATTCTTGAATAGGCTAGGATGTAGTTTGAACCATGATCATTTTGGGCTAGGCTTATGGGTTGGAAGAGTTGAGAGGAGGGCTAGGGGGTGGCTGGAAAAATCAGAACTTTGAGGGTTTGGGAGCTCCTTCCCTTTCCCTCACTCTCTTCCTCACTCACTCTTTCTCTCTCCCTCTCTCTTTCTCTCTCTCTCTCTCTTGGTGGCTTGGTCCCCTCTTTTTTTTCTCCCCTTGAAAATGAAAGGGGAGAGGGCTATTTATAGCCCTTTCCAATGGTTGTTTGGTAAATAGGGGATAAAAGGAGGGCAAATGCTGATGTGGCATATGGTGATTGGTGGAGAGGAGAGAGATGCCACGTGGCGTGCTCTCATTAGCTATGGAGGCTGGTAAAACTGTAAATAGTGGAGATGGGAGGGGTAAATTCCAGGAAGAGTTGACTTTGGACGCTGAGACAGCTGTCCCTGCTCAGACCGCACGTGGCGGAATTCCGAGTACCGCCGGCGGTAATCCGACTACCGCCGGCGGTAGTCCGACTACCGCCCGGACCTGGTTGAGTCCGGAACTCGTGTGACTGGCTCCGTGCGCATTTTCTGGGAGGAAGCGGTAATTTGACTACCGCCGGCGGTAGTCAGATTACCACCTCGGTACGGTTTCCCTCGAAATTCATCCGGTGAATCCTTTTTTGGGTTCTTAGAGTGAAACAAAGTTCCTTTTGGATATTTGGCCCAAAATGGCTTGAAGTCGGCTCGATTGTTACCTGAAAATGATTCGAGAAATAGGTTGATTTTGGACATGGTCTGGATTGAATGATGATTCACGATGGCTCAGGTTAGGATTAGGGTTAGGTTAGGATATGATCATGGTTCTCGGATTGTCTTAACAAAATCAAGATATTAGCCTGGGTGGGGTGTCTACAGATGCCCCTCTTTGACCGAGGTTGCGGGCAACCGAAGGTCAAAGCAAGTGGACACCCCACCCTTCTGGTCAGAATGAAAGGTAGCGATTCAAATCTATTGCTTACCATTGTATCATCATCAGTCGACTGTTTGGAAAAAGAGGACTTGCACATATCACGAGGGTTGAGGAAAACGTTGTGATTGTTTCCTACGCATTTGTCGCGGCTTTACGGATCACCAATCACAACCTCTTCACATCGGATTGTTTACAGCATTGGAGGGTAAGTCTGAAAAGTAAGGGCCTCTGCGCATTTGTCGCGGCTTTACGAGGATTCCCGTACTGTTAGGTCTGTCGTTCCTTTGCTATGTAATCACCCTAGGAATGTTTGTTCCATTTGATCGTTAAAGTGGTTAGCTGCCCTGCGCGTTGGTGCGGCCTTACGGGGAACTCACTACGCCGACTTGGACTCGATCAAATTTTGCGAACATTCCGGACTAGGTATGTGCAAGTAATCTGTTTGCCATGCAATCTGCTGAGTCTGACACTTTGGTTACAGTGGATTGTCTTCACTTCGAGTTTGATTATTCTTTCCAGAGATAGATCCACTCATCTTACTAGCATTTGTACGACTACCCAGTTATAGAGATCTGGCCAATCGTACAGATATCATGTACGGACTCGATCGTCCTTCGGGGAAACCGGAAGAGATCGGGTCTTATTTAACTGTTTGCACTGTCCGCAACTGGAGAATATGGAAGGTTCCTCAGTGTACTGCGTGACGCGCGCGTGTTTTGGAAAACTATCCTCTTTGGAGCTAAGCTCTTTGAGAATTTTATCTGAATTTTTTTTTTTTTTTTTTTGGGGAAAATATCCGTTCGATCTCGCGGGTGGGCGTCGTCGTTCGGTTTTTATTTTCGCAAGTTAAAAAACTTGATCGCGTTGCCTCCACTAATGAGTTGATGGGGCTAACGGTTTTTATTTGAAAGTCAGATGGCCTCCACTAATAAATTAATGGGGCTAATTTTTTTATTTGTAAAAAAGTCAGATGGCCTCCACTAATAAATTAATGGGGCTAATGTTTTTAGAAGAAGCAAACCTTTTGTGCCTGGGGATTTATTTTAGAGTTACTTGGTATTTATTTATTAATTTTTATTTTTATTTTTATTTTATTTTTATTTTTTTTGAAGATGTTTTTTTTTGGAAAATTTGGAGGTTTTATAAAACCCTTTGGGAAATTTTGAATTTTTTCGGAAACTTTTTGGGATTTTGGATTTTATTTTATTTTTTATTATATATATTTTTTAGATTTTTGGGATTTATTTTTTGAGAAATTTTTTTTAGAACAAAGGTTTATTATTATTTTTTTTTGAAATTTTCTAGGGGCCATTTTCAAGGGTTTAGAAAGACTAAAATCTGTTTTTTAGAAATTCTGGGACCTTTTTGGAGATTTAGAAGAACTGAAGTTTATTTTTAAAAAAAAATTTTTGGACATTTTGGAGGTTTTAGAGAATCAGAAGTTTATTCTTGGAATTTTTGAAGATCCTTTTTGAACTTTAGAGGAAACAGGAGTCTATTAAAAAAATTTTGACTTTGTCTATCGGTCCAAAGGGAGGACCGGTCACTGGAGGTGGGCATGGGGGGACGCCGCTGCCCCACGTCAGATTGTCGGCGGCGGCAGTCCGACTGCCGCCAAGAGAATCAGGCTACCGCCGGTCCGTCGAATGGACCGCTGGTCCGTTCCTCTTTGCTGGTCCGTCCGATGCCTTCTTCCCATTTAGCTGCTGCCGATCGTCTGGGACGCATCTGTGATCCCTGGAGCTCATTTTTTTCTTGTATTTTCTTTGATTTCAGGTATTCTTGGCCATTGGATTCTCCTTAGGTTCTTGGTGGGCCATCCTCTTGAGGAGATCTTGCAATCTTTCTCTCTTTTTTTTTTTTTTTTTTTTTGGGAGGGCTATGATCTGGACCGTTGATCAGTTTTTGGTGAAATCTAGACCACTGGATCTTGCAGGATTTTGCATATTTTTATTTATTTGTTTTATTTATTTATTTTATATTTTTTTTTATTCAAGTTGCTGATTGTATTTATATTTTTTTTGTTTTTGTTTTTATTTTCACTTGCTAGAGTGGGGTGTGATAAGAAAGGGGGCCCCACCTTTTATTTGATCTGATTTCTTTTTTTTTTATTTTTTTTGGACGATCCGGACCGTTGGATGGGTGGATGGATGATTGATCTGGACGATGGATTTGGATCATGCATGGATGGATGGATGATGGATGTTCTGGACCATTAACTTGAATCATGCATGAATGAAGGGATGATGGGTGTTTTGGACCATTAATCTGGATCGTGTATGAACGGATGGATGATGGATGATCGGATCATAACTGGATCATGTATGGACGGATGGATGGTGGATGATCTGGATCATAACTGGATCATGTATGGATGATCGGACCATTGATCTGGATCATGTATGAATGGATGGATGATGGATGATCTGGACCGTTGATCTGGATCATGTGTGGACGATCTAGACCATCGGATGGATGATCTGGACCATGTGTGGATGATCTAGACCATGAGATGGATGATCCGGACCATGTGTGGATGATCTAGACCATGAGATGGATGATCTGGAGGATCTGGACCATTGGATGAAATGATCTAGACTATGTATGAGTGATTTGGACCATTGGATCATGGATGGATTTGCTGAAATGGCCCCTCCCTCCTTTTTTTTTGTAAAGGACCTTGATCTTTGAGCGAGCCCTTGATTTTAAAGTGGCAATGACTTTGAAGAGTATTTAAGCCTTGGAATGGGTTATTCTGGAAAACATGCTCTTGAAGGTGAGTTTGTGGACGTGGGCCTCCGAGATGGGCCTTTCACCATGGACCCTTCTTTTTTTTTTTTTGGCCTTTTAAGATTGTCCTTAAAGGTGGGCTTTTGAGATGGATCTTTTGAGATATGGGCTTGACATGGAACTTACCTGTAGGCTTTGCCTGTGCAGTATGCCCCGTCGAGGTAGGAACGAGGCTGGTCCGTCTCAGCGTTCGACTGACCCATGTTTCGTGCCACGGGAGGGTCGGCATCTTTCCGACGTAGCTCGGGAAGGCGGTGCGCCTGCGATTCTTAGAGGGCGTGGAGTCAGAAGGCATTGGCCTGACTGGTTTCACAATCCTCAGCCCTTGTTCTTTGAGGTTTTGGAGCGTACCCCTTTTACAGCATCTTTTTCCGGGTTCGTCTGAGCAAGACGAACATGTCGCTCTTATCTGCCTTGGCCGAGCGATGGCACCCCGAGACACATACATTCCAGCTGCCCTTTGGAGAGTGGGGGATCACCCCATATAACATATATATGCAGCTGGGTCTTAGATATGATGGTGGTTCTGTGCCCTTTGAGGAGGACCTTCCAGTATTAGGGATGATGCCAGATGCCACAAAATTTTCGGGCCATCGATTTAAACTTTTGTGGCTTTCCTCGAATTTCGCCAGGCGCATCTCTGAGACTGAAGTTGCAGCTGTGATAAAAGCTCGGGCCCTGATTTTATATACCATGGGAGCGATGATCTTCTGCCATGGGAATGAATTAGTGAGTTCCCGTTTGTTATCGCTCGTGGCAGACATCACTTTTCCCATGCCGCATGGCGGAATGCGACCCTCTTGGCGCATTTATACGAAGGGTGGATAAGGCCGCCATTTGCATCGCCCGCTCCTTGGTTTTTACCCAGTTATTGAGGTACTTTCTCGAGATCCTTTCTGTCATCTTTTCCTTGAGGATGGTCTGGTGTGTTTCCCTCTAATTTTGGTGTAGCGCAGGTTTACTTTTTTGACCACTTTCCTCACCTGGCACCCACTCTGATCAATCATTCGCCTCCATTCCCGCGCATGATGCTGTGGTACAAGGATAACCGCAGCCGTACACGTTTGTTTTCTGATCTTGCTTGGAGGTCGAATGTTGATGCCCTCGTTCCTGACGATGTGAGCGGTCCGTCTTGCCCTTTATTGCCCATATGTTGCTTTCTGCATATTTGACAATTTCTTCCTTTTGCAGTTTCATACTCGGCCATACCTTCAGTCGAATGCAGCTCTTACTCCTGGTGCACAGGAGGCTTTCCAGGCCTCTTGACGACGCCGCATCCTGGAGGATCCGCGGGTGACCAAATGGTATCTGGGAGAGAGACTCTTTGGCGGTGATGGCGACCCTTTGGTCCCGCTTACTCCGCCATCTGGACCATCGATTGGAGATCGTGCCACAGAGAGAGTAGTTCTTTGCTTTGGAGGGTTATGAAGCCAGCACCTTTGTTGACCCAGACAGAGAGTACAGCTCTTGGAGCGAGCAGACGGCATGGGTCCGATTCTTCAGCCTAGTTATGCTCCTGGTGGTGGTGCCCGCTTTGCTGGAGGAGGGATCTTGGGACCTCATTTTTATAACAAGGATAGTGACACCTATTTTCCGGATGACGATTAGTTCATCGGCTGTATGATCTCCTTCATTTGATATAAAATTTTAGTTTGTTTGGCATTGTCTTCTGCTTTCATAATTGCTTTTATCCAATTATGCACATAGGAGCAAATTACTTGTTTTCTACCCTCCCGAGTAGATCTGTCCTGAGTTATACTTGCAACTGGGCCGGGGCGGCAGTCGGACTGCCGCCGGCGGTAATCGGACTGCCGCCGGCGGTAGTCGGACTACCGCCCGTTGACATTTGCCCATTCGCCGCTCCGTCAGTCTTTGCGATGATCGGTGATGACACTACGTTCGAAAGCAGTACTCGAATGCCGCGAGCGGTAATCCGATTGCCGCCTCCATCCATCTTTTCTTCCAGCGAGCTCTGTTCTTCCCTGTTCATTCCTTTTGTCTCTTCCTCCGGTATCCTCGTCCGTCCGTTTTCTGATCATCCTTTTTGTCTCCATTTTGTCCTTTCTTCTTTGTCTTCATCCATCCCTTGTTCCTTTCTTCTTTTCTGATTCATCATGGCCAATCATGATGACGGGTTATGTGTGGTTATTGATGGTGAAAAAGTGGGTGGCTCCATAAATGATGAGGAGTTTATGGGTGGATTAATGGGGGTTGATGGGGAAGTGTTGGGCCCTCTTGAAGGAATGAACACCATTTATGGCTTGGATCCTTTTCTTACTAATGGGCTGATGGGATTGGAAGGTTTGATTGATGGAGGGATGGCTATGGATGGTGTGGATGGCTTGATGGGTGGTGTGGATGGTTTGATGGGTGGGAGGATGGCTATGGATGGTGTGGATGGTTTGATGGGTGGTGTGGATGGTTTGATGGGTGTGGATGGTTTGATGGGTGGTGTGGATGGTTTGATGAACGGTGGGATGGCCATGGATGGTGTGGATGGTTTGATGGGTGGTGTGGATGGTTTGATGGGTGTGGATGGTTTGATGGACGGTGGGATGGCCATGGATGGTGTGGATGGTTTGATGGGTGGTGGGATGGCCATGGATGGCGTGGATGACGGGACTCCTCTTGGAGCTTTAGATAACTTGGATCTGGTAGACGATGGACTTCCGATAGGGGGCCGGAGTCAGATTTTTGGTGCAGATTTCGAGGCGATGGTTGGGACGGCTCGGCTCTGTCGTCGTGCGGGATGTAGCTCTTATGTGTCACAGGATGCTCCAAACGTTGCAGCCATTGGGGCTTCTTCATTTCGACGCCCGACGTAGCGCTTGTCGGGGATTGTGTTCTCGTGTTGGTGCTTTTAGATACACCTGCGTGATGCGATGGGCGCGTATGGCTTTTTTCACCATCACGAGATTGACTTTCTAGATGAGGGCATGCCCATATTCGATGACCTATCGGTGGACCCAGGGATCCAGATTGTTGAGGGCGTGCGATTCGGACTTGTCGACCGCAGCCGCATGGCACCCGTATTCGAGCGGTTACTCATTTGGATTGGCGTTTGGTGAGTCCGAGATCTTCGAGTTGGACTCCTTGGGCTTTCGCGAGGTTCTCCACCTTCGCCGAGTCCGCTTAGATGGCGGCGACCGCCGAGCGCAAACATTGTATGATTGGGTACTATCCCCGAACCCGTTTTCCTTCAATGATCCTGGAGCTGGGTCCATCGTTGGAGGAGTTTGCGCTGTCTGTCGGCCTTCTCTCGACCCTGGGAGGCGTACCTTCCTTTTTCAGAGTCGGTTCGCCCTTCTGATCTGGTTGCCTGGTTCGGATTTTTCGTTGATCTTCCTACTGCAGAGGGCGGGGTTGGTGAGCTTTCCCTGGAGATTTTATATGACCGCTGCTCTACTGGCCGTGGGAGACCTGGATCTGATCGTCAGCTTCAGTGCCTGAATGCACTGATATTTTGCACCTTGGCTGATCTGCTCTTTTCAGGATGGAGACGGTCATTGCTAGTAGTTTTGTTAAATGTCTTCCGATGTGTCCTTTGTCGCAGGAGCATCGTTTCGGTAGTGCTGGCAGAGCTTTTCTTGGGGTTGACTGAGTGTTCCCTTGGACATACCCGCATCCTCAGAGGCTGCTGCTCATTTCTCCAGGTACTTTCTGCTCTTTTGCCTCTTTCTCATGCATCCTATATTTTTTTTTGATATTTTGAGCTTAATTTGAGTTTCTCCCAGGTATGGTTATGGGAGCACTTGTACATGACCCCTATGCTTGCATTTCCTGATTCCCGCCGTACTGACGTGCTGCGCTTGTTACTCGACGACCTTCCGTGTGGCGCTGAGGCCACGGAGTCATTGTATCGCCGCATGCTTTCTCAGCTTCGAGGGTGGGAGGTCAGCTGGGAGGCTACTTGGCTTTGTCGAGCGCCACTGATCTGTAGTGCGGCTCGCACTCCTTTGCTGTTGCTCGGCCTTCGGGGATGTTGCTCCTATCATCCCGTGCGCTTCCTTCGCCAGTTTGGTTTTTGGCAGGATATCCCGGAGTTCGCCTTTTCTGGATTTGGACATTCCTCTCTTCCATCTGATCTGACATCCTTGTATAGGCGAGTCTGGATTTCTTGGCAGGGTTCTTTGGATGCGACGGCGCTAGGCCTTGAGTCTTGGGCTCCTCCTATGGCGACGGTACCATATCAGCGATGGGTGGCAGAGCAGTCGTTGTATCGTCAGGTCCCAGGCTGGCATTTAGCAGATGAGGCCGCTGATCAGGACATGATAGGTGACACTGCTACATCTTCCTCCTGTGTTATTGATTCTTTTGAGGCCTTTGAGGAGCGACCCTTCATTGATCCTTTATTTCTGCTAGCCACACATGGCCACCTGATTAGTGAGATTGCTGTGCTTCGCCATTCGTGTGAGGACATGGCCCGCCGACTAGCCGTAGGGCGGCGGTATGATGAGAGCATGCTTGCAACACATCGCCTGGACAGGGATGAAATCTTCTACCTGCGCATGGACATAGAGAGGCTCAGGGAGAGATTGTTGGCATATGAGAGGTAGGAGCTTACCTGCAATTTCTGCTGTTGATTGACTGCCTTTTTTGTATGCATAGAGAATTTTGTTTCTGAGATATAAAAGGGAAAACAATGTACTTCACAAAATGGTTTAAAAGGATGAAATGTTTTGTTTATGCCATGTTTGCTCATGTTTGGATTTCTACTTTGGATGATAGGGATCAGAATCTTTTGGGCTCAGCCTACGTTGTGTACAGTATTCTAGACTGTGTTTCTTGGGGTCTTGGTTCCCTGAGACGGTATCCGGGATTGCACCCCCTGGATCTGAATAGCATCTGATGGAGTATTGATCTAAAGTTGATCCTTCTTTGCTTTGTCGTTTGCTGCCTCGGCTTCTTCTGTTCCTGCACTTTTATTATTTTTATTTATTTATTTATTTATTTATTTTTTATTTTTTTTGGTGTGTTTTTTTTTTGCCATTTTTACCCGTAGCCCTTTCAGGTTTTCGCTACGTCTGGCTCTTCCCGTCATTTTTGCCGTAGAGTCCTCTCTGATTTTCACTACGTCCGGGTTTTTGATCTTGCCTACCCCTTGGCGGACTTGTGCTATTTTTACCCTTGGCGCCCTTTCGAGTTTTCACAAGTCCGCTATGTGCTCATTTTTTTTACCCGAGCCGCCTTTTCGTGTTTTCAACTCGCCCTTTTTGCTTAGGCATACTTTTTTTTTGTTGGAGTGCTAGGAGTGATGGGGAACTTCCTTCATAGCTAGCCGATTGGCTACCTGCCTGTCCTTGTCTTTAATCACAATCGTAAGCTGCTTGAAATTATTTGCAGGATAGATTTCTAGGGATGCGGGATGAATTTCTTTACTTTCTTTTTGGGTTTTCTTATTGAGGTTTTCTTTTTGTCTTTTCCTTTTTCTTTTTCTTTCTTTTTTTTGTTTTGTTTTCTTTCTTTCTCTTTTTTTTTCTTTTTTCTCTCTTTTTTAGGACATGATGGGTGTTTCTTGGAAAGGGTAATTGGTGGATATTTACAATTCTATTTCTGGTAAGGAGGTGAGAGATGCAGCCTTTCGATTGTAATTGTTGACGAGGTTAGGTAGGGTTACCCGTGATAGATCTTCACGTTGTCGGCGTTGATGGGCTCGGGAAGATCCTCGCCTTTCAGATTGGTGAGTCGAAGAGCACCTCCTGGGAGTACTTCCCGAATGATCAGTGGTCCGTCCCACAATGGTTTGAATTTTCCTCTGGGATCTGGCAAATGCGGCGGCAGGATGCGTTTCATGACCATGTCATCGACTTGGAAACTTCTCTTCCGGACTCTCTTGTTGTAAGCTCGAGCGATCCTTCTTTGATAGCATTGGGAGTGGCTTAGCGCCCGCATGCGCTTTTCATCTGTCAGATGCAGTTGATCGTACCTTGCTTGTTACCACTCGCCTTCCTCGACTTCACTTTCCAGTAGTATCCGCAGTGATGGGATTTCAATTTCGACTGGTAGTACTGCTTCCATTCCGTAAACGAGCCCATATGGAGTTGCGCCTGTAGCAGACCGTACAGACGTGCGATAAGCCCAGAGTGCATAAGGAAGCATTTCTGACCAGTCACGATATGTCTTCACCATCTTTTCGAGTATGCGGATGATAGTTTTGTTTGCGGCTTCTACCCCACCATTCATCTGAGGGCGGTAGGGGCTCGACCGATGGCGTTGAATTTTAAACTTGTCGAGGAAATCGCCCATCCTTTTATTGACGAACGGAGTTCCGTTATCAGTGATAATGGCTTGAGGGACCCCATATCGGCTAATGATGTTGTTCTTCATGAATTTGACCACGTGAGATGCTGTGACGGTGGTGTAGGATGCTGCTTCTATCCATTTAGTGAAGTAATCTACTGCCACCAGGGTGTATTCATGCCCGTTTGAAGCTTTAGGGCTGATTTTACCTATGATGTCGAGTCCCCATACAGAGAAGGGTCATGGTGCCGTCAAGTTGTAGAGTTCGAAAGCAGGCGCATGGATCTGGTTTGCATGCTCCTGACACTTGAAGCACCTCCTGACGTGCTTGCAGCAATCTGTCTCCATTGTAAGCCAGTAGTAGCCGAGTCGTAGGATCTTCTTTGCCATCATGTGTCCATTCATATGCGGGCCGCATAGTCCTTCGTGGATTTTCGACATAACTCGGGCCGCCTCTGTCTCGTCGACACAGCGGAGGAGGACTTGGTTGAAGGATCGCTTGTAGAGGATACCCCCAGTGATCACGAACTGAGCTGCTAATCTTTGTATTGTACGTCGATCGGTCGAGCTGCTCCTTCCGGTACTTCGATGTTCAAGTATTTTTGATGTCCGTGTACCATGGCCGATCATTTGGGGCGTGCTCGGCTTCTTCGATTTGCGGCAGTGCACGTGTTCTCTTGGAGTTCGACGGTGAGTTCCCATTCAAGCAACTCCTTTTGGGATTTCAAAGATTGAAGCGAGGGTAGCCGGAGCGGCGTCGCAACCGATTCTTGACCCGAGGCATGTAAGAGAATGTGATCTCCTCAAATTCCTCGATCAAATTCTCCAGATAGACGTGCTATGGAATCAGCTTCTCATCCTTGGTCTTCCAATTGCCATTTATCTGGTTGATGATGAGTTGCGAATCTCCGAAGACTCGTAACTTCTTTATGTTGAGGATGATGGCTTCTCTTAGACCGGCGATGCATGCCTCATATTCAGCTACATTGTTGGTGCACTGGAATGCTAGTCTTCTGGATATAGGAACCTGGGACGTCTTGGGGGAGTAGAGTATGGCGCCTACTCCATTCCCCTTCGAGTTTGCAGCTCCGTCGAAGAAGAGTGTCCACTCCCCTGCCTTTCTTTCCTCTTCTCCCTCGATCTGGAGGATGTCTTCGTCAGGGAAGAAGGTCTTCAAGGGTTGGTAGTTGGGCAGGGAGTGTGCTGCTAAGTGATCGGCCAGTGCTTGCCCCTTGATTGCCTTCTGGGTGACATATGTGATGTCAAACTCAGAAAGCAGTAATTGCCATTTTGCAATTCTACCTGTCAGTGCCGGTTTTTCGAACAAGTACTTCAACGGGTCCATGCGAGCGAGTAGAAGTATCGGGTGAGCGATCATGTACTGCCTTAGCCGTTGTGTTGCCCAAACTAAGGCGAGGCATGTCTTTTCTAAGCTGGAATATTTGGCTTCGTAGCTTGTAAATCGTCGGCTTAGATAGTAGATCGCTTGCTCCTTTCTTCCCGTATCATCGTGTTGGCCGAGGACGCATCCGATTGCTTCCGCTGTGACAGAGATATATAGCAGAAGTGGCCTACCTGGGGTAGGTGGTACGAGCACTGGAGGATTTAAAAAGTATCTTTGATTTTATCGAAGGCCGCTTGACAGTCGTCATTCCACTCTTTTGGAGAGTTTTTTCGTAACAGCTTGAATATGAGTTCGCAGACCGGGGTGAGTTGTGCGATGAATCTGCTGATATACTGGATTCGCCCGAGGAAGCCTCGGATTTCTTTCTCAGTCTTGGGCGGTGGCATTTCGATGATAGCTTTGGTTTTGGTCTCATCTATCATGATACCGTCTTCACTGACAATGAAGTCTTAAAAGCTTGCCTCCGGTTGCACCGAAGACACATTTTTGTGGATTGAGGCGGAGCTTGAACTTTTCCAGCCTGTCGAAGAGCTTTTTGAGATCTTCAAAGTGTCCTTCGATCGTGCGAGATTTGACAATCATGTCGTCCACATAAACTTCCATTTCCTTGTTTATCATATCATGAAACAAGGCAGTCATGGCTCGTTGATATGTAGCTCCTGCATTTTTCAATCCGAAGGGCATGACTTGATAGCAGAAAGTTCCCCATGGCGTGATGAAGGAAGTCTTCTCACGGTCTTCGACGGCCATCTTGATCTGATTGTAACCGGAGAAACCATCCATGAAGGAGAAGATTTTGTGTCCAGCAGTATTATCTACCAGTGTGTCGATATGAGGTAGAGGGAAGTCATCTTTAGGGCTTGCTTTGTTGAGGTCCCTAAAGTCGATGCACATCCTGACTTTCCCATCTTTTTTTGGAACTGGTACGATATTTGCGAGCCATTCCGGATAGTTGGAGACTACCAGAAATCCCGCATTGTATTGCTTGATGACTTCATCACGGATTTTCAGGGCCCATTCTGGCTTCATCCTTCGCAGCTTTTGCTTGACTGGCTTCATTTCTGGCTTTGTCGGCAGATGATGCACCACCAACTCTTCATCGAGCCCTGGCATGTCCTCGTAGGAGAAAGCAAAGTTGGACAACCTCGGCTTCAGAAACTCCATCATCTTTCGCTTGTATTCTGGGGGAAGCGATTTCCCGATACGCACTTCCCTGGGGGATTCCATTGACCCTAAGTTCACAATTTCGAAGTCGTCTGCCATAACATTGGCCTTTGTTTCGAATTTTTCGAGGGTATCCTCGAATTCAAGAGCGGTATCGTCATTTCCCTCATCCATGGCTTCATCCAAACCCATGAGCTCAAAGTCTAATTCTAGATCAAAATCATATGAGTCGACTTCAAACTCATGCTTGTCATGAGAATTGTTTGGCACAGTGATTTTTGGAAAGTTTTCTATTGTTTTTGTATTTTGGAATTTTTTTGATGTTTTGTGATTTTGGAGAATATATGATGTTTTTGTATTTTTGAAAATATCTGATGTTTTTGTGTTTGAAGGATTTTTTGATTTTTTGGTGTTGCCAAGATATCCTGAACAGGACGGTGTTGCAAACCATGATTGGTCTTGTCCTGGTTCGGGATACCGATTGCTATTTACATTGGCGTTTTTTTTAGGTTGGTGCTAGCGAATGGTTCGCTAGTGATTCAATTGTTAGGGGATGGTGACCATTCAGCTCCTTTCTTCCTTCGATATTGCTGATCTGCCCCATTTGTTCCTGTGGGTCACCTGTCTCGATGACCATGATGTCTGCTGGGCTGGGCTCAGAGTCCGAATCTGTTTCGACCTCTGTGCCCAGGAGTTGAAGTTCTTCTTGTTCCTCGGATTTCTGGGACGGGATTTGAACATTCGTCCAATCCAGAGCAAGCCACTTACCTTTGTCAACCCAGTGGATGGGTTGCTTCTGTCCTGTATTCCCTCGAATGGGTGTCTCCCTGTTCTGGTCTACATTGCCTGCAAAGGACATTCTCGGTTTTGAGTCACTTGCTGATGGACCCGTTTCCATGCCCCTAGTTTCATGCGATGGATCTGGGGGTTCTGCCCCTGGCCTTGTGTGCTCCTCTGGTATCCTAAGGATCCGATCCCACCTTATTGGTGGCCAGATAGACTCTTGTCTAGTCTGTTTTGTGAGTCTAAGTGCTTGAAATTGATCCTCAAGAGATACCATTTTGTCCTCATAAACTGTCTCAGCTTTAACAAACTCGATGGGTGTGCATTTAAACAGTTGACCCCTTTTTGGCCTTTCAGCCTGATCTTCGGTGTCGGTTGATATCCGGTCCCTCGTCTCTCGTATATTGGTGTCTTGGTCTCACTACCATACCTTTTTCATGGAACTCGCACGGTAATTTAGGATCAATCGCTCAAAGCAGGGGAATGACGTATTCAAAGCAGCCTAGAGGGCGAGGGTTAGCGATCGCGTTCACTTTTTCGAATTCAAAAGCGTGATATGGAATATCGCCTTCACGTATCTTGAATGTCAATCACCGGAATGTCGGGCCGGAATACCGACCGAATCACCTTTGGGAGGATGGTTTCTGGCTCAGCCAGTATTGAAATGATTCGATTTCCCGAAGGGAATTTAACCCTTTGGTGGAGGGCAGATGGGATGACTCCAACAGCATGGAGCCATGGCCGCCCCAAGAGAAGGTTAAATGAGGCAGGAATATCGATGACCTGGAATGTGACAAGGGTCATGTCTGGTCCAATTTGTAATTCTAGGTCAATTTTCGCCTCTACTTGCCTTCGGGAATTATCGAAGGCTCTGACACTCATGGTACTGGGTCTGAAGGAAGATGGTTCTATCCCTAACCGTTCAATAGTCCTTAAAGGGCAAACGTTGAGACTGGATCCATTATCGATGAGCACTAGTGGGATCTTGAAATTCTTGTGGTGAGCCACTATGTTTAGTGATCGCCTATGTTCGCGACCCTCAGGTGGTAGCTCATCATCAGAGAAGGTGATGGCTTGTGGTGCGAGAAGTTGGCCAATCATGCTTGCCACCATTTCAGGAGGTACATCAGGAGAGATATGAGCATCATTCAAGGTCTTCGCAAAGATCTCTCGATGCGACCTTGACGTACATAGGAGTTTCCAGATGGATATTTGTGCAGGAATGGTTTTGAGTTGGGCTGCTATGTCATAAGCAGTGTCAGTTTTGCTGGTGGTTCCTGACAAAATTTCCCGAGTTTCTTTTGGGTTCTGATTATCTCTCCTGAGGTATCTCCCATTGTTACCCACCTCATCACATTCTGGATAATGCCATGGAACTGCTTTCGGGTTATAGGAAGGAACCGCTCTTCCTTCTAAGTATGCCAATGGTTCTTGAAGCTGAGGGGTCATTACTGGAGCAGTTTGTGGTAGACTCAGTGATATCTCTTGAGGTGCCACCAAGTTCTGATTAGTTGTGGCCATGGATTTTTCCTCTTTCCTTTGATGTGGGGGAGGGATTCTTTGGGTATGTGCCAGTTGGTGAGGCATCAGGAATTGCGGGGCGTGAACTGAGGGTGCCCCTTGCAAGGTTAGCAAGGTTAGGTCAGGGAGACCTATCGGGAGGATGACAGGTTCAGAATTCAACCTTTTTGGATATACCGAGGATGGGGTTGAATGTGCCCCTTGGAGGGCGAGGTTCTGAGGGTATGACCTGTCGGGTGTTGTTTCCAAAGTCTCGAGAGACTGAAGTGCTGGCGCTGCTTCAAGAAATATGAGAGGTTGAATAGCTGGTGCTGCTTCAAGGGACACCAGTGGTCTAGGCGATGGTGCTTGCTGGTGTCTCCATGTCCGATTGGCTATGTCAGACATGATTGCTTGGATGGAATGATGTGGATGAGCATGTGTGGGTTGACCTTCTTCAATGTGATTGACGGTGGAGGTGCTGGACGTGCTGGGTCCTGCTTGATGCGAGGGCAGGGGATTTTGGAGGATATTGGCTTGAACTGTATTGCTGGCCTGTGGGGTGATCGCAATCTTCTGGCTTTCGATCAAATCTTGGACCGCATGTTTCAAAGCGAAGCAGCGGTCCGTTAGATGGCCAGGAGCCTGATGATATGCACAGTACTGATTTTCATTGTAACCAGGAGGCAAGGGATTAGGTGGAAGTCGAGGCTGGAGGGGGGTTAACAGTTGCTTTTGCATGAGCATTGTTAGCACTTGGCTGTATGATTGTGCCAACGGAGTGAACTTTCTCCCTAACATTCCTTGTTTGTATGGTCATTGCGCATTCCCCCTAGGTTGTTGTGATTGCTGTTGAGATGGCTGTGCCCGATATCCTTGTTGGGTTTGCTGGGGTTGGTACTGCCTATCCTGTTGTGGCTGGTATTGCCTGTCCTGCCGTGACTCTGGTGGTGGAGCATACTGGTTGCCTTGAGTATTAGCGATGATGTTGTTAACTTCAGTAGTACGTTGCATAGGAGCAGTGCTGTTTCCATTCCCGTATCCAACGGGTTTTTCCTCGACTTTGTTTCTTTTAATTGAGGGGGCCTGATGTGGCCATGGGGAGATGGTTCCAGCTCTGATCCCAGCTTCTACTTGTTCTCCGGCTCAGATGAGTTGGGAGAAGTTTACGTACGGATATGAGATCAGATATCCTGAAATCTGGGATGTGCTTGAATGCACAATATGGATATCTGCTCCTCGTCATCGATGGGGTTTCTCATTCGAGCTGCCATAGCTCGCCATCGTCCCTACGTATCCGATAAAGATTCATCGTTTTTTTTGCCTCGTGGCGACCAAGTCGGCTCTCCTTGGAGCCATGTTCAGGTTGTATGAGAACCTGTCAATGAATGCTTGGGAAAGTTTTTCCCAGGTTCTGATTTGGTGGCTATCTAGTGAGGTGTACCAATCCAGAGCGTCACCCTTTAAGGATTTCTGGAAAAGTCTTATTAAAGCTCCATCATTCCCTGCTATCGCATTGAGCTCCCCGCAAAAGGCTTTTAGATGTGCTGTGGGGCACCCACTACCGTCATACCTTTTAAACTTTGGTATCTCAAAATTTGGAGGTACCCGGGCGTCTGGGAAGGGACAGAGGTCCCTGAACTTAGTGGATGGATGATCCACTCCTTGTTGTCTTTGAAGCTGGCTTTGCATCATTTGTAGTTGCTCTCGTAACTCCTCGATCTCTGACTTACTTTGTTGCGGATATCTTGCCCCTTGATGTAGGGCTTGTGCTGCTTCTTCTTCATATGGATCCAGAATGGGGGTTTGATGGAAAGAAGGCTGACTTCCGGTGGCGGGAGGTAGCTGGAATTGAACACCACTCCCTTTCGGAGGAGGGTGGGATGTTTGGAAATGGCTCCTACCTGGGGTATCTGCCAATTCCGGGACGTTACTCCCGTTAGGGGGAGTGAGCTGGACTCGAAACTGGCCCCCTTCATGGGCATCCGCCAATTCTTGCCTGTGATTTGCATGTCTTTGTGACCGGATTGTTGTGATGTGTTGAGTAGAGATGTGGGGGAGGGTTGCTCCCAATTGCTTGCTGTTGTTGATCTTGTGCTGATTCTTCTGGGGGAGGGAGCACAGGATTTGCTGGAGGAATGAGAGAGAAGGCAAAAGGAGTTTGAGGGAGTGAGCTGTTCTGCACACTAGGCTGGGTCATCTGCGTATTCGGTGTGGCACTTGGCACTAGGCGAAGCAGTAGCTCTTGCATTGTTCGAAGTAGTAGCTCTTGTGTGGTGACATTGGCTGGCAACTCTGTCGGAGCTATTGGTAAAGGCACGGGTGTAGGTATGGGTGCGGGTGCAGGTGCGGATATTTCAGGAGCTGGTTGGGGTGCCGGCTCTTCTTCATGGGTCGCTTGAGAAGTCATGGCTGCACGGGATCGAGTGGTCATGGTTCGGACCTTTGCCTAAGCAAGTATGAGCCAAAGATGTTTTTTTTTTTTTTGTGAATGCAGTGATGATGTCCCTTGAGATTATAGTACCACACACTTTCGAGTCGGGTTTCCGCTAGTGCGAGCTAGCATTCCCAAGTGGAGTCGCCATTCTGTAGACACTGAAAAATCGGCGTCCACGTTGTTGTGAAAATATGGTTGTTGTGGTTGTGGTGATGGTGGGGGTGATTAAGCTGATTTTAATTGTTGGAGTCGCCACTAGCCAATATTACTCAGAATCCCGCGGTCGGTTAGAACCCACGGAACACATAAGGTTGGAGAAATCCGAAGACTCTCCTACCTTAGATTGACTCCTGGTCTATGATTTGAGATTCTGGATAAGGGACCTCGGTTACAAAGAGGGAAGGTGTTAGGCACCCTCTCTGCCCGTACAAGTGTACGGTCTCGACTTAGTATGGTAAAATAATCTCAAGGGATGATGATGATGCTATGGTCATGATGGGACTAGTCACATGTGGATTTCTGATGTAGCAAGATCCTAGATTTCGGCAGGCCACAGAGCATACGTCCAACAATGTGTCTAGAAGGCGGATGTGATGATGCTTATGCGAAGAGATAAGAAAAGTGGACTAGATCACTAGGAATTTCTGATGTGACAGGATCCGATGTATGGCAAGTCACAGAGCATACGTCCACTAGAGATCTAGAGAAGCAGGGGGGTTGAGAAAAGAGTAGATGTCATGATGAATGCTTGTATGTAAATGGATCTTTGACTTGATTCTTGAATAGGCTAGGATGTAGTTTGAACCATGATCATTTTGGGCTAGGCTTATGGGTTGGAAGAGTTGAGAGGAGGGCTAGGGGGTGGCTGGAAAAATCAGAACTTTGAGGGTTTGGGAGCTCCTTCCCTTTCCCTCACTCTCTTCCTCACTCACTCTTTCTCTCTCTCTTTCTCTCTCTCTCTCTCTCTCTCTCTTGGTGGCTTGCTCCCCTCTTTCTTTTTCTCCCTTTGAAAATGAAAGGGGAGAGGGCTATTTATAGCCCTTTCCAATGGTTGTTTGGTAAATAGGGGATAAAAGGAGGGCAAATGCTGATGTGGCATATGGTGATTGGTGGAGAGGAGAGAGATGCCACGTGGCGTGCTCTCATTAGCTATGGAGGGTCAAAACTGTAAATAGTGGAGATGGGAGGGTAAATTCGGGAAGAGTTGACTTTGGACGCCGAGACAAATTGTCCTCGCTCGACCGCACGTGGCGGAATTCAAAGTACGCCGTGAGTAGTCCGACCGCCGGCGGTAGTCCGACTACCGCCCGGACCTCGTTGAGTCCGGAACTCGTGTGACTAGCTCCGTGCGCATTTTCTGGGAGGAAGCGGTAATTTGACTACCGCCGGTGGTAGTCAGATTACCACCTCGGTACGGTTTCCCTCGAAATTCATCCGGTGAATCCTTTTTTGGGTTCTTAGAGTGAAACAAAGTTCCTTTTGGATATTTGGCCCAAAATGGCTTGAAGTCGGCTCGATTGTTACCTGAAAATGATTCGAGAAATAGGTTGATTTTGGACATGGTCTGGATTGAATGATGATTCACGATGGCTCAGGTTAGGATTAGGGTTAGGTTAGGATATGATCATGGTTCTCGGATTGTCTTAACAAAATCAAGATATTAGCCTGGGTGGGGTGTCTACAGACTATATTTAATTTGTATAAAATGTTTTATTTTATGCTTTGTCAAATGTATGTAAATGTATGTAAATGTCCTGACTAGTTAGATTTTTTGTGGAGTCTATAGTTCGACTATCTAAACCGTTGATCGAGGGCCTTGTAATGGGACGCGGATTACCTGCAAAAGCCCTTTCCATGAACTTGTTGTAAGGTTCGAAACTGGCCCGAACTCAGGTTCGAAACTGGCCCGAACTCGAAGATTCGAAACTGGCCCAAACTCGGCCCGAACTTGCGCCGGGCCCGATTCAGACTAGAGATGTTGGCCCGGTGACCAGGCTCGGTTGGGTTCGAGCCTTATGTGGCTGTTGAACGGGCCTGGACGGGCTGAGGCCAGTTCGACTTGGCCCGACCCGTGTACACCCTTACGTGGGGCCGTAGAACTTTGCGACGGCAATACACCTTCGGTCGGTGGTGTGTGCTACACTACGCAATCCGAGTCTGCATCGGATAGTCTTCGCATATGACGTGTTAGCTGGAAATAAAAGGGAGGGGACTAGGTGTTACACGGATAATACCATATAGGTATTTCCCTGAATACAGGGCTCACATTGATGTATATGTTTTCCATCCACGCCGTCCATTAATTTTTTCAGCTCATTTTAGGTAATAATCTCAAAGATAAAGTAGATCTAAATCTCAAACGGACCACATCACTGGAAGAAGTTGTTACTTACCATTAAAAACATTTTGTGGGCCAGGAAAGGTTGGATCAAGCTGATATTTGTGGTTTCCCTTCATCCATGTCTGTGTTAGCTTATCAATAGGTTGGAAGGCAATCAAACATTTTGCTGGGCAGTATTATGTTTTTAATGGTGAGCGTTCAATGACCTTTTTTCCTGTGGTGTGGTCCACATGAGATTTGGATTTGCTTCATCTTACGAATCACACTCTAAAATAATTTGTAAAAACGGATGGATGGCGTGGATATACAACACATTCATCAATATGGGGCCCACCATAAGAGAAACACCGACTATGGTGGTACCCGCGTATCACCAAATCCGCTCCCGAAATAAATGGCTTTACGTGATCATTTCTCACCGAAAATTGCTTGGACCAACCTATAACCATTCGACCGTTTCTCGCCGAACGAGAGTCGTCACCGACGTTTGTCCTTAACTGTCCATTTTTATGCCGCTGAAGGAAGTCCTAGGACTGTCCAAAAAATACAAAATTTAGAACATGGTCCACTAACTATCTGATCTACCAAATGAACGGTTTAGATATCAGTCTTCACTAGAAAAACCTCAAATTTCGTCAAAAAATATTGCACAGTAATGTACGACTGCTTTTGCAAAGCCCGAAGCTTGAATGCACAACGTGCTGGGCTCTGCCCTTGCACCTTTAAATAGGTAGGTTTTTAATAATTACACCTATTCCAAAAAAGTACATTTGACCATTTACAAGTTGATTATAATACTGGTAATAATAAAACATTTATAGGGCCAAAAAGGGAATAAAAAAACACTCATACCCTGACAGAATGTGATGGATAGATAATAAGATATAGCTTGCATGCAAGCCGACCTACACCGTATAACATGTGGTCCCTGCTTTAGATGGGCCATAAACCGAGAATTACACTGAACTGATGCTTTAGATGGACGATTAGTGGACATGTATTGAACGGCTGAGATGAAAAATAGTGGGCGTTCCTGAGTCATTAAATAAATGTCTGTTGATCAGACATCAATTCAGTCCAGTCAAAGGTGGTATGGTATATCTGGATTGGGTCCCACTTTCTGGATGGTTGGATTTGAGTTAAATGTATGCCACGTGTACGATTTTATGAGTACATGTGTAAATAAGGTATCCTTTTATTATGGGTACAGTGCTAATTTTTTCTTATTATGGACAGTTAATGAGAAGTGTAAATTGTGTAATCAGTGGAGTGTACTTTGAAAGCGTACGTGCCTCACTCGTTGAGATGAGGCAGATGCGTGCGGAATCAGAGCTGCTCATCAGAAGCTCCCCAATGGGTAGATGCCACGTGTCATAAACAAGGCCAATCTTGATCAGTTCGAGTCATGAATATGATAGAATTTGGACCGTTCATTATTTTTGACCATGTTGCCCGCTCGATGGTCGCATCAGGCTGGTTGGGTTCTGATGAACGGCTCTGATCTTAGACGGGAGTACGCTTTTTATAATCCACGAGGAAAGGATATGAACGCTGGAATGCATGCTCGAGTTTTTTCTTTGTACTAGTGGGGCCATTTTAAAGTTAATCTAGACCGTTGATCTGTTGGATCTTATCACTGATAGAGCATGCCCCAAGAAAATATCACAAGATTGGATGATCCAAGCCACAAGTTTAGGTCTTTCTATCGTGAACGTAGAATGCTACTGCACTTCTCATCCTAACGGTCTATTTGCAAAGCAAAATTGAAAGGTGATTTTCCTGTGGATGAGATTCTCGGAGCATGGTCCATCATCGATGGGGAAAAACAGGACCACTTCTCTGGATAGTTAAATGCTGGATGAGTCCTTTTTTCTCTACTTTGATGATAGTTTTTAGTAAAGTAGAAAGAAACCATAGATGCATTAAATAAATTTTTATTTTATTTTTTTTAAAAAAGAAAAGATTAGATGTGCTCAATCAAGAGCAATCCAGCATTTAACATGTGGGGCCCACCTTTAGTTACTCAAAGCCATTGATCTAGAGTGTCTTGTGATTGGATGGACCAGGCTTTAATTATTTCACCCTTGAAATGATCTTAGCTGCCAGATGAGATGACATGGAGTAAGGCACCGGAGTATCTCCTGTTCTCGGTAGGGCTACCCTATAAATAATTTAGATCACAAGGTGGGCCCCACATATTCATTTAACTAAGGGACTTTTTTAATGCGCCTAAAATCTTACCTTTTATGTGCAGGGAGTGGATAAATTAAAAGGATTTAAAAAATTCTCTACCTCGTGAAAGCCTTGAAAAAATAAGAGGTCTATTTTGCTTTTATTAATGCAGCAAGTAATTTTTTATTCTTTGATGCGGTGTTTCAGTTTTCTTACCAGGTCTCTCTCTCAAAAATCTTTAAAAGAGACTATCACGGGTAGATATCTTTGGCGCCCTATAGCTCAACTTCAGACTCACAAGAGTTCTAACATGAAATCATGATTTCCCATGCCTAAATATATATTTTAAATATCTTTCAATGTCAGTAGTGTATTTATTCTTAAAGATTTTATAAGTACTTGTTTTTTTTTTTTTTAAATTGGCTGTTTAGACTTTTCATCTATGTTAGTGGTTTAAGATTTATACATATAAATTGCATTATTATTAATTTGTTATAAATTACATTATTATTAATTTGAATACATCTTATTTGATAGATAATATCCATCTTGGTCCAATAGTTTTGATAGCAACTTCCTTCAATTCCAGCTTTGAAGAAGATAATGCATGAGGCTGATTTTATGTTGCACATGATCTAGGCCATTCATCCAATGGGCCATACAACATTTAATAGTTTAAAGTACTATGACACTAAATGTTTCCTAACTCCACAACAGAAGGAGATTAGTCATTTACAAACACTTACAAGTAAATTAGAATAAAAAATAAAATCAAAAGGTAAAGACTAGAAGGGCATGATCTTTTAAATTCAATTGATAACATATCAATCCATACCATCCACAACCTCATTGTGGATGGACCATAACTAATATGCCATAACAACTAAACAATGCTAATTATACTGTTTCATGCATTGAAGTAACATTTCTGGCCATTTTCATCCCAGCTTCATTTGATATCAATTGTACGAGCGTGTGTTTCATATGCATTGGCAATTATTATATAAATTGAAATTTTCAATTATAGTATTAGCCAATAATCAAAATCTCCTGAAACCAAGTAATTCAATAATAAAAATATTTAAATTGTATTTTGCCGCTTATATTTAAAAGAGAGAGACGACTTTTGAGTACCAAAAATCATGCAAAGTGATATCACATGGTTTTGCATCATTTTAAAAATGCCCTTATAAGGATCATCCAAGCCGTGAGATTTTCTAATCATGAAATAATAAAATCTTTGCCATGAATTAAACGGTGTAGATTCACATACACGTAAGCCACCGCTACATGCCTGAAAAAGATGGCCCCAACCCATGAACATCACAAGCTCGGAAAATCGATCTAATCCACGCATTAGGTGGACCACAACTCTACGTTTTGCCTGCCCAATGACTGAACGACACTGACCTTTCCCTGGCGACCTCAGTGTGTGGCCCACCTATTCTACGACTCGGATAACCAACACAAATGACACGTGGCCGGCAAACGCCTCACTGGTAACTTGTGCCGAGCGCGCACGTTAGTCTAACCCAGTAAGAAAGGCAGGCCCGTGATATAAATCGCGCAGAAACGTCTTCTCCGTCTGTCCACGTAAACATCCTCTCATTCGCGATCACCGTCGCAAACGGCCGTCAATCGCCAGAAGAGAGAGAAAGAGAAGAGAGAGAGAGATTGGGGCTTTTCTCTCTCTTCTCTTCCTTTTCTGTTTCTTCATGGATCGGCCATGTTCCAAAACTACCCCTCCAAAACCATCCCACAACGATCTGAAGCCGCTCTCCCAAAACCATCCCACACCAATGCCTTCATCAACTCCCCTATAGCCGTTCTCTCCCGCCCCTCTTCCAACAATGTCCGATTTCTCCGCCTCTAATCTCTACTGCGGCGAAGACGCCGATGACGTGGCCTCCTGGGATTCCGACACGTGGACCCCGCCGTCCGCGGAAACTGTCAGTTCCCCATCCGATGACGACCGTGCGATTTCATTTCTCCTCGATTCGGAGCTCCACCACATGCCGGAACCCAACTATCTCCAGCGCTTCCACGATGGCTCTATCGACGCAATCGCCCGTCAAGACGCCGTTATCTGGATCCTAAAGGCATTTACCAATCCCCCGTTGTGACGCCATTACTTTCCCCGGGCTTTTCTTACCTGTTTATACTGATATTATTACCATTTTGACACTGCCATTGTGCAGGTGCATGCACACTACCGTTTCCGCCCCGTAACGGCTTATCTCGCCGTTACCTACCTAGACCGTTTTCTTTCCAAATACACCCTTCCGGTACATTTCCCTGACGGCTTGCTTGCTGGAATGTCATTTTCCGTTGTCGGATTCTGACGCCCCTCTTTTTTTACTTTTCTGGGCAGCGAGGACATGGGTGGCCTTTCCAGCTTCTGTCCGTCGCATGTCTGTCCATTGCAGCAAAAATGGAGGAAACGTGCGTTCCCCTTCTATTGGATTTCCAGCTGTTCGAGCCAAGGTTCGTGTTCGAGCCCCGTACGATTCGACGGATGGAGCTTCTAGTCATGGCCAATCTCCAATGGCGATTGCGCTCTGTTACGCCGTTCGATTTTGTCGATTATTTCACTCGGAAGCTCGCGAGTTTCAGTCCGAATCGGATCTCTTCGCGCGCTTCCGATCTGATACTCTGCACCCATCGAGGTAAAAAAACGGCCGATACCCGATTCTTGCGTTTCGCGCGATATTTTCACTCAAGATGGGTTTTTTATTTTTTATTTATATTTTTCTCAGCAGACATTAATTTTGTGGGCTACCGTCCGTCGACAGTAGCTGCGGCTGCCGTGCTTCGTGCAGCGGGAGAAATCGCCGATTTATCGGCGGCAGAATATCGGAAATCGTCGAGTTTTTACGAGTCTCTGAGCGAGGTAATGACTTTTGATTAGATTGCCAGGTGGTCTTGTCCGGAATTTCTCGGCGAGTATGGTGTTTTTTATCGGGAAATCTCGTCATGGATTTACACTGTGGAAGCAGTGCTGTGTAGTCCGTTGGACCACCTAAAAATGTAGCTCCCGAGGCTAGCTACTGTAGATTGGACTCATCTTTGGTGATCCTTCACCGTTCATCTCGTGAGATATAATCTTGATGGCCCATGTTATACAATCTTCCAGGAATTGGAATATCTATTTCGTCCAGCTGAAAATATTTTACACGGAAATCGTCAGCCGTTAGATAGCAGTGGGATCCTCTAAATTACCAATGATTGAGATTTTTCAACGTGGGCCATCAACGGACTTGTACACAGAAAGAAAGATTATGATCATCGAGAGTGAGCCCAGTTGCCATGGGAGCACGGATGTAAATGCTCCTCCAGACTATCAAATCTTTGTCATTTACTCACGGGTTTATTTTGGTAATACAGGAAATGGTGAGCCGCTGTCAGCAACTAATGGAGGAGTACTTAATCGCCACGTGTCGCTCCGGTCGGGCAAAACCACCGCAGAGTCCGGCTGGCGTGCTGGACGCAGCTGCATGCGGGAGCTGCGACACGCAGAAGTCCGCCTCTATGAGGCCTGAACTGAGCCGAGCCGAGCCGCCGAACAAGCGCCCAAAGCTGCGATGTACAGAAACTGTGGAGACGGACGCTCGTGATAATAGCCTCCTTTGAGAGCACCCCCTCAATATTCAGCCCTCCCTTTATTTGCTAGATACATCTTTTATTTCGACTTTTGGTAATAAAACAGTACAAAGCCGTACTCTTCTATTCCCAATAGTAGAAATAAAAGGTCGAGTCTATCAACAGGGTGGGTGTAGATATCAATTCCTTAATCTTTTTTTTTTTTTTTTGGTTCCTTTTGAGGAATTAGATTTTTTTTAAAGTTATTTTCGCTGCGGGATTATGAAGACAGGTTAAGGGATTATTATGTTCCTAATTACCTTTTTTATCCTTAATCACCTTATTATTAATTAATTAATTAATATTATTGGATACATGTGGTTAACTACGCACACTTTGGGATTCCCAGTGTATTTTACAGTGAATTCTTAGATTTTCGAGAAGGACGATTTTGCCCCCACTGAGAAGTAGGCAACTCGGTGGTTAGTTTTGGTAATTTGATGGATCGAGGGAGGGTAGGTTGGGGATAATGGTTTTCTTTCCGTAGTTCCAGTGATGGGGGTTTCGACACGTATCATCCGTAAAAGTACTGTTTGGTGGGCCCAGCTGACCGATGAGTTGGCAAAGTCATAGGGACGCACGAAATCCAAGATTATGGCTCTAGTCCTTTTCGGATTCGACCTTTTTTTTAAAAAAATAAAAATAAAAATTTCTCTCTTTTCTTTTTCTTTTTCTTTTTCTCGTCGATATCGATCGTTGGTCGCCCAGGTCGTGTGATCTGATGGTCTAGATTGAACGTATGGATTTCGAAGGTGCTGCACACGGAAGCGGATTGCGTCCTGCCCTTGCCTAAACCATAATCCGTCTAGGCAGGGCTCTGTGGGGCCCACCGTAATATATGGGTTTTATCCACGCCGTCCATCCATTTTTCCATATCATTTTAGATGTAAAACCAAAAATGAGACAGATCCAAGGCTCGAGTGGACCACACAATGGGGATCGAACTTCCACCTTTAAAATTTTCTTGGGAGCTGCACAATTTTTGAATCAAGCTGATATCTGTGTTTTCCCTTAATCAGGTCTATATGACCTTCTAAACAGGTTGGATGGCAAATAAACATAAACGTGGCCCCTGGGAAGGTTTTAACGGTGGATATCAGTATCACTGCTGTTTCCTGTAGTGTGGTCCACTTGAGCTTTGGATCTACCTCATTTCGGATATCATATTATAAAATGATATGGAAAAATGGATTGACGGTGTGGATAAAACCCATACATCATGGAGGAGCCCCACAGGGCCTCTGCCTGGGGCAGGACGGAATCCGCTACCGTTGCACACCGACTGTGGGGGACACGGGATGAAAGGTCAGCTTACACCACGTGGGCGTGTTGGTGGAAGCGGATTGGCTGGTGTACCACACATCAGCTATATAGCTGCTGTAGGTACGTGTCGTGCGAGGACGAGCACTGACGTTCCTCGCTCTCCGAGTTGTACGAACGGTTCAAAGGAGATCAAAGTTACATGGCCCAATAGTGATGTATTTATTATATCTACACCGTTCATCTATTTTTAGAGATCATCTTAGAGCATAATGCAAAAAATGAATCATATCCAAAGTTCATCTGGACCACACCACAATTAGAAGCGGAGATAATGATTTTCACGTTAAAAAATCCGCTGAGCCCACATAACGTTGATTTTCCATCCAATTTGTACGTAACGTTTATTCTCCATCCAATTTGTTCATAAGGTCACAAAGATCTGAATGACTAGGAGAAAAAAATTTCATATTGATCCAAAACTTCTGTGACCCAGAAAGGGTTTCAATGGTAGACGTTCAATCTTCCGCTGCTTTTTGTAGCGTGGTCCACTTGATAGGTAGATCTGTCTTATTTTCTGTCTCAAACCTTAGGATTAACTCGCCAAATGGATGGACGGTTTGGATATAAGACATACATCATGATCAGAACCACAAAACTTGCTTACGTCAATACAGCAGCTATATAGCTGTGTGAGGTACACCAGCGAATCCGCTTCCTGTGTTTGTTTCATTGTATAGGTTGGAAGCATGATTTAGTGGTCCGGATCCTGTCTCCCGAGTCAATTGGACTGTTGGAAAGAGAGAGATACTCCATTGGCCCACGTTGAAGGGGATGGCTGAGATCTTCCTTAATTGAGGATTTCGAACATGGTACGCTCACGTTTTCTCATTACACCCCAACTTTGTGTCGACGTTGCCATTGTACTGGAAGGGGCCCTAGTGTCTGTCTGTGCACGAGCGTGTACAGGACATCCCGCCCGTGCATGAGTGGCCCCATTTTGGAAATGACTAGGCTCAGAAAGAAGGGTTTTGCCAATTCCACACGCGTGGGAGCCATGCACACGCACACAAGTGCCTGGGCAACATTCTGGCACGTGTGTGAGATCAAAGAAATCTTTTCATTACGTGCGATATACTGTTTAGATCTTATAGGAAAACATACACGTCATTTCACACTTCAGCATGACCGTAATACCCGCGAATGTTTTTACGTGAAGCATTTTGTCTGCGTGGCTCATTGAAAGTGATGTGGCTGTGGCGGGAGCCCCTAACCGACGAGAATAAGATATTCAATAAGATATTCTAGCCCTCTAGTTCAATTTTCTATGCCCTGTAATACACTTTTTCATTTTTGGATGACAGCAATGCGCCTGTATCATTTGGCTTCTTACGGGCTCTCATCTCATAAATTGAAATGTCTTCTTGAAAGGAGTTGTGAGCCTCACCCAAAACTCAAATTCTGTGTATCCCTTAGTTAACCTGATTTGTTCATTTTAATTGGACAACCGTAATTTGATAAATGACTTTTTAGTTTTTTGGTTAAAGTTTTTGTAGCCCATAGGGAGCTTGTTTGGATTCGCAGTTATGGGTGTATTGTATGGTATTAATGAGATGATGTGACATGAATAGTGTTTGGTTCGGAGTAGCCAACCATGGAATGTCACGCGCGCGAATACCGCGTGGAGCCAAAATTTCTCTGCGACAGTATTGTACTGTCAGACGGCTCTGCTGCCATCTATACACTCTCTTCATTGTGTCGTATTAGCATGCTGGCGAATTTCAAAAACCGTCAGAGTGTTATCTCCATGAGGATAACAAGCGATTTTCTACACCACCTCCTCCATAGATCATCTCCGACCTCTTTCATGTCGCCATCCAACTTCGAATCGGCCCTTCCGAGTATCCCTCTGTACATACAGTGGGCATTATAAGTCTCTGCAAGGTCTGTTTTTGTGAGACATTCAGATCGGGATGGATAATCCGATCACAAATTCACTGATGATGTTTTTGAAATTTTTTCATAATTTATTTTTTAAATTTCCATTTTCTGAAACATATTCACTATTATTTGATGGTCAGCATAGATGAACGACGTTCTTAACGTCGGACCCACTTCACCTCTTCTTGCATCTCAGGGTCATCGAATGTGAGCTCCACCTATTTCAACAAATTCTATGGCTTGAAACTGAAGTGGGGTCCACAGGTGAATTTGGTAGTGAACGATTCCCCCCCTCCAACATATGCCTTGAGCCGCGATTTTGTTCCTCTGCTGCAATAACAACCATTTGGGATGACATCCATGTCGTTAAACACGTCAATCGAACAGGGTCACAATGGATGAACGGTTGGATTATTGAAAATGGTCGGTAACCCAGGTGGGGCCTACGATCAAATTTTTGTGAATGTTTCTCCTCGTCCAACAGTGTTTGGAGTCGAGATTTTGTCCATCTGTGCCGTGTGGAAATTTTTTTGGATATTGTGTCATTTTTTATGACATCCATACCGTTAAGCACATCAATCCAAGTTGGGGACAATGGATGAACGATCATCATTATTCAATCAGAATGTGATGGACGGCTAGGATTAATCACAATAACAACACTGGGCCCCGCCTGGGATAGAATGTATGAGAGTTTACAAATACGCTTCATACTACACAGACTACCAATATTTATATGTATATACAATGTGTGGCTCTTATACGTCGTTTCCGAACATTGATCTATACAAGAAACTGTATACATGCTAAGACAATACCTCATATCCAAACATTGGTTAGTGGCATATTTCTAATGGATGTATTCTGAAAATCACCCAACGTATACATGAACAGTACCCGAATACAATACAATACACCCTAAACGCGAATCCAAACAGGCCCTAATTGTACTAATATTGTGCATTAATTTTTTACTGTTTTTTTTTTTTTTTTAGTGTGTGGTCCATGTTTTATAAGTTATCTTCAAACTTAGACCGATGATATGAAATTAAAATTTCTTACATATGCATGAGTTAGATTTGTTTCACGACAACTCAGCGGGCTCTACATAAGATGTGGATGGATTCAAAACGTGGGGCCCTTGATGTACGAGGGTTATTTGGCATTTTCTTCTTCCTCTGATTTTTTCATGGCAAGGGAAGAGGATGTTAAAGGGATGATGATGTTTTTTTTTTTTTGTTCCATTTCTTGATTTTCTTTATAGTTATTTTTTAGATTTTTTTATTTGGTATGAATGATGGGAGCTCGTGAAATGAATAAGGATGTACAAGAATGCTCCGTTGTATTTGATGTTTTAAATCTAATCAGATTCTGCACAAAATTTTTGGCAAAACTGCGAAAGTGAGGGATTTGTTTCCGATTTTGTTTAGGATTCTTTCCGATTTTGTTTGAGATTCTTTCTACAACTATATATATGAGTATAAACGAGATTGGGAGGCATTCTAAGGAATTCTAAGGTTTTCTAAGAGGGTTCTAGGATTTCTAAAAGGGTGGAGCAATGAAGAGATTTGAGGATTGCTCAAGTCTGGTAAGTCCTTTCCCTTTGTAATTTTTACCTTCATAGTGAAGATCTGTCGCTTTGTGCTGTGGTTTTTTCCCGAAAGGATTTTCCATGTTAAATCTTTGTGTTCTGTTGTGTTTGCTTGGTGCTCTTGGATTGCTATCCTAAATTCATCTATGTGTGATTCCGCAACACAATCCCCAACAAGTAGTATCAAAGAAATCGTTGGGGCACAGATTTGAATCTACAGGATTAGCATCAATGGGAAACGCCAAGTTTGATATTGAGAAGTACTCAAGCAAAAATAATTTTGAGTTATGAAATATCAAAATGATTAGTCTATTAACCAAGCAAGGTGAATTAAGGCTCTTGAGGAGTGGAAATCGACTATGAATGATGAAGACTGGAATACTCTTGACATGAATGCTTTAACTTCCATCTGTTTATGTCTCACGGATGAAGTTCTCTACAATGTTTTAAAGGAGAAAACTACGGCTAATTTATGGGCAAAGTTAGAGTATATATATGTGAAAAAATCCTCTGAAAATCGCTTACACTTGAAGGTACAGTGGTATACCTTCAAGATGCCAGAGGGTGGAGATCTGAAGGCCCACATCAGCAACTTTTATAAATTAGTTTGCAAACTACTAGATATGGAGGAAGTGATCAAAGATAAGGAACAAGCATGTATGTTGTTTAATTTTCTTCCGCCATCGTATGAGTCATTTAGGGACACAATGTGCATCGCAAATAAAATCTTGAGTGTCGACACCGTTATCTCAACCATTGAAGGGAAGGTCATGAGAAAGTTAAACAACAGCATGGGGACATCTTCCGATGCACTGTTTACGAGGGAAAAAAATACTGAGAGAAGTATAGGATCTTCAAGACCTATATCCAAATCCAAGGGTAAGGGCAAATAAAAACTAAAGTGCTGGAACTATAGGATGAATGGACACATGAAAAAGGATTGCACAAATCCTAAAGTAAAGAAAGAAAACTCAGAGACTTCTTCCATGGAAGCCAATGTTGTTACATCTAATGAAGAAACAAGTGAATGTGATGTTTTGTCTGTGTTTATGGTTGGACACTTGCATGACAATTTAGATATGAGTGAATCCTTAACACAAGAGAATCATTTCACATGACTCCTCATCAGAATTGGTTCGCCAATTATAAGGAATGCGATGGTAGACAGGTCTTTATGGGCAATGACAATGTCTATAATGTTGTGGCTATAGGTACTTTGAGCATCAAGATGTTTGATGAGATAGAGTGTACTTGACTGATGTGAGGCACGTTCCTATTATGAAGAAAAGTCTGATTTCTCTCAGTGCACTCGATGCTATAGGGTGCAAACTCACTGGTATTAATGGTGTCCTTAAAGTTTCAATAGGGGCACTCGTGGTTATGAGAGCGCAAAAACACGAGGACCTTTACATGTTGATCGGGAACACTTCAGCAGGTGGAGCAGTAGCAGCTGTTGCAAATTCCACGTCTGTACGTATGTGGTATGCTTGTCTAGGCTACATGAGTGAGCGGGGCATGAAGGTACTATCTGATTGTTATTTGATTTCAGCTTTTAAAATTTCTGATTTAAATATATGCGAGCATTGTATATATGGTAAACAATCTAGATTATCTTTTAAATCTAGAAAACATGTAAGGGAGTGCTTGATTATGTGCACTCTGATGTATGGGGGCTATCGTCAGAGGTTTCTATTGGGGGGTTGTCATAGTTTGTTTCATTCATTGATGACTATTCTATGAAAGTTTAGGTTTACTTCATGAAACGTAAATTCAAAGTTTGCACTATATTGAAACAATGAAAGGACTTCCACTGAGTTAAATGAATATTAGAAGGATGAAAGGATCATCAGGTACAACACGGTGCACCACACGCCCAAACAAAACGGTATAACTGAGAGGATAATCGGACTCTCTTGGAGAAGGCTAGATGCAGATTAAGTAATGCTGTATTGGGCAAGGACTTATGGACAGAGGCCGTTAACATGACTTGCTATTTGGTGAACCGATCTCCATCTACGACAATTGAATGTAAAATCCCAGAGGAAGTATGAAGTGGTCATAAGCTGGACTACTCACATTTGCGCATATTTGGTTGTGAGGCTTACTCTCATGTACCGTCTGTTGAGAGAGATAAGTGAGATCATAGAGCTAAAAAATTATATTTTTATTGGCTATGATGTTGGTGTGAAATGTTATAGGTTATTCGATAAGGTCACACGCAAGATCATCACTAGTCATGACGTTAGATTCGATAAAAGCTCCCTATTCCTCAAGAATTATCAAGAGGAGCAAGATGAACTAGAAAGGTTGATCGTAAACGACCGGATTAACATAAATAATACTCAGGAAGAAACGGATGCGCAGACAGAGTTACAAGAGCAGGTGGAGTAGCCACTTGTGAGAAGGAACTCATCGCATAATCGCAGGTTATAGGCAAGATACAAAAACTACTTTAATATCGCATATGCCCTCATTACAGATGAGGGGGACCTGTCAACTATTCAGGAGCCTCTTAATGAATCTGATGCAGAAAAGTGAAAGGTGACTATGGATGATAAGATAAACTCGTTGTACAAAAATCATACATAGAAGCTGATGGAGCTTCTAGTGGGCCAAAAGTGATTGGATGCAAGTGGTTATTCAAAAGGAAATATGATAGATACAAAGCAAGGCTAGTAGTGAAGGGGTATACTCAGAGAGAAAGAATCGACTTCATAGAGATATTTGTGCTGGTGGTTAAGCAAGTATCCATCAGATTTGTATTGGCACTGGTTGCCCAGTACGATTTTGAGCTAGAATATGTGGATGTCAAGACTGTTTTCCTGCATGAGGAGTTAGAAGAGCAGATCTACATGAAGTAACTAAAGAGCTACAGAGTTAAAGGGACAGAAAATGGTTTTGGAGGTTAATGGGGTCGTTGTACGACTTGAAATAGTCGCCTAGGCAGTAGTATAAAAAATTTGATTCTTTCATATTGAGTCAGAAATTTACTCAGAGTGAATACGATCACTGTATCTATTATAAGACACTGAGTGATGACAAATTTATCATCCTAGTATTATATGTTGATGATATGTTGATCGCCTGTCATGATATGTCTGGAATCAATATACTAAAGACTCAGTTATCAGGGACATTCGAGATGAAAGATCAGGGAGCTGCAAAGAGGGTTCTTAGCATAGATACTCATAGAGACAGGAAGAAGAGTAAGCTTTGATTATCACAGGCAAAATACCTTAAAAAGGTGCTAATCAAGTATAGGATGGACCGGGCAAAGCCAGTGAGCGTTTCCCACGTGGCTCACTTCAAGCTTTTCTTAGAACAATGTCTTTAATCAAATGAGAAAAAGAAGGTTATGTCTCATGTGCCTTATTCGAATATGGTTGGCAGTTTAATGTATGTCATGGTCTGTACGAGGCTAGATATTTCACAAGCAGTTAGTGTTGTGAGCAGATACATGTCAAACCCCAGCAAGCAACATTGGAAAGCGATGAGATGGCTACTTCAATACATTCGAAGTACAAAAGACTGTCTTAACTTTTGAGAAGATGGGGGCAAAATTGTTAGGGTATGTGGATTCAGATTACGCAGGCAGTGTAGATTCTAGAAAGTCAACTTCAGGATAATTGTTTATACTAGCGGGTGGAGCAATTAGTTAGATGTTGAACCTTCAGTCCGTGGTAGCACTTTCCACTACCAAAGCAGAATATATGGTAGTGATCGAAGCGTTTAAGGAAGGTGTTTGGTTAAGAGGCATGATAAATTAGTTTGGACTTCAGTAGGAGGCCGTGTCGATTAATTGTGATAGCGAGAGCGCTATCAATTTGGCTAAAAATTCTGTTTATCACTCTCGTACTAAACACATTGATGTTCATCATCATTTTATTCGACAGGTGCTTGAGGAAGGAGACATAATTCTGAAGAAGATTCACATAAACGTGAATCCATCAGACATGCTCACCAAAGTTGTTCTTAAAGAGAAGTTCAAGTTCTGTGCAACTTCTCTGGACTTAGCGATGACGTAATAGGAGGACGAAGTGTGCACAAAAAGCATTGATAAAGCTATAATGAGAGACAGAGATAAGAGTAGAGGACAAAAAGCTACAGATTTGAAGATTGAAGACATGATGGAGATTGTTGTATTTGATGTGTTAAATCTAATCAGATTCTGTTCACATTTTTTTACAAAACTGCGGTAGTGCGGGATTTATTTCCGATTTTGTTTAGGATTCTTTCTGATTTTGTTTAGGATTCTTTCTAAAACTATATATATGGGTGTAAACGAGATTGAAAGGCATTCTAAGAAATTTTAAGGCTTTCTAAAAGGGTTCTAGGGTTTTTAAAAGGATGGGGCAAGGGAGAGATTTGAGGATTTCTCAAGTCTGGTAAGTCCTTTCTCTTTGTAATTTTTGCTTTCATAGTGAAATCTGTCGTTTTGTGCTGTGGTTTTTTCCGAAAGGGTTTTCCACGTTAAATCTTTGTGTTCTCTTGTATTTACTTGGTGCTCTTGGATTGCTATCACAGATCCATATCTATGTGATTCTGCAGCACAATCCCCAACATGCTCTAATGGATAAATTTTATAATAGAAAAATGTTGTGAAGGATATTGTAATGAATGGATTTTATAAAGAAAGAATGTTGTACTGGATGAATGTAATAAATGTTGGAATAGATAAATGTTGTGATGGATGACTTTTGTAATGGAAGAATTTTGTTAATGTAAGAATGCTTAAATAAAAGTATGTTGTACTGGATGAATGTTGTATGGTGTATTACCCATATTTATTATGGGTTGTCAATATTTTCATTGTGAATCGCTGATATTCAGTGTAGATTGTTGATATTTACTATGGACTGTTGATATTCACTATGGACCACATATATTAAGAGCGGATCGTTGACATTCATTATGGATTGCCGATATTTCCATTGTGATCGCAAATATTCATTATGGGAATACAAGATGTTCGCTCTTAATATCTGCGGTCCACAGTGAATATCAACGATATACATTGAATATCAGTGATTCATAGTGAAAAAAATAAGGAAAAAAGAATGGAACGAGCAAATGGCTCTCATGTGGAAGGGTCCCATGTTTTGAACCCATCCATATCAAATGTGGGGCGCAATAGGTTGTCTTAAGGCAAATCCAACCCGTTAACAAGGGATTTTAATTTCATGTCATTGGCTCAAGATTGAGGTCAAATCTCTTCACATATGGACCACAGTAAAAGGAAAAATTAATTATTAATGCACAAAGTTTGTGTAGTTACGGGTCACAAACATCTTTAAAAAAATTACTGAGAAGGCTCTTTCATGGGTTCATGGCAGTCCGATTAAAATGAATGGATTAAATTAGTCATGGGGTGGGGTTGAATTTCAGTTTTATGTGAGGTTCATGTTTATTTTGAAAAGGATCTTTCACTTTCCAAGGAGAGAGCCGGCAGAACAAGGGGTAGCTGTGGCAGTAGGCCATTTTCACCATTTGAAAAATGATAAAGTGAATTTAGGGTTCGAATTCCTTATTCTTATCTGTACGGGGCTCCTGCCACAACTGCACCACCTTAAGGGGCCACGTAGACTAAAAACCCACTTTTACTTGGGGTGATGAAAAAATAAAATAAAAGACATTGCCTAGTTTTATCCATGCCGTCCATCCATTTTTTAGCTCATTTTAAGTCACGCGCTTAAAAATGAGGTAGATCGAAAGCTTAAGTATGTTATACAATGAGAGATAAGAGGGATTTAATGCTTGCTGTTGAAAACTTATTTGAGATCACGTGAGGTTTGGATCAAGTTGACATTTGTATTTTCCCTACATCCAAGTCAACGTGACCTTTCATGAATAGGTTGGATGACAAATAAATACCATGGTGGGCATTTGGAGGTTTTTAGTTGTGGGCGTTATTATCTCCACTATTTCCTTTCAAGTGGTCCACTTGAACTTTGGATATGCTCTAAAATGAGCTGACAAAATAGATGGATGGCGTGGATAAAACACATACATCACGATGGGCCTCATAGTGTCGGGTCACCATAGATAGAAAATCAAGTCTGCTTGAGTTTTAGATATGTTGAATGGCTAGGAAAGAAGTTTCTAAGCATCAATTTGCTTCTTTCTATAAAAAAGATTTAAGCATAATTTCCAACCTGGTGAAAAACTCATATCTAATCATGGTTTCCAACATGATGAAAAGCTTAGAAGCAATTTATTTTTTTTCTACACAATGTTCGCTATTCAATCAAACAGGATGCCACACGTGTAAATGAAGAACTCATATTTGATCAAACATGTATGAATAAGACAATGCGAGCTACTAAAGTCGTAACTTCATGTGCCAAATCAGAAATTAGATCAAACTTGTAAAGGATGACCAAACTATCCATCCACTAATGTTACATCGATGAGGTGATTTAGAAGGGAATGGTTAGTCCTTCTATATAGATTTTTTTTTTCTTTTTTTTTTGGCCTTGAATTAATAACTTTTCTTTCAACAGTAATTGCAAGTCTTGCATTTTTCAATAATGTAGTGATGGATGAAAAGAATTAAAAACTAAAAATTGAAATGCTTTTATTTATTTATTTATTTGTAATTAAAGCTTAGTACAATCAATGAAGAAATAAAAGTTAGCAAAAAAATAAATAGAAGGTAAATACTTGTGACTGTCTATATGGACAAATAATTAAAGCGAACAGTTAGCATGATCTGACTGAAGTGTTATCTTTCAAATAAGGACTCAGTTGATCGGAGATTTGACGATGGTAGGTCGTGAATATTTATTATTCGTACTGCAGCAGCGATAGCGCTAAATAACAACCATTTAAAATTGTCCTAAACTCCAGATGTTCTGCCATGTGGCTAGACAAAATTAGAGGAATTTAAAACTAGACTAAGATAAGTAACATTATGCTGTGTGAAGAGATTTTATTTGGCGTGTGCCTTGAACTCTTTATTGTGTGTTCCTTATATAGTTGATAGACGGTGGCAATCCTTATTAGGTTTTCTTGCCAGTCCAGGATTCTCGATGATTATGAGATTAAACTGTATTTGAATCTCCTTTCAAGTTTGGCTATAGAGATCCCTGAATGTTATGGGATTAGTTTGGCTAGACATGGATTTCTCATTGTCTTTCAATTTCCTTTTGTTATGATAAGAATTGGCTCCTCGAACCTTCATAGTCACCGTAATAGCAACGATCATTTTAGAGAGTCTTTTAATTTTGGTAGGATTGTGTGAGTCGGCTTTGCCAAACATATTCATATTGTAATAGGATCTTTAGCTCAATAAGTCTTTATGAACTTGTCGACTATGTGCTTCAACCATCCATGTTACTTGTGTGAGGGCCATGTGTCCTTTATAACAATGTCTTATCTACAAACATGCATATAACCATGTGCTTTTATAATTTTGATTGGTACCATGTCGCTGAAGAATGTCGAAGCAAAAGATATCCTTAAGGTGCGAATAGAATTTCATCCCCCTTAGCATTGAAGGTGTCTCATTGGTCCCCATGGATGCAAGGACAGCTCTAAAGACACGGCACAGGCTTGTGGAACTAGCCAACCTCCATAAACATAGGTAGCAGTCCTCACTCCACTTATCAGTGGAACCAAACACTGTGAATCAAGGATTCAAAAACTCAAGTGGGTCACACAAAAGAAACAATGGGAATTGAATATCCACCGTTGAAACCTTCTCGGGGCCATAGAAGTTGGCATTTTCCCCTTCGTCCCGGTGATATTCACCTTATGAACGAGTTGGATGGCACATAAACATCAAGATGGGCCCAGGATGGTTTCAATGGTGAGTGTTTCTATCTCAAGTGGTGTGGTCCACTTGAGTTTTGGATCTGCCTCTTGTTAGGGCTCAGAACTTAAACTAATCTGAAGAAACGGATGGACGGAATGGATATAACACACAACATCTCGGTGAGCCCCACCCATGCAGAGAAGATTGGACGGCATAAAACGATCAAGCAACTTTCTCCAAAAACAAATGTGCATTAGCGTCCTACTTGAAACATATTCTTCATGGTGGGGGCCATCTTTTACACGGCTCGGATTTGCCACATGCGTATCGGGTTGGCACGTGTGGGGCGAGCACTCAACAAAACCCCTTTAGAGGAACAGCCACCTTTACGGTGATAGTCCCCCACCATTTTCAAAATGGTGATGACTCCTTTATCTTTACACGTGGTGTGAGCGCATAGACATCGACGACATGATTCCTACGTTGAATCTTGACCTGATCATTTAAACAGCCACTAGATGAATGGCTAGGATCAGTTTTCACTGATCCATGGTCATGTGCGATCCACCAACCCATGACTCGACATGTGGTGACGTACGGCAATATAATCCCCAAACATGTATCAGAGATTACGGTGTCCTCGCCACCCAGCTGTAGGTGGGGCCCACTTTTGGAGGAGATCATTAATTCGATGGGATCCTCTACAACACATGTTTTAAAACACCTAAGCTTGTGGGGTCCACAATGTTTATATTTAAAATCCATTCCGTCCATCAAGTTGTATCTTCGACTTTAGTGTTTAAAAAAAAAATCAGCCAGATCCAGAACAAAGGTGGGTCACACCACATGGGACAATGGGGATGGGGTGCCAGCGATAGGTTTGTGTGTGGGGCTGCCATGGTTTACATCTTTGATCAAAACCGTTAATCAGGTGTAAATGAGTAGGATGAAGTTAAATATAAAATTCAGATTGATCCAAGTATCAGGTGGGCCACACCGTATGAACCTAGGGGTTTTAGCAGTAGTTTTAGATCGTTCCCGTTGGTTCGGCTCATGAGAGTTTTTATTCGACTGGTACTGTCTTCTGGTAAAAGTACGGTGCTTAACTGATGGACGTAGTGGATTTACACATGAAACATGGTGGGTCCCACAAAGCTTGATTGTTTTATGCAGTCGAGTAAAACATGGTTGTAAACGGGCCGGGCGTAGGGTTGGTCTCGGCCCTTTATTTTGAACTGTTTAGGGCCGGGCTGTCGCGCCGGTATGATTCAAAATTGATATTTTGCAGGACCGAGCCCGTCCAGCCCTACTGCTCGTCCACCCTTAACAGCAGGGCTGTCAACGGGCCGGTCTGAGGTTGGTTTTGGCCCGGATTTTGAACGGTTTCGGGTTGAGCCGTTGTTTCAAAATTCGATTTATGGGCCCGAGCCCGGCCCATTAACACTTGTACAAAGGCCTTACTGGCCGCTTGGAAAGATCTCCGAAAGAAACTCAGGGTTCGTTTGGCACCATGGATTTAGGGAATTCGAGGGGATTTCAAATTTCTCGAGTTGTTTGGCACACCATAAGATAACTGGGTGTTTCAAATTCAAGGATTTCAAATCCCCTCAACCAGGGGTTTGAAATCCAAGGTGTGTCCTTGGATTACATCTACAATCATTTTCATAGTTGCATGCATAGCATATAACATGTGTATCACTCGACTATTAATCTATTGGACACATGGCCCACTAATGATATCTTAAAATAATTAGATTATCAATTGCATTACTATAATTACTTTAATACAATGATCAGCACCCTCCGAACATTGTTCATAAATCAACAATTAAAAATCAATAGTTAATCACTCGGACGTGATCTTGTGCTTGTAGCCTATCCAAGACTTAGAATTTCATCATTTTTTTGGTAAGGTATATATTTCAGTGGGCTTATTACAACCATTGTGTCAAAAATTACATAAGTTTACTAATTAGAGATATTAAAGTTGATTTAATAATTAAATTCAAACTCATGCAAATATACTGTAAATAGCTACTTTTGGATTACAGTTTTTTTTTTAAAGCTTGTTAGTGTACTCCATTATCAGTTCACACTTCACTGTTACTAGGGAATCGATACCAAGACATCAGTGTTGAAACGAAGTATCTTTCACTCATTCTACTGCTTGAGCTATGGATCAGGGTGGCAATCTAGGTGTCAAACAAAACAAGAGGATTTCCAGGGGAATATGAATTCAGGAGGTTTCTAATCCACACGCCCAAACAGACCATTAGATAGAGAAGAACTTTGATAATATAGCGTGTTTCAAATCCACGCTCCCGAGCAGGCGCATAGAGAAGAGCTTTGATACTCTTGCAGAGTGGCTTCGTTGATACGCAGGCACCAAGAAATTGTATACGTTGCATAAGACTAACCCAAATAAAACAGGTCAAACTGTTGGGCAATCTGAAGGCATTCAATTTCTAATTTGATACTTATCCGAATGGTGGTTATTCAATGGACGGTTGAAACGTAATAGGAGTGGGTCCATATTCAAAAAACATATGTTCGTCAATCATGGATAGTGATCAATCAATCAATCTATGAAACTATTTAATAGTGGGTCCCATATCAGGCACTGGATATTGATTTCATGTATGCCACGTGTACAACTTTCGAATGCCTACGGATCAATCACCATACTCTGGAGGAGTATCAAATAACGCCTTCAATGATTTCTGAAATGAGAAAAACTTCAATACACTGGCGGACTATGATAGATGATATGCAAGCACCTAGAAATTGCATACACGCCATAAAAAAATTTAAATTAAACTGTCCAAAGTACGTGTTCCAATTTATATGTATAAAAAACCAGAAAGTAAGATTATTTGATTATCTGAATATCTAGATTTATTGGACGGTTCAATATGAAAAGTATCCAATGGTCTTATTTCAACAAACAATTGTCACACGAATTAGAGGTTAGGATGTTTCAGAAAAATCAGATCTTCGGAATGAAACTTCTATATAAAAAAATTTCCACAATTTAGACGGTTTAATTTGGGTTCATATATTCCACAGTACAATTTCTGAGTGCCCGCGTATTAAGCGTCATAGGCTACCAGAGTAGAGTATCTGAATGCATGTGATTTGCCAGGTGTAAAAGTAAGATTGGGTAAATCTGGGGAACGTGGAAACCAGCAAAGAGAAAGCGATTTTAACTAATTGGCGCCAATGATTAAAGAGATGAATTGTGGAACGCGGGCCTACTTAACACACGTGTTTGAGATCCGACCCATATATCTAGTGGAGGGTCGCAATGGCCCACCCGGGGTGAGCTGGCCCTCTCTGGGCCCCTCTAAACTTAACCCAAGGGCCTGTCCCGGCTAGAAATCTAGGCCTAACTTTGGAGCCATGCTAGACTAGGGCCAACGATAAATATCTCAGCTTGGACAGTTGGCCCGGGCCAATTATAAAGTGGGATATGGTAACGTTTTGAAGACATTTTTTTAATGATTTTGATTACGTATGTGTAGTTGAAAAATAATATTTGGATTCAGGCTCATGTTAAATGATCCAACAGCTTACATAGGTTGCTTGTGATGGACCATATCTCAAAAAGAATTAATAAATAAAGAAACTTACATTTAACTTATTTCAAACCTTTCATCACTTAATTCTTCTTCTTCTTCTTTTTATATATATAAAAAATAAATTAATTTTTAATTAATTTTTTTTATTATTTATTTATTATTTATTTATTATTTATTTTTTTTGGGTTGGCTAAAGAAACTTACATTTAACTTATTTCAAACCATTGATCACTTAAAAGTTAAATTTTTTTTTTTTTTTTTTTAATAGGGTTGGTTTTTTAGGGCTAGGGTTGAGGCATTTTCTGCTCGATTATGGCTAAGGTTAGGGGAGTAGATTGCGTCTTGCCCCTGATTGCACGATAATTCATCTAGGCAAGGCTCTGTGGAGCCCACCATGATCTATAAATTTTATTCAATCTGTCTATTCATTTTTCTAGATAATTTTAGACTATGAATTAAAAATGAGATAGATTCAAGGCTCAAGTGGACCAAATGAAGTATGGTTTAAACGCCTATTATTAAAACTTATTGAGAGTGACAAAAGTTTTGGATTAAAATGATATTTATGTTTTCCCATCATCTAAGCCTATATGACCTTATGAACAAGTTTGATGGAAAATAAACATCTTAGAAGCACCTAGGAAGGTTTTAACGGTAGGTATCATTATCACTGTTACCTTCTATGCAGGGGTGGCCCACTTGAGCTTTGGATCTGCCCCACATTTTATATTATACCCTAAATATGATTTGGAAAAATGGATGGATGATATGGATAAAACCCATACATCATGGTGGGCTCCACAAAGCCCTTGCTCAGATAGATTATCATCTAGGTGGGGTAGGACGCAATCTGCTACCAACACTAGGGCGACGCCAAGCCAGTTGGGTTTTGCATGATACGCTAGGCTGAGAAATTGTTTCATTATGTTCCTTTTTCATATCATACCTCAATATACATGTCCAGGTGATGGTTCAAGGATTTAAGACATTGGTGTGATGGGCACTACATTAATAATCCATTGCATAAAAAGTTTGATGGATGGAATAATGATATATGCTAGGCTGAGCAATTGTTTCATTATGTTCCTTTTTCATATCGTACCTCAATATGCATGTCCAGGTGATGATTCAATGATTTAAGACATTGGTGTGATGGGCACTACATTAATAGTCCATTGCATAAGTTTGATGGATGGAAAAAACAGGCGATTGAGACGATGAGCCAATACTAGCGGAGAAGAAAGAGAATAGATCAACGGCTCCATTCAACTACTATATAATGTAGAGTGGTTTGCGAACACTTTCATGACCAAGATGGACCAGAGAAGGCCTGATCAGAGGTGGAAGTGATCATGACCATCAAAACCTTAAAACAATCATATCTCACAAATGGGAATGAGTTTTTTGACATATCATATATGATTTTGGGGTAGGAGAAACTACTTTAGCCAACCAACTTTGCTATGCTAGGTTGCCCACGCCGGATTTGCGAGATTCTATCAAATTGACTGACGATCAAAAGTCCAATTTATTTTCATTTTTACTATAAATAATAAGTTTTAATTCTATCATAACTTTTGATCTTTTGAGTTGTAGGACTCGAGCCCAATATGAAAAGGGCTTAGAAAAATTAAGAGAATAACGTGGTTGGGCCAAATTGGATACTTAATATTTTTGGCCGAAAAACATTAAGTCTAGTAGGGAATGATGAATAGTAAGCTTACTATTTATAGTAAGTCACGTTTTTAGGGAGTTTAAGTTGGAGTTTGAGTCTAAAACTTTGTCCCTAATTTGAACTCATTATTTAAAGGATTGTAATTTTGTTTTTATCATCAATAAATTTATTTTCGAATTTATTAGGATTTATATCCATTTTTATCCTTCGTGGATTCGAGGAAACTCTGTAAGAAATATAGAGAAATCCATGGATTCGGAGTAGTTATCCTTGAGGTAGACAGTGATTGACCTCATCACGTCCTTCCCTGAGTCACTATAGAAGGTCAAATAATTTAAATCTAGTATCTTCTAATCTAGGGAGTTTTGTGCACATGCCACTTGTTGATGTATCAATGTTTTGGATTATTTAACCAGTTGGCCCTTGTAGAAGATGGGATTCCATACGTACAATCCTTCACCCCCTAGAGTTAAAGGTAAACTTTGTCTCAAAATTACCAAAGTTCCTCCATCCATCTACTAAGTCAGCATATATACATCAAATAGGCTATTGATGCTTATCTTCCATAACATTCATTTTGTCATAAGGGTGAGCTGCATGATGAGTGTGTTGATCTTAACTGCCTGTTTAGATAGTGGAAAAAGAAAAGAAAAGAACAGAAAATATAATTGCTACCTAAAGATGGTTTACCTTAGCACTATTAAAAAAATATATTCCTCTTAATTTCATTTTAAGGTGTTTTATTCAAATATCAAGTGAAAATCTCATTTGTTGTGGATGTACGGCACATATAAGCTTAGAATGCACTAATACAAGGCAATGTTCAAATTCTTGTGTAAACTGGACTTTCCAAAGTCCAGAATTTACATGGAAAAGGTGTTGTGGATAGAACCCCTTGGTCAGTGACTCAGTGGTGTCTTTCGTACTTGTGCACATGTGATAATAATGGTGGGTTTTGTTCAATTTTAGTAATGTAGGTGTGATACAGTTGATGAAAAATGTGAGACATACATTCTATTGTAAGCGCATCTTTTACTATAGCCATCTTTTGTAAGTTTTCTATCTTATTGACAGTATTGGGTTTATTTACCAAAAGTGCTATATTAAAAGATCTATCATGTGTTTCTAGCATCGAATTAAATGACTTATATATGATATAAGAGTAAAGATGAAAGGAAGTGTCTTTTGGCAATTTGGCATTTGCATTTAGTAGTTTTAGTACATACTTATGAAAATTTAATCCAACTTTTTCATTATCATTCTTGTCATTCTTCTTAGACTTATATATAGATCAGCAGATTGAGAACTTGAAAGTTTAAATATGGTAGTAATGGGTGTTACAAAAGCGATATTAGAGATTATTTTTCCTAAAGTGTTACTTATAGTTCTTGCTATCATGATGGAGAAGCTAAAACTAGTTAATAACACAAGTTGGTGACGCAGGGATGGACGTGATGAGGTTGATCACCGTCTACCTCAAGGATAACTACTTCAAATTCACGGAGCTTCTCTGGACTTCTCATAGAGATCCTTCGAATCCGCGAGGAAACTATAGGAAAGAATAAAAATAAATTCTAGTAAATTCATAATTTCATTGATCGATAATAAAAATGAATTTACAACCCTTTAAATAGTGATACCAAAATTTGGAAGAAGTTTAATAATCAAACTCCAACTCAAACTCCCTAAAATTCGTAAGTGTCCTATTTGGCTTAATTACGTTATTCTCCTAATTTTTCTAATCACTTTTTATGTTGGACACAACTCCTAAAGTTCAAAGGATGAAGAGTTATATATAATCAAACTAAAACTTACTATAAATAATAAAAATATAAATAAAATGGAATTTCGACTGTCGATCTGATGGAATCTTGCAAATTTGGCATGGGCAACCTGACCAAGACTGATTGGTTGGATAAAGTAGCTTCTCCTACCCTAAAATTATATATGGTACATCGAGTACCTCATTCCAGTCTGTGAGCCTGTTGTAAGGTTCTGACGGTCCAGATCACCTCCATCTCCGATCGGGCCTTCTTTGGTCCATCTGGGACATGAATGTGTCTGTGTCCCACTCTACATCAGTTGGAGAATCAAAGTTTGTATGTAGATTTGAGGTTATGGCATTTGGTAAGTAATTAGTGGAAATGGGGACTACATGCAAAAAGAAAATTGAGAAAGCATTCGTGGTTTTGAGAAAAATGATGTATTGAAAAGTTGATACATAAATAAAGAACTTAGTTATCCTTATCAAGTTTGGAATAAAGTTGATAAACCTCTTTTTTAAAATAATGTTTAATTACAAGTGTCAATGGACTAATAAATACACAATTTTGAATTAGATTAATTTTACAAAAAAAAAAAAGAAAAAAAAGAGAAGAAATTATCAAGCTCAAGTATTAAGATGATATAGGTGAATCGAACAATGACGTTGAAAAAGAAGGATCTTGTGACAGCATATGCGAAAGAATGAGTCATGACAGAAAATATGACTGATGTTTTAAAGCCAATAAAAGTATATGATAAAACTGTTGAGATCAAGAATTTTATTTTCCTTCCTAAAGCTGAAAGGGCTAAGAGTGTTGTGGAATCAAAGAAGCCTAATGAAGGAAAAAATTGAAGAGGCCATATTACATCTCACAGGCATATATCTCCAAGTTACAATCAGTAACAATGAGTTTATTATAGAGAGTTTTTCTTTAAAAGAGATACGGATGGGAAAAGATATATTCAATCTAATTCAAGATGCTTGGTTTTATTGCAATTGCATATACAAAACTACATATCTTAAAGTATCAAGATGTGAAGTTGGAAAATTTTCAAATTCGTAGCATTAGTGAATGTGACTAAGTTAAATTACTTAAGTATATGAACAAGAATAATTGGTACGCACTCATTATCTAAAGTCAAATTTCAACGTAAAGCATGTAATACTTGAATTTGGTATGCAATAAGTTTCACATATTGGATGATGAAATTACCAAATATAATTCAGACATTAGTTCAAATGTCAATAATAATTTTAGCAATTGAAATGATTGATCCAATGAAGCTTATTGGTTGACAAATCAAATGACAAAGAGGTAGACAAGTTTGTTGTTAACAAATGTCTTAAATCTGAAAAGTTCTGAAAAAGTTTGACTGGTCAAAGAAAGTTCGGTTTGAAGTCCAGCAACAATAAATTTGGAATTTCTGTGATCCTCGACTCGTCGAAGATTACGCAGACATCACATGGACTGCATAAATTTGAGGCAATTTTCGGACTATTCCAAGTCGGTGCGAAAGTGGGGTTTCCTAAGCTATAAATAGGAGTTCCTATGGCCTTTCTAAACATCCTAAGGCTTTCTAAAGGTATTTTAAGGGTTTTAAGGTTTGCGAAGGGTGTAGCAAGGGTGAGATTCGATGTTGTTCGAATCGGGTAAGTCATCTCTCTTTGTAATTTATACTTTCATAGTGGATTTCTGTCGCTTTGTAACGTGGTTTTTTCCCCGAAAGGTTTTTCCATGTTAAATCTTTGTGTTCTCTTGTGTGTGATTGATACTATTGGATTGCTATCTTAGATCCATCTTCATATGATTTCGTAGCACAAATCTTAACAAAGTTTTTAAAATCACTAATAATTAAAATCACATAAGATAAAAAATAATAAATTGACGTCACTTTTGCATAGTCCAATTTAAAAGAGGATATTAGAATTCTTGTAATCTTATGTGAAAAAACAAGTTGTAAATACAATCTATTGGTTAGGAGAATCTTATGTGGGGTGTGTAAGAGTTGTGTATGTGTGTGATGATGGTAGTGGGTTTTTGCATGAGTTCCATCTTATTAGTGAAAGGAAGGTAATGAAAGGTTCATTAAGTAGTTCTAAGCATCATAGACAAGGGGCCTTTGTCTAGGGAGAAGCCGTCATGTATCAGTACTTATGTCTGAACGATGGAAGTAAGTTGTACCCGTGCTAGAAAGAAGCTGAAGGGCTTAGTGATCAACTGCGAGGCTTACCAAAAGGAAAGTTGCTTAGAGCCATATGCATGTTTGTGAGAGAAAATGCGGACATTATTCAAAGGCATATCACCAATGCATGCACAACTAATATATTATTAACTTGTGCAAAAAATTTTCAAAGATCTATTGATAACGTATTCCTCATAATTCAGCTCACGCATGTCATGCTAATATCAAATAAAAATTAATTTATTAAAAATGAGATTTTCTAAGATAATTGATATTTTCTTGAAAGCAACAAGAAAGTAAAAGTAATTAATGAAAAGTCGATTTAAAAATATAAGCAAATCATACACAATAATATCACAAGGTAAAGATTTCAAATCCTACTCAGACATAACCATGTGCAAATTTGATAGTACTACAGTGTCATCCGAACCGGACGTCTTACAAAGGACATACTCGCATCCCAAGACTCTTGAAAACATGATCAACTGCCCACATTCATTTTAAGGTAAAGAGAAAAAAATCCAACTGATATGGAAGGATTTAGAACCATCGGTTTTGCTATTTTCACCCATTGATGAAATGAAGCGTCACGATCACCATGCACGGGTCATATTATCAAATCGTACGTGGGAGACAGCAACACCTACGACATCCTGGACTTTCTATGTCAAACTAATCTAGACCGTTCAACAATCCATTGTTTTCGAGATTGGTGTCGTAGGATCCAAAACTGTACAAGTACAACACGTGTGTGGCATCAACATGCTTATCTGGCAGGGCCCACCAGATGTAATACGCCAGAAACCTCATGATTGTACCATAACAATGTCCAATCCAATGACTTGTGCCAGTTGAGCGTGAACCATTGCTTATTTTCGTTCCGCAGTGGGGCCCACCTGGCAACGGTCCAAATCTAGTACACATACGTCGTTCCACGTGTAGGGCATTGATTGGAAGACACGTATTTTCCGTGTCCCATTACTTTGTTTTGTGTGGGGAGGTTTTTGATACTCTTCCATTGTAGGACGTCTGATACACGGGCACTCGGAATGACATATGGGACCACCTTAACTCAAACAAAACCGTGCAAAACGCGTCACCCACTGTCTCTCAGCCACAGTCACAAAATCAGATTGGTGGAGCAATCCTAACCTCTGATTCGTGGACACTTGTTTGTTAGATTTATTTTTTTTCAGCCGTACAAAAAAATTTCACCAGTCCAATAGTTGGATAATCAGAAAAAGGTAATTTTTGGTTCATGACACATCAAAAGTGGGATCTATAACTGGGACAGTTGAATCTGAGTTACTTTCAAGCCACCCATACAATTTTTTATTGCCTGTTTATCATCCATCATTTTCTGCCGGAGTAACAAAGTTTTATCTTTCTGTATTATTATTATTATTATTATTATTATTATTATTGTCAACAAAGTTTTATCTTTCTGTATTATTATTATTATTTTTTTTTTTTACACACGCACACACACCCCCACACACTCACGCTAGTGGAATTTCACCACGTATGGATACTCGAACCCTTGACCGGGAGTTGAAACTCCTGGGAGTCTACCACCTGAGCAAGAGTAAGGATCCTTTATCTTTCTGTATTAACTATCAGAGACGGAGTCTATAATTAGAGTTGTATACGAGTCCATTTGAGTTGAGCTTGGCACAACTCAACCTGGCTCGGCCACTAGTTGACCCCAGCTCAAACTTGGCTCGGCTCGGTCCTTGAGCTTGATTGGTTAGCTCGGCTTGGTTCGGTCAGCAGCTCAGGTCAGAGTTGAATTCGAGCTTTTGTGACATTTTCTCAAATGCATAGAGTGCACCGACAATTTCTCAGAGTATGTCAAACAACAACAACAATTTATAGGTATTTCATCAAACACTCAATAGCGCATTGAAATCAAGATACCTGGAGTTTCAACACCGGGTCAAGGGTTCGAGTACCCATGGTGTGCGTGTGTGGGGTGTGTGTGGGTGTGGCGTGAGTGTGTGGGGGTGTGTGTGCGTGTGTAAAAAAAAAAAAAAGATACAATGGTAGTTTTATCATGTAATGTTTCTTTTTTCGAAGTGATTTGTTTCATATCCGTACCTCCCTTGCCATCAGCAAATCCCGCAGAGAATGTATGCATCAGAAACAATAATTCGTTGAGTCATTTCATCAAACACTTGGTGAGCAATATCAATATCAAAATAACCAAGTTACCGAAATGGTTCGCTTCAAGTCCGATTCTAGTTGAGGTTCGATCCGAGCTGATTTAAGCTCAAACAAGCTCAAACTCAGATCGATATTTTTTCAAGCTCCAAAAATCAGCTCAACTCAGCTTGAACTCAGTTTTGAACCGAGTCGAATCAAGCTTTTTGGAGCTGAGTCAGGTCAAGCGAGTTAACCGAGCTAACGCAGTTCGTGTACAGCTCAATCTATGACCCAAATACGAGCTTACCCAAAAATAAATAAATCAAACCGTGATACGCTGGCATACTGGGACGGTTCATATACCATGCACTCAGAAATTGTACGTGTGGACCCACGTTAGTGTTATATCCAATCCGTCCATCTGTTTCACCAGCTCATTTAGCACATGACCCCAAAATTAGGCAGATCCAAGATTAGCGTGGGCCACACCACAGGAAACAGTTGGGTTGAAAAGTCCCACCGTGATCTGCACGGCTCTCCCAGACAAACGGGTGAGACCTATTTGTTAGGTGTGTCTGATATGGTAGGACATTTCTAGGCCACGGAGGGTTGCGGTATTTGTGGGTAAGGGCTTGAGTGGTGGGCCCCATTTTTTTTTCCAGGTTGTTGTGGTGGAAGTGGGTCCCACCCTTCTTCCCTCCTTTTGGGACGCGGATTAAGGTTGAGTAGGGAGACTCCCTACTGAAGTGACGTCACTAAGTTCCGTGGACCCCACCATGATGTATGTTTTATATCCACACCATCCATCCATTTGGAGAGATCATATTAGGGCAAGATCAGAAACGAGTCATATACAAAACTCGAGTGGATCCCACCGCAGAAAACAGTACTGGGAAGAGTAACGCACACCGTTAAAAACTTCTAAGGGCCACGAAAGTTTTAGAATAAGCTGATATATATTTGTGTTTTCCCTTCTTTCATGTCTGCATTAACACATGAAAATGTTGGATTTCAAATAAATATCATGGTGGACCTTAGGAAGGTTTCAATGGTAGGCATCACTCTCCCCACTTTTTTTCTTTGGTGGGGTTCACTACAGCTTTGGACCTGCCTCATTCTTTGTATTATACCCCAAAATGATCTCTTCAAATGGATGGGCAGTGTAGATACAACACATAAATCATATTAGGCCCCACAGAACTTGATGACATCTCTTCAGCAGCGAGTCTACCTCATCAACCTGTCAGTAGCTAATCCTTGTCCCTCCTTTTAGGGTTGTAAAAATGGTAGGATTTGCATGTGAACCCTGCATACATTCAGTAAAGGGTCCCACACAAAGGCAGTCCTTGGAAAAGGCCTTGAAATGGCTCCAGCTCTTATGGGACTTTGTAGTAGAAGACATTGCATGAGACAAAACCTCATCAACAACCCTCTGGCTCTCTTTTCTCTACAAATACGTAAAGACATGCATCTTCATCTGAAGGGCCAGCCATGGGTCCATCAGCCTCGCAAGGGTCCACCCCTTGTCTTGAGCCTCTTAATGGTCATGGCTAGCCGCGGCGCATTTCACAACTGTCCTAATTGTAAAACAGGTGGTAAATGTATTTATATCTGTCCAAAAATGTTCAAATCCATGGCCCCTATATGGCTGAAGCATGGCCCAAAAATCAGATCAATCAGACGGTCCTAAATACACCACTTTGGACACTGAATTTTGACCCGTGATTGACTGTTTTATATATATTTATAATATCCATTTGACAGAAAATAATTGGATGGTTGGGATGAATTAGGTTGTGTGTGGTCCATACCAACACGGCTCACTATTTGGACAGTCTGATTGACCGGAATACGTCATACCTTCAATAATGACAGGAAGGTTGGCCATGGGCCACCACAGACAGGCTCACCCTATAACTGGTATTGGGCAGGTCAGGCACACTTTTGGTACTGTTGAGTAAATGGAAAGGGTCCATGATAGCCATACCATTATGGGCCACCTGATCTCCTATTGTAATTGAATTTGTAAGAAATTTTCAAAACTGATCACTGGGGGGAGAATCATGACCATTAGATATCATGATACTTGTTGAACGGTGTGGATGAATGTTTCTACTGTCAGTTTATTGAAATAAGAAGTGCTGTGGTAGGCTTTTCTTTTCTTTTCTTTTCTTTTTTTCCTTTTTTTTTTTTTTTTTTTGGTGAAACTTGATGACATGTTTGGATTCGTAGAAAAAGATTGTAGGAATACAGCGTGTTTTTTTTTTTTTTTTAAAGTAATGTCATTTCTCCTCTCCTTTTCTATATCAAACTTTTTAGTTTTCTTCACACTCACACGCGCTTTATAGGATAAGGACTTTCATAATGGTTTGGGAGCGTGGATTTGGAATCCCCTGGATTAGGAACCTCCTGGATTGGCAATCCTCCCGATGTGTTTGGCACCCTGGAGTGTGAATAACTTTAATTCAAAAATACATATGCACGGTATATTTACAAGGTTTGAATTTAATTACTAAATCAACTTTAATATTCCTTATTAGTAAGATATATAATTTTTGACACTATGGTTGTGATAAGCCCGTTGGAAAATATATTTTGCCTGAAAATGATGAAATTCCAAGTCTCAGATGGACCACAAGCACAAGATCATGTCTAAGTGACTAACCAATGATTTTCAATCGTTGATTAGGGGTGCACATCGAACTGTTGGATCCGTGTAACCGGACCGAAACCGTTGGATCAGTCCGGTTTGGTCCAGTTCCAGGATGCTAATGGTCCGGTTCCAGTTCCAAAAATCCTAAAACCGTTGGTTATGGTTCGTTTCCGGTTTAGGGCCCCTGTAGAGCCGATCCGAACCGTAGATCCAAACTGTTGAATCGAACCGTGCCATGAACCGTAGATCCGAACCGTACCACGGACCATAGATCCGAACCGTGGATCCGAGCATTCCTTTAAAAATATTTTTTTAAAAAAAAACCTAAAGTTCACCTTTAAAAAAAAAACTTTTTATCTACCTTCAGCTTTAGCTCCCACCTGCGACCCTGCCTCTTGCCCCTCTCGCCCACCTGCGGCTGCAGCCGTGCCTCTCACCCCTCTCGCCCCTGCAAAAAGAGAACCCCTCTCTCTCTCTCCGTCCCTCAGTCCCTCTGCAGTCTGCCCTCTCTCTCTCTCTCTCTCTCTCTCTCTCTCTCTCTCTCTCTCTCTCTCAAACTCTCGCCGCCCCAAACAGCGGTGTGGGGTGCCCTCCTTGTTGTCCGGCCTCCTCTCTCTCTCTCTCTCTCTCTCTCTCTCTCTCTCTCGTACGTGCGACGGATCTCACCATCCCGGACTGCGACGGATCGATACTCTCTCTCTCTCTCTCGCCGTCCCTTGATGGTCCGACCTCACTTGCAACAGATCGGCTCTCTCTCTCTCTCTCTCTCTCTCTCTCTCTCTCTCTCTCTCTCTCTCGCCGTCCCTTGACGGTCCTTGGACTAGCCTGCCAAGGGAAATGTAGGGTAGACCTATGTCTCCTAATTACGCCTGGCAAGGTGTTGTATCAATCAGGTCCATCCATCTCACGCATGGCTTATGCTACAAACCTCACACCTATTGGAAAATCCTGTCCATCATTTTTCATTATTTTCATCCTGATAACTGTTTTTGTTTTTGGCTGTCATTTTGGTGGCCACTAATTCGATGGCTATGATCATCTGATGTATTGTATATTGAATTACTTGCCACGTGTACTACGGGGAGATGGCTCTTCCAATTATGACTCTAACTTATCATCTCCCGCCAACCATATAACACTGGGTCATCTTCATGGTAGGGTCCACCTTTTGCACCACTTAAATATTGCACACACTTGCATGTTGGTTGTGTGGAGGGATGTATTAGGGACTGGCCTACCAACAGGGGTTGGTGGGGCCCAATCTACCAACTTTCTTGATCATCTAACCATGGGTCCCACCTGTGTGGACTCAAACATCAGGTACTATGCAATACAACCAAGGGTGATATAATCGACGTTTGCCAAAATCATATGTTTTTTTTAGAAAATTTCGAAACCTACTTCCTTGAGGCCGACAACTATGTAAGGTTTGCGGACTAAAATTATTAGACAAAGTGTGTGGGACCCACCTTGATGTGAGGCCCAAATCTACTCCATTCATCAGGTGTGCCCCTTAGTTGACGCCATATACCAAGAATGAGGCTGACCCGAGACAAATGCAAATCACACCGTAGAATAGTTGAGATGGGGACTGGCAGTATTACAACTTCTCTAGATTGTGTGGGGCCCACCATATGTTGTATATGCCATCTGTTTCATTCATCAGATTTGCTCGACTAGAATGAATGGACACCCAAAATATCAAGCCATTGAAGAACTCAGATAGGTCACACAAAGAGATTTTAGTAGTATTGTTAAAAAAATGCAATTGGGCTAGGCTTTAAAAAGCCCATAACCGTGGAACCGATCTGGAACCGAACCAGTTTTCACGATCCAGTTCCGGTTCGGTTCTAGGGTGCTAACGGTCCAGTTCCGGTTCCAAAAATCCTAGAACCGTAGGGAACGATTCGGTTCCGGTTTCACCCTAAAATCTGACCAAACCGAACCGTCTGCACCCGTAATTAATATGGATAATGTTTGGATGGTGCTGGACAATGTTTGGATGGTACTGATTTACATGGACAATGTTTGGACGGTGCTGATCATCATTAGTGGGCCATGTGCCCAATAGAATGATAGTGTACAGTGACACACATGTCACACCTACAACTATTGAAATGATTTTAGGTGTAATCCAAGCTCTGACCGTGGATTGCAAACCCCCTCAAAGAGGGGATTAGAAACCCCCTCGATTTGCAACCCCCGGTTACTTTATGCGCCAGACAACCAAGGGGATTTGAAACCCCCTCCGATCCCCTCCAATCCACGGTGCCAAACGACCCCTTATGAAATACGATCATATAAATAATGAGGGGTTAGGACTTCAGGGTGCACCTGATATGATGCATCACCACCTTACGTACCTTACGGACATTGGTGTGACTTTCTGTGAAGGACACTTGTCAATCTGCCTCAATCGTGCATATACTCATGAGTATAATTTCTCTACTGCCACGATGTATCCAATAATGATAATATTCTATACAAATAAGAAGTAAAAGATTAGATTTGAGCCATTAAAATTTTATCAAGTGTTATTAAAGTAGTTTTAACGGTTAATAAAACTTCAATGGTTAAAAAATATTAGAAAATCAATTAAAATATTTAGAATGCTAGGCCCAGGAAAAAAAATAAAAATACTTGATGAGTTTCCAATCTATCGAAATCAAAAACGTAATAAACATATTCCTATGTAAACTAATGGATCCCTTGTTACCTCGTGCAAGAATTAACAGCTGTACCTAAAGGTACCTGGTTACGTCTACTTTATTGACCCCTACATTGACCTCGTAATAAAAGTTAAAGCCAATCGATCAAAGTAGTGACCCTTACATGCGCTTGGAGTCTACGGATTAAAGAATCTTTCATGCATCATTAATTTATAATCCCAACACCACAATAAAAGCTAATGACCTCCCAAATTATTGTCATGATTTTGATCCACTAATGTAAGTGACCAAATGTCTGAACTAAGATTCTTTGTTCGTGGTACACTCACACTACTATGCAAGGTAAAGGCAATGCATAAATTAATACCAATTCGGCTCCTAATGATGAAGATTATCTATCCTAACTCAAGTTGATCCTCTCGTACAAGATTATCGTACATCCCGTGAACTGGTATCCACAGGTGTCGTGAGGTCATGGTTTAATGATGTACGGAAATACATGGACCACAACTCTCTCAAGTCAATAACTATCACGTCAAATCTCAAGTTTCTAAAAACTACTAAAGAAATCACTTCAACAAATCCATTGAACATAAGATGGGAGCAAATTAAATCTAATGCATATAACGCATGTCTAATCCAGAGCTTATAATTATCATGATCAATGGCTTAGATTTGCCCAGTATCACATTCACATATATATAGTGGATTAGGATACGGATGGTTTCTCATGGCAGTCACTCCATAGAGTGAAACCCATCAAATCAAGTTATTTAAACATCTATTTCTCCGTAGCATGGTTGATAAATGGTACAAATAAGCTAAGATGAGACAACTGTCAATCCAATCAATGTCCTCTAGAGAAGAGAAAAAAAAAAAAAAAAAACATTAACGTACAAACATCTAGTGAGAGATCTCTAAAGACATGTGATAGCTAATAGCGTATATTAAAACAGATTATCCGTGACAGGACCCAGTACATGGCCGGTCCTGATTAATAAATGATCATGCCAGGTCTAATGTAGAGAGATGGCTCCTTATTCCAGCTCACACATTGCCTAACATTACTTGTTGGGCTGGAAACAGATGGGCTGGGTCTTGGATGAGGCCCATATTTTTAAATGGTCGAGCCGTTCCTACTAAGCTGGGCCTATTCAAACATTTGATCTTACCTGACCCATACCAAGGCTATTGCCAGCCCTATTCGAACACCCCACACACAAGGGTGCAAGACCCTGGCCGTTGGGCATGATGTGGGACCCACCATTTTGTTGCCCTACTTTAAAAATGAGGTATGTGGACTCACAAATCCGACGCCATTCTTTTATGACAATGCAAAGCGCCTGATGACTCGCTTAAGCTGCGGGCCACCGCATGTACATGGTAGGATTTTTTCGACGGATGTCTTAGATCTTTCACATGTCCCACGCTGGGACGTGTTGGATTGTATGGGCTTTTGTGTTTGTGCAAGCCCATGTATAACTGAATTAGTATTAGGCCGAAAAGTCAGGCTACACTGGGCTCGAGACTTCAACCCATGAGATCGACATTTCAGGTGAACTGGGCTAGACATGGTCTGGTCACCCATCTTACATTTGGGGAATCACTTCTCCATGATGGAGACCTGATGGCCATCAGACTAATGGTCTAGATCACAGAAACCTTGTTTCTTACTTTCATGGGCTTTGATGGTGAAACGGGCTTGAGGCCCACATAGACCGGGTGCCTATTCCAGCTTTGGAACGGTCACTGTCGTGTGGGCTGGACTCGGACCTAGTGTATCTGGCTGAACAATTTTCAGGCTGGGCTTGGTTTAGGGGCATTTTAGCCAGACCTGGTCCCACCAAGCCCCTTTTAACGGACTGGGGCTAGGGCATGTATGGTGTGTGCAGGTACATGCTGGGCTCACTTTGGGCTTGGGCCTTGGGCATTAGTCCGTAAGCCAGGTATGGGCTAGCTGGATGGCACCACATCCGGCCCATTGGCGTGTAGGCTTGCAAATCGGGACCGTAATTGCTATTGCTGGTGGCTGTATGCTTGGGTTAGTTATATGCTAGTCTCACTCAAAGGCATAGGGCCAGCCACCACAGGCTCTGCAACTGTGCCACATGTACTAACATGTGCACACCTGCGAGATCCAGGCTGTCCATTAGGTGTTTCCCACGATGAAAATGCCCTAGGCCTAAGAGTCAGGCCGGTCCACTCATCAGGTGGGACACATATTGAGACAGGATGGATGTGATGAGGTCGATCACTGTCTTCCTTAGGCGATAATTACTCTAAATCTACGGAGCTTCTCTGAACTCTTCACAAAAATTTCTCAAATCCATGAAGAAAAATAAGAAAATAGAAATAAATTCTAATAAATTTGAAAATAAATTAATTGATCATGAAAACGAATTTACAATCCTTAAATAGTGATATCGAACCTTTTTTTTTTTTTTTTTACACACGTGCACACACACCCCTACACCCTCACGCGGTAGTAGGATTTCACCACCTATGGATACTTGAACCGTTGACCGGGTGTTGTAACTCCCTAGAGTCTACCACTGGAGCAAGAGTAAGGATCCAAGTGATATCAAACCTAGGAAGAACTGTTCTTCTCATAATCAAACTCCAAGTCAAACTCTCAAAAAACGTGACTTGCTATGAATGGTAAACTCACCATTTATAGTGTCATGATTTCTTACCGTCTTCATGGTTTTCGGCCAAAAATAGAAAGTATCTAGTTCGGCCTAACCACATTATTCTCCTAATTTTATGATCGAACTAAAACTTACTATAAATAGTAAAAACAAAAATAAAATGGAATTTCAACTATCGATCTAATGTAATCCCACAAATATCGTATGGGCAACCCGGCATAGCAAGGTTGGTTGACCGGCTAAAGTAGCATCTCATATCTTAAAATCATATATTATACGTCAAATAAGTCATTTGGGTTTGCAAGATATGCCTATTTTAAAGTTCTAATTGTCTTAATCACTTTCGCCTCCAATTGAGCCTTCTCTGGTTCACTTTGTTGTGAAGTGCATGTCCGCGACCTGCTCTACATCACATATAGACGTTTAATGTGAACTGTTGATCGAATCTATTAAAATACATTTCTTCGTTACATTGGCTACTTGTGAGATGACCTCCTGATTCCTGGACCACGGCATACTCATGTTGGTGCCACCAAATGGACAGCTTGGATCTCTCCCACGTGCCATATTCGTGACACTAGCAATCTTTCCATGACCACAAAAGTGCTAAACCGGAAAGATAGAGAAGGGTTTTCCAAACCCAGGATTTGAGCTATGGCCATGGTCCAGCTGACCCAGCATGCCAGACTGGACTAGGGCCCAACCCTGCCAGACCCATGAGCCAACAATCAAAACCAACTAACCTTATGACCATCAATGATCGATGCCCCATCATGACAATAGGAAAAGTAAGGACAGAGTTTTCTAAAAATTTAAAACTTTTTTTTTTTCCAAATTTATTATTTGGCAAAATAAAAAATAATTATTTGCAAATTCAAATTAACACTTACGGCACATGTGGTATACGAGAGCATATGTGAGAACTTGAAGCTTAATCACATGTGGCACATATGAGGTGCTTAAAGTTGTACAATGACTCGTGTGGACATTTTGACACATGTAGGGCACTTGAAGTTAGTATGGAGCAGATAAGGCAAAATTAATACATTGGTACATTTGGGGTGGTTTGCAGATCTCCAATGCAAGAGAAAGATAAACAGTGATACATGTGGCATAATAGTATATGTGAGATGAGAAAGATAAATGGTGGTACATGTGGTGCAGTAATATATGTGAGATGGATAACAGAACATGTGGCACATTAGCACATGTAGACTCTTAACACGTGTAGGGTGTAAGAGCCTGCATGGCACATCAGTTCACGTGACATACGTTTGGCTCATGCGGCACATTGGCACATGTATCCAAGCCATCCATTTATTTTTTTCAGCTCATTTAAGGCATGATGTCAAAAGCTCAAGTGGACCAAACCGAGGAAACAAGGGATAATGACATTCACCGTTGAAATCTTTTTATGGCCCACAAGAATGTTTATTTGTCATCCAACATGTTTACAAGGTCACACAAACATGGATAAAGGGAAAACATAAATATCATATTGGTCCAAAACTTCTGCGCCCCCGAGAAGTTTTCAATGGTAAACGTTCAATTAACATTGTTCCTTGTAGTGTGGTTCACTTCTCTGACTCTTCAATTTTCGACTCATATTCTAAAATGAGCTGATAAAACGAATGAATGACGTGGATAAGACCCATGCATCAGGGTGGGCCCCACAGAGTTTAGTCAGTACGCTGTAGCATTCTTACAAAATAGTATTTCCTACGAATTCCCACAACACCGGATTCTCAAACTCTGGGAAGTAGTTTCACGAGATCATGGGTAGGTTTATGGGCCATGAAAGTGGGCCGGGTAAAAGGACCCGATAATACAACCCATCTTTAACGGGATCCGATTTCAACGGGGGGGCCTTTCTACACACATCTGGCAGCTTCTTAGTGGACATTTCAGTTGCTCCTTTTTCAAAGTTTACTTGGCCATGATTCGATTTTGCCATTGCTAATCCACCGTTCATGTGGTTGTAGAGCTGGCGAGAATCGGGTCCGGTTCCTATCGGATTAGAAGCATACTATTAGTGGCCGTCAAATGGACGGTCAAAGAGACAAGCAATCAACCGCTCAAATTCAACAAGCAAATGTCCGTAACTGGACGGATGAGATTATCTGATCGATATGACTATTAAAATAGATTCCCCACTCATAGTGGGCCCACATTTTGGACCATTTGCATTTGGCTAGATATACGCCACGTGTAAGGTATAGGTGCGTGTGCACGTACCCCTCTTCAAGCGTGTGGTACATCTGAACGTTGCATGGTGGGCCCAACCGTAAAAGGTCGTGCCAATTCGGTCATCGGGAGAGCCACACGCTGAATGTGGAGCACTAGCATTTTTTTAAACCGTCCATCATTTTCATACGGGGGTGGCCCACCTGATGAGTGGAACAGCTCTTCTTGTTCTTAACACGTATTTCATGGTGGGGTCCAGCTTATGCACGGATCAGATTGAAGAGTTGAACACTACAAGTAAATGTAATTTTATTTATTACAAATATTTGTACACAACAAGGGTATGCTTTACAACACTAACAAACTATCACTCTTGAATGACAACTGTCACACACAAGAAAAAACTCTTTGAACTCTTAATACTTGGACACATTGCTTTCACTCTTGAACTCACTCTTTTGTTGTTGATGTTTTTGTGTGTTTACATAATAAGGCTCTCCCCATATTTATAGGGAGCTATGGAAGGTTCTAGAATCAATATAACTTTAAAGAGTTCTAGAAGCTTCCAAATATATCCTATAAAGTTATATTATATTCCGGAACATTCTAAGAGAATCCGAAAGGTTCTAGCATAGTCTGGAATGTTCTAGCATAATTCGGAACATTCGAGAAGAGTAAAGAAAACTCCATCAAACTCTAGAAGTTTTCGAAAGATTTTAGAGAATTTTAGAATTTTTCAGAAATGTCTGGAAGTTTCTGGAAGATTCTAGAGAATTCTAGAATTTTTCAGAAATGTCTGGAAGTTTCTGGAAGACTTCGGAATATTCAAGAGAGGTGGTGATGACATTTAACACTCCCCTTCAGTACTAACTCTCACAATTCTGCCTTGGTTATCATGCTAAGTTGCTTTTTGAATTTGGTGAATTTAGCATTGCTAATTTCTTTCGTGAGTATGTCTGCAACTTGGTTGTCGGTCTTCACATCCTTGGGTCTTGGAACTAGTTTCCAAGTCTGATTTTGGTTCAATGCCTTAATCTCTTCTTTCATTGCCTTCTGCCATTTTATGTCTCGGGATGCTTCTTCAAATGTCGTTGGCTCTTTCACAGTCTCTACTTCTGCTAAGACAGCATCCACGTATCTTGGGTTAGGCATTCTCTGTCTAGTCGACCTCCTAGGTGGTTGGTTGTCTACCGCAACCTCTTGTTGACTTAGGCGAAGCTCTTCTGGACTACTTTGATGTACTCCAATTTGTCATGGACTCATAGATTTATCTGGTGTTCTAGATAGATTAGGCACTTGCTCTCCATCTCCTGCTGTAGGCGTCAACTCCTTAGTTGAACTAGGAGATTCTTCTCCTTCCATTGTCTCCCCCATCTTCTCATGCAGTTCATCTTCCAAGTCTTAAGAGTTTGGCAGCTCCTCCTTCAGTGGCGACCACCATGATGAAGCTTCCTCAAAGACAATATTCCTCGATGTGTAGCACCGACCAGTTGCAGGGTTGCAACATTTCCACCATTTCTTTTCACTGCTATAGCCCAAAAAGATGGAACGAATTGCCTTCTTATCGAACTTGTTATGCAAGTGATCAAGCACAAATACATAACATACACTTCTGAAGACTCGGAAGTAACTCACCTTGGGCTTTATGTTCCATAACTTCTCGAAGGTTGAGACAAAGCTTAGTTTTGCTTGTGGTAGCCTAGTGATCACATGAGCTTCCGTTTGCATGCACTCTGCCTAGAATCGGCTGGGCACATTCTTAGCATGTAGCATGCTGCGACATATCTCTGCAAGGTGATATTTTTTCTTTCAGCAACGTTGTTTCGTTGTGGAGTGCCCGAACAAGTCAATTGTCGTTGGATTCTACACTCCTTTAGATAATTTGAGAACTCTTTCGATGTATACTCTCTGCCATTATCTGTTCGCAAGCATCGGATCCTTCTATCGAACTCACTTTCGACCTTCTCCTGAAATTCTTTAAATTTTAATAAAGTTTCTGACTTCTCTTTCATGAAGTAAACCCAAACGTACCTTGAGAAGTCGTCAATGAAGGTCACCATGTAATACATGCCACTAACCAATGCCTGTTTTACCCGTCCAAACACGTCTAAGTGGACAAGCTCCAAGGGTTCTTTAGCTCTAAACTTTGATTCTTCATATGACAATTGGTGTGCTTTGCCATATTGACACCCTGCACAAATTATTTCTTCTCGAACATCCAGCTGGGGAAGACCTTTGAGCATAGCCTTCTTCATCATTATCTTCAGCTTATGATAACTCACGTGCCCTAAACGTGCATGCCAGAAATCTACAGTCTCATTTTTTCGAGTCTTATCTACATAAACTGATTCAGCTGACATTACGTAGATTGACTCCAAGCGTCGTCCTTCCATGATGGGTGTACCTAATGGTTTAAGGTTCCGGTACACCTTAACATCCTCCGGTCCAAATACCACATAATTACCAGAAGATGTTAGTCATGATACCGATAACGGATTTTTCTTTATCTCTGGCATGTGATAAACATCTTGCAACTTTACTTGATTAGGGCTAAATTGAGGTGTGATAGTAGTCGTACCTTCGTGAGTTATCGGCAACCTTGAATTATTAGTTGTTACCACCACCAGATCTCCTTTGTAGGCGGATAAACTTGACAGTTTCTTCTTATCACCTATCATGTGATTTGAGCACCCTGAATCAACGATCCAATCGTCACTGTAGTTGATAGTTCCTTGATTGGAAACTGCGGCAAGGGTTATTTCACCCGTCTCTGTCATTATTGAGGAAGCAGCTACTTTGTCAGTGACTGTGTTAGACTGCTTGAGTAGTTCATCGAAATCTATTTCGTTCTCTGAACAATCTCCTTTGATGGATTCAGACATTGCTAAGGATGCCTGAAAATCCCAGTCATCTTAACTGTCTTCTTGGTGATTTCTAGAAGTCACCAAGTTACCTTCGGTTGATTTTTTCTTGAACCAACAATTTTTTGCAAAGTGACCTTTCTTGCCGCAATTGAAACACTCTATATCATACCTTCGAGATACGGAGGATCGTTGTTTATTTGTGTTGTTGTCGGATTGAACTCTCCCTGTCCAAAGACTTCTTTCTTACTCTTCTCGCTTCTTAGACTTTCCAAAGTTCTGCTGACTTTGTTCGCCGTTTCTGTTCTGCTGTCGATGTCCGCCAGTGCTTCCTCTTCCTTGTTTATCGACACTCCAGCCATTTGTTTGCATAAACTTTCTTGATTGACCAACAAATTCTCCAATTCTATGAGAGTAGGTTGAGTAGGCCAACCTCGTATTGCTGTGATAAAAGCATTATACTCGGGCTTCAACCCGTGTATAATGATCCTCCTCATTCTTTCTTCATGAATACTTGCTTTAGGATCCAATTCTGAAATTTCTCGGCATAAATCCTTTACTTTTGTAAAGTATTCGCTTATAGACTTATCTCTTTGGGTGGTGGACATTAACTCATTCTCTAAATATTAAAGTCGAGCATCATTTGTTTTTTAAAAAAATGATGCAAAGGTGTCCCATGTCATCTTGGGTGTGTCGTCATCCTTGATTCGCCCGAGCAACTCATCCTCAATGGTTGACTTGAGCACGTATATTGCCTTTCCGGCCTTAATCTTCCACTTTTGGAGTGCTTCAGCATTTTTCTTAGGAGGTGGGATAATCTTATCCCCATTAACAACCTCCCACAAGTCCTGCCCTTCAAGGTAGGACTTAATGCGACTCCTCCAACTTTGATAGTTATGGTTGTTAAGCCTCATAACTTCACTCATTGTGTTCACAAGATTCGCCATCATGACTTGGTATGATTATCACTCCCTTTACCAAGCAAGCCAACAAACTTCACAATCTTCAAACTGTGCACAATCTCCTTAGAAAATGGATTCCGATCAAACCTCGCTCTGATACCAGATTGAAGAGTTGAACACTACAAGTAAATGTAATTTTATTTATTACAAATACTTGTACACAACAAGGGTATGCTTTACAGCACCAACAAACTATCACTCTTGAATGACAACTGCCACACACAAGAAAAAACTCTTTGAACTCTTAATACTTGGACACCTTGCTTTCACTCTTGAACTCACTCTTTTGTTGTTGATGTTTTTGTGTGTTTACATAATGAGGCTCTCCCCATATTTATAGGGAGCTATGGAAGGTTCTAGAATCAATATAACTCTAAAGAGTTCTAGAAGCTTCCAAATATATCCTATAAGGTTCTATTATATTCCGGAACCTTCTAAGAGAATCCGGAAGATTCTAGCATAGTTTGGAATGTTCTAGCATAATCCGGAACATTCCAGAAGAGTAAAGAAAACTCCATCAAACTCTAGAAGTTTCCAGAAGATTCTAGAGAATTCTAGAATTTTCCAGAAATGTCTGGAAGTTTCCGGAAGATTCTAGAGAATTCTAGAATTTTCCAGAAATGTCTGGAAGTTTTTGGAAGACTTCGGAATATTCAAGAGAGGTGGTGATGACATTTAACACAGATGTCCCCACACCTGCCAGATTGGCTAGTGTGATTCCAGATGTTCGCTGGACCTCATCCCCACATACTACGGTGGGATACGTTGTGGCTTCAGCAGTTGGATCGAGCGTTTCTCAATGATCCGAACCGTTTATATTATGGTCTGACCTTGGGCTGATGATAAAATAATTAATGTTTATTATTATTATTATTATTATTATTATTATTTAAAGGCTAAGATGCTCCTCATGTAAAAAGATTCAAATGATCAAAGAATCAAATATTCCAAACTAAGAGTTTCTTAGTCTTTTTGGAGATACCCCTTCCAAGGTGAGGCCTACCATATAAACGGCTTGGATAAAGGAAGGATGACCCCAGATCAACTACTAAAGTTTATTAGTATCTTGTAATAGAAAGATTATGCTCATTTGATTAACTATTGGATTGATGGATATTTATTGGACGGTTAAAAATAAAAATATCCAATGGTCCGTATAATGGTCCAAAAAACTAGGGTGTAGAATTGTTCAATCAATCTGATTTTGGGATTTTTACTCAGAGCTCATGAATATGAGTGGCGTTGAAATCAGAGCTTTGGGTTGGATTTCAAAAAGTGTTTTTTTTTTTTTTTTAAATTTTAAATTTTTTTTTTTTTTATGTTAGCTTGTTAGTATATCCACCCCCTCTAGAGAATCGATGCCAAGACCTCAGTGTTAAAATGAGGTATCTTTCACTCAGTCTACCACTTAAGCTATGGATCCGGGTGTATTTCAAAAAGAGCTCTTTTAATATCTGTTAGGACAGTTGTAAATGCATGTAAATAGTTATAAATGTGATTTTATGTGAGCCCCTCAGTGATGTGTGTTTTACCTGCATTGTCTATTCATTTTGAATAATTATTTTAAGACATGAGCTAAAAACTAAGATAAATCCAAATTTCATGTGGACCACACCACAAGTAGAGCTATACACAAGTCGAGCCGAGCCGAGCCGGGTATCGCCCTACTCGTACTCGACTCTTAATGCCCGAGTTCTACTCGTACACGGCTCTACTCAGCCACCGAGCATGGATTTCCTGCTCGTGCTCTACTCGCCTGAGTACGAGCCAAGTACAAGCAGAAATCGAGTCGAGTCGAGTCCGAGTCTGAATTTGAGTCTAATTCGAGCAGGAATATATTAACAATTTTAACATATATTAGCTACATTAACATATTTCTATATTAACAATTTCTGACATATATTAGCAATATTAATATATGATATTGATATCAATTTCTGACATATATTAATAATTTATACAAAAAATAATATTAATAAATCAACACCACACAATATTCCAAAAAAAAAAAAATCAATTTCTGACATATATTAATAATTTATAAAATAAAAAATAAAAAATTAACACCACACATTATCAGGCGAGTTGGGCAGGAACGACCGGCACCGTGCGTGTAGGGCAAAGATAACGGACAAGTGGCAAGGATGAGCTGCGGCACTGGACAGGGCACTGGGCAGGCCGCAGGGACGAGCGGCAGGGTCTAGCACCGCCAGACAGGAGATAGGAGAGTGAGAGAGAGAGAGGGAAGAAGAGGGACGGGCGCCGACCGCTAGGTGAGAGAGAGAGAGAGAGAGAGAGAGAGAGAGAGAGAGAGAGAGAGAGAGAGAGAAGAGAAGAAGAAGAAGAAGAAGAAGAAGAAGAAGAGGGACGGCGCTGCCGTGGGTGAGAGAGAGAGAGAGAGAGAGAGAGAGAGAGAGAGAGAGAGAGAGGAGGGATTTTTTCGAACGGGTGAGAATAGGGTTTCGAGGAGCTGCTTAAAAGTTGAAAACGACTGGAGAGGGTAGGGTTTATTTTTTCGGGCGGGTTATATATACGGGTACACGAGTCGAGTACAAGTTGAGTACATAAGTTGAGTATCAAGTCGAGTACTGCCCTACTCGTACTCTACTCGAAATCAAAACGAGTCTTAAAAAACTGACCGTACTCGGCTCTAACTCATGACGAGTCGAGTCGAGTCGAGTCGAGTAATTCCGAGTCGACTTGAGCGAGTAACCGAGCATACTCCGCTCGTGTACAGCTCTAACCACAAGAAAAGAGTGGTGATTCAATGCCCACTAATTAAAAACCTACCTTAAGGCCTATTGTTGTGTTTATTTTCCGTCTGGCTTATTGATCATGACATGAAGACTTTGGTGAAGGGAAAACCATAATTCATCTTATCTAAAACTCTTGTGTCCCCAAGGATTTTTATTTTTATATATTTTTTTTTATGGTGGGCATTCAATGGCCATTGTTTTTTACGGTATGGTCCAAATGAGATTTGGATATCTCTCATATATTAAAATGAGTTACAAAAGCATACAAATGGTGTGGATAAAACATACATATCATGGTGGGACTCATAAAACACTGTCGCTACTAGCCTGTCATGGCGATCCACATCGGTACCATGAATTTTGAAAAGAGACTTACATAAATTCTATGAGCCCCACCACGACATATGTATTTTGTCTACAACATTCATTCATTTTTTTAATATCATTTTAAGGCATGAGCGGAAGGATGCCAGTTCGGTACACTTGGACTGTGGATATGCCTCATTTTTTACCTCATGTCCTAAAATGATTTGTCAAAATAAGTGGTCGGCATGAATATAGCACATAATCATAGTGGGGTCCACCTGTTATTAGGTTGAGCATTTATATAATTACTTGGAGGGTTTAGACTCGTATTCCAAAAAAAATAATAATAATAACAGATGCTGCCAAACAACCTTTTGTAGCAATGAGAACGGTAATTTAGTGAGTTGAATGCATGGTACGTGTAATCCAACTCAGAATCCCCAGCAATATGAAAAGCCATGACTGCCTTTCCGCCCGTCAAAGTAGTTGGTTCCACTTCCACCGTGCATTTTTTGGTCTTTAACAACTCATTTGTGAGAAAAAAGAGGTCCACCATGGTCCACCACCATTTTCTAAATAGTGGAGACCCAACCACCGCACATGTTGTTTCCATGTACTGAAATCCACACCGTCCAAATTGTGGGGCCCTTCCGGATCGAAAAGTGGAGAACAGCCAGCTAGCTGGTGTCAAAGCTCTATGGCCCCACCATGATGTGTGCGTTTTACCCATGCCGTCCATCCATTTTTCAGCTAATTTAAGGCATGAGCTAAAAAAAATTAAGTAAATTCCTGGTTTACGTGGACCACACTACAGGAAATAGTAGAAATTGAACACTCACCATTGAAAATTTATTCAAAGCTGCAAAAGCTCTAGATTAATTAAGTTGATATTTGTATTTTTCCTTCATCTAAGTCCTTGTGACCTTATGAACAGAACCGGTTAGAATGACAAATAAATATCATTGTGGGCCTAAAAAAGTTTCAATGGTAGATATTATTCTCCCCACAGTTTCCTATAGTGTGGTCCAATTGAGTTTCCAATCTACCTCATTTATGGGCTCATGCACTAACATGATCTGGAAAAATGGATGGACGTAGTGGATAAAACATATACATCATGATGGGGCCCACAACTTTGACACCATCTAACTGGCTGATGTTGGGGTCATCAGCCAAACCGTGTCCCTGAAGAGCATACTGACCTAACAATCTTAAAACTATCCACTTGATGGACTGTCAGCCCTCATTCACTACCCACAATCAGATGATTCATATGATTTTTAGGCCGCACTCAACCGAATAAGGGTCCATTATTCAACGGTCCAGATTGACACATTTGCATGCCACGTGTATGGAGAACAAATCATAAACATTTGAAAAATGATGTTCCCACTAACTTTTGTAATGACCAAATTATCCTTTTAGAAGTGAATGAGATAAAGGTAAATCCCCACCTTGGCTGCCACTACTTTCGTCGTCTTGTGCTTTCAACGTTATAAATGGCAAAACCAACGGTTGTGGTTGAAAGGGACCCTCCACCTTTCGGCGCCCGAAGCATTTAAATTCCAAAGAAAAGAACCCCATCCGTTCATTCAAAGTCATAACATCATTAGTGTTTACTTCGCACCTTGTGAGATCCTGAATTTGGTATAGCTGGGAATTGAAAACTAGAATTTGCAGAATTGGGGTTGTTTATCACACCAAAAATTTTGGATTTCAATTCCTAGTAGTTCGAAATTCAGGATTTTCTCTCTTTTTCAATTTCAAAGGTTGCAAAATTCAAGATTTTAGAGTAATTGCAACTATTATAACTATCATCTCCTCTTCTTATGCATGTTTGGATTAGTGGAATAAGGAGTAATGGGATGTGTTATAATGAAAATTATAATGATTAGAGTATATTCCTTGCAAGCTTGAATAAATTTCGCTCCTATCCTTTCGTTCTTGTTGTTTGTGTTGGAGTTCAAGTAGACATCACCCATTTGGGTTGATGAGTATACCCGAGTAATGAATGTCGGATTACACATGGGCACCGAAGAGAAAGAAAGAATGTAAATGATAATCTAGAGCTATAGTTCCAAATCTTGTGAAGTAGAGAGCATGTGTTTGTTCGGGAGGATAAGGATTCCTCAAACATTCTTTTTTCATAACTGAGGCTTTTACTTATAATGTGTGGGCGTAGATCATATGGAGTAATTGAAATCCAAACCATTATAATTCATAGTGAATTGCTAGATTGATTAGGATTACATGATGGAGACAATGGTTGGATAAGTGTATATATGTATGTACAGAGAAATTTTGAGTAAGTGATATAAAAATTTTCAAAATTAATAAAATTGGTTATTATGGATAATTGAATGGTCTGATAGTCATGTGAATGGTTGAAAAGGCTAGATCTATGGGTTATTAGGTATAGGGTCAAATGGTATTGCAAATGATTAAGTATAAATGAAATTATGTGGTTCAAAGTGTGTATACCTTGAAATGCACTTACGTTACTAAAGTGAAGAATATCTCAAGATGGATTCATTGGATCGGAATGTCAATGATAGGAACAGTTCACCTGAAGTCAATGAGTAAAGTCATCAATTTGCTTCGCCAGATGGTCCAGTGTATGAATAGCTACAATGCTTTAAAGATTAGTTTACCATGGTGGAATGACCCACTATATGATATGAACCGATGGATTACAAGATATAAGGTTACTAAGTCATCTCAAAAGATCAGATCGGTGAAACACTGAATCTATAGGCAAAAATTCATAAAAAGATTGTCATTAGAATATACATGAAAATAGGCCCAAAAATATAATAATTCCAAAATAAATCTTCAGTGCCATAAAGTTGTGGAAAATCAAGGTTAGCTACCAAAATTTAAACAACTATATATATATGGAAATGGTTATATATGCACTCAACCTCATGGGAACTTCCCATGGGGTCGAGTTGTGTGGGCCCCATCGTGATGCGTGTCAAACATCTACCCCATCAGTCAGATGCACCCTTCCATGACGGGCCTCGGGCTTAAAAAGAAAGTCAATCCATGACTTGTGTGGGCCACACCACATACAAAAGTTAAGAGGGGTTACCCACCCATTAAAACATTCATAATCATTTGTTGGGCCCGACGAGATGTGGTTCACAAATCCAGACCATCCATTATGTGTATCCCACTTGTATGAGGGGTCAGACCCAGTTTCAGATGCATCTAAATTTTAGGTGGGCCCTACCAAGTGCTTTTATATGTTTTGGGCATGTCTTCACATGATTTTAGATGGTATGACCCACCTGAGTTCCGTATACGGTTGATTTTTTGGGATATCCCATAATTTAAAGGGGACCCACCAAATTCACAGTGTTAATGTTCGACACATATCATGGTGGGGCCCACACAGCTCAACCTCATAGGAAGTTCCCATGAGGTCAACCGCATAGAACCATTTCCCATATATGTGTGTGCGTGCGTGTGTGTGTGTGTGGGTGTGTGGGTGTAATGTCCTTGATTTTCGTTATTTTAGAATTTAAAAAAAATCCTTGAAAATTTTTAATATGACTAGCCTACGTTATTACTTATTGACCGTTGACGTTCGAAGTAAACCTATACGTAGGTGGTACCAGTAAAGAATTGCACAAATTCGATTAATCAACCGTAGGAAGCCGACGAATCCGCCCGATCATTTAGTCATCGAGTTTAGCCTCGTGATTTATTCACATAGGGCCCAAATCTAGCCGACCTATCACTAACTAATCAAGATGACTACAAATAAAATAAAAATCTAACCAAAGCAGAGACAACTAGGGGTCGGATCTTAATTAACGAACCAACGGTTTAGAGTGATTATGACCAAATCGTCATTTCCGCTAGTTGTGAATAGGCCATACTATGAACTTAGCTAATCCAAATCCTAATCATTGCGCACAAGAAATCTTGATACATAATTCATTTCAGAAATACCTTGATTATCCAAACGAGCTCTAAACCAGTCGTTAGTGGGCCACTAATTCTGAAACTATAGAATAATGTCCGTCTTACTAGGCTTCACACCCATCGCGGGTGGTGAACCAAGAAACTACCTAGAACTGCTCAACTTGGGCCAAAAGCCAAGTGCTTGAAATGCACGAACCCCATATGTTGAAATTTGAAAACTTAAGTGAAATAGACCTCTCACTGTTTCGCAAAGTTGTGACTTTCTGACCGTTAGATTGCGACTTAACTCGAGGTATGAGTCAATGATATTTCTCCGCCCGTATTCGTATAGCCGTGTTCCCAATCAATCACCGACGACCATTCATCGCAAATGAGGTCCCCACGGTTGATCAAAGCATCCGATCTCCACCCAGTTTTGACCAATCACAGATCCTATGATGGGGAACCTACTCCTTGACGCAGATGAGTTAGTGGACCCCTAAAGGGGCCTTGTAGGCCAAAACCAGCCCATTATGGGTAAGTATAATGGAAAAGAGGCTCTCAGGGCCATTTGGACACAAAATCTGAGACTATAAAAGCCTAGAAATTCCTCTGCCATACTGCCATACGAAAATTCAATTACAAAAGGGAGAGAGAGAGCGGAGAGTTGACGCAGGAGAGGACGTGAGGTCGAGCACCATCTTCCTCAAGAGGATAAGTATTCTGAATCCACGGAACTTCTTTGGACTCCTCACAGAGACTTCTCGAATCCACAAGGAAAGAAAGTATAAAATAGAAATAAATTCTAATAAATTCAAAATTAATTAATGAATGAATAAAAATGAGTTCACAACCCTTTAAATAGGGGTACCAAGCAATGGAATAGAAATCAAAATCAAACTACAACTAAAACTCCTAGAAATCGCGACTTACTATAAATAGTAAACTTATTATTTAGAGACGGTCGTGATGTCTACTAGTGCGCAAGGTTTTCGGCCAAAAATAGTAAGTGTCCTATTTGGCTTCACCAAACCGTTCTCCTAATTATTCTAAGCTCTTTTCACGTTGGGCACAACTCCTAAAGCCCGACGGATGAAAAGTTATAATCAAACTAAAACTTATTGTTTATAGTAAAAACGAAATTAAAATAGGGAAACGACGGTCGATCTAGGGGTTTTTCACAATTTCGAGCGTCACAACCCGACAAAGCGAGGTTGGTTGGCTAAAGTAGCTCGTTCTACCCCAAAATCATATATTTTACGTCAGGTAACTCATTCCGAATTGTGAGATACGCCCGATTTAAGGTCCGATGGTCTGGATCACTTCTGTCGCCGGCCGGGCCTTTTCTGATCCATCTTGGCCATGAAACTGTCTGTGACCTGCTCTACATCAGTCCCCTCCACTTCAAAAGAACTCGTCCTCGAGTTCTCATCCCGCGCTAGTTCATGATACTCGGTCAGGTCCGCAACGTTGAAAGTCCATGAGATCGCCATGTTATCTGGAAGATCAATAACATAAGCATTGTCATTGATCTTTCGGATGATTGGTACCGGTCCAATCTTTTTATTCTTCAACTTGTTGTATGTTCCGATTAGAAATCGTTCTTTATGCAGATGGACCATTACTTGATCGCCCACCTCGAACACTTTTTATCGTTGATGCTTGTCCGCTTGCTCCTTATACTTTTCGTTCGAGGCATGTAGCTTGGTTTGTACCTCCGCATGAATGCCCATGATCTTGCCATCCATATGTTCTGTTGCAATGCTCATGCCTGAGAGCTTGGGCAGAGGGACCAAGTCTAGTGTGTGGTGAGCTACTTGTCCGTAAATAACCTGGAACGGGAATTTTCCTGTCAAGCGGTTCACCATGTTGTTGAACGTAAACTCCGCTTGAGACAAAGCCAAATCTCACTGCTTCGGTTTTTCTCCTGAAATACATCGAAGGAGGTTTTCCAACGTGCGATTCACAACCTCAATTTGACTGTCAGTCTGTGGGTGGTAGGCGCTGCTGAACTGAAGTCGTGTATCGAATCGATTCCACAAAGTCCACCAAAAGTGGCTTATGAACTTCGTGTTACGATCAGAAGTAATAGTCTTGGGAACCTCGTATAACTGCACAATTTCTCTGAAGAATAGATTCGCCAGGTGTGTTGCATCAAGAGTCTTCTCGCATGGAATAAAGTGTGTCATCTTGGAGAAACGATCTACTATCATGAACACCGAATCCATGCCGCGTTGTGTTCGTGGGAGACCAAGCACAAAGTCCATAGATAAATCCTCCCAAGGGCCGTCAGACACGGGTAATGGGGTGTAGAGGCACGTATTATGAGATTGTCCCTTGGCGATCTGACAAATATAATAACGTTGGACTGTCTTTCCCACATCACGTACCAATTGCGACCAGTAATACCGTTCTTCCACAAGAGCTCGCGTCTTGTCTTGCCCAAGGTGTCCATTGAGGCCATCTCCATGTAGCTCTTGGATTATCTGTTCCCTTAGCAAACTGTTCGGGTTGCACAGTCAATTTTCTTTAAAAAGAAACCCGTCTTGCATATGTAAGTGTTGAGAAGTGGAGCCACATCTGGGGCTGCCCACTACAAGTCGAGGTTGCACGGATTTCATGTCACAAGTCCTTTCGCAATTGGGATACAGAAAAGAGTTTCACGGATTTCGTGTCGCAAGTCCTTTCGCAACTGGGATGCGAAAGGGAAGTTGCCAAAACTATAAATTGGGGTCCCTAGGGCTATTCTAGGGTTAAGGTGAATATTAGGAGCTATTCTAAGGTGTGGGAAAAGGGTTTTCTCTGTATCTCCAAGGGAGAGGTTAGTATATTGCCTTGTAATCTTCGCACTTCATAGTGGAAGTTTGCATCCATGGTTTTTTACCCTAGATTGGGGCTTTTTCACGCATATCTTGTCTTGTGGTTTGTTTTGGATTGCTTTGATCTGTTTCTAGTTTATATTTCTTCCCATTTATCGTTTGTGGGTGAGACCTGAGATTGGATCTAGGCCCACTGCGTTGTTGGCGTGCTGCGCAACAACTGGTATCAGAGTTATTGGTTTAGTTCTATTGGGAGCGATGGTGGAAGATGGAAAAACTAGAATTGAGAAGTTTGATGATTCAAACTTTACCTTCTGGAAGATGCAGATGGAGGATTATTTGTATGAGAAGGACCTCTACATTCCTCTAGGAGGAAAAGAGAAGAAATCAGAAAAGATGACAGATGATGAATGGTTTTTACTGGATAGGAAGGCTTTAGGAACGATCCGACTCTCTTTATCTAAGAGCACCGCCTTCAATATATCCAAGGTGAAAACTACAAAAGAATTAATGGAAGCCCTAGCCACCATGTATGAAAAGCCCTCAGCATCCAACAAGGTTCATCTTATGAAACAGCTATTCAACATGAAGATGTCAGATGGTGGGAGCATGGCTGAACATCTAAATGAGTTCAATACAGTCACGAGCCAGTTGGAATCCGTTAGCATTGCTTTTGAGGATGAGGTCAGGGCATTATTGATCTTGTCCAGTTCGTTAGACAGTTGGGATGGTTTAGTGATTGTTGTGAGCAATTCTTCAGGATCGACAAAGTTAAAATTTGATGATGTGGCCGATCTAATTCTCAGTGAAGAATCTAGAAGAAAGGCATCAGGAGTTTCAGGGGATTCAGAGAATGCTCTAAATGTTGAAGGAAGAGGAAGATCGCTGAGCAAAGGAGGTAATAAACACGGGCGTTCTAAGTCGAGGAAGAAGTCCAAGGGATCGAAAGATAAAGACGGGTATTGGCATTGCGGCAAGAAGGGGCACATGAAACGTGATTGCAGGGCGCTCAAGAAACAAGAAGGAAGCTCTCAAGGCGGGAAGGATTCAGTGAATCTATCTGAGGAGAGTGACACAGAGGCGTTGATCTTGTCTCTTAATGCGATGAATGAGTCTTGGGTTATAGACTCGGGTGCTTCGTTTCATGCCACTTCGTGTAAGGAAGTTCTGTGTGATTATGTATCAAGTAACTTTGGAAGAGTCTACTTGGGTAATGATAAGCCGTGCAATATTGTTGGAAAGGGGGACGTTTATGTAAATAAGAAAGACGGAACGGTCTTGAAATTGAAGGATGTCAGACATATACTGAGTTTGAAATGTAACTTGATCTCTGTGGGGCAGTTGACCGATACCGGTTATGTGACGACATTCACTAGTGATTCCTGGAAGATCACAAAAGGTACCTTAGTGATATCTCGAGGCAAAAAGGAAGGTACTTTGTACGTGACTTTAAGATCGTATAGTTCACTCGCAGTCGCATCAACTGGAGTGAATGGGAAGTTATGGCATCAGAGGTTGGGACATATGAGTGAAAAAGAGATGAAAGTGTTATTGTCGAAAGGGAAGCTACCAGGGCTGAAGTCTATTGACTTGAAATTCTGCGAGGACTGCGTGTATGGCAAGCAGAAGAGGGTAAGTTTCAAGAAGACAAGACGTGCTCCAAAGACACATCTATTGGAGCTTATACACACTGATGTGTGGGGACCGGCACAGGTATCATCTCTCGGTGGCTCACATTATTTTGTTTCCTTTATTAATGATGCTAGTAGAAAACTGTGGGTCTATTTCTTAAAGCATAAATCTGATGTATTTGATGTATTTAAGAAATGGAAAGTCATGGTAGAAAATGAGACAGGTAAAACAGTAAAGCGTCTCAGATCTGATAATGGGGGAGAGTATTATGATAAGATGTTTGAGGAGTATTATGCAGCAAATGGAATCAAACATCAGAAAATGATTCTAGGGATACCACAGCAGAATGGTGTGGTTGAGCGCATTAACAGGACCATCCTTGAGCGCGCCAGGAGCATGAGGTTACATGCTGGGTCGCCCAAGATTTTTTGGGTGAATGCTGTAAATACTGCCGCATATCTCATCAATAGAAGTCCCTTAGCACCATTGGATGGTGGGCTACCAGAAGAAACGTGGACTGGGAAAGAAGTGAATCTAGTACATCTCAGAGTGTTCGGTTGCACTTCATACATTCACATTGATGCATAGCACAGCAACAAGCTGGATGCGAAGTCCAGGAGGTGCATGTTTATAGGCTACGGGCAGCATGATTTTGGCTACAGGTTTTGGGATGCAGAAAATATGAAAATCATTAGAAGCAAGGACGTAGTCTTTAGAAAAAGTGATGCATAAGGACAGTGTGCATGAAATTAAGGCTGAGGAGAAAGAATTTGTAGAGTTAGAAGAATTACCGGACATGGGTGTTATAGCGCAACAGGATGATCATGTACAGGAGCATTATGAGGCAGGGCTACAGACACCGGTATTGAGGAGGTCTACTCGGGAGAGGAAACTCATGATCCGATGCTCACCCTCCTTATATTATCTACTACTGACAAATAATGGTGAACCAGAGTGTTTTGAAGCGGCATTACAATCAGATACACGGGTTAAGTGGGAGCAGGCCATGGATGAGGAGATGGACTCTCTTGAGTCTAATCGTACATAGGAGCTAGTCACTCTACCAAAGGGTAAGAAATCTCTTCATAATAAATGGGTTTACAGACTGAAGGAGGAGAATGATGGTTCGAAACAGTACAAGGCCAGATTAGTTATGAAATGGTTTCAATAAAAGGCAAGTATCGATTTCACTGAAATATTTTCACCAGTAGTGAAAATGTCAACGATTCGTATGGTCTTAAGTATAATGGCTACAAAGGACTTACATCTAAAGCAGCTTGATGTTAAGACAACCTTTCTTCATGAGGACCTTGAAGAAGAGATATATATGCATCACCCGATAGGATACGTGGCACCAGGAAAGGAGAACAAGGTGTGTAGACTGAAGAAGAGTTTATATAGCCTAAAGCAGGCCCCGAGGCAGTAGTACAAGAAATTCGACAGTTTCATGTCGGGAAACGGTTTTAGGAGATGTCATGCAGACCACTGTTGTTATTTGAAGAAGTTTGATACGTCGTACATCATCCTTCTTCTGTACGTTGATGATATGCTTGTGGCCGGTTCAAGCATGAAGGACATCTCAGATCTCAAAAGACAACTGTTTAGAGAATTTGCTATGAAGGATTTAGGAGTTGCAAAATAAATTCTAGACATGAGGATAAAGCGTGACAGGGAAAATAAGAAACTGATGTTGTCACAAGAAGAGTACATAGCCAAGGTACTTGATCGATTCAATATGGGAGGTGCTAAGCCAGTTAGCACTCCATTATCCAACCACTTCAAGCTATCTAAGAAGCAAGGGACAAAGACGCAGGAGGAACGGGATTATATGGCTAAAGTCCCGTACGCGTCAGCTATAAGGAGTCTCATGTATGCTATGGTGAGCACGAGGCCAGACATTGCTCAAGCAATGGGAGTTGTTAGCAGGTTCATGAACAATCCCGGGAAGGAACATTGGGAAGCTGTGAAGTGGATTCTTAGATACCTAGTAGGTACTAAGGATGTAGGGCTATGTTATGGTGGATCGGAAATCAAGCTAAAAGGCTACGTGGATTCAGATTTTGTAAGAAATATCGACAGCAGAAGAAGCACTACAGGTTATGTCTGCTGCAGTCAGTTGAGTTTCTCAGTTACAGAAGATAGTATCTATCAGTACGACAGAAGCAGAATATGTTGCGGCTACAGAAGCATACAAGGAGATGGTGTGGATGCAAGGTTTTATGGAAGAGTTGGGTAAGAAGCAAGAAGATTGCAAGTTGTACAGTGACAGTCAGAGTGCAATACACTTGGCTAAGAATTCAGCCTTTCATTCAAGGAACAAGCATATTGCTATTAGATATCACTTCATATGTTCGTTACTGGAAGATGAATTGATTGCTCTGGAGAAGATTCATACAAGTGAGAATCCTGCGGATATGCTAACCAAGGCGGTCATAAGGGAGAAGTTGAAGCTTTGATTGGTCTTCAAGCTTGAAGACGGGGAGGTGGTGCACTCCGGATGAAGAAGATAAATGTTTATGGCGATGTGTCTCCAAGTGAGAGATTGTTGAGAAGTGGAGCCACATCTAGGGCCGCCCACTACCAATCGAGGTTGTGCGGATTTCTTGTCACAAGTCCTTTCACAACTGGGATACAGAAAGGAGTTTCATGATTTTGTGTCACAAGTCCTTTTGTAACTAGGATGTGGAAAGGAGTTTCGCGGATTCGTGTCGCAAGTCCTTTCGCAACTGGGATGCGAAAGGGAAGTTGTCAAAACTATAAATTGGGGTCCCTAGGGCTATTCTAGGGTTAAGGTGAATATTAGGAGCTATTCTAAGGTGTGGGAAAAGGGTTTTCTCTGTATCTCCAAGGGAGAGGTTAGTATATTACCTTGTAATCTTCGTTCTTCATAGTGGAAGTTTGCATCCGTGGTTTTTTTTTACCCTAGATTGGGATTTTTTCACGCATATCTTGTCTTGTGGTTTGTTTTGGATTGCTTTGATCTGTTTCTAGTTTATATTCTTCTTGTTTATCGTTTGTGGGTGAGGCTTGAGATTAGATCTAAGCCCACTGCGTTGTTGCGTGCTATGCAACAGTAAGTCGTTGGGGTGACCTTCTTGGCATCTAACCCATGCGTCCTTGAAGTCGTTGTCATCGGCATATATGTTTTTGAGACCCTCGAACCCGACAACCTCATTGCTCATAGTGACTAACAAAGTTACACGGTGACTCAGTGCATCAACTACTTTGTTCTGATGCCCTGACTTGTGTTTTAGTACGAACGTGAATTCCTACAAAAACGAGATCCATCTAGCATGCACATGGTTAATGTTAGCTTGACTACTAATGAATTTGAGAGCTTGATGGTCCGTGTAAAGTATGAATTCCCTTTTAATCAAATAATGTCGCTAGTGTCGCAGTGCCTGAACCACCGTGTATAACTCAATCTCATATGTAGACCACTTCTTGCGTGCATCGCTAAGTTTCTCACTGTAGAAGGCTACCGGCCTACCTTATTGAGACAAAACTCCCCCAATTCGGACATATGATGCATCACATTCGACTTCAAACACTTTGTCGAAGTTGGGAAGTACAAGAACTGGGGTCATGGATAATCTGCGCTTGATTTCGGTAAAGCACCTGTCGGCTTCATAAGTCCACTGAAACTGTCCTTTCTTCATACAATCTATGATTGGTGACACAATGGTACTGAAAATTTTCATGAACCGACGATAGAATGTCGCCGTCCATGAAAACTTCGCACTTCGTGAATATTTATGGGAACCGACCATTCTCTAATTGCCTTCACCTTTTCCTCATCCACCCGAATGCCCGTGGATGTTACGATAAAACTCAGAAATAATAGGCTATCAGTCATGAAGCTGCACTTTTTAAAATTGAGATACAATTTATTTTTTAGTGAGCACTTGAAAGACCTTCTTGAGGTGTTCCATATGGGTGGTTTCGTCTTGACTGTATATCAAAATATCATCGAAATAAACCACAATGAATCGCCCAATAAAAGGTTTCAGAACTTGGTTCATCAATCTCATAAATGTGCTAGGCGCATTCAAAAGACCGAAGGGCATGGCCATCCATTCGTATAATCCTTCCTTGGTCTTAAAGGTCGTTTTCCACTCATCACCCGACTGTATTCGAATCTGATGGTAGCCGCTCCTTAGGTCCAATTTAGAGAATATTTTTGCACTCTCTAACATGTCCAGCATATCGTCCAACTGTGGTATGTGAAACCTGTATTTTTTGGTAATTTTATTGATAGCTCGGCTGTCGACACACATGCGCCAACTCCCATCTTTCTTTGGAGTTAATAGAGCTGGTACAGAACATGGATTCATGCTTTCTCGAATAAGACCCTTACGGATTAACTCATCTATTTGTCCCTGCAGAATCTCGCACTCATTCGGACTCATTCGATAATGAGGACGATTAGGTAAACTGGACCCAGGAACAAAGTCGATATGGTGTTGGATATCCCGCATGAGGGGTAACCCATTGGGAAGGTCATCAGGCCAGATTTCTTTAAATTCATGTAGTAGGGGCCTTAGTCTTTCAGGGATGATGGTAGGCTCGAGTTCTTCCCCTTTTACAATTAATGCATAAGTCTGTCATGTTTCTTTGGATTCTTCCACGAAGTCCTGTATGGTTAAGAGAAAACGACCCTCCACTTTAGAAGTTTCAGGTGGTCCCTTCGAACCCATAGGGGCCAATATAGTCTTTCGGCTGTCTTTGACGAAGATATATATGTTATCTCACCCTTTATGAGTGGTGTCACGGTCAGATTGTCAGGGCCGACCGAGTAGTATGTGACATGCTTCCATATCAACCACATCGCATACTACTTCATCCTTATAATGTTTGCCAATTGAAAAAGATATGGTGCACCGTTTAGTTACCTTTGTTTCACTAACCTTCTTGATCCAACCATTTGTATATGGAGAGGGATAACGCTCCATTTTCAATTGTAATTTTTTCACCATGACCTTGGATACGATGTTCTCGCTACTCCCACTGTCAATGATCACGTCACAAACATTTTGATTCACCGTACACCTAATGCGGAAGATGTTATTGCGCAGTGGATGCACTTCTTTTCTTAGCGCATATAATAGTTGCCTCACGACGAGCTACTCACCGCTATTTTGCTGAACCCAACCTGAATCTTCTGCCTCGTCCTCGGTGGTATGCTCCTATTCTTCAATATCTGGATATTCATAAGTGTTATCAGCACTACCATCATTTGATGGAGAGGTTTGTCACTTTTCGCTGGGGACAAGTATTTGATAGGTGGCCCGGTTGGTCACAACGATAGCAGTTGTCGAGCCTTGGCCGAGCATAGGGGTTCGGGATTTTACCTAGACCAGCAGCAGTCGATACGCTCCTTTGGGGTCTAGCTTGCCCGCTTCCCTGATCTTGGTTCTCAGACGTAGGAGGTTGAGTGCGTGCTCCTACGGGGTCCTTTCCCTTGGGCTGTGCAATTCCCTGGGGGGAACCTGGTAAAGGGATCCTTGTAGTAGGATAAGTCCGTGTGTTAGGACGTTCAAGTTGAGCTTCTGCCCGAGTAGCCAACTTGATCGCATCATTCATTGTCCAGACAGACTACATCTAGACCCGATCCTGGATAGTTATACACAATCCACCGTTGAATCAAGCGACTTGCTGCGATTCAGTCTCGACTAAATCGTTACGCGCCGCTAGGTGGTAAAATTCTTCTGCGTATTCTCTCACCGACCGACTACCTTGTCGACAATTTTGGTATTTTTGGAATAATACTTGATCGTAATTGCTAGGGAGGAATCTGGCATGTAGTAGCTGCTTCATCCGCTGCCAAGTGAAGATTGGTGCTTTCGTCTGCCTAGTTCGCGCGAGTTGCAGTTATTCCCACTAAGTTGAAGCTCCTCCTTCCAGTTTATAGGCCACAAGCTTGACCTTCTTTACTTTAGGGATGTCCATATAGTCGAAAAATCGCTCAACTTCAGAAAGTCAATCAAGGAAATCCTCAATGTGTAGTTAGTCATTGAAGCTAGGAATATCAACCCGCATCTTAAATTCTCGATCTGTTCGATCTACTCGATCGCCATCAGGTCTGACGTGTTGGAAGATTATGTCTTGATCTCCTCCTCACTGGAGCCCCCTTCCTCAGGAATGACCCTTGGATGCACTGCCGGTATTATCCTGCGATCAGGGCGATTATAAGTTTCAGCAATTGGCGATGGAGGATTACCACCAGGAATACGGAGTTGCCTTAGATTTTCCGCCAAGAGATCCGTTATGCGGTCGATGGAAGCCTGCAACCCTTGCATGGCTTACTGATTCTCTTGTTGCGCTACTTCAAAAGTTGTCGTCATTAAAGGTAAATTCCTTGGAGCACCACTCATGGGATTGTTGCCCAACCCGTCGTTAGAAGTCATCGATCCGAGGAGAAACCTCGCTTTGATACCAAACTGACGCAGGGGAGGACGTGAGGTCGAGCACCGTCTTCCTCAAGAGGATAAGTATTCTAAATCCACGGAACTTCTCTGGACTCCTCACAGAGACTTCTTGAATCCACGAGGAAAGAAAGCATAAAATAGAAATAAATTCTAATAAATTCGAAATTGATTAATGAATGAATAAAAACGAGTTCACAACCCTTTAAATAGGGGTACCAAGCAATGGGAAACAAAATCAAAATCAAACTACAACTAAAACTCCTAGAAATCGCGACTTACTATAACTAGTAAACTTACTATTTATAGATGGTCGTGATGTCTACTAGTGCGCAAGGTTTTCGGCCAAAAATAGTAAGTGTCCTATTTGGCTTCCCCAAACCGTTCTCCTAATTATTCTAAGCTCTTTTCACATTGGGCACAACTTCTAAAGGTCGACGGATGAAGAGTTATAATCAAACTAAAACTTGCTATTTACAGTAAAAATGAAATTAAAATAGGGAAATGATTGTCGATCCAGGGGTTTTTCACAATTCCAGGCGTCGTAACACGACATAACAAGGTTGGTTGGCTAAAGTAGCTTGTTCTACCCCAAAATCATATATTTTACATTAGGTAACTCATTCCGAATTGTGAGATATGCCCAATTTAAGGTCTGATGGTCTGGATCACTTCTGTCGCCGACCGGGCCTTTTCTGATCCATCTTGGCCATGAAACTGTCCGCGACCCACTCTACGTCAAGAGTGGGAAAGAGAGATTTTGAGGGAGCTTGTATGGGAGATTTCCCCATCATTGCTGGCCACAACAGAGCTCATGACAGCCCACGTCATAAAGGATAGCCAAGCAGAAGAAAAAGGTAACTATCGGGCCCTCTTCATGATTTGAGTCTTATAGGCCGATTGTATGTGCCCCTTACAAGCTAATTTCACTAGCGTAGGGCACCGACACACTAACCTACGAATCTCAACCTTAAGAGCGGCACCAAAAATCAACGAATCATTTCTAGGTGTGGACCATTACTCTTAGGTTACCGATTATCGAGCCAATGTCATAATTAATGGTTTATGTAATGAATGGATGATCGCATGCTTACTAGTGTGTACTCGTTCGATTGATTGCCCTTCATAAATTTCAAATTTTGTGTAATGTAGCATGAACATCTTATTGCTTGTTATAATAGGGTAAAATTGCTGAAATTTCATGTTCATGCTCGTATTATCCTCCTACATATGCACTTAATTTTGCCTCATCACATGTAAATTGTTATGATTTGGGTAGTACGCCCGCATTTTTGATAAAATACCCAAATCAAGTAGAATTTCTCTCATTTGTTGTTTTGTACTCTTTTCTTTAGTTGTGATAATTAATTTATTTAGTATATTGATTGATTATGGCTATTTCGTTAATCGGGTTGGCCGTCAAACCATAAATTTAAAAGCGCAACCCTATTTGGGTTGGCCGCCCCAGACTAGTCTGATTAATCTGTGCCAAATGTGAATAACCGACAGTAATCAGACTACACGGGATGCTTGCGCCCAATGCCGGTTACGTCGAGGTTCGCCCGAGTCAAACAAACAAGCCTAATAAGCCGACCAATCATGTGTGTCCGCCGTGTATGTTCACGTGTGCTTGAATCTGAAGCACCCCCATACCCTAGAGAGACATACTGATAACCGTTAGTGATACGATCTCTAAGTTTCAGGAGCTGGGTATGGTGGTATATGATATTGTGTCCATGTTGTCAGCCTATGCTGGGATGACGAGCCTCCCCATAGTGACCAATGAGTAACTAAGAAGGCTATGAGCCTAGTACATTAAACTGTAATTATGCTGCGACCGTTCCACAATATCGTTTGGTTGATGACCCTTACATCATTTGTGGGTGCTCTCCACCCGTCAATAAGCTGCCTAACCTTATGGGTCTGGATTGTGTCATCCAGGTCCTAAGTATTCGGTCGGGCCAGTGTTAGCCTCACATTGATTGGAGAGTTGTCATTTGGGTGGTAAACCCTAATATGGATTAAGGATCACAAGTACAGGCCCGCTATATCCGCCCTAGGCCTTGTGATCGAGTTAGGTCCATTGATTTAGTGGAGGTGTTTCAGCTTCCCTAATCTGGCTAGATGACTGGACTTAACTAAATACTCGACTAACATGATCAGTTATTGCATTGCATTAGTATAGGTTGTGGCGACTTGGGAGTTGTGGCCGCGTGATAAGGGAGTGTTGGCATTTGTGAATGAGGCGTCGGAGTCATTATGAGGGAGTGTTGGATTGTGAGACATGCATCATCTCATAACAGCATGCACGTGTATTAATAAGAGTATTTAGAAACTTGATATTTAAATTTCTTTATCATTAATTATGCTTGTGGAATTGATAACCCGTGTAACTTGTTGTTAATGAAACCACTGAGTTAATCACTCACTCCCACTCTGGGACGGTGTTTTAAAACACCAACCAGATCATATCATAGATGCAGGTACCATGAAGTTTGACACGCTAGAAGAGGTGTTCGGGGACTCAAAGGAGAAGCTCTCATATTTCCATTTGCTGGACAAGTCATTATATGTTGCCTTAGGGCTAGCAATGAGATTTCAGAGTCAACAAATTTTGTATTTTTGGAACTGTAAATTTTTCTCAGCTGTAGTCCCATACCCTGGATAGACATATTTTACTTGTTTATTGATTTGCTTGCATTAAAATTTACGTTTACTCCAGGGTACATTGTATAGTCTATTTTAATTCTATAAACTACTCAAATGCCAGGTGAAACGAACTGTAGAATCTTGCTTCCAGCGTAAGTGGTGTTCGAGATATTGGAAGTCGAGTATTTACTTGGCTCCCAAAATCCAGGGCGTTACAATGGGATATTACATTATACTCCCTTTAAAGGAAATTTGTCCTCGAAATTCAAGCGCACTTACCATGTAAATAATTAGGGATACTCTTCTTTGGTTTACAGTGTGTCTAAGTATCTACCATGTTCCACGTGACATATGGTTGTGTATAGTCAAGCATGTATACAAGCCTAAATGAATTAAGGTTGTTACATAGTCATTGTAATAGATATTTACATAAATTGAAGGACATAATTTTTTTATATTTTCAATGAGAATGAACAAGTCCTTAAGTGGAAATACATAGTAAGTGACTTGTGTCCATGTTGAAAATAATTAAATGAATGTATTACTAGAGTGCAAATTGAAAATTCCATATACTGACTCCTATGAGATTATTGTACTTATAGGACTCTTAAACAGATAAATATTTAGGAATAAAATATTACCTTGATATTTATTCTTATAAAGAGAGACATTTCATGTGAAGAGATGCCTGGTTTTTTTTTATTGCCTGAATATTATGGGTTTATATGTTTGTGTGGATGTCACATTGGCATCTTGAGTCTCACTTTCCAATAGCTTGAGGACATATTGTGAACCCACTATGATTCAAATTATTCATCTAGTAGTCCCACCATGGATGGTTATTGGCCTAAATACTATTACAACCAGAAGATTCCAACATCCCATCCCTTTCTCTAGCAATTTGGGATTGCTTTTCAAATGTGATAATGACAAAAGTTTTACTATTGATTACCTATTGACTACCTACAGTATAACCTCACATTACTGCCGATATGGCCTCATTCATTGTTACCTGTTAACCCAATAATCAAATGTATCCCTAAAAATGAACTAGTAAAACAAAGACACAGAAAGTACATAGAAAGTACATAGTGCTGAGGCAAAGTGCCAAGGGCCTGTTCGTTTAGGGTATAAACAAATGAATCAAATTCGGTGAGGCTAGGAAACACCGAGGCTCTAACATATCTAACATGGCGAGATATGATTGGTCCAACACCTTGTGACATTGGTTAAGAACATACTCGGCCAAGCCACCTTTATACATGTTTTGCGTAACTCCATCTCTAACAGTTGCAGTTGCAGTTGCAGATGGCTCAATCAAATATGGCCACATCAGAGCCTCATTGACTCAGTATTTACCCCGGCTTCGGAAATGTTGCATCAGCATTAGATGAAAGGTTCCCTACTCCCAAATTGTTTCGTACCATGAATTTTGCATGCAAAATGTGATACATTTCCGTCTTTAGCGTTTTTGTTGACATTTTCAATGGGTAAACCTACCAGAACCAAGGAAAGGTAGAAAAATGACAACTATTTATCTTCTTAGACATTGCTTTTTTATGAATGCTTTAAAAAATGAAAATTTGTTCCCTTCCTTTCAGGGCTGGTTTGATTTTGTCTTTTCTTTCTTTCTTTCTTTTTTTTTTTTTTGACTTTTGTACACACAGCCACACCCTATGCACTCACATCACAATAGGATTTCACCATAATGGGTGTTTGAACCCATGACCTCGTATTGGAACACTTGTAAATCTACTACTAGCCATTCAATTTTCCTAATTACAAATTAAATGGCTGCAAATGGGTCATCATTGTTTCTGAAGATTGTTTGGTTGAAATAGTTACTTCCTCGAAAACTATGTGAATTTCATGGGTTGCTATACACTAAGGGTCTGTTTGGACAGTGGTATTAAGTTGTATATATTAAATGGGAGAATGGCATGTATGGAAGGCGAGTGTGAGATGGGATTAAAAAATAAGCTTATATATCCATGATAAATATCTCATATACATGTTGTCTAACTGATCCACAAGCTTATTTTAGGGCATGAGTAAAAAGATAAGGCAAATCCAAAGCTCAAGTGGACCACACCACATGAAACAGTGATTCTAAGATATCTCAATCGATAGCCCACAAAATGTTTTCGTCATCCAACCTCTTCATAAAGTCACGTGAACATGGATAAATGGAAAACATAAAAACTAACTATCAACTGTATGTGTTCAATTTCCACTATTTAGTATGGTGTAGTTCATTTGAACTTAGGATTTGTCCAATTTTTGGGCTCATGCCCTAATGCCCTAATAAGAGCTGGTGGAACAGATGAACATCATGGATATGACATATACATCATGGTGGGCCCCACAATTCTGCACCTACCTGCAATATTTGTCCACCTTTGTTATACACTAAACACTAGACTACTAAGCGTCACATCAAAGGTAACTGTCACATCAAAGAAAATTATTTTTTTGCACAGTTGACCATGGTTATCTCTTTAAAGAAAAGACATAAGCATGAAGGGTCGTGTTTGAATAATTTCCTATGCAAAACAGTGGCAACCAATTCATGCATAAATACCAGCACCATTCACATGCCAACACAGTAAAACCATTTCATCACATTCAACCATCACCATATAAGTGTGAATTTTTGAACAATACATTTCCAAAGCATATAATCCCACCGTTCCTCTTCGAAGCAATGTATTTTTTATTTTATTTTTCAAAAGAAACAACTATACCAGCTAAATTTGGGCGGACCCACCAACAAAAAGGGTGCAGATCCTCTTGGAAGCAAGGCACTTGCATCAAGACAATGCAACCAGGCTAGCATTTGGATGCACAACAAATGAACGGTGAAACCAAATGGTATTCTTAAATAAGGGATGGATTTTGATTCCCCACAAATCATTCCCTCGTGGTCTTCAGACAAGTTACCATTAAATTATAGATTTTTGTGTATTCATTTAAACAATGAAGTGGGTTTTAGATGAAAGTAAGGGCATGTTGGGCTAGGGAGATAATCATCAACATACCTTCTTTGATTTTCATAGAAATGCTTATGTATTAGCTTTTTAAGAAAAAAATTTTAAAAACTATCCTTTTCAAATAAAATATAATAATAACTATTGATTTTCAAAAATATATATTACAAAAAAAAAAAAAAAAAAAAACACCATACCCTATACCCGGAGCATAACTCAATCTCCCAAGGAATCTTCGTTATCAATCTAATTACGCCAAAGGTAGAGTGAACAACTTTCCACACAAGGAAATATAAGTGAATTGCAATTATCGGTCCAATAATGAAGTGGAAATAGGAAATTTTATAACAAGTGGCAATTAATATGAAATTTACATTCCAGTGACTTCTTCAAAAAGGTTTTAAAAAATCTACGTCGTTAATTAATATAATTATCATTCCACTACCATTTATCACAATCGGAGGAAATGAGTGGGTGGCTTGGGTGAGCCCCACTATGATGTTTATGTAAAATCTACACCAACCATCGGGTGAGTCACCTCATGTTAAGTCAAGGGACCAAAAATCAGCTCAATCTATGATTTAAGTGGAACAAATGATTGGAAATAGCGTCCAGGTTAATGCTTGCCCTTCAAACTATTTTTATTAGTGTACTCCACGTGAATCACAGATGGATATGATCTTTGGGGTTTAGGTTTAAATATGTGTTGAATATAATGATTAGAATGAATTTCATAAAATTATCATGGTAGACCATATACAAATTGGGGTAGACATCTCTCCCAACTTTTTTTTTTTTTTTTTTGGTTTGGCCCAACAAAACCATATATTAACCTCTTCTTTTTCTTTTCTTCTCTGAGCTTAACGATGTACTTACATAAACTTTTTTTTTTTTTTTTGGGTACAACGATTCGGGCAGGCCCCAATAAAAAGAATCGGCCCCGTGACGTAGGAGAGGACGTGAGGCTGAGCACCGTCTTCCTCAAGAGGATAACTATTCCGAATCCACGGAACTTCTCTAGACTCCTCACAGAGACTTCTCGAATCCACGAGGAAAGAAAGCAGAAAATAAGAATAAATTCTAATAAATTCGAAATTGATTAATGAACACATAAAAACGAGTTCACAACCCTTTAAATAGGGGTACCAAGCAATGGGAAAGAAATCAAAATCAAACTACAACTAAAACTCCTAGAAATCACGACTTACTATAAATAGTAAACTTACTATTTATAGACGGTCGTGATGTCTACTATTGCGCAAGGTTTTCATCCAAAAATAGTAAGTGTCCTATTTGGCTTCACCAAACCGTTCTCCTAATTATTCTAAGCTCTTTTCACGTTGGGCGCAACTCCTAAACCCCGACGAATGAAGAGTTATAACCAAACTAAAACTTACTATTTATAGTAAAAACGAAATTAAAACAGGGAAATGACCGTCGATCCAAGGATTTTTCGCAATTCCGAGGGTCGCAACCCAGCATAGCTGGGTTGGTTGGCTAAAGTAGCTCGTTCTACCCCAAAATCATATATTTTACGTCAGCTAACTCATTCTGGATTGCGAGATATGCCCGATATAAGGTTCGATGGTCCGGATCACTTCTGTCGTCGACCGGGCCTTTTCTGATCTATCTTGGCCATGAAACTGTCCGCAACCTGCTCTACATCAGTCTCCTCCACTTCAAAAGAACTCATCCTCGAGTTCTCATCCTGCGCTAGTTCATGATACTCGGTCAGGTCCATGACGTTGAAAGTTCGTGAGATCGTTATGTCATCTGAAAGATCAATAACATAAGCATTGTCATTGATTTTTCGGATGATTGGTACCGATCCAATCTTTTCATTCTTCAACTTGTTGTACGTTCCGGTCGAAAATCGCTCTTTGCGTAGATGGACCATTACTTGATCGCCCACCTCGAACACTTTTTATTGCAGATGCTTGTCCGGTTGTTCCTTGTACTTTTCATTCGAGGCATGTAGCTTGGTTTGTACCTCCGCATGAATGCCCATGATCTTGTCAGCCATATGTTCTGCTGCAATGCTCATGCCTGGGAGTTTGGGCAGAGAGACTAAGTTTAGTGTGTGACAAGGTACTCGTCCATAAATAACCTAGAACGGGAATTTCCCTGTCGAGCGGTTCACTATGTTGTTGAATGCAAATTCCGCTTGAGACAAAGTCAAATCCCACTGCTTTGGTTTTTCTCCTAAAATACATCGAAGGAGCTTTCCCAACATGCGATTCACAACATCAGTTTGACCGTCAGTCTGTGGGTGGTAGGCGCTGCTGAACTGAAGTTGTGTATCGAATCGAGACCACAACATCCGCCAAAAGTGGCTTATGAACTTCGTGTCACTATCAGAAGTAATAGTCTTGGGAACCCCATGTAGCCGCACAATTTCTCTGAAGAATAGATTCGCCACGTGTGTTACATCGAGAGTCTTCTTGCATGGAATAAAGTGCGTCATCTTGGAGAAACGATCTACTACCATGAACACCGAATCCATGCCGCGTTGTGTTCGTGGGAGACCAAGCACAAAATTCATAGATAAATCCTCCCAAGGGCCATCAGGCACGGGTAACGGGGTGTAGAGGCACGTATTATGAGATTGTCCCTTGGCGGTCTGATAAATATAACAACGTTGGACTGCCTTTCCCACATCACATACCAATTGCGGCCAGTAATACCATTCTTCTACAAGAGCTCGCATCTTGTCTCACCCAAGGTGTCCACTGAGGCCATCTCCATGTAGCTCTTGGTTTATCTGCTCCCTTAGCGAACTGTTCGAGATGCATAGTCGATTTCCCTTGAAAAAGAATCCATCTTGCATATGTAAGTCGCCGGAGTGACCTTCTTGGCATCTAACTCATGCATCCTTGAAGTCGTCGTCATCGGCATATATGTCTTTGAGGCGCTCGAACCCGACAACCTCATTGCTTATAGTGACTAACAAAGTTGTACGGCGACTCAGTGCATCAGCTACTTTGTTCTGTTGCCCTGACTTATATTTTAGTACGAACGTGAATTCCTGCAAAAACGAGATCCATCTATCATGTACACGGTTAATGTTAGCTTAACTATTAATGAATTTGAGAGCTTGATGGTCCGTGTAAAGTATTAATTCCCTTTGAATCAAATAATGTCGCCAGTGTCGCAGTGCCTGAACTACCGCGTATAACTTGATCTCATATGTAGACCACTTCTTGCGTGCATCGCTAAGTTTCTCACTGTAGAAGGCTACCGGCCTACCTTCTTGAGACAAAACTCCCCCAATTTGGACATATGAGGCATTACATTCGATTTCAAACAGTTTGTCAAAGTTGGAAAGTACAATAATCGGGGTTGTGGATAATCTGCGCTTGATTTCGGTAAAGCTCCTGTCGGCTTCATCAGTCCACTGAAACTGTCATTTCTTCATGCAATCTGTGATTGGTGACACAATGGTACTGAAATTTTTACGAACCGACGATAGAATGTCGCCAATCCATGAAAACTTCGCACTTCATCAATATTTGTAAGAACCGACCATTCTCTGATTGCCTTCACCTTTTCCTCATCCACTTGAATGCCCGTGGATGTTACAACAAAACCCAGAAACAATAGGCTATCAGTCATGAAGCTGCACTTTTTAAAATTGAGATACAATTTATTTTTAGTGAGCACTTGAAGGACCTTCTTGAGGTGTTCCATATGGGTGGTTTCTTCTTGACTGTATATCAAAATATCATTGAAATAAACCACAACGAATCACCCAATGAAAGGTTTCAGAACTTGGTTTATCAATCTCATAAATGTGCTAGGCGCATTTGAAAGACCGAAGGGCATGACCATCCATTTGTATAATCCTTCCTTGGTCTTAAAGGCCATTTTCCACTCATCACCTGGTCGTATTCGAATCTGATGATAGCCGCTCCTTAAGTCCAATTTAGAGAATATTTTCGCACCCTCTAACATGTCCAGCATATCGTTCAACCGTGGTATAGGAAACTTGTATTTTATGGTGATTTTATTGATGGCTCAGCTGCCGACACACATGCGCCAACTCCCATCTTTCTTTGAAGTTAATAGAGCTGGTACATCACATAGACACGTGCTTTCTCGAATAAGACCCTTACAAATCAACTCCTCTACTTGTCCCTGCAGAATCTTGCACTCATTCGGACTCATTCGATAATGAGGACGATTAGGTAAACTGGACCCAGGGACAAAGTCGATATGGTGTTGGATATCCCGCATGGGAGGTAACCCATCGAGAAGGTCATCGGGCCAGATTTCTTTGAATTCATATAGCAGGGGCCTTAGTCTTTCAGGGATGATGGTAGGCTCGAGTTCTTCCCCTTTTACAATTAACGCATAAGTCTGTCCTGTTTCTTTGGATTCTTCCACGAAGTCCCGTATGGTTAAGAGAAAATGACCATCTACTTTAGAAGTTTCAGATGGTCCCTTCGGACCCATAGGGGCCAATATAGTCTTTCGGCCGTCCTTGACGAAAATATATATGTTATTTCGTCCTTTATGAGTGGCGTCACTGTTAGATTACCAGGGCCGACCGAGTAGTATGTGACATTCTTCCATGTCAACCACATCGCATACTACTTCATCCTTATAATGTTTGCCAATTGAAAAGGATATGGTACACTGTTCAGTTACCTTTGTTTCACTGACCTTCTTGATTCAACCGATTGTATATGGTATGGAGAGGGATGACGCTCTGTTTTTAATTATAATTTTTCCACCATGACCTTTGAGACGATGTTCTCGCTGCTCCCACTGTCAATGATCACGTCGCAAATCTTTCGATTCACATTACACCTAGTGTGGAAGATGTTATGCCATTGTGGATGCACTTCTTTTCTTGGCGCATATAATAGCCGCCTCACGACTAGTGACTCACTGTGATCTTGCTGAACCTAGCTTGCATCATCTGCCTCGTCCTCGATGGTAGGCTCCTGTTCTTCAATATCTGGATCCTCATAAGCATTATCAGCATTACCATCATTGATGGCGAGGTTTGTCACCTTTCGCTGGGGACAAGTATTTGATAGGTGGTACGGTTGGCCACAACGATAGCAGTTGTCAGGCCTTAGCCGAGCATAGGGGTTTGAGATTCTACTCGGACCATCAACAGTCGATACGCCCCTTTGAGGTCTAGCTTGTCCGCTTCCCTGATTTCGGTTCTCAGATGTAGGAGGTTGAGTGTGTGCTCTTATAGGCTTCTTCTCCTTGAGCTGTGCAGTTCCCTGGGGAGAACCTACCAAAGGGATCCTTACAGTAAGATAAGTCTGTGTGTTAGGACGTTCAAGTTACGCTTCTACCCGAGTAGCCAACTTGATTGCATCATTCATCGTCCACACGAACTGCATCTGGACTCGATCCTGGATAGTCATACACAATCCACCGTTGAATTTGGCGACCTACTGCGATTTAGTCTCTACCAAATCATTACACGTTGCCAGGCGGTAAAATTTTTCTACGTATTCTCTCACCGACCGACTAACCTATCGACAATTTTAATATTGTTGGAATAATACCTGATTGTAATCGCTAGGAAGGAATTGGGCACATAGTAGCTGCTTCATTCACTGCCAAGTGCGGATTGGTGCTTTTATCTACCTGGTTCACACAAGTTGTAGTTGCTCCCACCAAACTGAAGCTCCTCCTTTCAACTTGTAGGTCACAAGTTTGACCTTCTTTGCTTCAGGGATGTCCATATAGTCAAAAAATCGCTCAACTTCAGAAAGCCAATCGAGAAAATCCTGAATGTGTAGTTGGTCATTGAAGCTAGAAATATCAATTCGCATCTTGAATTCTCGATCCGTTCGATCTACTCGATCGTCACCATGTCTGGGGTGTTAGAAGATTATGTCATCGATTTCCTCATCACTGGAGCCCCCTTCCTCAGGAAAGACCCTTGAATGTACTGCTGTACTATCCTACGATCAGGGCGATTACGAGTTTCAGCAATTGGCGGTGGAGGATTACTATCAGGAACACGGAATTGCCTTAGGTTTTCCGCCAAGAGATCCGCTATACGGTCGATGAAAGCCTGCAGCCCTTGCATGGCTTGCCGATTCTCTTATTGCGCTACTTTGAAAGTTGTCGCCGTTAAAGGTAAATTCTCTGGAGCACCGCCCATGAGATTGTTGCCCGACCCGTCGTTAGAAGTCATCGATCCGAGGAGAAACCTCGCTTTGATATCAAACTAACGCAGGGGAGGACGTGAGGCCGAGCACCATCTTCCTCAAGAGGATAACTATTCCGAATCCATAGAACTTCTCTAAACTCCTCACAGAGACTTCTCGAATCCATGAGGAAAGAAAGCTGAAAATAAGAATAAATTCTAATAAATTCGAAATTGATTAATGAATGCATAAAAACGAGTTCACAACCCTTTAAATAGGGGTACCAAGCAATGGGAAAGAAATCAAAATCAAACTACAACTAAAACTCCTAGAAATCGCGACTTACTATGAACATTAAACTTACTATTTATAGACGGTCGTGATGTCTACTAGTGCACATGGTTTTCGGCCAAAAATAGTAAGTGTCCTATTTGGCTTCACCAAACTGTTCTCCTAATTATTCTAAGCTCTTTTCACATTGGGCGCAACTCCTAAACCCCGACAGATGAAGAGTTATAACCAAACTAAAACTTATTATTTATAGTAAAAACCAAATTAAAATAGGGAAACGATCGTCAATCCAAAGATTTTTCACAATTCCGGGCGTCGCAACCTAGCGCAGCGGAGTTAGTTGGCTAAAGTAGCTCGTTCTACCCCAAAATCATATATTTTACGTTAGCTAAGTTATTCCGGATTGCGAGATACGCCCGATCTAAGGTCCGATGGTCCGGATCACTTCTGTCTTCGACCGGGCCTTATCTGATCCATCTTGGCCATGAAACTGTCCGCGACCCGTTCTACATCACCCCACCTATCATATAAAACCTTTACACCTGGCTAAACAGAGACAAACGAAAACCGGAGACCACTGCTAACCACAGAAAGCGCCGAGACAACAACGGCAAATCCAACAGAGGCAAACTGGCAGAGAGAAAAGAAACCCATAGATGAGAGTCAGGAGAGGCCAGAGCTGCAGCAGAAACAAAACAGCTCCAACCTCAACGATGTACTTACATAAACATGGATCTTACATAGACATCACAGTGAGTTCTGCCAAAATCAAGAGCTACATCACATACAATTCTAACTTTTCTCTTTCCAACTCTGTATAGCACCGAGGCCCACCACAATGTTTATGAAAAATCTACTCAAACCATTAAATGCTTAAATCCAATTTAGATCTTGATTAAAAAATAATTAAGCTGACATGTGATTCATGTGGGACACACTACAGAAAACAGTTAATTTATATAAAATCCAATACAACCATTAAATGCCACACAAGAATTTGGGTCCATATGTGATTCAGGTGAGTCATACCAAAGGAAAATAATTTGAAGAGTGATTATTGTCCATACATTATTTCCAATATCCAATCCACCTGAATTAGAGGTGATGCCCTGGTGGTCCTCAATGGATTTTATATAAACATCATGGTATTTTTCCTCATGCAACCTACTCATTTGCTCCCACGCCCCCAATCAACCGTTACAAAAGGTGCAAGAGAAGGCAGTGGAATGATAATACTACAGTTTAACGAGGCAGCTGTTTGGGAACCTTTCTGAAAAAGGTACCAGAATGTAAATATGTATTTATTTGTAAAATTTCCAAATAATTAAATATTATAATGTGGAATGATAATACTACAGATTTCGCCGGTAGCTCCAAATCGAGATTACGCTGCTTTCAAGTTGTGCAGTGGCAAATTGTACCTCGCATACGTGTAACTCAAATCAAACCGTTAAAACCACAGATCTCACTTTGGATAAAATTCAATAATGATATCGAAACTGATACCCAGACTGGATGACTGGTGGACATCTGACGGTTCAAATTAAAAATAATCAACGGTCTTAACTTAAACAATAAATGTTCAGCAATCAGAGGCTGGGATTTTCCAAGAAATCTGATATTACGATTTTGTCCCAATTATTATGTGTATGGCCTACTATTGTGGATTATTCAATTCGGTGACACGAATGCAATATTTACAATTTCTGCATGCACGTGCGTCATCACACTCCTTGAGAGTACGATATACCCACATGCACCTGTACTTCCGGCACGATTGTGGTACATCTGACCCACAGACAAGGTGGGCCACACCTTGCACGTAACCTAGCTCAAAATCAGGTAGGCCCACATATCAGGAAGGCCACATGTGTACAATGAAAGTGGACCATTATCATGTCCTTTTCAACCGTCCGTTGTTTTCATGCGGGGGGGATCCCGGCTGGATTTATGGCAAGCTTTACTTTCGCGCCAGCTCATCTTCAGTATGGACCCCACCTTATTCACGGTTCGGATTTCAAAGGAAAAAGATTGGCTACTCCACCTGCCACCATCCAATGGCTGGTGGTCGGTACTCTGTGGGCCCCACCGTGATGTATGTGTTTCATCCATGCCGTCCATCTATTTTTACAGATAATTTTATGGTATGAGACCAAAAATGAGGTATATCCCAATCTCAAGTGGACCACATTACCGAAAACAGTGTTGAATGAGCGTGGACCATTAAAAACCTTTTGGGGGCCATAAAAGTTTTGGATCAAGCTGATATTTGTTTTTTCCATTCATCTGGACCTGTATGACCTAATAAACGTATTGGATGTCAAATAAACAGTACAGTGGGCCTTGGAGGATTTTAATGTTTGATATCCAATCACTATTCTTTTCCTGTGGTGTCGTCCACCTGACATTTAAATTCATTTTTGGGATCAAGCCCTAAAATGATATGCAAAACTGGATGAACGGAATGGATGAAACACATACAACATGATGGGCCCACCCACGTCAGTTTGGTACACGCGCCACGTGTAAAGGTAAGTGGATAGAGAGGATAGGCGCGTGTAAGGCTGCAAAATTCTCCATGATGTCTGAAAACTGTGTACAAAGTACAAACACTAGCTCTAGATTCTTCATAAATTACAGAAAATGGAAGCCAATATCTAAAAACCCACTCTTATTCATAGATGCCCCAATATTTCTACCTTGGGAAACAAAAAGGTACAAAAAAATGTACCATTGTATTTCCTAAGGTAGAAAAGAAAGAGGGTGTATCTATCAAACAGTGCGGATGTAGATGTCAATTCCCAAGGGAAATTGAGAAGAAGGAAATGACAGAAAAGGGCTTCTTCTTTTACTGGTGGAGGAGACAGTCCACAGACACATTGCAGTTGCTCTTGAAATATGGAGAAAGAAGTGTGGGGCTCACATCCCAATCTCTGAAATGCTTTGTAAGGCTGGCCTCCATTGTCTTTGATGATGCCGTTGACCATGGCCCACTCTCGTTCTTCCAACTCGGAAAACTTCATCTTCCTCCTGCTCCACCACCTGGCTCACAACCTGTCCGATTGGTGGCCCACCAATGGTCGGTTTGTAAAGTTGTTAGATCGATTTTCAACTAGAAACTATTTAATAGTAAGATGATAGTTATGGATATGGCCCATCTAAAGTGGGCCAACGGTTCGGATTTTTTTGAAACGCATGCCACGTGGATAGTGTCATTCTGAAGGAGCAGCGTATCAAACAACGCCTTCGGTATAAATTCCCTATATGATGCTCCGAGCATGCACCAGATACAAGGACTCGGATTTGGTAGTCATCCCACTAGTACAGAAGTTGGTGGGCCCACACAATGTATATGCTTTATCCACGCCGTCCATCCATTTTGCCAGAGTATTTTTAAGCATGAGCCAAAAAATGAGGCAGATCCATGGTGGATCACACGGGAAGCAGCGAGGACAATGATGCCCACCGTTGAAACCTTCCCAGGCCCACTGAGATGTTTATTCGCCATTCGACCAGTTCATAAGGTCATATAAACTGTATGAAGGGAAAACACAAATATCAGCTTGGTCCAAAACTTCTGCTGCCCTCAATAAGATTTTAATGGTGGATGTTCAATCTCCACTCTGTGGTCCACTTGAGCTTTGGATCTGGCTCATTTTTGGGCTTATGCCCTGCAATGACCTGTAAAAATCAATGGACGGCTTGGATAAAACACATACATCATGGTAGGATCCACAGACCTTTTCCAGCAGGGACGTCGGTACTGGAGGGGTCACAACCGCACCCGAGTGGGTAGAGTGCAAGGCAGGTCCCGAATAGCATGTTCCGACGTGTTAGTGTCAGCATGGGTGTGATTTGGGCCATTCATCATGTGGGGCGCACCGTGAACATGCTCTCCTAGTAATCTAGATGGGCCACACATTCGTGAAGGAAATTGACCGTTGAGAAAAGGGTAACCGTTTCTACTATTCAATCCACACGTACGTGTGTCCGACCTGATTAACAGCCAAAACTGATTTTTGGGCCAAGATGTTCCAAAGTAGGCCAGCTTGATGAATGGCCAAGATGTTCCAAAGTAGGCCAACTTGATGAATGGCCCAGTAGTGTCAAAGTCACAAAGGAATACCGCATGCACAGAAACGACTGATGATCCTAAAATCTCCCATCTGAAATAAACGGTCACTGACTCACCTCTTGGACGGTCCATAAAGACCTAATCACTTTTCCAATAATACAACCAACGGGACATTGTTTGGTTGAATAGGATCCTAAAATCATGAGTTGGCAGAACACACGGATCCAATGACCGGAAGAGGATTGGCGGGTATACCACACATTACCTACCTAACCTGGCTGGTGTGTTGACGTCATCAAATTCTGTGGATCCCATCTTGAGGTATGAGTTATATCCAAACCGTTCGTCCACCTAGCGAGATCATCGTAAGGCTTGAGCCGAAAAATAAGACAGATCCAAAAATCAAGTGGACCACACTGTAATACACAGTAGGGATTGAACGCCTACCATTGAAACCCTCCTGTGGGTCACAGAAATTTTGGATCAATATGATATTTGTTTTTTTATTTTCATCCAGATTTGTGTGACCTTATGAACAGATTGGATGTAAAATAAAAATTATGTGGGCCGTACGAATGTTTTAACGGTTAGAATCATTATCCCACTGCCATGTGTGGTGTGGTCCACTTGAGCTTTGGATATGATTGATTCTTACGAACAAGATCTAAAATGATCTCGCCAAATGATGAACGGTGTGGATATGATAAATACATCACTGTGGGGCCCACGTAACCTTGATCTCCTTTGAACCGTTCGCACAATCGGAGCTGGAGGAGCGTCAGAGCTCGTCTTCGCACGACACGTACCCATACCAGCTAGGTTGGTGGTGTGTGGTACACCAGCCAATCCACTTCTAACGGCCAGCACCGAGACAGCGGGTCCCACCCACCCCCATTGTTTCCACCGACGAGAACCCGAAGGACCATGTAATTCGGTGGTCCCTCCTAGAAATAGGAAAGATATTTTGTTTTTTCTCAGAAAAGATTCTCTTTTTTGTAAAAATGCTTTCATCAATTCACGAAAGAGAAAAAAGATATATGCCCATACGAGGGACAGAAAAGACGTCAAAGTTGATTCCCAGATTCTGCAGAGTTCCAGGGGTGTACTGAAAGCAAAAGACGCACCACCAAAACCCAATCCCAATGACTAATACCCTTCACTCTATTCAGAATCCACAGTTTTACCTTAACTGACGGTTGTTCTTGCTGGGAGGGTCTGGATCTTTCTCCTTCCCTCTTCTTCCTCGTATCCCCACGATTCACTTTTTGATTCTGCATTGAAATCAACCTACTCAACTTTGTGTACTTCTTCCCTGCGAACTCCTTCAACACTTCTGCAAATACAGGTGAATGAATTATTTACAACACAGTAAATAATGATGAAAAGGAGGGCAATATGGGGTACGGTTAATCCATGATAGGACATAACAGAAGAACCACGTCTAGTAATTCAATGCGGACATCGATTGCTGGGTCACGTTCCCACGGAAGCGGATTGCGTCCAGGCGCGGCTTAGTTACTACTCCGTCCGAGCCACTGAGAAGCAACCGTGATGTAGGATGTTTATCCACACCGTCCATCCATTTTTTCATATCATTTTCGGATACTGGACCAAAAATAATGTAGATCCAAGACTCAAGTGAACCACACCACAGAAGCAGCGGAGCAAAGGACGGCCACCGTTAAAACCTTTTTAGGGTCCACCGTGTTTTTTATTTTCCCATCCAAGCTGCTGATATGGTCATATACACGTATACACCTGGGAGAAGTGAAAAAACAAATATCATCTTGATCCAAACTTATGTGGTACCCAATAATTTCTCAACGGTAGGAATTTAATCCCCACTGTGTGGTCCATTTGAGATATGGATCATCTCTACTTTTGGGTTCATAATTTAAAATGACATGAAAAAATGGATGGACGGTGTGGATAAAATTCATAAATCACGGTGGTCCCCTGAACCTCCGCCGCCAGTCCCGAGCTCCGAACAGGCGGGGTAGTACCTAATCCGCGTCCATTGCGTCAGGGATGTGTGGGGGGCCACATGTATAGTTTTTATCTACGCCGTCCATTCATTTTTACAGATCATTTCAAGGCGTGAACACAAAAATGAGGCAGATACAAGGCTCAAGTGGACCACAGTGAGTATTGAATTCCCGCCATTAAAAACTTACCGTGAGTGGTAGAAGTTTTGGATCAATCTGATATTTGTGTTTTCCATTCATCAAAGGTCTATGTGACCTTATGGGCGGGTCGGATGGCAAATAAACATCACGGTGGCTGAAAAATGGATGGACGGGGTGGATAAAACCCATACATCATGGTGGGCCCCACAGAGCCCCTCTTAATGCGTCCTGGCGGAGGAAGGAAGCAATCAGCTTCCCGTTACTGCATGGAACTTAGAAGGACCACACGTGCAATCTGGAGGCACGTGTGTGATATCTGACCATTGCATGTGCCCCCATGAAGATGAACACACACAAATTTGAGCTGGTCCGCTCATCATTTGAGCCACTGTTACATGTAAATAAAACAAACGATAGAAGCTGTCCACCTTCAACGTGCACGTGTGGCATTTTTGATGAGTGGAATAACCTGATTTTTCGTGCATAATCATCTTCACGGTGATGGCCACCTAATGAACCGCTCAGATGTCCCACAGCTGCGAGATTGGCTCGTGTTCTGTGTGTAAAGGTACGTGTGGAGATATCGTAATGATGACTCATAATAAGATATATATAGAAAATGACCAAAGTGGCTCTTTATTTGACCAGATTTTTTCTATAAAAATAGAAAACATACAGCCGGATGTACAGAAACTTGTCTTCTAGCAGCATCTTTCCCGCCGACACGCCAATTGTATAGGATATCTGTACCATACAAACGGTAGGCCCCACCATGAGTATCAGTCCGGTCCTATAATCATCTGGGCCACACCAGTAGAATCAACAGAAAACCGACGGTATGAGTGAACATAAAGATGTAGCCTACATGATGAGAGAACCCATCTAATTTTTAGGCCAGATGATCTTCAATGTGGGGCCTACCGTTTGCATGGTATGGATGTTCTAGACGAGCAGCATATTAGCAGAAAAGACGTCCTGTCCTGGCGTAGAAAGGAGTTGATATAAAACACGTGCAGCTCTCAGACGATCCTGATCGTCGAATTTAAACCCTGCACATTACTTGCTGATATCCAAAAACCTTTATTTCTAGACTATTAATTAGATCTATAGAATCACCTGGTCACTACAATTTTTGGGCAATGACCCATCAGAGCAGTAGCTAGCTCATGTGATCGACGGTTCAGATTGCCCTGATTGGACTACTTGGTAAAAAGAGGGTTTCTTTTCACAAAATCGTTAAAAAATTGATATCTATCTATTCTACTCTTGGTAATGCATTAGTGCTACTTGTATGATCGCGTATCAGCCATGCCAATTTGAAGCACACGTGAAAGATCCGCTCTTTCCATCAGGTGGGCCACACCGTTTTGATCGTCTATCCTAAAAATCAGGCCATTTCATTCGTCAGATGCGTCCCAGGGTATAAACACATTGCCAGAAAATTTATTGTAGCCGTCCATTTGTTGTGTACATCGTGGCGAACCTGAGGGATCTAAACACCATGGCCCACCTGATGGGAAGCTCGGATCTCACATGCTTGCGCCATATTAGTATGTGCGCACGCGTGTGGAGATAGCAAACCTATGAGGGATTATTTATGGGGTTTTCTTGGTAATTATAGACAAGTAAATGGGGTCTTCTGGTAAATTTCAGGAAATCAAGAGTAATTTACCTTCGAAGCTAATGAGGCGATACACGTGTCCGATACGTAACGTGTCGTCGGGTCGGAGAAGCTTCAACTGCTTAACGGGCGTGCCGGTTTCCGAAACGGGAGGCATTGTTACGAGGGCAGCGACGTAGTGGCCGGGATTCGAAGCCATGATCTCGTTGGCACTTACGGACCAGTAGATCCTTTGGATCGTTCCTCCTGGCCGTTGGATCACCACCGTTGAAGCTTCCGCAGCTTGGCAGTTCCCCATCTCTCCTTCACACGTACGGACCCACGTGTGTTCTGAGGCGGACTGGAATGGGTGAATCCAAGAGACGGAGGAGAGCGGAGCGATTGGATTTACTCTGGCTTCATTCAAAGAACTAGCTCTTTTCGGGGCTTTTTATACCCACGAACCTAACACTAACCCTAACCCTAGGCCTAACCAGGGTTAGTGCGTGCGCGTACGTGTCAGAGGATACTCAGGCGGGCGAGTAGGATCGGAATCCTATTCGAAGGTACACGTGTGCACCGTGCGAATGTGTGGAAGATCGGGGCTGTTTATCGGATGGGCACCACATATGCGTTGCTTGACTCGGGCGCGATTTGGCTGGTACTCCGGAACCAGCTATGTGGGTGGTACCCTGACTGTGGGGCCTACTTCGACGTGTGCGTTGAGTATCTACGCCGTCCATCGGTTCTTACAACTCATTTTAGGACCGGAGCCTAAAAATGAAGTTGATGCAAATCTCACGTGGACCACATTACAAGATTCAGTGGTCATTTAATGCCCTAGGTAATGTTTATATGCCATCCAACCGGTTGATAATGTCACGCAGAACTGGATAGTGGAAAATTCAAATATCAACTTATTTCAAAACTTTTGTGGCCTGCAAAATAATTTTAATAGCCACTCATTACTATTTTTTTTTTAAGGGTGTGGTTCATTTAAGATTTGTATCTATTTCAATTTTTAGTTTATTGTTGAGAATTGAATGCGTAAAATTTATATTGAAATAGGGGCCATCCGTCCATAGTCTAATTAGTAGGTGGAAGGATAACAAAATATTTGATATTTTTACAAAACTCTCAGTGCAGTTTTTAGAATTTCTGACAAGTCCAAAATTTTGATCAACTTGACTAATCAACACATCTCGACCGGTCAAATCAATAGGTTGACAGATTGTACAATTTTACACGATTTACTTCTATTCGTGTTTTACTTTAAATGTATGAGTGCAGTCTGGATTAGGGTGAGAGCCAGATGTAGTTAACAGTTTGAGGGTATATTAGAGAGAAAAAGTAAGAATTTTTCTCTGGAGGCTTTGATCTTCAAGATTTCATTTGTTGTAATGTTATTACTCACAGCATGTTATCACTCTGTTGTGTGATTTTATTTTATTTTTTTGGAAGAATTTCTTGGAGTGAATTTGAAGTGTTCTATGTTGGGTTTGCTTTTGTGGTTATAATTAGTTTGTTTGATTTTTCTATGTGCCTCCATTTCATAAAATGATTGACTAAAAGGGATGGACGACGTGGATATACCACCTACACATGGAAGTGGGCCCACGAACGGTGGTACATCGGTGGTTGCGGGGCACCAGCAGGTTGCGCTGGCTTGGCTTGAATAAGAGCGTCTACATATCGAGGTTGGCTACACACGCCTGTAGAGCCGTACCCATCCACACGTGCGAATACGTTTGTGAGATATCAGCTTTCAAATATGGTTATTGGAAATAATTTTTATATCTTCGTCCTCGAAAATCAGGCAATTTCACTCTTCGAGTGGGCCAGAGCGTACAAAGTAAATAAATCGACCGTTAAATTTCGTCTAAGCCCTTCATTTGCTTTGATATGCTGTGGACCACCTGAAGCGTGACTTGACCTGATGTTCTTGCTAGAAGATCTAAACCATGTATCTCACCTGATACAAAGCTCGGATCTGACACAGGTGTCACGTTCTGATACACACACCCTAGTGTGAATTTATATCTTCCTAGACGTGTGAAATTAGCAACCCCATTACTAATCATGTGGGCCACCTGCTGAGCAGACGTGTCTATTTTCTATGCCCAGATACAACATTGGAACCCACCTGATGGACGACCAGGATCTTGACAACATGCGCCAGCAAGCGTTTGGTAAGGTTCACTTATTGCACAGGTAGTGTTGCTTACGTGGCAAGCATTATAGATAGGCTGAAGGCGACGTGAGATTCCACGAGCTAAGTGAGGCTCTCCTTTCTCGTACCTCCAGCGTGCCAGGTTCTGGTTTTCGAATCCATTAGCCGATGTTGTGCGTTCACCACTAAGTTAGTTGAACACATGCAGCGTGTATCATGTATGTTAATCCAAACCGTCCATATCATGGGAATACAGTGGAAGGAAGATCTCTAAATACCAGGCTTTTGAAGCAATCTTTCCTATGATGTGGTCCATATCAGATTTAGATATGCTTTATTTTTTGGCTCACGGTCTGGATAAGACACATACGTCATGCGGGCCCACAACGCTCCGTCAGTCACCACCAGGCAGCCTGACGCTGTCAGCACGCAATCCGCGTACAATGACTCTGCTAACAAGATATGCGGGATTTCTCTCCCAAATGGGTGCTGCTTAACATACTTTTAAAGTACGTATGTAGCTTCTCTAGCCCCACAATTATTTATGTTTTAGATCCATGCGGTCCATCAATTTTTATATATCAAACTTAAGCATGAGCCCAAAAAAAAAAACAAAAAAGCACATACAAAGATCAAGTGACCACAATGAAGAAAGTAACAGGGATTGAACGAATACCATTGAAACCTTCCTAAGGTTTATTGTTAAGTTTATTTGCCTTCTAACCTCTTCATAAAATTACGGGGACTTGATGATTACTAAACATGATTATCAATTTCATTAGAGCCTTCCATAGATCTAAGGGCACGTTTGCCAGTGGATTGGAAGGGATTGAATGATATTAGGGTGGATGGCATGGATTTCTAGGTAATGATGGTGTTGTCAGTGGATTCTCTTGAGATCCATGGGATTGCTATATTCAGTCTGTTTGGCGGGCCCAGCCAATCCTAGGAGTAACCCTTCTCATCCCTTCCAACCCTTTCGGCAAACACGTCCCAGGTAAATTTGAACAGATTAGGGTGGATTGGATGGAATTTTAAGGTAATGATGGTGTTGTCAAAGGATTGTCTTAAGATCCATGGGATTAGGATCCAATCACCAACTCTGTTTGGCACGCCTGGCCAATCTTGAGATTTAACTTTCAATCCCTCCCAATACCATCTAATCCCTTTTAATCTAACTGGCCAAACGGGGCCTAAGGAGTTTTCAACAATAAGTGTCCAATTTCCATTGTTTCTGCAGTGGGGCCCACTTAACCCTTGGATCTGCCCTGTTTTTTTTGTTTCATTCAATAAAATGGTATGAAAAATGGGACGGTGTGGATCTAGTACATACGTTATTATGGTACCCGTTGAATTCCCACTTCCGGTTTTCTTATCTGGACTCCAATGAGTTGCACCACGGGAGCCGATTAAATGAGAAATTGAGAACCCAAGCGGTTTTCTTATCTGGACTCCAATGAGTTGCACCACGGGAGCCGATTAAATGAGAAATTGAGAACCCAAGACAGTGGGCCCTACCTTGACGTGTACATTCTCTATCCATCGTTCATCCGTTTTTCGAGGCATATTCAAAAAGTGAAGCAAATCCAATTATCAGGTAGAGTACTATACCAAAGGAATAGGTGTTGATTGATTATTAATGGGCCATGATAGTTTTGAATCAAGATAATATTTGTTTTTTCTGGAGGTGTGAAATTTAAGCGGACCCCATGATGAGGTATTTCGTAGGTGTAGTTTATTTTTTTACATTATTTTAGGATGCTAACCCAAAAACAATGTAACGCTAAAGTAGACCATACCACCGAAGACATTGGGAATTGATGATACCGTTGAAAACTACTTGGGGCTACAGAAAGATGTGATCGAGCAGATATTTAGTGTTTTCAAACCCCACTGCTTTATGTGGTGTGATCCACTTGACTTTTGGATATACTTCATTTTTAAGCTCATGCTCTTGAATTATTTATGAAAATTGATAGACGGTGTAAATCTAACACAAATACCGTGGTTGGACCCAAAAAAGTTCCACCTGTTAAAAGTCGTGTAGTGTAGTTAGCCATCTATTTGGAGAGAGAAATCCGGAAATAAGGTGGAGCCATTTAGTAATGATACGTTATTTAAATGCATGTTTGAAAAACGCCAACCTTTAAAGCTTAATTTGTAAGTAAATGTTTACCTTTCAAACCCTTCTTAAAATCAGTGCTGAAAGTCAGAAATTCATATGTATAGCGTACTGTTTTCTGTAAAAGATCAAAATATTCATAATTAAAAAGCTCTTAACTAACTCACCTACATGGGGTCCGTTTGATGTTTTTGTAACATATAAGTGTTCATTTGCTTTGCCATATCATGGTTGTACCTTATCCCAAAAATTAGGCTAATGTAAAACTTAAATAAGCAAATCATAAGAAATAGAAGGTGATGAAATGGTCACCCTTGAAATCTTCATCGGCCCCACAACCACATTTAAGTTCAGTTCAACCCGTGCACAAGGTGGTACTTACAAATTTAGTCCGACACGGTTTGGCTGGTGACCCCAACACTAGCTAGCTAGCTATATCAAAGCTCTGTGGGGCCCATCATGATGTGTGTGTTTTATCCATGTAGACCATCACTTGAAAAGGTGGAGATTGAACACTTATTGTTGAAAACTCTTTAGAGCCACGGAAGTTTGGGATCAAGCTAGTATTTGTGTTTTCTCATCATCTAGGTCTGTGTGATGTTATCAACAAGTTAGGTAGAAAATAAACATTATAATAAGCCTCATGAAGTTTTTAATGGTGGACATTTAATCAACATTATTTTCTTGTAATATGGTCCACATGTGATTTGGATCTGCCTCATTTTTAGACTCATACCTTAAAATAAGCTGAAAAAATGGATAAACAGCATTAGGGTTGAAAGTTGGGCGGGTTCAACCTGACCGACCCGACATTGGGTTGGGCTCGGGCAGGATATTTCAAGTCCAATCTTAAGCTTGGGCTATACAAACACCAACCCGATAAAACTTGGGTTGGGTTTGGGTTGAGGTCTCGGGTTGCCCGACCCAACTCGAACCCGATCAATATATATGTTATAAATAATAATAGTGGACTAGTGATGTCGAGTCTCATTTGTCCACGTCATTTCCAACGACTCAAGTTAACAATATATGTCAGATTTCTCTCTCCCAAATAGACTTCATGCTATGCTACATGACTTTTAAAGGAGTAGTTGTCTTATATTTTAACTTATTTTTTAAAGAAAAAAATGAAGTTATTTATAATGAATAATCACATATATAATTAATAAAATTATAGATACAAAAAATAAGTCCTATATTGAAATATAATAAACTAATGCAATAACGAAAATATTAGCATATATATACCCGACCAACCCGATCAACCCGACCGAGCCCGCTTGGGTTGGGCTTGGGTTGAGAATTCTCAACCATAGGAACCTTGGGTTGGGTTAGGGTTGAGCACCAACCCGACCCAACCCGCCTGACTTTCAGCCCTAGACAGCATGAATAAACACAAATATCATGTGGGGCCCATAGAGTTTTGACACCATTTGTTTGGGTCACTGGCCAAACTAAGTCCAAGATAAACACAATATCAATCTTATTTGAAATTTCCATGGGTAAAAATAAAATTTCAATGGTAGGGCATTGACTTCCAACGGTGTGGCCCATCTCAATTTTTTGTTCTACTTATTTTCTTTGCTCTAGTCCTACCATGAGTTGGCACATTGGTGGATGGGTGTGAATGTCACAGGGACATTATAATGAGGTTCCCACCATACCTTGGGTAACACAAGTTCACACGAGAAAGAACAACAGGAAAAAAAGAGAGAGAGACAAGAAGAAGCTAAACTATCATTTTCACTGCTAAAGGCTCTTTTAATTAAATTTTCAGCAGTCAAAGTTAAACTTCCCATGCTACGTATAAATCGTATGCAAGCATTTATTTGTAAAAAGTTTTAAAAGTAAGTAGTTTTAATTTGGAAGATAACCGGAATCAATAACAGGGTGCTACATCGCATCCGGGTCATCAGCCAAGAGGGTCCGACTTTTGGGACCGTTAGCCATCTAATTTAACCAAGTGAATTTGAAGCATTCACTATTGTACTTTTTAGCGAAAAGGGTTTGATTGGTCGGACCACCTTAGCCATCTGATTTAACCAATTGAATTTGAAGCATTTACTATTGTGATTTTCAGCCAAAAGGTTCCGGCTGATCCGACCATCTTAGCCGTCTAACTCAACCAACTAAATTTGGAGTATTTACCATTGTACTTTCAGCGAAAAGGGTCCGATCAGTTGGACCACCTTAGCCTTCTGGTTTGACCAATTGAATTTGGAGCATTTACTATTGTACTTTTCAGCTAAAATGGTTTGATTGATCAGACTACCTTAGCTATCTGATTTAACCAATTGAATTTGGAGCATTTACTATTGTAGTTTGTAGCCAAAAGGTCCACTGATCAGACCATCTTAGCCATTTAATATAACCAACTGAATTTGGAGCATTCACTAATTGTACCTTTCAGTCAAAACCGTCTGACGTATCGGGCTACCTTATCCATCCCGGGTCCTTACTCTTACCCGGGTGGTAGACTCCCTGGAGTTTCAACACCGGGTCAAGGGTTCGAGTACCCATGGTGGTGAAATCCCACAGTGTGCGTGTGTGGGGTGTGTGTGCGTGTGGCGTGAGTGTGGGGGGCGTGTAAAATAATAATAATAATAATAATAATAAATAACTAAAATTAAAAAAAAAAAATGGAGCATTAACTATTGTACTTTTCAGCCAAAAGGGTTTAACTGATCAGACCATGCACCTTAGCCACCTAATTTAACTAACCGAATTTGGAGCATTTACTATCATACTTTTCAGCCAAAAGGGTCCAACTGATCGGACCACCTTAGCCATCTGATTTAACCAATTGAAATTAGAGCATTTACTATTGTACTTTTCAGCCAAAAGGGTCTGACTGATCGGACCATGCACCTTAGTCATCTAATATAACTAATTGAACTTGGAGCATTTACTATTGTACTTTTCAACCAAAAGGGTCTGACTCATTGGACCATGCAACTTAGTCATCTAATTTAACCAATGGAATTTAGAGCATTTGTACTTTCAGCCAAAAGGGTTTGACTGATTGATCCACGCATCTTAGCCATCTAATTTAACCAACTGAATTTGGATCATTTACTATTGTACTTTTCAGCCAAAACGGTCGGACTAATCCGACCACCTTAGCCATTTGATTTAACCAACTGAATGTGGAGCTTTACTATTGTACTTTTCATCCAAAAGGTCCATTGATTAGACCACCTTAGCCATCTGATTTAACCAACAGAATTTGAAGCATATACTATTGTAGTTTTCAGCTAAAACAATTCGATTGATTGGACCACCTTAACCATCTGATTTAACTAACTGAATTTGAAGAATTTACTATTATACTTTTCGGCCAAAAGGGTCCAACTTTTTGGACAATGCACCTTATCCATCTAAGTTAACCAACTGAATTTGGAGCATTTACTATTGTACTTTTCAACCAAAAGTGTTGGATTACCAGACCATGCACCTTAGCCGTCTAATTTACCAATTGAATTTGGAGCATTTACTACTGTACTTTTTAGCCAAAATAGTCCGATTGATCGGACCGCCTTAGCCATACGATTTAACCAACTGAATTTAGATTATTTACTATTGTACTTTTTTGCCAAAAGGATGATTAATCAAAACACCTTAGCCATCTGATTTAACCAACTAAAGTTGGAGCATTTACTATTATAATTTTAAGCTAAAATATTTCGACAGACCACCTTAGCCATTTGATTTAACCAACTTAATTTAGATCATTTACAATTGCACTTTTCAGGCAAAAGGATCTGAATGATCAAACCATGCACCTTAGCCATCTAATTTAAGCAGCTGAATTTGGAGCATTTACTATTGTATGTTCCAGCCAAATTGGTCCGACTAATGGGACCATGCACAGTAAAGTAACTGGGATTTTCAAATCCTTTTTTTGAGGGGGGTTTGAAATCCATGATGAGAGCTTGGATTACATTTAAAATTCTTCCAAGAGTTTTATATGTAATATATGTGCCACTAGAGTATTCAACTATTTGGACACATGGCCTACTAATGATATCCCAAAGCAATTATATTATCAATTGCATCACTATAAATATTTTAATATGATGATCAGGGCCATCCAAACATTGTCCATTTAAATCAACGGTTAAAAATCATTGGTTAGTCACTTGGACATGATTTTGTGCTTGTGGCCCATCCAAAACTTGGAATGTCATCATTTTCAAGCAAAGTATTTATTTCAGCAGGCTTATTACAACAATTGTGTCAAACATTACATACATTCACTAATTAAAGATATTAAAGTTGATTTGGTAATTAAATTCAAAAATATACCATGAACAGTTACGTTGGGATTAAAGTTGATTTCCAATCCAGGGTGCCAAACACAACAAAGAGGATTCCAAATCCAAGGGGTTCTCAATCCAGGGATTCAAATCCACACTCCCAAACGGGACAATATTAGCCATCTGATTTAACCTATTGCATTTAGACCATTTATCATTGAGCTTTTTAGCTGTCCACCATATTTACTTTATGTTCCATTTACAACATTGTCATGTTTCAAAGGCCAAGATCAACGGACATGAATATGTGGAGCTAGAAGAGCATACATATGTAGCGTCATCTCTCCGAAGTACATGTGGCAGGGTGATGTATCAATCCCGACCGTTCATCTACTGAGCTTATCCATGATTTCTTACCATCCAAAAAATACAACCGGTAGATAATCTTTTCCATCACTTTTTATTCAAGTATTAACCCTTTTTTTCCTGATCATCACTTTGAAGGCCACAAATCTGACGGCTAGAATGATCAGATCTGTGTTTAGTCTGAGCCATTTTCCATCTACACTAGGAGCCGCTAGATGGACAGTCCCAAATGATAATTTACCCTGCCACGTGTAGTGGCGAGATGGAGTTATCATGTTCGGATTCTTATGGGGCCATCGAGTCATCTCTCTCTCCTATGAGAAATACACCAGTTAGGTAAACTGCCGCTGGGAGAAGATAGGTAGAGCAATTTCTCCACGGTACACATAGCGGAGATATGTATCAATCGGGACTGTCCATCTACTCCCCTTTTCTGATGAAAAATATTTCAAAATATAAATAAATTAACTATTATGGGTGGCCTATAAAATGAAAATGTTTATTTGTTAGATATCCAGAAAAGTAAATTGAAGAAAACTGATGGATGAGATTTTCTAATTGGTGTAATTTTTGGCATATAATCCATCCATGATAGGTCCCACTAGATGAACGGTTCCGATTGATCATATATACCTTCCACCTACGTCATTAAGAAGTGGCTGTAATGTATTCCTGTTCTTCTCACTACCAGATCATCTCCGTGGCGGATATACTTGTTTTCTTACACGTGTCATGTTGATTGGGTGCCTTCAATCTGATGCAGATACAATCAACAATAGTATCTTCAATTGAAATAATTCCCAATTTATTAGTTTGCTCTTTCGACACTTTTGGGCATGTTCAATTTGATCGAACATAGATATCAATTAATCGATGGTTCAATTGATGATTCTGTTGCATAAGTGCATATGATTTGCTTCTTAATCTTGTATGATCATACGATTATAATTTTAGATTAGGGTTAATAACATGTAATTTTGAATGTGCAAAATATGAGAGGTTGATCGTCAAATGGTTTGAATGGAGAAAACTAGGGTTTTCATATATGTAAGTTCTTCAATGTCTTGTAACTTTCTGTTTATATATTGAATTGTTTGTCGCTTGGTGCCGTGGTTTTTTTTTTTTTTTTTTCCGTAAGATTTTTTCACATAAAATTTGTGTGTTCTCTATAGTTGTTCAGATTTTTTGTTTCTTTATTGCGTATTTGATTTATTTTAAGGTTGCTTTCGCGTTTAACGTGTAGCGACTGCGCACAACAAGTGGTATCAGAGCGTAGGTTTTTTATGCAGGGATGAACGTGATGAGGATAACTACTCCGAATCCACAGAGCTTCTATGGACTCCTCACAGAGACTTCTCAAATCTACGAGGAAAGAAAGTAGAAAATTAGAAATAAATTTTATGAAATTCGAAATTGATTAATTGATCACTAAAAACGAGTTCACGACCCTTTAAATAGGGTTACCAAGTAATGGGAAAGAAATCAGAATCAAACTACAACTAAAACTCCTAGAAATCGTGACTTACTATAAATAGTAAACTTACTATTTATAGACGGTCGTGATGTCTACTGGTGCGCAAGGTTTTTGGCCAAAAATAGTAAGTGTCCTATTTGGCTTCACCAAACTGTTCTCTTAATTATTTTAAGCTCTTTTTACATTGGGAGCAACTCTTAAAGCCCGACGGATGAAGAGTAATAACCAAACTAAAACTTACTATTTATAGTAAAAACGAAATTAAAACAGGGAAATGACTGTCGATCCAGGGGTTTTTTGCAATTCTAGGTGTCACAACCTAGCATAACAGGGTTGGTTGGCTAGAGTAGCTCGTTCTACCCCAAAATCATATATTTTACGTCAGCTAACTCATTCCAGATTGCGAGATACGCCGATCTAAGGTCCGATGGTCCGGATCACTTCTGTCGTCGACCGGGCCTTTTCTGATCTAGCTTGGCCATGAAATTGTCCGTGACTCGCTCTACATCAGTCCTCTCGACTTTAAAAGAACTCGTCCTCGAGTTCTCATCCTGCGCTGGTTCATGATACTCGGTCAAGTCCGCGACGTTGAAAGTCCATGAGATCGTCATGTCATCTGGAAGATCAACAACATAAGCATTATCATTGATCTTTCGAATGATTGGGATGAGTCCAATCTTCTTATTTTTCAACTTGTTGTAAGTCCTGATTGGAAATCTCTCTTTACGCAGATGGACCACAACGCGGTCGCCCACCTCGAACACTTTTCATCGTCGGTGCTTGTCCGCTTGTTCCTTATACTTCTCGTTCGAGGCATGTAGCTTGGTCTGCACTTTCACATGGATACCCATGATCTTGTCTGCCATATGTTTTGTTGCAATGCTCATGTCTGGGTGCTTGGGCAGAGGGACTAAGTTAAGCGTGTGGCGAGGCACTCGTCCAAAGATAATCTAGAACGGTGATTTTTCTGTCGAGCAGTTCACCATGTTATTGAATACAAACTCTGCTTGAGATAAGGCCAAATCCCACTGCTTCGATTTTTCTCTTAAAATACCGCGAAGGAGTTTCCCAACGTGCGATTCACAACTTCGGTCTGCTCATCAGTCTGTGGGTGGTAAGCACTGCTGAATTGAAGTCGTGTATTAAATCGAGTCCACACTAATTGCAGCCAATAATACCGCTCTTCTACAAGAGATCGCGTCTTGTCTCGTCCAAGGTGTCCACCGAAGCCACCTCTATGTAGCTCCTGAATAATCTGCTCCCTCAGAGAACTTTGGGGGATGCACAATCGATTCTCTTTGAAGAGAAAATCGTCCTGTATATAAAAATCACTGGGGTAACCTTCTTGTCACTTCACCCAAGAATCTGTGAAGTCCTCATCCTCTGCATACAACTCCTTGAGACAGTTGAAGCCGACCACTTTGTTGCTCATCGTAACAAGTAGTGATGCACGACGGCTAAGTGCATCAGCCACCTTGTTCTGCTGCCCTGACTTGTGCTTCAGAATGAATGTGAATTCCTGTAAAAACGTAATCCATCTAGCATACACACGATTCACGTTAGTCTAACTATTAATAAACTTTAATGCTTGATGGTCAGTGTAAAGAACAAACTCTCTTTGAATCAGATAATGCCGCCAATGTCGCAGCGCCTGAACAACTGTGTACAACTCAAGCTCATAAGTCAACCACTTCTTTCGGGCTTCGCTGAGCTTCTCGCTTAGAAGGCTACCGGCCTGCCTTCCTGTGATAATACTCCCTCAATTCTAATGTATGAAGCGTCACACTCAACCTCAAACAATTTGTTGAAATTAGGAAGCACCAAGACCGGTATTGTAAACAAACGATACTTGATCTCATAAAAGCTCTTGTCAGCTTTATCGGTTCACTGGAACGGTCCTTTTTTCATGCAATCTGTTATAGGAGCGACTATGGTGCTAAAATCTTGCACAAATCGACGATAGAAAGTTGCCAACCCGTGAAAACTTCTCACTTCATGAATGTTCGTCGGGATCGGCCATTCCCTAATAGCTCGCACATTTTCATCGTCCACACGAATGCCTGTGAACGTTACAACAAACCCTAGAAACAATACGTTGTCAGTTAAAAAACTACACCTTTTCAAGTTGAGGTACAACTTGTTAATTTGTAGGACCTGTAGCACCTGCCTGAGATGTTTCCTGTGCTCCGCATCATCCTTGCTATATATCAATATGTCATCAAAATATACTACCACAAATCGGCCAGTAAACGATTTTAGCACTTGATTCATCAAACGCATAAAAGTACTTAGTGCGTTCAATAGGCCGAAGGGCATAACCAGCCACTTATACAACCCTTCCTTGGTCTTGAATGTCGTTTTCCACTCATCACCGGGTCGGATACAGATCTGATGGTACCTGCTCCTTAGATTTAGTTTAGAGAACACCTTGGCCCCTTCTAACATATCGAGCATGTCGTCCAACCGTGGTATTAGGAACTGATATTTTATGGTAATTTTGTTGATTGTCCGGTTGTCGACACACATGCGCCAGCTTTCATCTTTTTTTTTGTGTTAATAATGCTGGTACAACACATGGGCTCATGCTTTATCTCAAGAGACCCTTACGGATTAATTCCTCCACTTGCCCCTGAAGTATCTCACACTCATTCGAACTCATCCGATAATGAGGGCGGTTGGGCAGGCTAGCCCCAGGGACGAGGTCTATGTGATGTTGGATGTCCCTCAGGCCAAATTTCTTTGAATTCGCTTAGCAACAGTCTTAAACTTGGAGGGATGTTTGAGGGTTCATCTTCCTCGCCCTTCACCACTATGGCGTATACCTCGCCGGTTTCTTTGGATTCCTCCATGAAATCCCGAATAGTCAAGAGGGAACTCCCCTCCACTTTAGAAGCTTCAGGGTGGTTCTCTGGTGTCATAGGGGCAAGGATTATTTTTCGACTATCCTTGACGAATACGTAGACGTTGTCTCACCTCCGATGGGTCGCATCACGATCCGACTGTTAGGGTCGACCAAGTAGCATGTGGCAATCTTTCATGTCAACCACGTCACAAAGTATCTAATCCTTATAATTTTTACCAATTGAAAATGAGATAGTGCATTGTTCAGTTACCTTAGTATCATTCACCTTTTTTATCCAGCCAATTAAGTACGGGGAAGGATGTTTCATTGTTGGTAGCCGCAACTTGTCCACCATCACCCTTGAGACGATGTTCTCACTACTACCATGTCTATGATCGCATCACAGACCTTTCCGTTGACAGTACACCGAGTACGAAATATATTGAGTCGCTGTGGATGTAATTCCTTTCATAGGGTATACAGTAATCGCCTCACAACTAGAAATTCACCACGATTCTCGCTCGTCATTTCATCGCCACCTGCTATTTCTTCAGTGCTTTGCTCATGTTCATCATAATCATGGCCTTCTTCTACGACCTCATCTTCAGTGCCCCCTTCGTTTATAGTCAAGTGTGTTGCGGGACATTGAGGACAAGTGTTTGATAAGTGGCCTGGCTAGCCACAGCGGTAATAATTGTTCAACCTTGGCCGAGCATAAGGATTTGGAACCCTACTCGAGCCCGCTGTTGTGGGTGCTCCGTGTTAAGGTCTGGATGAACCGTTCCCTGTATCATGGTTTGCGATTGTAGGAGGTTGAGGACATTCTCCTACTGGATCTTTTCCTTGAGCCAGCACTGGATCCTGCGTGGGACCCATCATGGGGGGTTGAGTTGAAGGATATGGATGAGCAGGAGCTCTTGCAAGTTGTGTTTCTGCCCTACCCGCCAATTGAACTGCTTCATCTACGATCCCGACCGGGTACATCTGAATTCGGTCCTGAATTGTCGGCCGCAACCCACTTATAAATCGTGGCACTTTCTGTGACTCAGATTTTGACAGTTCGTTTCATGTAGCTAACCGCTGAAATTCTTCAGTGTAATCTGTGACGGTTCAATTTTCTTGTTGGTAATTTTGATATTACTGGAATAGTATCTACTTATAATCACTAGGGAGAAATCGTGATCGAAGAAGACGTCTCATCCGTATCCATGATGAGATGGGAGCCTTGTTCTGGTGGGCTCGTGAGAGTTGTAATTGTTCCCACCATGCAGAAGCACCATATTTTAATTTAAAAGCTACTAATTTTATCATTTTATGATTTGGCACGTCCATATAATCAAAATATCTCTCTACTTCGGCTAGCCAATCGAGGAAATCTTCTATACGTAATAAACTATTAAAACTAGGAAGTTCAGCCTTACCTCGATAGTCTCTTTCAGCACAATCTTGGTGATCGCCTTCATAAATTGGTCGTCGGGCAAAACCCTCATTAAGGTCTTCGTCTCTAGAACTTGAATCATCTGGCGTAGCCCTACAGTTTGTCACTGGTAGTGCTCTACGAAAATCGGGGTTGTGTCGTACAGTAACCATAGGTGATGGAGCAACCATAGGTGGTAGAGCACTGCGTAGGGCTCAGGGCGAAAGTAGCGCATCTGCAAGACGGTCGAGAGTTACTTGCAGCCCTTGCATGGTCAACTGACTCTCCTGGTGGAAAGCTTTCATTCTTTCCGAAAGATAACGAATCCCTAGATCACCGTCCATAGGATTTTGATTCATACCTTCATTGTTTGCCATCGGCTCGGGGGGAATCCTCGCTTTGATACCAATTGACGCAGGGATGAACGTGATGAGGATAACTACTCCGAATCCACGAAGCTTCTCTGGACTTCTCACAGAGACTTCTCGAATCCACGAGGAAAGAAAGCAGAAAAATAGAAATAAATTCTAAGAAATTCAAAATTGATTAATTAATCACTAAAAACGAGTTCACAGGCCTTTAAATAGTGGTACTAAGCAATTTGAAAGAAATCAGAATCAAACTGCAACTAAAACTCCTAGAAATCGCAACTTACTATAAATAGTAAACTTACTATTTATAGACGGTTGTGATGTTTACTAGTGCGCAAGGTTTTCGGCCAAAAATAGTAAGTGTCCTATTTAGCTTCACCAAACTGTTCTCCTAATTATTCTAAGCTCTTTTCACGTTGGGCGCAACTCCTAAAGCCCGACGGATGAAGAGTAATAACCAAACTAAAACTTACTATTTATAGTAAAAAAATGAAATTAAAACAGGGAAACGACCGTTGATCCAGGGGTTTTTCACAATTCCAGGCATCGCAACCCGGCATAGCAGGGTTGGTTGGGTAAAGTAGCTCGTTCTACCCCAAAATCATATATTTTACGTCAGCTAACTCATTCCAGATTGCGAGATACGCCCGATCTAAGGTTCGACGGTCCAGATCACTTCTGTCATTGACCGGGCCTTTTCTGATCCAGCTTGGCCATGAAACTACCTGCGACCTGCTCTACATCAGTTTTACGTTGGGTTTTTTAAATTGAATCTGAGACATGGAATCAAATGGATCGGATATGAAGTTCGAGACGGAGAAATACAAGGTAAAAACAACATCAAATTATGGAGGTTGAAGATGAAAGCCCTCCTAATTCATCAAGGGGTGTTGATGCCATCAAAGTCTCATCGAAGGTGACATCAATCGCGTGCACAGAATTGCGTAAGTGCGGAATTTATTTCCAATTTTGATTATCATTCTCATATAGGCTATATATGAGTGTAATTGGGATTTGAATAGCAAAAGAAGTGTTTTAAGTTTTTAAAATTCGTTTCTAAGGGTTTTAAGGGCATAGCTTGGCTTGTGAAGAAGATTCGAAATTTGTTCTAATTAGTAATCTCTATCTCTTATAATTTCTACTTTCATATTGCATCACTGTCGCTTTGTATTGTGATTTTTTTCCCCAATGATTTTTTCATGTAAAATTCGGTTTGTTTGTGTTTGAACTTGGTTGTGAGATTGTAATACTTTGCTTGATTCATATCTGTGTGCTTTTGTAGTTCCCCAACAGTTCCCATCAGGTCGACCTTATAATACCATTTCCCATATATATATATATATATATATATATATATATATATATATATATATATATATATATATATATATATATATATATAATTTTATCAATTGTATTAAGCATTTATAGGTGTTACTTTAATGATATTATCTAATAACTATATATTTTGTTTTATGTTTTAGTGTTATCCTTGACCAACCCAAATTGTGTTAGGAGCTTGCATTTGAGAATGCTAAATATACAAACATTGGGGCTATGATGCCATGTTAATTGAAAATTTGGGGCTTAAGTATTCTTTACTCTCTTTTCTTATATTAATAAAATATATAAAAGTAAAACAGTAAGTCTCAGGACCACCCAATACATAATACCCTTAATTAATATCACTTTAACATTATGTAAGTATGCAAATAGGTTATAATGATATTGGAGATTAGGAGATTTGCTAGGCCAATTAATGTGTAGAATTTAAAAAACCATTCAAAAATAAATAAAATCTACTCATTCATTTTAAGGTGTTTGTTACACCCAATTTATGAATTTGGTGATATTTTGCACCGAACTAGAAAGATAAATAATGAAATTTCAAGAGATTAGGTGCAACCAAAAACAGCTCATTTGTGTGTCATTTAATGTAAACGAAGCAAGCCACTTGGAAAGCTAGGGTCTTGATCGGGTTACCACGTTGGCCGGCAAGGCCCTACGGTCGAGTGGGCTCAGTAGAGTTCTTGGAACAAAAAAGATGTAAATAATTTTTATCTTTTTTACTTTAATTTTTAGTAGACAATACTCTACTGGGCATACATTTAAGATTAAGCAAGACGGCCTGATTGGGGTGAGCCGTGGCTTGTCATCTGGTCTTGACTCAACTAGTAAATCAGCCCAACTTAGCTGTGTTGGAGATGGCTTGCGGAACTGGGTTAGTCTGACCAAGTCCAAGTTTGAGTCAACTTGGATAAGTTGCATCTGCCTTGTAGATCGACACAGTTGGATCATTTGTCGGTTTTCAGTTTGGTTTGATCATGTGTGATGTGCGCAAGTGTGTCAAAACCATTTGTGTGGCTCGATTCAAACCGAACAACTTGACCCCAAGGGATAAGATATATAGATACGTCAAACGTGAGTGTACATGACCAAGACTTGAGAAAAACAGTTGCCTATTCAACTACTCGCAATATGGTTGTAAGATGATCACATGATTGTCAAAAGCTAGTGTTCTTCCTCTGAAGATGGTTGCACCCTACCTTCCGTATGAAAAAGACTTTTGTAAACGGAAACAATCAAATAAAAAGAAATATATATAGTCAATCACAAGGAACAACAGTAGGATGTTGTTTTGAAAGATGACGTGATTGTCTTAATACGGGAATATTCCCGCTCAAAATTATAGACTTGGATTACAACTAAAAATTATTGCTATTATATTATAATTAAGTATTACTGCTAATCCTAAAATAGTGCTAACATATGATAACGAAAGATGATTTGTTTATTGAATTGATATGAGACAATTTGCTCTGCTAAACTTCATACTATTTTTAAATTTCTATTGTAACTTCCTTTTAGGCATTTATCTTATTTATTTCCATAGTTATAGCAGATGCATCATTGCCAAGTTGATCTTACAAATCCTTCTGTATTTTCATGTCCTTGATACTGTTCTTTTCCGATTGATCCCTTATCGCCTCTTGAATTTTTCGGCCATGCGTCATCATTAGACGATATTCATCATCCAACTCAACACAGCTATATTTCCATGAAAAGGCTCCAATTATTTGTAAAGATCTTTTCTACATTATATAGTATATATTTCTGTGCAATAATTCATGTCATTTTCTCATTGACTATTTAAGGACCGGTCAGAAATAGTTACAACACTATCAACATATACACTGTTGTACCATCAACAAACAGGTGGGAAGCTCCCCTAATGCGTGGAAAAAAACAAAAAGAAAAAGAAAAAAGATGGCTCTGTTTAGGCTATGTTTGCAATCAGATGGTCAGCGAAATGTCGCCCAATAGGACCCACATGGATGATGGTCAGTTAATAACCTATACTGACCACAGTTTACCCTTAATGGTAGATTTTTACCATGGATAGGGACGTCTGAACATGTACGATTGAAAAAAAAAATAATTCCAATGGCTCGCGGGCAATTCCAAGAGTCAAATCTCATGTGGACTGAACCATCTCTGCATGTGGGCCCCCACAGGACACCAGACTATCTCTGCAAGTGGAACCTGTTTCCATTACAGTCTACGGAAAGATTTCCTGTTAATTATAATCCAAGTACGTGACTCTTATGTTAGTTTTGTATAATTTAGAAGACTGATAATTATTTAAATGTACACATGGCATTTGGACTATTTACTTCAAGGCCTGTTTGGATTCTCAATTGTCACAGAAACGTAAAGAAAAAGTACAATACGTATGAACTATTTTATCAGCTTTCTGATAATATTTGTATTTGGCCATAAGTTTATAATAGTAAAATGATAATGTAGCATTTTCATTTACTTCAATGCTGAATCATTACATCCATAAATGGATGTAGTTGTCTCTATTTTAGTAAAATTATAATGATAGCATTTTCCTTTATTTCAATGCCGAATTATTACATCCATAAATTGATGCAGTTGTTGCGATTTTAGATTTTTTTTTAAAATACAATAATTACAAATTCTTTTACCCACATTCTAAAATGTATTGGACGGTTTGACAATTATTATATTTGGTTTGATAGTGGTAAAATCATAATGATGATACTTGTTATTTATTATCTTGATAACCAGTAATATAAAAGATCTTTAACCATTCATTATGAAAACATTAAAAAGATAGAATTGTCTAATTAGTGTGACTGTAGATATATGCTCTATCTAAGATGGAACCCACGATCTGAATGGTTTGGATCGTTGAAAATCAGTGCTGTATGTGAGGAGAACTAATCATCAACGGTTTTAAATGGTGCAAAACAAACACTAGAGAACGATCCTAGCAAGGAGGTTTGAAAGGGATTTCAAAAGAAGCATTTTTACAAGGTAGGGACTAAAATACTAAGTTAGCTTTCAGGTTGCAAGGGTTGAACCCATGGCTCAATAATCCAAAATGTTAATGTGATGGGCCCTACTATAGATGCCAAATCCACCAAATATGCTCATATTTGAAGATCTTAGCTATAGAATATTTGGCCTTTTTTAATATTAATGATTGCCGTGTTTTCATTATCATTGTCTATTCACTGGGTCACCTATTGAAGGGCTTGGATTTTCCATATGAGATATATATTTCCTGTATATTGGCCATCAGCAGTGAAGCGTGTCATATAAGTGGTTTGAATCCCATGCCCTAGCCATGAAAACAGAGCCCAAACGGTGTCGTACAAGTATTCATTTCTTTCCAAGGTGCCCAATCTAGAAAGTAGGTTTACCGGCACGATCACCTTTAAGATGGTATTAAGTATTGAACTTTAAGGAGGGAGTTGAGAGAGATTCGGTTAGGACAAGTGAATTTTACAAAAAAAAAAAAAAACTACCTTTTTAATTTGTAACTTATCCGGATGTTTATGTGAAATCCACCCCAACCACTAGGTGAGTCACCTGATGTTAGTCCCAGGATCTAAAAATCAGATACATCTCTGATTCATGTGGACCACACGATTGGAAACAGTGTACAAGACAAAGTTAATCCTTCAAACTGTACGGTGGCCCTCTGAATCATGAATGGACCTGATTTCTGGGCCTCAAGTCTAAATTTTGATGTGGCAACTAATTTTTGGAGTAGATTTATTATAATATCATGGTAGCCCTGTAAAAATCAAGAAGAATGTCACTTTCCCACCTGTTTCCTTTGTTATGGTATCTGAATCACAGCCTAGTTATTATTTTTTATATTTTTTTATTTTGCAGTTGGCCTAAAATTAGATTACACATCTAATTTTCTAATTGTCGGAGTACATCTCATGTAAAAATCACAGTGGGCCCCATTAAATTCCTTCGTTTATATACATGGAGGCAGATATCTTTTTTCTTCTCTCTCTCAAAGTTGGGAGAGGGTGACTGTCCTTAATTTTTACAAGATCAACCATGAAGATAATATGAAATCCTATCTAGCCATTAAGTGCAATACCTAAATTGAGGCTTAGAGCCCAAAAATTAGGGTCATCCTTAATTTAGATGGAATACAACAAGGAAAATAGTTTAGAGGGTGAGTATTGTCCTCTATATTGTTTCCAATTGTGTGGTCCACCTTAATCTTTGATGGAACCGAGTTTTGGACCCTAGGTCTAATAGAGAGTGAGCAATGATGGTCGGAGTGGATTTCACATAAACATTACAATGTGACCGTTCATCTCGTCAACTACTTTATAGATGGGACCATACAACAAAATCTCCTCCATCAGACAGATTTTAACCGTCTGATCAGTCGGCCACAAAAGGATGCTTAGTTGACAGCCAACATTCTGTTACACGTGGATCATTCTCACCAGCCTAATATGGGAACAAATAAAAATAAAAATCCATTCATGCCTTTTCCGGGCCTGGATGGAAACGGATTGGCTACTCCCCCTGCCACCAGCCCCGTTGGTGGTGGTCGGTGCTCTGTGGGCCCACCATGATGTATGTGTTTCATCCATGCCTTTCATCCATTTTTACAGATCATTTTAGTGCTTGATACCAAAAATTATAGGGATATAAATCTCATTAGGACCACACCACAGGAAAACAATAGTGATTGGATATCCACCATTAAAATCTTCCTAAGGCGTTCTGTACTGTTTATTTGACATCCAATCTGTTGATTAGGTCATAAAGACCCAGATGAAGGGGGGGAAAAAAAAAAAGGATCAGCTTGATCCAAAACTTTTATGGCCCCCCGAAGGTTTTTAATAGTCTACGTTCATTCAATACACGTTTCCTGTAATGTGGTTCACTTGAGATTAGGATATACCTCATTTTTTTATCATATCATAAAATGGAATAGGAAAATAGATGGACGGCATGGATGAAGCACATACATCATGGTGGGGCCCACAGAGCACAGACCGTCAGCCATTGGCCGGTGGCAGGGGGAGTAGCCAATCCGTTCCCGGCCTGGATCCCCGTCCATTGATGATGTATGGCTGCTAGAGGCCGTCAGACGCTGGTCTAGACGCTAATGACCCAACACCAGCCAGCTAGCTGGTGTCAAAGCTTTGTGAACCCCACCATGATGTATACGTTTTCGTCCACAACGTCCATCCATTTTCAGCTCATTTTAGGGCATGAGCCCAAAAATGAGGCAGATCCAATTCTTAAGTGGACCATACCACAGAAAATAGTGGGGATTGAACGTTCACCATTAAAAACTTTTTAGGGCCACATAAGTTTTGGATTAAGCTGATATTTGTGTTTTCCGTTCATCCAGAGGTCTGTTTGGCCTTATCAACAGGTTGGATGGAAAGTAAGCATTACATCTGGCCTCAGGAAGTTTTTAAAGGTGGACATTTAATCAACAATGTTTTCTTGTGCGTGGTCCATCTGAGATTTAAATTTGCTTCATTTATGGGTTCATGCCCTAAAATCAGATGCCAAAATAGATGAACAGTATGGATAAAACACATAAATCATGGTGGGGCTCATATAGCCTTGACATCAGCTAGCTCCAGGTGTTGGGGTCCGTAGCCAAACCATGTCCGAACGAGTCCCTTTCAGCCTGCAGAGTCCCTACAATTAGGATATAAGCCTTCACAGCATATTTAAATGAGTCAGTTGATACTCTGGCTGATTGTGATAGTTCATCCACTTTCACCAATATACGTGTCCATGAACTCAAATCAAAAGGTCAAAATCGTGGGACCCACTACGGATAGGTCCAATCCCAAATCAGATTGATTGTGCAATCTTAACCTCTGGTTAGTGGACATTTGTTTTTTTTTTTTTTAATAATAATTTGGAACTTAGTCTATTTTTCATCTCACCATCCATTATATGTCACCAGTCAGCCAGTTAAGACATCATTTCATTGTAATTTCTGAACTATGGCCCATATAAAGTGGGGCCCACAATGTGGACAGTTTGATTTGAATGACGTACATGGCAAGTGTACAATTTATGAGTGCATGTATTGGAACTATCCCATCTCTGTAATGTCTTGAAATTAAAAGATAAAGCATTCCTTCCTTACAAAGAATATAAAAACTAATGCAATAATGCAGACTTCAACTCCTAATAATGTAATAAAAGTAAACTATATTGGCACTATCTTTTGCTTATCTCTTCATTCCATATATTTAATTCAAGCCTTTAGTTTACACAAGTGGGGCCCATTTTTGTTGATCCAGACGGTTCATCTGATGGGACCAACATGGGCAGCACGACCCGTAAATAGAAGATTAGATGAGAGTAGAGGAAAATATTGGATGGCTGAGATCTTTCAACGTTTGGAAAATACTCCGCGACGCTGGTGGGCCCATTAGATCAACGGTTTGGATCGATAACCATGGGTCCCAATTGTACAAACCAAAGGCCCCAGGACTCTAGGATCAGATGGTTCTTTTACGTGGCCCACTTGACTGGCACCATCCAAAAAGCATTCACACGATGAAATCTCATTCTCTACTCGCATAAAAGGCCCACTTTTTTAAAGTTGATTGATGACTAAGATCTCTTTTTATGAATGATTCCTACCTTTTTAGTATAACATCCAAAGCTAATCTATCTGTTACAGTAACATACACGCGCGAGTAAGAAAGGGTGGGACCCACGCACTTTGATTAGTTCAGATTCGCAGTCAACCGTAGGAGAAAAAGGACCATACACGGATGCGTGGGTCCCACAACCTGTTATTAATATAAGGAGAATAATGTATGTGAACTTTCACATACAGCCTATCTTTGTTGGAATCTGATCCAACCAAAAGGTGGGCCACACGTTGAAGATTGCGGGGTATGAAAATCAGACTGTTCTATTCATCAGGTGAGGCATACAAAGGAAATCAATGGAGAGGATTGCCTGACTCGGTGTGGCCAACCTAACGAGTGGATCAGCTGGATTTTCTCTCCAGGCAATCTTCCTGGTAGGGCCCATCTTTTGGACGGATTGGATTTCCAATGGGTGGCGTGATGATGGGGAAAGATGGTGGGGCCCATCTTTACATGCTAGATATTCCTCTCCTTTTTTTGTGCTAGCGAGACAAAACTCATGTTTAAGTGGTGGGATTATCACATTATTTACATCTCTGAAAGTGCCCCCACTACAATTTTAATATTGTTTGATAATTCATGCGCTAGACTCCTATGTGAGTTTTGCACCGTTTAAAAAGTGGTGGTGATTCATCCTAACCCTCCAATTAATGCTATGAAATGAATGATTAGAAGTGCATTAGTGACTGGTCCTAAATTTGAAGGGAAAAATTGGGTCAGCGATTTGGATGGTCTGGATTGTTGTACTTGGATGGTATGGATTGTTGCACAACCATCCCATTGTATGATGGAGGAGTCACCACCATTTTTTAAATGGTTCAAATTTCAAAACTGTCATAAGATCTTGGATGGAGGTTTGTAGGGAAGAGTTAGAGGGTTTTCCAATACCCTTGAATAAATCTTGGATGGAGGTTTGCTACCATATATCCGGACATGAAGCAAACCGTTTATACGGTAGGCCCCAATGTGGATCTGGGATACTCAAAAAGACTCTATGATTGAAAACCTGTGATTATTCAAAGGTTAGTGAGGCCAGCTATGATCACTGAAAAAGGGTTAATTAAGGGTTAAAATATTTAAATGTAAGAGTTTATACGTTTTTTTGCATCTCAATTATTCAATGTGAGACCCACCATATAAACGGTTTGGATCATTGAAAGGCAAGCGGATTGTGTGTGGCACCACGTGGCCTAAGATTTACAGGGCCCACCGTGATGTATATGTTTTATCCATACCATCCATCTATTTTTCCACCTCATTTTAGGGCATGAGCCCAAAAATGATGCAGATCAAAAGCCTAAGTAGACCACACCACAAAAAACAGTAAAGATTGAACACCTACTATTGAAAACTTCCCAAGGACAAAAATTTTTGATCAAGATTAAATTTGTGTTTTACAACATCATCCAGGTCTCTATGAACTTGTGAACAGGTTCGATGGTAAATAAAACATCACGGTAGATTTTCGAAAGCTTTCAACTATGGGTGTTTCATTCCCGCTCTTTCTTGGGTTGTAATTCACTTAAACTATAGATTTTAGAATGTTTTTTATGGGCGTTCATTCTCATTATTTTTTGTGTTGTGGTTCACTTGAACTTTGAATTATATTACATTTAGGCTCCTGCCTTAAATTGATTGGGCAAAACAGATGGGCAGCGTGGATAAAGCACATACGTCATGGTAGGACCCCAGAGCATGAGTCACGTCTATGCCTCTGGCAATGGGCTTGAGTAAAGCACTCTAGCAACCCTCTTAGGTTTTGTTTGCAAGTGCACTGGCTGCATGCCTGGGTAACATAAGGGCCTGTTTGGGAGCATGATTTGAAACCCCTGGATTTGAAATCCTCCCACTGTATTTGGCACCTTGGATTAGGAATTAACTTTAATATAAAAGTAGTTATGCATGGTATATTTATAGGGGCTTGAATTTAATTACTAAATCAACTTTAATATCTCCAATTAGTAACGTATGTAATGTTTGACACAATGGTTATAATAAGCCTGCTAAAATATATGCTTTACTTGAAAATGATGAAATTCCAAGTCTCCGATGGGCTACAAGCACAAAATCATGTCCGAGTGACTAACAAATGATTTTTAATTGTTGATTTACATGGACAATGTTTGACGGTGTTGATCATCATATTAAAGTAATTATAGTGATGCAATTAATAATCTAATTGTTTTGAGACATCCTTAGTGGGCCATGTGCCCAATAGAATGATAGTCTAGTGACATACATGTTACACATGCAACTCGTGGAAGGAATTTAGGTGTAATCCAAGTTCTCACTGTGGATTTCCAACCCCCAGTTACTTTAAAATATCCTCAAATCCCCTTAAATCCATGGTACCAAACGACCCCTAAGATCTTCCCATTATGCCATTATCACTAAATTAACTATATAAAATGAAGGACACATGTAATATTAGATCTATTAAAAACATGGACCAACTTGCCAAAATAGAGTGCAATGCGGATACTTGGATCGGGGATTTGTAATTCCTCTAGGAACAAGGCATGTAATCTTTCCTTTTTCTTTTCTAGGTGAAAGAAGGACTGAATCGGCTGAGTGGATGTAGTCAGTGGAAAGCTAGTCATGGCTTCAGGAAGGAAAACAGGGCGTAGACCGTTTGTCCATCTAATATCCGAGATTGAAGAATGGACTAATGAGTGCTCAGGTTTTATGAGGATCACCTCAATGGTATGATTTTTACACCATAACTTGCCCCTAGTTACGTGAAGGAATAGGTGATTTAGATGGACAATAAGTTATCTTTTGAACAGTTTAAAATGTTTAGGAATATTTCCTACATAATACATACATGTACATATGTATGCATGTTCACTCCCCAAGTGCATGGTTGTGATGTAGTAATAAACTTGGTAAGACCGAGGTCGAATCTCAAGGGACTGAACCTGTACGTCATCCGAAACTAAGTAGAACTAGAACTATACTAAGATGAATCTAAATCTAATAGCAATTGAGGAATAATTGTGGAATAATTAATCTAAAACTTCAGAAAATTCAGAGAAGGGGAACTAGGGATTCAGAGGATCCACTTGTAGAGATCAGTGAGATCTTATGCCTGCTTCATGGATATTAAACTGAACTTACTTGATATAGTTTTCAAGAGATGAAAGGTATATGAATTAGAATGGATTCCATCACCAAACCATGCCTAGAAGACAAAGCAAACAACAGAATTAAACTAATTACCAACCAATCACATGTATGAAGGTTAGGAAGGGTACTGACATCCAACCATGCACAGGAGACGATGGTGAACAACGAGGCTTCCTGACGTCATAAACATAACAAAACAAAAGAAATACTCAAAGCTTAGCTTGAGACCCATTGTAATTTTAGTCACATGATGACCATTCAAAAACTAAGAACATTCCATTAATAATCAACTAAAATCAAACTTAGTTCAGTGTAAATAAAAAGCACAAGCAAAGAGTCTCCCATCAAGCTACAGGCTTCACCTCTTAGCCCTAGCTAAGAAGTTTAGCTAGACATGGATTGGCTGGATCTCTAATAATAAAATAAACAAATAAAAATAAAAAGAAAAATAAACTTCTATCCTTCTGTCTCTCCCGTCCCAGCCGTGCATCTCTTTCTTTTAAAACTGATGGAAGGTCGACTGGATGGTGCCTACAGTCGAGAAAATCAGTTGCACTCTTACGCACAAGAGGCGGTGCGTAAGAGTAGTGAAGTCCCTGTTTTAGAAACTACCTGTGAAAGCTTTCTTGCATCAAAACCGGCCCATAGACGTCCCTGACTCGCGATCCAAGCCATTCAATCTTCATGGTTTTGGTCGTCCATCCCCTGTCATGAATTTGGACGGTCCAGATGGACAGACCGACTCTGTCCATGCTTGCAAAGTGGGCCGCATCGGCCGGGATTTTCGTGGTGCGTAAACAGAGCTTGTAAACGGATTGGCGCTGGACTCTCGGTGGGGCCCAAGATAATCATTGGTTTAGAGATCTAGTCCGTTAATTAGATTCCTCTCGAAAAATCAGTCGGACATGACCTATTTTGGATCAGCTTCTTGGTGGCCTATGGATGATTTCATGCCACCGTTCGTCTTCCTTTTTGACGAAACCGATACCATCTTTCTGTTTCCTCCAAAATCTTCACCTAGGACTTGGTGAGCAGGATACTACGAATCTGATGGATGGTTTGGATTGTCCATATGGACAATGGGTGGGGCCCACAACATCAACTGACGGCTGATGCGAATCTTCGCTGTAACGGCAGTTGCCATTTTGCGTAAGAAGTCGGTCAACACCGACTTTGAACGGGTTTCTTCATCCGATGCACGTTGAGTGCACATACACTCTCTATATACGCGATGCTCGTGGGCCACATCATGATGATCGTGAGAAATCCGTTCTGTCCATATATTTTTTCATATCATCTAATGGATAGAGCCCGAGTTTGAGGCATATCTGAATATCAGGTGGGCCTCAGATCAGTAATTCATGGACTGATCTGACCGTTGGACCACTTCCACAGGTATCCAACTACTAAAATTTGACGTGTACGGTTTATTTAGGGTCTTCAGGCCATATATGAAATTTTGAGCTGAACGGATGGTAGGAACCCTGTGATCTTGCATTCTGTACCAATTTCAGGCCACTTGAGCTTCAGTTTCTCAATTTTCTCGGATCTTTGACATGTAAATTCGTCGATCTTGGTCCCTTAGAGTCCATCCCTTGCCTTGGTAAGTTCATAGTATCAAATCTATGCTTTTAGTACCCTTTTTCAGTCCACGCTCATAAATACACCTTGCATCACAAACATGATTAAAATAGGGCATTAAACAGTATCATGTTCGTAAAAGCAGACAATAACTGGGGTCTAATTTGCAATATTTGACCCTCAACACAACCCCCAACCAGCATTTTGCTAGTCCCGAGCAAAGTATGCGAAAAATAAGTTTAGACTTACAGGAAAATTTCTGTAAACTCAAGTGATTTATGAAATACAATCCAGATCTTAGAATTCTAAGATTCATAAATGTTGGGCATTATTTTCTCCTGGCCTCAAGCATACGGTAAACTTCATAATCAAGTTCAAAATATTAATCCATCAATCAGAAAAATTCTAAACATTGAGTTCCATAAGCGTACAGTGTAATCTCGGCTTACTATCATTAAGGGATCCAATCATCAATTTCATGATATCATTGGTAACCAACAAAAGAGTTCGTGATAACCAACCTAAACCAAACTTGCCTCACAGATCAACTTTTCATTCTATCTGCCATTGATTTTTTTTTTTTTTTTATGAACAGTAACGCCAAAGAGGGGAATTAAATTCTCACCCATAGGGAGCAAACCTATGGTAAAGATTGTACACCCAACTGTTTTCACATGTCAACCATAGAGGATCGAATCTACACCTATAGGGAGCAAACTTATGGTGAAGAGTATTCGACTCACCCTTTCAGTTCTTCTTACCGAACATGAATTTTTTATTATTATTTTTTTCAGGCTGGTTCCTTTCATGCGTTTCAGGCTGGTTCCTTTCATGCTTAGTGATTACCAAGTTAATCATTCAATATCGAACTAAAACCTTAATGTGCAAGCGAGATGTGTCTTGTGAAATCATGACTCAATCAATGTTTAAAACCTCTAATCATGGATTAACAGTTCGAACTTAACTGTGAAATTTAACAAATAATGGAATCCAAGAGTCATAAATTACCAACATCACTTATCCTGTAATTCTAAATCCAAGATGGCCGTTAAAATCACTTCGAATGCACAAGAAATTCTAGAAAAATTTAAAAATTTTCACAATTTCTACTCAAGACCAAGAAAACACTGATTAGGTAACCTAATCTCCTACCCCCAACCTAAATTCTACATTGTCCTCAATGTAAAAGATGTAAGCATGCAATGCACATGGGATGAAAGTAAATGAGAAGTGATAGGAAGATAGTACCTGGATAACGAATCGAGAGAGACTTTTCCGTAGAGATCTCAACATGAGAGCGGGTCAGCACGAGAGTGAAAACAACTAACTCAAAGTATCCTAAAATAATGTAGAAAGCAAACTAACCTAATGGCATAAAACCATCTAACCTAGAACAGCATAAAGCAAACTATCCTAGTCCTATGAAAGCAGGGAAAAACTACTAACTCATGCCGCAAGGTTCCTCTTCTGGCCAATATCGTGATAAATTTCTCAGTAGGTTTCTCAACAGGATCATCCAAAAGCCCTTTTTGCAATAGGCTTGGATGCCCTGGAGCTTGACTTTCCAGAGAAACTTATGTACCTCATTAAAAATTTGTCGTTGATTCGCCTGAGGTATCCAAAGTATATATGATTCACCTGTGTCAGAAAAAGTTTCAAAGTTAGTATCCCATGGTGAATCAGAGACTACAGGTAGAGTAAATTGAGAAAAATTTTCAGGAAATGGTGTAGTCTCAACATATTCCGAAATAGAAGACTTCGGTTCAATTTTCAGCTCCTCCCCTAATGGTAAACATTCAGGATCTGTGGAAAGAGGGGCTTCAGAGTAAGGGTTCTCTCGGTCAATGATGACTATCGAGATATTGTCTTGCAAGGCATTCACTATGTCTCTTATCATAAGATCGTTTGAATCTGCAAAGTGAGCCAAGCAATCATCCAAAGCGTTGGGAAATTCATCTGAGAGTGATTTATTGAAGTTTGTGATGCGCTGCCCAAGGAATTCATCGTCTTTAAAGGTAAACGAAAGTGTGCTCTCTTGCTCCAGCCCTGCACAGACAGATTGAGGATCAGTATACGAAACATTAATGTGTAGACTCTGTTCATTGATACTACTCAGAAGAAGCATTAAATTGTCAAAATTTAACAGTTCAGATGGTGGCCTCAACTGGGTGGCTTCAAATTCCAAAGTCGTATCGAGTAACTCGTTCATCTCCTGAATCATATCATCATGTAATTCAAGAGAGTGATCCAAACATGTCTCATAAGAGATAGAAGGGTTGGTTGTAAGGAGCTCATCCACTTTTAAATCAGATATGTCAGGTGAGTGGAGTAGTTGACCGCTCACTTTGTGCACTTCTTGATCATTGACCTAGACCAAACTTGAGATTAATTCCATGGGAACTGGGGCTGAACATTCATGATCATCATCCCAATACGCATCATCGTCTAATTCTGTGTAGTGCACACTTGGGATGGGATCGCTTTCCTCACATTCTAAATTTGGTTGAGGTTCGAATAAACTAACCTTTACCTCATCATTGAGATCCTGTGTATCATGTAAGGAAAGTGTGTCATCATCACTGTATTTGAAGACACCCATGTATCTCCATAATTCTTTTGAACAGTCATTGAGATCGACTCATCGGGGAATTGAACCGTATGCTCATTAATGGAATCCAACTCCTCATTCCAAATTCCAGTGTTCTCCACAATCGCATCGTGTGAACTCCCTTGTTGAATATCTCTTATAAGTTCTTATAATTTTTGGAGTGTATTTTGTTGGCTGAGCTCTAGAGTTTGGAAGGAGTTTTGAGAATTCTCTTGGATCGTTTCTAGTTGGATCTCAATGGTAGGGTATCCAAGAGAATTATCACTTGAAGTAAGTGCTTCCAAAGTTTTTATAGTTTCCGCAAGACAGGCCATGTTACGCTGAAATAAATCCTCTTGGATCATTTTTGGTTGGATCTCAATGGTAGGGTATCCAAGAGAATAATCATTATAACATGTTGTTGGTTCATTTTCCCAGTTTTGATGTTTTCACTGGTTATAGTCATACTGATCATACATGGGAGAATATGATGGTTGATAATAATCCTTATTCCCATAATTATGATCGTATACAGACCTATTAACCGATGGAACATAACGTTCTAGTCGGTTCTTAATGTCGGTTCTCGATGGAGAAAAATCTTGAGGTATATGTTGAATTCCAAAACCCTCAGGCATTCCCCAAAACTGCTTATCCATCTCAGCATAGACACGTACCCAAGCTTCCATGGTGAACCCTAATTCTAAGTCTAATCCTAAAAAATAGAAGAAAAGATCCTACAACAGTATAGAAAGTAGGTAGAGGAGAAGTTAGAAGGAAGTTACCAAGTTAGAAATTCCTATCTTAAGATCCTACAAAAGAAAACAAAAGAAATTAGTTCCTAAAAATAGAAATTCTAAAGTTAGAAATTTCTAAGATGAAAATACAAAGTTAGTTTCTAAAAAGGAAACTTTCCTAAAACTAGAATTAGAAAGTTTCTAAAAATAAAGGAAAATTGAGTTAGTTTCTAAAATTAGGAAGAGTTTCTAAAAAGGAAAATAACTAACCTAGTTTCTAAAAATAAAAGAGGAAAGTTCTAAACTTAAAGTTAGAAAGTTCTAAATTAGAAATCCTAATCCTAAAATAGAAAGTAATGTTAGTTTCTAAAAATTTCTAAAATAAATGAAAGCCTAGAAATTTTTTTTTTCTAAAAATAGAAAGTTAGTTTCTAAAAAGGAAACCTAGAATAAGAAAATTTCTAAAACTAAAATCCTAATTCTAAAAATAGAAAAAGTAGAAAATCAGAAAGAGATTACCAATTTAGGAAGTATATGTCAAATCCTACAAAACAGGAAAAACAGGTTAGTTTCTAAAAATCAGGAAAACCTAAACCTAAAATCTAAGGTTAGTAAAAAAATTCTAATCTTAAACTAATCCCAAAACTAATTAATTTCAGAAAATCGTAGTCGTCAGTCCCCGGTAACGGCACCAAAAATTTGTTCACTCCCCAAGTGCAGGGTTAAGATGTAGTAATAAACTCGATAAGACCGAGGTCGAATCCCAAGGGATTGAACCTGTACGTAATCCGAAACTAAGTAGAACTAGAACTAGACTAAGATGAATTCTAAATCAAATAGCAATTGAGGAATAATTGTGGAATAATTAATCTAAAACTTCAGAAAATTCAGAGAAGGGGAACTAAGTATTCAGAGGATCCACTTGTAGAGATCAGTGAGATCTTATGCCTGCTTCATGGATATTAAACTGAACTTACTTGATATAGTTTTCAAGAGATGAAAGGTATATGAATTAGAATGGATTCCATCACCAAACCATGCCCAGGAGACAAAGTAAACAACAGAATTAAACTAATTACCAACCAATCACATGTATGAAGGTTTGGAAGGGTACTGACATCCAACCATGCTCAGGAGACGATGGTAAACAACAAGACTTCCTGATGTCATAAACATAACAAAATAAAAGAAATACCCAAAGCCTTCGCAGACCCATTGTAATTTTAGTCACAACAGACCATTAAAAACTAAGAACATTCCATTAATAATCAACTAAAATCAAACTTAGTTCAGTGTAAATAAAAAGCACAAGCAAAGAGTCTCCCATCAAGCTACAGGCTTCACCTCTTAGCCCTAGCTAAGAAGTTCAGCCAGACATGGATGGGCTGGATCTCTAATAATAAAATAAACAAATAAAAATAAAAATAAAAATAAAAAAAAAGAAAAACAAACTTCTATCCTTCTGTCTCTCCCGTCCCAGCTGTGCATCTCTTTCTTTTAAAACTGATGGAAGGTGGACTGGATGGTGCCTACAGTCGAGAAAATCAGTTGCACTCTTACGCACAAGAGGCGGTGCGTAAGAGTAGTGAAGTCCCTATTTTAGAAACTACCTGTGAAAGATTTCTTGCATCAAAATCGACCCATAGACGTCCCTGACTCGCGATCCAAGCCATTCAATCTTCGTGGTTTTGGTCGTCCATCCCCTGTCATGAATTTGGACGGTCCAGATGGACAGACCGACTCTGTCCATGCTTGCAAAGTGGGCCGCATCGGCCAGGATTTTCGCGGTGCGTAAACAGAGCCTGTAAACGGATTGGCGCTGGACTCTCGGTGGGGCCCATGATAATCATTGGTTTAGAGATCTAGTCCGTTAATTAGATTCCTCTCGAAAAATCAGTCGGACATGACTTATTTTGGATCAGCTTCTTGGTGGCCCATGGATGATTTTATGTCACCGTCCGTCTTCCTTTTTGACGAAACCGATACCATCTTTCCTTGTTTCCTCCAAAATCTTCACCAAGGACTTGGTGAGCAGGATACTACGAATCTGATGGATGGTTTGGATTGTCCATGTGGACAATGGGTGGGGCCCACAACATCAATCGACGGATGATGTGAATCTTCGTTGTAACGGCAGTTGCCGTTTTGCGTAAGAAGTCGGTCAACACCGACTTTGACCGGGTTTCTTCATCCGGTGCACGTTGAGTGCACATACACTCTCTATACACGCGATGCTCGTGGGCCACATCATGATGATCGTGAGAAATCCGTTCCGTCCATATATTTTTTCATATCATCTAATGGATAGAGCCCGAGTTTGAGGCATATCTGAATATCAGGCGGGCCTCAGATCAGTAATTCATGGACTGATCTGACCATTGGACCACTTCCACAGGTATCCAACTACTAAAATTTGACGTGTACGGTTTATTTAGGGTCTTCAAGCCATATAAGAAATTTTGAGCTGAACAGATGGTGGGAACCCTGTGATCTTGCATTCTGTACCAATTTCAGGCCACTTGAGCTTCAGTTTCTCGATTTTCTCGGATCTTTGACATGTAAATTCGTCGATCTTGGTCCCCTGGAGTCCATCCCTTGCCTTAGTGAGTTCATAGCGTCAAATCTAAGCTTTTAGTACCCTTTTTCAGTCCACGCTCGTAAATACATCATGCATCACAAACACGATTAAAATAGGGCATTAAACAGTATCATGTTCGTAAAAGCAGATAATAATTGGGGTTTAATTTGCAATATTTGACCCTCAACAATGCACGTGCAAGAAAAGTTGGATATCCACACTATGCATTTAGTAGATCTCCTTTAAGTTATAGATGTCCCAAATGTTATTAGATGTCTTAAATTTGTCTATAACTGGGTTTGTCGATGGCATTAACAGACCACTTGATCCCATCGAGTAGCTATCAATCTCAACGACAGCCCAGTCGATCTCATCGAGAAAATTTCAATTTATTCCAATTGCTCGCAGGACAATTAATCTTCTTTTTTTTTTTTCTTTTTTTTTTTTGTCCAAATTGATCTAATTGAAGGTGACTTTGATCCTATCGACCGAAGCGCACAATTTTAAGAGAATTGTTTCCTTTTATGGGTGCAACACTATATATGTGTGTAACTGCAGGATTAAGGTAATTCTAAGCTATTCTAAAGAGGGTTAAACATTTTTTATGGCTTGAGGAAGATAAAAACAATAGTCTTTAAATTATTGTAAGTGATTCTATCTCTTATACTTTTGTTTTGATTGTGATTTGTTATCGTTGCATGTCGTTGTTTTTTTTTTTTTCGTAAGGATTTTTCCACGTAAAATCGTATATGCTTTGTGATTGCTTAGTTTACGTTTTCTTAATCACATGATATCTGAATTTGGGGTTTGCTTCCATAAATTCCCAACACTAAAAACCAATTGTATCTGATACTTAAGTGGGCCTCATAATCTAAAATCATGTATAAAACATTTGAAAGTAGAGAGAGAGAGAGAGAGAGAGAGAGAGAGAGAGAGAGAGAGAGAGAGAGAGAGAGAGAGAGAATCTAGTGCATCCCTACAAACCTTAGTACAAGGGAGCTACGTGCGCTCTTAAATCTAAATTGCCCATACATTTAACCTTAGTGCAAGGGTGCTACGATGCGCTCTTAAATCTAAATTGCTTGTTATTTGTACACTTAAATCTAAATTACACACATATTTATATGGTTAAGACACTCTCTCTTCTTTTTGGTTAAGACACTTTAATCAAGCTGGCGATTTGCAACTTGAAGATGACAAAAAGTTACTTTACTTTTGGCTTTTGGCTTTTGGCTCAAGTGGGTTCTACCATAATGTGTTTCTACAATCTCTCCAAACCACTAAAATTGTCACCTCACCTTAAACTCAAGGATAAAAATCAACCATATTCATGATTCGATTGCACCTCACTGAGAAAAACCAGGAGAAAAACCAGTTGGTGAGGGAACACACACCCCTTATCTTTTAGGAGTGCCATCGTGATGTATATGCACAATCCACTCCGACCAACAAATGTGTCATTGGCTAATAGGCCTATGGCCTTGTCCCTAACATGAGCTCACATATATGATGGAGCCTAAATTTATAGATAGTGCTTTTCAAGGTTGAAATTATGTAAATGCGCTTATTTATAATTTTTGAGAATTGAGGTGTGCTCGTGGTATGTGTTTCAGATAGCATGATTAACAGACAAGCCAAAGCTATCTAATTATAAAGTGAATCAAGCCATAAAAAATAATATACACCACTCAAAAACATCAAAATTCACATGTAACCTATTTGAGTATTCGTTCGGGTATATTTTTAGGCCATGTGATTACCATGCTAGGTTATATATGCTGGTCAGACTGGATGTTGTATAAATACCATGAAGCCCTATAATTCTTTAATTTGCTAATTTATTTTTTTATTTGAAAGATTTGACTTCACTTATTAAAGAGAGAGAATAAATGAAGGCATTTTAATAATTTAGCTCCTTAAAAGAGCACCTACCACCTTCCTGGAAATTTGACAGGGATAGGCATCATTTGGTAAAATACTGATTATCGAGGAATTTTGCTGTAAAAGTCCATTAAAATTGACTTGATCCAAATCTGACAAAGGCCCTATTTTGGCCGGTTTCAAGATGTTGGACCCAGATCCAGACATGACTGGACCCATTTTTAATGGACGTGGTTTGGCTAGTAGTCTGTGTTCTGTGGGCCCCACTATGATGTAAGTGTTTTATCCATTCTATCCATCCATTTTTTCAGATCATTTTAGAGCTTGATCTAAAAAATAAGGGGATCTAAATCTCAGGTGGACCACACTGGAGGAAAACGGTAGTGATTGAATGTCCACCATTGAAAACCTCATAAGGCCCACTGTAATGCTTCTTTGACATCCAACTTGTTGATTATGTCATACAGACCTGGATGAAGGAAAAAAAAACAAATATCATCTTGATCCAAAACTTTTATGAGCCCTAAGAAGTTTTTAACGGTGGATGCTCAATCAACACTTGAGATTTTGATCTACTTCATTTTTTAAATTATACCATAAAATGATCTGAAGAAAATGGATGAATCGCATAAATGAAACACATACATCAAGGTGGGGTCCACAGAGCACCTGAACCTGCCCCGATTCTTAACCGGTCTAGAAATTAGGCCCTGGCCTGTTAGAGTTTTTTTTTTGGTTAGCTTGTTGGTCACCCACTGTCACTTCACACTTCACTGTTAGCCACTCAGTCAAGCGAATGGATACAGACCTTAGTGTTGAAACGAGGTATCTTTCACGCAGTCTAGCACTTGAGCTATGGACCTAGATGTCCTGGCCTGTTAGAGTTGAGTCAGATCAGTAGGCCCCATTTCTAATAATAGATGAAAGGCAGACAACACCTGTAATTTTATTAATTTTGTAAATTTATTGTAGAATCATTCAGACTGGCCCCACAAAAAATTAAAGAAATGAGTGTTTTGAGTATGAACTCATCAGCAAGGAAATTAACGTTCCAGATTCTATACACGTGTTGTTATAAGTACATATCATTTACAGAATTTAGAAAAAAAAAAAAAAAAAAAAAAAAAAAACCTAAAATTCTCCTGATAGATGTGGCAGGTGTGGATAAGACTCAGTGAGTTGGCCTGACTAGCCCGGGCTAAATAAGCCAACTCGCCCACGTTAAAGTAACCAGTTCAGGTGACACGTGGCGTCCAAAGGGAACAAATTCCCAATAATCCTTGATTAGGATCGTCCAATCAATCAACCCATTTGTATGTTGACTTATCTAACATGAATCGGACAATTCCATCAGTTTGATTTGGTTAACAAATGCCACGTGTATAATGCTTGAGTGCCTGAGTATCATCCATCACACTCTGTCAGAGTATCAAATAAATCCAGAGGACAAGTTCTCTCGCATAATAATAATAGCAGAGAAGTGGGATACTCAACTGTAAGATGCGATTCTTCAAAATGTATGTCTTGTGATTGGTATTGTAGGAAGTTTGATACTCAGCCACTTTAAAATCACGTGGAAAACTAGTAATTCAAATTAAACTATTAGAAGTAGGGTCCCACATAACTTGTATCATTAAAGGAAGTATGCTTATTTGATTGGTGGACACTTATTGGATGGTTAAAAATGAAAAACATCCGATGATCGTATTTCAACAAACAATTGTTTATTGTGTTAATGGTGACATCTCCGATAGGGACAGGGAGACGTCTCTTCCTTGCTCTCTCTCTCTCTCTATGACGTGTGTCTCTTGAAGACAACTCTTCATGTATAGGTCTATGTAAGAATCCGAGTTTTATTGATCAATGGTCTGGGTTGTCCTAAGAGTTGGATAATGTGATCAGATATACCAGCATGGGCCATTCACTTCTTCATATCCCACAATGCAATTGTGCATAAGAAAGTCTATGCATACGGTGAGTGAAGTGAAGGTTGTTTCCATTAGTTTTGTAGATTGCTCTCATCATTAGTATAATTTATTTTATTTCATTAATTCATTTTTTGAGATATTTTTTATTTTTATGTGTGAAAGAAATGTAAGTATTGTATTTTTGTTTCTTTTATTTTTAGTAAGAAGAAAGTTTTGTATTATTGTATGTGAAGTGGATATATTGTCGAATTATATAAATCTTTATATCTCGTCTCTTGCCTTGGTTTGACTCTTTTGTGTTTTTTAATTATTTTCTTTTTTATTTTTATCTTGCTTATATTGATCATGTGTGAAGTTTTTTTTGCGGTATATTAATCAAAGGTTAGGATTATTTAACTTATTTGATTTTGAAACCGTGACTTAGAAACAATAAATTTCATAATTTAGTGAATTTAATTTGAATTAATGAAGTTAAGATCCACTTGTGTATGAGTGTCATACTTTAATTCGAATTTCCTCAAGCATGGTGTAATTTAAAATCGAGCCGAGTCGAGTTGACTTGTTCGTGCACTCCTCGAGCTCGAGTTTACCATTGGAGCTTAGCTTGTTTGTCAAACCTTTCGAGGCGTGCTAGTGGATCGAGTCAAGGAGAGCTTACCACGAGTCAAGCCAAGTCTGCTTCTAACCCGACCCAACCCAGCACCCAACCCACACCCGACTCAACCCTGCCACCCAACCCAACTGACCCAACCCACACCTAACTTTTCGTCTCAACCCACCACCAACCCAACTAACCCAACCAAGCGGGGGGGGGGGAGGAGCTCAAGCGCGGCGGGTTAGGTAAGGAAAAGGATAAGAAAGGGATGGAAAGGTTGGGTTGGGGTTTAAGTTATAACTTTTTTATTTTAAAATATTATATATTAATATATGTATAATATAATATATTCAAGTTGAGCCGAGCTGAGTTAAGATCCACTATACTTTAATTCGGCTCATTTTCAAAATGAGTTGCGTCATATGAAGCTTAGCTCGCCGTTCAAGCTAAATCAAGTCAAGCTAGATCGAACCAAGCCGAGCAAACTTTTTGAGCTAGCTTGGCTCGTGTACAGCCCTTGTAATGGTATTTATCTTTTTATTATTTTTGTTGGGAATTTTTACCGTAAAATTCTTAGCCAAATGCTTTTCGAGAAATGAAATTATTTATCTTTCCATTAAAAGGTAGTGAAGTTGAGAATTATGGCACCAACATGGAATGCATATAAAATCTAACCCATTTAACATATACACCTTACCATGTTGATACATGGACCACAAATCTAGCCGATCAAATCATCCATCAAATGAGCTATATATAAATTTAGATGTTTTTGAGTAGTGTATATCATTTTTTATAATTTAGTTCACATTATGGATCTACCAGGTTTTTGGTTAGTTTGAAAACCATGGTATGGCGCATCCATTGGACATGTTCAATGTAAGAGGAATACCATGTGTCCCATATTTCTCTATTCCCCACTCTTTCATGGAGTGGAGTGAGTTTAGCATTTTTCAGGAATATTTTTTTTTAAAAAAAAAATAAAAACTACCTAATTAATATGGAATTTATATTCCAGTATCTTTTCAAAAAGATTTTGAAAGGTACCTTATCAATCGATATGAGCAAATGGGTGGGTAGCTCAGGTGAGCTCCATTACGATGTTCATGTAAAAAGAATCCAAAATTTAGTTCCATCTTAGATTTAGGTGGACCACATAATTGGAACCAATGTACAAGGATGGGTATGATTTTTATTTTTAATTTGAAAACAGGCTTAAATGTTTGTGTGGATTCATCAGAGTGGATTTCATATAATTATCAGTGGGACTCGTAAGAATCAAAGGTGGGCATCCATCTCTCAACTACTTCCTTTGGTGTGGCTCATCGAAATCACAAATTATCCTGATTGTTTTTCCTCTTAGCCTCATATGCTACTAAATATCTAATGGTTGGGGTGGATCTTACATAAACATCATAAACATCACAATAGACCCCGTCAAAATCAAGACCAGATTGTTGTGCAAGTCGTTCTTTATCTGTACTCTATGTACCTATATAGAGGGATGCAAGTGACTTTGATTTTTGGCAAAGCCTATTTGCTTTGACAATTAGATGCCTAATCCTAGTTTAGGCCTAGATCTAAAAAATCAAGATGACTTGTAATTCAAGTGGGCGACACGAAAGAAAAAAGTTGGGAGATCAAGAAACATCCACCTTTAATTTTCACAGAGTATACCATGATGATTAAATGAAATCTACTCCAACCATTAGATGCCAAACGATATTTTTAGGCCCGGGCCATACCAATGGAAATACTATGGAAGGCGATCATTGCCTTATACATGTTTCCAATCATGTTGTAAGGCCCGTATCCTAGTCTGTACTGTTCCGTCGACTCCCCCGATCCTTCTCGACGAATTTCGGTAACCCGCGACATATAATCGACGTTCGCGCGCGATCATAAGTCATATCCTGTATATTTGAGTCAGCTTAATCCGAGACTTGTACTATTGCAACTGCACCGTCACCGCGGTTCCGATGCCGTGTCTTGCGTACCAATTCGATACCCTAGCCAGGAGATATGGGCCCGCATTTATTTCGAAGAAACACCGCGCATTTGTGAACCCAAGAGAATCTCTATAACCCATCCCATCAATCAATCAAAGTACACAACCCATGCTTTCTTTCTCCCCAAGTCAAGCAACCACCCTAAATCAACTCTCATGTCAAGTACATCTATCACTCACACCTATCACCTCTCTCTTACAACCATAATTTCTCTCTCTCTCTCTCTCTCTCTCTCTCTCTCTTCTCTCTCTCTCTCTCTCAATACATTTCCAAGCAAAAAAAAGAGTGGACATTCAAGCAATTCCAAGAGAGAAAGTGTGTTGTGTGTGGCCCACTTTCCACTTCAAGATCCATCATCCTAGCCCTTCATTTCTTATCATCCTCCGTCAAAGTGAGACACAAGAAAATTGGCGTTCCATCGAACCAAGAAGATCAAACGGTGGGTGTTTCTATAGGCTTAGATTTCATTGTTTTGATGATGGGCCAAGTGAGGCCTACCAATTGATGGTATGGATATCACTTTGGACCCTAGATGAGGCCGATGACCCACCATGATTCACATGATCATTTCATGATGGGGCCATTCTCCATAGACCCCATCATGATGTTTACTTTTCTAAGTTAGAAAAAGGTCATCTAGACCTTCCATTTTGATGGAGAAGGAATCTCCACCATTGATTTTGATTTGGTAGGCCCACATGTATTGGGACCCACTTGATGTATGATTGAATGCATGGAAAGGGAAGGCTCATAATAGCGAAGCCTTCCATCATCACGTCTCTCTCTCTCTCTCTCTCTCTCTCTCTCTCTCTCTCTCTCTCTCTCTCTCTCTCTCTCTCTCTCCCTTATTTTGTGGCCCACTTAATGAGTGTATGTGATGTCCAGACCATCCATCAAATGGACCCCATGGCTATCCAAACATGGGGACCAACCCACTTTGCTACCCCTCTTGGAGGGTCTGGATGATGGGAAAACACACATATTAGGTTGATCCAATTAAGTGGGCCACGTCCTCATGGGACCCACCTTGATGGAAAATATCCACGGTAGCAAAAAATATATATATATCAGTTTGATTCCAAGCCTTTTGGGTGGGCCACTCATGTGGGCCCCACCTTGATGTATGGGTCCAATTTACGTCGTCCATTCCATTCCCCAGTTCATTTTAGCTGTTGAGCTAAAAAATGAAGTTAATCCAATTATCTGGCGGGCCATTTTTTAGAAAACAATGGTTTTACCGTTAAAATCCACTCTGATGTTTCTATACACTGAAACATGTTAAATATTGGGCTTGTTTGATCTGTTATGAGTTGTAGAATCCAAGGGGTGGGGTGGATTCTTCTGGTGCGGGCCCCACCTAAGAAAAACCCAAGAAAAACAAATACACACACACACAAGCAGCAGGTGCTGCTGACGTCCAGAGGATGCGCAACAGTGTCCTGTTGCACTGTGGACGTAAGGGGGGCAGGGACCGTGGGTCCCAGCGCTGGCCCCACCATAGTATATGTGTTTTATCCACACCGTTCACACCACTGGATGGTGGAACCCACCATAGTGTATGCGTTTTATCCACACCACAGGATGGTGGGACCCATCCAATGATATATGTGTTTTATCCACACCGTCCACTGTTTGGATGGTGGGGCCCACCATGATGCACTGCATTGTATCCATGTTGTCCAACCATTTTAAGATATCATTTTATGGTATGAGGTGAAGAATGAGTCAGATCTATAGTTCAAGTGGACCCCATCATCAAAATAGTGGACAGTGACATCCACTATTCAAACTTCTAAGGGCCATAGTAGTTTCCAATAAAGCCGATATTTGTTTTCACTTCATCTATCACTATGTTAACTTATGAATTGGTTGGATCTCAAATATATTATGGCGGCCCACATCGTGACGTGATCATCCATTGATCAGGTGGACCACACCACAGAAAATAATGAGATTTGAACGTCTATCATGAAACCCCTTTGGGTCACAGAAGTTCTGGATCAATGGGGAATTTGTTTTCCCTCTTAATCCAGGTCTTTATGACCTTATGATTAGATTGGTTGGAAAATAAACTTTATAGTGGCCCCTGTAATTTATTTAACCGTAAAAATTATTATCTCCATTGTTATTTGTGGTATGGTCCAAATGATCCCTCAATATGATTAATTTTTTGGAAATTTATGAGGCCCGTTGTTGAGGCCCACCTCGATGTGTATAAGGCCTGTTGTCGAGGCCCACCTTGATATATATGAGGCCCATGTTATGAGGCCCACCTTGATATATATGAGGCCCATAGGTTGAGACTCAATGGGAGGTATATAAGGTTCATTGCAATGTGTGATTCCACCATGGTGTATAATGATATTTATGGCGAGTCATGCCTTGGAAGCAATGATGGTTTGACGCCCACATTGTAAGAGTAATGTTGGTTAAATGTTCGCATTGTAACTCTCACTAGAGCCCATTATAGGCCCATACTGGTTGTGTGTAGGCCGTCTAGGACCATTTTCGTAATGAGGATAGTTCATCACCGTATAACATGCTTAGTATAATCTCATGATTCATACCCATTCGCATCATATGTATGCTCGATATGAGGAGCTACTGATCATAATATATGTCATTGGGCAAATTATTTATGAGACTCACTGATAGGAGTTACCCACATGAGCGTGTGGTATGCGTAGGATTGTTGCATGACTGGACAATGTGATTCATGCATCTCACATTTATGTGTCATGATCATTGTACGCCCTAGTGACGTCAGGGTCGTGGCTCCACAGGCACATCGTAGATGGCCATATCAGATATCGAAAATACTTGGTTCTAGCACTGTGGGCACTTAGGATGTCCTTGGGAGAAACTCTCAAAACCTTTTTGGTACCAGGAGATGCTCCAACATCTAGACCGAGTGAATACATGAGCACAGGAGTACCGAATACCAGTAGGTCGCGTTTTCCACTGTGTCGTGGTCGGTTAGAAGGGAGTATGGCCTTATCCGCCTGAGTGAGGGGGTTGTAAACTAGGCTGAGTTTGACCAGCTCGCAAATGAGTCGGCTATCGATGAGCCGGGTAAGTATTGGCATACTACTGGTCAGGCGGATAGTGTGGTCTATTCCACTTACTGGGCTATGCGACTAGGGAGGTGGCAGTCGATGTGAAGTGTATTAGACCCCGGTGATATCCCAGAGTGAAACTGTACTGATACGTGTACTTGATGAGGATTGGTATGCTTGCTTTGCATCTCGTATATGACATTTGGCTACATAGGCCTCGCAGCGCATGGCCTTGGTATGGCCGATAGCATTCATGCCTTGCATCGCATAGCCTTGGTACGGCTGATAGTATTTATGGACTTACCTGCATATTTTCACATTACTCTGATATTGTACACTTGGGGCTTGTCTTGCGCACACACTTACACCACCCTCCAAGCTTTTGTAAGCTTATGCACGACCGTTGCATGCAAGTGACGTTAGATCGCAGCAGCGTTGAGGCAGGAGGGTGTATCAGATTATTTTAGAGCCTTTTGATCACCTAGTATTTCCCTATCTGCTTTGTACTTAAAGTTTTTGATATAGTGGATATGTGGTGATGTTGTTTCATGACTTGGTTATGCTTGTGGTTATACTCCATTTAAAAAAAATCATACTGAAAATCCTCCTTGTAAGATCCCAGGATCAGAATCTGGCATATGGGTGCCAGAAGCTGAGAATGGGGCACTACGGAGGCTGTCGGCGCCGGATTCAGCGATCGAAAATTTTGTGAGCCCGTTTTCTGAGTTTGGGGCGTGACAGAAATTGGTATCAGAGCATAACTTAGGAATACTTAAGGATCACGTCACATATCTACTATGAACTTAAAATGAATAGGTTCCGAGTCTGAATAACTTAACGATTTTTCGACATAAACCCTTAACGTTTATGCCTTCGAGGATTCTCAAGGTTGATAGGCCCTTGTTCCTTCCTATAGAACATGCCGCCTAGAAGAGCGACCCAAGCCAATTCCGCTTCACCAACTGCGACTCTCGCTCTACCACCTGCGACTCCTGCTCCACCACCGGATATTCCTACTTTCCAGCCTGGGGATGTCACTCCTATACCTGAGACCGGTGTGGATCCGACTGTACCTATGAGTGCCACCCAGCTGCAGCAGATGCTATAGGCGATGACCGCTATTCTTCAGGACCAGAGCAGGCGTCTCACTGTTACGCCAGCCGAGGCAGAGCAGGAGCATGCGAGCACCCTTGTCAAAGACTTCCGACAGCACGATCCCCCGCATTTCGAGGGCGAGCCAGACCCTACTGCAGTAGAGATATGGTGCTCCAAGGTGGAGAACATATTCGACACCATGAGATGTACGGTCCAGCAGTAGGTCCCGTTAGCTGTATTTCTTCTCCAGGGTGAGGCTCAGCATTGGTGGGCATTTGTCGCCCGAGCGGTAACGACCGATTTCATGTGGACCTGGAAGGACTTTGTAAACTGGTTTGACCGAAAGTTCTTTCTTGAGCATGTGCAACAGCAGCACGCATTAGAGTTTGAGACTCTGGTCCAGGGGGACATAACTATGTCCCAGTATAAAGCACGTTTCGTTGCACTCTCGAGATTCGCGATGTACCTCGTTGATGATGAGGGGTGGAAGGCCCGCCATTTTGAGAACGGCAACCTCAGGAGCCGTGTAGTCGGACACATGCTTCCAACGTTTGAGCAAATTGTGCAAATGGCCAGTTTACAGAGGGCCCGTGACCAAAGAGGAGATCAAAAGAGGAAGACACACTCTGGTAGCTCTCAGCAACAGCAGCATCATACACAACAGTGACGCATGACCCGCCTAGCATTCCGAGCACCACCTCCGGGACCGTTTTCAGGTACTTGTTTATGTGCGGTATGACAAGACATCGTAGGCACAAGTGTCCCCATCCACAATAGCAGCAACCGAGGGCACCGTATCGGGCCCCCGCGAAGCCCCCATAGTAGCGTGCAATCGCAAAGCACCAACCTCCGGGACCTCCCCCAAGCGACAGAGAGAGACGGCAAAGAGATCGACCGCCACAGCAGCAGAGACCTCAGAGGGGACCTGCACACCCCCCAACAGGCATATGGCAGATTTTATGCTGCCCAGTAGGACCCTCAGTCATCAGGAGGGGTCACCGAGGGTACTCTCCCTGTTTCTGCATATATTACACGTCTATTGTTTGATTCTAGTGCATCGCATTCCTTTGTAGCCGATAATTTCTACCGATCGACCAGTTTGCCAATGGAGTTTGCCCATGAGGGTTTGTCAGTATCGACGCCCTTGGGGAAGACTGTAGTGTTAAACCGATTTTGCTCGTCTTGCCCGGTTCTGATTGGGGATATCTTTTTGCCTGCTGATCTGTTCGTATTACCGATGTCCGAGTTTGATGTTATCCTAGGCATGGATTGGCTCACCGAGTATCACACCATATTGGACTGCTCCGCGAGGACAGTCATGTTCTGTATACCCGGCATGCCAGAGTTCCAGTTTGTTGCCGAGCCCAGAGGAGAGCAACTTTCTTGCCTGTTGTCATGTGCCGTTGAGGAGTCAGTTGCTTTGAGTATTGACCAGCTGCCAGTCGTTTATGGTTTTCCCGATGTGTTCCAGGAGATTCCGGAGTTACCACCTCGTCGGCACACTAAGATCCAGATTAATCTCGTGCCCAGTACCGCGCCTATTTCGAAGGCACCGTTGTAGTTGTGGGAACTGCAGAAGTAGTTGGACGAGTTGCGCGAGCTATGCTTTATCCATCCGAGCAGTTGGCCATGGGGAGCACTAGTACTCTTCGTGAAGAAGAAGGATGGCTCGTTGAGGCTTTGCGTAGATTACCGCGAGCTCAACAAAGTCACGATCAAGAACAAGTACTCGCTCCCGAGGATCGATGAATTTTTTTATCAGCTGCAGGAGGTGCAGTTCTTTTCAAAGATAGACTTGCGATCCGGTTATCATCAGGTTCGGGTCCGAGATGAGGATATCCCGAAGACAGCCTTCAGGACGTGCTATGGTCATTTTGAGTTCCAGGTCATGTCCTTCGGACCGACCAATGCGCCCGCAGTATTCATGCAATTGATGAACGAGGTTTTCCATTTGTATCTCGATCAGTTTGTTATAGTCTTCATCGATGACATTCTGATATATTCGAGGACCCGGGAGGAGCATGAGCGGCATTTAGAGATTGCATTGTAGACCCTCCGTAAAAATCAGCTTTACGCAAAGTTGGAGAAGTGCATGGCAGGAGGAGGTGAAGTTCCTCGGTCATGTGGTGACAATGCAGGGTGTCGCAGTGGACCCTTCGAAGATTGATGTCGTGCGTCTGTCGGGCTAGCCCATAAACACATCCGAGATCCACAGTTTCCTTGGTTTAGCGGGCTACTACCAACTTTTCATTGAGAGATTCTCTCATATTGCAGCCCCGTTGACCAAGTTGACCCGGAAGGGTGCCGAGTTCGTTTGGAGCGACACTTGTGAGCAAAAATTTATGGAGCTGAAGGACCGCCTCACGTTCGCTCCTGTCCTCACTTTTTCCCTCTAGGAGTGATGGATTTGTTCTATTTATTGATGCCTCGCAAGTTAGCTTGGGTGCTATCCTAATGCAGCATGAGAAGCCGGTGGCTTATACGTCTCACCAGCTCAAGGTACTGTTGAGGGTCAAATATTGCATATTGGACCCCAGTTACTATCTGGATTTATGAACATCACACTGCTTAACGGGTTATTTTAATCATGTTTGTGATACAAGGTGAACTAGGAGCGTGGACTGGAAAGGACGATAAAAGCATGGATTTAACGCTCTGACATCACCAAGGCATTGGACGGGACCTCATGGGACCAATATCGAGGACTTACACATCAAAGATCAGAGGAATTCCATCCGCTCACTTCAAACGGGCCCGAAAACCAGCCAGAATGCAAGATCACAGGGTTCCCACCATCTGTTCGGCTCGAGACTTCATACATGGCCTGAGGACCATAAATTAACCGTACATGTCAATTTTCAGCCATTGAAAACCTGTGGAAGTGGGCCAACGGCCAGATCAGCCCCTTAACTCAATAAGTGGGGCCCACCTGGGTTCTGGATATGCTTCAACTTTGGTTTCAACCCCTTAAATGGAGTCATAAAATGAATGGATGGCGCGGATTTTTGATATACATTGCAGAGGACCGCACATGTATAGCATGTGCATAAACCACATTTGCACTGGCCGTGTACCGAACTGGCTGCAACAGTCAAAGTCGGTGTTGACCGACTCCTCAAGCTCAAAACGGAAATTCTTTGTTTCCGTCTGCAACGAAAGAACAGAGAAGCTGGCGGTTGGGTTTGTGGGCCACCACCGTGTTTCAAAAGACCAATCCGGACCGGTCCATCGGTTTCCCATGAAGCGGCTTATATTGCCCTAGGTGACAGAATTGCAAAAGGTTGAGAAGAACGAAATCCAACCGTTCAAACGTAAGGCGGACGGTGAGAAGATACAGTACAATGGGCCACACAAAACTCGAAAAAAACTCATCCTTCCTGACCAGTTTTTCGACGCGCTTTCAATAGAAGGAGTGGATTTTGCATACAATTGACGAAGTGGGCCCCACCGTCAGTGCTGATCAAACGGAGGAGGCTCTGCTCCGCAGTTGGATGTTGTCCGGCTGTTGTGACATGTTCTGTGTCTTTGGAGGCAATCGGACGACTGATCTGAACCGTCCATCGTGTAGGGGGTCCAAAAAACTCCTAGGAGACGTTAATCTTTTGGAGAAAGCAAACGGATAGAAGGTAAGTTGGGAGGCTTCAATCTGGACTACGCGAAGGTTTTGCGGTTTTCCTGCGCACGTGGCCCTTGCTGCGTAATCAATTCCACCGCCCCTGGCAGCTATAAGAAAGAGAGAGAAAACGTGAGAGGGGGAATTGGACGGCTGGAGAAAGGAGAGAGAGCGAGAGAGAGAAAGAGAGACAGGGAGAGAACTCTTCTTTTAGTTTTGTTTTTTTTGCTGTTTCTTTGCTGTTGAAGTGATTTAGTCAAACATGGTTGGCTAAACCCCTTAGCTAGGGCTAAGGGGTGAAGCTTGTAGTATGATGGGTCTGTTTTTATGGTGATGATTCATGTTAGACTGAATTTTTGATTGATTGCAGCTACATCAATGGGAATACTTCTGGTTTTTAATGATTTTTGTGACGGTGTGATGGCTTGAGTTTTCCTTTTTCTTTAATTCTGATTATGGGGTTAGGAAGCCCTGTTGTTCACCATCGTCTCCTAGGCATGGTTGGATGATGGAACTCTTCCTGACGCTCGTACATCATACAGATCGGTTGTGGATTGGTTGAACTCTGTTGTTGGCTTTGTCTCATAGGCATGGTTTTGTGATGGAATCCATTCTGATTTATGACCGTCAATCTATTGAAATGCATTAACCAAGGTTCAATCTTGATATCTTTACCATAGAATTCTGATCTCTACAAGTGGATCCCCTGAATCCCTAGTTCCCTTCTCTGAATTCTTTAAGTTTAGATTAATATTTCACCATTATTCTTCAAATCACAATTGGTTTAGATTTCATCTTAGCCTAGTTCTAGATCTGGTTACTTTCAGATTACGTACAGTTTTCAATCCCTGTGGATTCGACCTCGGTCTTACCGAGTTTTTACTACATCACAACCCTATACTTGGGGAGTGAACAGGTACATGAGCTGAACTACCTCATGCATGATTTGGAGCTGACAGCAGTTGTCTTCGCCCTGAAGGTGTGGAGGCACTATCTCTATGGGGCGAGGTTCGAGCTCTTCTCTGACCACAAGAGCTTGGAGTATCTGTTCTCTCAGTCTAAGCTAAACATGAGGCAGAGGTGTTGGATGGAGCTCTTAAAGGACTATAATTTTGATCTCCAGTACCACCCGGGCATGGCAAATGTGGTGGCGGATGCCCTCAGCCGTTAGCCAGGAGGCCTGATGGCGCACATGATGATTCAGGAGTGAAGGATGCTTGAGGATGTGTCAGTTGTTGACTTCAAGATCGGTTTGCACTCTTCTATTGTGCAGTTATTGAGCCTGTTGATTCAGCACTCTCTTATCGCAAGGGTGATCGAGGCTCAGCAGACAGATGAGTCAGTACCGAGTTATCGGGCAAAGGCAGCATCTAAGAGTCAGTCAGATTGGCAGATTGGTCCTGATGGTGGACGTCGTCTCAGAGGCCGATTATATGTCCCGGATATTCCTGAATTGCATCGAGATCTTATAACCGAGGCATATCGATCGCGGTTCTCTTTCCACCCGGGCTCGACGAAAATGTATCGCGACATGAGGCGACAGTATTTTTGGGAGGGAATGAAGCACCAGATCGCCAGTTTTATGACGAGTGTGACACATGCCAGCGTGTCAAGGCCGATCATCAGAGACCCCCTGGTCTATTGCAGCCGTTGAGTGTCCTAATGTGGAAATGGGAGCACATGTCAACAGATTTCATTATGGGCTTACCGAGGATTTAGCGTGGTCATGATGCCATCTGGGTTGTCGTCGATCATCTAACGAAGTCGGCATATTTTCTTGTGATTCGTGAGACCTGGCATGCGGACCGGCTCATCAAGTTGTTTGTTAATGAGATCATGAGACTGCATGGTGTTCCTATCTCGATTGTTTCAGACGAAGACCCAAAGTTCACGTCTCAGTTTTGGGGGAGCTTCTAGAGAATGATGGTGACTGATTTGCAGCTCAGTACTGCGTACCATCCGTAAATCGATGGCCAAACCGAGAGGGTCAACCAGATCCTTGAGGATATGCTTCGAGCCTACGCGATTGATTTCTCGGGTAGTTGGGATGAGCACCTGCGATTGGCTGAGTTCGCATACAACAACAGCTATCAGGCGACCATTGGCATGGCTCCTTTTGAGGCATTATATAACAGACCATGCAAATCTCCAAGTTATTGGATCGAGGTTGGAGAGCAGCGTCTCCTAGGTCCCGAGCTTGTGCAGCGGACATCAGAGGTCATCGACATCATCAGGCAGAGGATGCGTATAACTCAAAACTGGTAAAAGAGTTTTACTGACCGTCGGCGTCGTCCCTTGGAGTTTGTAGTAGGGGATAGAGTGTATCTCAAGGTCTCGCCCATGAAGGGCATGGTTCAATTTGGAGCGAAGGGCAAGCTTGCCCGAGATTCATAGGACCTTTCGAGATCACTGAGCGCGTTGGCATCGTGGCCTATCGGCTTGCCTTACCATCTCAGTTATCTGGCGTCCACAACATTTTCCATATCTCTATGTTGAGGAAGTGTGGGTCAAACATCGTTCCCATTATTGATTAGCAACCGTTGAAGGTTCGTAAGGATGCTTCTTACATTGAGCATCCAGTCGTATCCTCGATCGGAAGGAGCAGGTCCTTCGGACCAAGGTCATTCACTTGGTGAAGGTGCAGTAGGGCCACATAGTATGGATGAGGCTTCTTGGGAGCGCGAGGCAGAGATTCGAGAGCATTATCCCCATCTTTTCGATGTTTAATTGTATGCTGTATTGTGTTTTGATTATATATGATGTCATGTTTCCTATTCCCTTATGAGTTATGGTTAGTTGCGATAGTAGTATAAATTTTGAGGACGAAATTTTTATCAGGTGGGGAGAGCTGTAAGGCCCGTGTCCATACTATTCCGTCGACTCCCGCGATCCTTCCCGATAAATTTCAGTAACCCACAACCTATAATCGACGTTTGTGCGCGATCCTAAGTCATATCGTGTAGATTTGAGTCTTGTACCATTACGACTGTACCGTCACCGCGGTTCCAACACCGCTTCTTGCACAGCGATTCGATACCCTAGCCAGGAGATGTGGGCCCGTGTTTATTTCGAAGAAATGCCGCACATTTCTGAACCCAAGAGAATCTCTACAACCCATCCAATCAATCAATCAATTAATCAAAGTACACAACCCATGCTTTCTTTCTCCCCAAGTCAAGCAACCACCCTAAGTCAACTCTCATATCAAGTACATCTATCACTCACACCCATCACCTCTCTCTTACAACCACCATTTCTCTCGCTCTCTCTCAACACATTTTTCAAGCAAAAAAGAGTAGACGTCTAAGCTATTCTAAGAGAGAAAGTGTGTTGTGTGTGGCCCACTTCCCACCCCAAGATCCATCATCCTAACCCTTTATTTCTCATCACCCTCCATCAAAGTAAGACACAAGAAGATTGACGTTTCATCGGACCAAGAAGATCGAACAGTGGGTGTTTCTATAGGCCTAGATTTCATTGTTTTGATGATGGGCCAAGTGGAGCCTACCGATTGATGGTATGGATCTCACTTTGGACCTTAGATGAGGTCGATGGCCCACCATGATTCACATGATCATTCCATGATGGGGCCATTCTCCATGGACTCCATCATGATGTTTACTTTTCTAAGTTTGAAAGAGGTCATCTACACCTTCTATTTTGATGAAGAAGGAATCTCCACTATTGATTTTGATTTGGTGGGCCCACATGTATTGGGAATCACTTGATATATGATTAAATACATGGAAAGGGAGGGCTCATAGTGGCGGAGCCCTCCATCATCACGTGTCTCTCTCTCTCTCATTCCCTTATTTTGTGGCCCACTTAATGAGTGTATGTGATGTCCAGACCGTCCATTAAATAGACCCCCTGGCTGTCCAAACATGGGGACCAACCCACTTTGCTACCCCTCATATATATATATGGGAAAAGGTACTATGCGCTCGAGCGTAAAGCGGTCGTCCGTGAGGTCGAGCTGTGTGGGCCCCACCGTGATGCCGTTCGAAGATCCACACCGTCCACGATTTGGGTGGGCCCACGCGCCCAAAATGACCATCCAGGCCCCAACTCGGGTGGGCCATACCATCGACAAACATAAGTATACACGCAAAAACATGTAAATGCACTTGGTGGGCCCCACCCGAGTTGTGGCCGAAATTTATATTCAAGTGAGACACACATGATGGACGGTGTTGATCATCAAAAACGTCTAAAAGGTCCCCAAAAATGGTTTTGAATGTTTCAATGGTTCACGGCCCCTCTACACGTGGTGTGGCCCACAAAAGTCACGGATTGACTTGAACCATGTGGGCCCCCTCGGAATGGTGCATCCGGTGGACGGTGTGGATTTTCGATCCGGTTGGGGCCCACACCAGCCGACCTCACGGACGACCGCTTTACGCTCGAGCGCATAGTACCTTTTCCCTATATATATATATATATATATATATATATATATATGTAATCAGTTTGATTCCAAGCCTTTTGGGTGGGCCACTCATGTAGGCCCCACCTTGATGTACGGGTCCGACCCACGCCGTCCATTCCATTCCCCAGTTCATTTTAGGTGTTAAGCCAAAAAATGAAGTTAGTCCGATTATCTGGTGGGCCATTTCTTAGAAAACAGTGGTTTTACCATTAAAATCCACTCTGATGTTTTTATACACTGAAACATGCTAAATATTGGGCTTGTTTGATCTGTTATGAGCTGTAGAATCCAATGGGTGGCGTGGAATCTTCTGGTGTTGGCCCCACCTAGGAAAAACCCAAGAAAAACAATATATATATATATATATATATATATATATATATATATATATACAAGCAGCAGGTGTTGCTGCTGACGTCCAGAGGACACGCGGCAGCGTCCTACTATGTTGTGGACGTAAGGGGGGCAGGGACCGTGGGTCCCAGCATTGGCCCCACCATGGTGTATGTGTTTTATCTACACCATCCACACCACTAGACGGTGGGAGCCACCATAGTGTATGCATTTTATCCACACCATCCACACCACTAGACGGTGGGACCCACCCAATAATATATGTGTTTTATCCACACCGTCCATTATTTGGACAGTGGGGCCCACCATGATGCATTGCATTGTATCCACGCTGTCCAACCATTTTGAGATATTATTTTATGGTATGAGGTGAAGAATGAGTCAAATCTAAAGTTCAAGTGGACCCCATCATCAAAAAAGTGGACAGCGACATCCACCGTTCAAACTTCTAAGGGCCACAGTAGTTTCCAATAAAGCTGATATTTGTTTTAACTTCATCTATCACTATGTTAACTTACGAATTTGTTGGATCTCAAATACATTACGGCATCCCACATCGTGACATGATCATCCATTGATCAAGTGCACCACACCGCAGAAAATAGTGAGATTTGAACGTCTATCATTGAAACCCATTTAGGTCACGGAAGTTCTGGATCAATGGGGAATTTGTTTTCCCTCTTAATCTAGGTCTTTATGACCTTATAATTAGATTGATTGGAAAATAAACTTTATAGTGCCCCTGTGATTTATTTAACTGTGAAAATTATTATCTCCATTGCTATTTGTGGTATGGTCCAAATGATCCCTCAATATGATTCTTTTTTTAGGAATTTATGAGGCCCGTTGTTGAGGCCCACCTCAATGTGTATAGGGCCTGTTGTCGAGGCCCACCTTGATATATACGAGGCCCACCTTGATATATATGAGGCCCATGGGTTGAGGCCCAATGAGAGGTATATAAGGTCCATTGCAATGTGTGATTCCACTGTGGTGTATAATGATATTTATAGCGAGTCATGCCTTGGAAGCAATGATGGTTTGATGCCCACATTGTAAAAGTAATGTGGTTAAATGTCCGTATTGTAACTCTCCCTAGGGTCGATCGATAGGCCCATATTGGTTGTGTGTAGGCCGTCTAAGCCCATCTTCGTTGTGAGGATAGTTCATCACTATATAACATACTTAGTATAATCCCATGATTCATACCCATTCGCATCATATGTATGCTCGATATGAGGAGTGATGTTCACACCCCAAGTATAGGGTTGTGATGTAGTAATAAACTCGGTAAGACCGAGGTCGAATCCATAGGGACTAAAACCTGTACGTAATCTGAAAAGAACCAGAACTAGAAATAGAATGAGATGAAATCTAAATTAAGGGAATATGAGAAAATAATGGTGATGTATTAATCTAAAAGTTGTAGAAATCAAAGGTAGGAAACTAGGGTGCCAAGGATCCACTTGTAGAGATCAGGGAGATCTTATGCTTGATTCAAGTACTCAACTGGACTGAGAGTCCCATCTTCATCCAGTTGGAGGATAGAACATTATAAAACAAATCTAAACTTCCTTTAATTTAGTTTTCAAGAGATGAGAGGTGTGTAAATTAGAATGGATCCCATCACAAAACCATGCCCATGAGACAAGGCAAACAACAAAATTAAACCAATCCACAGCCAATCTGAGTGATGTATGAATGTTAGGAAGAGTTCCATCATCCAACAATGTCAAGGGGCGATGGTGAACAATAGGGCTTCCTAACTTCACAATCAAAAATAATGAAAAGGAAATACACAAAGTCATCGCAGATCTATTGTAATTTCAATCACAACAAACCATTAAAAACTAGAGGCATTCCTTATAATCAAACTATACTCAAAATCAGTTCATCTAACATAAATCAAGTTATAGAATCCTTCCCATCACGCCACAAGCTTCACCTCTTAGCCCTAGCTAAGAGGTTTAGCCCTACATAATCCGGCTAACTCTCTTAAACAAAAACACAAATAATAAAAACTCTAACTATCTCTCTCTCTCTTGTGCAGCCATCCAAAATTTGGATGCCCCTCCTCTCTCTTTCTCCTCTTTCTTTATAGCAGGGAAGGTTCGATGGAGAGCTCTGGTGGAGAACCGACTCTACGCATGATGCGGTAGGCGGTGAGTTACTTTCGGTCGCATGCGTAAGGCTTTCGCAACCAAAATCGGATCTCCAAACTCCCCCGTTTCAGTGATTCTTTCCAAAAGAATAACGTCTCTTGGGACGTTTTCAAGTGGCCTACAGATGGACGGTCTGGATTACCCATCCAATCATCACCATGCTCGTGCAAATGTCTGCAAAACTCGGACCGCGTCTGGATGCAAAACAGGGCCTGTGTATTGTTACACAATGACGGTGGTGGGGCCCACTTCGTTGTTATTTTGAGAAATCCAAGCCGTCCTTAGATACAGGACGAAAAACCGTTTGAGTATGGATGGTTTTGGATGTCTGATGATGCGGCCCACAGGATTCCCTTTCATGTCATCCATTTCACATTTTAAACCTTCATGTACATACAATGTTTGAGATAATCAAGCCACAAGGCAATGTACGGTCTGTTTGTCCTACTCGTGCGAATAGACGGTTCAGATCATCAATATATGTGATGATGGTGGCCCACCGGATGTCGCACACAACTTACTGTTTCAACAGAGAATGGCAACTGCCGTTTTTGGAATTGTATTCGGTCTACACAAGGTTGACCGACTTCAATGGCTCGGTGCACGGCGGGTGCTCATGTGCTGTGCACATGCACTCACATCAATGGGCTCCACCTTGATGTTTATAAGAGATCCATTCCATTCATCTACTCTGCCACCCCCTTTAAGGGGTTAAGACTAAACTTAAAGCATATCAGGTATCAAGTGGGCCCCAAATCAGAGATTTGGTGGGCTCATCTAACCGTTGGACCACTTCCACAGGGATCTGAGCCTGAATTTTGACGTGTACGTTTAATTTATGATCTTTAGGCCCTGTATGAAGTTTCGAGCCAATTAGATGGTGGGAACCCTGTGATCTTGCATTCTGGATGTTTTTCAAGCCTGTTTGAAGTGAGCGGCTAGAATTTCACTGATCTCTGGTGTGTAAATCCTCGATCTTGGACCCATAGAGTCCCGTCCAATGCCTTGGTGATACTAGAGCGTTAAATCCATGCTTTTAGCATTCTTTTCAGTCCCTGCTTGTAAATTCACCTTGCATCACAAACACGATTAAAATAAACCATTAAGCAGTGTCATGTTCGTAAATCTAGGTAGTAATTGGGGTCTAATATGCAATATTCGACCCTCAACAAGTGATTGATCGTAACATATGTCATTGGGCAGATTATTTATGGGACTCACTAATAGGAGTTACCCACATGAGTGCGTGGTGTGCGCAGGATTGTTGCATGACTGGACAGTGTGATTCATGTATCTCGCATTTGTGTGTCATAATCATTGTACGCCCTAATGACATCAGGGTCGTGGCTCCACAAGCATATCGTGGATGGCCTTATTGGATACCGAAAATACTTGGTTCTAGCACTGTGGGCACTTAGGATGTCCTTGAGTGAAAGTCCCAGAATCTTTTTGGTACCAAGAGATGCTCCAACGTTCAGATCGAATGGATACACGAGCACAAGAGTGTCAAATATCAGTAGGTCGTGTCTTCCACTGTCTTGTGGTCTGTTGGAAGGGGGTGTGGCCTTATCCACCTGAGTGAGGGGGTTATAAGCTATGCTGAATTTGACCAGCTCGCAAATGAGTCCGCTATCGATGAGCCGGGTAGGTATTGCCAGACTGCTGGTCAGGTAAATAGTGTGGTCTATTCCACTTACTGAGCTGTACGGCTAAGGAGGCGACAGTCAATGTGAAGTGTATTAGACCCTGGTGATATCCCAAAGTGAAACTGTACTGATATGTGTACTTGATGAGGACTGGCATGCTTGCTTTGCATCTCGCATATGACATTTGGCTACATAGGCATCGCATCGCATGGCTTTGGTATGGCTGATAGCATTCATGTCTTGCATCGCATAGCCTTGGTACGGTTAATAGTATTCATGGACTTACCCACATATTTCCGCATTACTCTGATATTGTACACTTGGCGCTTGCCTTGCGCACATACTTACACCACCCTCTAAACTTTTGTAAGCTTATGCACGACCATTGTGTGGAGGTGACGTTGGATCGCAGCAGCGATGAGGCAGAAGTGCGTATCAGATTATTTTGGAGCCTTTTGATCACCTTGTATTTCTCTTTCCGCTTGGTACTTAAAGTTTTTGATATAGTGGATATGTGGTGATGTTGTTTTTTCACTTGGTTATACTTGTGATTATACTCCATTTTAAAAAAAAAAAAAAAAATCATACTGAAAATCCTCCTTGTAGAATCCCAGGATCAGAATCTAGCATATGGGTACCGGAAGCTGAGAATGGGACACTACGAAGGCTGTCGGCGCCGAATTCAGTGATCGAAATTTTTGTAAGCCCGTTTTCCGAGTTTTGGGCGTGACAATGTGATCCATTTAATCATAAATGGAGTGATTTTTGGGCCCTTGGCCTAACAGGAGGTGGTGCACTTGGTGGTCAGGATGGATTTTAAATAAACGCGCCCACCCAAGCAGCCAACCCATTTGCTGGCATACACGTAGAACCCGTCATTAAAAATGTAACAAAAGATGTTTGGAGGATAATTATACAGGGATTAATGAGGTATAAATTCCATATTAATTAGGTAGTTTTTTGTAAAATTCATTATATTTTAGTGGCAAGTTTTTACTTATATCTTGCATGAGTTGACTCAGCTGAGTGAAGTCATTTTTTTCTGAGTATTTAAACTGTATCTGGACAGTCCATTCATTCCATATGCATTTTGAAATGAACACGCAATCCCCCATAAGTAGCATGAACATGAACCGTCCAATTGAAAATCCATGTCTTGAGGCGCCGGCAGATTGCTTATGATTTTGATGCACTTTTGTCAGATGATGCTAACCATCCGATCAGTGGCATTTAAGCGACAGTTATAACAAAATGACCAAACATTCAAAGGGATAGAATAATCCAATCGGATAGACTTTTGCTGCATGGTTACTCCATTAGTGGTTCTAAACAAATGGATGGTCGAGATGGACGATTACGAGTCACATGTAATAAAAAGATTTTTGGGGACATTACCAACCTCCCCATGTTTGGATTGTGGCAGGTCAGTCTAGTGATGAGCCAGGCCTGGAGCTGGGTCCTTTAATCGACGGCTATGCTTGCCCAAAACTAAAGCCTAGACCAGACTTCAGTGTACAAGTGTGGACCATTGGTCTTTGGGCACCAGAATGGATGGCCCATGACACAAAATCTCCTCGATGATACGATTCTTGAGAGAAGAGTAATATAGAAATGACCTACATTCACTAGAAAAAAAAGGTTCCAGATTGGTGGCTAGGATCTTTCAATCCCAGAGATTTCAGGGATGGTCCATCCATGGTGGGCCCAACAAGTCAAAGAAAACCCACTTGTAGAAACTTGAAACCTTAGACTTATTTGCACAACCTGAAAACCAAGTACAGTTATGTTCATCAAAAGAGTTAGGTACCGACACTGCTACATAGAACCAGGCCCAGGTTTGCCTTAGCCCAACCTCCCCAAAGCCTGGCCCTGACCCTAATCTGGCTGAGAAGGCTGAGAAGGCTGAGAAGGCCTTGCCTTACAAGGCGGAGGCTGGCCTTGTAAGGAAAGGCTTAAAATAACATAAGTTTGAATAGTGAAATAAAGCATTATTATTATTATTATTTTAATAATGGGGACCTAGTTGATGTATGGACCAGGACAATCATCATTGGCATGGCCCGGCCCAGCCCAAAGACCAGACCTAAATTTTCAAGCCTGTGCCTAGCAGGGTGAGGTAGGAGTCTCTCTCAACGGTAAGGTACCTCTATCTAAATCTACTCTTTAATTATTACATTTTATGTAATCATTTGAAAATAGAAAACTCCAAATTTCAAAATTGAGATTTGGAGTTTTGAATCGTTGATTTGGGGGTCAGGTTAGGGCTGGGTTGGGAGCAGGCTCGCCTTGACTTGAGGTATGCTCGCCTTGGCTCAAGCTTGCCTCAAAAGATTTGGTAAACAAGCCAAGCTCCAATGGTAAGCTTGAGGGCGAGCTCAACTTCGAAGAGAGCATGACCGAGTCAAGCCAAGTTTTACCCACCTTGACTCAACTCGGCTCGATGTACAACCCTACTGTTTTGTCTGGGGCCAAAAAAAAAAAAACACATTTATACTATTGGATTGGGTTTGGGTTTAGGCCAACCCCACCAGACCCACCCATTCAATCAATGGGCTGGGCCAAATAACCACCCGACCCAATCCATGACTCAAAACAAGAATATCCTTGCTATATTCCTCTCGACTTCTTAGACATTTTAGTAATCCATTTACAATCTGTACCACATCAAATATTGTTGGCTTTGTCTATTATATTCAAGTGGGCTCATGGTTAGGAATTTGAACTATTTGTTTGTTGGATCCACGGTGGATTGGACTGAGCCTGTAACAGTGAGCTCCATACACATGAATACTAAAGAAGAGCCAAGAAGCCTAACATGAAATATTACAGTTAGTGTATGGGTCAGGTTGAGCAGGTCAATTGACCCCAAACCGACTGCAATTAAACGGATCAGGTTGGGTTAGGTTCATGCTCTTGAAATTTTTGGTGGATCAGGTCGGGGTTAGGACCAGATTTCTTGACCAGTTCATTGAATGGCTCAGGCTTAGACTGACCCCAACCAGGACCCAAGCTGACCCATTGCATACATGCCAGGCCCATGGTTCAGAGATCTAGACTGTTAATTGTGAGTGATGCAACCACTCCATACATGCCAGGCCCATGGCTCAGAGATCTAGACTGTTAATCTGATTTGCCCAACAGAATAAGAGTTGCTCCAAAAATCATTCTGATAGGTAACCCTTTGAACAATGATCTAAGCCTGTTAGGATTGGTGGAAGCCAAAATGCGGATATGGAAAACCAAATGTCGCATAAGAGGTAAGGGAAATGTTAATAGGTCAATGGGCAAAAAGTAAGAGTTGTCTCTCGTAACCATGGAAATCTAGATTTGACATTTTGTTTTTAGGAAATAGAAATCGATGCTTTTTGAAGAACATCGCAGAAATAGAAATCAATTTCCAAAGATTAATTTGTTTTCACAAATGGAGGAAATATTTCTACGGTTTTCCTGTGGATTCCACCAATCTGCCTGAAGGAACAATACAAGTTTCCAGGAGAAAAGACCAGAGATTGGATGAACTTTGAATCTGCAAGATTTTTAGGGCATCCCCAATCCACTGTAGCCCATCAGATTAACATTCTGGATCACAGAACCATGGGGCCCACTTGCACAAAATGCACTTATCTACACCCAACTGCTAGCACAAAAACATGATAAATAGGATCTTAATTAAGCCTTCAGTGATAAAATTTCATCCAATGGATATAAAGAAGCTAATTACAGGCTTCGCCAACATAATAATGGAGTCTTCCTTAAAGGGCAAGGGATCCAAAGTGGACCCCACCCCAAAAACAAATTATGGTCCCTGAATCTGACCTCGTAATTCTCATGTTCAATATATATATATATATATATATATAGGATTAAAACTTGTGTTGGTATGCTTTCTGAGAATGGATATGATTGGGTGGGGCAGGCAATCTGACCTGATCAGGATATCAACAGGTGGTCGGACAGTGTTTTCCAACTTAGACCGAGGGGAAATATTTGTTCATGTTGTAGGGGAGGGAGTAAAATTCTTCGCTTCTTGTATCAGTCTTGAAATACCTGAACTTGGCCCACCAATGCCAGCCTCTGTCTCTTCGTCTCGCGCTGTCCCCGCGGTGGAGGGTGCTGTCCAAGAAGAATGCGATTATACCCGCTACCGTTGCAGGTGATGAAAATATCACTGTCACCATGTCGTTAAACTGCAGGATGAGAGTATCTTATATGTGAGAATGTTCTCAGTGTGTGGCATCATCATGTAGCAAATGATACATGATATAAATTGTTAAGTGTGTTTGGGTGCTTAACCGAACTCAATTGCAATTCATTCAGTTCATAATTGAAGAAATCACCAAAGTGGGAATGGTGCCATTTTAATTCACCGTAACAGACAACCCCCTAACCATAATTACATGTGTCTCAAGATAAACTTTGGTCATTTCCTTCTCATGTTTGCTATTCAGTTAGATTGAACATCCAAACCCAGCTCTTTAATCAATTAAAGTATGTGGTGTTATTTGATACTCTGGCCAAGACACTTTATACATGGGCACTCAGAAATTGCACACATGGCACACGTTAACTCAAATTAAACAGACTAATCTGGAATCCACTGTTGCAAGTCACAGGCCCAAAATCAGATTCATTGAACAATCCTAACCTCTGATTCATGGATACTGTTTGTTTAAATAGGGACATTGGATATAATTCATCCTTAACTGTCCAATAAATTATAAATGTCCACCAATCTGATGGTCAGATAACCAAATAAGTGTAAGTTTTGGGACCTATAATGTGGACAGATTAGTTTGAACTACTTATATACCGTGTATGCAATTTCGAAGTAATTTTTAAGTGCCTGCATATCATCCATCACACTTGACCAGAGCAAGATATTCCATAATAGTATAGGTGGCCATTACAGTCACCGCCATTACCGTTACAATATGGGCTGTAACAGCCATTATTATGGCTTCTCTTCTTTTTTTCTCTTTTGGAAAAAACCAATTTCAGCCATTACAACCCTACAAAGCGTAATGGTTGCCGATATGTAATGGCCGTTACATAATGGCAAAGTTTTTCTGTTAGGGTATCCGTATATACCCATCTGGCGCTAGTGTGAACAGGGCCATATCCAGCCACCAATGCATACTCATTGAAGTATTGAGGCACAGATAATCCCATGAAGAATGAGAAGCCTAGTATGAACTTGGTTCTGAAGCTGTTGAGGTTGCAAAACTGAAGGAATCCAAGCCCTGCAGAACCTGCTCTTACCATAATAGACCATGGTCATGTACCACACAAAGGCCGATTTAAGCTGTGAGGTGAAAATAAATGAAGAACAAAAGCAATGGGGAACTAACTTATCAAAGCGAAAAAAACCAGATATCTGTCAATGAGGGCATCCAAATGGCAATGCTGTTTAATCTACTTGCTGTAGGCATCCATCAAGAGTGGACGATCAAGAGAACAGGAATCACCTGGTCATACTCTTCGTGTGATAGATAGGCTAGACGCTCCATGTTAAGTTTTGCATTATTTAAGAATTGATGGTGACTTATCATCCTCACATGTGGCACTGACGTACAGCTATCCAGACCTGGATCCAAATTGTGGTTCCCATCGTGGATGGAGCATATCGCTAAAATCACACTAATCAACCAATCCTAAACATCCAATTAATTTCAAATGGATTCGAAATATCAGTATCGCATTACGTATTGCATCCTTGGGATACAGATTGTATCAGTTATCGCATGGGATATATCGTTTGTATCGGGTGATATATCACACTTTTTGGGGAAAATGGGGAAATATTGAAAAAAAAAGTTGAATTTTGCAATGAAACTTCAGGGATTATTAAAAAAAAACCTTAATACACTCTTTTAAATCATAATATTTCAAAAAGAAGAGCATATAATAGGTTTCCTTTGTGTAGGGTCCTAAGCTATGCGTTGTCTAACCGAACTAATGCAACTATATTCAAATTGGATGCAGAAAATTTAGAGTCTATGTGATGATCAATTCATCAAACACTCCTAAATACTTCGAAATTAGTCTCGATTGACAAATAATTGAAGGAAATTTTCAAAAAAAAATAAAAATTTATTAATATTTTATTATTTTTTAATTAAAAATATTTTTTATTTTCTTAAAATTGACAAGGAGTTGACAAATCAGTAGATCAGCCCTTATACGTGCTAGATTTCATGTTTGGAGTGCAACATTGCAAGCAATTTGGGATAAATTGGGAAAATTTTGAATTTTCCCAAATCTAACCACCTACATTCAAATTTTGAAATTAGTCTCAATTGACAGCTGCCTGAAACAAAATTTCGAAAAAAACATGGAGAACATGAAGAACTACTGGATATCGAAATCAAAGCTCCAACTCCATGATTTTTCATACAAACATGAAGAACCAATGGATTTGTAACCATTTGAAACTGATTTAACATAATTTGCAAAAAAAAAAAAAAGAGATCAAAAATTGAAAATGCTCACTGAATTGAACATGTGGGATATATTGGCACTACTTGTGCATTTCGTATCTTACGGGTGGGATATAAGATATATTGTGGGATATATCGGCAAATATCGTCGATATTTAAAACATTGGTCAAAAGTACAATAGCGAGTGATCCAAATTCAAAGGGAAAAAAATCAGCTGGTTAATATTATTTTGTAAGTGCAATTTTTTGGTTATGCTCCACCCAATTAATGGATATCATATGGATGGTTAGAACTTGCAAGCAAAATAGTGAGTGATCCAAATTCAAAGGGAAAAAACAGATGGTTAATATTATCTTCTAAATGCAAATTTTTTGTTATGCTCTATCCAACTTGGGTCAGCAACTTGGACAGTCTACGTTGCCTTACAACTATGACGTGTGCATTTGAAGACCCACCACCATTTTTTTTTAAATGGTGAAAACTAACATAACCCGTGATAGCTGCTACTGTATCTTACAACCACGTATTCACTAAATGCAGCAGTTTGCTAATCCCCACGAATGTTTAAGGCAGCCCATCAACCACATTCACCCACATGGCATGGGATGCGAGATACAAGCTGTCACCAGGTGAGTGACACAGTTGAGATGCTCTCCGATCCAAAAGGATAGACCAATCCGCCACTCAGTAGGACACGACTCATAAAACATACCATCATCATCTAAGCCCATCACAATTAATTGGAGTCAGCTACATGAAGCCAGTCCGTTCAGATTCATGATGTAAGTCATGGTGACGCTGGCTGCCAACCTGAAGCTACCCTCCTTTATCCGGGCTAGGACCAGCAATGAGACCACAAACTCGCACAGGTACAAATGTAATAGACTATTACATAGGTTGATTACAAAGGCTATCTAATTGTCTATTACGTAGGTTGATTCCAATCAATGAGTTATGACTCATAAAAGATATATCAGGAGGAACTATATGATCCTACTTGGCCCAAGGACATGTGGTGCATCCTTGAACACTAAAAATGAACAAGTAGCTCCATGGTTCAGTGATGCAGACGGTTGACCAAGAATGATATATATATATATATATATATATATATATATATATATATATATATATATATATAGCTAACTGGTGAAGAATTTGAATTTTGTTAGAGAAATGGATTGTCATTTTGTTCGTGAAAAGATATCTTTTGGGTTGTTATCTGTGACTCTTGTTCATTACAAGGATCACTAGCCTGTTATTTTAACTAAAGTTCTTCAATTTGCTCACCTATGTGACATCACAGGCAAGCTGGACGTCATTCTTTTTGCTTTGTGTATCTCATTTTCAGAGCTACCTCAGGATGCCATTCCTTTTTGTAATTTAGGTAATCAGGTTATGTTAATAAAAGAATATTAGAGAGGTTTTCCTCTCTAATACATTTTTCTCTCCAAAAAAAAAAAAAAACTCTCCTCTTTTCTAACTTTCTTCCAAAACAAATTTAATGACATTTATTAAGAAATATGAGACCAGACAAGAAGGGGTCAAGTGCTAGTATGAGCCTAAATCACATTAACAACTCCAGAAGTTCAGAGAAATTAGGGTTATTTATTAAATTGTCTGATTCATTGATTTGAATATTCCTACCGTACTTTGTAACCAAGTTCCCAATCACAGGTTTGAGTCCATGGTTATTGTTTCCATAACTGAATTTTGCAGTTAGTAAAGAAGAAATGTTATTTTCTAACGAATTCAAGCTTTCACACTGGTTTGATTCTCTCCCCTTTTTCGTTTCTAAAATTTTTGGAATGGTAGCTTGACTCTGAGGAGTTTATTGTTTTATAAGGCAAGTGCTGCCTCTGAGGAGAATGCCATGAACTGTGAGGCACATGCCTGATGCATCTCTCTTTTTTGCTTTTTACATCCAATTTCATCACTATCATCATGCTTCCATGTATTTAAAGGAGTAAAAACTACTATTATGATGAAACTTAGAATTCAAGAGATTAGGGTTTCTTTCTTTTTTCCAACAACTTCGTTCCACCATCACATTCACACTCACACCACCGTCCAACTTGAAAAGCAGCAAGCCGTCATGAGTGGGGAAGTCTTCTTTCTTTACTCGAATAGTAATTGAAGGGAAGGTGATTTCTTCTTTCTCTTAAGCAGTAATGAAATAGGAAGTTTTCCTGACAAGTAATTCTTGCAAATGGTATATTCTAAGAAAAATAATATAAAAAATTTCCTTTTAAATTTGTTTTCTATTTTCCCTTGTGTTTCTCCAGTTTCAAAGCTTCTTTAATTTTCTAATTACCAAAAAAAAAAAAAAAGGCAAGTTGTAACATTGACACTTATGCATCACAACAGGGCCAAGTAGCTTCCCTTTGCTCATGCCCTTTAAACACTACCTTGAGTCACTTGACTCTGGCTTAATTTCTATAAAATTTTAGAATGATAAAGAATGAAAATTGTTAATGCCCCTATAACCTCAACTGCCCAATATGAAATGACTTAAGTATCAAGGTTGAAAAACAGTGTTATGACCCCATAAGAGCCGACAGGCATTCCTGTTATAATGGTAACAGCAGTTAGGAAAAGGGGAAATAGCAGAAAGGAAAACTGTGGGCCCACGGGGATATTAGGGCTATTTTTACTGGAAAACATGGTTATATTCCATAATGTAATGCCATTATATTTCAAATGACAAACTCATGTAACTAAGGGCCGTTATTCCATTATATACGGCCATGTGAGAAAGCAATGCCCTTACAATCAAAACAAGGGCGGTTATTTAACAGGCATTTTTCATTACATAGCACAACGGATAACGGACTGTTCCCTTTATAATACCCATTATAATGGGTGGTATTATGCTAGATGATTGTGTGACCTAGGTATGGATCTAATGTTGAAAAGGATTTTATGAAGTGAATAAAGTAATTAAAAAGAATAAGAAAAAGAAATGATCTGTAGAAAAATCATTCGCGCTCCAGTGATTTAAATATCGATATTGATGCACATATCGCACCTTTGGGATACGGAAGTATCGCACAGGAAACATCGCATGTATCAGGGAATGTATCGCTGTTGAGGGAAATATTGGAAAATGATTGAATTTTTCAATAGAACTTTAGGATAATGTTGAAAGAGACATGATTGCACACTTAGAGTGCAACAGATTGCAAAAACAAGTAGGCACAACAAGTTTCCTTTGTGTAGGGTCCTAAACAAGGCCCTATCTGACAAAAGTGATGCAATTATATCCAAAATGAGTTCATATAATTCATTAATCATACAATATAAATATGAAAACAGATTCCCCGAACAAATTTGAGAGAATGGATTTTTTTTTTTTTAGAGTTTATTTTGCAAATTTATTTATATTTCCGGTGGGGAATGTGTTACCAACACATATCACAATGTATCACATATATCGACAATGCAGGAGAATTTTACAAAGGGTTTTTGACAAAATATCGCAAAACATATCGGCAATGCATTGCGATATTTTGTGCAATCGAGGGGAATATAGTATCAACCACATGCGGCCAATACTATTGATATGTAAATCACTGCTGGGTACCTGAGGATATCTGCAACATAATAAAATGCATAACAGCACCAAAGGCAACTGATGGGTAGAGATCCAACCCATGCATGTGTTAGAAGTGTATCATGCTTTTTTTCCCTTTGTAGAACTGTGATGTCATGCATGCACATCCAGGAAACGTGGTGAGAAAACATGCACAATATTACACATGCAAGAACTAGTGTAATAATTATTTAGGAAGCAGAAATGTGTGTGTGTGTGTGTGTGTGTGTGTGTGTGTGTGTGTATAAATCATGCGTTGAGGTACTCACCAACATAAGCGAACAAGATGCAATACAAAGCTGCAACAATAGGCATTGGGATAGAAGCAAAAACTGCTCCAAATTTTCCTGGTTAGTCACAGAAGTACAGAAAGATCAGATCAGCCAACAAGGAAAGCTATTTCTAGTTTGAGGTAATATACGATGCTCAATTGAGCTTTTATTCGGCCCCACAAACTGCACATGTAGGGCCCAACGTCTGGTGATCCAAGTAATTCATATGGTGACCTCACGGTGGATGGTAGAATAGCATATCCCCATGAAATGATACCAAGAGCTAACCATCTGATTGATTGGCCCGATTAAATGTGTTTATCAACTGTTATTGACCATTTTCATCAGACAACTAGAACCATTTGATAGGGGAGTTAGTAGAGCATGGCCCATCACATGATGGGGCCCTCAGATCAATAGCTTAGTTACCAAAGGGCAGGAACTATTGTACCAGTGCTGGTTTGAACGAGAAAGGAAGTTTCATCAATTAAGCATCATACAATACCTCTTTTAGTTTAAATCAGCAAACAGGGATCCCATACCTAATACAGAAAAGAAAAGCATAAACCCTGCTGATATTTGAATAACTCTTCGGCTTCCAACTCGTGTCAATCCCAAGAGACCTGCATTTTCACTGCACAAATAATATGTTAATAAGATCATTTTATCACTGAAAATTTTATTTTATTTTTTCTGCTATGAAATTTTGATATCATTACACTGATATTGTGGAACCATTTGCAGTCCCAAACATCCCATCAAACAAAATTGCCATTCCCTGAAATCCAAACCAGACTATAAGAATTCAAGCAGAAAAGCATCTGCACTCTAGAAGGGAGACTCCCAGTTGTAGCAACAGCACAGCAACCTACACTACCTGCCAGCCAGCACCACGACTCAGAACAGAAGGTGGTACAGGTGTGGCGCTTGCAAATCTCGACACTGCAATCAATGTGCCTGTGGACTGGAGATCAAGATAAATCAAATCTTACCAATCAGAACAAGAAAAGGAATACAAAAGGAAATAGTTAATGGGGACAGATCTTTCTACTTATCTAAAATAACATACAAAACGCTCAGCCCGAACCATTGTTGTTGTTATTTGAGCCAACACATCTATAGATGGGGCCCACCTTTCAGTGTCCAGATGTTCATCCAGTGGGCCCCATCATGGATGTAAAATGCTGCACGAAATTTTCCGTTGGACAATCTTAGCTATCTGATGACATGTCTCAAATGGAGCTAAAAAGAAAATATGGCCAATGGTCTATATGCAGTGGCAAAATGTTCCACCGATCTGATGGACGAGATTCTTCAATGGAGGACATCTGTGGTCCATCCCATCTACCACAGCATATTTGACAAACAACATGGATCACCAAAAGAAGGATTCTACCAGTCTTAAGGCTTGGCCATAACAAAAACACTGGTAGTTGAAGGCAAGAATTGCATAACACATCTTAAAACAATGGATGTGGCTCCCGCTTTCAGCTAATGTAAATCCATAATTCAGCAAAAATAACTAACTGGCCAGAAAGCTGGAAGGTCCCTAAAATCTCTGTTGCTGATAGTTTTGTGTAGTCCAGAAGATGCAAATATTAGAACTAAGCTAGCATCTAAACGGAGGATCAAAACCCTCTTTCAACTATTGAGATAGCACAGAGAGTCTATACTCAAAATGATTAAGCACACGCCTGAAACTGGCACAAATGGTTGTTAGCCGAACTTAAATTTAAGTTTCAGTTAAAGCTGTCCTTTTCTGAAAACGAAAATAGTGAGAATGAGACAGCAATTTCCAAACCCATTAAACACAACTTCTACTCCAATAATCAGCCAACTTTCTTTTTTTCTTTTTGATTTATCATATGCCCTAACTTGTTAGCTATTCCATACAAAGATTAGGCCCAGATTATTTGCTTAACAATTAACTAGACTTCCCCAAGCCACCTTACAGCCATGCGGAAAATGGATGGCGACTGAAATAACAGAATTAATATCAGTAAATGAAGAATGTATTATGTTAAGAAACATGTAAGTTTTAAGTGGATGTTTCAGTTAGCAAGATTCGTTATGTGGTAAAACTGAGGTAGATGGTCTTTTTCTCAGGACTATCGGCAGATTTATAGCTTTATAACTTGACGAAAATCTAGAAGTTGGTAATTTTCTTTCTAAAAATCCATGTATTTAAGCAAAGTTTATGTTACTACGGAGGGTCTTGGTAAGTGAAATGACAAATAGGTGGACGTGTGGCAACAATTTGAATTGCCGGGTATAATTTAGTCCTTGAAATAATTGGGATTCAGCCAAAAGGGTATGGTTTTCCAATCAAATAAACTTCATGAAGGGAACAGTTCATGAAGCATATCAATCAGAGAAACACATAACATGGCTTTCTTTCAAAAATGCCCCATAGCATCTTCAACAACTTGAAGCATATCAATCAGAGAAACACATAACATGGCTTTCTTTCAAAAATGCCCCATAGCATCTTCAACAACTTGCGGCAACACTTAGTGTGCATAGTATCACCATAAGAGGGTTGAGAAATCACATTATTAGCTATTCATACACCAGTGTAGACTTGCAAACTTATGAAAAACAAACCTCAATAAGAGCGGCCACTGAAGCAACCATCATGGCAAAAGATTCTCCAGCATCAAAGGTGGGACTGCCCCATTGAAATGGATACGGAATCCTTACCCTGCATAAATATAAAGTGAAAATCAATTTTTTTTTAAAAATGAAATCCATCAAACAATATGAAGTTTTGTGTCAAATGTGGATGTCCATTGTCCAGATATAATAAAAGCTCTTCTATGCACAGAAGCAGAGACTTGGTATGTTGCAAGGACCCCTCATTGAGTGAATTTTCTTAAAATAGTGAATAAATGGAAGTCCCTTATGGACCAAGGTCAAAAGTGCCAATATAATGGGTTGTAATGGCCAGAGGCCAAATGTGTTGTGAGCCTAGATATCAGCCGCCGTGGCCAATATTTTGTTTTTTCCTATAAGTATTACTCTATTCAAGTATATGTTAGGCACAAGGTACAGGATATCAGGCAATATATTGGCAGTTATGGCCATAATCAGCCAATATTTTCAAAAAACAAGAAATAAATAAAGTGAAATTTATATAATTGCTATAATAATTTTATAATTATATTTGATTTTCTATTACGTGTAATTATTATTTTGCTAAAGCTTAATTAGTTAAATAATTTAGTAATTGGAAAAATATTGGTCGTAATGGACCAAAATATATCAGCCTGCCAACGCCCACAACAGCCATTATGACGTAGGCAATTATAACAGGGCTTCCCTGAAACCATCACTACACTGATATATAGCATGTTATATAGCTGTTATAGACCAATAATCAACCACAAAATTCATGTGTATACTTCAAAAATAAGTTATATGTAAAATGTGTGGAACTGGAGATCCCAGATACCATTATAATGAATTGAGCGTCATGTAGGAAACAGGATCTTGATAGAAAACTTAGGAGATGGAAAATATGATGGATTTCGTTATTGCTTTACTTTCTCTGATCGATGAGAGTTCTGCATAGAATTGTGAAACAACAACAAATGCAACTGGAGATCTTAGCAAAAAGGAAAATTAGGTCACCATATCATCACAGCCTTGTCCCAGCTTATTTGGGGTCAACAGACCATTGATGGCAATGTTGATGTTATATTCAAGTCATTGGACCTTTTTCTTCTTTTTTTCTTTTTTTTCGAAAGAGGCATTAGAAATAAAAAATAAAAAAATTTCCTTCACATAAACAAGAGACAAAAACAGCATAAAGTTAAATTACACCCACATTCATGTCATTTTGCACAAAAAATAAAGTAAAATAAAGCACTACCACAACTTTGTTATGGATAACTACAATTAAGGACAAGAGAAATGATTCAACAAAATCCATTCCAACAAGAAACCAGGTGCTTACCAGGGAGCAGCACCAATGAGCCCAGCCCGATCAGTACGACAATTAAACTGAGTCCTTGGAGATCTATTCTTATATGCTCCGCCCACTGTCAGAATAAGTGCATAAACCCACACGATAGCCACCGAAACCAAGACTGCAAATCGACCCACTAGAGCTCTCCTCTCCTGCATCCATTGAGGGAGGAACTGAGGGAGGAACTGCAAAGATATGGGTTACCCACAACATGGAACATGATTAGCTTCTAAAAGTAAAATCAGAAAATGATCCCATTATCTAAAAGTTACAGTTCAAGACATATTGGCGAAAAAAAAAAATGCAAATGAATAAAATAAAGGCCTAGAACTACAGGGAATTAAAAATTAATAATAATAATAATAATAATAGCAGATACTCTGTTTTTTACATATCAATATAACATTGGGGTACATATAACAATCCTCGCAATACGTGGTACAATATCTTTCAAGCCAACAATCCAAAAACCAATTGCACAATCACTGATGATATTTCAATCCACAGGTCAGAGTGAGCAACAACTAAATGAGGAACAAACATGCATCTTACCTGTGAAAAGAGGATCACTAAGATTAATTGAGGAAGCCCAATTTCAACACATTTTCCCACCTACAAGCATCAGTAGAAACAAGAATTCCCATATGAATAAACCAATTTCTCCTAATCCCATGATCGACGCGAGTCAGGTATGACTTCATGTGAGGAACAAAACAAAATACAAATGAAAGAGCAGAAACAGGACGCATACAACTGGAGCAGATAAAAATGAATAACACATTGAGCAATGCCTCTTTTCAAGATGAACCCAACTAAACAATAGAAATATGAAGAATCTGACTACTTACTCCTGGAAAACCAAGCTGATAAAGCCCAAAACCAGAAAGAGCTACAATTGGAACAGCCGACAGGGGGCTCAAAAACCTGGCCAGAGAAGTTAAAACCTGAAATGAGGAACTCAAAGCTAAAATTCAAAAGAGGTCCTCCAGAACGAATCTCTGGATGGGTCCTTCACGCAGCCATAGTTAGATGATCAGAACTGTCCACCTGGGTGGAAACCACCATTGCATGCCATGGTCCAAAAATCATGCTGACAACAATTGCAACCATAGATTGGTGACATTCATTGGGACTGTTGAGGACGGAAGTAGTCAAAACTCAACATTCCAGAGGAAAAGAAGTCCATTGATTGGCTGTCAACAACACAGTCGGCATAAATTTTGGGCCATGGCTCATTTACAATGTACGGTTCACCAGATAGATGGTTCCAATCATCCTGCAAACAGACCCTATCTGCTGATCAGATCAAAACTCTTGCAATGGAACAAGCTCCTCAACTTCACATAATCCCACTTCTCCTAATCGAAAACCCACCTTACCACATTTCTCCAAAGCCCACTAAACCCAACAATTATCTGAAAACCAGAGGCGGCAATTAGAGCCCCCTGTATTGCTCTCATCGTCTGTAGAAACCTCTGATATGACCAAAACCAAAAAGGAAAAGCTCTCTCAGAAGCCGAAATCACTGAATTAGAAAGTGTAAAGAAGAATAACCACCATGACCCAGATAAAATTACCTGATGGGGATCCAAGACATTGTTATATTGATTGGAAAGGATGATCGAAATCGTCGGAACTATGAATGTGTACGATCCTCCCATCACTGCAGGAAGCCGAGTGCCAACGTAGCACTGCAACAAGGTGTTCAAACCAGCGACAAAGAGTAAGGTCTGGATTACTCTGGCCTTCTCTTCCTACCAAAAAAAAAACAAAAGAAAAGAAATTATCCAACCAGAAATACTGTTATATAAAATGAAGCGGAATTATATGATCCCCTACCAAAGGATATGCAGAGTACCCCCAGTTCCTCAATTTGTTCAACTGGACCCCATATTTCAATGCTCCAGACCAATGAGCTGATGGGTCCCACAATGGATGGACTGTGGCCCAAAAAACTCCAAGATTAGAAGATCCGACCCATCCAACCTTTGGTCTATATTGAATTGAATCTGTTCAATATTCGGGACATGGTCCATCCACAGGAGGGCCCATCAGACCAACAGTCTGGATCACCAAACAATGGCGTCCCACATGTACAAACTGAGAAGAATCGATGACCCTACACATCAAGGACTATATAATTCCTCGCAAAAGAATGCTAAATTCTCAGATAGAAGAATCTTACATTGCCGCCGCCCATTTGAGGAACAAGGATCGTTGGAATTAGAACGGTAGTTCCAAGCATTACGAGATAATGCTGAAAACCCAATAAGACGGCTTCCGCTGAAATTACAAAAATTACCATAAATCCATAGTAAGAATAGTCCAAATGGATTGAATTGTTTCAAACATCAAGCAATTTTCATCTATTTCATGAAATATAGACTAAAAATACCGAAAATTGATTAAAAACGCGATTTTGAGGCGGAAAATAATAATAATAATAGGAAAATTGCTGGACGTGAATGACAGAATCCGAGTTGTGAGGAAAAAAAATGGAAAATTTCTTGGAAATTTATTTAAATGATATTCAGCAGCATTGAAAAATCTACTAAATTTTGCGTAGGAAGAGAGGTGAAATGCTTTCTGATTTTCTCAAATAACCGCAGAAACATATATATTTATAAAGGAAAAAAAAAAAAAAAACAGACAAGAATCCTATATTTACACGCCATGCTTTTGATATATACACCCATCTTTTCTACTTTTTAGAATTGGAGTAGTGCATTTCTGGCACTACTCTACAACCAAAAGTAGAAAATCGGGGTTTATTGCTAAAAACCATAGGGTGCATATATCATCACCGCTAGATCAACGGCTGAAATTACTGTAGAAATTCGACCAATTGACAACCAGAAATTAACGTCTCAAAAACCACTATTTTAAAGACTCAAGGTCAAAAAACCCAGCAGAAGAAGAAATAAGGGAACGCGCAGATGCTAAAATGCGCAGGGGGATAGGATAAAGGAGGAGGCGTACGCCAGGGAGGTGGGCTGGTGATGCAATAGTCTACCCCGGGCAGCTGCTCCTTCACCGGATGCGGCTGTAAATCCTCTTGCTTCGCATCTGCCATCTCTCCCTCTCTTACAATTTCTCTCCTCTTTCTGTCTGGCTAGGAAAAAGCTGCTATTATGTCTGAGGACGCTCTGACTGAAAGAGGCGATGTAGAGATTCTCGGGAATGGAAGCAAACGGACACAAGGAGGGGGAGCTGAAACGAAGGAAGACACGTTTTTCCGTTTCACAAAAGAAAAAAAAAATGCTAAAAACAGAGAGAGAGAGAGAGAGAGAGAGAGAGAGAGTGAAGGATCGTCTCTCCCTCCCTTTTATGACGTCTCTCGGTGTTTTAAACTTCCCATCCTCGGAAGAGGATACGAATAGATACTCGAGCCGTTTGAGTTTACAAGGGAGAGGATTTGGTGTTACCCTTACGGTGGGGCCCACTTATAATGATTTTTTTAATATCCAATCCGTCCATCCGTTTTTTCATCCTAGTTTAGGTCGTTTTTAGAAAAAATAAGAAGATCCAGATCTCAAGTGGACCACATCACAGGAAATAGTGGTGACTGAACACCAACCATTAAAAACTTCCTAGGGCCCACCGTAAATATTTTTTTTTTTTTTTTTTTAGATCGGCTTGATCCAAAACTTTTATGGCCTACCTGAGGTTTGATTTTTGAGATCATGTTCTAAAATGATATGTAAAAACGGATGGACCGTGTGAATATACGAAAGATTCATCAAAGTGGGCTCCACACGATAAGGGAAACCCCCACTAAGTTGTTAGCTAAGGACGCGGATTGGCTACTCCCCCTGACACCAGCCCCGGAGCTGGTGGTCGGTGCTCTGTGGGCCCACCATGATGTATGTGTTTCATCCATTCCATTCATCCATTTTTAAAGATCATTTTAGGGCTTGATACCAAAAATGAGGTATATCCCAGTCTCAAGTGGACCACATTACAGGAAACAGTGTTTAATGAACTTCGACCATTAAAAACTTTTTGGGGGCCATAAAAGTATTGGATGAAGTTGATATTTGTTTTATCCCTTCATCTGGGTTTTTATAACCTAATCAACGGATTGGATGTCAAATAAACAGTAAATCGGGCCTTAGGAGGATTTAAATGATGGATATCCACTCACTATTTTTTTTTCCTGTGGTGTGATCCACTTGAGATTTATGTCCCTCCCATTTTTGGTATCAAGCCCTAAAATGATCTTTAAAAATGGATGAACGGAATGGATGAAACACGTACATCATGGTGGGGCCCACAGAGCACCGACCACCAGCTCCGGGGCTGGTGTCAGGGGGAGTAGCCAATCCGCGTCCGTTAGCTAATCGGCTTCCTTTCAGACAAGAGGTCCCCACAGATAAGCGATCCGGACCGTTCACTTTGTGGACTTCGGCGATGGCTTTTTTCCCTGGTGAATGTGGACCGTTGATATATTTCATTTTAACCATCTAATTAAAGGCCAACGGTTGGATTGTTCATTAGGGATGATTTTGAGAGGACTGTACACTTACTAGCAGTTGGATGCAGATTAGGTGGCGTTGCCAACACCACCCCCACTGTGGTGCGTTGATGTGTTGGATGTTGTGGGACCCAACGTGATGTATATATTTTATATCCACACCGTCCATCCATTTTTTCAGCTAATTTTGGTGTTTTAACCCAAAAAAGAAGGAGATACTAAGATCAAGTGGACCACACAATAGGAAATAGTGATGATAATGACAGCCACGGTTGAAAGTTTTTTAGGGTACACCGTAATGTTTATTGGTCAACAGGATGAAGGGAAAATACAAATATCAGCCCCGTCCAAAACTTTTGTGACCCCAAGAAGTTTTTAACGGTGGCTATTCAATCGCTTGAGCTTTGTATCTCCTTTTTTTTTTTGTTCATACACTAAAATGAAGGGACAAAGAAGATGGATGGTGTGGATATAAGCTATATACATCATATAGGGCCCCACAGCACCCAACACATCGACGCACCTCTGCCGGGGATGGTGTTGGTAACACCACCCGACATGCGTTCTGCCTGATTGAATACAGCCCGTTTTCTCAGAGGCATATGAGATCAAGGGTTTTGGATTTCAGTGCAATAGGCCCATTTGTCCATATCATCATGCTAGGAATTGATATCTGCACCCGCCTGATTTATAGATACACCCTTTTTTCTATCTACTTCTGGTGTTACAATTCAACAACTTTGTATTATTATATAATAAAAATGTAGCAAGGCTGGGTTATTTGGTCACTAGTAGTTTGTTAGCACGAGTATTTTGTTGGGTAATTTTGTTGGGAGTGGGTGGACTAACAACTCCCAATGGAAAAGGGAGTTATTTGATACTCTAGCAGAGTATCACCGTTGGATACCCTCACACTGGGGTCACGCGGATTCTATGTGAAAAGCTTTATAGGGAGTTTCTGAACAAAGATGATGGTGGGTCTACTGTGATATTTGTGAGAAATCCACTCCATTTGTTTTGAGAGTTCAATTTACGCCATAGGTATGGAAATTTCCGTGACAGAAATACCTACTGCTGAAACTTTTCTTTGCTCTACTTTGATATTTATATGTCATCTAAGCTGTTTATAAGGTTACTCTTGCTGCAATAAAGCGAAAACTAAAACTAAAACGCTGATACAAAATTTTTATAGCTATTAGAATGTTTCAACGGTGCTCAATAAATTCTCATACTTTGGCCCAATTGAATTTTGGATCCACCTCATTTTTAGTCACATGTCCTAAAATGAGATGGCAAAACAATGGGATAAATTTCCCATAAACATCACAATGGTACCACCCAACATCCTCAAACAGGACTTACGAGATTTTGCACAAAATCTGTGCATTAGTTCATTTTACTGCCGGATTTCGTAAGTTACCTTTAGTTGGAAGTTCGTGGTTGGGATAGCTAACATGGCTGTGTACTCACAAGCTAACCCAAAAAAAAGAAAAAAAGAGTTGGTGGTTGGGATGCTAGGTGGGGCCTTCTATGATGATTGTAAGAAATCTACTCTATTCATCTATTTTTTTAAATTATTTTAAATTAAAAAATTTTTTAAAAAAATGGATTTAAAACTTGAGAGGACTTGTGAGAGGAAACAATGGAAGTTCAGTGGCAATTGTTGAAACATTTGCATGTTTCACTTCTTATTAGTGGAAATGACCTTATAAAGGATTTGGATGTCATGTAAACATCACAGTGGAGCTGGAAAGGTTTCAAAGGTAGGAAACTCTTTCCTAATTTTTCCTCACTCGTGTGGGTGCTTTGAGTTTTGGATCCACATGATTTTTAAAATTTTATTTTAAAATGCTCAGTAAAAATGCAGAGGAGGCTATCAGAAAATGTAATATAGTTAAACTGGAACCCACAATTTCGTGGGCTTGACTTGAGCAATTTACTGCCCAAGCGTATGAGTTCTCAGCGACGAGTATCATCTATCACACAACGCCAGATTATCAAACTTTCTCCAGGATGAGAAGTGCATTTTGGGCATCGCCAGCCTACCCTCTGCTGAGTGACTAAATAGTGCGGCTGCCAATATTCATTAAATGATGGCAAACGCGTTTATGTAATCAAAATCTATAGATATATCAAGTTGTGGGTCCCTTTTGGACGGACCATGCCCAGCATTGGACAATCCTAGCCGTCTAATTAGTGAGATCAACGAAGCAAACAAGTAATGGTCAGCAAGCACAAATTCAACAGGTGGAATGGGATGACTGATAGGATGTTTAGGCAACGATCCATCCCAGAGCAAGATTTGGACGGTCTGGATCAATTTACAGGGTTTGCATTTGCCGGGATTCGCTCACGAGTGCAATAAATTTCGAAGATTCACATAGTTCCCTGGCAGTAGTTATTGGTGAACAACAGTGGGACCCACCAATGCATCGGGGAGGTTAATTTAGTCATTTACGCGTAAGGTTAAAATTGTCAGTAGTTCTTGGCCATAAACGGTAGGTCCACATGTGGACCCAAAAATTTTTCAACGGTAGATATCTAATCCCCACCGTGTGGTACACTTGAGCCTTGGAACTGCCTCAATTTTGGGCCTTTGTCCTAAAATGATATGGAAAAATGGATGGACGGTATGGATAAAGCCCATACATCGAGTTGTCCCATCAGAGCCTATGCCCGTTCTGCATTGCCTACTGCGTTAATACGCAATCCGCTTCAAGCGTAAAAGGTCTTATGCACTCAAGAGATGTCCACGTGGTATCAACTAACTCAAACTAGTGGTCGAAACCACTATGGTTAACTCACGGTCCCAAAATTAGGACGCGGATTAGATACTGACAGGTTGAGTAGCGAGACTCACTACTGATGTGACGTAACTACGTTTTGTGGACCCTACTATGATGTTTGTGTTGTATCCACAACGTCCATCCATTTGGAGATATTATTTTAATGCATGGCCCAGAGAATGAGGCAGATCCAAAGCTTTAATGGACCCCACCACAGAAAACAGCTGGAAGATTGATCCCCACCGTTGAAACCTTCTTAAGGCCCACCAAGATGTTTTTTCGCAATCCAACCTGTTCAAAAGTTAACAAAGACATTAAAGAAGGGAAAACACAAATATTAGCTTGATTGAAAACTTTTGGGGCCTTTAGAAGTTTTTAACGGTGGTGTCACTCTCCCCACTGTTTTCTGTAGCGGGGTCGACTGGAGCTTTGTATGTACCTCAATCTTTGCACCCTGCACTAAAATGATCTCTCCAGGTGAATGAATGGACGGCGTGGATACAAAATATACATCATGGTGGGGCCTACAGAACTTGGTGACGTCGGTTCAGTAGCTAGTCTCGCTACTCAACCTGTCGGTGTCCAATCCGCGCCCCAAAATTAGATTGGTTGAACACTCACAGCCTCTAAATCATGGACACATATTCATTAAAATAGGACCGTTGGATGATTTTCAATTTTGACAATACAATAACTGTCCGCCAATCTGATAGCCAGATAAGTAAAAAAAAAAAAAAAAAAAGTATGATTTCTTGATCACCGTGCATTAAAACTGTGACACTATATTTTATACAGTTTAATTTGAATTTCCAATAAGCCACGTATACAATTTTCAGTAATTTCCAAGAGCCTGCGTATCATGTATCACTCCCTACCAGAGTATGCCCTGACGTAAGGAATTCCATTGTCATAACAACCAAACCACACCTGACTCGTTTACAAATGTCCGATGTGCAACTGCCATCGTGGAATTGCATGGACGCGGATTGCTTAAATTTAGCATACTCGGCAAACTCTGTGGGGCCCACCCTGATGTATAAGTATTTTGTCCACACCATCCATCCATTCTTCCAGCTTATTTTAGGGCAAAAAATAAGATCCAAATCTCAAGTGAACCACACCACAGAAATCATGGTGATTAAACGCCCACCGTTAAAAAATCCATAAGGCCCACTAATGTTTATTTTCTATCCCACGGTAAAGTAAAAATACAAATACTAGTTTGATCTAAAACTTCTGTAGCCGCGGTGAAGTTTTTAATGGTGGTGATTCATTCCCCATGGTTTCCTGTGGTGTGGCCCACCCTAGATTTGGATCCGCCTCATTTTTTATATCATACTTTAAAATAAGGCGCGTATAAAATACATACATCATGTTGAGACCCACGTGGCCATGTAGCTTTTCCAGCACGACACAGAGACGTTGGTGCTATGTGCTGCACAACGAAATCTGAATCCTCAGATAAACAGGCTATATCCCATCGATCAATTCTTTGAGGTGGGCCACACCATGATGGTCACCTTATACGAAAATCAGACCCATCCGTTCATCTTGTAGAACACAACACCAAAACCAATGGACAGCTAATATGACTCAGTGTACTAGTGTGGCCCACCCAATGGGTGGATTGACCTGATTTTTACATCAGGTTACCATCAATGGGTGGCCCACCTTTTGCATGGATTGGTTATTCTACACATGTGACATATTGGGCGGAAAAAAAAAAAAAACGGTTGTATCTGAATTTCCAAGCCGTAGGATCATTTCCCATCTTAAGGACAGATCATCGAGACCGTTTGTACGCTACAGCACATGCCTGGTAACTTTTTTAACAGGCTACGTTAGCCAGTTCGGGGTTGCTGGTAATCAAATCACTAAAATATTTTGACCTCAGATGCGTATAAGAAAAATCTACCACTTTCAGGTAATCGGTAATTTCTTTTAAACGGTGGTGATTCCACAGTTCAACGCATTGCGTGCATGTACATCCAACCCAGAGTCCTAAACAAAGTAAGGCCTACCATGAATAGAACGTAGCCCCAAAATTACATCCGAACCGTCCCAACTATCCATTTGATTGATAATAAATGAATGGCTGGAGATTAAATAGTGGCCAACGTTGGGCGGGTGTGTTTCCACCACCATGGTGATAAATCTTGAGGTTTTTCTCAAGAGTCAGAAATAACTGACTAAACATAAAATAATAATAATAATAATTAATTATAAATTAATAAACAGTTTAGAATTTTCCAATATATATAATTAAAGATAAATCAGCTAAAATTCTAAATAATCATATCGCCATAATTCCCATTTTCTCATAAGAATATCGGACACGATTTTCAAAATATCAGCCATTTTGGTCTCACCACCCACTCCCAATGGCGTGAAACTCACACCATAGTCAATCGCTTGGTTGACTAAATAAGTTTTTAACGTGAGATTTATGCAAAGCAGCCGTTACTCTCGTATTCTCAGTTGATACTCTGGCAGTGTGTGATGGATGATGCACAGGCACTGTGAATTGTACACGTGGCAGGTAAATCAAATTGAAGTATCTACAGTATCGTTTCCACTTTAGTTGTAGCACAAACCAAAAATGCCACTCATTTAATTATCTGTCAGATTGGTCTACATTTATTTAAAGTCCAAATGAGAAATATCCAACGGCCCTATTTCAGCAAGCAAGTGTCCTCAGAGGTGAAGTTTGTTTAGCCAATCTGATTTTGAGGTTGTGCCTATGTCACAGTGGGTTCCATAATTTATCCGGTCTAATTGTGATAATGTGCCACGTGTAAATTTTCCACGGGCCTGCATATCAGGTATCATACGCTACCGGAGTATCGAAATTTTTTTACATTTTGTTGCCGTCATTCTTGCCAAAGATAGTGGCAATTTTGTAATTTTACAATTTTTAAAATTTTAAAAAGTTATATTCTGAGGAATGAGTGAGCTAACGGCTACAAGACATACTCTTGCTTCGTTTTTGGAACAAAGTTGCTCACCGCCACCTACTCGCCTAAAAAAGTCCTTCAAAATTGAAACCCTAGAAAATTATAATAAACATCAAAATTGATATCTATACCCACCTTAGTGTATGGGTGCACCCTTTCTTGTTTACTGGTTTGTATGATCTTGTAAAATCAAAGTCATCCATTTCGCGTCATGCCAAATAACACCGTAGGTTTTCTGATTTGTTTGTTTCACCCAAAAGTCTTTGTAAAAATTGAAAATGTTATAAATAGAATTTTGATTACACACCCACTGTAGACCTCATGAGTCATTTGCTATAAGTGTAAGAACTCTATAAGGTGGGCCTTATTGATCAACGGTCTAAATTGATCTGACTGTTGGACTGTGTGATTATGTAAACTAGTGGACCCTACTTCTACGTGATTTACGCAGATACTCTGTGTTAGGGGTGGAGTGCTATAGCCTTACGCATGGCTATTTGAGTTGAACTATGATACAACAATGTGGAGCAGTGGGAGAGAGAGTTATGATGGGATTCAAACTCTCATCTCCACAGATTCTATATAAGAGAAAGCTGGGTCTCCAATCCTACACAACAACAGAAGCCTAAGTCTCATCTATTATTCTGTATACTAGTGTGAAGGAGAGGAAGATTACAACATTCGTATTTTGGAATTCTAATTTGGCATCTATGGCGTCTCAGTTAGATAAGTCATCCAAACCCTAGATCTCCATATCCTATGCACATGTAGATTTCTGAGATTTTCGCATCCAGATAATCTTACAATAAGTAGACGTAAATTATAATACATGTTTGAAAATGAGGAGGCTGATTTGATCCATAAAGAAAAAAAAAAAAAAATCGATGTTGTCAATGAAAGCCGATTCGAATGGTGTAGAAGAAAGCTGAGGTTGTTAGTGAAGGCCAACAAATAACTTAATAAATGAAAGAGGATAATTATAGTGGAAGGACTTGGATCTGATCAATAAAAAAAATGAGAGAATTTATCTCAATGGGCTCTGATAACATGAAAACTATGTATATAGAATTGTGATTTCATGTTATAACTATATGTTATAAATAGACATACAAGATAGGATAGGTATAAATAGTTACAATAAGTGCTTGAAAATCAAATTAAATAATTTAGAGAAAGAACATGAGAGAAAAGAGGTTGTTTAGATTAACTTCGAGAGCGGTCGCAAATAAAAATGGTAGATTTATAATGTAAAAATATATTTATTATAATTTGCTTTACTTGTTACAAGTATGTTTGACTCTTGACTTACAAGCCGTAATTTCGTTCAACAAACACCTTGAATGATAATAATGGCTCGTTTACTTTGCATTATACATGAAATTAGAAAACCAAACATGCCCTATAAACTCCTTTTTCATTTGTGATCAAATGCAAATTACTCCCCCGTACACCTTTTTTCATAAAGACACTATCACTTGGGACTTCTCAACCAACAAGGAGAAAATAGGCCCCAAGTAGGCCTTTAAATCTCTAATATCTACCTCTCAATGAACTTGTGATGAGCCCAAAAAGGTCAAGGAAGAAAGTCTAATTTCTAATGAAGAATAATGACATTCTACCATGTATGGCAATGGCAACCCTATTATGAATAATATTCTTTTGAATTTTGTATACAAGTACATGGCTTGCCGATGTACAATATGATACGAATGCATTCTTAGCACGAAAAGAATGTCAAATGAAAGCGAAAGTAGTCTGTCAAAATCGGACCTAATCCTATGAAGGCATAATGTAACTACGTCACATGTATGTCTAGTTCGAAGAGATTCTTTTCGGGTATGGAGAAATTGTCATTTGAAGTATTGATCATAAAAGAACCATACCTTTTGCTCTATGCATTGTCATGAAAAGCACAACCTAACAATTTTTATGTAATGGTAGTTTTGGGGTGAAATTATATGCATAGGAGATCATAGACGTATGTTTCGTAAAAGTGGATATCTTAAGATTCAAATTTGTGATTTTAGAAAAAAATTACTATTTTTAAAATTTTTTTTTTTATCGTATCTCCTTATTCTTATAGTTTTAGGATTTCTATTTTTTTTTTTAAGTTTCTTTTAATAATACAGGGAATGTTTCGGTAATATTTATTTGACATTTCTATTTTTAGCAAATTTAGTCTTTTGGGAGATTTTTTGCTATTTTGGATAATTTTTTATTAAAATTTTAGGTCATATATATAAATATATATATATATATAATATTTAATTTTATATCATTATGTAATAAAATATTGTGGATTCAAGGTTTTTATTACTTGGGAAATGCAATGATCTTTTTTCATTATTGTTCCACGTTATTCCCTATGTTAGTGGTATCATGAGGCTTTTTCTTGATTCAATGATATCTTATAATTATTTGAACAACAATCTCATAAATAGTGCTCTAAAGAATAATTCTATGATAGTGGCAGCGTTTGAAGCTTTCCAACAAAAGAATCTTCAAGTCTTGACAAACTCATATTCGTAATTGTGAGTAATATGAGATCGAGAATGGAGCATTGTAAGTCATCATGGTGATTGACACTGTTTGACGAAGGACTTGGGACAAACTCATATTCGTAATTGTGAGTAATATGAGATCGAGAATGGAGCTTGCAGTCATCATGTTCGTAGTGTGACACCGATAACGAATCACGACCCACTACACAATAATGGTGAATATCGTGCCCCTACTTTGGACGTGAGGAAGTTATTATACACGACAAAGAAATAAATAAATCCATAATGACACAACATCTTTCAAATAATGTGCACCGCGAACCAAAAGGACTGTAATATGATCATATATGGTGTAAGTAATGAGAATATCATGTCAAAGATTATGTTGGAAAAACTACAACTGAAGATAGAAAAATACTTTTATCCATAACAATAAAATGTTGAAGTGATAATGTCCCTTGATATACATTGATACACCACACTCTGACAGCTTAAGCTTTTAGAGTAAATGATTGTTTGACATGGTATCAAAGCGGAAGATCCTATGTTCGAATCTCGAGAGCAGCAAATATGCCTCGCTAATATATTATTCTCCCACGGGGGGTCATCAGTATGTTCCAGTGCGGAGTTCCCACCCCGCACCTACGGGGGGGTGTTGAAGTGATAATGTTCCTTGATATACATTGATACACTACACTCTGACAGCTTAAGCTTTTAGAGTAAATGGTTGTTTGACATAAAATGGATGAAAAAAGTCATTGAAACGAAGGTAATTAAATGATGTCATATTCCCTTCTCCATTGGTAAATATTATAAGGACGTAGTAATATGTGATGTGATTGATACGTAGGCTTATCACATATTACTTGGTTAACCATGGTAGTAAGATATTAATGCCATAGACAGGATAACATATTTGTTTTTGTTAAAGATTGTAAAAGATTATCCTCCCATGAGAACGGAAAACCAATCTAAGACTTCCAAAGTGGAGGGGTGATCTCTCATAACCATATAAGATTTCGTTAAAGAATCTAAATAAATGAGAAAAATTTATACGTAAGTCGTAAAAGGAAAAAAAAGAGAGTAAAATCCACAAACACTCTAAAAAATTTACAAGACTGTCATATTGAGTATAAGGAAGATGCGGATAAACATCCACGCCAAAAAGTGTTTTAAGTGGGTGATAATAAGTTACTTCACCTGTGCAAGGATAAGTTTCTGACTAGAACGTAAATCTAATCGAAGAATAAGAAGATAGGCCATGTTCCAAAACTTTTTTAAAAAAAAATAATAAAAAAATCAATGATAACGCATATATATATTATCGATCTTCCCAAGGACATAGAGATCTCACGAACTTTCAATGTGACGGACTTATATGAGTTTCATGAGCCAAGTTTGGGGAATACTCGAGTACAAGTTCTTTCTGGGTGAGACTAATATAAGGCGTGCCATAGATGCACTCTTATCACGATTGGATCAAAGAAACCAAAAAGAAAGATTAAGTAGTCCATCAATATCGGACCTAGTCCTACATAGGTCCTGATGTAACTAGGTTCCAAGCATGTCCGGTTTGAAGAGATTGATTCCAGATACGGAGAAATTGTTGTTTAAAGTGTTGATCATAAAATAGACATAACTTTTGATTTGGGTATTGTCATAAAATTTACAACCTATCAATCTTTATATAACAGTGGGTAATAATGCAATAGTTTTTCAAAGGAGAGGGAGAAGAAAGATTGATGTCACATTCTTCTGGGATTGTGACATTTGTGTAGGATATCGGATCGGTGAAATAAGCAGCACGTGAGATTGCGAAAAAAAATTAAAATTAAAAATAAATAAATAAACTGTGTATTATCTAGGATAGTGGAGGCATAACAGCTGTTGCATGTGTGAGTGAGGCCCACCATGATGTTTCTTAAAAATCCACCTTGTCCATACATTTTTTGAGATCACTTTAAGACAAAAGAAAAAAATTAAAATTAAAAATAAATAAAAATCAGGGAGGCATCCAAAACTCCATGATGTTTCTTAAAAATCCACCTTGGCATACATTTTTTGAGATCACAAGCAGGTGGAAACCATGGAGATTCAGTTACCACGGTCTAAACATTTGCACGCAACAAAAAGTTTAGTATAAAGCTAAAAGTTTTTAGTTTTCACTTCATCCACTAGATGATCCTATTGGGATGACATATAAACATCAAGAGGGAGCACACGAAGGTTTTAACAGTGGAAAACTCTTTCTCAAGTTTTCCTTAATAGTATGGCTGCCTTGATTTTTGGATCCATTAGATTTTTAGTCTCATGTCGTGAAATATCTATTTAAAAAAAAAAAAAAACGTATGAAGAATGAATTTTGCATAAACATCAGCGTAGACCCACGTAGCATCCCAGGGAGGAACTTCCTGCGAAAGGCTTTCGCAGCGAATCGGCCTCCTAGGGACACAGATTAGGTGCTGCTGCCGACACCTCCCCTAGTAGGGACCCAGATTAGGTGCTGCTGCCGACACCACCCCCATCGGTGGTGTGTTGATTTGCTTGGCATTAAGGGCCCAATGTAATGTGTATGTTTTATATCCACTCCATCCATCCATTTTTCCATCTCATTTTAGAATACGAATCCAAAAATGAAGCATATCCAAAATTCAAATAGACCACAACACATGAAACAGTGGGAGATAATGACACCCACCGTTGAAACCTTTCTAGAGCCCACCTTCACGTTTATTTGTCATCCAACCCGTTGATAAGGTCACTAAAACATGAATAAAATAAGATATCAGCCCAGTAAAAACTTTTGTGGTCCCAGGAAGTTCTTAACGGTGGGCTTTCAATCACCATTGTTTCCTATAGTGTGGTTAACCTGAGCTTCAGATCTACTTCAATTTTGGATTCATAATCTAAAATTATAGATCAAAATGGATGGACCGTGTGGATATAAAACACATACATCATGCTGGGCCCGCAGCGCTCAGCACAACCGCACACCACCACCTGATCCGCGTCCCAATCAACGGTTCACATCTAATTAGATTGGACCAATGAATTATAGTTCTAAGTAGGGGTTAATTTCTAATTAAAAATTCCCAAATCCAACTGGGAACCTAACATTTACCTGCCCCACCATTAAGATCACCTTTAATTTGCAAATATCACTGATCAGGTGGGCCACACCATAGATGAGTAGATAGGGCTGATTTTTGCATAAGGTGATCCTAATGGTTGATTTGATGGGTTGGATGTCCCACCCACATAACATGCTGGAAGTTATTTCATCCATTCAAAATGTCAGCCCACCTTGAAACTACACTACTGATAAATGAGATCAATCCACTCGTCAGGTGGGCCATCCATATCCATTAGATCAGATCAGTGGCTGTCTTACTTTTCTAGTGGATCTCCTTGATGTTCCTATCAGATGCTCTCCATGGTAGCCCGTCCAATCAGCATGTACGTTCGGTACTGCAATCTACAACTCTTTTGGATTGCATTGTCTAAAACAGATAAGATGGCTGTATCTATCACTGGGGTGGGTTGAAATTGACTCATTGATGTATAAACCTACCCAGATGGATATGTATCATTTTCTTACCTTGCTGATGCAACACTACTACATTTTTTATACCAAAAAGTTCAGAAAATGGTGTATCACCAATTTGGGGTGGGTGTAAATAGCAACTCCCAAAATAAAAAAACAACCGATCTTGACCTGATGTGGATTAACCAATAAAAAATAATCACTCTACCCTTATTTTTTAATCTTTTATTATTTTATTTATTTATTTATTAAAAGAGGAGCCATGACGACGGATAGGAATGCTTGGGGTGGACACATTACACAAGTGGAATTTTACATTTTATAAGTTTGATATTTTCACATGGGTGTGGCAACCCATGTAGTAAACGTAAGATTAGAGCTTTCAATCAAGTGGGCTACATGCTTGATTTGACCTTGTTAGATCTAATAATAAATTGTAAATTTATTATTAATAAAAGATAAATTGTAGATTCTTTCAATTGTTCTGATCATTGAATTTAATTATAATCTCAAAAGTCACGAGAAATTTAAAAAGAAGAGTCAAATTAGCTACTATTATGAGACGTGCCACCTCGCATGACAAAGTCAGCTACTCACCTTCACAACCTTAATGTTAATAATAGGTAATGATCGAGATATAGACATGGCTAGCGACTGATTTAGTTACTGCGATGTAACAATACACCACATATATATATATATATATATATATATATATATATATATATAACACTCATTGGTGAAAGAAAAGTCTTCAATACCACGGGCTATATATATACACCACACACACACACACACACACACACACACACACACACATATATATATATATATATATATATATATATATATATATATACACTTCAATTGTCATAAGATAGAAATCAATTGGAAGGGCTAACTCCTGTGAGACAAATCACGTGAGCAGAGCGCAAACCAGGTGTAACATGGAGTGTGTACTAACATGGGCGTGTACTAATTCATATATATATATATATATATATATATATATATATATATATATATATATATATATATATGATCTAGTATAGTATCTTACTTATCCATCTCGGAGCAGGGATACCAACAATTCAAATTCAACCTCTGAGTCGAGCAAACTGCAACATGCTCACACATCTTACTCCCGTATGAACAACTAATCTAAGCTCTTATTTACATGTGTGCCCTAATTTGGTTGAATTGACAGTAAGAATAAAAAGTAGATGGATTGGATAATCATAAACATCCAAATAATCTCATCTTCATAAAACAGTTAATTTTCAAAAACAACTATGGATTATTACGGCGGTTGAATCGAGTGGTTATTCATAGACAATCAATCCGAAGTGGGTCCATTTGGATGGACCGTCTAGTTTCAGAATTAAACCTCTTTGATCATAACATATCTGGACCGTGCATTTAACCCATTATCAGATGGTTTATGGAATGGTTCGAATGAGTATGATTTTGAATGGATAACCCACGAATAGAATAGTCGGCCCAGATCAATAGTTAGACTGTCCACATGCCCCCACACAATTGAGTTGCACGGTGATACGGTGCAAACCAGTTGCATCCGATAACTTCCCTGACCAAATTACCACTGAGGTGGAATTGTAGAACGTCGGACAAAATTCGTATTTTCATTTATAAGTGGGTCCCAGGTTCAGTAATCTAAACCATTGGCATGATGGGTCCCACTGGTTGGAACCAAAAATAGAAAATCCCCCCATCAGATTTATTTATTTATTTTTGAGAACTCATGAATTCAAGGGATCGTACGGTCATTATCAGAAGGGAATATCACGGGCCATGAAATCAACCGTCATCATAACTTTTTCTGCAAGAAACCAGGCCAGCAAAGCAATGGAATTCAAAATTCCAAAAGGAATCATATCATCCGTCCAGTACATCAGCTAACGTATACAGTGGTCAATCTAAAGATTAATTGCATGTGGGGCCTATTATTCTGTAATCTAAACCGTTGATCTGATTGACTTTACCGGTGAGATGGATACATCAGAATCTTGCATGTTGGGTGATGTGGTGACCAACAAATTGACGGTTAAGGGAGACTACCTCAATGGTCCACCATGATGAGGTCCATCAGATCTGGTTCGACTTATCTAGTCATGGGCCCCACATTTAGGGAATCCAATTCATCAGAAAAGCGCGTCCTTTCGGATGAACAGAACCTTGGGATTCCTCATTAAACGGCGCATCTGATGTGAAAATTATAAAATGACAAATATATCCCTGGCTTTTAGATACAAATCTAGAGCTGGGCATCCAGTCAAGTTGGATTGAGTTAGGGCTGACCTGACTCAATCCGGTTTTGAAATAGGCCTGACCCAAAATCAAACTGACTCGGTACCCGAGTCCAGCATGTCTAACCTAATTCGAGTCCGAATATAGCCTAGACTAATCTGGATGAGTCCAATCCAGTCATAAGTACCGAGCCGGGTCAAGTCGACACCAAGTCAAGTAAGGTGCAATGGGTATTCACTGGCTGAAATCACCGCTCAAAGCCTAGATTCACTTGCCAGAATTGCAGTCTCTCCATGAGCTACACAGCATCTCATATCTGAAACGCTATATCTGAGTTTTTTCTTGTAATATATATGTACGAGTAAGGTCAGTACCGAGTTGGATTTCGGATCGAGTTGAGTCGAGTTACTGGGGACTTGAACTTGACTCGGTTAGTGTTCGGATTGGATGAAGTCAGCTCAATTCAAATCGACTCACCCACTTGGTTCGAATCGAGTCATATCTAAACGAGTCGGACGGGTCGAGTTTGCCAAGTCAAATCGTCCCATGCCCAACTCTAGATACAATCCCTTGTTAAAAGACTTTGTGACTAAGAAAGACTCGTTCAGCCCTGAGTTGAGTTGGAACTCAGCTCAAATCATGGCTGAATCGGTAGACTTGACTGAGTCGAGGGTGACTCAGTTGGAAACCCGTGGTATCCAACTGGATCAAGCACTACTGTATCCGAGTCAACTCAGACCCAAAATCAAATTTGCCAAACTATCTATCCTCTAATTAATGGACATCTGTTGTTGAATTTGAACCATTGATTATTTTCCATTTTAATGGGCCAATAGAGCAAACACGTATTTCTTGAGAGGAAAACTTGGTAGAGTACAATATACGACATAAATACTTAGAAAATACATGCTAGGCACATTTGTAATCTAAATCAAACTGTCCAAATAGTGGGCCCCACTTTCTATTTTGGTGCTATGTGGGCACACCCAATTCATATTAGATGACATTATAATCATATTAAGAATCAATTGTGATATTTTTTTCTTCTATCTGGGCCACTAATTAACCACTGACTCTTTGATGCACTCGAATCAAACTTAGATTTTTTTTTATTCCTATACTTTGTAATTGGATTTATTTCTCGTCTCTCTAGTGGGTTTTGATCTCATATTCGTTCTCTGTCATTCTATTTCAATTAAACATGATATCTAGTTGTCATTAAGGTGGAATTATTTTTCTTCTGTCATTCAATTCTGATTAGATCTAATACCCATGTTGTTAGCTCATTGTATTTGTTAATCTAAGTTATTGTATACCTTAGGTTATTTCTCTACGTTTTATATATTTGGGTCATTACCAACAAAGCTACTACAACTTCGTTGCATTGGAATTCTTGGGCTAAGAAATAGCCTAGAATAAGATAGAAACCTTTGGATGTTCAAAAAACATGGGAAGACATTTTTAATAAATATCGGGATATTTTCGAAACAAAAATGAGGTTGTTGTCATTGAATTATTCGAATTTTACCTACAAAAAATTGCATTATCTTAGATTTTACCACCAACAAATTTCTGTTTTATGCGAGAAGCATGCCCTTCTCTTCTTCATGACAGCTTCACATTGATGGCACTATTAGGAAGACGTGTAATAAATATTATGTGGGGCTCACTATGATGACTTTATGCAATCCATGATATGCATCTATTGCCCTGCCTCATGTTAGGTTGTCTATTTGAAAAAGAAATAAACCTAACAGTTGAAAGGACTGTCATCAGAAAAAAAGAAAAAAAGAAAAAAAGTGACGGTGAGTTGCCCACCTTCAATGTGCCACATGTGGTGGAAGTGGATAATGTCCAGCAATCCTGTGGAGTGCGGATGCACTCCATCTAGCCCTAGCGAAAAAGTGTCACATTCACATATTCAAGCATGAGGCCTATACTGAAAAGGAAAATTATCATTTCATGTAGGAATCTTTACGTTTTTTGTGATGGGTTCTGTGCATCTGGACATATGATAATTTTTCATTGGTGTTTAACATTGTGTTAGACGCAATCCACATTTGCATGTGGCCACTCTTTTTCTTATTTTCTTCTCTTTTCTCTCTAGTGGGTTGTAAATTGAGCTCATTTACACTTCCGAGGAAAATAAGAGGTTCGAGAGTAAATGGGTTGAAATGCCTTTTTAGGCTCCCATAAAGAATCGCAAAGGTGTCACTATTCATGTGTCCACCGTACATGTGCTAAGCTGATGATACTCCATAACAAGCCAATTATTGACTGTCACTAAAATTGTTGCGAGATGTCTTAAATCTGAGTCCTTTCGCAACTGGGATGGGAAATGAGCGGAAAGGAAGTCCTTTTCAAGATTCCGGGATGCGAAAGGAGTTTCGCGGATTTTGTGTTTCAAGTCCTTTCGCAACTGGGATGCGAAAGGAGTTTCGCGGATTTTGTGACGCAAGTCCTTTCGCGAGATCGGGATGCGAAAGGAGTTTCATGATTTTGTGTTGCAAGTCCTTTCACCGGGATGCGAAAGGAGTTTCGCGGATTTTGTGTTGCAAGTCCTTTCACAATCGGGATGCGAAAGGAGTTTCGCTGGATTTTGTGACGCAATTTTGAATCATGGATATGAAAGTCCTTAAATCGGGGTCCTAGGGCTATTCTAAAATTAGAGGTGGGCATCGAAGTCGAAGTCGAGGTTGGCTTGGCTTGTTGATGTACTTGAGTTGTTCGAGCTCGCAAGTCCTCAACATTGGCTTGTTTTGTTGGGAGTTGAATCGAAGTGGGAGTCGAGTCGAGTTTACCTTGAGTCGAGCCTCGAACTTGTAGGGTAGAAACTCAGGGTTTGTTTTTTATTTTTTATTTTTAAGTTTAAATTTAAAACTTATATTAATAATATACATATATATAATATTTAATATATTTATTAATCGAGTCGAGTCGAGCTCGAGTTCGAGCTTCGAGTCGAGTCGAGTTCGAGTTCGAGTCGAGTTGAAATGCCCCTTGGTCGAACTTGGCTTGAACTCAACTCGAGCTTCAAATAATTAGCTTGGCTTGGCTTGAATCGGCCATTCAAGCCGAGTCAATCCGAGCTGACTCGAGCCGAGTCGAGCGAGCTTTTCGAGCTAGCTTGACTCGTGAACAGCCCTATCTAAAATTATTCCAAGACTTCCTAAAGGTATTCTAAAGGGTTCTAGGGTTATCAAAGTGTGTAGCAAGGGTGAGATTCGAGGTTGTTCGAATCGGGTAAGTCTTTTCTCTTTGTAATTGATGCTTTCATAGTGGTGATCTGTTGCTTTGTGCTGTGGTTTTTTTCCGCAAGGGTTTTCCACGTTAAATCTGTGTGTTCTCTTTTCTTGTGTGTGTGCTTGGTGCCATTGGATTGCTATCCTAGATCTAGATCTGTGTGATTCCGTAGGCCAAAAATCCCAACAAGTGGTATCAAAGCAATCGGTTGGGACACAGATCTGAATATGAGGATTAGTAATAATGGCGAGCGCCAGGTATGAGATTGAGAAGTACTCGGGGAAAAATAATTTTGAGTTATGGAAGATCAAGATGATGAGTTCCTTAATCAAACAAGGCGAAGATGGTGCTCTTGAGGAGCGGAAGTCCACTATGACTGATGGTGATTGGAATACTCTTGATAAGAAGGCTTTATCATCGATCCGTTTATGTCTCATGGATGAGGTTCTCTATAATGTCATGAGGGAAAAAACTGCGGCTAAGTTATCAGCGAAGTTAGAGGATGTCTATGCGAAGAAATCCTCTGAAAATCGCCTACACTTGAAGCGGCAGTGGTATAACTTTAAGATGGCAGAGGGTGGAGATCTGGAGGCTCACATCAGCAACTTTAATAAATTGGTTTGCAAATTGCTGGATATGGAGGAAGTGATGAAAGATGAAGAACAAGCATGTATGTTGCTGAATTCTCTCCCGACGTCCTATGAGTCATTCAAGGACACTATGTGCAGCATGAATAAAACCCTGAGTGTCGACACTGTTATCTCAGCCCTTCAAGGGAAGGCTATGAGACAGCTAGACAGCAACATGGAGACATCTTTTGATGCACTGTTTACAGTGGGTAGGATTTCTAAACAAGGTACAGGTTCTTCAGGTTCTAGATCCAAATCCAAGGGCAAGGGCAAAGGAAAGGTAAAGTGCTGGAATTGTGGGAAGGAAGGACATGTGAAGAGGGATTGTGAAAATCCTAAATCTAAGAGGAAAATTCTGAGGTTTCATGCAGGGAGGATAACACTGCCACGTCAGATGAATCGAGTGGATGTGATGGTGATGTTTTGTCTGTATCTTCGCTCAGACGGTCATACGATGATCGTAAGGACGAGTGAATGCTAGACACAGGGGCATCTTTTCACATGACTCCTCATCGAGTTGGTTCACCAGCTACAGGGAGTACGATGGTGGACAAGTGTTTATGGGCAATAGCTTTACCTGTAATGTTGTGGCTGTTGGTATGGTGCACATCAGGATGTTTGATGGGGTGGAGCGTACCTTGACAGATGTGAGGCACGTTCCTGATTTGAAGCAGAATCTGATTTCTCTTGGTGTACTTGAGGCAAAAGGATGCAAGTACACATGTATTGATGGTGCTCTTAAAGTATCTAAGGGGGCACGGGTAATCATGAAAGCGCAACGACTCGATCATGTTTACAGGTTGATCGGGAGCACTTCAAAAGGTGGAGCTACAGTGGATGAGCGGATTCCACCTCTGCACGTGTGTGGCATGATGGGCATGGCCACATGAGCGGGCAGGGCAGGAAGCCTGAGACGTGCGGACAGGGATACGGAGCAGGTGGAGCAGCCACCTGTGTGAAGAATCATACGGCATGATCGCAGGATATCGGCGTGGTACATAAATGACTCTAATATCGTAGAGAACTTATCTTCTATTCTGATGGCTCTAGGTGAGCCTGGTGCTGAGAAGTGGAAGGTGACTATAGGCGATGTGATGGATTCGTTGTACCAGACCGACATATGGGAGCGGGTGGAGCTTCCAGTGGGCCGGTGAGCGGTTGGATGCAGGTGGACCTTTAGGAGGATACAGTATAAATACATGGCGAGGTTGGTAGCGAGGGGTTATTCTTAGAGAGAAGAGATCGGCTTCTCAGAGATATTCGCGCCGATGGTATAGCAGGTATCTATCAGATCCGTGATCGGCGCTGGTTGGCCAATGTGATCTTGAGTTATGATGTGATGTAGAAATAAGAGAAGAGGTCAAAAAGCTACACGGTTAAAGATTGAAGACATGGTGGAGATTGTTGCGAGATGTCTTAAATCTGAATCCTTTCGCAACTGGGATGCGGAAAGGAGTTTCGCGGATTTCGTGTTGCAAGTCCTTTCGCAACTGGGATGCGAAAGGAGTTTTGCGGATTTTGTGTTGCAAGTCCTTTCGCAACTAGGATGCGAAAGGAGTTTCGCGGATTTTGTGATGCAAATCCTTTCGCAACTGGGATGCGAAAGGAGTTTCGTGGATTTTGTGTTGCAAGTCCTTTCGCAACTGGGATGCGAAAGGACTTTCGCGGATTTTGTGACGCAAGTCCTTTCGCAACTGGGATACGAAAGAAAAGTTGCCAAAACTATAAATTGGGGTCCCTAGGGCTATTCTAAGATGATTCCAAGACTTCCTAAAGGTATTCTAAAGGGTTCTAGGGTTATCAAAGGGTGTAGCAAGGGTAAAATTCGAGGTTGTTCGAATCGGGTAAGTCTTTTCTCTTTGTAATTGATGCTTTCATAGTGGTGATCTGTCGCTTTGTGCCGTAGTTTTTTCTCGCAAGGGTTTTCCACGTTAAATTTGTGTGTTCTCTTTTCTTGTGTGTGTGCTTGGTGCCATTGGATTGCTATCCTAGATCTAGATCTGTGTGATTCCACAGGCCAAAAATCCCAACAAAAATAACACAAATAGAATAATTCAAACAATTGAAATATTGGTCATTCAAATTGACAATTAAAAAACAATGGCAAGTTATTTATCTGTGATCCTTATGTTTATGACCTACTTGATACTCGTAATTTTCTAATTTTTTTACTAAAATATATATTTGCATGAGCTCATTACAATCATTCTATCAAACATCACATACGCATGCTACTTTTGGATATTAAACCTAAATTGAAGCATCACAAATATTCTTGTAAATATATTAAAAATTTTCAATGCATTCTAACTTCTCCCATTTATTCCCATCTTAACACAAATAAGTAAGTCATTTACATTTGAAATGAGAGTAAATGTGAGGTGAAATCCATTAGACTTCATTTACAAGCTCCCTAGCTACCCTTAAGAGCATGTTTGGTCCATGGAATCATTATTGCATAATGATTGCATGTAGGGAAATACCATAGTGTTGTAGTCATCCAATCCCATGATTGGTATAAAATTTTTGATAGCAAAAAACATTGAATTAAGCAAAATCATGTTTGGTGGACCAAGAAATTGTAATCAACGGACGAAATTCACAACGGATGTCATTCACTTGTACACACATATAACCATAATGTCACATGTAAGCGGTGCATATGTATGGACGGTATGGATAAACACATACATCAATGTAGGGCCTACATGTGTAGTGTATTTCAAAATCCATGGAAATCCTACGCAACTAAATGCAATTCCAACCTACCTAATCTCAACCTTTCCCCATCCTACCTAATCTCAACCTTTCCCATCCTCTCCAAATGCTAAATAATTGCATGAGACCAAAGTCAATTTTATCCCACCTAATCCCATCTAATACCCTACATCAAACGCCCTAATGAGTGTTTGATTTTTCAATTCCTTAAGGGCCTGTTTGGACGGGTGGATTGGAAGGGATTGAATTGCATTAGGGTGGATGGCATGGATTTCAAGGCAATGATGGTGTTGTCAGTGGATTGTCTTAAGATCCATGGGATTGCTATATCGAGTCTGTATGGCACGCCCGGCCAATCCCGGTGTTAAACCTTCCCATCCCTTCCAATCCCTCAAACCAAACACGTCCCAAGCAAATTTGAATGAATTAGGGTGGATTGGATGGGATTTAAAGGTAATAATGTTGTTGTCAGTGAATTGTCTTAAGATCCATGGGATTGCTATATCCCAGGATCAGATCACCCAGCCTGTTTGGCATGCCCGGCCAACCTCAGGATTTAACTTCCAATCCCTTCCAATACCATCTAATCCCTTCCAATCTGCCCGGCCAAACGGGCCCTAATAAATACTAATAAATATCAATAAATAATTCATTATTGTTATTTACTTTGGTTTGAAAATGTAGGTATTTCTACCTTAAAAGTCCGTATATAAAAAAATATTTTAAATTTGTCGGCCCATTGTGATGTATGTGACATATCCACGCCGTACATCCGTTTTAAAGGGGGTTATTCACATCAAGCACTTGATCACGGTACTTCATAGAACATAACGGCACACGTTGGGAGCCGTTAGAACGGCAGCGTGTTTGGATTGCCCTTTTCCATGGTAAGTTCCTGTAAAGGCCAAATCAGGGAATTCAATCCGTCATTTTCAAGCATACCTCATGAAAAGAGCATCGTCCATTGAAATCCGGCCCGGAAAGGCTTATGACGTGAAGGGGTATGATGGTCTTTCTCCTCATGGCATATAAAAAGCCCCTTTTACCTTGACTTTCTACCCTAACCTTTCTTATATAATAATAATAATAATAAAAGAAGAAAAAAAAAGGATCGAAGACGGGGAATAGAACCGTTAGGTGGAACGTTGCATTTTGGTTTTTATTGTGAATGGAGATCTCAACCACCCATTTCACTAGACTTTGTTTGTGCTTGAAACCATGTATTAAATGATAGTGATCTGTCCATAACCACACTCTAATAATAAAAATTACACTGATAGGATGATCTTAACCATCAGTTATACTTAATCAAATTTGGGCTAAAAGGTGAAGAAGTAAAACAATGGCCTAATTGGTCCACTGTTGAAAGTTATTTTCTTTAGGGCCCTGTTTTATGCCTACATTGAAGCTTTTTCATCATCTAACTTGTTCATAGGGTCACACAAACATGATAAGGGAAAAATATAAATATTAGTTGGATCCTAAACTTTTAAGGGCCCTAAGAAGTTTTTAATGGTAGGCATTTGATTCTCGCTGTTTCGTGTAGTGTGGTCCACTTGAGCTTTGAATTTGCCTAAATTTTTTTGCTTATGCCCTAAATTCAGCTAGAACAACAAATGAACGGTGTGGATAAGTCACATATATTACGATGGGCCCCACATTGATTTTGTAAATTTTTTGAAGATGTGGTAACTACCTAAATAAATAATTATTACCCATTTACGTGCTAATTACAATTGAGCCTAAAAATCAAACAGCCCCTTGACCATCCATTCAGTGGTCATAAATGGGATACGGTCAGGATCATTAGATGAGTTTGATTTTGCTATATCCAATTTAACAATGTGCCAAACGCACATAAAAGTGAGCCCCATTAAAGTAGAAATAAAATAAAACGAGGGAGATTAAATAAAATAAATAAATAAATAAATAAAGTAGCTATAATATTAGTTGATAGTGGTTAAGAAAGGTGTATCAAACATGAGAACAAAAACCCTTCTTAGTCATTTTTGCGTGTAATAGAATAGTCTTTTTTTTAAAAAAAAATATATTATTGTTTTTATAAGAAAAAACCAAAACGAACGGTCCACGTGAGCTGCTGATTGTGGGCACGACTAACGTCTGATTGAGTGTCTTTGAGTGCATGGCATGACTCTTTGGTTTTTATTAGGGTTAGAAACTTGCTAAGCTAACACGCATGTGAAGTCCTGTACATCCTCACGTGCCACTACAGCACACGCATGTGAGATCCAAGCTTTCCATCAGGTTGGGAACAATGAATAGATCTTGTGCCTAAAATTTCAGGATATTTTCAATATTAAGTGGGCCACACTGTCCACATTAAACTGATGGTTAAAACATATTTTTGCTAGTGGTCTATTTGTTTTCGAATGCTGTGGACCATCTAAGAGTGAAATGGCCTGATTTGATATAAAAAGTTTAGGTCACTTGATGGAAAGCTCTGATCGTGCATACGTGTGGCGTGTGGATGACCTGGCTTGGGCACGTGTATGGGCTTAATACACTGGATAGGATTATCTTGAGGAATGCTCACCTACGAACCTACGTGAGCACACGTGTCATGGGCACAGAATCTGAACGGTCCACGTGATACATCACCACTTGAAATTCGATGGGCCACTTTTCGGCCTGATCCAACACTCTAATGGGCCATATCAAAGAGAAATTCAAATCAAGGGAGGAAAATGTTTCCTTTTCCCATGGCCCACCAAGTTTCATATCTGCCTGAAAGTTAGGATCGTAAGGTTTCAAGGGGTGCCGCATCATGTTGACCGTTCAGATTTTGTATACATGACACGTGTGCAAAGGTGCACACGGGTGCTCACGTAAGAAGGTGCGTAGGTGAGCATTCCTCGGATTACCTTAATCATATCTTAATCTTTAATCCTATATTAATCCCATCTTAAAGAAACCCAAATGCCAGCTTTTATCTAGAAATGAAGAAAATTCAAGGGGGAAGAATTCAATAGTTCCTAGAAAGAGAAATATGAGTTGTGAATCTACCATCCAATATGAATAATGTGTGGACCCCACTTGTGATTATGATGGACCACTGGATAGGATCACAGATATTCAACAACTACTTAGAATAATTGATAGCAAAGGACTCGTTTTATGTCTACCGTCCATTTTGCATGGTCTTATTTCTATGGCTGCGATTATGGAATCATCGCCCTAAATGGGTCTAGTGCAATGGATAGTGGGGTCCTTTAACTGATGGTTGATGATCATAGGCAGGCTTGCGTGGGCCCTACCTAGAAAACGCACGTGACTAAGGTATGGTACTGGAACAGAGCTAAAATGAAAAGAAAAGAAAGCAAGTTGGGTAATGCAACATAAACAAACCAATTTGTTCGGACGTGGATTCCTGCACTGGAAACTTAGGTGGGGCCCACCGTGATGTTTGTGAGAAATCCACCCCGTCCATCCATTTTTGACCTCATTTTAGGGTTTGGATAAAAAAAATGAGCCAGATCCAGGATTCAAGTGGGCTGAAAACGTGAGGATTGAACGTCTACAGTCGAAATATTCGTGGGGCCAAAAAAGTTTTGAATCATTCTAATAATTGTGTTTTCAGTTCATCCCAGCAGGAATGACGTTATGAACGGTATGGATGGCATCTAAACATCACTGTCGACCCCAGGGAGATTTCAACGGTAGGAATTTTCCTACATACCTTTTCCTTTAGATCGGCCCACTTGAGTCTTGGATCCTGCTGGTTTTTGGTCATAAGACCTAAAATGAGCTCACAAAACCGATGGACGGTGTAGATTTCTCAAAACAATATAATGGTGGCCCCACCTAGGTTTCCGGTGCAGGAACTTCCTGCGGAAGCCGAATCCGCGTCCAGGTGGTCCACATGGTTACGTTGAATATATACCGTTAATCATGTTTCATGCAAATGTAGCATCACTTAATGAAAGGGCTGCTTGATTTTGGGGCAAGGAAATGTTCAGAGTGGGACCCACCTTGATGAACGGTGCAGATTTCTCGTAGGTGTTCTATTCTCTTTAATCTTTTCTTGTGTAAGTCATCTTAGCAAAGCTTCTTTAAGTCCACACGCATACACAACGCATCCCGTCTGCACGCCACCACCTGTGCCACCATGTCACATTGGAATTAGATCCACGCCCTCCATCATGTGGGTCCCACTGTGAAGATGACTTGACCCAATTTAGACCAGTGCACATCTCAGGTAAGCCGCAATTTAAGAAACAAATGGATGACAAGAAAATGACCTTCGCATAGTTTTTCTCAGCCATCAGCTTGTTTCTAACATTGTGGCCCACCTGAAGAATCGAACAGACTGATTTTTAGCCCAGATGATCAACATGGTCAGACCCATTTAATGGATGGCTTTGATCTTTCTCTAAGATGTTCTGGAAGATGTAATAGCCTGTAGATTTTGAAAGCCCATATCTCATTACCCATGAAAATTCTATACAACCGTGCAACCAAAGGTTCAAAGGGTCCCATGTTTTTCTGAAAAAGATGGTGCATTTTACTTGCTTTGGCAAAGAAATTAAAAGCTTTCTAAGCAAAAATAGGAATTTTGGGCCATTTTATAAAAGATGGTGGACTGTAGTTAATCTCGTACCCCACGAGCTTGACCTTATGTTTTTTAGTGGATGGATGTTAGCTCGGAAAGTATTCATTTGAATCTTTATTAGAATTTGGTTAGGTGTCAAATTCACATGAAGATGAGACTTATGTAGTATGTATAGACATGTCTACGTGGACAAAGGAAAGGAACTTCTCCTAAGGTGGAGAGCTAACATGTTTGATATGTATTAGGCCTTGTTGATTCAAAATACCTAGATTAGAAATTTCCTTAATTTGAAATTTTTTATAACGGATGGACGGTGTGGATATCAGATACATACATCAAGGTGGACCCCACGGTAAGGCCCGCACCTAATCCGTTCACCGCATAAAAAGCTCTTTCAGGGCCGCTATCCATTCCGGGCCTGAAAACTAAATCTAAGGCCCAGACGGGGCCCAGAAAACAAACGGACCATAACTGGGTCATAGTGATAATGGACGGCCCAAATACCGTCTCTTGTGCAATATCTATTTTCTTCATTAAGGGTGTACACTGTATATGATATATGATAAAAATACCCTTGAAACCATAGGTTTTAGATATGGCCCGAGCTAGGTCTAATTAATAAATTAGCTTAAATTTTAGTACGTGGTGTGTTTTTTTTTTTTTTTCTCTTCAAATTATTATGTTCTCAATTCTCATTGTTTTTTGTTTAGTCCTTTTTATGGCCCTTTCGTGCCTTTTTTTTTTTTTTTTAATTTTTTTTAAAATTTTTAATGTAAAGTAAATGAACCATCATTATCATTTTCATATGTTTATTTACAAAAGAATTATGACTTATAAATTGATAATCAAATATATTTATAATGAAAATAGGTAAAGTAAATTATAATCATTACATTTTCATACTATAAAACTATCATTTTTATTATTATTTTTTTAGTGAAACAAATGATATAGTAAAATTATCTTTACAGTCAAATGAAAGTGATGCCACCGCACAATTAGAAGAGTAAATAATCATTATACATTTATAGTCATTTATCGTTGTAATTGAAAAACCAAAGGGGCCCTAATGAGCAGTTGTTGTAATTGGAAAACCAAACGAGCCCTAATGAAGATGTTGTAATAGGGAAACCAAATTGGCCCTTAGGTGTCTAATTGACTCATCTCAGTTCTCCTTCCACATTTTTGTCCAAAATCAGGCTGGTCCATGTACTTAATAGGCCACCCTTCTATGATCCATCGGTTGCCCATTAGTTCCCATGATTTGGCCTACTTGATGAGTGGACCAGGTCAAAATTTTATTTTTTTTATACTAGGTGATCTACATGGTGGGGCGTATCCTTTTCGTGGTTCTCATTTCTTGCCCAAGTGTGGCACATTGGTAAAAAAAAATAATATTATAGTGCCTAGAGCTATACACAAGTCAAACTGAGTCGAGCTTGGTAGAGCTCGGCTCGGCTCGACCAGTAACTAACCTCCAAGCTCGGCTCGGCTCGACCAGTAACTAACCTTAGCTCAAACTCGGCTCGATCCTCAAGTCTGTCTGGCCAGCTTGACTAATGCAGGGGCATTTTCACATCGGGCTCGAGTGGGGTTGCTTGTGGAATGCAATGGCACACTCGGGGTGGGTGCGGCCCACGGAGGAGGTCTTATATTTGAGACTCCTCACCGGGGGTGATTAATGCGCATTTCACACCAGGCTCGAGTGGGGTAGCCCGTGGGATGCTGGGACACACTCAGGGTGGACAACTCATGTGATTTGGGGCCCACGAAGGGGGTTCGGCGGAGGACCTAACCCATGAGATGTGGGGCCTGAGCTATGAGATAAAGGGATTAATTCGCTATACTCTAATAGTTCGAGCTTTTAGAGCAAGTGGTTAATTGTCCTGCATCAAATTGGTATCAGAGCGGGAGGTCTCGTGTTCGAGACTCCTCACCGGGGGTGATTAATGCCCATTTCACACCAGGCTCGAGTGGGGTAAGCCCGTGAGATGCAGGGACACACTCGGGGTGGACAACTCATGTGATTTGGGGCCTACGAAGGGGGTTCGCCCGAGGACCTAATCCATGAGATGTGGGGCCTGGGATATAAGATAAAGGGATTAATTCCACAAGGAACAAGTGGTTAATTGGCATCATTCTCGTGTTTTGAGACTCCTCAAGCCAAGTCCGAGCCTATGCGGCATTTTCTCAAACACGTAGAATACATCTTCAATTTCTCAAAAATGCAAAACAGTAACAATATTTTTACAAGTATTTCATCAAACACTTAAAGACCAGCATCAAAATCAAACACCTGACGTATCCATTCCTTCCTCACTGACACTTTGTTGAGTCGTTTCATCAAACACTCGGCGAACAACATTCATATCAAAATAACCAAGTCACCAAGCTTATTCGATCCAAGTCGATTCCAGTTGAGGTTCGATCTGGTCGAGTCGAGCTTGAGCAAGCTTGAACTCGGCTCAATATTTTTTCGAGCTCCAAAAACCTTCTCAACTCGGCCATAATCCAATTTCGAGCCGGGGCTAATCAAGCTTTTCCTAGTGGAATTGAGCGAGCTGATTGAGCTAACTCAAGTCGTGTACAACTCTAATAGTGCCACAAGCTATGGTCCTTGCCTTAGGTGATCAGATAGATCATTAGATGTTATACTCTCAGGGCCCTTTAGATGCAAGGAAGGTCCTCTTATGCAGAAACTATCTCACACATGCTACTTTAAATAAGATATTCAGGTCATGCAATCTTGAATTAGTAGTAAGTTTATTTGTTTATTAAACACTTAGAACAGGAAATAGTGGAGTATGTGGGCAGCTTAAGATGGACTGCACATATAGCATTTATGGAACATGTCAACATTAACATGTGGCACATGTAAGTGAGTAACATAAGATATTGATAATCGCATATATGGGTGCTTGAATATAAACAATTATAAATGTAGTATATTGAGCTATATAATGCATAAGCATATAATATTATGTTCCTACATTGCACCATATCAAAAATGAGCTTTCCTTAGCTTTATCCAACATTTTAAATAAATATATGTGGTCTCTATATATGACCATATTTTAAATAGATGCTATATTTCTTTTACTCCATTTATGTGCAAAAATACATTTAGCAAACCATGTATAAGCTATTTAGCAGCTTTCTCAGCATCCAAACAATCCCTACAGTGAGAATGGGGAGCCAACAAAACGAAATGATTTCGCCCACTAGATATTTGGCAAGGCCATGAATAGAGCCCAAATCTAGTGTTTTAAGCGCAATAAATAAATTAGTTCAAGTTGGGCCTAATTTCTTGCTTGATCCATCTAAATAAACATTTTTGGTCCATGGGCTTTAGTTTGGAACCCTTAGTTTGGGGCTGCGCATTCCCCGGGGCAGCAATGGCCTAGGTTTATCTCTTATTATGTTTAAATCAATGTCGCCCAATAAGACTGGACAATATATGTATCTTGTATGTTTTTGTAGACACCCAACCAAACTAGTAACCAACAACTCTTTGACTTCAACCAGACTTTATTAAAAATAAGTCCTTACGGTTGGACATCCGTCAAATGACTATATCGGTTGGACAGGGTGCACTTTAGGCAGATTCTGGGATAACTAATGGACCAGATTGGCAGATCAAGGGGTCCCCCCAATCTGCTCTCAACCAAACTACTAATACCCCTCAGAGGCTCAAAATGCACACCACTTCGATAGACTGTCTCCAGCTAATAAAAAATGGCTTAAAAATCCAAATGGACCAGATAAAAAGCTATGGATCGGAGTGGAGGGCCCACAAGCCAATAATGCTAGATATTAGCCAATTGTCTAAGTTGTTCGGAAAGTTCAACCACTCGTAGCTTAATTAGATTGACAGACTTTAAAGGTATTGAAAATCCAAATGGGTTAAGTTAAAAGAACCCTAGAACCTCCCGGAGATGATCACCAAGTCTGATCGGCCAACGCCAAATCGGTAAAGAGTAAATTATGGCCACTCTTCTCAACTTGCACACGGTGGCCGCAATGAAGAAAAGACGAAATGTACATTTTAAATAGCCTACAACTTAGAAAAAATCTAACTACACTGTTACTCTACTCAATTGAAGAATAATTATTTCTAGCCGAAGAAGTTACTGAAGTCAAGAATAATGTCAGAATTGAAGATATCCGACCATCCTCTTTGCAAAAAGGGATGTCCAGCTTCCATTTTTTTCATCGCATCTCAAATTAAATTGCATTGCATTGCACATATTGTTGGGATGCCTTGCACAAACCTTTGGATCTAGCCTCCTGAAACAAACCAGAATTATGGATAATAAAGCAATGAAATAAATCAAAGCATCAATCACACACCACACAAGAGATTTTTACATGGAAAACCCTCAAAGAGGTAAAAACCATGGGACCTCGTCCAGATCAACAATCCACTATGAAGTAGAACGTTTACAACCTTCTTTACTCATGCAGGAGTGGATGAATAATGAAAGAATAAAGAAAACCAGAGAGATCTCACCGATTACGATGACGTAGGAGCGCTAAGATATAGACTACACCGTAGATCACCTCCACGAGCATAACCTCCCTTCTACAAGCTTCCTCTCTCTCCTACCTTTGATAGCCCTCTTGTGTTTTTCTCATCAACACAACATACGTAGAAAAATCCTTGGGACCATTTTTTATAGTTTTAGGAAACTCCTTTCCGCATCCTAGTTGCGAAAGGACTTGCGCATCCCAGTTGCGAAAGGACTTTGCGCATCCCAGTTGCGAAAGGACTTTCGCGCAACGGGTCAAAAAAACCCATCAAATCAACCCCCTTTTTGACCCAGGAGGGATTCACAATGGTTTCTACAAACCTCAAACTTGCCCTTAGCAAGACCTCGTCATCATGCTCGACCCATTATCGTCCGTGTGGACCTTCTCAAGCCTGTAACACCTTCTCGTTCCAAAGTATCCCGATCCAAGTGATACCGAATCTCTATGTGCTTTGACTTGGAATGTTGACTTGGATTCTTGCTCAAGTGTATAGCACTCTGACTATCGCAATAGACCACGTACTCCTCCTGCTTCAGGCTAAGTTTCTGTAAGAACATCTTCATCCAAAGCATCTCTTTACATGCCTCTGTGACTACAATGTACTCGGCTTCTATAGTTGACAATGCTACGACCTTCTGTAGTTTGCTCTGCCAAGAAACTGCTCCCCCTGTAAACGTGAACATGAACCCCGATGTAGACTTCCTAGAGTCTATGTCACCCGCTATATATCTGCATCCGTGTAGCCCTCTAACACAGTTTAATCACCATAGCATAGGCTCAACCTGGATGAGCCTCTTAGATACCTCAGTATCCATTTCACCGCAGCCCAATGCTCTTTACCAGGATTGGCAAGATACCGGCTAACAACACCAACCGTATATGCTATGTCTGGGCGTGTACACACCATAGCATACATCAAACTTCCTACAGCTGACGCGTAGGGTATCTTCTGCATCTCATCTACCTCTGCCTTCGTCTTGGGACACCGCACGTCGCTCAATCGAAGTGACCATCCAGCTGGGAGTATCGATGACTTTTGCATTCATATTGAATCGCTCTAGGACTTTCTCAATATACCGCTTTTGTGACAGCCAAAGCTTCCTGCTGCTTCTGTCACGGGTTATCTCCATTCCTAGGATCTGTCTAGCCAGGCCCAAGTCTTTCATTGCAAAAGACTTGCTCAACTCTTGTTTCAGCCTGTCGATCTTCTTGATGTCTTTTCCCATGATGAGTATGTCATCAACGTATAATAGCAGAACTAAGAAATCACCATCTGAGAACTTGCGCGTGAACACAGTGGTCCGATTACGTTCTGTCATACCCATGTTTTAACATAAACGAGTCAAACTTCTTGTACCATTGCCGTGGAGCTTGTTTCAGCTCATACAAGCTCTTCCTCAGCCTACATACCATATGCTCCTTGCCTTTGACTTCGAACTCCTCGGGTTGATGCATGTAGATCTCTTCTTCCAGGTCACCATGGAGAAAGACAGTTTTAACATCTAACTGCTCTATCTCCAGATCCATGCTAGCCGCCAACCCAAGCAACACCCGTATGGATGTCATCTTCACTCGGTGAGAATATCTCTTCGAAATCTATACCTTTCTCTCGACCAAACCCTTTCACCACAAGTCCGGCCTGAACCTCGTGAATTCTTTCGCTCAATCTTCTTTTCGAACACCCACTTGTTGCTCAAAGCTTTCTTGCCCTTAGGCAATTTCACCATATCATAGGTGTGGTTCTTATGCAAGGATTCCATCTCCTCTTGCATAGCTTTCAACCACTCCCCTTATGCTCGTCTGGCTAGGGCCTCATAATAATCTTTTGGCTCTCCCCATCGGTCAAAGATAATGTACTCATGTGGCGAGTACCTCTTGGACTACCTGTCCGTCCCTAGATGACCTCCTCACCCGTGGCTCAACAGTGGATCAAGTGGGGGTCGCTCCCTCGGTCCATCTTCCGAAGGAACTCTCTCGTCACCGCACTCTGCCGTACTCTCCGTCATCGCACCACGGAGGAGTAACAGATCCATGTCCTCTAGCTCACCTGAACTAGGCTAGTTCTTCTCTGGCTTACCAATGTCTTCTATACACTGATCTTCAAAGAAAACCACATCTCTGCTCCTGACGAGCTTCTTCTCGGTCGGATCCCATAACCTGTAACCGAATTTTTCATCACCATACCCTAAGAACACACACTGTCTGATCTTCATATCGAGCTTGGACCTCTCGTCCTTTGGTACGTGAACGGATGCCCTGCATGCAAACACCCTGAGATGACTGTACGATGGATCCTGTCCAGTTCACACCTTCTCAGGTACTCCATTCAACGGGGCTGATGGAGACTTGTTTATCAAATACACCGCCGTGCGCATTGCTTCTCCCCAGAACGTCTTGGGCAACTTCGCATGGGATAACATGCATTTGATTCTCTCAACAATTGTGCGATTCATTCGCTCAGCTACACCATTTTGCTGGGGGGGTCTTGGGAACCGTCTGTTTTTGCCGTATACCCAGGGGCTTGCAGTACTCATGAAAGTCGCCAATGTATTCACCACCATTGTCAGTGCGGATGCACTTCAATGATCTACCTGTCTCTCTCTCGACCATAGCATGAAACAATTTAAACACACCAAAGACCTCATCCTTGGATTTCAAAGTATAAACCCAAACCCTCCTAGATGCATCATCTATAAAAGTGACAAAATACAATGCCCCACCCAAGGTTTTGTCCTCATAGGACCACAAACATCAGAATAAACCAAATCTAATGCATGCAATTTATTAACATGCGAAACAGTTTTAACAAATGAAACTCTATGTTGTTTCCCTGATAAACAATCATGACAGGTTTTGAGAGGTATACCTGTCACGTCTGGAAGGAGCCACTTCCTTGCTAGTAGCTGAAGCCCTTTTTCACTCATGTGGCCTAGACGCCTGTGCCACATGTCAATAGTTGAATCTTCCGTTGCGTTCAACCCACCTTTGCACATACTGACACTTGCCTTGTACAGGGTGCAACACTTCTTTCCTCTAGCCACGATCAACGAACCCTTGATGAGCTTCCATCGCCCACCAGCAAACCGGCTTTCATAGTCATCATCATCCAGCCTTTCCGTCGACATCAAGTTGAGGTGAAGGTCTGGGATATGCTTCACATCCTTGAGAACCAATGTGCAGCCCACATCGGTCTTCACATAAATATCACCGACTCCCATGATTTTTGATACCCCAGAATTTTCCATCTTCACAGTCCCATAGTCACCTGACTTGTAGCTTGTGAAGGAGTCCCTGTGTGGAGTCGCATGAAAAGAAGCTCCCGAGTCTATCACCCAGTCGGTGCCCTGACTCGTAGCCGTGAAACATACATCATGATCTGTAGAAAGAAAAACTACCATGTCGCCATCTGAAGCGACTGCAGTGGAATCAGATTCATCTTCCTTCCATTTTCCTTTCTTGTCGTTTTTCTTACCACGACATTCATGCTTGAGTGGCCCTTCTTGCACAGCTCCAAAGATTCAACCTCTTTTCGTTACTCGACTTGCCTCTTGATTTATCTCGGGCCTTCCCGCCCTTCCTGTTCTTTCCTCTCCCCCGTTCCTGTGTCACAAGGGCCTCTTGCTGAGTAGACCCCTAAGACTTCCTCCTTGTCTCTTCATTGAAGAGACAACTGGTTACCTATTTCATGGATATCTTTCCGTCTGGCGCGGAGTTACTTAAAGACACCACCAATGTCTCCCAACTGTCAGGCAATGAACTAAGCAATATTAAAGCCTGCAATTCATCATCCAAGACCATCTACATAGAGGTGAGTTGATTCACTATATTGCTGACCTCATTCATGTGCTCGGCCACAGAACCACCATCCTTGAACTTAAGATTCACAAGTCGCCTTATCAGAAATATCTTATTACCGGCTGTCTTCCTCTCATACAGCCCTTGTAATTTTAGCCATAGGCTTGCGGCTGAGGTTTCCATAGACACATGGTGGAACACAGAATCATCCAACCATTGTCTAATAAACCCCACTGCCTTTCGGTCTGTCTTCTTCCAATCATCATCAGTCATATCCTTGGATTTTTCTGATATGCCTAAGATTGAAGAATATAGGTCATTGCAATAAAGAAAGTCCTCCATCTTAGACTTCCATATGGTTCAGTTAGAACCATTGAGGCTGATCATCCTTGAGCCACCTTCCATAATTCAAAACCGATCCTACCCGTTCAATGAACTTAGCTTTGATACCACTTTGTTGGGATGCCTTGCACAAACCTTTGGATCTAGCCTCCTGAAACAAACCAAAATTATGGATAATAAAGCAATGAAATAAATCAAAGCATCAATCACACACCACACAAGAGATTTTTACGTGGAAAACCCTCAAAGAGGTAAAAACCACGGGACCTCGTCCAGATCAACAATCCACTATGAAGTAGAACGTTTACAACCTTCTTCACTCACGCAGGAGTGGATGAATAATGAAAGAATAAAGAAAACCAGAGAGATCTCACCGATTACGAGGACGTAGGAGCGCTGAGATATAGACTGCACCGTAGATCACCTCCACGAGCATAACCTCCCTTCTACAAGCTTCCTCTCTCTCTTTCTCCCTCTCTCTCTCACCTTTGATAGCCCTCTTGTGTTTTTCTCATCAACACAACATACGTAGAAAAATCCTAGGGACCCTTTTTTATAGTTTTAGGAAACTCCTTTCCGCATCCTAGTTGCGAAAGGACTTGCGCATCCCAGTTGCGAAAGGACTTTGCGCATCCCAGTTGCGAAAGGACAACGGGTCAAAAAAACCCATCACACATTTCAAAACATTGCTTTCACATTTACTTGATGCGCCAAATTGCTCATTATCCTATGGCCCAAACTGACCCACTTACAACTCATTAAGCCCAAGCCCAAACTGACTCAGCCCATTTAATTGTAATCAGGTCAGGCTCAACCGAACTGAACCCACTCGGCATGACTACACTCTGGTTTAAGATTCGAATGTTGGGCACAAAGTATGCCCAGCTCTTCCCAATTTTCATTACGGGTATTTACACAATATTAAATGTTGTTTCCGTGGGCCATTGATGTGTATGGCCATGTGCCAAAATTCAAGAGGGAGCCCTCAATATTAAATGTTGCTCAACAGGTCATTTATATTGTTGGTTTTGAATTCGGTTGCATGTATAGTGTGTTTGTGCGGTGTGTTAGTGTGGCAAAGTTGATAGTTGTTCAACTTGAATTGAATGCCTTGTGATCCCATGCACCGAAATAGTTGAATTAAGGCTGGATATGTGAAGATTGGTTTGGCTACTCAGCCATCGATTACGCAGAATTAAGCAATTAACGAAGGAGGGGGGTCTGTCCTTCAAACGAGTTCATTTTACATTTGAAAAAAAAAAAAAAGATTTTAAATTATACATGTGATAACTTATATTTTTTTAATGTTAAAAAGTATGACTAAAAAAAAAAACTAGTTCGAAGCTAATTAATTAAAAAAATTAGTTTTAATTACACTTAGGGTTGAAAGTTGGGCGGGTTCAACCCGACTGACCCGACATTGGGTTGGGCTTGGGTAGGATGTATCAGGTTTGGTCTCAGGCTTGGGCCATACAAACACCAACCCAATAAAACTTGGGTTTAGGCTCGGGTTGAGTTCTCAGGTTGCCCGACCCAACCCGAACTCGATCAATATATAAGTTCCTTATAAATTAATTATAATTGAATGCGGATTATCTGTGTTGAAGGCACATAAATTCCAATGCTGTCCGGTTTCATTGGTCCACATCATTTCTGATGACTCAAGCTAACAAGTTGCACTAGATTTCTCTCTCTCAAATAGATTGCTTGATACAAAAACGACTTTTAAAGGAATAGTTGTCGTATATTTAATTTGTTTGTTGAGAAAAAAAATGTTCTTTACGATAAATAACTACATATATAATTAATAAAATTATAAGTACAAAAAATAAAACTTATATTGAAAATATAATAGACTAATGTAATAATGAAAATATTAGCATATATCTACCTGACCAACCCGGCCAACCCGACTGAACCCGCTTGGGTTGGGCTTGGGTTGAGAATTCCCAACCTGAGGTGAGGTTGGGTTGGGTTGGGTTAGGGTTGAGGTTTAGAAACCTTGGGTTGGGCTAGGGTTGAGCACCAACCCGACCCGACCCAACCCAACCCAACCCAACCCGCCGGACTTTCAATCCTAATTATACTAGGTTGGAAAAGCAAAAAAATACATTAAAAAAAATATAACTAACGATAATTTATTCATAGCAAGATGATTGTCAGGAACAATTATCTATTTGTGGCAAGAAGGTCAACAAACACAAAAGCCGGATCGCCAATTCAATTGGCTTAGTGGTTGGACAGTGGTTAGGAACAACAATTTGTTTGTGACATGCTGGGTTTCGTAATGCGAGACAGTTTGTGGGAAGGTGGTAAATGCATGTTCATCGTATGGCACTAATTCATGGCAGGACAATCGTTGTAGCAACTGTCAATTCATCATGTAGGATTGGGTTCTGTGGCTAGATGATCAATGGCCTGTGGATCTTCAACAATTCGTTCGTTGCACAATTAGGCCATGTGGCGAGACAATCGTTGGGAAACAACAATCTATCCGTTACCCTGTACAGCTGAGTTGCCTTGTGCTCTCACTTCATGGTGAGATAGTCATGAGAACGACTCTCAGTTTGTTGCTTAGCCCTTTATTCCGTGACTTTTTGTTTTGTTTTTTTTTTTTTAACACACGCGCACACACCCCCACACACTCACCCCCTAGTGGAATTTCACCACCTATGGATACTCGAACCCTTGACCAGGTGTTGAAACTCCAAAGAGTCTAATGACCACCTCTTCATTATTCTCCATGATGAGGCAAGAGTAGTTAAATGGCAGCGACTTAATCGTAATTTGGTCAAACTTCATGGTAAGATGGCCGAGCATCTCTACGCATGTGGCAAAATAGCCCTTGGACACTTTGAGATTTATCTAGGTTTGAAGATATGATTATGATTTATTCTGATTTACTCAACGTTGCTGGTGTTGCGCATTGTATTGGGCATTGTATTGGCTTGGGAATGGAGAAGTTAGATTAAAGAAGAAGAATAATAATGATAAATCTCCATGGCCAACAAAGGATAGGCAACTCTAAAAAAGTGGGTTGTATTGTATTAGAGTAGCACGATCCTCGAGTTCGTTATTCTCTGCTAAATTTGTAGATTTGTTAGTCAAGAGATACTAGAATCAGCATCCCAAATCTTTTCTTGATTTGATTGAGTCTATGAAATCTTTTTCTACCTGGCAGTGAGGATTTTGTCTTAATTCTCCGCATGGGGATCGAACCCAAAATCTTTGTTTTGTAAAACAACACATTATCCACCTTGCCATATTGTCATTTACATGTATACATCCATACTCATGGTCTGTTGATTTGTTTTGGGTTTTGGGCTAGCTCGGTTTGAGGCATTAGCTCAATCCATGGGATAGGTGATAAGAACAACCTGGGTTGGGTGAGGTTTAACTTGAGTCTAACCCTGTTTACTTAAATGGGCTGCATTTTCTAACCCAAGCTGGACCCACTACCCATTTAAGTCAGACCCAACCTACCAATGAAGTGTGTGGGGCCAGTTCACCCCTGAGCTGGCCCTACACATTGCCACCCCTAAAACCTATCAGCTCGAGTGACATTCTCAAGGAACGTGGCTCAGTTTGTAAAGTACGTTCAGATCTTTAGTTTGTATTAGTGGGCGTATGGTTCAAAAATCCAAAAGTTTATACCATGGTGGCCCATGCACCGAAACCCACATGTTGTAAAATCCTAGCCGTATGATATTTGGCCTTTTCATTGATTGAACGGGAACGATGCTCTTTTTTCAAAAGGTTTAGGATTTTTAAATATGGGGGATTTGGTAGAGGGAACATTCTCAATGGGGCCCATATGTCCATACTTTGTATCAGTGGCAGTGGGTCCCACTTGTACTGACGTAGAAAGGGAGAAGGGACGGCTATAAATGTGTAAATGTATGCTTGTGAGAGATCCAGGCCGTTTGTCAGGTTGGCCCCGCTATGGAGGTGTGGTGGGAAACGGATTGGCAACTCCCCCTGCCATCAGCCCCGTGGCTGGTGGTAGGTGCTTTGTAGGCTCCATCATGATGTATGTGTTTCATCCATTCCATTCATCCATTTTTACAAATCATTTTAGGGGTTTATACCAAAAATGAGACGGATATAAATCTCAGGTGGACCACATGCACCACAGGAAAATAATAATGATTGGATATCCACCATTAAAATCCTCATAAGGCCCACTGTACTGTTTATTTGACATCCAATCTATTGATTAGGACATAGAGGCCCAGATGAAGGGGAAAAAACAAAGATCAGCTTGATCCAAAACTTTTATAGCCCCCAAAAGGTTTTTAATGGTCAAAGCTCATTCAACACTGTTTCCTGTAATGTGGTCCACTTGAGATTGGAATATATCTCATTTTTGGTCTCATAGCATAAAATGATCTGGAAAAATAGATGGACGGCATGGATTGGCTACTCCCCCTGCCACCAGCCACAAGCCAGTGGCTGATGGTCGGTGCTATGTTGGACCTACCATGATGTATGTGTTTCATCTATGCGGTCCATCTATTTTTTAATATCATTTTGTGGTATGAGACCAAAAATGAGATATATCCAAATCTCAGGTAGACTACATTACAGGAAAATAGTGTTGAATGAACGGCAATCATTAAAAACTTTTTAGGGGCCATAAAAGTTTTGGATCAAGCTGATCTTTGTTTTTTCCCTTCATCTGGGTCTTTATGACCTAATCAACCTATTGAATGTCAAATAAACAGTACATTGGGCCTTATGATCATTTTAATGGTGGATATCCAATCACTATTTTTTTTTCCTGTGGTGTGGTTCACCTGAGATTTATATCACTCTCATTTTTAGGGTCAAGCCCTAAAATGATCTGTAAAAATGTATGAACGGCATGGATGAAACACATACATCATGGTGGGCCCACAGGGCAGGGGGAGTAGCCAATCCGTTTCCAAAAGGTGGGGCTCACCTAATGAACACTCTAGATCCGTACAACGGTATGCAACGGTACGATTCCGTGCCCTACTCTGACAACTAGCAGAATGTGGGGTCGTGGATTTTCAATTCTGACACGTGAGTCAATACTCCGGTCTTCGACACCGATTGTTTTGGTGCCTCACACGGTGGATGGATTATGTCTAAAGGAAGATCCTAACCGCCAAAATTGAAATCCCTCCTTTGTTAAGCCTATTGTCGCTGTATATATACTTCCTCCTAAAAAGGAAAACGTTGGCGCGAGTCTCACCTAAGTTCTAGAACACCGTGATTTTTGGAAAGTTTCTTCATCCTTGTGATACACATCAGATGAACGGATTGGATGGCATATAAAAATCCTGGTGGGTCCCACATTCAACTGATGGTAGGTGTCCAATCCTAACTCTTCCCCAAGGTGTGGCCTCTACTTGAGTTTTTGACTGGTCTAAATTTTGGGACGGGATGGATCTCAAGCACGTTGTGGGGCCCTCAGTTCAACTTCTCTCCCACTTCCACAGGGTGGGATCCCTGACTGTGGGGCCCACCTTGATGTACTTGCTTTACATCCACAACGTCCATCCGAATTGAAAGCTCATTTTAGAGTGCATGATCCAAAAAATGAAGCAGATCCAAATCTCGGTTGGACACACCATAGGAAACAATCTTGATAGAATCAGCACCATTAAAAACTTCATGGGGTCCACAGGATGTTTATTTACCATCCAACCTGTTGATAAGGTCACAAAGACCTGGATGAAAAGACCATACAACTATCATCTTGATCTAAAACTTTTGTGACCCACAGGAAGTTTTTAATGGTCAATTACTTACTGTTTACTGTACTATGGTCGACCTGAGATTTGGATCTGCTAATTTTTTGGATCGTGCCCTAAAATGAGTTTTAAATACAGATGGACGGTGTGGATGTAAGGCAAATACATCACGGTGGGCTCCATTGTCAAGGATCGCACCCACCTAAAAAAATAGAGTTTCTCGGCAGTTACTATCTTCTTTCATCTTTTCTTCTCTCTCTTTTTTTTTTATTTTTTTTTTTTTTTTTTTATTTACTGCGTTTCCAAGGTTTTTCCTGAAAATCAAAGACTGGAGCCCTATCAATTTATTGGAGCCAAACCAAACACCTTTAACAAGTTTTAAAATAATCAAAGGTCAGTTAGTTTTGTAGTTCCCCACTCTCGGCAAATCTTAATTTTATGGGAAACAAGAACTTGTCTAGTTTTCCCATTACAAAGGTAAATGGCGGTAAATGGATAATAATTATTTATTCTTATAATTGTGTGATAACATCACTTACATTTAATACAATAATGATTTTATTACATTCCTTGTTTCACCTTAAAATTATGATAATTTTCCTTTGACCCTCAATTTATAAGCCATATTTTTAAAAAAAAATTTAAATAAACACCCTAAAATGATAATGATGGCTCACGTGATGCTTTTTATTGTATATTCATACTGTCCATCTGTTTTTTTGACTCATTTCAAGTCATGAGACATAAATGAAGTAGATTAAAATATTAGGTGGATCACACTATAAGAAATGGAGGTGATAGACCATTCAGAATGTTGTCAGATGTCTTAAATCTTGCGCTGCTCGACCAGTCGAGGGGCTGACTTGACTGGTCGAGGACCCCTTCGACCGATCGAAGCTCGCTCGACTCGAAGTCTAGCGGCAATAATTTTTGTTCTTTCGTGCTGCTTGACCAGTCGAGGGACTGGCTTGATCGATCGAGGGTCCCCTCAACGGGTCGAAGCTCTCCCTCGACTAGTCGAAGGTTACACAGATTCTGCGCGGATTCTGTGCGCACTACGTAAATTTGAAGCGAATTCAAAGAGGCGCAGAAGTGGAGTTTCCTAAACTATAAATAGGGATCCCTAGGGCCTTTCTAAAGTATTCTAAGGGTTTCCCAAAGGTATTTCAAAGGTTTCTAAAAAGGTTCTAAGGTTATCAAATGGTGTAGTAAGGGTGAGATTCGAGGTTGTTCGAATTGAGTAAGTTCTCTCTATTTTAATTTCTATTTTCATATTGAAGATCTGTCGCTTTGTGCCGTGGTTTTTTTCTTACAAGGGTTTTCCACATTAAATCTTTGTGTTCTCTTGTGATTGCTTGGTTCTCCTGGATTACTATGCCTAGATCTAGATTTGTGTGATTCCGCAGTCCAAATCCCCAACAAGTGGTATCAGAGCTATCGTGGGGGTACAAATTTGAATCTACAGGATTAACAATAATGAGAAGTACTAGGTATGATATTGAGAAGTACTCAGGGAAAAATAATTTTGAGTTATGGAAGATCAAGATGATCAGTTCCTTAATCAAGCAAGGTGAGGATGGTGCTCTTCAGGCGAGAAAGTTTAGTATGACTGATGATACATGGAATACTCTTGATAAGAAGGCCTTATCCTCAATCTGTTTATGTCTCACGGATGAGGTTCTCTATAATGTTTTGAGGGAGAAAATTGCGGCCAGTTTATAGGCGAAGTTAGAGGATATCTATGCGAAAAAATTCTCTGAAAATCGCCTACACTTGAAGCGGTAGTGGTATAACTTTAAGATGACAGAGGGTGGAGATCTAGAGGCCCACATCAGCAACTTTAATAAATTAGTTTACAAATTGCTGAATATGGAGGAAGTGATCAAAGGTGAGGAACAAGCATGTATGTTGCTGAATTCTCTTCTGGCATCATATGAATCATTTAAGGACACGATATGCACCATAAATAAAACCCTGAGTGTCAACGTCGTTATCTCAGCCCTTTAAGGGAAGACCATGAGAAAGTTAAACGGCGACATAAAGACATCTTCCGATGCACTAATTATGAGAGGTAAAAATTCTGAGCGAGATATAGGATCTTCAAGACCTAGATCCAAATCCAAGGGCAAAAGTAAAGGAAAACTAAAGTGTTAGAACTGTGGGATGTCTGGATTGTACCAATCATAAAGTAAAGAAAGAAAATTCAACAGCTTCTTCCAAGGAGGCCAATGTTGTCACATTTGATGAAAAGACAAGTGGTGGTGAAGTTTTGTCTGTGTCCATGATCAAACATGTACACGACAATCATGCATATGAGTGGATCCTAGACACAGGAGCATCATATCACATGACTCCTCATCGGAGTTAGTTTGCCAGTTACAGAGAATGCGACGGTAGATAGGTTTTTATGGGCAATGATAATGCCTGTAATGTTGGTATGGCGAGCATCAAGATGTTTGATAGGATGGAGCGTACCCTAACTGATGTCAGGCACGTTCCTAATATAAAGAAAAGTCTAATTTCTCTCGGTGTACTCGAGGCTATAGGGTGCAAGTTCACTGGTATTGATGAGGTCCTTAAAGTTTCAAAAGGGGCACTCATGGTTATAAGAGCGCAAATGCATGAAAACCTTTACAGGTTGATCGGGAACACTTCAGCAGGTGGAGCGGCAGCAACTATTGTAGATTACACGTCTTTACGTATGTGGCATGCTCGTATGGGCCACATGAGCGAGTGGGGCATGAAGGTACTATCTAATCGTTGTTTGATTCCAGCTTTTAAAAATTCTGATTTAGATATATGCGAGCTTATATGTATGGTAAATAATCTAGATTATCTTTTAAATATGGAAAACATGTATGTGAGGGAGTGCTTGATTATGTGTACTCTTACGTATGGGGGCCATCGTCAGAAGTTTTCATTGGGGGGTTGTCATGGTTTGTTTCATTCAGTGATGACTACTATAGGAAAATTTGAGTTTACTTCATAAAACGTAAATCCGAAGTTTTCACCATATTCAAACAATGGAAGACAATTGTGGAAAAATAGTTAAGACGAAAAATAAAGGTTTTAAAGACTGATAATAGCGGAGAGTTTACTTTCACTGAGTTTAATGATTATTGGAAGGATAAAGGGCTCATTAGGTACAACACAGTGCATCATACGATCGAACAAAACGGTGTGGCTGAGCGAATGAATCGGACTCTCCTGGAGAGGGCCAAATGCATGTTAAGTAATGCTGTGTTGGGCAAGGACCTATGGACAGAGGTCGTTAACATGGCTTTATTTAATGAACCGGTCTCCTTCAACGATAATTGAATGTAAAATTTCATAGGAAGTATGGAGTGGTTAGAAAATCGACTAATCAGATCTACGCATATTTGGTTATGAGGCTTACTTTCATGTACTGTCAATTAAAAGAAATAAGCTAGACCATAGAGCCAAAAAGTACATCTTTGTTAGCTATGTCATTGGTGTGAAAGGTTACAGGTTATTCGACAAGGTCACACGTAAGGTCATCATTAGCCGATTCGATGAAATATCCGTATTCTGCAAGAATGATCAGGAGTAAGATGAACCAAAAAAGTTGATCGTAGACATCCAGATTGACATAGATGATACTCAGGCAGAGACAAATACGAAGACAGAGGTACATGATCAGGTGGAGTAGTCACCTGTGAGAAGAAACCCACCGCACAATTGCAGGTTACCGGCAAGATACAAAGACGACTCTAATATTACATATGCCCTTGTTACAGATGAGGGGAACCCGTTTACTATTTAGGAGGTTCTCAGTGAGCCTGATGCAGAAAAGTGGAAGGCGGCTATGGACGATGAGATGGACTCGTTGCACAAAAATCATGCATGGGAGGTAGTGGAGCTTCCAGTGGACCAAAAAGTGATTGGATGCAAGTGGTTATTCAAAAGAAAACGAGATAGATACAAAGCTAGATTGGTAGCGAAGGGTTATGTTCAGAGAGAAGGAATTGACTTCACATAGATATTCGCACCGATGGTTAAGCAGGTGTCTATTAGATTCGTGTTGGCGCTGATTGCCCAATACGATCTCGAGCTGGAACAGATGGATGTCAAGACTGCATTCTTGCACGAGGAGTTGGAATAACAAATATACATGAAGCAATTAGAAAGCTACAAAGTTAAAAGGGACAGAGATAAAAGTTTGCAAGTTAATGAAGTCGTTGTATGACCTGAAACAGTTGCCTAGGCAGTGGTATAAAAAATTTGATTCTTTCATGTTGAGTCAGAAATTTACTCGGAGTGAATACAATCACTGTGTCTATTATAAGACACTGAGTGATGGCAGATTCATCGTCCTAGTATTATATGTTGATGATATATTGATCGTCTGTCATGATATGTTTGAAATTAACATAATAAAGACTCGGTTATTAAGGACATTCAAGATGAAAGATCCGGGGCCTGCAAAGAGGGTTCTCGACATAGATATTCATAGAGACAGGAAGATGAGCAACTTTGGTTATCATAGGCAGAATACCTTAAAAATGTGTTGATTAAATATGGGATGGACCAGGCAAAGCCAGTAAGCGTTCCCCACGCGGCTCACTTCAAGTTTTCCTCAGAACAATGTCCTAAATCAAATGAGAAAAAATAGGTTGTCTCATGTACCTTATTCAAACGTGGTTGACAGTTTAATGTATGTCATGATCTGTACGAGACTAGATATTTCACAGGTAGTCGGTGTTGTGAGCAAATACATATCAAACCCTGGTAAACAACATTGGGAAGCGGTGAAATGGCTACTCCGATACATTCGAGGTACAAAAGACTATGTCTTAACTTTCAAAAAGACAGGGGCAAAGTTTGTAGGGTATGTTGATTCAGACTACGCAGGCAGTGTGGATTCTATAAAATCTACTTCAAGATACTCGTTTGTACTAGCAAGTGGAGCAATCAGTTGGATGTCGAAGCTTCAGTCTGTGGTTGTTCTTTCCACAACTGAAATAGAATATATGACAGTGACAGAAGCATTAAAGAAGGTGTTTGACTCAGAGGCATGATAAATCAATTGGGACTTCAGCAGGAGGCCGTGCTGGTTAACTGTGATAGCGAAAGCGCTATCGATTTAGCTAAAATTTTTGTTTATCACTCACGTACTAAACACATTGATGTTCATCACTACTTTATTCGACAGGTGCTTGAGGAAGGATGCGTAATACTGGAGAAGATTCACACCAGCATGAATCCAGCATACATGCTCACCAAGGTTGATCCTACAGAGAAGTTCAAGTTCTGTGCAACTTCTCTGGGCTTGGTGATGGCGTAAAAGAAGGATGGAATGTGCACGAGAAGAGTTGATTGAAGCTATGATGCAATGCAAAGATAAGAAAAGAGGGCAACAAGATACACGTTTGAAGATTTAAGACATGGTAGAGATTGTTGTCAGATGTCTTAAATCTTTGCGCAGCTCGACTAGTCGAGGACCCCTTTGACCGGTCGAAGCTTGCTCGACTCGAAGTCCAGCGACAATAATTTTTGCTCTTCCGCATTGCTTGACCGGTTGAGAAACTGGCTCGACCGATCGAGGGTCCCCTCGACTGGTTGAAGCCCTCCCTCGATTAGTCGAGGGTTACGAAGATTATGCGCGGACTGCATAAATTTGAGGCGAATTCAAAGAGGTGCAGAAGTGAAGTTTCCTAAACTAGAAATAGGGGTCCCTACAGCCTTTCTAAAGTATTCTAAGGGCTTCCTAAAGGTATTCCAAGGGTTTCTAAAGGGGTTTTAGGGCTATCAAATGGTGTAACAAGGGCGAGATTTGAGGTTGTTCGAATCAAGGAAGTCCTCTCTTTTTGTAATTTCTATTTTCATATAGTGAAGATCTGTCGCTTTATGCCATGGTTTTTTTTCCTGCAAGGGTTTTCCACATTAAATCTTTATTTCTCTTATGATTGCTTGGTGCTCTTGGATTGTTATCCTAGATCTAGATCTGTGTAATTCCGCAGTCCAAATCCCCAACATAAAACTTATTATCGTGGGCCTTAAAAGTTTGGTATCAACTATCAAGCTTATATTTGTTTGTTTTCTATTCATCCAGGTCGGTGTGATTCTCTCTATGGGTTGGATGGAAAATAAACATTACCGAGGGCATTACAGGGGCCTTAGGAGGTTTTTAATGGTGAGCATTTAATCACCGTTGTATGTGAGTTTATGCCCTAAAATGAGCTGGAAAAAGAATGAACCGTGTAGATATACGATACATATGTCAAGGTGACCTAAGATTTTGATCTGCTTCAGTTTTGGGCTCATGCCCTAAAATGAGCTGTTAAAATAATGGACGACGTGGACACATAATACATACATCAAGGTGGGCCAGTTTGTCAGTGTAAGACTCGTATCCTAGTCCGTACTATTCCGTCGACTCTTGCGATCATTTTCGTCGAATTCTGGTAACCTGCGACTTATAATCGACGTTTGTGTGCAACCCTTAGTCATATCCCGTAGATTTGAGTCGGCTTAATCCGAGACTTGTACCATTGCGATCGCACCATCGCCGCGGTTCCAACGCCGCGTCTTGCACATCGATCCGATACCCTGGCTAGGAGATGTGGGTCCACGTTTATTTTGAAGAAATACCAAGCATTTGCAATCCCAAGAGAATCTCTACAACATGTCTCATCAATCAATCACTCAATCAATTAATCAATTAATCAAAGTACACACTCATACTTTCTTTCTCCCCAAGTCAAGCAACCACCATGTTAACTCTCATGTCAAGTACACTATCACCTCACATCCATCACTCACATTCATCACCTCTCTCTTACAACTACCCTTCTCTCTCTCTTTCTGTAACACCCTGAATCTTCAGGACCCGAGTACGTGACCTGTTTTTCAAAAACCTGAGTGTTAACCTTAAAGGATGGTCAGATATAATAATTTTCTTTTATCTTTCATTAGAGCAAGCACATGAGCGTAGAATGGATAAGTAAGCATAAAAAGAAAATTTCAAATTTCATTTAGAATATATAAGAGGTTGCTCATAATGACTTATACAAACCAATGCCTTTGAATTTAACAAGCATGAGATTTACAAGATTTAATGCATGAAGAATAACAGAAAGCATATAAATATAAGCCGCAAGATCACGCAGCTCCTCCAAGCAAATACGGCCATGCATCCCTGGCGATCGTACCTTGCTCCTTATCAAATCTGAACATGCATATCACTAAAGCTACCTGTACTACCTGTACGATTGTATATTTGATGGATGAGTGGTCAACTCAGTGTGAATTCCCCTCAAGATTACACACTGCCGCATTAGGTAAGAAATAGTATAAAACACCCAGACAATCAAAACAGAGTAAATGCAGTCTTATTAGATGCATGGATGCATGAATGCAATCATGGACCCGGAAAAAACATCTAGACGGTCTGTGCCCCAGGAAAAACATCCAGACGGGCTGTGCCTCTGGAAAAACATCCAAACAGGCAATGGAGTCGTCACCCAAGGATGTGACTGGTCATCAGCACAACACTCCGCATAATCGCATGGGCATGAAGATCCAAGTTATTGAAAATATGCCATGTATGCATGATTTGCTAGCCCATTATTAGTCCAATTGCCAGCCCGTAGCTCATGGTCACTACGGGGAGCACATGGCCCAGCGTAGTCCGACGGCTCGGGCATAGTATCCCATGACTACCATCCCCGGCCCATGAGGCTACCATCTTGCGATGTTTAATGGAAACCTGTCGACTCGTAGCTAATCATATTACAGTATATGGGGCTTACCATCGCATCATTGCACAATATAAAACATTAAACCCATATAGAAAAATTATCAAAACAGAACCATGTAGGGCGAGTATCAAAATATGCCACATAGGGCGAATATTAAAACCATACGATGAAAACTATCCTTAAAAATCATTGGACACAACAACCCTGGATGGTAGGCCCACATCAATGATCCATCTAGACCATCACTCAATAACTACCAAGTCGAAGATCCATTACGATCACATCTAGTCAGTTACATTTCAAGTATGGGTGTACATTCATATGTGAAAATTTTTCACTAATGTACCAGTTTAAGTTCTATAAGCAATTCATAAAAAGAGCACAAGCATGAACAATTATATAGGATAATCATAAAGTATGTAATACAACAATTCAATTTCTACTAGCTAACACATGTGATTATAAAGGGAGATATCAATTATGAATTTAAATAAAAACTATAACTTAAGCTAATGAGAAGATGGAAAGCTTAAGGGGAAGAATCATCACCTTATACTTTGAATCGCCTACTAGTGTCCCAAAGTGCTTGCGCCTTTAGAATTGAATCCTAACACAATTCATGAACTTGTACCATTAGATTCAAGTTTACACACTATTTAGGGTTAGGGTCTTAACCTAGGGTTTAGGTTACTTAGGCTTTTAGGGTTTAGTCCTAGGGGTTGAACTATAATATATGTGTAATTTAGCAAAGTGTAATAATAAGGTTAGTCACCATTCATCGTTGATGATATATATGATCAGTACTTGCGATCATGGTAGTAACAAGTATTACAATGGTAACAAATATTAAATCTAATATATTTCAAGTGATGAGTGTCATACTAATATCATTTAATAGTAGTTTCTAATATTAATGATAGACGGTGTGGTGATGGCTATCCATGATTGGCAACTATCATGACAATGTTTAGGAGTGACCAATGAAGCACTTATATTTAACCATTGTAACTAACATAGTATAGGTAGTTTATTAATAGTTAATCATGTTTAGTATTAATAAATCTAATGACGATTGTAATGATCAAAATAATCTTTATATGGAAAGGAAATGTGGCTCACCTAGTCAACTCGACTCATCGTCGCTTCTCTCTCATCTTCTTTCCTCTCCTCCTTTCCTTCTTCCTTCCTTCTCTGCTGGAATGTCCAGCGACGTCTGGACCAGGCCCATCTCTGACTTGACCGAGTTGAACTTAGTTTCAGCCGAGTTAACTCGGCAACAACTCACAACCAGTCCCCTCTCCTGTCTCGCTCTTCATTCTCTCTCTCTCTCTCTCTCTCTATCTCTCTCTCTCTCTCTCTCTCTCCCTTTTCTGTTTCTCCTTCCTCAAAACCAGAAGACGTCTAGTCTTGACCAGACCCGTCCGACTCTATCGGACCATAGCGAGAGCATGGCGGCAAGCCACTCACTCGTTCTTCTCCCCATCTCTCTTCTCTAACTTTTCTTTCTCCTTTCTTCCTTCCTCCATTTCCTCCATTTGTTTCTTTTCTTCATTTCCTCCTTCCTGATTAAATAGGTCCAGTAACGTCTGGACTCAGCCCCAGGCACCAGGCCCAACTCGAAATCCAGCGAGTCAAATCGAGATGGTGCAATAGTGCACCCACTCTCCCCTCATCTTCTCTTCTTTCTTTTTCTTTCTTTCTTATACTTCTCTTCTTCTTTTCTTTTCTTCTTCTTACTTTCCTGCTAGGCCAAATGGGGCCTGAGCTCGGCCCTGACTTGTCCAGCTTAGACTGGACTCGGTTGGGTCAGTGTGGTGCGGTGCAACAGCGGCTAGTTGATTCTCTCTCTCTCACCATCCGTTTCTTCTTCTTTTCTTCTCCTTTCTCTTTCTCCTTGCATTAGGGACACCTCCAGGCGATGAGAGTCCGAGAACGATGCAGCTGGACAAGGTTCGACTCGATTTGACACGGTGAAGAAAATGGTCAGCTCAAATGGCAGATTCCAAATGGAGCTTTGGTTCTTTGAAAGATCTGCATTGGATGGTCTGGTCAAGTCCCTGGAAGCTTGTGGAAACCCTGCATGGAAGCTCCAGATGCGTTTGGTTAGTGGGTTCGAATGGAGGAGGTGGCGGTTAGTTTTTCTCGAATTTTTGCAAGAGATAGGGGAGAGTTGTTTTCTCTTCCTTCTTATGGGAAAAACCTAGCTCATCTAGGCCGTTGGATGAAGAATGGGTGGCCCAGATTGCACTGGCTTGAAGCCGTTTCAAGATACAGCTTGTAAGGCCAAAATCGGCCACGGTTTTGGTTTCCTATGGGCGAAAACCCCATCCCACGTGGATGATTTGGGTTCATCTAAGGGGAAGGGCTGTGATTGGAGGAGAGATCCTCACATGGATCGCTCATCTGGCAGCAGCAAGAGAAACGGAAAGTTTCCGTTTTTATAAACGTGTGTTTGTAAGGCCTTTTTGTGTCAGGAACCGTGTGCATGATCATGTGTTTCCACGTGTGGGAGAGGTTGGGTTTTGGTTAGGGCTGAGGGATGCACATGATGGGTGGTTCAGATCATCCATGGCGATGATCATGGTGGGCCACGGATCAAACAAAACGGACGCTCGTCCGTTGACCGTCTAAGGCAAAGAGAGAGATTTCTACCTGCTTAGGGAAATAGCGGGTCAGCCCACTTTGACCGACCTCACCAGATCCGTGCACGGTGTGTGCATGTGTATCCCATGCTCACGTGGATGCCTGTGGGGCCCACGAAGATGTTTGGATGGAAGCCACTTCGTCCATTTACTTTGGAGGGCCCGCTTGCTATCTTTGACCGAAGACCAGGCTGATGAAGTGCCTAGGCGGGGCCCACAACTTGATTTGGGTCCTGATTATAGATTTCCCGCTGATCTGTTGGTTGGATCAGTTCGAGTTCGGATATGAGCGGTTAAAAGGGTTCAAGGGTCCATTTAAGGCTTTCGTCATACATTGTTAACTAATACCATTATTAATATGGATTTTCTTGTAATTAAAATAATTAAAAACTCATATATATAAAAATATACTTTCTAATATTAACATACTACTATTCACATACTATTAATCACACATTTATTAATATATAATTCATAATATACGATATCATATTACACATACATATGAATTGAAACTTGTACAATGTCATATTTAAAGTCACGTTGCTAAGTAATATACTATCCTATTACAATGTCTAAAATCTTCTGTATACATATTTATAAAGATATTTAATACTACATTAATATTTAAAATTCCATTGTACACTGTAAAACTATTATTCATTATGTTTGTTTAATGTAATATTATTTTCGTAATATTAACTATATACACATCGATACATTTTCATACATTCCCATATGATAAATAAGTTATCAAAATACATCTATGCTTGTGTAACATTCATAATATAATAAATAGAGAAAATATACTTATTAAATATTACTGGATGGTTTAATCCCTCTATCAAGGTGACCAAAGCCCTAACAATGGGTTACGCTGATGATATGATGGTTTGTCTTAAAGATTAACGGATGGGTAGCTCGATACCTAGGTGCAGATTGCTTTCAATGGTCAGATTTAAACTAGGATGAACGTGAATGTTTACTCAAGCCTGACTTGTTAAATTTGGCTATACGATAACACCCGAGTATAGAAAAGTACGGGGTGTTACACTTTCTCAACACACTTTCCAAATCTCAAGCAAAAAAAATGGACGTCCAAGCATCCTAAGTGTGAGAAAAGGTGTTTTGTGTGGCCCAATTTCCTACCCCAAAATCCTTCATCCTAACCCTTCACTTCTCATCATCCACCATCAAAGTGAGACATAAGGAGATCGGCTTTCCATCGGACCAAGAAGATCGAACGGTGGGTGCTTCTATAGGCCTAGATTTCTTATTTTTATGATGGACCAAGTGAGGCCTACTGATTGATGGTATGGATCTCACTTTAGACCCTAAGATGTGGCCGATGGCCCACCTTGATCCTCATGATCATTCCATGATGGGGCCATTCTCCATGGACCCCATCATGATGTTTATTTTCCTTGCATGGATAGGGTCATCTAGACCTTCCATTTCGGTGGAGAAAGGATCTCCACCGTTGATTTTGATCGGTGGGCCCATATGAAATGGGACCCACTTGATGTATGTTGTAAATCATGCAAGGGAGGGCCCATAATGTCGGGGTCCCTCCATCATCACGTCTCTCTCTCTCTCTCTCTCTCTCTCTCTCTCTCTCTCCTTCCTTTATTTATTTTGTGGCCCACATGATGAGTGTATGTGGTGTCCAAACCATCCATCAAGTGGACCCCATGGCCGTCCAAGCCATGTGGGCCCTACCCTTTGATGATGGGAAAAAAAAAACATAAATATCAGATTGATCAAGTGGGCCACGTTTATGTGGGACCCACCTTGAATGGACATTCATACCGTCCAGTGTCCCTGGACACTGGACGTGGTCCAATGACGCGTGAACCGACAGTGGGGTGTACTAGCAAAAAAAAATTGCTTTACTTTAAGGGTTTTGGGTGGGCCGTTCATGCAGGCCTGATCACCTTGATGTATCAATCCAATCCACGCCGTCCACTCTATTCCTTACCCCATTTTAGGTGTTGAGCTGAAATGTGAGGCCATTTTAGGTGTTGAGCTGAAATGTGAGGCCAATCTGATCATTCGGCGGGCCATAGTATAGAAAATAGTGGTTTTCACCGTTAAAAGTCACTTCGACCTTTCTACACACTGAAATATGCCAAATATCGGGCTTGTTTGGCCTGTCTTGAGCCATAAGAGCCAGTAGATGGGTCGGATTCTACTGATGCGAGCCCCACCTGGGAAAAACCGTAAGAAATCGATTTTAAAAAAAATAAAAAATAAAAATCATGCAGCAGTGCAGGACACTACTGCTGGCGTCACTGTGGACAGGTAGGCAGGACAGGGGTCCCATACATGGGCCCCATCATGATGTGTGTTGAGCATCCACGCCATGCATTGGTGGGCCCCCCTCTTAAAATCAGCCATATACATGGCTCAGGTGGCCCACATCATAGGAAACAATGGTGATTGAATGACTGCCATTGAACCCTTTTTAGGTATTACAAAAGTTTTGGGTCAATATGAAATTTATTTTTCCTCTGCCTCCAGGTCTGCGTGACCTTAGCAGCAGATTGGATGGAAATTTTACGTTATGGTGGGCCCCACATGAGACCCACCAATGATGTATGTGTTTTATTCACACCGTCCACACCTGGATGGTGGGACCCACCATGATGCATGTGTTGCATCCAAACCGTCCAACCATTTTGACAGATGATTTTAAGGCTTGAGATAAAAAAATAAGACAGATCTACGTATCAAGTGGACCACACTGCACAGTGAGGATTGAACGTCTACCATTGAAATCCTTTGGGAGTGCAGAAGTTTTGGATCAGTAGGAAATATGTTTTTCCTCTTAATTCAGGTCTGTGTGACCTTATGATCAGGTTGGATGGGAAATATATGTTATGGTGGGCCTTGGGAATTTTAATGGTGGAAATCATTATCACCACTTATATTTGGGCGTAGACCATTTGATATACATAGGGCCCATTAGTGTGCCCGTCCTTTGAGGCCTACCTTGATATATAAGGCCCATGTGATTTGAGCCCATCTTGATGTATTTGTGGCCCATTGTTGAGGCCCACTTTGATATATATGAGGTCCACATGATGCGACCCATTTGATGTACCTGAGGCCCAATGAGATGTACATATGACCCATTGTAATGTGATTCCATCATAGTTTATGTGATGTTCTTGATGGCGGGCTATGCCTTGGGAGCAATGATGGTTTGACGCCCACATTATAAGTACAATTTTGGTTAAATGTCCGCATTGTAACTCTCCTTAGGGCCCACTGATAGGCCCATACTTGTTATGTGTAGGCCATCTAGGCCCATGTTCATTACGAGGATAGTTCATCACCTTATAACATGCTTAGTGTAACTCCATGACTCATGCCCATACGCATAATATATATGCTTGATATGAGTAGTGACTGATCATTGCATATGCCATTGGACAAATTATTTATGGGACTCATTAATAGGAGTTACCCACATGAGCGTGTGGTACGCGCGGGATTGCTGCATGACTGTATGGTGTAATTCATGCATCTCGCATGTGTATGACTTGATCATTGTACGCCCTAACAAATCAGGGTCGTGGCTCTACAGGCACATCATGGATTGCCGTATTGGATACCAAAAATACTTGGTTCTAGCACTGTGGGCACTTATGATGTCCTTGGGTGAGAGTCCCAGAACATTTTTGGTACCAGAAGATGCTCCAACGTCTAGACCGAGTGGATATACCAGCGCCCGAGTGTCGAATATCAGTAGGCCATGTCTCCCATTGTGTCGTGGTCAGATGGAAGGGAGTGTGGCCTTATCTGCCCGAGTGAGGGGGCTGTAAGCTAGGCTGAGTTTGACTAACTCGCAAATGAGTCCGCTATCGACGAGCCGGGTAGGTATTGGCAGACTACTGGTCAGGCGGATAGTGAGGTGTCTTCCACTCGCTGGGCTGTGCGGCTAGGGAGGCGGCAATCAGTGTGGAGTGTACTAGACCCCGGTGATATCCCAGAGAGAAACTGTACTGATATGTGTACCTGATGAGGACTAACATGCTTGATTTGTATTTCACATATGAATTTTGGCTATTTAGGCCTCTTATAGCATGACCTTGGTATGGACGATAGCATTTATGCCTTGCATCATATAGCTCTGGTACAACTAATAGCATTTATGAACTTATCCGCATATTTCTGTATTACTTTGATATTATATACTTAGCACTTGCCTTGCGCACACACTTACACCACCCTCTAAGCTTTTGTAAGCTTATGCATATTCTTTAACGTGCGGTAGCGTTGACAATGTTAGCAAGTATTTGAGGTAGGAGTGTGCATCTGACTATTTTGGAGCTTTTTGATCACCTTGTATTTCCTTTTCCGCATTGTACTTAAAATTTTTGATATAGTAGATATGTGGTGATGTTATTTTGTGACTTGGTTATGCTTGTGGTTATACTTTATTATAAAATAAATCATATTGAAAATCCTTCTTGTAGGTTCCCAGGATTGAAATCTGGCATATGAGTGCCGAGATCCGAGAATGGGGCACTATGGAGGCTGTCGGTGCCGGATTCGACGATCGGGAATTTTGTGAGCCCGATTTCTGAGTTTGGGGCGTGACAGTCAGGATTGCACCACATTGGATGAGGTCGGGGCTACACCTAATCCGCTTACGCACAAGTAAACGCTAATGGTTGGAAGATCCGGGCTTAGATTGCATAGCGTACAACACACAACATCGGCATCCGTAATGTGTATACATGGCCAAAATATATGAGAGCCACCATGATGTATGTGTTTTATCCATGCCGTTTATTCATTTTTCTATATCATTTTAGGGCATGAGACCAAAATGAAGGAGATCCAGAGCTCAAGTGGACCACACCACTAGCAGAGATAATATTTGAATGAGGAAGAGATTAAAGGGGAGGTAGGGATAAGTTGGGCATTGAATCGAGTCGAACCGAGTTAGGGCTGACTCTACTTGATCCGATTTTGAAATAGGCCTAACCCAAACTCGTTCCAACTCGATATTGAGTCCAGCATGCCTGACTCAATCCAAGTACGGTCTAGCCTGGACTGATCCAGACCGAGTTCAATTTGGTCAAAAGTACCGAGTTAGGTTGAGTTGACACCAAGTCAGATTGAGAGATGAGGGAAGGGAGAGAGAGAGAGAGAGAGGAGAGAGAGAGAGAGAGGAGGAGGAGGAGGAGGAGGAGGAGGAGGGTGATGGTGGTGGGTGGTTGTCGGGCTTGGAAAATGAGGATGATGAGGGAGGGAGAGAGAAAGAGGTCGGGCTTGGAAGATGAGGAGGATTAGAGAGGGAGAGAGAGATTTTGGGATCGGGTTGGGGTAGGGTGTGGCAAGTAGGGTTAGGGAGTCGGGTTTCGGATTGAGTTGGGTTTTGGATCAAGTCGGGTCTAATGGGATTGAGTTGGGTCAAGTTACTATGTAACTCGAACTCGATTTGGTTTGAGTTCGGATTGTACGAAGCCTACTTGGTTCGAACCGACTCACCCATTTGGTTCGTGTCGAGTTGGATGAGTCAAGTTAGCCGGATTGAGTCGTCCGGTGCCTGCCTCTAGGTAGGGATGTCATGAATGAGGGAGAGATCAAGGGGGGATAGGGAATTTAGAGGGATTTTCTCCAAACTTCCCCTTTGATCTCTCCCTCATTCTCTCCCTCAAATCTATCAACTTCTTAATGGGCCTTTTTCTTAAAAGAGTCATGAGATTTCATGGCATCCCTACTTCTATCGTATTAGATCGAGATCTACATTTTGCTTCGTGATTCTGGACAAGTCTACCAAAGGCTATGGATATGACTACGGACTACAACATGGCCTCTCATCTACAGTTTAGTGGGCAAACGAAACGTGTGAATCATATACTTGAAGACATGTTACATGCATGCGCTTTGAATTTCAAGGGAAGCTGGGATGACAACCTACATTACGTTGAATTCGCCTATAACAATTGTTACTAAGCAAGCATTAGTATGACTCTATATAAAGCTTTATGCGGATGTCCTTGTCGAGCACTTAACTGTTGGGCCGAAGTGGGTGAGAATAGTTTAATTGGACCAGATATTGTCCAAGAAGCTACCGAGAAAGTTGAAATTATCTGGAAGCGACTATAAGTTATATAAAGCTGTCAAAAGAGCTATGCCGACAATTGAATAAGAGATATGGAGTTCACTGTAAGAGACCATGTGTTTTTTAAGGTTTCTCCCATGAAGGGATTAATGCGGTTTGTTACCAAAGGAAAACTTGCACCGTGTTTTTGTTGTAACATTTGAGATATTATAGCAGATTTGAGCAGTAGCATATCAGCTCGTACTGCCTCCTCAACTGGCCAGCGTCCATAATGTTTTCCACATATCGATGTTACCGAAGTACAAGATAATACCTCTCAAGTGATTGAATGACAATATTTCGAGTTGCAGGAAGATGGATCTTATGTGGAGAAATCGATTCCTATATTGGATCACAAGAAGCACATTTTGCGCACTAAGATAGTACCGTTGGTTAAGATTTTATGGAGTCATCATGGAGCAGACGAAGCATATTGGGAGCAGGAAGGAGAAATTCACAAGAGATATCCTCAACTCTTTGAAAAGTAGTCTTAAGTAAATTTCAAGGACGGAATTTTTATTTTATGGGGTAGAATGTAACGCCCGTGATTTAAAAAATAATAATTTTGAATTTGAAATTGAGGGAGAGAGATTTTCTCCAAACCTCCCCTCCAATCTCTCCCTCATCCTATCCCTCAAAGCTTTGTGCTTCTCAACAAGGCCTCTTTCCTAAAGGATGAGTTGTGAGAAAAGAGAATCCCACTCAAACACAAGGCAACATCCCTCTGCATGCAACCGAGAGAGAGAGAGAGAGAGAGAGAGAGAGAGAGAGAGAGAGAGAGAGAGAGAGAGATTATATCGTGGGGATCTTTTCAGGTTGATATATCCTTCTTTTCTTCAATTTCATTAAATTAATGAAAATGTAACCAAATCTTTGTGTTGGACAGTCTGAATTATCCTTTCATTCATCATATATTTTTATTAAAGGAGATCAATTTGATGTGCAACTAGTTTTAGGTAATGACGTAGGAAATTACTCCTTGGTTATGGGAGTTAGAAGATTTAATTCATACTTATAAGGTGAATTTGATTAACTATTATTTTTAGCAATTTAGATTAAAATTATCTGGAAGACACAATGAACGGGTTGGATCCGCCATATGACCATTGTGTTGTCGGATCAGGAGCATTTAATAAATAAATCTTAGATTTTTGCTCAAGTATTACTATCACTTGGTATAGGGGGTCGAGATGGGTCATCAAACTATATGTGGTTAGATCCACACTATTAATCTAAATTATAAATGCGAGATATACTAGGACCTCAAAAATTTATATGATCCAATCATCTGATGTGCCACACCAATCAGATTAGTATGATAGATCTATTGTTATCTTGAATCATGTTGGAACCCTTGATTATGTGACATCGGTCGGATCATACTAGTCCAATCAATTATTGTGATCAAACTATATCAAGATCTCTAATTACTTAATTAAATTAATCAATGGATGAACTGCACTAATATGATCAATCCTTTGTTATTCACATTCGGAATCTAGATTTAAATAAACATATGAATAGTTCAGATTAACAAATAAATGGCCTTTCTCTGGTGCTTGACGAAGGAGGGACAAATAATGTGTGTAGATCTGTCCAAATTGGTTAAGTGGATCATAGACTTCTAATTAAAGAAAATTCCTAAAATTTTTATTTTAATAGGGTTTATTAACGCATCGTCGATCAATCGATCAACCAAAAGTGTTAAATTTTGTTTAGCGACACGTCTGACTTAATTAGAATTTCCTCGATTTGAAGCTCGATGAATGAGGTATCCTCAATCGATGTCGATCGATCGATATGTGTTTGGACAAAATTCAAATTTTGATTATCGAAAAAAATGAATATATTATATATGTAAACTTTAATTATTTGATTATTTTGAGTTTGTTGAATAGTGATTGGCCACCTAGAGTATTTAATCAAAGGTGGGCCCCACTGTGTAATAACTGAACCAATAATAATATTGTGGATAAAATTCTTAGAATTTTTTAATATAAATTTATTTGATCATCTTGTGGAATCGTCACTACTAAACTAAGGTTAATAACCCAACATATCTCATGTTCATGAAAATTAAAATGAAATTGTTTGTGTGATGTGTTGATTAATTAATGTGTGGATTGGTTGAAGCATTAATTTAATTGATGATGATATATGAAGCTGTGTCACATGTCAATTTATGTTCTCACATTTAATTTATGAAAATATGATGGAATCACATGGTTACATTCCGATTTAAACAAGTATTTATAAACAACAATGAAATCATAAATTCACGCATTATCCATCGCATTCGCATATTGCATAGTCGATCATGGGGGCACCTTGAAAGAAATGTCAATCTTGGTAGATCGTTATCATGTGTGGGCCATGCCTATGCCTAAGGTAGAAGACTACCCAATGAATGGATGAGGGTTGACTATTTGCAACCCAAGTAGATAGATGGTTACTCTACCTAGTGCATTCGTATATTATGTGTATACATTTTTTATTATTTAGTGTTTGTATTATTTTAATTGTTGTGTACATAAAATATGCTGGGCTATTACAATAAGCTTAGCCAGCTTACATTTTCATTAATGGAATAACCATACAAATGAGCGGTTAACATATGATGTGGAGCAATAACTAAAATGGGTCGTTGAACCTAAATATGATCAACATAAAACATGGCTGTATTTGTTTGAAAATAAATTGACATCATTGGATCATTCCTAAATATCTGATTTTAATTGTTAAGATAGTTTGATATACGTACACTGCATATTAATATTATATGTGGGTCTTATCATGAGGTATGTGTTATATCCAAACCATCCATCCATTTGGAGAGATCGTCTTAAGGCTTGAGACAAAAAACAAGACAGATATAATTATCAAGTGGACCCCACTGCAAAAAGCAGTGGGAGATTGAAAGTTTACCTAAACTCTTTTTGGGGTCACAGAAGTTTTGGATCAATATGAAATTTGTTTTTCCTCTTCATTAATGTCTTTGTGACCTTACGAACAGATTGGATGGAAAATAAACGTTATGGTGGGCCCTACAAATTGTTTAACCATGAAAATCATTATCTGTGCTGCTATTTGTGGTGTGGTCCAGAAGATCTTTGGATATGATTTATGTTTTTGAAAGTAATCTAAAATGATCTCTAGAAATAGAAGAACGGTATAGATAGAATAAATACATCACTTTGGGGGCCATGTAGCTTTGATCTCCTTTGAACCGTTTGTACAACTCGAAGCTCACGGAGCGTCCATGCTCGTCTTCGCATGACACGTACCAACAGCAGCTATATAGCTGCTGTGTGGTACACCAGCCAATCTGCTTCCAACTTCTGCTGGTAGGCATTGTGTCCCTCTACTTCTTTTGGTGTGGTTCACTTGAGCTCTGAATCTACCTCATTTTTGCGTTCATACATAAGCTGATCTAGAAAAATAAATGGACTAAAATTAATGATTAAACAAATACGTCATGGCATGCCTCACAGTTTAATTTTCCACATGCAGTATCAATGTCGGTGCTATATTCCACCATAGGCAATCCGACGCTGAAAGATCCAACCATGAAAGTGGGACACCATGTGAATTTCAAGGTTTTAATGTTTTGGATGGATGTTTCTTGTCATGTGTCCCATATGATGTTGGATGGCCACGATTTTCAGGCAATCTGACGCTGAAAGATCCAACCATGCTGAACAGGTTGGATTAGATGATGACAAACGATTGAAACTTCACGTCTCTTAAGAGTTCTCATACGTAGGCAGAGTATCATTCTTTGTATACATGCACAAAGAATCAAACGTGTGACATACATGTACCTCAATTAAACAACCCAACTAGTGGGACCTGCTGTAGATGGACCATAGCCCGAAATCAAATTGATTATTTGATCAATAATAGATCTATTGTTATCTTGAATCATGTTGGAACCCTTGAATATGTGACATCGATTGGATCATACTAGTCCAATCAATTATTGTGATAAAATTATATCAAGATCTCCAGTTACTTAATCAAATTAGCAATGGATGAACTGCACTAATATTATCAATCCTTTGTTATTCACATTCGGAATCTAGATGTAAATAAACATATGAATAGTTTAGATTAATAAATCAATGGCCTTTCTCTGGTGATTGACGAAGGAGGGACAAATGATGTGTGTAGATCTGTCTAAATTCGTTAAGTGGATCATATACTTCTAATTAAAGAAAATTTCTAAAATTTTTATTTTAATCGGGTTTATTTACGCATCGTCGATGGATTGATCAACCAAAGGTGTTAAATTTTGTCTAGCGACACATCTGACTTAATAAGAATTTCCTCGATTTGAAGCTCGATGAATGAGGTATCCTCATTCGATGTCGATTGATCAATATGTGTTTGGACAAAATTCAAATTTTGATTGTCGAATAAAATGAACATATTATATATGTAAACTTCAATTATTTGATTATTTTGAGTTTGTTGAATAGTGATTGGCCACCTAGAGTATTTAATCAAAGGTGGGCCCCACTGTGTAATAACCGAACCAATAATAATATTGTGGATATAATTCTTAGAATTTCTGAATATAAATTTATTTGATCATCTTGTGGAACCGTCACTACTAAACTAAGGTTAATAACCCAACATATCTCATGTTCATGAAAATTAAAATGAAATTGTTTGTGTGATGTGTTGATTAATTAATGTGTGGATTGGTTGAAGCATTAATTTAATTGATGATGATATATGAAGCTGTGTCACATGTCAATTTATGTTCTCACATTTAATTTATGAAAATATGATGGAATCACATGGTTACATTCCAATTTAAACAAGTATTTATAAACAACAATGAAATCATGAATTCACGCATTATCCATCGCATTCGCATATTGCATGGTCGATTATGGGGGCTCCCTGAAAGAAATGTCAATCTTGGTAGATCGTTACCATGTGCGGGCCATGCCTATGCCTAAGGTAGAAGACTACCCAATGAATGGATGAGGGTTGGCTATTTGCAACCCAAGTAGACGGATGGTTACTCTACCTAGTGCATTCGTATATTATGTGCATATATTTTTTTTATTTAGTATTTTTATTATTGTAATTGTAAATATGCTGGGCTATTACAATAAGCTTAGCCAGCTTACATTTTCATTAATGGAATAACCATACAAATGAGCGGTTAACATATGATGTGGAGCAATAACTAAAATGGGTCATTGAACCTAAACATGATCAACATAAAACATGGCTGTATTTGTGTAGACATTGGCGCCCACGTTGATTTAAATGTTATGTTTTGATGATGGGGGTGATTAGGTTAAATATTGGAGTCGCCACGAGCCGAATAATCTCAAAATCCCACAATCGGCTAGAACTCACGGAATATGTAAGGTTGGAGAAATTCGAAGACTTTACTACCTTAGAGTGACTCCTGATCTGCGATCCGGGATTTCGGGTAAGGGACTTCAGTTACAAAGAGGGAAGGTGTTAGACACCCTTTCTGCTCGTATAAATGTACGGTCTCTACTTAGTGTGGTAAAATAATCTCAAGGGATGATGATGATGCTGTGGTCATCATGGGGACTAGTTACATGTGGATTTCTGATGTAGCAAGATCTGAGATTTCGGCTAGCCACAGAGCATACGTCCGACAATGCGTCTAAAAGGCAAATGTGATGATGCTTATGTAAAAAGGTAAAGAAAAACTGGACTAAATCACCTAGGAATTTTTGATGTGATAGGATCTGGTATACGACAAGTCACAGAGCATACGTTCACTAGAGATATAGAGAAGCAGGGGGGTTGAGAAGGGTGTAGATGTCATGATGAATGCCTGTAGGATGATGGATCTTTGGCTTGATTCTTTGAATAGACTCAAATATAGACTGAACCATGATCAATTTGGGTTAGGCCTATAGGTTAGATGGGTTGAGAGGAGGGCTAAGGAATGGCTAGAAAAAATCAGAACCTTGAGGGCTTGGGAGCTCCTTCCCTTTCCTTCACTCTCTCCCTCACTCTCTCTCTCTCCCACTCTCTTTCTCTCTCACTCCCCCTCTTGGTTGTGGTTAAAATGAGAAGAGGAGAGGGCTATTTATCGCCTTCTCCAATGGTGAAATGGTAAATAGTGGTTAGGTAAGGGTTAGAATTTTGGAATGAAGGGTTATGATTGGTTAAGGAGAGAGTGGTGACACGTGGCACAATCCTATTGGCTTCTAGGGCTGGTAAAAAGGTAAATGGTGAGTTTTGGGGGGGTAAATCCATGGTAAAGTTGACTTTTGGACGCTGGGACAGTTGTCCACACGGGGGCCGCGAGCGACGGAACTCGGAGTACAGCAGGCGGTAGTCAGACTACCGCCTGGGCCTGGTTCGGGCCGGACTTGCGCGTGCGGGTTTCATATGGTGCTCTGGTTCGTCCGGTAATCTCCGTTTTGGGTTTCTGGGACTCAGAGTAGTAGATTTAGGTACGGGTAGAGGGTTCTGGTAAGGGTATAAGGTATAGGCGAGGCGGTGTGCATACTGGATGACTTGGATTGCAGTTTCGGGTTGCGGGTTGGGAGTTTGGGGACTTGGGACTAGGGTTTTAGGTTTTAAGCTGGGGTTAGGGGCTGGTTTAGGATATGATCATAGTTTTCGGATTGTCTTAGCTTTCTCAAGATGTTAGTATGGGTGGGGTGTCTACAGATGCTCTTCTTTGGTCGAGGTTGCAAGCAACCGAATGCCAAAGCAAGTGGACACCCCACCCTTCTGGTCAGAAAGAATAGTGAATCTAATCTGTTGCCTGCCATTGTATCATTGTCAGTTGACTATTTAGATAAAGATGACTTATACACATCATGAGGGTTGAGGAAAACGTTGTGATTGTCCCCTGCACATTTGTTACGGCTTTACGGGTCACCAATCATAACCCTTTCACATCGGATTGTTGATAGCATTGGAGAGTAAGTCTGAAAAGTAAGAGCCTCTGCGCATTTGTTGCGGCTTTACGAGGATTTCCATACTGTTTGGTTTGTCGTTTCCTTTGCTACGTAATCACCCTAGGAGTATTCATTCCGTTTGATCATCAAAGTGGTTAGCTGCCCTGCGCGTTGGTACGGCTTTACGGGGAACTCACTACGCCGACTTAGACTCGATCAAAGTTTCCAAACATCCCGGACTAGGTATGTGCAGGTAATCTTTTGCCATGCAGTCTGCTGATTCTGATACTTTGATTACAATGGATTGTTGTCACTTTGAGTTTGATTATTCTTTCCAGAGATTGATCCACTCATTTTTTACTAGCATTCATACGACTGTCCAGATATAGAAATCGGGGCAATCGTACATGTATCATGAACGGATTCGATCATCCTTTGGGTAAACCGGAAGAGATCAAATCTTATTTAGCTGTTTGCACTAGCCGTAACTGGAGAATATGGAAAATTCCTCAGTGTACTGCGCACCGCGTGCGTTTTTTAAAAATTTTGGTTTTTGAAGATCTATTCCCTTTGGAGCTAGACTCCTCGGGGATTTTATTTGCGAAGATTTTTTTTTAGATTTTAGAAAGTACCAGTTTGATCTCGCGGGAGGGCATCGTCGTGCGGTTTTTATTTGTAACAAAGTCAGATGGCCTCCACTAATAAATTAATGGGGCTAATGATTTAGAAGAGAGAAACCTTTTTGAGATATACTTACTGGGGATTTTGTGTTAGCTTAGCAAATCCTTTTTTTTTTCAAAATTTGGGGGGTGATTTTGGTAACTTTTGAAAATCTAGGACTATTTTGGTAACTTTTGAAAACTTGGGTCTGTTCTTGGTAATTTTGAAAATCTAGGATTGTTTTGGTAACTTTTGAAAACTTGGGTCTATTTTTAAAAAAATTTCAGGTATTATCCAGTGGTTAGAAGGAAAAACCGGTTGTTTAGACCGCCCTAGGGGACAGCCCGCTACCCCATGCAAACTTTTGGTCGGGCGGAGGTCGGATTGCTGCCTGCGGCAGTCCGGATACCACCGGTCGCCCTTTTTGTCCAATGGTCCGAGCCGTGCATTGGTCCGTCCGGTGCAACCTCATCCATTATTTGAATCTTTCGTGTGGGATGTTTAGGGACCCATTGTGGTCCCTGGAGCTATTTTGAGAGGATTTTTCAACTTATTTTCTCCATATTTCTTTCTTTCTCCATTTCAGGTAATCGTGGCCGTCAAGTCTTTGCATGGGTCTTGTTCGGCCATTCGTTTATAAAGCTTTTGATGGGTTGGATCTCTTCTTGGGTTTGGAGAGGGCTGTGATCAGGACCGCCGGACCATCTTGATCTGAACTGTTGGACTTTATTGATTTTTTTTTTTTTTTAAATTTGGAGCAACTCGTTGGCTGGATTTTTATTTCTTTAATTTTTGATTTTTAATTTATTATTATTATTATTATTATTTTTAATTTGAAGGAGTGGGGTGTGATAAGAAAGGGGCCCCACCCTTTTAAATATTGTTTATTGATTTTTTTTTATGATCTGGACCGTTGGATGGATGATCTGGTATCTACTTGAGTGGTGGATGATGTAGACTTTATTAGTTAGCCATCTTGTAAACAATGGACGGATGAGATTTCCCACGTGTGCCCTACATCATGATCTAATCATGTCCAAAGGCTTGATAACTTTGAAAGAGAAGTTCCTGGATATGGATTTTGGAAATGGACTTTGGAATGGGCCTTTCTGAAATGGGCTTGAAGAAGTGGGCTTTGGAATGGGTCTGAGATGGGCTTTGAGATGGGCTTTTGTAATGGGCCTTGAGATGGGCTTTTTGAAATGGTCATGGGCTTTTGAAATTGGCCTGGAGATGGGCTTTTTGGACTGGGCCTGGGCTTTTGAAATGGGCCTGGGAAGTGGGCTTTTGAAATGGGCCTGGAGATGGGTTTTTTGGATTAGGTCTCCTTGGAAACGGGATGGGAGCCCCCCTCTTTTTTTTTTGAAATGGGCTTTAACATGGGCTTTGAAACACGGGCCTCGAAAGTGGGCCCAGGTTTTGAGAAGTGGACTTACTTGTATACCTTTCCTATGCAGCATGCCTCGTCATGGTAAAAACGTGGTTAGTTCGTCTCGTCAGTTGTCGGATCCATACCATGTACCACGAGAAGGACGACATCTGTCTGACTTAGCCCAGGAGGGTGGCGCTCCTGCGATTCTGAGAGGGCGAGGGGTCAAGATTCACTGGCCTGACTGGTTCCTTGATCCCCAACCCCTGTTTTTCGAGGTTCTGGAGCGCACTCCATTCGCTCATCTGTTCTGAGTTCGTCTAAGTAAGACGAACATGTCTCTTTTATCTGCTTTGACGGAGCGGTGGCACCCCGAAACTCATACCTTTCAATTGCCTTTTGGGGAGTGGGGGATTACTCCCTATGATGTATACATGCAGTTGGGTATCTGGTATGACAGAGGATCTGTCCCTTTTGAGGATGACCTTCCAGTGCCCACTGAGGATAACTGGATGGAGATGTTGGGGATGATGCCAGATGCTACTGAGTTTACCGGTCCTCGGTTCAAACTCCTTTGGCTATCATCAAACTTTGCCAGACACATTCCTGAGACTGAGGTCGCGGTTGTGGTGAAGGCCCGGGCCTTAATCTTGTACACCATGGGTGCAATGATTTTCTGCCACGGGAATGAGCTTGTGAGTTCCCGTCTGTTGTCACTCGTGATAGACATAACTTTTCCCACCTCGTACAACTGGAATGCGGCCCTCCTAGCCTATTTGTATGAAGAGCTGGACAAGGCCAGCCGCTGCATCAGTCGATCCTTGACTGGCTTTTATCCAGTCATCGAGGTACCTTCTTATCATCCTTTTGCTCTGCTTTCTCTGGGGACGATCTGGTGTGTCTTGTCTAATGGTGCTTTTGTGCAGGTCTGCTTTTTTGACCACTTTCCTCATCTAGCGCCCATCCTGATTGACCATTCGCTTCTTTTTTCTCGCATAATACTGTGGTAGAAAGATAACCACAGCCGTACACGTCTGTTTTCAAATCTTGCCTGGAGGTCGAATATCGATGCCCTTGTTCCTGATGATGTAAGTGATGTGCCCACTCCTGTGTTGCCCATGTGTTGCTTTCTGCTCGCTTCTCAGCCTTTGACTTGTTTCCTTTTTGTAGTTTCGTACCAGGCCATATCTCTGGTCGAACGCGGCACTCACTCCTGGAGCTCAGGAGGCTTTTCAAGCCTCATGACGTCACCGCATTCTGGAGGATCTGCACGTGACGAAGTGGTACTTGGGAGAGAGACTTTCCTGGCAGTTGACCGGTAGTCCCATGGTGCCACTTAGCCCAGCGTCTAGGCCTTCTGACTGGAAATCGGTACCCGAGAGGGAGTTAGCGGCCGCCTTAGAGGGATATGATGCTAGTGCTTTCGTCGATCCCGATATAGAGTACAGCTCTTGGTGCGAGCAACATGACATTGGTCCCATCTTACAGCCTGGCTATGCTCCTGATGGCAGCACGCGTTTTGCTGGAGGAGGGATCTTGGGGCCACACTTTCGTCGCAAGGATACTGACACTTATCTTCCTGATGACGATTAGTTCACTGTACCATGTAACGATGTATCCTTGCTTGTGTATCCAACTGTTCATATAAAATCCGGCTTGCTCAATGTTGCCTTCTCGCACTATCTTTTAATCAGCTTTTGTAGTCCTTGATTGGACACATGGAAGTTTGTTCTTGGGTCTTGGCCTTTCGGAGAGGGCCCCGCCTAAATTTCGCCTTAAAGTGGGCCCAGGCGGTAATCCGTCTACCGCGGGCGATACTTAGATTGCCGCCCGGAGACTTTTTTCCTCCCAGGCTGTCCTGTCAGTGCGGCAGCGATGCAAAGTGTCAGTTCTGAGAGCGGGTGTTGGAGTACTGCAGGCGGTAATCGGATCGCCGCCTTCGTTTATCTTTTCTTCCAGCGACTTCCCCAACCTTTCTGTTTATTCTCTTTGCCTCCTTTCTGTCTTCCCTGTCCCAATCCGACTGTCCGAATCATTCCTTTTGTCCCATCTACTTTCTTCCTCTTTGTCCTTTTCTCTGGTGTCCCTTCCCTTTGTCTCTTCCTTTTCCAATCATTATGGCCAGCAATAATGAGGGTTTTGATGGGTTTTTAGATGGTGGAGAAGTTGTTGGTCCTATTAATGATGGAGGAGATTTATTTATGGATGGATTGATGGAGGTTGGTGGAGGAGAAATGAATTCTTTTGGAGAGATCAATGCTATTTATGATATGATTCCTACCACCATTAATGGAGGATGTGAGGTTGGGTTGGATAGTTTGAATGGCTTTGATGGGTTCATATCAGATGGACCACCGTGGTTTAGAGATGTTGGCATGGTGAGGATGGGTGGTTTGGATGGTGAGGATGACGCGATGATGGTGGTGGATGGCTTGATTGGTAGAGGGATGATGGGCGGTATGGATGATAGTGTGGTGATGATGGATGGTGTGGATCAGGCTAGGATGAATGGCGGGTCCCATCTTAGCGATTTGGATGGTTTGGATTTGGCGAGTGATGGTCTTTTTGTAGATGGCCTGGGTCGGATCTTTGGTAACTATTTCGAGGCAATGATGGGACCGTCAGCTTTTGTTAGGATCCAAAGTACAGATCCTGTCAGCTGTTGGGATACTTTAGATGTTGTAGCTCCTGGGGCTTGTTTGTTTCTGACAGCTCCTGATGTAAGGGTTGTTGGGGATTCGGGCCCGCCTGTTGTGGCTTTTCAGGATACTCTGCGTGATGTGATAGGTAAGGTTGGCTTTTTTCGACATCACGAGATTAATCTGTTAGACGAGGGTATGCCTATTTTTGATGACGCGCCGATGGATTCTGGAGTCCAGATTGTAGAGGGTGTGCTCGTTCGGACTTGCAGGTTGCAGCTATGCGGTACTTGTTCTGAGCGGTTGCACATCTGGATTGAGAGCTTGACTGAGTCTGAGATCTTCGAGTTGAGCTCTTTGGGCTTCCAGGAGGTTCTCCACCTTCACCGGGTCCGTTTAGATTGGCGACTGTTGAGCGCGACACTATATGACTGGATATCATCCTTGAATTTGTTCTCCTTTAATGACTTGGAGTTGGGCCCTTCTCTGGAGGAGTTTTCTTGCCTGTTTGGACTTCCTCTCATCCAGGAGCCTTATATTCCTCCATCTGAGCCGGTCTGTTCCTTTGATCTGATCTCTTGGTTTGGATTCCTCACTGATCTTCCCACTGCAGAGGGTAGGGCCGGCGAGTTGTCACTCGAGATATTGTATGATCGCTGCTCTACTTCTCGCGGTGCCCTTGGATCTGATCGCCAGCTTCAGTGCCTAAATGCGCTGATATTTTACGTTCTCGCCGAGTTACTTTTCTCCGGATGGCGACAGTCTTCGTTGGCGGTTCTACTGGATGTGTTCCGCCGTATTTTGTATCGTGGGAGTATCACTTCAGTGGTGCTGGCGGAGCTTTTTCTAGGGCTGACTGAGTGTTCATTGGGACGGACCCGCATCCTCTGGGGCTGTTGCACATTCCTCCAGGTATTCTTCGTTCTTGTCCTCTTTCTTTACCTAGTGCTGTTCTTTTTCTTGCCTCCTGAGTCATGGTGTCTTATAGGTGTGGTTGTGGGAGCACCTCTTTATGACTCCTCCGCTTGTGTGGCCCGATTCCCACCGCAGTGATGTGCTATCTTTGTTACTCGATGGCCTTCCCCTTGGTGTTGAGGCCACAAAGCCGTTGTATCGCAACATACTTTCTCAATTGCGAGGGTGGGAGGTCAGTTGGGAGTCTCTTTGGCTCCATCGTTCCCCATTAATATGTAGCGCCGCTCGTACCCCTTTGCTGTTGTTGGGGCTTCGGGGATACTGCTCCTATCATCCTATGCGTTTTCTTCGACAATTTGGCTTTTGGCAGGATATCCTGGACTTTGCCTTTTCTGGATTTGGGCACGCCCTTCTTCCATCTGATTTGACTGCTCTGTATAGGCGAGTCTGGATTTCTTGGCAGGGTTCCCTAGATGCGATAGCGTTGGATTTTGAGTCCTGGGCTCCTCCCATGGCGACAGTACCATATCAGCGGTGGGTAGCAGAGTAGTCACTGTATTGTCAAATTCCTGGTTGACATTTGGAAGATGAGGCTGCTGACCAGGATATGGTGGGCGATGCTGCTTCATCATCTTCATGTGTTGTTGATTTGTTTGAGGCTTTTGAGGAGCGACCCTTCATTGATCCTTCCTTCTTGCTGGCCACACATGGTTACTTGATCAGCGAGATTGCTGTCCTTCGTCATACATGTGAGGACATAGCCCATCGGCTGACAATGGGGCGACAATACGATGAGAGCATGCTTGCGGCAGATCGCTTAAACAGAGATGAGGTTTTCTACCTGCGTATGGAAATAGAGAGGCTTAAACAGAGACTATCTATATATGAGGGATAGGGGCTCACCTGTGATCCTTGGTTGCGATCAACTGTTTATTTTGTATGCATGCATGGTTTTGTTTTTGAAGTCAAGAGGAAAGAAAAGCAGTGTACTTAAAAACGTTTTTTAAAGGAATGAAAGATTTTATTTTATGCCAATTTTGTCAATATTTGCTTGTGTTTGGATTTATGCTTTGGATGATTGGGATTAGGATTCTAGGCTCAGCCCACGTTGTGCAGTAGTCTAAATTGTGTTATTAGAGTCTTGGTTCCCTGAGAGGGTGTCGAAGATCGCATCCCCGGATTTGGGCAGAGTTTGATAGAATGTTGATCCGAAGTTGACTTTTCCTTGTATCTTGTGATGGTGGTTGGCTTCCTCTGTACTTGCATTTTTATTTTCTTCTTTTATTTCTTGTCATTCTTGCCCGTATCACCTTTTCAAGTTTTCACTATGTCCCGGGTTTTTGATCTTGCTTGCCTCTTGGCAGCTGTGTTGTTTTTACCCTTGGTGCCCTTTCAGGTTTTCACCAAGTCACCACATGCCTGTTGTTTTTACTCGAGCTGCCCTTTCGGGTTTTCAACTCACCCTTTTTGGCTTAGGCATGCCCTCCCTCTTTTTTTTTTTTTTTTTTTTTTGAAGTGCCGGGAGTGATGGAGGGGAGACTTCCTTCATAGCCGACCGACTGGTTACCTGCCTATCTTTATCTCTGGGTACAATCGTAAGCTGCCTTTAGTTGGGTTATTTGAGGATGTTGGAATGGACTTCTTCTTTTTCATTCTTTTTGAGGTTTTCTTCTTTTTCTTCAATTTTTTTATTTTCTTTCTTTCTTGCCTCTTTTTTTGACTTTCTTCTTTTGTGAGAGAAATGGTAGGTGTTTCTTGATGGACATATACACTTTTTTTTTGGGTTTTGGTGGGAGATATGATGGGCGCAGCTTTGTGATTGTAGTCATTGACAAGGTTAAATATGGTTACTCGTGATAGATTTTCACATTATCGGCATTGATGGGCTCAGGAAGATCTTCTCCTCTCAGATTGGTGAGCCGAAGAGCGCCTCCTGGGAATATTTTCTGAATGATCAGCGGTCCACCCCATGAAGGTTTGAATTTTCTTCTGGGATCTAGCAAGTGCGGTGGTAGGATGCGTTTCATGACTATGTCACCGATTTTGAAGCTCCTTTTTCGGACCCTCTTGTTGTAAGCCTGGGCGATCCTTCTTTGATAACATTGGGAGTGGCTTAGCGCCTGCATGCGCTTTTCGTTTGCCAGATGCAGTTGTTCGTATCTTGCTTGTTGCCACTTGCCTTCCTCGACTTCACTTTCCAGCAATATCCACAATGATGGGATTTCGATTTCGACTGGTAGCACTACTTCCATTCCGTATACTAGTTCGTATGGAGTTGCGCCGGTTGCAGATCGTACAGACGTTCGATAGGCCCAGAGTGCATAAAGAAGCATTTCTGACCAATCGCGGTATATTTTTACCATCTTCTCCAGTATGCGAATAATGGTCTTGTTTACAGCTTCGACCCCACCATTTATTTGGGGACGGTAGGGGCTTGACCGATGACGTTGAACTTTGAATTTGTCGAGGAATTCGCCCATCCTTTTATTGACGAACGGGGTTCCGTTGTTAGTGATGATGGCATGAGGGATCCCATATCGGCCGATGATGTTGTTCTTCATAAACTTGACCACATAGGATGTTGTGATGGTAGTGTAGGATGCTGCCTCTATCCATTTAGTGAAGTAATCTACTGCCACTAGGATGTACTCATGCCCGTTTGATGCTTTGGGGCTGATTTTGCCGATGATGTCCAATCCCCATATAGAGAAGGGCCATGGTGATGTCAGGCTATAGAGTTCAGAAGTGGGTGCACGAATCTGGTTTACATATTCTTGACACTTGAAGCATTTCCTGATGTGTTTGCAGCAATCTGTCTCCATCGTGAGCCAATAGTAGTTGAGTCGTAAGATCTTCTTCGCCATCATGTGTGGGCCACATAGTCCTTCGTGGATTTCGGACATGATCTGTGCCGCTTCTTCTTCGTCCACGCAACGGAGAAGGACTTGGTTGAAGGATCGCTTATAGAGAATGCCCCCAGTGATCATGAACTGTGCTGTTAGTCATTGTATGGTGCGTCGATCGATTGGTGTTGCTCCTTCCGGGTACTTCTAATACTCGAGGTATTTCTTGATATCTGTGTACCATGGCTGATCATTTGAGGGTGGCTCCGCTTCGTTGATCTGTAGGCAGAATGCGGGCTCTTCTTAGAGCTCAACAGTGAGTTCCCATTCAGCAACTCCTTTTGGGATATCCAACATTGAGGCGAGGGTAGCTAGGCATCTGCAAATTGATTCTTGATCCGGGGCATGTAAGAGAAAGTGATTTCTTCAAACTCTTCAATTAAGTTTTTCAGATAGACATGATACGGGATCAGCTTTTCGTCTTTGGTCTTCCAGTCACCATTTATCTGATTGATGATGAGTTGTGAGTCTCCGAAGACTTGTAACCTCTTCACGTTAAGGATGATGGCTTCTCTTAGACTGGCGATGCATGCTTCATATTCGGCTACGTTGTTGGTGCACTAAAATGCTAGCCTTCTAGATATGGGAATTGGGACGTCATTAAGAGAGTAGAGTATGGCGCCTACTCCACTTCCTTTTGAGTTTGCAGCTCCGTTGAAGAAGAACATCCATTCTCCTGCTTTTCTTTCTTCTTCTTTCTCAATTTAAAGGATATCTTCGTCAGGGAAGAAGGTCTTCAATGGCCGATAGTCGGGCAGAGAGTGGGCTGCTAAGTGGTCGGCCAATGCTTACCCCTTGATTGCTTTCTGAGTGACATAGGTGATGTCAAATTCTAAAAGCAGTAATTGCAATTTTACGATCCTGCCTGTTAGTGCTGGTTTTTCGAACAAGTACTTCAACGGGTCCAGGCGAGCGAACAGAAGTATCGGGTGAGCGATCATATATTATTGTAGCCGTTGTGTCACCTAGACTAAGGCGAGGCATGTCTTCTTCAGGCTGGAGTATTTGGCTTCGTAGCTCGTAAATCGCCTGCTTAGATAGTAGATCGCTTGCTCCTTTCTTCCGGTATTGTCGTGTTGGCCCAGAACGCATCCGATTGCTTCCGTTGCAACAGAGATATATAGCAGTAATGGCCTACCCGGAGTAGGTGGCGTGAGTACTTGAGGTTTTAGCAGGTACTTTTTGGTCTTGTCAAAAGCCTTTTGACAGTCGTCATTCCATTCCTTTGGCGAGTTTTTTCGTAGTAGCTTGAATATGGGATCACATATGGGTGTGAGCTGTGCGATGAATCGGCTGATATACTGGATCTGCTCGATGAAGCCTCAAATTTCTTTCTCAGTCTTGGGTGGTGGCATTTCGATGATTGCCTTGGTCTTGGTCTCATTTACCTGTATACCGTCTTCGCTGACGATAAAGCCTAACAGCTTGCCCCCGGTTGCACCGAAGACACTTTTGCGGGTTGAGGTGGAGCTTGAATTTTTCTAGCCTGTCGAAAAGCTTTTTGAGGTCATCGAAATGACCTTCGATTGTGTGAGACTTGACGATCATGTCGTCCACGTAGACTTCCATTTCCTTGTTTATCATATCATGGAACAAGGCAGTCATGGCTCGCTTATATGTAGCTCTTGCATTCTTCAGCCTGAAGGGCATGACCCGGTAGTAGAAAGTTCTCCAAGGTGTGATGAAGGAAGTCTTCTCTCGATCTTTGACGACCATCTTGATCTGATTATAGCCTAAGAATCCATCCATGAAAGAGAAAATCTTGTGTTCAACAGTATTATCTACCAGTGTGTCGATGTGAGGCAGAGGGAAATCATCTTTAAGGCTTGCTTTGTTGAGGTCCCTGAAGTTGATGCACATTCTGACTTTTCCATCTTTCTTTAGTACTGGTACAATATTTGCGAGCCATTCCGGGTAGTTGGAGACTATCAAGAATCTCGCGTTGTATTGCTTGATAACTTCATCACGAATTTTCAGGGCCCATTCTGGCTTCATTCTTGGTAGTTTTTGCTTGACAGGCTTCATGTCAGGCTTTGTTGGCAGATGGTGCACCACTAAGTCTTCATCGAGCCTTGGCATGTCTTCACAAGAGAAGGCGAAGTTAGACAACCTCAGTTTCAGAAACTCCATCATCCTCTGCTTGTATTCCAAGGACAGCGACCTTCCGATGCGCACCTCTCTGGGGGGATTCTGCTGACCCTAAGTTCACAATTTCAAAATCTTCTGCTACAACATTGGCCTTTGTTTCGAACTCTTCGAGAGAATCCTCAAATTCGAAGCTGTATCATCATTTCCCACATCCAGGGCTTCATCCAAACCCATGAGTTTGAAGTCTAACTCTAGATCGAAATCAAACGAGCTGACCTCAAACTCCTGCAATGTGCGTGAAATGTTTGGCACAGTGATTTTTGAAAGCTTTTCTATTGTTTTTGTGTTTTGAAATTTTTTTTCTGTTTTATGATTTTGAGGAATATTTATTTTTTTTGCATTTTTGGGAGTATGCAATGTTTTTGTGTTTTGAAAATTTTCTGATTTTTTTGTATCGCCAAGGTATCCCAAACAGGACGGTGTTGGGAACCATGATTGATCCTGTCCTAGTTCGGGGTACCAACTACTATTTACATTGGCATTTTTTTTTGGACCGGTATCCATGGGTGGTTCACCGGCTGATTCGATCGTCGGGGGGATGGCTGTCCAGTTTGGTTCTTTCCCCCTTTCGATCATGTTGCTTTGCTCTGTCTGTTCTTGAGGGTCACCTGTCCTGATGACCATGATGTCTGCTGGGCTGGGCTTAGAGTCGGAGTCTGATTCGATCTCTTCGCTCAGAAGTTGGAGCTCTTCAGGCTCCTCGGACTCTTCTTGTGATGGGACCTTCACGTCTGTCTAGTCAAGGGCAGGCCACTTTCCCTTATCGATCCAGTGGATGGGCTGCTTCTGCCCCTTGTGTTGCTGAACTGGTGATGGGGCTTTGTCCCCTTGACCGTGGGTGGAAGTGGGTGTCTCTCCATTCTTTCCCATGTTCCCTTTAAGGGTTGCTCCTGGTTCTGGGTCTCCTGTGGATGACCCTGTTTCCTTGCCCCTAGCCTCATGTGATAGGTTTGAGGGTTCTGCCCTGGCTTTAGATGTGCTTTTAATGCCCTGAGGATCCTATCCCACCTTATTGGTGGCCAGATAGACTCCTAGTTAGCATGTTCTATGAGTTTGAGTTGCTGGAGTTGGTCCTCAAGAGACATCATCGTATCCTCACAAACTATCCTAGCCTTGATGAACTTGATGGGTGTGGATTTGAACGGTTGACCCTTCTTTGGCCTTTCAACCTGATCCTCTGGTGTCGGTTGATACCCCAGTCCCTGTCTCTGCACGTTAGCAGATGCTAGTTTTACCACCATACCTTTTTCATGGAACTTAGTACGGTAGTTTAGGATTAATCGTTCAGCAAGGAGAATGACATATTTAGTAGCAAGAGGGCGTGGGTTGGCGATTGCATTTACATTTTTGAATTCAAAGCTGTGATATGATATGTCACCCTCTGCATGCTGAATGTCAATCACAGGGATGTCGGTTTCTGGGATACTAACCGTCGTCAGTAGGATCGTTTCTGGCTCAGCCAATACTGAAATGATTCGAATTCCCGAAGGGAATTTAACTCTTTGATGAAGGGTAGATGGGATGGCTCCAATAGCATGGAGCCACGGTCGCCCCAGCAGAAGGTTAAATGAGGTGGGAATGTCGATGACCTGAAATGTGATAATGGTCATGTCTGGTCCGATTTGCAATTCCAGGTCGATTTCTGCCTCAACCTGTCTCCGAGAGTTATCGAAGGCTCTAACGCTCATGGTGCTGGGCCTGAAAAAAGGTTCTATCCCTAACCGTTCGACAGTCCTTAGAGGGTAAACATTTAGGCTTGATCTGTTGTCAATGAGTATGAGTGGAACTTTGAAATTCTCATAACGAACATCTATATTTAATGAGCGCCCATGTTTGCGACCCTCAGGTGGCAATTCGTCATCAAAGAAAGTGATGGCTCGTGATGCGAGGAATTGTCCAATCATACTTGCCACCATTTCAGGAGGCACGTTAGGAGAGATATGTGCATCATTTAGTGTTTTCGTAAAGATCTCTCGATGTGATCTTGATGTACACAGGAGTTCCCAGAGGGATATTTTTGCAGGAATGTTTTTGAGTTGAGCTGTTATATCATAAGTAGCGTCTGTTTTACTAGTGGTTCCGGACAAAGTTCCTTGGGTTTCTTTCGGGTTCTGGTTATCTCTCCTGAAATACCTCCCGTTGTTATCCACTTCATCGCATTCTGGGTAATGCCATGGGACTGCTTTTGGATCATAGGAAGGAACCGTCTTTCCTTCCAGGTATATCATTGGTTCTTGAGGCGAGGAAGTTGTAGCTGGAACGGTTTGTGACAGACTTGGTGATTTCTCTTGAGGCGTTACCAATCCTTGATCAATTTTGATAGTGGAGTCTTCTTCCTCCTTTTGATATGTGGGAGGAATCCTTTGGGCATGTGTCAGTTGGTGAGGCATCAGGAATTTTGGGGCCTGAACTAAGGGTACCCCTTGCAGGGTTAATAGTGTAAGATCAGGGAGACCTATTGGGAGGACAATGGGTTTGGGGTTTGACCTTTTTGGATGTACTGGGGATGGAACTGAATGTGCCCCTTAGTAGGCAAGACGCTGAGGGTCTGACCTGTTGGGTGTGGCTTCCAGGTTATAAAAGGTTGTACCATTAGTGTTGCTTCAAGGAATACAAGAGGTTATGTTGCGGGAGTTACTTCCAAAAAAATAAGAGGTTGAGTGGCTGGTGCTACTTCAAGGAATACAAGAGGTCCAGGCGATGGCGCCTGTTGGTATCTCAATGCCCAGTTTGCTATGTCGGGCATGATTGCTTGTATAGAATGATGTGGAGAGGAGTATGCAGGTTGCCCTCCTTCAATGTGGTTGATAGTAGAGGTGCTTGGCATGCTGGGTCCTGCTTGATGCGATGGCAGGGAATTTTGGAGAATGTTGGCCTGAGATGTATTGTTGGCCTGTGGAGTGATCGCAATCTTCTGGCTCTCAATTAAATCTTGGACTGCATGTTTCAAAACGAAGCAACGGTCCGTTAAGTGGCCAGGAGCCTGGTGATATGCGCAATATTGATTTTCATTGTAACCTGGTGGCAAGGGGTTAGGTGGAAGTCGAGGCTGGAGTGGCGTCAAGAGTTGCTTTTGTATTAGCATTGTCAGAACTTGACTATATGTTTGTGCTAAAGGGGTGAATTTTCTCCCTAACATTGCCTGCTTGTATGGTCCTTGCGCATTTCCCATAGGCTGTTGTGATTATTGTTAAGACGGCTGTCCCTGATATCCCTGTTGGGCTTGCTGTGGTTGGTATTACTTGTTTAGCTGTGGTTGCCTGTCTTGCCGTGGCTCTGATTGCAGAGCATACTGGTTGCCTTGAGTGTCAGCGATGATGTTGTTACCTTCGGTAGTGCGTTGAGCGAGAGCAGTGCTGTTTCCATTCCCATATCCAACGGGTTTCCCCTCGACTTTGTTTCTTTTAATCGAGGAGGCCCGGTGTGGCCATGGGGAAATGGTTCCAGCTCTGATCCCGGCTTCAACTTGTTCTTCAGCCCGAATGAGCTGAGAAAAATTGACGTATGGATATGAGATCAGATACCCTGAAATGCTGGGGTTTGCTGAATGTACGATCATGGATATCTGCTCCTCATCATCGATGGGATTTCTCATTCAAGCTGCCATGGCTCGCCATCGTCCTACGTATGCTAATAATGATTCATCAATTTTTTTGTCTCAAGGCAGCCAGGTCAGCCCTTCTTGGAGCCATGTTCAAGTTGTATGAGAACCTGTCAATGAATGCCTGGGAGAGCTTTTCCCAGGTTCGGATTTGATGGCAGTCCAGCGAGGTGCACCAATCCAAGGCGTCACCCTTGAGGAATTTCTTGAAGAGTCTTATTAAGGCTCCATCATTCCTTGTTATTGCGTTGAGTTTCCCAAAAAATGCTTTTAGATGTGCTGTGGGGCACCCACTATCATCATACCTTTTGAACTTTGGTACCTCGAAGTTTGGAGGTACCCGAGCGTCTGGGAAGGGACAGAGATTCCTGAACTTGGTGGATGGGTGATCCACTCCTTGCTGTCTCTGAAGCTGATTTTGTACCATTTGCAATTGCTCTCGTAATTCTTCAATTTTTGACTTGCCCTGTTGCGGATATCTTGCCCCTTGCTGTAGGGCTTGCGCTGCTTCTTCTTCATATGGATCAAGAATGGGAGGTTATTAGAAAGATGGTGGACTCCCGGTGGTGGGAGGTAGCTGGAATTGAACACCGCTCCCTTTCGGAGGATGGTGTGATGTTTGGAAATGGCTCCCGCCTGGGTTATCTACCAATTCCTGAATGTTACTCCCGTTAAGGGGAGTGAGCTGGACTCGAAATTAGCCCCCCTCTTGGGCATCCGCCAGTTCTTGTCTGTGGTTGCCATGTATTGTAACCGAATTATTGTGATGTGCTGAGTAAAGATGCGTGGGAGGGTTGCTCTCGATTGCTGGCTGTTGTTGATCTTGTGCTGAATCTTTTGGAAGAGGGAGCACGGGATTTGCTGGAGGAATGAGAGAGAAGGCAAAAGGTGTCTGAGGGAGTGAACTATTTTGTACACTAGGCTAGGTTGCCTGTGCATTCGGTGCAGCATTTGGCACTACGCGAAGTAGTAACTCTTGCATTACTCGAAGGCTTTGGACCATTTCTTGCATAGTGGTATTGACTTGGGGGTCTATTTGAGTCGCTGGTGGTAATGGCACGGATACTAGTGTAGGTGCGGGTGCCGATGTTTCGGGAGTTAGCTGAACTGCCGGCTCTTCTTCATGGGTTGCTTGAGAGGCCATGGCTGCACGGGATCGAGTAGTCATGGTTCAAATCTATGCCTAAGAAAGTACAAGCCAAAGAGTTTTTTTTTTATGAATGTAGTGATGAATGTCATTTGAGATTGAGATACCACACGTTTTCGAGTCGGATCTCAGCTAGTGCAAGCTAGCAATTCCCCAGCGGAGTCGCCATTCTGTAGACACTGAAAAATCGACGTCTATGTTGATTTAAATGTTATGTTTTGATGATGTGGGTGATTAGGTTGAATATTAGAGTCGCCACTAGCCGAATAATCTCAAAATCCCGCAGTCGGCTAGAACTCGCGGAATATGTAAGGTTGGAGAAATTCGAAGACTCTCCTACCTTAGAGTGACTCCTGATCTGTGATTCGGGATTCCGGGTAAGGGACCTCAGTTACAAAGAGGGAAGGTGTTGGGCACCCTCTCTGCTTGTACAAATGTACGGTCTCTACTTAGTGTGGTAAAATAATCTCAAGGGATGATGATGATGCTGTAGTCATGATGGGGACTAGTCACACATGGATTTCTAATGTAGTAAGATCCGAGATTTCGGCTAGCCATAGAGCATACGTCTAACAACGCGTCTAGAAGACGGATGTGATGATGCTTATGTAAAAATGTAAAGAAAAACTGGACTAGATCACCTAGGAATTTTTGATGTGACAGGATCTGGCGTACGACAAGTCACAGAGCATACGTTCACTAGAGATCTAGAGAAGTAGGGGGGTTGAGAAGGGAGTAGATGTCATGATGAATGCCTGTAGGATGATGGATCTTTGGCTTGATTATTTGAATAGACTAAAACATAGACTAAACCATGATCAATTTGGGTTAGGCTTATAGGTTGGATGGGTTGAGAGGAGGGCTACGGAATGACTGAAAAAAATCCGAACCTTAAGGGCTTAGGAGCTCCTTCCCTTTCCTTTACTCTTTTCCTCACTCACTCTCTCTCTCCCACTCTCTTTCTCTCTCACTCACCCTCTTGGTTGTGGTTGAAATGAGAAGAGGAGAGGGCTATTTATAGCCTTCTCCAATGGTGAAATGGTAAATAGTGGTTAGGTAAGGGTTAGAATTTTGGAATGAAGGGTTGTGATTGGTTAAGGAGAGAGAGGTGACACGTGGCACAATTCTATTGGCTTCTAGGGCTGGTAAAAAGGTAAATGGTGAGTTTTTTTTTTTTTTTTTTTGGGGGGGGGGGGGGCGGTAAATTCATGGTAAAGTTGACTTTTAGACGCTAGGACAGTTGTCCACACGTGGGCCACGAGTGACGGAACTCGGAGTACCGCAGGTGGCAGTCAGACTGCCATTCGCGGTAGTCAGACTACCGCCTGTGCCTAGTTCGGGCCGGACTCGCGCGTGCGGGTTTCATATGGTGCTCTGGTTCGTCCGGTGATCTCCATTTTGGGTTTCTGGGACTCAGAGTGGTGGATTTAGGTACGGATAGAGGGTTCTGGCAAGGGTATAAGGTATAGGCGAGGCAGTGTGCATACTGAACGACTTGGATTGTGGTTTTGGGTTGCGGGTTGGGAGTTTGGGGACTTGGGACCATGGTTTTAGGTTTTAAGCTAGGGTTAGGGGCCGATTTAGGATATGATCATAGTTCCCGAATTGTCTTAACTTTCTCAAGATGTTAGTATGGGTGGGGTGTCTACAATTTGTTTGAAAATAAATTGACATCATTGGATCATTCCTAAATTTCTGATTTTAATTATTAAGATAGTTTGATATATGTACACTGCATATTAATATTATATGTGGGTCTTATCATGAGGTATGTGTTATATCCAAACCGTCCATCCATTTCGAGAGATCGTCTTAAGGTTTGAGACAAAAAACCAAGACAGATATAATTATCAAGTGGACCACACTGCAAAAAGTATACCTAAACTCTTTTTGGGGTCACAGAAGTTTTGGATCAATATGAAATTTGTTTTTCCTCTTCATTCATGTCTTTGTGACCTTACGAACAGATTAGATGGAAAATAAACGTTATGGTGGGCACTACAAATTGTTTAACCGTGAAAATCATTATCTGCGCTGTTATTTGTGGTGTGGTCCAGAAGATCTTTGGATATGATTTATTTTTTTGAAAGTAATCTAAAATGATCTCTAAAAATAGATGAACGGTATAGATAGAATAAATTCATCACTTTGGGGGTCGTGTAGCTTTGATCTCCTTTGAACCGTTTGTACAACTCGGAGCTCGCGGAGCGTCCGTGCTCGTCTTCGCATGACTTGTACCAATAGCAGCTATATAGCTGCTGTGTGGTACACCAGCCAATCCGCTTCCAACTTCTGCTGGTAGGCGTTCCGTCCCACTGCTTCTTTTGGTGTGGTTCACTTGAGCTCTGAATCTACCTCATTTTTGCGTTCATACATAAGCTGATCTGGAAAAATAAATGGACTAAAATTAATGATTAAACAAATACGTCATGGCATGCCTCACAGTTTAATTTGCCACATGCAGTATCAATGTTGGTGTTGTATTCCACCGTAAGCAATCCGACGCTGAAAGATCCAACCATCAAAGTGGGACACCATGTGAATTTCAAGGTTTTAATGTTTTGGATGGATGTTTCCCGTCATGTGTCCCATATGATGTTGGATGGCCACGATTTTCAGGCAATCCGACGCTGAAAGATCCAACCATGCTGAACGGGTTGGATTGGATGATGACAAACGATTGAAACTTCACGTCTCTTAAGAGTTCTCATACGTAGGCAGAGTATCATTCTCTATATACACGCACAAAGAATCAAACGTGTGACATACATGTACCTCAATTAAACAGTCCAAATAGTGGGACCTGCTGTAAAGTGACCATAGCCCGAAATCAAATTGATTATTTGATCAATGATAGATCTATTGTTATCTTGAATCATGTTGGAACCCTTGAATATGTGACATCGATCGGATCATACTAGTCCAATCAATTATTGTGATCAAATTATATCAAGATCTCCAATTACTTAATCAAATTAATCAATGGATGAACTGCACTAATATGATCAATCCTTTGTTATTCACATTCGGAATCTAGATTTAAATAAACATATGAATAGTTCAGATTAACAAATCAATGGCCTTTCTCTGGTGGCTTGACGAAGGAGGGACAAATGATGTGTGTAGATCTGTCCAAATTGGTTAAGTGGATCATAGACTTCTAATTAAAGAAAATTCCTAAAATTTTTATTTTAATCGGTCTTATTTACGCATCGTCGATCGATCGATCAACCAAAGGCGTTAAATTTTGTCTAGCGACACATCTGACTTAATTAGAATTTCCTTGATTTGAAGCTCGATGAATGAGGTATCCTCAATCGATGTCGATTGATCGATATGTGTTTGGACAAAATTCAAATTTTGATTGTCGAATAAAATGAACATATTCTCTATGTAAACTTCAATTATTTGATTATTTTGAGTTTGTTGAATAGTGATTAGCCACCTAGAGTATTTAATCAAAGGTGGGCCCTACTGTGTAATAATCAAACCAATAATAATATTGTGGATATAATTCTTAGAATTTCTGAATATAAATTTATTTGATCATCTTGTGGAATCGTCATTACTAAACTAAGGTTAATAACCCAATATATCTCATGTTCATGAAAATTAAAATGAAATTGTTTATGTGATGTGTTGATTAATTAATGTGTGGATTGGTTGAAGCATTAATTTAATTGATGATGATATATGAAACTGTGTCACATGTTAATTTATGTTCTTACATTTAATTTATGAAAATATGATGGAATCACATGGTTACATTCCGATTTAAACAAGTGTTTACAATGAAATCATAAATTTACGCATTATCCATCGCATTCGCATATTGCATGGTCGATCATGGGGGCTCTCTGAAAGAAATGTCAATCTTGGTAGATCGTTACCATGTGCGGGCCATGCCTATGCCTAAGGTAGAAGACTACCCAATAAATGGATGAGGGTTGACTATTTGTAACCCAAGTAGACGGATGGTTACTCTACCTAGTGCATTCATATATTATGTGCATACATTTTTTTTAGTTAGTGTTTGTATTATTTTAATTGTTGTGTATATAAAATATGCTGGGCTATTACAATAAGCTTAGCCAGCTTACATTTTCATTAATGGAATAATCATACAAATGAGCAGTTAACATATGATGTGGAGCAATAACTAAAATGGGTCGTTGAACCTAAACATGATCAACATAAAACATGGCTGTATTTGTTTGAAAATAAATTGACATCATTGGATCATTCCTAAATATCTGATTTTAATTGTTAGGATAGTTTGATATATGTACACTGCATATTAATATTATATGTGGGTCTTATCATGAGGTATGTGTTATATCCAAACCGTCCATCCATTTGGAGAGATCGTCTTAAGGCTCGAGACAAAAAACGAGATAGATATAATTATCAAGTGGGCCACACTGCAAAAAGCAGTGGGGGGATTGGAAGTCTACCTAAACTCTTTTTGGGGTCACAGAAGTTTTGGATCAATATGAAATTTGTTTTTCCTCTTCATTCATGTCTTTGTGACCTTACGAACAGATTGGATGGAAAATAAACGTTATGGTGGGCCTTACAAATTGTTTAACCGTGAAAATCATTATCTGCGCTGCTATTTGTGGTGTGGTCCAGAAGATCTTTGGATATGATTTATTTTTTTGAAAGTAATCTAAAATGATCTCTAAAAATAGATGAACGATATAGATAGAATAAATACATCACTTTGGGGGCCATGTAGCTTTGATCTCCTTTGAACCGTTCATACAACTCGGAGCTCGCGGAGCGTCCGTGCTCGTCTTCGCACGACACGTACCAACAGCAGTTATATAGCTGCTGTGTGGTACACTAGCCAATCCGCTTCCAACTTCTGCTGGTAGGTGTTCCGTCCCACTACTTCTTTTGGTGTGGTTCACTTGAGCTCTGAATCTACCTCGTTTTTGCATTCATACATGAGCTGATCTAGAAAAATAAATGGACTAAAATTAATGATTAAACAAATACGTCATGACATGCCTCACAGTTTTATTTGCCACATGCAGTATCAATGTCGGTGCTGTATTCCACCATAGGCAATCCGACGTTGAAAGATCCAACCATCAAAGTAGGACACCATCTGAATTTCAAGGTTTTAATGTTTTGGATGGATGTTTCCCGTCATGTGTCCCATATGATGTTGGATGGCCACGATTTCCAGGCAATCCGACGCTGAAAGATCCAACCATGCTGAACGGGTTGGATTGGATGATGACAAATGATCGAAACTTCATGTCTATTAAGAGTTCTCATACGTAGGCAGAGTATCATTCTCTATATACACGCACAAAGAATCAAAGACATACATGTACCTCAATTAAACAATCCAAATAGTGGGACCTGCTGTAGATGGACCATAGCTCGAAATCAAATTGATTATTTGATCAATGATCAACGGTTAATAGTCATTTTGCTTTTTGAATTTAGACCGTTAACTCTTTCCACTTTGAACATCCATTATTAGATCTTCACCCATCAGGAAATTATCATCATACGTTGATTTTATTTTCTAGGAAAGATCCATATATAGTGAGATCCATGATCTTTATGGTACGTACAGATCATTTTACTTGAGGGAAAATACGCCACGTGTACAATCTTTTCTACGTATGTGTATAGGTCATTGAATTCTCGCAGAATACTGAAGTACAAAAGTTTCTCTGGCGGGAAAGTTGAAAACGGGTTTTGGCCTCCGTTGGGAACGCGGATTGCATATTGACACTACACTATGTGGGGACACCATGATGATGTGTCTTATCCATGCCGTCCATTCATTTTGGATCGTTATTTTAATGTATTATACCAAAAACGAGAAATATCCATATCTCAAGTGGACCACACCACTAGAAAAAAGTGGTGATTCAGCGCTTACCATTAAAAGCTTCCTAGGGCCCACTGTAATTTTTATTTCCCATCAAACCTGTTGATTAGGTAACACTGATCAGGATAAATGGAAAAACACAAATTTCTGCTTGATCCAAAACTTTTCTGTCCACCAAAAGTTTTTAACGGTAGATATTCAATCACCACTTTTTCCCGTGGTGTGGTCCACCTAAGATTTATATCCGCCTCATTTTTAATCTAATGCTCTAACATGAGCTGTAAAAATTGATGGACGGAATGGATGAAATACACACATCATATTAGGGCTCACGGAGCACCGTCCAGCTGGCAACATCAGTATACAATCCGCGTCCTTTTGGAATTCTTAGAGAAGGAGGGGATAGTTTCCGCCGTTGGATGGCTAGCAAAGCAGAAATCTGGGACATTCATCCCACCTATGAGAGAAGAATGTACGATTAGAAATCTTTCAAAAAATAAAAAGGATTTTATTGTTAGAAAATAGGAAATTCAAGACGCTGAAAATAGAAAGTTCCGGACTTCATCACTTTTAGAAAGTAAAAAATCATTGTTTTGAAAGGATTGCAATTTCATGGCATAGCTAAGAGATTATATATCAAATCTCTCACTCTCCAAAAGAAGAAAAACAAGATTCTCTCTCTCTCTCTCTCTCTCTCTCTCTCTCTCTCTCAGGAAGAAGAAAGAAGAAAAAGCTATTGAGAAGAAAACGAAAGGTACTAATCTCTCGTTCTTCAAACTTGCATTGATTTGAAGTTAGGGTTTTGTACGACCTTTTTCCATGCCCTATTTGGATTCATGCATTGATTGATGATGGTTTTGAATGGCGTGTCTTCCCTTTTCGACCGTCCATGTGAGTTAGTGATGGGCCCACCACAAAATGGCCATCTTTAGAAATTGGTAGATTTGAATGTGAGCCATTCAAAATTTTCTTTTCGTTTTTGTAAATTCATTAGGGTTAGAATCATATGTTGCTGTAGTTTTTTTTTTTTTATTTTTTTTAATGGCGGTCCATCTGGAATAGGATGCACGGGATGGACGGTTCCGATCCGTGGATCGGATCGCACAGCGTCTGGCCCAAGTGGGCGACGGTGATGAGAGTGCCGGCACTGGGCCCACCCGGCAATCTCGAAATCGGTGTCAGATAGGGTACCCCGTTAGGAAACGGATTGGCTACTCCCCCTACCACCAGCCGGAGGCTGGTGGTCGGTGCGGCGTGGCCCTACCATGATGTATGTGTTCCATCCATTCCGTTCATCCATTTTTACATATCATTTTAGATCCCAAAAAAGATAGAGGGATATAAATCTCAGGTGGACCACACAACAGGAAAACAATAGTGATTGGATATCCACCATTAAAATCCTCCTAAGGCCCACTGTACTGATGGCAGGGGGAGTAGCCAATCCGTTTCCCGTTGGGTTTGGTAGACCGAAAAAACTGCGTATGCTACAAACCGTCTGATCTCAGCTTTTCCTCTATCTTTCCTAACCATCCGATTGTAGGACATTGTTTCGACGGTAAGGATCTGTCTGATGAATGAGATTTTTTTGGGTGTCGTCATCCGCAAGGCGACCCAACAATTCAACGGTCCAGATCCTGTAAAAATGCACTATGCATGCCATGTACATAGACGCACTTTTAGACGTCTCTGTCTTTTCAGTCCTATCACGTTGCTTTTCACTTTTTCCTTTCTCCTTTCTATACGGAGGAACTCCTGCGATTTTTTCGTTTTCCATGTCCTGAGCCCCAGGACTTGTGTAAAGTCCTGAGGCGCAGGCCGTACAAGAAAATCTCGAGGGTTGAAAGATCCCAACCATTAAGTGGACACCTCGTAAATTTCTAGGGTTTTAAGAGTTTGGGTGGTGCTTTTCCGTCATGTGTCTCATCCGATGATTGGATGGACACGATTTCGGGGCCATCTGATTTTCATAATGGGAAAACCCTGTTGAATGGATTGGATGACATGCAAATCCACGGTGGGCCCCACATACATCTAGTTAACGTTTTTTTTTTTTTTGTTCTCCATAGCCATCTATTTACAAGCTACAGACAGAAGGGTCTGGATTGTTCTATCTGGGAGATTTCATGAAGGGTCTGCATTGTTTTATCTCGAGGATCTTGTGAGTGGATTCATCCATCGATTGTGGAACAGATGAGATTGATGGTCCTGATCACTGAACGGTTGGCCTGATTGTATGGGCTCGGCGCCTGCGGATACCATTCATGTCTTATTCCTACTGTATCTGTTTTCAGCAACAGTACAGTACGCGAATCATATGATCCTGAGACACATGATTCCATACATTTTGGGATCTGGAATCAGTGATCCAGACGGTTGATGTGATGCCCACCCTCATGGATGGATGATTTCCATAAATCAAGTCGATTTTGGAAGATCATAATGCTTTGATCTTTGGCCTACAAATAGACGGTTGTGAAGTAAATAAAGCAACAGTTCACATTCAATATAGACTGTCATGCCACTCCCTATCATGGATAACGTCCCATCAGATCAAAGCCGTTGATGCAGAAATCTGATAGATACTCCCTGACTCCTGTCCAAGTAACTGTCATGATATTCACCGTAGGCGGAATCCTTATTTATAGCTTTTGGGGTAGACGGAATCCTTATTCATAGCTTTCAGGGGTGGTGTCGTATATGGCAATGCCTCTCTACGGTGGATGCCTATTGAACCATGGGACCCACAAATGTCCAATTGTGCAGCTTAGCAAATTAACTAACAGGTAATCTGGGCCGTCCATTTACTGTCCCACACGGTGTATTGGCCATGGCCCCAAAACCGCATCTATCGATCAGTAGTAGCCTTGTGATTGGAAGACTTCCATTCCTTGACCATGGACAGCATTTGATTCGCGGGTTTTGTATGCTCAATGCATGCTTCTGGTTACTGCTAATCTGCCTGTGGGGCCCACTGATGAGTGGTCCCAATTACAAACAACCCATAACTAGTCTCACAGTTCCATCCTCAATTCCTTTCCAGTTGTAGCACTTACCATGTATACAGTCGCTTTCGTGTAATTCTCATAACATGCATCAATCACAGCTAGTTTGATAGTATCACCCTTAATTTCTTTGGGGTGTGTTTGGTTGCACCAAAATTTCATGAAACATCATTAAATTCTGCACTAACTTAGACTCATTAATCAAGAAATCAGGATATTTTGTGCAACCAACCATACCCAAATCAATCATGAAATATCACAAAATTTTTCGATTTTTGGTGCAGCCAAACACAGCCCTCTTCATTTCTTTTTATGTAATTCTCTTGACATGATTTTTGTACTTTCAGGAAGATGGATTTTTCATACGAAGATAATGTCTTAATGCAGCAGCTTATGTATGAAATGATCAACAATGAGTACAACGACGACTTAAGGTTACAGGCAGAAATAGGAGCTTATTGGGATGTTGCTCTCAATTCCCAGCAATACAACCAAGAAATCTATGCAGAAAATGGAGGCGGTTCCATCGTCCAAAACACTGTATCGAATTGTGTTGATGGTGCAGACAATAATAATATTTGCAATGCTCCACCTATTGCTTCGGAAAGTAGTACTGTTTGGCAACATATTGCTGTGGATTCACAAGCAATTGATTTATTCTGTCCACAAGCAATAAGAGACTATTGTGTATTGAGTGATAGTGACCGTAAAAAACCTGAAAATTGCATCAAAGCGAGAAACCATCTCTTGTCCATTGGTTGGAAGATTGAAAATAACAAATACCGTGGCCATAGTAGATTCCGTTACGTTTCGCCTGTTGGAGTATCGCATCGTTCTCTTTATAAGGTCTGCCTACAATTAACAGAATGGGAGAGAGAAGGTTCTAGCAGCAGCGTTAGTAGAGATCGAGTAGTTCACCAGCAAGTCCATTTAAATGGAGTTCTTAAAGAAAAGCGAGCCGCCGAAAGCAAATGTGGGGATTTACACTGCTGTGTTGACGTTGCAATTGAGAAAGAGTGCAGCCCACAGCCGGTAATCGGTTGTGATGGACTTGGATTAAGGAAGAGGAAGTTTGAATGCAACAACTTGGATGTGGATGCAGGCCTGTGTCAACGTAACACATTACAGGTTTTTTTGTCTAGACCAGCGACAAGTTCACAGTTCAATGGAGATTCTTCTGGGTTATTGCCAATTGCTTCTCCAGTCAAGAAGGCTAGGCAAGGTTGTCCCGCAGACTGCTCGGTTAATTCTAGTAAGGTGAAAAGATTAAAGGGATGCAATGGACGAACGCCTTCAACCAGTCTTTCTAGTCTGGTAGACCATGGCGTGGTGTTGTTGGGGCAGAAGGCATGTTACTTGAATAAGAAGGACAGCCGTGTTATGGCGGAAGGGCGGATCACACGTGAAGGAATCAAATGCGTGTGTTGTGGAAATGTGTATGGTCTTAGCAAATTTGAGGTCCATGCAGGCAGTAGTAATCGGCGGGCCGCTGCTAATATCTTCTTGGAAGATGGAAGGTCACTGGTACAGTGCCAAATGCAAATAAAGCGTGTTAATGAAGTTAAAGGCTTTGAACAAGAGCCACACCTGCAAATGGATGGAAATCTGCCCCACCTTGACATTCTACAAGTGCAAATGGGTGATGATATGTCCTACCCTGACATTCAACTAGTGGAGGTTGATGACAAGGTTGAAATTTCCACTGGATATCTTCATGACCAAATTGAGAGCAATCTGCCCTACCCTGAACTTCATCAAACAGGGAATGGTAATGAGGTTAAAGGCTATGAACAAGACCCACAAAAGCAAATGGATAGCTATCTGCCCCACACTGACATTCAACAAATGGAGGGTGATGAGAAGATTGAAGATTTCGCTGAATATTTCCATGAGCAATTCGAGAGCAATTCACCCTACCCTGAAATTCAGCAAATGGCGAGTGGTAATGATGTTAAAGGTGGATATCTGCATGAGAAAATTGAGAGCGATCAACCCCATCTTAAAATTCAGCAAATGGAGGGTGATGATAAGGTTAACAGTTTCACAGGACATCTGCATGAGGAAACAAAGAGTAACGCCCCTTGCACCATAAGCAATGGAATGTGCAATATCTGTCATCACTATGGGAACGAATTAGTAGTCTGTGGGGGTGGATGCCTGTCCATATTTCACTTAAGCTGCATTGGTTTAAAGGTGCATCCCGAACTCATGGCCTCTTTTAATACAATTGTATTTCCACAGAACTTTCTGTTTAGGATTCTTGATAAGTGAATTTGAAAGAATGGAAGTGTGCTATTGAATTGAAACAAATTGCAAACTACTGCAGTATTAAATATTGTATCCAACAGGTCATTTCCTCTATACCATTCAAATTTGGATCCACTATTGAATTGAATTGCAATAAAGTAGTTCAATTTGAATGAGGAAAGTAACTAAAATATGGTGATTACAATATTACAGTATTGAACTATGGTTAAAGCTGCATTTCGATGCACAGTTGGTTGGAACTGCAATAGATTAGGTAATTAGAGTGTAAATTAGTTCGAGATATGCTAAGTTATAGTTCTCTTAGTGGCATTGGTTCACCTAGATAGTCTAGTTGTCAATCTGATCTGTTCATTGAGTTTAGAACAATTTTCATGGGCTACAATGCAAAAATCACACCAATCTGATTATCCAATCCAATCTTGATTTGGCCTTATTTTCTATTGCCGTCCTTTTTTCAAGCCATGGATGGGATGGTTATCGGTTGCTAACAAACGTGATTCTTTAGAATCATAAACAATCCATGATGCCTCCAAAGAAATAGATGGATCAAATTTTTGGTTAGATCTATTTTTGTGTAAATGATTTTGATATTCCCATATTTAAGGCCATTGATCAAATGGTCAATAATTTTCAAATTAGTACGATTTTTAATGGGAGCCCATGAAATTTGTGTTGGACCTTGTAAATAGTCTAGATCAATGGATTGGATTGTCCAAGTGTCCCAATGCAAGGGCACTAGAGCATTTCTCAATCAGTTAGTTTAATATGCATACTCTAGTTCATTATTGAAAGTTCAACTAGTTAGCTGAGTTCCCTAAATCTGGTCTATAGTTGGGGCTGTGTTTGGATGCACCATTGAAATGAATCACAATAAATTAGTCTTGTACAAAGGAAATGACCAAATTATAATGACCTAAGTATTTGTACTGGGTAATTTATTTATTTAAAACTGGAATTGGAAGGAAAGTAATTATAATTTGAATGCTACTTCTTCATAGTGAATACTTGGAATGTAGTTACGATTTGCTTTTTCCTCTTCAGCTGAGCGGAATTTTTACAATTCCTTCAGTTTTTGTATCCAAATACAGCCAACATTGAGATATTAATACTGTGTATGGGGAAATTAAGCTTTTTGTGAGATTTAAACTTGATGTTGGTGCTTATGCAGGATTTCCCAGAAACCTTATGGTTCTGCCCATCTTGTCTATGTGGATTATGTGGTGGGGGTGAATTCAATGAAGGTGAACAATTTGTGGAGAAAACAATTTTGTATTGTGATCAATGTGAACGTGGATGTGAGTTCGACTCTTATCCCTTTCTTTTCTTTTCTTTCTTTCTTTCTTTCTTTTTTTTTTTTTTTTTTTTTTTCTGTATGTATCGAATTAAAAATCAAGATCTCCAAAACTTACATTCTTCCCAATTTTCCTCAGTTCATGTGGGTTGTCTGAGAGAAAGAGGAGACCAAGGTCTTGAAAGCTGCCCTGAGGGAAACTGGTTTTGTGGAGAAAAATGTTCAAAGGTATTTCAAAATTTGTCCATGGGATGTAGAAATCTATGCATGTTCTAATCTAAAAATTGCTATGCTTGGGCTGTGTTTGGATGCACGATTGAATTGAACTGCAAATATTCAATTCACTAAAAGGAAAATGACTGAATTGTAAATTTGTTTCCTATGCATAGAGTGGAAGCAGGCTTCAAATGGTTGCCATGTTTATTTCATTTCCTACTTGAACTAAAACAATTTCAACTTTTCCTGAAGCAAGAACATGAAAGGCAACCCCTTTTCCACTTCAACAAACTGATTATTTCAATTCATTTCAATAGCATATTCAAACACAGCTATAACCAGTGCTAAAGATTATATGCTGAATTCTGTGCTTTGCCTATGTTTATGAAGTTATGGCTGTACATGTTTATGGGGATTTTGCTGGGACTTTTATGTTAATGCCATTGAATATTTCTACCTTCTGATTTTTCTTTCATTTCAAATGCTTAGTGTTTTTTTTTTTTTTCTGATAACTTGTTATAGTCTCTTGTTTGGTGTATTTTGAGATGTCTCCTATACTAGAGAGCTTGCTAACAGGACTTGCACAACTTCCTTGTCAAGGGAGTTACAGGTCACGCATAGTAATGTGGCAAATGTGTGAAACTTAGCACATCATTAAGTTGACCCCACCATGTAGATACCCTGGCCTAAAATCAGCTCAATCATCTACTTGTTAAGGTTTGTTAACATGTCCAAAGGAAAAAGGACTCTTAAAAAAGGAACGACAGTGCTTCTTTTTTTTTTTCCTCTTTTGGTTGTTTTGCTAGGTAAGATATGCTTTTATTGCAAAAAAAAAAAAAAAAAAAAAAAAAAAAAAAAAAAAAAAAAAAAAAAAAACCCACAATACATGGGGACCCAAGATGCAACGCCTCACAAGACAAGTCTAATAATCAAGGGGACCACCAGCAACCAACACCATGGCTAGACCTTGTAAATTGTGGAATCCAAAGGACACAAAGGGAGCCTTAATTAAAACAGAGAATAGTCAAGGGAGAGTCCTGCCTTCAAGTTATACAATTCTGACAAGGCTCTTGAACAATAATGCAGCAGCAGCATGAACCAGCATACCTGACAGTGAAACTCTTCCTCCTGCAAGAAAGAGAACAATTCTTCCTACATGCTCTAGGGCAGAATCCAAGATGGCTCAATGAGGATGCTGCTAAGCAAGATGCTCGGTAGCTCCCAGATGACTCTGCAACTGGTAAGTAGTACCAAAGGATCTCCTGAAGTGAGGTGCAGATCATAGTTTGAAAACCAAAAACTGAACTCGACTCAATGTTCAGCCAGGTTGGGTTGACTTGAAGATTCGGCCCAACTCGACTCAAGATTTAATACATTATAAATTAATATACTAAGAACAGTACTAGATATTTAAAATCGTTAGAATTAGATTAGTAGCATAAAGTACAAAACTTGACAGCAAAACACATAATAGCATGTTGGTTAAGTGCCTCTTATAGCGGGTCGTGAGTCTGATTCACTTCCTCCCCTTCTAAATTTTACTAATAATAACACTACATCAAACTGAGTGACTCAGTCCGAGTCACAGTAGGTCAGGTCTAGTCAACTTGACTAGTCTACCTGAGTCCAGATAGAGTTAAACCAAAAACTGTGTTTCCAATCCATTTGGCTCGAAACGGCCGAGTTTTGAGTGGAGTTAGCAAGTTTTAGAACTATGGTGCAGATGGAGGTCCAGCTCTAGGCTTCATTGTAAATGCAGAAGTATCTTGTCTATCAAACCAGCCTCTGAAGACTCAAAAGTAGGTACAGACCATGGATTTACAACAGCTCCATAAGCCCTGCTACAACTGAATTACCTTCGATTCTCAGAAATTCTCAGCAACAGCCCCATAAGCTAGATCAACCAAAGCTATGTCCAGTTTAAGATGAGTCCTGCATTCCATGATTTGAAGTTCAGGAAGGATGTCTTTTTACAGGTCAAACCTTCTTGGGGCCAGCTACTTGATCATAGGAAGGCTTGGGGTATGGTGGGTAGCACATGTATTTGAATTGGGTAGATTGTTTGTGTTTGAATCGAACAAATTGGTGATTTTAACTGTTTCTTGCATTTTGAGAAATTTCTTCTCACATTTTTTTATGTCGTTGCAAATTTAAGAAAGATTGTCATGTGTCTTTGCAGAGTTTTTTTTCCCCTGTTCTTTGGGTTTCCATGTAGTAGTGAATTTTAACATAACAATACCCATTCTTGCTCTATTTGTTCAACTATAATAATATCGATTTCTACTTACATTCTTAATGTGATACAGATATTCTTCCATCTCCAAAATCTTCTTGGGAAATTGAATCCAACGGGTGTTGATGGTCTATCATGGACTATTTTGAGATCAAATGAGAAAGATGGTCATGACATGACTAGGAGTAAGCTTTTGCCTGCACGCAGTGTATTGCGCGAATGTTTTAAACAGATTATCCAACCCATTACCAAGACAGACCTTGTCACAGATGTTGTATTCAGTAAAGAGTAAGACCTACTTTCCTCTTTTCCATAAATCTTTATTATCCTTGATATCTTTTGGTAAAGAATTTATCTCATTCAGTATCATACTTATATGAGTTTGAGAATTACTGGTGCAGATAACCCCAGTTTCCACTTATGGGGCCCATTGTTTCATGATCTAGACTATTGATTTGATGGGCCCCACTGTTGACGGGGCATACCTCATCCAGTATTATCCCTCAATATATTTGCCCTCATAAGCTTTCTTTTGCTCTCTTGGCATCATTGCATTCCTGCAATGATTTTTGTTTCCCATTCCAGTTTTGAAAAAACAAAAATTAACTTTCTTTGCTTGAACTACACAGATTCATTAGAAGTTTAAAAAGTCCTGGGTTTTCACAGTGCTATTAGGTGTTGCTTCTATCCATGATACACTGAGCCTACTTTGTTTAATGCAGGTCGACGCTACCCCATCTAAACTTTAGAGGTTTCTATACCATGATATTGTACAAGGGAAAGAAACCGATAACCGTGGCAACTTTCAGGTATCTTAAGATATCTTAACCATTAAGTAATGGATTTTTTTCCCTTAAAAAAAAAAAATTTTCTCTTCTTTGTAGGCATTGTATACTGAAACATAACCTTTCTTTTGATATGTTTCTATTCTAGGATCCATGGTGAGAAGGTAGCAGAACTGCCCCTAGTGGGTACACGTATTAGATATCGCCGACGAGGAATGTGCCGGCTTCTGTTGAACAGTTTACAAAAGGTAATATCTTCATAATGTAGATATGGACACATCTTGATATTATGAGTTGATATTCAATTATTTGCTTCTATAGGAAGTATGTGTATATCGTCTTAAGTTATAGGTTATATAGTATGTTCTTTCTGTCTTGTCAAGGCTGCTAGCACTAGGGGTGTCAATGGGCAGGCTTGGGCCTAGAAAATCAGAATTTTGCGTACGGCCGGCCCAAAACAGTTCAAAATCCGGGTCGAGACATACCCCAGGCCCAGCCAATAGACAGCCCTACCTAGCACAATTGCAAGCATAACAAGTCTGCCTGGGATCCGGGCCATTCATCAAATGCCACGCATGTTCATCAAATGTGGACCATTGGTCAAGTTATTTTGACCGTCCATTTCTATTAGATAAATGTGGCTCACTTGATGAACAGACCGACCCGGTGTTTAGGCCAGGGGAACATATATGGCATGCCTACCTGATGAGCAACCAGATTGTACTGGTATGCCATAGGGATTCTCTGTCCTCTTCTTGTCAATATCCTTAACATGGCTCATTCACATGGTTGCTCTTGTGGTAATGTGTTGAGATATTTCAATACAAGAACAAACCTCCTTAATACTAAGGAGGCTTGCTGAAATTGTTCTGCTAAATTTTATGCAGCTTCTTTCTGACATGGGGGTAGAGAAGTTGTTGTTGCCGGCAGCTCCTAAGCTACTACAAACATGGATTTCTTCCTTTGGGTTTGTTGTGATGACGACTTCTGACAGATTTGAACTCTTGGCGTATCCCTTCTTAGAATTTACTGATACCATAATGTGCCAGAAGCTACTGATGACATCTACAACAAAAGCTTCAGAATCAAGAGGTACGTATAGGTCCCATCTCCACGCAAGAACTCGATAGCGAGTATCATCATTTCTTTTATTTTCACTATTTCTAATGATCATGGCCCAATCTTGCAGAGAGTAAGGAAGATGTCAACAATCGTTTTTGCCGAAGTAATGTAAAAATGGATAGCCACCGATACAGAAATTCTTCTAAAGTAATCCAGACAATGAGGTTCATTAACACATTGCCATCTAAGTCTATATGGTTGGAAGATTTTGGTAGTGAAGCCAGCAATGGCAAAGAGACTAGTCCACATTATTCTTTGAGAAGTAATTGTTCAGGTTCTTTGGGTCTTATTCAAGACCCGGTCCGGCAGACGAGTGCAATGAAGAAAATGTAAGTAGATGATCTTATCCTCCTCCCTTGAAGTACCTCTAATTTTATCCATCTATCATCTACATACATAGAGATTTGTTAATCTAATCCTACACTCCATTCTCTACAAGGCCGTGTACTGTGGGACAAATGGATACATCCACGCCATGTGTCAAGTGGGCCCACAATGTCCAATCCCAAAAATCAGGCATCCAATCATCATATCAGCTACACATAAACACTGAATGTTGTCAGTGAGAGAAGTCTGTTTTTCTCCCCCTTTCATTCAGTTCACACTCGATGGTCGAATGAGGCCTGTGTTTGGGTCAGGCCATCTACATTCATTTGGGACCAGCCAATGCAAGGCTTGGACATGATACATGTGCCACATAGACACATGTGTAAAATCTGCAAACCTCTATATACATGTACACATATATGAAATAGCGTCATGAAACCTTGCTGACAATCATGGCATTGCAGGGTCACTACATGATGGAAGATATCAGCCGTTGAAAAGTCATCGCCCCAATTTTTTATAGCGCGACAAAGAGAGTTTCTGCGAAAATGCTGGACAGTCGGCTAATTTAAACTTGAGCAAGATGTATAGATTTTTTTTAATAATATAACTTGATCAGGATTCTTAGGAAGCTTAGTCAAAGGCTAAGGTTCTTGTATTGCTGGAGCAGAGCCCATTTGAGAAAAGCGCATACTTATTGTAGCATGTTTCGATAGGATTGGATCGTAACAAGACGAAGAGCAATCTGTAACTTACATTCTTTATCTAATATATCTGATTTTATCTTCCATTCTTTTGTTTTTCATACTGTGTGCAAGAAAGCTGTGCTTGCTATATGTTAACCATAACAGAAACATGATAAGCATCTGTTTGTAAGTTTTCTTTCGTTGTAATAGTGATTTTTGGGTATGAATCATTTGTGGTTGGGCCCACTAGTGGATGATTCAGATTGGTGATCCACATCTATGTAAGATGTTTATATAAATGACCAAAACACTACCCTTTTTACAGTCAATGTAGACATGGCTAGAAGCATCTCAATCCAAACCATCCAAATTTCAGGCCCACTATGGGTGGGGTCATGATTTTCTGGTTTGTAGTTGGACTTGCAAAAGGAAATGTACAATGTTCGATCCAGCTTTTGTAGGCCTCCCTCTTGGTGAAAATTTTCTAAGGACCTTATTAAAATCTCCCAATTGTCTATAGTTCTGAAAACTCGTTAACTCCACACAAAACTCAGCTGAGTCAACTCAACTCTATGAGATTGACAAGATGCGTTATTGACAATATGCGTCGAGTCAACTCGGAAACTTGGTCGACTCCATATAAGGCTGATTCTTTAAATTAACTATTGAAATATTGATTCAAGCCAAGTAAAGACCTGGTTGAGTTTTTGGGTTTGCCCAACTCGGCTAGACATCTAGTGAAGTTTTTGAACTATGGTTGATTGTGGCTATTGGTTGTAATTGTCTATTTTCATTGAATGGTTAGGATCATTTGCAAGGAATGTAATAAGACATTGATAATGGGGCCCACTAGATCAATGAATTAGGTGAGCTGATCTCAATCGAGCATCAACTAACAGTAATACCTTAATTTGCTAAGCTATCATCTCTTGAGCTTTGATTGACCTTCTCTGAGAGCATGGCCTGGGCCCATGATTCAGTGATCCAATGAGCCTCACCATGGATGGCCCTTACACCAAAAGGAGGTTGGAAGATCCTAGACTTGGAATGTGTTGAAATTTAGTGGTTTTTTGAAAAAAAATCAAATTTTCAAAATTTTGGGATTTTGCCACCAAAACGCTTCTCCAAAAATTTCAAATCCAAAAAGTGCAGTGTGTGCATTGTCCCACATCGGAAATGGTTGAAATTCTTTTGTGGTTTATATGTGGACTTGTGAAGAGTATTCTTACTTGGTGTTTTGGATGTGGAGATGCTCGGGTTGCGTGTTCTAGTGCGGAGCACACGCATACGCTCGGGCGAGGGTGTGGGCAGTGTGCCTGTAGTGGCACTAGTTGGCGCACTTTGCACTTCGCACGTGCGCATCGTGTCGCAGAGTAGTTGCTCCCTCATGACCTTACGCGAACCGTCGCGAGACGGTGCGATCGTGCGATAGGTCTGGTCAGTGCCTGTGTGCGGTGGGGTATGAAATGGTCTGGGTTTTATAGGAGACTGAGAATGGTCGGATCATAAATCCGAAACGTTTAGCAGTTTTTTAAAAAGATTCTCTGCCTTGAAAGCCACAACGGTCTGAAAACGAACGGACCATGATGATCCAACGGTCAGATCCTTTGATTCAATGACTAGAAACGGCTGGAGTTAATGATCAATGATCAGAAACGTTTTCCAAACATTCTGAACCATTGATAGCCTCCTAGCAACGGTCTACTACCTGAAGCCTATATAAAGTGGACCATTCCAGTCCGATTTTCATCATCTCAACACACCTTCTCTCCCATCACATCAAATACAATTTAAATCTCCATTTTTGAATACTGTGCACATCTCTACTGTCTGAGTCTGCCAGAATAGATCTGTTGCGTTCAAACTGTTCCATAGTGAACTCATCGTGATTGCTGCACACTGGATCCACATAAGGCTTGTCTTATCCTGGAAGCAATTCGCCTGTAACCCATCAGCAGTTGATAAGGGGGCGAATCACGCTTTAAGGGCAGCGTAATTTTTTACGTGATTCTGCCTAGTGAAGAAATTTTTCACATTTTATTTTTATTTTCGGTGTATCCACAAAAGAATTTTCTTACAATCTTAAAGCGTGATTAATGGACACCGAAAGTGTTGCATTAGTCAAACTGATGAACCAGGATTTGATCCGATTGGACCGATTCGATGGTTCAAATTTCACTAGATGGCAGGACAAGGCTGAAATTCCTGTTGACAGCTTTGAAGATCTTTTACATCCTGGACCCGACTCTCCAGCCTCTGCTTGAAGCGAAGGACACTGACACTCCAGAATAGGTTGCTACTAGGGTCAAGTGACAAGAAGATGAACTGCTGTGTGGCAGCCACATTCTCAATGCTCTTTCTGATCGGTTGTACTATTTGTACACGAGGACCACATCAGCTAAAGAAATTTGGAGCGTACTAGAATACAAATACAAGGCTGAAGAGGAAGGTACATAAAAATTTCTAATTGCTAGGTATTTTGACTTCACGATGGTAGACAATCTGCCGCTGCTCCCCCAAATCCAAGAACTACAGCTTATAGTTAACAAAATCAAAGCCATAAAAATTGATCTTCCTAAATCCTTTCAAGTCGGAGTTATTATCGTAAAATTGCCTCCGAGCTAGAAAGACTACAGGAAGAAACTATTGCATAAATCCGAAGAATTCACCCTGGAACAAATCCAAAAGCATTTTCGTATTGAAGCAAAATCCCGTAACCGAGACAAAAAGGATGACGCTAATGGTGCATCCAGTGTTCGAGTTGTCGTTATCGCTACAAGTTTCGCTGGCCAGAGATAAAGATATAATATCGTTATCGCCGATAATATCGCCGATAACCGGAAATGTAGGGAAAAGGGGGGAAACTTGGGGAAAATGATGGAATTTTTCAGTGAAACTTCAAGACATGGCTAAATACACATATTTACATATTTAGGAATGAAAAATTGCGAAAAGAATACATTACATAATAAGTTTTCATTTAATGGGACCCAAAAAGCATGCGATGCCATAAAAAATCACTTTAATAAAGAACCAAAATAAGTTTATATATTACAAATGCAACTGACATACATTAATTAAGACACGTAAAAGTAAATGAACTCAAAGAAAACAACAAATATATGATTGATCTAGAACTTTTGTGGCCCATTAATTGTCGCTCACCACTTTTTCCTTTAGCATGGTCCACTTGATAATTGGATGTGCTTATTTTTTGGATAATAAGATAAAATGATTTGGTATCTACACCGTTAACTCATTTTGACAAATCATTTTATGGTATGGGCCAAAAAATGAAATGAATCCAAATCTTAGGTGGACCACACCACATGAAATGATCATTGAATGACAACCATTAAAAAAATTACGAGGGCTATATAAGTTTTGGAGCAAGCTAATGTTTATGTTTTCCCTTCATCCAGGTCTATTAGACCTTATGAACAAATTGGATGAAAAATAAACGTCATGATGGGCCCCAGCAAAGCTTCAACGGTGGATATCATTACCACCACAATTTCCTGTGGTGTGGACCACTTGAGCCTCATATCTGGCTACATTTTGGGCTCATTCCCTAGAATAACATATCAAAATAGATGAATGGTGTAAATAAAACAAATATATCATGGTGGTCCTTACAGAGTCCTGACAGACCATCCATCTCTAGGCTCCTGATCCGCCCCAATGCAGATTTTCCCAACAGCAGAGTTACCTGAAAATTTTCTGAGAACTCATCATATGTGATGTGAGTCCAAATTTTGAACGGTCTAAGTGATGCAGCACTCCATGAAACTTCTATGGTTCAACTTTTGCTTTCATATAAGACTTCGGTAGGCCATTATAAAAGAAAACAATTTTTTCCCTTGATTTGCATCTTTCTTTGCTATGGCCCACCAGAGTTTTAGATCAGGGTAAAATTTGGTTCCTGGGAGTTTCATGGGATGCCACATCACATGAACGGTTCAGATTGGAGGCCCACTACACATGTGAAAAAATGCGTACGTGGCTCTGCGCCCAATGAAAAAGGACGCGGGTTAGCTATATGACAGGTTGAGCAGCGAGATTTGCTACTGAAGTGGCGTCACCAAGTTATGTGGATCCTATCATGATGTGTTGTATCCACACCGTCCATCCATTTGGAGAGAACATTTTAAGGCATGATCCAAAGAATTAGGCAGATCCAAAACCATAATGGACCCCACCACAAAAAACAGTGGAGTGAGTTACACCCACCGTTGAAACCTTCCTAAGGTCCACCGTAATGTTTATTTGAGATCTAATCCGTTCATAAGTTAACACAAACATTAAATAAGGTAAAACACAAATATCAGCTTCATTGAAAACTTTTGTGGCCATTAGAAATTTTTAATGGTGAGCGTCACTCTCTCCACTTTTTCTGTGGTGGGGTCCACTCGAGATTCGGATCTGAATCACACTTTGGCTCATGACCTAAAATGGTCTCTCAAAATGGATGGACGGTGTGGATACAAAACATACATCATGGTGGACCCACATAACTTGGTGACGTCACTTCAGTAGCGAGTTCGCTACTCAACCCGTCATCCGCGCGGATTGGCCTACTTCCACGACACCAAAGCCCCCTGAGGCGGTGGTCGGTGCTCTGTGGGCCCCACCATGATGTACGTGTTTCATCCATTCCGTTCATCCATTTTTAAAGATCATTTTAGGGCTTGATACCAAAAATGGGAGGACATAAATCTCAAGTGGATCACACCACAGAAAAAAATAGTGAGTGGATATCCATCATTTAAATCCTCCTAAGGCCCGATTCATCGTTTATTTGACATCCAATCCGTTTATTAGGTTATAAAACCCGGATGAAGGGATAAAACAAATATCAACTTCATCCAATACTTTTATGGCCCCAAAAAGTTTTTAATGGTCGAAGTTCATTAAACACTGTTTCTGTAATGTGGTCCACTTGAGATCGGGATATACCTCATTTTTGGTATCAAGCCCTAAAATGATCTTTAAAAATGGATGAATGGAATGGATGAAACACATACATCATGGTGGGCCCCTGAGCACCGACCACCCCTCCTGGGGGGTGTCGTGGGAGGAGTAGCCAATCCGCGTCCGTCATCCGCGCCCGATAAAAGAGGGTTCCGAACCCATTTTTCATCCGAGAGACCTTAGAACCCTAGATTCTTCCCCAAATCTCCGGATTTTTCTGGATTTTTTATTTTTTTTCTCATTTTCTTCCTAAATCAATTCCGTTAACAATCTAATAGAAGAAAAAGAAAAGGGAATCGAGATTTTCTTTACAAAGTGCGGATATCCACCCTATTGAAAGTCTCTCTCTCTCTCTCTCTCTCTCTCTCTCTCTCTCTCTCTCTCTCTTTTCAATTTTTTCAATTTTTTTGAATGTTTCTTCCGACGTGTTTCTCATATCGTTGATCCAGCGATACCGACACTATCGTAAAATATATCGGCCGATATTGCGAACACCGAGTGAAAGCGGCCTTTTTGCAAAAAATCGATAAAATCGTAAAAAATGATATTAGGAAGAGAAACGAAAAAAGGGAGTTTCGGTGTCGCAACTCTAGCGATACCGAAATTATCGGCGATAATTCGATAATTTCGCCGATAATTTAAACACTGGGTGCATCCTCATCCAAGGTCAACGTAGTAGAAAGGTAATCCCAAAATAATACCTATGAGAAAGCTGATTCCCTTAAACCTAACAAAGATCAAGGAAAATTCAAGAAAACCCAAGAGAAGAAAAACGACAAACCTAAGGGAGCTTGTTATGTCTGCGGAAAGACCGGGCATTTTGCCTGAGTCTGTAGGGACCGAAAAAAAGCCTAAGAAAGAGGCTAATGCAGTAGACGATGATATCGTAGCCATGGTCACAGAAGTGAACTTAGTTTAAGAGAAAATTCCTGGTTGGTGGTATGATACAGGTGCCACAATCCATGTATGCAACGATTGATCTGCCTTCAAAACCTATGAAGACGAGATTAATGGTCAAGAAGTTCAATTGAAAAATGAAGGACAATCTAAAGTTGCAGGCAAAGGAACCATGGAATTACTCTTTACCACTGGAAAGTAATCCTAACCAACATACTGCATGTCCCAGATATAAGGAGGAATCTTGTCTCAGGGGATCTCTTAAGCAAACCTGGGATTAGAGTTGTGTTTGAATCAGGCAAGCTGATCTTGTCTAAGAATGAGAACTTTGTGGGTAAGGGTTATGCTTGTAATGGGATAATCAAACTTTCTTTAAATGAAAAGAATTCTTCTGCTTACTGATTGAGTCTGTAACACTATGGCATGGTATACTAGCCCATTTGGCTACAGTACCATAAAACTCATGGCTAAGAACAACCTAATATCATACAATGATAGTGACAAAGATAAATGTGAAGTATGCATACGATCTAAAATAATTAAAAAACCATTCCCTAGCGTTGAGAGATCATCTCAAATATTAGACCTAGTGCATACTGACATATGTAAACTAAATGACGTTCTTACCCGTGGAGGTAAAAGATACTTTATAACGTTTATAGATGATTGTTTAAGATATGTATATGTGTATCTGTTAAAATCAAAAGATGAAGCATTTAATGCATTCAAGATCTATAAATTTGAAGTACAAAATCACTTAATTAAAAATATTAAAATCCTTCGTGGTGACCGAGGAGGGGAATATCTCTAATGAATTTTCTACCTATTGTGAAGAGCACGGCATAATACATCAATGCACAACACCTTATACACCACAATAAAATGGTGTAGCTGAGAGAAAAAATAGGACGTTAGTAGAAATGGTCAACTCAATGCTAATACAAGCACATTTGCCATTAAACCTACGGGGAGAAGCACTGTTAGCTACATGTCATGTTTTAAATAGAATTCCATCTAAAAAAACCAAGACATCTCCATACAAAATATGGAAAGGAAGAAAACCAAATATAAGGTATCTTAGAGTGTGGGGGTGTCTTGCATACTGGAGAACTCCATAACCTAAAAGAACTAAGTTAAAACCAAGAGCTATCAAGTGCGTCCTTATAAGATATACACAACATAGTAAGGTCGATAGACTTCTAGACTTAGACTCCAATGTAATCATAGAGTCTAGAGATGTAGAGTTCTTTGAGAATTCCATATTCACGGAGTAAAAGAATACTGAAATTCAATCTCCTAATGAAACTATAAAAGAAACACAAATAGAAGAAAAAACTCCAAATGAATCTTGTAGGAGTCAATGAGCAAGAGTAGAGAAGAGTCTTGATCCTGATCATATAGATTCTCAACAACTCTCTTTTCATCTAGTTGAGGGTGATAGAGAGAAGGTCATTAGGAAAATACCTATGGTTTTAACTATAGAAAATGAACCTAAAACCTTTAATGAAGCTATGATTTCAAGAGACTCCGCTTTTTGGAAAGAAGCCATTAATGATGAAATGGATTCCATTATATCTAATCAAACATGGGAGTTGGTAGACCTACTTCCAGGTTCTAAACCAATAGGTTGTAAGTGAGTATTTAAGAAAAAATATCACATTGATGGTACAATTCAAACCTTTAAGGTAAGATTAGTTGCTAAGGGTTTCCGATAGAAAGAAGGAATTGATTATTTTGACACTTATTCACCAGTAGCTAGAATAAAATCGATTAGAATCTTATTCGCTCTAGCATCTATACATCATCTTCATATCCATCAAATGGACATAAAGAAAACATTCCTGAATGGTGATCTCGATGAGGAGGTATACATGGAGCAACCAGAAGGGTTTGTTCTACCAGGCAATGAAAGAAAAGTGTGTAGACTTGTTAAGTCTTTGTATGGATTAAAGTAAGTACCAAAATAATGACATGATAAATTTGATTCTAAAGTTCTGTCTTATGGTTTTGAGCATAATATTGTTGATAAATGCATATATTCAAAAGTGTGCAATGATTATGTTGTAATCATATGCTTGTATGTAGATGATATGTTAATAATCAGTAATAAAATGGAAGGTGTAACTGAAACTAAGAAGTTTTTCTCTTCAGTTTTCAAAATGAAGGATCTTGGACAAGTAGATACTATATTAGGTATCAAAGTTTTAAAAAAAATAGTGGGGGTTTTGCATTATGTCAGTCTCATTATATTGAGAAAATTCTAAACAAGTTTAATCACTTGAAAATCAAAGAGGCAAAAACCCCGTTTGATCTAAGTATCAAGTTAAAAAAAAAAACATTGAAAGAGCAGTTGCACAACTAGAGTATGCTAGTGCTATAGGCATTCTTATGTATGCAATGCAATGCACAAGACCGGATATAACATACGCTGTGAGTAAACTAAGTAGGTTTACGAGTAATTCAAGTGTTGAACACTGGAAAACAATAGGTAGAGTTCTAGGTTATCTTAAAGAAACCAAAGAACTATGACTATTTTACTCAGAATTTCCAGCAGTGTTGGAAGGATATACCGATGCAAGTTGGATATCGAGTGCAGGGGACAACAAGTCCACTACAGGATGGATATTCACCCTAGAAGGTGCAGCCGTATCTTGGGGATCCAAGAAACAAACTTGCATAACGCACTCAATTATGGAATTTGAGTTCATAGCTTTGGCTGCTATAGGCAAAGAGACTGAGTGGTTAAGGGATCTTCTATTAGAAATCTCATTCTATATGAAGTCTATATCGGCTGTTTCACTTCATTGTGATAGTGAAGCCACTTTAGCGAGAGCCTATAGCGGTACATGTAATGGAAAGTCAAGACACATAAGTTTGAGCCATGATTATATAAGGTAATTGATTCAAGATGGAATCATTGCGATCTCATATGTGAAGTCAAGTACTAACTTGGTTGATCCTTTTACTAAACCTCTGACGAGAGAGATAGTAAGGACAACATCTAGAGGGATGGGGTTGAAACTCTTTACTCAAAGTTTTACTAGTGAAAGAAACTCAATCCAAAATTAGAAAATCTCTAAAGATTGAGTTTAATGAGTAACAACAATTCATTGATAAGTGAGAAATTTCAGCACTAAAAATTAAATAATTACCTCATCCAGGATGAAAGTGCTGCCCGTTATAAAAGAGGGATGAGTATTAAACTCTTAATGAAGTCCAGTCAAACATGACAAGTGTTTTAATGGAAACACTGGAAGGATTTCACCTATGTGAACGTAGAAGTGGTGCCGCTTCTCATGAGAGTCAGAGTTATCTCGGGATCGTTCATGAAACAGGATAAACAGATGACCATTAAAAGTGCTAAGTGAGATTATGAAGCAACATATAACGCAGGAGCTATTATGTGTGTAGTATTTTTGGTTATGTCATATAGGAATAACTGGTTCAATGCTGCGACAATCAGAAATTTCAAAATAACTTTAGAATACTTACACTAAGGAAAGATTCAAATCGCAAGATATCTTTATTTATGCATAATAACTATTATTATTCTAGCAGAGTTTTTCCATTGTTTTAAAAAAACTAGTGGGGGATTGTTGAAATTTAGTGGTTTTTTGAAAAAATTCAAATTTTTAAAATTTTGGGATTTTGCCACCAAAATGCTTTTCCGAAATTTCAAATCTAAAAAGTGCGGTGTGTGCTTTGTCCCTCGGAAATGGTTGAAATTCTTTTGTGGTTTATATGTGGACTTGTGAAGAGTATTCTTACTTGGTGTTTTGGATGTGGAGATGCTCGGGTTACGCACTGAAACACACGCATGCACGCACGCACGCGCGCTGGGGCTCAGGCACGGGCGTGGGCAGTGTGGCTGTAGTGACGCTAGTTGGTTTTATAGGAAACTGAGAACGGACAGATCAAAAATCCGAAACGTTCAGTAGTTTCAGAAAACGGCTCTCTGCCTTGAAATCCACAATGGTCCGAAAACGAACGGACCATGATGATCCAATGGTCAGATCCTTTGATCCGACGACCAGAAACGGCTGGAGTTAATGATCAACGATCAGAAACGTTTTCCAAACATTCTGAACCATTGATAGCCTCCTAACAATGGTCCACTACCTGATGCCTATATAAACTGGACCATTCCAGTTCGATTTTCATCATCTCAACACACCATCTCTCCCGTCACATCAGATACAATCCAAATCTCCATTTTAGAATACTGTGATCATCTCTACTGTCTGAGTCTGCCAGAATAGTTCTGCTGCGTTCATATTGTTTCATAGTGGACATATCGTGATTGCTGCATGCTGGATCCAGATAAGGCTTGTCTTATCCTAGAAGCAACTCACCTGTAACCCATCAATAATTGATAAGGGGGCGAATCACGCTTTGAGGACAGCATAATTTTTTACGTGATTCAACCTAGTGAAGAAATTTTTCACATTTTATTTTTATTTTCAGTGTATCCACAAAACAATTTTCTTACGGAATGTTGACCTGTTAACGGTTGAGTGAGAACCGTTGATGTATAGAACCATTTCTTTGTTGGCCAGCAGCTATTGAATGAAAGACTTAGGATGTTTCAAACAACAATGGACCCTGCTGGAGTGTTAAGGCATTGATAAACATTGATATACAATGGACCATACCACAGGAAACATTGGTGACTGACCATTAAAAAGTTCTTGTGGGCGACAAGTTTTGGATCAAACTGGAAAATAAACATTCTGGTGGCCCAGAAGAAGTTTTTAATGGTGGGTATTCAATCACCACTGTATCTCGTGGTGTGGTCTAATTGAGATTTGGATCTGCTTCATTTTCTGGTATCATATGCTAAAATGAGCTTTAAAAATGAATGGATGGTGTGGATGTAAAGAAAATACATCAGGTGGGCCCCACAGTCAGGAATATACAAACGTGTAGCGCAATTATGATGTGACTTGGGAGAAGATGATTCACGTGGGACCCACTTAGTGAATAGTCCATTGGTTTTTTGTTTCACCTTGTGGATGGACCATGTCCTAAATATCTCCAAGATCGGTAGTTTCTGACCATCAATCTCTGGACCCTTTTGTACTTGAATGTGGGCGTTTATAAACGTTATTAATATTTGAAAATAAGAAATTATTGGGTGCTCTCATGAGCTGTGAGTTAAAGTGGACATGGCCGCATCAGATTACTTGCACAGTTCAAATAATTGATCTAGACTGTCCATTAAGTCCACATACCACATTTCATGGCCTAAAATGCAAATTAAACACTAGTAGGACGATCCAACCATCCGATCAAACATATGTAAAATGTGCGGTTAAGATCATTTATGTGAAAATAGGTGCAACGAACAATTTCATACATTTTTTGTTGGAGTCCATCATGAGCACTATTATCAGTGGCTCTGTTGGCCCAACGTGATGTATATGTTTAATCCATGCCGTCCATCCATAAGATCATTTCAAGGCATGAGCCAAAAAGATTGAAGGCTCAAGTGAATCAACAATCCATGAAGCAGTGGGGTTTGGAAGCCTAAAGTTGAAAACTTAGTCCAGGTCCACCAAGTCTTCAATAGTAAGATGGATGGCATGGATGGCAAATAAATCATGGTGGCCCCACCAAGTCTTCATTAGTAAGAGTTCAATTCCCACTTTATGTAGTGTGGTCCACTTGAGCTTCAATCTACATCTTGTTTAGTTCTTGTCCTAAAATTATCTTTCAAAATAGATGCACGAGAGGACGGAAACGGATTGGCTTCTCCCCTGTCACTGCCCGGTGGCTGGTGCTCTGTGGGCCCCACCAGGACGTATGTGTTTAATCCATTCCGTCCATCCATTTTTACAGATAATTTTAAGTTTTGTCCCAAATATGAGAGGGATATAAATCTCAGGTGAACCACACCACAGGAAAACAATAGTGATTGGATATCCATCATTAAAATGCTCCTAAGGCCCACTGTATTGTTTATTTGACATCCAATACGTTGATTAGGTCATAAAGGCCTAGATGAAGGGAAAAAACAAATATCAGCTTGATTCAACACTGTTTCCTGTAATGTGATTCACTTGAGATTGGTATATACTTAATTTTTGGTCTCATAATATAAAACGATCTGGAAAAATAGATGGACGGAATGGATGAAATACATACATCATGGTGGGCCACAGAGCACCGACCATCAGCCTTTGGCTGGTGGCATGGGGAGTAACCAATCCGTTCACCGTCCGTACATCCATGGTCCTGGTCGGTTTCTGACAGGTTTTTGTCTCAAAGAAGCATTTTGCTATCAAAAACCTTGTTGGAGCATACATGCGTATAGCATCCAACCCTTCTAACAGGTGGACCACATCATGATGAAGGACCGAACCCAAAGTCAGGCCAATCCAATCATAATGTGGGCCTCACAAGTATGAGATTGCTTTTGAATGGTGTATTCTTTTTAATTTCTAACCCATTGGATTGATTGGGTCGATCGCCTGATTTTTTTTTTCTCATGATCATCGTACCCACATCACTTGAGTCTACGCCACTCCGTTTCTTCCCTTTCTAGAAAGTACAGTAGATAAAAAGGGCATTTCCGTTATTTCATCTCAAAAATACAAGTTCCTGGAAGTTGGGACATGCATGGTTAGAAACTATATAAGTACCTAACCAGTCCTCTCAATCTCCCACAATCAAGAAAACGCTGGTAACTCTCTCTCTCTCTCTCTCTCTCTCTCTCTCTCTCTCTCTGCATTTGTAGGTTTACCTTTTTTCGAATTTTGGTCTTTTTTTATTTATTTTATTTAAATTCTTCTTGCATTTCTTCCTACTCCATTGCATTGTTCATTCTCTAATTGCTTGTAAATATGTGTTGGACTATTGTTTTGTAAAATCCAATCTGTTCATCAATTGTACCAGCTCATGCTACGATGACAGAACAAAACTCAAGTGGAACAGAACATAAGGATTAGTGACAATGGAATGAAGTTTTGGATCAAGTTGATATTTGGTTCTTCCCTTCATCCTAGATGTCATACAAATATCATGGTGGGCCCACGAATCTTTGAATCAATCAGTTGATTATGATGGGCCCATCCATGGTTGTATCACTTAAATATGTATGTACTTGTTTTCATTTAATTCTCATAAAATGATATCTATGTTTTCAGGAAGATGAATCTTTTACAAGATGATGATTCATTTAATCAATGGCTTGGTGGAGTCATCAACGATGAGAACTTTATGGATACTACACTCACATTCATAGAGCAATTTGATTTTGTTCTTAAAGAAAATGGAGCCGTTGAAAACAGACAGTGGGATTGTAGTGATGTTGCCATTGAAAACCAACCGCTAATGAAATGTGGTGAACCTGAATTAAAGAAGAGAAAGGTTGAATGCAACAACTTTCCTTCATCTACAGATGCTTCGTTAGTAAAAAACGATATACGACAAGGTCGACCATCAAGCTGCTCAGTTGATTCTCTCAAGCTGAAAGGAGGAAAAAGGCAGAATAGGCACGGACCTACAACCAATCTGTCATCTTTGATAGATAATAACGTGGTGACGTTGGGTCAGAAGGTATGTTACTTGAATAAAAAGGATAAGAGTGTTATGGCAGCAGGGTTGATAACGCGCGAAGGAATCAAATGTTTGTGTTGTGAAAAAGTATACGGTATTTCCAAGTATGAGATCCATGCAGGTAGCAGTAGTCACAGGCCTTCTACCTATATCTTCTTGGAAGATGGAAGGTCACTGATGCAGTGCCAAATACAAATAAAGCATGATGATGAAGTTAAAGGCCCTGAACAAGATCTGCACAAGCAAATGGAGAGTGATTTGCCCCACACTAACGTGCAACCAATGGAGGATGATATAAATGTTGGGGACTTCTTAGCATATCTACATGAGGAAATGGAAAGTGATGAGCCTCACCCTATGATTCAACAAAGAGAAGATAATGTGAAGGATGAAAGTTTCACAGGATATGGATCCTGCCTTGACATTCTACAAGTGCAAAAGGATGACGATCTGTCCTACCCTGACATTCAACAAATGGAGGGTGATGAAATGGTTGAAGATTTCACTGGATATTTCCATGAGCAATTCGAGAGCAATTCGCCCCACCCAGAAATTCAGCAAATGGAGGGTGATGAAATGGTTGAAGATTTCACTGGATATTTCCATGAGCAATTCGAGAGCAATTCGCCCCACCCAGAAATTCAGCAAATGGCGAGCAGTAATGATGTTAAAGGTGGATATCTGCATGAGCAAATCGAGAGTGATGAACCCCATCTCAAAATTCAGCAAATGGAGGGTGATGATAAGGTTAACAATTTCACAGGACATCTGCATGAGGAAACAAAGAGTAACGCCCCTTGCTCCATAAGCAATGGAATGTGCAATATCTGTCGTCACTATGGGCACGAATTAGTAATCTGTGGGGGTGGATGCCTGTCCATATTTCACTTAAGCTGCATTGGTTTAAAGGTGCGTCCCGAACTCATGGCCTCTTTTGATACAATTGTATTTCCACAGAACTCTCTCTTTAAGATTCTTGACAAGTGCATTTGAAAGAATGGAAGTGTGCTATTGAATTGAAACAAATTGCAAACTACTTCAGTATTAAATATTGTATCCAAACAGGTCATTTCCTCTATACTGTTCAAATTTGGATCCACTATTGAATTGAATTGCAATAAACTAGTTCAATTTGAATGAGGAAAGTACTAAAATATGGTGATTACAATATTACAGTACTGAACAATGGTTAAAGCTGCATTTCGATGCACAGTTGGTTGGAACTGCAATAGATTAGGTAATTAGAGTGTAAATTAGTTCGAGAGATGCTAAGTTATATTGGTTCACCTAGATAGTCTAGTTGTCAATCTGATCTGTTCATTGAGTTTAGAACAATTTTCATGGGCTACGATGAAAAAATCACGCCAATCGGATCATCCAATCCAGTCTTGATTTGGCCTTATTTTCTATGGCTGTCCTTTTTCAAGCCATTGATGGGATGGTTATCGGTTACCTAACAAACGTGATTCTTTAGAATCATAAACAATCCATCATGCCCCCAAAGAAATAGATGGATCAAGTTTTTGGTTAGATCTATTTTTTTGTAAATGATTTTGATATTCCCATATTTAAGGCCATTGATCAAATGGTTAGTATTTTTCAGATTAGAATGATTTTTAATGGGAGCCCATGAAATTTGTGTTGGACCTCATAAATAGTCTAGATCAATGGATTGGATTGTCCAAGTGTCCCAATGCAACTAGGAGCACATATGATAACTTATAGTTCTCTAAGGGCACTAGAGCATTTCTCAGTTAGTTTAATATGCATACTCTAGTTCATTATTGAAAGTTCAACTAGTTAGCTGAGTTCCCTAAATCTGGTCTATAGTTGGGGCTGTGTTTGGATGCACCCTTGAAATGAATCACAATAAATTAGTCTTGTACAAAGGAAATGACCAAATTATAATTACCTAAGTATTTGTACTGGGTAATTTATTTCTTTAAAGCTGGAATTGGAAGGAAAGTAACTATAATTTGAATGCTACTTCCTCATGGTGAATACTTGGAATGTAGTTACGATTCGCTTTTTCCTCTTCAGCTGAACTGAATTTTTACAATTCCTTCAGTTTTTGCATCCAAATATAGCCAACATTGAGATATTAATATTGTGTATGGGGAAATTATGGTTTTTGTGAGATCTAAACTTGATGTTGGTGCTTATGCAGGATTTCCCTGAAACTGTATGGTTCTGCCCATCTTGTCTATGTGGTTTATGTGGTGGGGGTGAATTCAATGATGGTGAACAATTTGTGGAGAAAACGATTTTGTATTGTGATCAATGTGAACGTGGATGTGAGTTCGACTCTTATCTTTTTCTTTTTTTTCTTTTCTTTTTGTTTTTCTGTATGTATCTAGTTAAAAATCGAGATCTCCAAAACTTACATTTGTCCTCAATTTTCTTCAGATCATGTGGGTTGTCTAAGAGAAAGAGGAGACCAAGGTCTTGAAAGCTGCCCTGAGGGAAATTGGTTTTGTGGAGAAAAATGTTCAAAGGTATTTCAAAATTTGTCCATGGGATGTAGAAATCTATGCTTGTTCTAATCTAAAAATTGCTATGCTTGGGCTGTGTTTGGATGCACAATTGAATTAAACTGCAAATATTCAATTCACTAAAAGGAAAATGACCGAATTGTATATTTGTTTCCTATGCATTGAGTGGAAGTGGGCTTCAAATGGTTGCCAATTTGCCATGTTTGTTTCATTTCCTACTTGAACTAAAACAATTTCAGCTTTTCCTGAAGCATGAACATGAAAGGCAATCCCATTTCCACTTCAGCAAACTGATTATTTCAATTCATTTCAATAGCACATCCAAACATAGCTATAACCAGTGCTAAAGATTATATGCTGAATTCTGTGCTTTGCCTATGTTTAGGAAGTTATGGCTGTACATGATTATAGGGATTTTACCGGGACTATTTATGTTAATGCCATTGACTGTTTCTACCTTCTGATTTTTCTTTCATTTCAAACGCTTAGTTTTTTTTTTTTTTTTCTGATAACTTGTCGTAGTCTCTTGTTTGGTGTATTTGAGATGTCTCCTATACTAGAGAGCTTGCTAACAGGACTTGCACAACTTCCTTGTCAAGGGAGTTGCAGGTCACACATGGTACTGTGGCACATGTGTGATACTTCTTCGCACATCATTAAGTTGACCCCACCATGTAGAAACCCTAGCCTAAATCAGCTCAATCATCCACTTTTTAAGGTGTGTTAATGTGTCCAAAAGAAAAGACTCTTAAAAAAGGAACAATGGTGCATTTCTTCTTCTTCCTTTTTTAATCTTTTGGTTGTTTTGCTAGGTAAGATAAGCTTTTATTTCAAAAAAAAAAAAAAAAAAAAAAAAAAAAAACCCACAATACAAGGGGACCCAAGATGCAAAGCCTCACGAGACAAGTCTAATAACAAGGGGACCACCAGCAACCAACACCATGGCTAGACCTTGTAAACTGTGGAATCCAAAAGACACAAAGGGAGACGAGAGTAGTCAAGGGAGAGTCCTGCCTTCAAGTTATACCATTCTGACAAGGCTCTTGAACAATAATGCAGCAGCAGCATGAACCAGCATACCTGACAGCATGTTCAGCCAGGTTGGGTTGACTTGAAGACTTGACCCAACTCGACTCAAGATTTAATACATTATAAATTAATATACTAAGAACAGTACTAGATATTTAAAATCTTTAGAATTAGATTAGTAGCATAAAGTACAAAACTTGACAGCAAAACACATAATAGCATGTTGGTTAAGTGCCTCTTATAGCGGGTCGTGAGTCTGATTCACTTCCTCTCCTTCTAAATTTTACTAATAATAACACTACATCAAACCGAGTGATTCAGTCCGAGTCACAGTGAGTCAGGTCGGGTCAACTTGACTAGTCTACCTGAGTCCAGATAGAGTTAAACCAAAGATTGTGTTTCCAAGCAATTTGGCTCAAAAGCTCGCCGTGTCAAGTTGACTCGGCCGAGTTTTGAGTAGAGTCAGCAACTTTCAGAACGATGGTGCAGATGGGGGTCCAGCTCTAGGCTTCATTGCAAATGCAGAAGTATCTAGTCTATCAAACCAGCCTCTGAAGACTCAAAAGTAGGTACAGACCATGGATTTACAACAGCCCCATAAGCCCTGCTACAACTGAATTGCCTTTGATTCTCAGCAATTCTCAGCAACAGCCCCAACAGCCCCATAAGCTAGATCAACCGAAGCCATGTCCAGTTTAAGATGAGTCCTGCATTCCAAGATATGAAGTTCAGGAAGGATGTCTTTTTACAGATCAAACCTTCTTGGCGCCAGCTACTTGATCATAGGAAGGCTTGGGGTATGGTGGGTAGCACATGTATTTGAATTGGGTAGATCGTTTGTGTTTGAATCCAACAAATTGGTGATTTTAACTGTTTCTTGCATTTTTAGAAATTTCTTCTCACATTTTTTTATGTAGTTGCAAATTTAAGAAAGATTGTCATGCGTCTTTTCAGAGATTTTTTTCCCCTGTTCTTTGGGTTTCCATGTAGTAGTCAATTTTAACATAACAATACCCATTCTTGCTCTATTTGTTCAACTATAGTAATATTGATTTCTACTAACATTCTTAATGTGATACAGATATTCTTCCATCTCCAAAATCTTCTTGGGAAATTGAATCCAACGGGTGTTGATGGTTTATCATGGACTACTTTGAGATCAAATGAAAAAGCTTTTCATGACATGACTAGGAGTAAGCTTTTGCCTGCTCGCAGTGTATTGCGCGAATGTTTTAAACAGATTATCCAACCCATTACCAAGACAGACCTTGTCACAGATGTTGTATTCAGTAAAGAGTAAGACCTACTTTCCGCTTTTCCATAAATCTTTATTATCCTTGCTATCATTTTGTAAAGAATTTATCTCATTCAGTATCATACATATATGAGTTTGAGAATTACTGGTGCAGATAACCCCAGTTTCCACTCGTGGGGCCCATTGTTTCACGATCTAGACTATTGATTTGATGGGCCCCACTGTCGACGGGGCATACCTCATCTAGTATTATCCCTCAATATATTGGCCCTCATAAGCTTTCTCTCTCTCTTGGCATCATTGCATTCCTGCAATGATTTTTGTTTCCCATTCCAGTTTTGAAAAAACAAAAATTAACTTTTGTTTGCTTGAACTACATAGATTCATTAGAAGTTTAAAAACCGATAACCGTGGCAACTTTCAGGTGTTTCTTCTGTCCGTGATGCACTGAGCCTTCTTTGTTTAATGCAGATCGACGCTACCCCATCTGAATTTTCGAGGTTTCTATACCATGATCTTGTACAAGGGAAATAAACCGATAACCGTGGCAACTTTCTGGTAAGCTTAAGTAGATATCTTAACAATTATGTAATGAATTTTAATTCCTTAAACCAAAAAAAAAAAAAAAATCTCTTCTTTGTAGGCATTGTATACTTGAACATAACCTTTCTTTTGGTATGTTTCTATTCTAGGATCCATGGTGAGAAGGTAGCAGAACTGCCCCTAGTGGGTACACGTATTAGATATCGCCGACGAGGAATGTGCCAGCTTCTGTTGAACAATTTACAAAAGGTAATATCTTCATTATATAGATATGGACACATCTTGATATTCAATTAGTTGCTTCTATAGGGAGTGTGTATATCATCTTAAGTTACAGGTTATAATATGTTCTCTCTGTCTTGTCGAGGCTGCTAGCACTAGGGGTGTCAATGGGCTAGGCTCGCGCCTAAAAAATCAGAATTTTGAATATTGCCAGTTCAAAATCCAGGTCGAGACCTACCCCAGGCCCAGCCAGTAGACAGCCCTAGCTAGCACACATGCAAGCATAGCAAGTCTGCATGGGCTACGGGCTATTCATCAAATGCCATACGTGTTCATCAAATGCAGACCATTGGTCAAGTTATTTTGACCGTCCATTTCTATTAGATAAATGTGGCTTACTTGATGAACAGACCGACCCGGTGTTTAATCCAAGGGAACATATGGCATGCCTGCCTGATGAGCAACCAGATTGTGCTGGTCTGCCATATGGATTCTCTGTCCCGTTCTTGTCAATATCCTTAACATGGCTCGTTCGCATGGTTGCTCTTGTGGGATTGTGTTGAGATATTTCGATACAAGAACAAACTGCCTTAGTACTAAGGAGGCTTGCTGAAATTGTTCTGCTCAATTTTATGCAGCTTCTTTCCGACATGGGGATAGAGAAGTTGTTGTTGCCGGCAGCTCCTAAGCTACTACAAACATGGATTTCTTCCTTTGGGTTTGTTGTGATGACGACTTCGGACAGATTTGAACTCTTGGCCTATCCCTTCTTAGAGTTTACTGATACCATAATGTGCCAGAAGCTACTGATGACATCTACAACAAAAGCTTCGGAATCAAGAGGTATGTATAGGTCCTATCTCCACACACAAACTCGATAGCAAGTATCATCATTTCTTTTATTTTCACTATTTCTAAAGATCATGGCCCAATCTGCAGAGAGTAAGGAAGATGTCAACAATCGTTTTTGCCGAAGTAATATAAAAATGGATAGCCACCGACACAGCAATTCTTCTAAAGTAATCCAGACAATGAGGTTCATTAACACATTGCCATCTAAGTCTATATGGTTGGAAGATTTTGGTAGTGAAGCCAGCAATGGCAAAGAGACTAGTCCACATTATTCTTTGAGAAGTAATTGTTCAGGTTCTTTGGCACTTATTCAAGACCCGATCTGGCAGACGAGTGCAATGAAGCAAACGTAAGTAGATGATCTTATCCTCCTCTCTTGAAGTACCGCTAGTTTTATCCATCTATCATCTACATACATAGAGATTTGTTAATCTAATCCTCCACTCCATTCTCTACAAAGCAGTGTACTGTGGGACAAATGGATACATCCAAGCCATGTGTCGAGTGGGCCCACAATGTCCAATCCCAAAAATCAGGCATCCAATCATCATATCAGCTGCACAAGAACACTGAATGTTGTTAGTGAGGATGGTTGAATGGGGCCTGTCTTTGGGTCAGGCCATCTACATTCATGTGGGAGCAGCCAATGCAAGGCTTGGACATGATACATGTGCCACATAGACACATGTGTAAAATCTGCAAACCTCTATATACATATACACGTGAAATAATGTCATGAAATCTTGCTAACGATCACGGTGTTGCAGGGTCACTACATTATGGAAGATATCGGCAGTTGAAAAGTCATCGCCCCAATTTTTTAGAGCGCGACAAAGAGAGTTTCTGCAAAAATGCTCGACAGTCAGCTAATTTAAACTTGAGCAAGATGTATAGATTTTTTTTAATAATATAACTTGATCAGGATTCTTAGGAAGCTTAGTCAAAGGCTAAGGTTCTTGTATTGCTGGAGCAGAGCCCATTTGAGAAAAGCGCATATGTATAGTAGCATGTTTCGATAGGATTGGATCATAACAAGAGGAAGAGCAATCTGTAACTTACATTCTTTATCTAATATATCTGATTTTATCTTCCATTTGTTTTGTTTTTCATTACTGTGTGCAAGAAAGCGGTGCTTGCTAGATGTTAATTAACCATAACAGAAAAATGATATGCATCTGTTTGTAAGTTTTCTTTTGTTGTAATAGTGATTTTTGGGTATGAATCATTTGTGGTTGGGCCCACTAGTGGATGATTCAGATTGGTGATCCACATCTATGTAAGACGTTTATATAAATGAACCAAACACGACCCTTTTTACAGTCAATGTAGACATGGCTACAATCACCTCAATCCAAACCATCCAAATTGTGGGCCCATTATGGGTGGGGCCATGATTTTCTGGTTTGTACTTGGACTTACAAAAGGAAATGTACAATGTTCCATCCAGCTTTTGTAGGCCTCCCTCTTGGTGAAATTTTTCTAAGGACCTTATTAAAATCTCCCAATTGTCTTTAGTTCTGAAAACTCGATAACTCCACACAAAACCCAGCTGAGTCAACTCAACTCTATGAGATTTCGAGCTGAGCCTCTCCGAAACTCGCTGGGGAGCCTGACTCGGCCGGGTCTTGACAAGATGCGTCGAGTCAACAAGGAAACTTGGTTGACTCCATACAAGGCTGATTCTTTAAATTAACTATTGAAATATCGATTCAAGGCAAGTAAAGACCTGTTTGAGTCTTTGAGTTTGCCCAACTCGGCTAGACATTTAGTCAAGTTTTTGAACTATGGTTGATTGTGGGTCTATTTTCATTGAATGGTTAGGATCATTTGCAAGGAATGTAATAAGACATTGATAATGAGGCCCACTAGATCAATGAATTAGGTGAGCTGATCTCAACGAGCATCGACTAACAGTAATACCTTAATTTGCTAAGCAATCATCTCTTGAGCCTTGATTGACCTTCTCTGAGAGAATGGCCTGGGCCCATGATTCAGTGATCCAACCATGGATGGCCCTTAGACCAAAAGGAGGTTGGAAGATCCTAGACTTGGAATGTTGGTCTGTTAACGGTTGAGTGAGAACCGTTGATGTATAGAACCATTTCTTTGTTGGCCAGCAGCTATTGAATGAAAGACTTAGGATGTTTCAAACAACAATGGACCCTGCTGGAGTGTTAAGCCCTTGATATACATTGATATGCCATCCTCCAATAGCTGGGGAAGGTCTTGTGTTCGAATCCCAAAATGCAATGTTTATTGAGAAAAAATAAAAAATCAGCTTGATCTTATGTGGCCATCAGCTTTGGGGCCACCGTGATGTGGCATGATGTAAAATAAACATTCTGGTGGCCCAGAAGAAGTTTTTAATGGTGGGTATTCAATCACCACTGTATCTAATGGTGTGGTCCACTTGAGATTTGGATCTGCTTTATTTTGTGGTATCATATGCTAAAATGAGCTTTTAAAATGAATGGATGGTGTGGATGTAAAGAAAATACATCAGGTGGGCCCCACAGTCAGGAATATACAAACGTGTAGCCCAATTATGATGTGACTTGGGAGAAGATGATTCGCGTGGGACCCTCCTAGTGAATAGTCCAGATCTCGCACGCCAAGGCTTGGGCTGGGCTCATGGTCAGGTCAAACTCGAGCTGGCTGTTTTGGCCTTTCAGGCAATGGGTTGACTGGCTTGGACCCTGAGTCCTGACCACCCTAATCATGAGGCAAAAGAATTTTAGGATAGGTGACCAGAGGCGTAGCCCATTGTACATGGAAATTTTTTTTTTTTTTTTTTTTTTTTTTTTCACACATGTGGTCCATATTTCAATCATCCATGACCATTGGTTTATTGTTTCGCCTTGTGGATGAACCATGTCCTAAATATCTTCAAGATCGGTAGTTTCTAACCATCAATCTCTAGACCCTTTTTTAGTTGAATGTGGACATTTATAAACGTTAATTAATATTTGAAAATGAGAAATTATTGGGTGCTTTCATGAGCTGTGAGTTAAGGTGCACATGGCCGCATCAGATTACTTGCACAGTTCAATTAATTGATCTAGACTGTCCATTAAGTCCGCATACCACATTTCATAGCCTAAAATGCAAATTAAACACTGGTAGGACGATTCCAACCATCCGATCAAACCTATGTAAAATGTGTGGTTAAGATCATTTATGTGAAAATAGGTGCAACAAACAATTTCATACATAATTTGTTGGAGTCCATCATTAGCACTCTTATCAGTTCATCCCAACCATCTAATCCATGGCTTTGAAAACAGACATCTGTAAAAATAAATAAATAAATAATTGTTAATTTTGGATTTAACCATCCCATCTGTCAATTTTTCTGATATGAAATGGGTGCTCAACTTAATGGACGGTCAATATCAGTCGTTCGCTTTGTCCAAGTTTCTCTCTGGGAATTATTTTATTTTGTAATCTTTTTCAAAATCCAAAATATCTATTTGTGTGTTGATTTGCATCATTAGATGTGATGTAGAGTGGGTCGCGGACAGTTTCATGGCCAAGATGGATCAGAAAAGGCCCGGTCAACGATAGAAGTGATCCGGACTGTCGGACCTTAGATCCGGCGTATCTCGCAATTCTGAATGAGTTAGCTGACGTAAAATATATGATTTTAGGGTAGAACAAGCTACTTTAGCCAACCAACCCAACTACACAGGGTTGTGCAGCCCAGAATTGCGAAAAACCCCTGGATCGACGGTCGTTTCCCTGTTTTAATTTCGTTTTTACTATAAATAGTAAGTTTTAGTTTGATTATAACTCTTCATCGGTCCGGCTGAGCTTAGAATAATCAGGGGAACGGTTTGGTAAAGCCAAATAGGACACTTACTATTTTTGGCCGAAAACCTTGCACACTAGTAGACATCACGACTGTCTATAAATAGTAAGTTTACTATTTATAGTAAGTCGTGGATTCTAAGAGTTTTAGTTGTAGTTTGATTCTGATTTCTTTCACATTGCTTGGTACCCCTATTTAAAGGGTTGTGAACTCGTTTTTAGTCATCAATTAATCAATTTCGAATTTCTTAGAATTTATTTCTATTTTCTGCTTTTTTTTTCCTCGTGGATTCGAGAAGTCTTTGTGAGGAGTCCAGAGAAGCTCCGTGGATTCGGAGCAGTTATCCTCATCACGTTCATCCCTGCGTCAAGATGGCACTAGTTGGGTGGTGAAGATCATCCATTCAAGGTTTAAAAAAAAAAAAAAAAATTTCCTTTGAATCTGGTCCATCTTCGATAGGGTCTACAACTCGTACAGTTTGGAATTGGGAATGAGGTGTGTGTGTAAGACATGATGGTTCCTGTTAAGTTGATTTTTGACCTGTTCTTCATCCTCCATTGGCCTGCAATTCAGATGGTCCCATTTTATGTACACGTAAGACACAAGAATGATGGATGAGTTGTCATCATACAATTTTCAATGAACTCCACAGTAATCAGGGACCAAAAATGACAAAAGATGAGCAAGATGGGGGCAGATCTCGGCTGGATACTACAACTCCAATAACTCTGGATTTATTTACATAGTAATCGGGGTCCAAAAATGACAAAATCTGACAAACGGTTTTTCAAGAACTGCTTATCCTTATAGCTACACCTTCATAGGCCCATCTCCCTAACATCTTATCTTGACAACATTTGTGAGGGTAGCCTATAAATGACCGTTTGTCTCGTCTATGTAACCTATACCATAGAAACCGTTGGATGGCTAGCAAAGCAGAGATCTGAAACATTCATCGTACCTGTGCAAGAAGAATGAACGGTTAAAAAGGACTCTTATTGCATGGGGATGTGGATTGCTTGCGAAACCCTTGGTGGGGCTCACCGTGATTTTTGTGAGGAATACACCCCCTGTCATTCCATTTTGCAAAGATCTGAAACATTCATTACAACGATCTAAAGGCTAGAAAATAAAAAGTCTAACGTTTCAAATTCAAGGTTGTTACTAAGAATTCAATCCAACAAAGACACATGTGAATGCATAACCCAATTGAACCAACGTGTCTGTCTCTCCCGACTTAAGTCCAAACCAAAGTTGATCGGTTTGGGCATAGGTTTGTTCTAGTATTCAGAACCTTCTTAAAATCTGTTGGTTCTCGAACGTCTCCGGGAAGATCTCCGGTTGGTTCTTGAACATCCCTGGCATTGTCTGTTGATACAGACAATGCCAAAACTTTCCTGACTAAAATAGGAAAACGTTTCAAGAAATCTGATAAATCTGAAGTAGGCATCCTTCTGAATAAATTGACTCGTTCGTCCTACGACAGAAAAGGCAACATCCGTGAATACATTGTAGAGCAGATCGAGGTTGTTTCTAAGATCCGTGCTCTATGACTTGTACTCACTGATGATCAACTAGTTCATTTGATCATGAATAACCTACCTCCCCAATTCGGCACGTTCCTGGTGAACTATAACACTCTGAAGGACATGTGGATATTGGATGAACTTATCACTCAATGTGTCCAAGAAGAAGACAGGATCAGGCAGGTGGTTAAAGTTCAAAATGTTAATATGGTGACCTCAGGTCATGGGCATGGGCAAGGGAATAAATGTAAGAAGAATAGGAAACAAGGTTCTAATAATGGAGTCCCTGGTCCTCCATCTGAAAACCATGAGAATCATTCTGGAAATGGATCTAAACGTAAACGGGTTAAAGGCAAACCGTGCTTCTTTTATAATAAGGCGGGTCATTTCAAGAAAGACTGCGAAGGCTTTAAGAATTGGCTCATAAAGAAAGGTAATCATTCTGTTCTTGTCTGTTTTGAATCTTATCTGACTGATGTGTCAGCGGATTCCTGGTGGATAGATTCAGGAACTACTATTCACATATGCACTTCTATGCAGGAATTACTACAGGCCAGGCCACCAACTGATGCAGAGCGCTTAGTATACGTAGGCAATGGTGTCAAAGTAGACGTGGAGGCAATAGGAGTCTATAGGCTTAAGTTAAAGTCTGGTCAAGTTTTAGATTTAGTAGATACATTCTGTGTGCCATTTATAAGGCTCAATTTAGTTTCAATTTCCTATTTGGATAAGTTGGGATATTCATTCCATTTTGAAAATAAAAGTTTTGGTATTTACTTTAATTCGATTAAAATTGGATCCGGCTCTATAGTAAACAACTTATACCAGTCAGACTTGATTACCTCTCATGTCTATAATATTAATACCTTGCATAGAAATAAAGTGGGATCCAAGCGAAGACTAGATTATGAGAATTCCTCCATGTTGTGGCACAGGCGGCTATGTCATATATCTCGTGAGAGATTAGACAAGCTTGTGCGAGAAGGAATTTTACATTCTCTGGACTTCTCTGACTATAAAGAATGCATTGATTGCATAAAAGTAAAACAGACTAGAACGAGAAAGAAAGGTACAACTAGGAGTATAGGTCTATTAGAGGTTATTCATACAGATATCTGTGGACCATTCCCTACAGCCTCATGGAGTGGCCACAAATATTTTATTACCTTTATAGATGACTATTCTCGCTTCGGGTACCTATACCTTATCAGTGAGAAATCAGATGCCCTGGATGCTTTTAAAATCTATAAGGCCGAAGTTGAAAATCAACTCGATAAAAGAATTAAAGTTGTCAGATCTGACCGTGGTGGTGAATACTATGGCAGATATGACGAATCAGGACGCAATCCAGGGCCATTCGCTAGATACCTGCAGGATTGTGGCATTGTCGCTCAATACACTATGCCTGGCACTCCAGAGCAGAATGGAGTGGCTGAGAGACGCAATCGCACCCTTATGGATATGGTGCGAAGCATGGTCTGCAATTCGACATTGCCAGAATCTCTGTGGGGTGATGCGATCAAAACCGCAGTTCATATACTAAACCGGGTTCCCAGCAAAGCAGTTAACAAAACTCCTTTTGAGTTGTGGAATGGGAAAAAACCAAGTCTCCGATATCTACATGTTTGGGGTTGTCCTGCTGAGGCCAAAGTTTATAACCCGCATGAAAAGAAGCTTGATCGTAGAACCGTAAGTTGTTTCTTCATTGGATATCCAGAAAGATCAAAAGGCTATCGATTCTACTGTCCTTCCCACTCTATTAGGATTGTTGAGACTGGAAATGCTAAATTCATTGAGGACACTGAAAACAGTGGGAGCACGAACATTAGAAATTTTGTATTTGAGGAACAAAGGACTGTGACTCCAGTCATAGTCAATCCAGATCACATGGACATTAATGATGCAGTTGATTCTGCAGTCACTGTAGAACACCACGTGGAACCTCAAATACAAACCACTGATAAGGAAAATCAAGATTGGACCCAGCAAGCTAAACCATTAAGAATATCTGAAAGAGAAAGAAGGCCTGTAAATCAAGACAATTACATCGTATACTTACAGGAACACGACTTTGACATAGGGGTGGACAAGAATCCTGAATCCTTTACACAAGTCAAACAAAGTGTTGATCCTTCTCGTTGGTTTAATGCCATGAAAGATGAGTTGAAATCCATGCAGGACAATAAAGTATGGGATCTTGTAGAATTACCTACTGGAATAAGGCCGATTGGTTCTAAATGGATATTTAAAACCAAAGGGACTCCAAAGGTAATGTCGAAAGGTATAAAGCCTGACTTGTTACCAAGGGTTTTAACCAACGTGAGGGCATTGACTTTAAGGAGACTTTCTCTCTAGTATCTAAGAAAGACTCATTCAGGATCATAATGGCTCTTGTAGCTCATATGGATTTAGAATTACATCAGATGGATGTCAAGACTGCTTTTCTCAATGGGGATCTAAATGAGAATGTATACATGTTGCAGCCTGAAGGTTTTGTAGCTACTGGCTCAGAACATTTAGTTTGTAAACTTAAGAAGTCCATCTATGGGTTGAAACAGGCATCGCGACAGTAGTACCTTAAGTTTCATGAAGTAATTTCCTCATATGGCTTTGTAGAGAACACTGCAGATGAATGCATCTACATTAAAACCAGTGGGAGTAAGTTCGTTATAATGATTTTGTATGTCGATGACATTCTGTTGGCTAGCAGTGATATCAGGATGTTGAGCGACACCAAGAAATTCTTATCTCAAAAGTTTGAAATGAAAGACCTTGGTGAAGCTTCTTATGTCATCGGCATTGAGATTCGCCATGACAGAACACTTGGGCTGCTCAGCCTGTCACAGAGGGCCTACATAAGTAGGGTACTCGAAAGGTATGGCATGCAAAATTGTGCTCCAGAAAAGTCGTCTATTGTAAAGGGCGACAAATTTAGTTTATTTCAGTGTCCAAAGAATGATTTGAAAAATAATTGAATGAAAGATTTTCCGTACGCATCAGTAGTAGGGAGCATCATGTATGCTCAAGTCTGTATGCGACCAGACATTGCCTTTATCACTGGAATGTTGGGAAGATATCTATCTAATCCAGGACTACAACATTGGATAGCTGCAAAAAAAGTGTTACGGTACCTTCAGAGAACAAAAGACTTCGAGCTCACATACAGAATATCTGATCAGTTGGAGTTGATCGGATATTCAGACGCAGACTTCGCAGGCTGCGTTGACACTAAGAAGTCTACTTCAGGGTACATCTTCATGATGGTGGGAGAAGCTGTGTCGTGGAAAAGTGTGAAACAATCTACCACAGCCTCATCCACTATGGAAGCTGAATTTATTGCCTGCCATGAGGCATCAAATCAGGCACTATGGTTACAGAGTTTCTTCTCGGGTTTGTTTGATCTGGAGCATATCCCGAAACCACTGAGAACATTTTGTGATAATTCGGCTGCTATTTCCTTCTCTAGTAACAACAAGCATTCGTCAAGGTCAAGGCATATCGACATCAAGTACCTTGTTGTAAAGGAAAGGGTTCAGAATCATCAAGTGTCCGTGGAATTCATCGGCACTAAGCAGATGATTGCAGATCCGCTCACTAAAGGGCTCCCTATCACGCCATTTCAGGAGCATGTAACATCCATGGGAGTCATTGATCCCACAGATGTTTTCAGTTAGTGGGAGTTGAGCGTATTTTGATTTTCACAGACACTTAGAGATCTCGTTTTATACAGTTTATTTGGATGATTTTGATATAAAGATTTATTTCTGCTTCTCTATATATATATGCGCAAAATTTTGAGTAAGTAGAACTACAGACGTGTCTCGTTGGAGACATGTAAAAGCTTCAGGACCTCTTAAGGATAGACACATATCATCACACTAAAGTGTGTAATCCTTATACCACATTTCCTAGTTCGTGATCTATGTCGTTAAGATTGAAAGTACTTGTGATCGCGCTTAGTCTCACTTCGCCTAAATTAAATGTTGTGACGACTACCGCTTTTCGATACTGACAGTCTTGATGGACCAGATTGAATAGCATTACTCATAATGTCCAACTATTTCATTGGTTAACCATTCAAATGTTTTCTTAATATCAAAATTTATTTTCAAAATTTTATGACAATCATTGACGTTGCTCAATGAGGCCCAAGTGGGAGAATGTAAGAACTCTATGTGGTGGGCCTTTACTGATCAACGATCTGGATTGTATTCTAGTTGGACTATTTGATTGAGTTAATCAGTGGACCCCACTTAAGGTGATACGCTGTGCAATCTATGTGCGCAGCACTGCGTATTTGGGTTGAATGCTATAGCCTTACGCAAGGCAATTTGAGTCGAACTAGGACTCAATGATGTGGAGCATGGGAGAGAGAGTTTTGATGGGTTTCAAACTCTCTCTCCACAGTCTCTATAAAAGAGAGTTGGGTCCCCGATCCTACACCACAGCAGAAATTCGAGTCCCATCTAGTGTTTTGCAGAAAGGGTGTGAAGGAAAGGAAGATCCTAGCTTTATCGGTATTCTGGTATTGGTATTCTTATCCGGTTCCTATGGCGTCACAGCTAGGTATGTCATCCGACCCCTTGATCTCCATGTTCTATGCACAGACAGATCGGTGGTACTATTCCGCATATAGATTAAATCCCACATAACTGTGAAAGACGACATTACTGAAAATATCATTGCCAGAATCATGATTAGATATGTTCTCTCCGTGGGTTTTTTTATAGCCGTGCCAAGTACGTTGCTTTATAAATTGGCACGATGAACGTGGCCACCTATGTAACATGTGGTGATTTATCTACCTATAGGCATGCATAGGGGCCTGTGCCATCACATTAATAACGGAATGTGTAGCACCTAAGGAAGATCAACTGAAAATCTTTTCAGGCGCTAGTACGACTTCTGTGTGTGCTAAACATATAGTGTTACCGTGACCCTAATTTCTATTAAACCACGTTAGGGCGCCTAAATTAGGTGTTTTTTTTTTCTTTTTCTAGAGTAATATTTTTCTAAGGAAGTGATGAAGTCGCTTATCTTGAGCCCCATATGATGCACATGTAACATCCAACCCGTCCAAGAGGTGCAACACATCATGATGCACAGATGAACAAAAAACCAATCCAGTCCAATCATCATGAGGGCCACACAAGAATTAGGTGATTTTTCGACTGTGTATTTTTTAATTTGTGGCCCGCCTGATGGTTATTTATGCCTGATTCTTGAGTTTTTTCCTACTATACACCTCACTTTTGAGCCACACACCTTATTACGCCCGCCCAAACTTACCTTACCAGACTACTCCCTTGTTGTACTGACGCACTCTCACCGAACCAAAATGCCCCTACTTCTTCAGAAACGCGACTTTGAAAGTTGCAATTCCCTCAAAAAGTCCATTTTCTGATTCTTCTTTCCTCTTCTTGATCTTTCACCCTAGCAGAAAAACCTTGATTTTCTGATTACTTCTCTCCCCTTTGTGACTGTCCAACCTAGCAGTAAAACCTTCATTTTCTGCTGTCTTCTCTCCCCTTTGTGATTATCCACCCTAGCAATAAAACCCCCATTTTTGGTATATTTTTCTTTGGTCAAGAATACACTCGTCACACACGTTATTTTCAATTTTTGCCAACCCAAGATAGGATGAAAATGGTCCCCTCATCTAAGAAGCTTCGAATGGCAGATATATTTCAAATCCTTGACTTCATTATGTGGACCCTACCGTATTTTATATGATATATCCACACCGTCCACAATCCAGATATTTCTTTTAAAAAAACATTTTGTGGCATGACATGTCCCGATAAATGAGGCAAATTCAATGCTCAAATAGCCCATATTGAGACTTTTTTAAACAAAGAACGAAGACCAATGTGAAACTGAACAAAGACCGATGACCCACTGAGTTAAATTGACAGCAAACTGAGTTAAATTGACCGCTAACTAAGTTAAATTGACCGCAAAGTGAATGAAAATGGCCACAAACTAAGTTAAATGATCGCAAACTGAGTTAAATTGACCGCGAACTGAGTTAAAATGAACGCAAACTGAGTTAAATTAACTGCGAACTGAGTTAAATTGAATGGGAACTGAGTTAAATTAACCGAGGACTAAGTGAAATTGATCGAGGACTGCTTGAAACTGACATCTTGACCAAGAACTGTGTGAAATTAACCAATAACCACTTGAAATTGACCAATAACTGTGTGAAATTGACCGATAACTACTTAATCAAGTTCTCGGTCAATGTCACTCACTTATTGGTCAATTTAACTCAGTTCGCGGTCAATTTCCGTAACGGTCACTTATCAGTGAATTTCCTTCACATCGCGGTCAATTTCCTTCGCTACATTCACTTCATTCAGTTCACGGTGAATTTCCTTCACTTCACTCAATTTGTGATGAAGTTCATTCACTTTGCGGTGAATTTCATTCTCTTCACTCAATTTGCGATGAAGTTCATTCACTTCGCGGTGAATTTTATTCACTTCACAGTGAATTTCATTCACTTCACTCAATTTGCGGTGAATTTCATTCACTTCGCGGTCAATTTCATTCACTTCACTCAATTTGCGATAATGTTCATTCACTTCACGGTGAATTTTCTTCACTTCGCTGTGAATTTCCTTCACTTTGCGATGAATTTCATTCACTTCATAGTGAAATTTCTTCACTTCACGGTGAATTTCCTTCACTTTGTGATGAATTTCATTCACTTCGCAGTGAATTTCATTCACTTCATGGTCAATTTCAATCACTTTAAGGTGAAATTCATTCAGTTCATTCACTTCGAGGTCAATTTCACTAATTTTGTGGTGAATTCCATTCACTTCATTCATTTCACGGTGAATTTTATTCACTTCATTTACTTTGCGATCAATTTCATTTAGTTCGCGGTCAATTTCATTCACTTCATGATCAATTTCACTAATTTTGCAGTGAAATCCATTGACTTCATCCACTTCATCATAGTTTGGTATCCCCAAAGAACCCGTATTTACCCACCTGTAATTTTTAATTACGTATCATTAGTCAATGATAAGGACCTTAAAATCTAAGAGTTTTCTAGGGAATCTCCAACCTCTCCAACCCTGCTGGGGCCCTTCATATCAATGGTCTGGATTAGGGTTGCACACATGTACCATATGAATCTAAAGCACACATGTACCTTATGATGTGCAGGCTCACCAAAACTTTCAATAGGTGTGGGCCCCACCAAAATCCCAATAGGTATGGGCCCACCAAATTAATCCCAATAGGTATGGGGCCCACCATATTTTCGAAAAAAATTGTCGGCGGGGGCACTACCGTCCGAACGTCCAGAGTTCGACGGCACTATCGCCGAACTCTGGACCAGTCCAGGCACCACTGCCGCCGATCCGACAGTAGTGTTGCCGGACTCTGGGCGTCCGAGCGGAAGTGTCGCCCAGACCACGATGTACTGTCGGCAATTTTATTAAAAATTTTAGGGTGGGTCCCACTATAGTTGTGTACTCTCTCTACTCTCTCTATTTATTAAAACACCCCCACACACCCAAACTCTCTCACAAGCCTCTTTCCCAAACCCTCAGAGACTACACATAGATGGAATTCAGAAAAATTCTAAGAAAGTGATGTAGTCTCGACACAATCCGAAGTTTCAGAGTCCGGTTCAATTTCCGGCTCCTCCTTTAATGGTAAACATTTAGGATCTGAGGAAAGAGGGGCTTCAGAATAAGAGTTCTCTCGGTCAGTAACAACTACCAAAATGTTGTCTTGTAAGGCATTTACTACGTCTTGTATCATGGAATCTGCACAGTGTGCCAAGCAATCTTCCGAAGAGTTGGGAAATTCAGTTGAGAGTGGCTCATTCTCCACATTGAAGTTTGTGATGATCTGCCTAAATATTCCATCATCTGTGAAAGTCGATGGACGCATGTCTCTTGCTCTTGCCCTTCACAGACAGATTGAGGATCAATAGGCGAAGCATTGATATGAAGACTTTGTTCATTGAAGCTTCTCAATAGAGATATTGAATCGTCAAAAGTGTATAGCTCAGATGGTGGCCTCAACTGGGTGGTTTCAAATTCCAGAGTCATATCGAGAAACTCATCTATCTCCTGAATCATATCATCATTCAATTCAGAGGAGTGGTCTAAACATACCTCACAAAGGTTGGAAGGGTTAGTTGAAATTATTTCATCCTCCACATTTAAATTGGTCATGTCAGATGGGTGGAGTAGATTACTATGGTTGGAAACTTCATTAACCTCTTGATCGTTGATATGGGCCAAACTTGAGATTGAATCTAGGAGGATTTGAGCTATATATTCATAATTGTCATCCCGATACTCATCATCTTCCAATTCAATGCAGTACGCACGTGGAATGGGATCGTTTTCCTCACATTCTGTTTCTAAATTGAGTTGAGGTTTGAATAAACTAACATCTTTCTCATCATTGGAACCAAGTGTGTCATGTAAGTGAAGTGTATCAGTGTCATTATATTTGAAAGACACCCACGGTTCTTAGTATTCCTTTGGACCGTCATCGAGATTGACTCTTCGAAAAATTGAACCATATGCTCATTAACACAATCCAACTCTTCATTCTCAATTTCATTATTCTTCATAAGTGAGTTAGGATCACTTTCCTAGCATTGTGTTTCCGGATCAGATTGAAGCTAGTATGAACCAGTCTCTTCCTCCTCATTAAGATGCGACTGGAGCTCTTGAATGGCGGTTTCAATTGCCTCCAATGATTTCGTACTACCTACGATTGCTTGTGCGACATATTCGTTGAATTATTCTTGAGCACCTATGTATTTTTGAATTGATTCCTCTTGGATAATTTCTGGTTGAGTCTTATAAGTAGGGAATCTAAGGGAGTAATCATTAAAATCAATTGACAGTTCATCTCTCCGATATTGATGTTTCCACCGATTATAGTCATACAAGTCATAGGTGAGGGAATCTGATGGTTGTTGGTACATATTGTCACCCATAATATAATCACGCATTATTTTCTTATTGTCTAATGGGTGATAATACTTCTCACTCCCATAATTATGATAGCTCCAACATTCACGTACTGTTTCCTTAATCTGTGGAGTGTAATTATTCTCCCGTATATAATCACATAAGGACTTCTTAACCAGTGGAGCATTATATTCCGGTCGGTTCTCAGTGATGGTTTCAGAAAAAATTTGAGTAATAGGTTGATTTCTATCATAATCATCATATATCCATTCCCAATATCTCTTATCCATCTCAACATACTGACGTTCCCACTCTTGCATGGTGAAACCCTAGCTCTGAAACTAATCCTAAAAAAAGAATAAAAGAAAAATCATACAACAATATGAAAAGTAAGTAGAGGAGAAGTTAGAAGGAAGTTACCAGATTGGAGGAGATCTATGTTAAGATCCTGCAAAAGAAAAAGGAAAGTGAATTAGTTTCTAAAAAGGAAATAAGAAAGTTTCTAAAAATAAAAATACAAAGGTGAGTTAGTGTCTAAAACTAAAAAGAAAAGTTTCTAAAAAAGCAACCTAGTTTCTAAAAATGAAAAAGGAAAATTTCTAAACCTACAAAGCTAAGTTAGTTTCTAAAAATAAATTAGAAATAAACCTTATCTTATCTTATCCTATCCTATCCTATCCTATCCTATCCTATCTTATCTTATCTAATCTTATCTTATCTAATCTTATCTTATCTTATCTTATCTAATCTTATCTAATCTTATCTTATCTTATCTTATCTTATCCTATCTTATCTTATCTTATCTTATTTAATCTTAATCTAATTTTGAAACTAATCAAATTCAGAAAACGCAACCCTCAATCCCCGGTAATGGTGCCAAAAACTTGTTCATAATCCCAAGTGTAGGGTCGCGATGTAGTAATAATTTCAGTGAGACCGAGGTCGAATCCACAGGGACTGACTTGTGTGTCTTCTGAAAGTAACTGGAACTGGAACTAGAAGAAAATGTAAATCTTAATCTGAAATATTTGATGAGAGTAATTGTGATTAAAGTGATTAAAACTAACAAATTCAAAGGTGATAATTAGGGTTTTCAAAGATCCGCTTGTAGAGATTAGGGAGATCTTTGCTTTCAATGACACAACTGGAATCAGAGTCCCATCTTATCCAATTGGAAGATATCTCAGTAAAATCAAATCTAAACTTCCTTTGACCTAATTCTCAATGGATGAGGGGTTTGAGAATTGGAAGTGATTCCATTACAAAATCATGCCCAAGAGACAAGGTAAACAACAGGATTTATCAATCCCACAACCAATCATAAGAGAATTGGAAAGATTAGGCATGATTCCATCACCAACCATGCCCATGAGATGATGGTAAATAACAGGATTGCTTAATTTTACAATTTCAATACATGAAAAGAACATACTCAAAGCTATCACAGATCTATTGTAATTTGAGTCACAACAAACCATTAAAAACTGAAAGTATTCTTTAAGAATCAAACTATAATCAAAGAAAGTTTAATATAAACATGAATCAAATTAAGCAATAGAAAATATCTCATCACGCTACAAGCTTCACCTCTTAGCCCTATCTAAGAGGTTTAGCCAACCATAGACATGATTGAACTAAAATCTCTTAAGAAAAGCATAAAAATAACTAAGAAAAAGGAAGAAAAACTCTTGACGACGGCTTCTTCACGCTTTTGCTCCACTCCTCAAACCCTAGATGATGCCTGGGAACATCCTAAGGAGTCCTATTTATAGTTGTGGAACTCCAATTTTAGCACCTAGTTGGAAAACTCTAAAAATCGCCTCAAATTTATGCAGTTTCTCAAAATAGGCTTCGCTCTGCACAATTTCACAAAATGATCCAGAATTTCAGAATATGCTTTTTCAGGACACTTTCACGAATATGTTTGTTTTCATGACAATTTTAGGATTCCTTTTCTTCACTTCAAGTCTTCAATGCTCTTCATTTTTCACTTGATTTTCTTATATCTTTGGCATGTGAATTCTTCATCCTTGGTCCATCCTTGGCTTAGGTGATTCTTAAGCATTAAATTCATGCTTTTAGCACCCTTTTTAATCCAAGCTCTTAAATTCATCTTATAACACAAATATGATTAAAATAGAACATTACGCATTATCATGTTCATAAAACTAAGTAATAAAGGGGGATAATATGCAATGTTTGATCCTCAACAATATCTAATAAAGAATTCAATAAATGTGAAACACGTGTAGAATCAAAATTCATTAGAAAACCTTTTAAACGAATAGAACGATCATCTGTTCAATTAAAGTTGATAAACGATGACTTAGGTGATTTTAGAAATCACATGTTTAGAGGTGGAAAAAGATACTACATAACTTTTGTAGATGACTACTGTAGGTTCACTAGAGTATATTTGTTAAAGAACAAAGATGAAGCTTTAAATGCTTTTCCTAAGTACAAAATTGAAGTTGAAAATCAGTTAAATATAAAAATTGAAAGACTAAGAACAGATAGATGAGGTGAATATGAATCTTCTCAATTTAAAGAATTATGTAAAAAGATTGGAATAGTTCACGAAACTACAACTCCTTATACACCAAAAAAAAACGGAATAGCAAAACGTAAGAATAGAACTCTTAAGGAGATGATGAATGCTATGTTAAATAGTTCAGGCTTACTCTCAAAATGTGGGGAGAAGCAATTATATCTGCTTGTTATATCCTAAATAAGATTCCTTCTAAATCTTCTGAAGAAACACATTATGAACTTTGGAAGAATCATGTTCCTCGTTGTAAATATATTAAAGTGTGGGGGTGTCTTACTAAAGTAGGATTGCTTGAAACTAAGAAAAGAAAGTTAGGCCCTAAAATGACTGACTGTGTATTTATAAGGTACGCACAAAACAGTGCAGCCTACAGGTATCTAGTTTTAAAAACTAAGGATAATATTCTAGATCCTAATACAATTATAAAAGTCAGGGATGCAAAGTTCTTTGAGAACGTATTCCCTATGAAATCTAAATCTATATGAATAGAGGAAGTTAATGAATCAGATATCACGTCTACAAGTAAAAGTGCTTACGAGAAAGTAGTAAAAGAGATACAACAAAGAAAAAGTACTACGATTAGAAAAGAAACTAACTTAGGAGATAGTTTTTTCACCTTCTTAGTAGAAGACGATCCTATAACTTATACAGAAGTGATTAACTCTGCAGATGCAACCTTTTAGAAAGAAGTAATAAATGATGAGTTGGAATCTATTATATCTAATAACACTCGGAAACTTGTACACCTACCACCTGGAAACAAACCAATAGGCTTTAAATGAGTGTTTAAAAAGAAACTAAAACCATATGAGACTATTGATAAGTTTAAGGCTAGGTTGGTAGCGAAAGACTTTAAACAAAAGGAATGAATAAATTATTTTGATACATATTCCCCTGTAACTAGGATTGCAACTATTAGGGTCTTAATAGCGATAGCCTCCATATTTAAACTGGTGGTACACCAGATGGACCTTAAGACAACTTTTCTAAATAGAGATTTAGAAGAAGAAATATATATGAAGCAACCTGAGGGTTATAAGATATCAGGTAAAGAAAATAAAGTATGTAGATTAATTAAATCATTATATGGTCTAAAATAGACTCCTAAATAATTGCATGAAAAATTTGATGGTGTTTTAAAATCAAATGATTATCATATAAATGATGTGGATATATGTGTATATAGTAAAATTTTTAGAAATGATTATGTTATTATATGCATTTATGTTGATGACATGCTTATTTTTGGAACTAATATTAAATTAGTTATTGCGACTAAGAAATTCTTGTCATCTAAATTTGACATGAAAGACTTAGGAGAGGCTAGTGTAATCTTGGGTATTGAAGTAACCAGGAAAGATGGTGTTATTGTATTATCACAATCTCATTACATTGAGAAGTTACTGAGGAAGTTTAACCATTTTGACTGTTTACCTGTCAGTACTCTTTATGATTATAGTGTAACTCTCATGAAGAATACAGAAAGTAGTATGTTTCAATTAGAGTATTCCAGAAGAATTGGTAGCCTCATGTACACTAGACCAGACATAACTTTTGCAGAAGGCTAAGTAGATATGCACATTACTCTGGAAAAGAACATTGGAATGCCTTGTTTAGGATTTTAAGATACCTAAAAGGCAATATATCTTGTGGTTTACATTATAATGGTTATCCTTCTGTATTAGAAGGATACAGTGATGCTAACTGGATCAGTGATTCAGATGAGATAAAATCAACTAGTAGATATGTTTTCACTTTGAGTGGAGGAGCAGTTTCTTGGAAGTCTATTAAGCAGACATGTATCGCTCGGTCAACTATAGAATCTAAATTTATTACCTTAGAAAAGGCTGAATCAGAAGCCAAGTGGCTTAGAAATCTCTTAGTTGATATACCATTATGGCCAAAGCCTTATCGGCCGTGTCTATTCATTGTGATTGTCAAGCGGCTATAACAAAAGCAAAGAGTAAAATATATAATGGAAAAAGCAGACATATTAGACTCAGACACAACATAGTAAAACACATGTCGCGTGATGAAATTATTTTTGTTGACTTTATGAGGTTAGAAAAGAATCTGACAAATCGTTTGACCAAAGGACTATCTAAAAGGTTAGTCAATGATATATCGAAGAGAATGGGACTGAGCCTAATATATGAGCTGTCAGTCTCAGCAAACTAACCTATACAAGTTTAGATCCCATGAGATAAGTTCAATTGGTAAACAACAAGACACGAGGTAGACGATTGCACTGAGTTATATGAGCCCCTTTTATGGTGTACAGTGCAAGCGGCAACGCAGAATGATGAGTTTTTAGAACTCTTAATGAATCCACATTCATATATTTGGTGGTGTATACAGTTGCTGCATACACTTGATGGAATTCACCTATATGGGTGTGGAGGTGGAGGCCACTTCTTATGAGAATATATGCGAATTCTCTAGAGCACTCATGAAATCTAAGTATAGTGTATGATCGAAACGCAACGAACTGCAAAATCACTTGCAGAGAAAGAGTTGTGTGAGTGGCATGTACTTGCGATTTACATTAAAAGGATTTAGGTTCAAGACTATGATGTTATCTGATTCCTCTATATCTGTCTTGCTTACTCTAATGTCAGTTCAAGTTTATGGTGACACCGGCACCATTGCACAACTATTACGCTTAAATCCGAAAGATTTTTATTTTGAAGCATGTGGGGGATTGTTGTATTTTGTTTCAAAATAAATTACATTAAAATTTTAGTTTTCAAATTTTTTAATTTCCCTCCACATTCAAAAATTTTGGTGCTTTTGAACTGTGGGTTTTGTCTCACATCGAATTCTCCAAAGAAAAATCTTCTTGTATATAAGATAGGCTTTTTGTACCTTGGGACTTAAGCCCCATTCAGGGGGCATGTGAATTTGGTCATGTGGGGGGCTATATCAATAGCTCTAATCTATGTCATTGACCACACGTGTGCGCGCCGAGTCGTATCCATGTGCACGTGCGCGTGCGCGACGCGACGGGATGAGACGGCCGATTTGGTGGGCATGGGCATGGCGCAACCTATACTTGGTGCGACCCGTACAGAATGGATCAAGTCTGATCTGAGTGTACTCGCATGGGGGTGTGTGTGTGTATGGGTACTCGCGGGACTTTATTTCTAGAGTGTACTTGCACTTGCACCTTTTCGTTTTAAACCAGAGATCTGTGTCTGTTCCGGTTGGTTACATCTGTTGGGTTTAAACCCAACGGACCTAACCCTTTGTAAAGGGTGCTTATGCACCACTTCGGAGTCTATGTAAAGACTTCCAATTTACATTTCAAATATACGAAAATCCTTATCTCTTATAAAACATTCTCTAATATTCTGTTTTAAGAAATTTGATTTCTGAGTTCATCGTTGAGTCAACTCAGCACTTTCGAGTTAGACTGCAAGTGATTCGAGCCCACGCACAGTGAGTGCACCGCTGGGATCGGGTCATAGTCATTGTATCCTGGAGGTCGATTGCTCTGAAAACCTGTTGCACTTGAGACGCTGTCTAAGGGAACCAAATTCGATTTCAAGCCGAGTGATTCACATCACGCCTCGACTCAATTCAATAAGTCCTCTTTCTTAATTTTATTTTTTTTTTTTTTTTTTTTTTTTTGGTTCTCAATTTTAATAGTCTATTTAATTCAACCAAATATTCCAACAGTCCGGGCGGTGGCAAAACCCAACTTTAGATGGGACCCACCCAACATTTTGGAATGCAAAAATATAAGGGACCACGGCACTACCACCACCTGCTGGATGATCGGCAGTAGTACAGCCGTGAAAGAAATGGAAGTGGATTGACTGGTGTACCACACACCAGCTATATAGCTAGTGTATTGACGTCAACAAGTTTTGTGAGTCTTCATGAAGTATGTGTCATATCCAAACCGTCCATCCATTCGGCGAGCTCATGTTAAGGCTTGAGATGAAAAATAAGACAGATCTAACTATCAAGTGGACCAGACTATAAAAAGCAGTGGGGGATTGAACATCTACCATTGAAATCCTTTTAGGGGTCACCCGAGTAGTAGTTTTTATTGCAAGCGCTCGCCTCACTCATTAATAAGGAATGAATACATGTGGGAGACCGTCCAGACAAGTTGAAGATAGAATTCTCATCTTATAGTCTTCCTCTCCTCCCCTTCAATAAAGAAGCCCCCACTCCTTAAAGGGCCCCTCTTTGATAAAGAAGAAAATGAAAGGGAAGTTTTGGATCAATATGAAATTTGTTTTTACTCTTCATCCAGGTCTTTGTGACCTTATGAATAGATTGGATGGAAAATAAACGTTATGGTGGGCCCTACAAAATTTTTAATGGTGAAAATCAATATCCCTGCTGGTATTTGTGGTGTGGTCCGGTCGATCTTTGGATATGATTTTTTTTTTTTTTTTTTGATAATGCTCTATAATGATCTCCAAATATGGATGAATGTTGTGAATATAAAGAATACATAACTGTGGGGCCCATGTAACGTTGATCTCTTTTGAACTGTTCGTACAACTAGGAGGTCGAGGAGCCTTACGCTCGTCTTCGCACACCAGCCAATCCACTTCGGAAGGGAATGGCAAGGGCATTTTGGTTCGGTGAGAGTGAGTCCGTACAGTAGAGGTGTAGTCTGGGTAGGTAAGTTTGGACTGGCATAATAAGGTGCGTGGCTCAGATGTGAGACGTAGCGTAGGAAAAATCTTCTGATTCTTGTTTCTTATGATACAGTTGACAGGGGCAGTTTTGGTCATTTTGTGTCATAAGCATATCGCGTGGGACCCACGCCGCTCGGTTTCATCACTATTCAAGAATACAGTTGACAAGGGCAGTTTTGGTCAATTAATTTACGGAAAAGAGAATTTTGGTGGACGTGGATTGGGTACTACCTGACCAGGACCTAGCTAGAGGCTAACCGTCCAGCTGGCAGGGGCTCTGTGGGCCCAACGTGATGTATATGTTTAATCACGCCGTCCGTACATCCAGGGTCCTGGTCGGTTTCTGACAGGTTTTTGTCTCAAAGAAGCATTTTGCTATCAAAAACCTTGTTGGAGCATACATACGTATAGCATCCAACCCGTCTAACAGGTGGACCACATCATGATGAAGGACCGAACCCAAAGTCAGGCCAATCCAATCATATTGTGGGCCTCACAAGTATGAGATTGCTTTTGAATGGTGTATTCTTTTTAATTTCTAACCCATTGGATTGATTGGGTCGATCGCCTGATTATTGTTTTTTCTTATGATCATCATACACACATCACTTGAGTCTACGCCACTCCGCTTCTTCCCTTTTTAGAAAGTACGGTAGATAAAGAGGGCATTTCTGTCATTTCATCTCAAAAATACAAGTTCCTGGAAGTTGGGACATGCATGGTTAGAAACTATATAAGTACTTAAACAGTCCTCTCAATCTCCCACAATCAAGAAGAATAAGAAAAACGCACGCTGGTATCTCTCTCTCTCTCTCTCTCTCTCTCTCTCTCTCTCTCTCTCTCTCTCTCTCTCTCTCTCTCTCTCTCTCTCTCTCTCTCTCTCTCTCTCTGCTTTTGTAGGTTTACCCTTTTTCGAATTTTGGTCTTTTTTATTTATTTTATTTAAATTCTTCTTGCATTTCTTCCTACTCCATTGCATTGTTCTCTAATTGCTTGTAAATATGTGTTGGACTATTGTTTTGTAAAATCCAATCTGTTCATCGATTGTACCAGCTCATGCTACGATGACAGAACAAAACTCAAGTGGAACAGAACATAAGGATTAGTGACAATGGAATGAAGTTTTGGATCAAGTTGATATTTGGTTCTTCCCTTCATCCTAGATGTCATACAAATATCATGGTGGGCCCACGAATCTTTGAATCAATCGTTAGATGATGATGGGCCCATAAATGGTTGTATCACTTAAATATGTATGTACTTGTTTTCATGTAATTCTCACAAAATGATATCTATGTTTTCAGGAAGATGAATCTTATACAAGATGATGATTCATTTAATCAATGGCTTGGTGGAGTCATCAACGATGAGAACTTTATGGATACTACACTCACATTCATAGAACAATTTGATTTTGTTCTTAAAGAAAATGGAGCCGTTGAAAACAGACAGTGGGATTGTAGTGATGTTGCCATTGAAAACCAACCGCTAATGAAATGTGGTGAACCTGAATTAAAGAAGAGAGAGGTTGAATGCAACAACTTTCCTTCATCTACAGATGCTTCGTTAGTAAAAAACGATATACGACAAGGTCGACCATCAAGCTGCTCAGTTGATTCTCTCAAGCTGAGAGGAGGAAAAACGCAAAATAGGCGCGGACCTACAACCAATCTGTCATCTTTGATAGATAATAACGTGGTGACGTTGGGTCAGAAGGCATGTTACTTGAATAAAAAGGATAAGAGTGTTATGGCAGCAGGGTTGATAACGCGCGAAGGAATCAAATGTTTGTGTTGTGAAAAAGTATATGGTATTTCCAAGTTTGAGATCCATGCAGGTAGCAGTAGTCACAGGCCTTCTACCAATATCTTCTTGGAAGATGGAAGGTCACTGATGCAGTGCCAAATACAAATAAAGCATGATGATGAAGTTAAAGGCCCTGAACAAGATCTGCACAAGCAAATGGAGAGTGATTTGCCCCACACTAACGTGCAACCAATGGAGGATGATATAAATGTTGGGGACTTCTTAGCATATCTACATGAGGAAATGGAAAGTGATGACCCTCACCCTATGATTCAACAAAGAGAAGATAATGTGAAGGATGAAAGTTTCACAGGATATGGATCCTGCCTTGACATTCTACAAGTGCAAAAGGATGACAATCTGTCCTACCCTGACATTCAACAAATGGAAGGTGATGAAATGGTTGAAGATTTCACTGGATATTTCCATGAGCAATTTGCCCCACCCAGAAATTCAGCAAATGGAGGGTGATGAAATGGTTGAAGATTTCACTGGATATTTCCATGAGCAATTGAGAGCAATTCGCCCCACCCAGAAATTCAGCAAATGGCGAGCGGTATTGATGTTAAAGGTGGATATCTGCATGAGCAAATCGAGAGCGATGAACCCCATCTCAAAATTCAGCAAATGGAGGGTGATGATAAGGTTAACAATTTCACAGGACATCTGCATGAGGAAACAAAGAGTAACGCCCCTTGCTCCATAAGCAATGGAATGTGCAATATCTGTCGTCACTATGGGAACGAATTAGTAGTCTGTGGGGGCGGATGCCTGTCCATATTTCACTTAAGCTGCATTGGTTTAAAGGTGCGTCCCAAACTCATGGCCTCTTTTGATACAATTGTATTTCCACAGAACTTTCTCTTTAGGATTCTTGACAAGTGCATTTGAAAGAATGGAAGTGTGCTATTGAATTAAAACAAATTGCAAACTACTTCAGTATTAAATATTGTATCCAAACAGGTCATTTCCTCTATACTGTTCAAATGTGGATCCACTATTGAATTGAATTGCAATAAACTAGTTCAATCTGAATGAGGAAAGTAACTAAAATATAGTGATTACAATATTACAGTACGGAACAATGGTTAAAGCTGCATTTCGATACACAGTTGGAACTTCAATAGATTAGGTAATTAGAGTGTAAATTAGTTCGAGAGATGCTAAGTTATAGTTCTCCTAGTGGCATTGGTTCACCTAGATAATCTAGTTGTTAATCTGATCTGTTCATTGAGTTTAGAACAATTTTCATGGGCTACGATGCAAAAATCACACCAATCGGATTATCCAATCCAATCTTGATTTGGCCTTATTTTCTATGGCCGTCCTTTTTTCAAGCAATTGATGGGATGCTTATCGGTTACCTAACAAACACGATTCTTTAGAATCATAAACAATCCATGATGCCCCCAAAGAAATAGATGGATTAAGTTTTTGCTTTGATCTATTTTTGTGTAAATGATTTTGATATTCCCATATTTAAGGCCATTGATCAAATGGTTAGTATTTTTCAGATTAGAATGATTTTTAATGGGAGCCCATGAAATTTGTGTTGGACCTCATAAATAGTCTAGATCAATGGATTGGATTGTCTAAGTGTCCCAATGCAACTAGGAGCACGTACGATAACTTATACTTCTCTAAGGGCACTAGAACATTTCTCAGTTAGTTTAATATGCATACTCTAGTTCATTATTGAAAGTTCAACTAGTTAGCTGAGTTCCCTAAATCTGGTCTATAGTTGGGGCTGTGTTTGGATCCACCATTGAAATGAATCACAATAAATTAGTCTTGTACAAAGGAAATGACCAAATTATAATTACCTAAGTATTTGTACTGGATAATTTATTTCTTTAAAGCTTGAATTGGAAGGAAAGTAATTATAATTTGAATGCTACTTCCTCATAGTGAATACTTGGAATGTAGTTACGATATGCTTTTTCCTCTTCAGCTGAACTGAATTTTTACAATTCCTTCAGTTATTGCATCCAAATACAGCCAACATTGAGATATTAAAATTGTGTATGGGGAAATTATGCTTTTTGTGAGATCTAAACTTGATGTTGGTGCTTATGCAGGATTTCCCTGAAACTGTATGGTTCTGCCCATCTTGTCTATGTGGTTTATGTGGTGGCGGTGAATTCAATGATGGTGAACAATTTGTGGAGAAAACAATTTTGTATTGTGATCAATGTGAACGTGGATGTGAGTTCGACTCTTATCTTTTTTTCTTTTCTTTTCTTTTCTTTTTGTTTTTCTGTATGTATCGAGTTAAAAATCAAGATCTCCAAAACTTACATTTCTTCCCAATTTTCTTCAGATCATGTGGGTTGTCTGAGAGAAAGAGGAGACCAAGGTCTTGAAAGCTGCCCTGAGGGAAATTGGTTTTGTGGAGAAAAATGTTCAAAGGTATTTCAAAATTTGTCCATGGGATGTAGAAATCTATGCTTGTTCTAATCTAAAATTTGCTATGCTTGGGCTGTGTTTGGATGCAAAATTGAATTGAACTGCAAATATTCAATTCACTAAAAGGAAAATGACCGAATTGTAAATTTGTTTCCTATGCATAGAGTGGAAGTGGGCTTCAAATGGTTGCCAATTTGCCATGTTTGTTTCATTTCCTACTTGAACTAAAACAATTTCAACTTTTCCTGAAGCATGAACATGAAAGGCAACCCCATTTCCACTTCAGCAAACTGATTATTTCAATTCATTTCAGTAGCACATCCAAACACAGCGATAACCAGTGCTAAAGATTATATGCTGAATTCTGTGCTTTGCCTATGTTTATGAAGTTATGGCTGTACATGTTTATAGGGATTTTACTGGGACTACTTATGTTAATGCCATTGAATATAGAAACCTTCTGATTTTTCTTTCATTTCAAACGCTTAGTTTTTTTTTTTTCCTGATAACTTGTCATAGTCTCTTGTTTGGTGTATTTGAGACGTCTCCTATACTAGAGAGCTTGCTAACAGGATTTGCACAACTTCCTTGTCAAGGAAGTTGCAGGTCACACATGCTAATGTGGCACATGTGTGAAAATTCACACATCATTAAGTTGACCCCACCATGTAGATACCCTGGCCTAAAATTAGCTCAATCATCCACTTGTTAAGGTTTATTAACATGTCCAAAGGAAAAGGACTGTTAAAAAACAACAGTGCATTTTTTTTTCTTTTGGTTGTTTTGCTAGGTAAGATAAGCTTTTATTGCAAAAAAAAAAAAAAAAAAACCCACAATACAAGGGGACCCAAGATGCAAAGCCTCACAAGACAAGTCTAATAATCAAGGGGAACCAGCAACCAACACCATGGCTAGACCTTGTAAACTGTGGAATCCAAAAGACACAAAGAGAGACTTAATTAAAACAGAGAATAGTCAATGGAGAGTCCTGCCTTCAAGTTTTACCATTCCGACAGGGCTCTTGAACAACAATGCAGTAGCAACATGGCTCAATGTGGATGCTATAAGGCAGAATCCTCCTCCTGCAAGAAAGAGAGAACAATTCTTCCTACATGCTCTAAGGCAGAATCCAACATGGCTCAATGAAGATGCTACTAAGCAAGATGCTTGGTCGCTCCCAGACGACTCTGCAACTAGTTAAGTAGTATGACTCTGCAACTAGTTAAGTAGTATGAAAGGATATTCTGAAGTGAGGTGCAGATTATAATGCAAAAACCAAAAACTGAACTCGACTCAATGTTCAGCCAGGTTGGGTTGACTTGATGACTCGACCCAACTCGACTCAAGATTTTATACATTATAAATTAAAATACTAAGAACAGTACTAGATATTTAAAGTAGTTAGGATTAGATAAGTAGCATCAAGTACAAAACTTGACAGCAAAACACATGTGAGAGCATAGACATTCCAATATGAACAGACCAAACCAGATCAACCGAAGCCATGTCCAGTTTAAGACGAGTCCTGCCTTCCAAGATTTGAAGTTCAGGAAGGATGTCATTTTACAGATCGAACCTTCTTGGGGCCAGCTACTTGAGCATAGGAAGGCTTGGGGTATGGTGGGTAGCACATGCATTTGAATTGGGTGGATCGTTTGTGTTTGAATCCAACAAATTGGTGATTTTAACTGATTCTTGCATTTTTAGAAATTTCTTCTCACATTTTTTTATGTAGTAGCAAATTTAAGAAAGATTGTCATGTGTCTTTTCAGAGATTTTTTTCCCCTGTTCTTTGGGTTTCCATGTAGTAGTCAATTTTAAGATTATTGCTCTATTTGTTCAACTATAGTAATATTGATTTCTACTAACATTCTTAATGTGATACAGATATTCTTCCATCTCCAAAATCTTCTTGGGAAATTGAATCCAACGGGTGTTGATGGTCTATCATGGACTATTTTGAGGTCAAATGAAAAGGATGGTCATGACATGACTAGGAGTAAGCTTTTGCCTGCACGCAGTGTATTGCGCGAATGTTTTAAACAGATTATCCAACCCATTACCAAGACAGACCTTGTCACAGATGTTGTATTCAGTAAAGAGTAAGACCTACTTTCCTCTTTTCCATAAATCTTTATTATCCTTGCTATCATTTTGTAAAGAATTTATCTCATTCAGTATCATACATTTATGAGTTTGAGATTACTGGTGCAGATAAACCCAGTTTCCACTCGTGGGGCCCATTGTTTCACGATCTAGACTATTGATTTGATGGGCCCCACTATCAACGGGGCATACCTCATCTAGTATTATCCCTCAATATATTGTCTCTCATAAGCTTTCTTTTGCTCTCTTGGCATCATTGCATTCCTGCAATGATTTTTGTTTCCCATTCCAGTTTTGAAAAAACAAAAATTAACTTTTGTTTGCTTGAACTACATAGATTCATTAGAAGTTTAAAAACTCCCGGGTTTTCACAGTGCCATTAGGTGTTGCTTCTATCCGTGATGCACTGAGCCTTCTTTGTTTAATGCAGATCGACGCTACCCCATCTCAACTTTCAAGGTTTCTATACCATGATCTTGTACAAGGGAAATAAACTGATAACCGTGGCAACTTTCAGGTAAGCTTAAGTAGATATCTTAACCATTATGTAATGAAATTTTTTTTCCTTTAAAAAAAAAACAAAAAATTTCTCTTTTTGTAGGCATTGTATACTGAAACATAACCTTTCTTTTGGTATGTTTCTATTCTAGGATCCATGGTGAGAAGGTAGCAGAACTGCCCCTAGTGGGTACACGTATTAGATATCGCCGACGAGGAATGTGCCGGCTTCTGTTGAACAATTTACAAAAGGTAATATCTTCGTAATATACATATGGACACATCTTGATATTATGAGTTGATATTCAATTATTTGGTTCTATAGGGAGTATGTGTATATCATCTTAAGTCATAGGTTATAATATGTTCTTTCTGTCTTGTCGAGGCTGCTAGCACTAGGGGTGTCAATGGGCTAGGCGCACGCCTAAAAAATCAGAATTTTGAATATTGCCAGCCGGACAGCCGGCCCAAAACAGTTCAAAATCCGGGTCGAGACCTACCTCAGGCCCTTACTTGATGAACATACCGACCTGGTGTTTAATCCAGGGGAACATATGGCATGCCTACCTGATGAGCAACCAGATTGTGCTGGTATGCCATAGGGATTCTCTGTCCTCTTCTTGTCAATATCCTTAACATGGCTCGTTCGCATGGTTGCTTTTGTGGGATTGTGTTGAGATATTTCGATGCAAGAACAAACTGCCTTAGTACTAAGGAGGCTTGCTGAAATTGTTCTGCTCAATTTTATGTAGCTTCTTTCCGACATGGGGATAGAGAAGTTGTTGTTGCCAGCAGCTCCTAAGCTACTACAAACATGGATTTCTTCCTTTGGGTTTGTTGTGATGACGACTTCGGAAAGATTTGAACTCTTGGCGTATCCCATCTTAGAATTTACTGATACCATAATGTGCCAGAAGCTACTGATGACATCTACAACAAAAGCTTCGGAATCAAGAGGTATGTATAGGTCCCATCTCCACGCATGAACTCGATAGCGAGTATCATCATTCATTTTATTTTCACTATTTCTAATGATCATGGCCCAATCTGCAGAGAGTAAGGAAGATGTCAACAATCGTTTTTACCGATACAGCAATTCTTCTAAAGTAATCCAGACAATGAGGTTCATTAACACATTGCCATCTAAGTCTATATGGTTGGAAGATTTTGGTAGTGAAGCCAGCAATGGCAAAGAGACTAGTCCACATTATTCTTTGAGAAGTAATTGTTCAGGTTCTTTGGCACTTATTCAAGACCCGGTCCGGCAGACGAGTGCAATGAAGCAAATGTAAGTAGATGATCTTATCCTCCTCTCTTGAAATATCTCTTGTTTTATCCATCTATCATCTACATACATAGAGATTTGTTAATCTAATCCTACACTCCATTCTCTACAAAGCTGTATACTGTGGGACAAATGGATACATCCAAGCCATGTGTCAAGTGGGCCCACGATGCCAAAGCCCAAAGATCAGGCATCCAATCATCATATCAGCTAGACATGAACACTGAATGTTGTCAGTGAGAGAAGTCTATTTTTCTCCCCCATTCATGCAGTTCACACTCGATGGTTGAATGATGCTTGTCTTTGGGTCAGGCCATCTACATTCATTTGGGACCAGCCAATTCAAGGCTGGGACATGATAAATGTGCCACATAGACGTGTAAAATCTGCAAACCTCTATATACATGTACACATATATGAAATAGCATCATGAAATCTTGTTAACGATCATGGCGTTGCAGGGTCACTACATGATGGAAGATATCGGCCTTTGAAAAGTCATCGCCCCAATTTTTTAGAGCGCGACAAAGAGAGTTTCTGCGAAAATGCCCGACAGTCGGCTAATTTAAACTTGAACAAGATGTATAGATTTGTTTTAATAATATAACTTCATCAGGATTCTTAGGAAGCCTAGTCAAAGGCTAAGGTTCTTGTATTGCTGGATTAGAGCCCATTTGAGAAAAGCGCATATGTATAGTAGCACGTTTTGATAGGATTGGATCGTAGAAGAGCAATCTGTAACTAACATTCTTTATCTAATATATCTGATTTTATCTTCCATTTGTTTTGTTTTTCATTACTGTGTGCAAGAAAGCTGTGCTTGCTATAAGTTAACCATGACAGAAAAATGATATGCATCTGTTTGTAAGTTTTCTTTTGTTGTAATAGTGATTTTTGGGTATGAATCATTTGTGGTTGGGCCCACTAGTGGATGATTCAGATTGGTGATCCACATCTATGTAAGACGTTTATATAAATGACCAAAACACAACCCTTTTTACAGTGAATGTAGACATGGCTACAAGCATCTCAATCCAAACCATCCAAATTGTAGGCCCACTATGGGTGGGGTCATGATTTTCTGGTTTGTACTTGGACTTACAAAAGGAAATGTACAATGTTCCATCCAGATTTTTAGGCCTCTCTATTGGTGAAATTTTTGTAAGGACCCTATTAAAATCTCCAAATTGTCCTAACTATCCCCGATTTGGACCATGTTAAATGCAGTTCTGAAAACTCGACAACTCCACTCAAAACTCATCTGAGTCAACTTAACTCTATGAGATTTCGAGCTCAGCCTCTTCAAAACTCAGCAGGTTGTAATTTTCTACTTTCATTGATTGGTTAGGATCATTTGTAAGGAATGTAATTAGACATTGATAATGGGGCCCACTAGATCAATGAATTAGGTGAGCTGATCTCAATCGAGAATCATCTAACAGTAATACCTCATTTTGCTAAGCTATCATCTCTTGAGCTTTGATTGACCTTCTCTGAGAGCATGGCATGGGTCCATGATTCAGTGAATATCCATGGGCATCACCATGGATGATCCTTACACCAAAAGGAGGTTGGAAGATCCTAGACATGGACTGTTGGTCTGTTAACGGTCGATTGAGAACCGTTGATGTATAGAACCATTTCTTTGTTGGCCAGCAGCTATTGAATGGAAGGCTTAGGATGTTTCAAACAAGATAATATCCGCATGTTCTTAACAATGGACCCTGCTAGAGTGTTAAGCCCTTGGCATAGATTGATATGGTACTTTCTAATGACTTGAGCTTTCCTTAAAATCCTATTTTCGAATTCTGAAAGTAGTAAATATGTCACCCGAATATATTTGATCTTGTATGGCCAAAAGTTTTGGATCAAACTGATATTGGTGTGGTATCTTCGTTCAGGTTTTTGTGAACTTATCAACATATTGGATGGAAAATAAACATTCCAATGGCTCAAAAGAAGTTTTTAATGGTGGGTTTTCAATCGCCACTGTATCTTGTGGTGTAGTCCAATTGAGAGTTGGATCTGCATCCTTTTTTAGTACCATACCTTAAATGAGCTTTCAAAATGAATGGACGGTGTGGATGTAAGGAAAATACATCACGGTGGGCCCTACAGTCAGGGATATGCTCGCATGGGTGGTTCCTGGTATCAGCGGGACGGACGCGGTTTGGCTAGTGGTCGGTGCTATGTGGACCCACCATGATGTATGTGTTTTATCACGCCGTCTATGCATTTTAAAGATAATTTTATAGCTTTATGCCAAAAATGAGGTATATCTAAATCTCAGGTGGACCATACCATGGGAAAACAGCAGTGATTGAATGTCCACCATTAAAAATCTCCTAGGGCCCACTGTAATGTTTATTTGACATCTAACCTGTTGATTATGTCATACATATCAGCTTGATCCAAAACTTTTCTGCCCCAAGAAGTTTTTAATGGTGGGCATTCAATCAACACTGTGTGGTCCATTGAGATTTATATCCCTCTCATGTTTAGGATTATTTCATAAAACGATATGTAAAAATGGATGGACAGAATGGATGAAATACATACATCATGGTGGGGCCCACAGAGCACCAACCATCAGCCACCGGGCTGGTGGCAGGGGGAGTAGCAATCCGTTTCCGTCCTCTTGGTCATACATGGAGAAAATGACCACTGTAGACAAACCCTTTTACCCAGCGGTTTCTATGAAAGAATACAAACCTTAGTTACCAATCTAGATTATCACGTGCGGACAGCGACGCTCCTCGAACTGAGAGTTGTACGAACGGCTTAAAAGAGATCAAAGTTACATGGCCGCACAGCTATATATTTATTATATCCACAACGTTCATCCATATCTCAAGATCATTTCGGAGCATTATCCAAAAAAAAATATCATATCCAAAGATCAACTGGACCACACCACAAAGAGCAGCGGGGAAATTGATTTTCACCGTTAAAAATTTTGTAGGGTCCACCATAACATTTATTTTCCATCCAATCTATCCATAAGGTCACAAAGGCCAGGATGAAGAGGAAAAACAAGTTTCATAATGATCCAAAACTTCTGTGACCCCTAAAAGGGTTTCAATGGTAGACGTTCAATCATCCACAGCCTTTAACAATGTGGTCCACTTGATAGCTAGATCTGTCTTATTTTTCGTCTCAAACCTTAATACGAGTTTGCCAAAAATATGAACGGTTTGGATATAACACATACCTCATAATAGGACCCACAAAAAGTGGTGGGATTACAACAGCAAAAAAAAAAAAAAAAAAAAAAAAAAAAAAAAAAAACTGTCGATATATCGACAGACAGTCGATATATCGAAAATGGTCCAGAACTGTCCAGTGAGTTTTCCTCAAAAATCTTGCAATTTTCGATATATCGACTGTCTGTCGATATATCGAAAAAGGTGTTTCACCTTTAGCTACGGATTATAACCGTAGCCATAACGATATGTGATCGTGTCCGATCTATGAAATTTTCTATTTTTTTTTTATTTTTTTTTATTTTTTACATGGAGAAATTTATTCTACCTACAATTTTCTTTAATACATATTTATATAAATAGATATATATATATAAGCATATAAAAATTTTTTCTCTCTTTTTTTTTATTTATTTCTTTAATCATTTAACAAGAATATCTTCTAAACCAAAATTAGTTACTTGACGAACCACATATGATTTTGGGGTAAGAGAAGCTACTTTAGCCAACCAACCTAATTATTTTCCAAGATTCCATTAGGTCGATGGTTGAAAATACATTTCATTCACTTCGCTGTCAATTTCAGTCACTTCACACGGTCAAATTAGAAATTGAAGCGGGACAAATATGAAATTGAGTAGGCAAATTGAAAATTGAGTGAGGCAAGGTAGGAATTGAGCGAGGAACCTAAAAATTGAGAGAGGCAAGGTAGGAGTCAATGAGGAATCTAGAAATTGAGCCAAGTAAGCTAGAAATTGAGCGAGGCAACGTAGAAAATGAGCGAGGAACCTACGATTTGAGGTGAGGCAACCTAGGAATTGAGCGAGGGAAGATAGAAATTGAGCGAGGGAAGCTAGGAATTGAGCGAGGGAACGTAGGAATTGAGCGAGGGAAGCTAGAAATTGAGCGAGGCAACGTAGGAATTGAGCGAGGGAAGCTAGAAATTGAGGAAGTTAGAAATTGAACGAGGAAGCTAGAAATTGAGCGAGGCAACGTAAGAATTGAGCGAGGAAGCTAGAAATTGAGCGAGGCAACGAAGAATTGAGCGAGGAAGCAGAAAGTGAGCGAGCAACGTAGGTGAGCGAGGAAGCTAGAAATTGAGCGAGGGAAGATAGAAATTGAGCGAGGCAACGTAGGATTCAACGAGGAAGCTAGAAATTGAGAGGAGGTAGAAATTGAGCGAGCGGAAGCTAGAAATTGAGCGAGGATGCTTAGAAATTGAGCGAGGCAACGTAGGAATTGAAGCGAGGAAGCTAGAAATTGAGCGAGGGAAGCTAGGAATGAGCGAGGAACGTAAAATGAGCAGGGAAGCTAGAAATTGAGCGAGGCAACCCAGGAGTTGAGCGAGGAAGGTAGAAATTGAGCGAGGAAGGTAGAGGAAGGTAGAAATTGAGCGAGGGAAGCTAGGAATTGAGCAAGGAGGCTAGAAATTGGCGAGGAAGGTAGAAATGAGCGAGGCAACCTAGAAATTGAGCGAGGAAGCTCGAAATTGAGCGAGGAAGGAAGGTAGAAATTGAGCGAGGAAGGTAGGAATTGAGCGAGCAACGTCACTAATTGAAGCGAGGAAGGAAAGAAATTGAAGCGAGGAACCAGAAATTGAGCGAAGCAACCTAGAAATTGAGCGAGGAAGGTAGAAAGTGAGCGAGGAAGCTCGAAAGTGAGCGAGGAAGCCAGGAGTTGAGCGAGGAACGTAGAAATTGAGCGAGGGAAGGTAGAAATTGAGCGAGGGAAGGTAGGAATTGAGCGAGGCAACGTAGGAATTGAGCGAGGGAAGCTAGAAATTGAGCGAGGGAACGTTGGAATTGAGCGAGGGAAGCTAGAAATTGAGCGAGGGAAGGTAGAAATTGAGCGAGGGAAGCTAGAAATTGAGCGAGGCAACCTAGGAGTTGAGCGAGGGAAGGTAGAAATTGAGCGAGGGAAGCTAGAAATTGAGCGAGGGAACCTAGAAATTGAGCGAGGGAAGGTAGAAATTGAGCGAGGCAACCTAGAAATTAAGCGAGGGAAGGTAGAAATTGAGCGAGGCAAGGTAGAAATTTAGCTTGAGGAACCACAGAAATTGAGCGAGGAAGGTAGAAATTGAGCGAGGCAACCTAGAAATTGAGCGAGGAAAGGTAGAAATTGAGCGAGGCAACGTAGGAATTGAGCGAGGGAAGCTAGAAATTGAGCGAGGAACCAGGAGTTGAGCGAGGAAGGTAGAAATTGAGCGAGGAAGGTAGAATTGAGCGAGGGAACCAGAAATTGAGCGAGGAAGGTAGAAATTGAGCGAGGCAACCTAGAAATTGAGCGAGGAAGCTCGAAATTGAGCGAGGCAACCCTAGAAATTGAGCGAGGAAGCTAGAAATTGGCGAGGGAAGCTCGAAATTGAGCGAGGAAGCTCGAAATTGAGCGATGGGAAGCTCGAAATTGAGTGAGGAAGGTAGAAATTGAGGCGAGGCAAGCGTAGGAATTGAGCGGGAAGCTAGAAATTGAGCGAGGAACATTGGAATTGAGCGAGGGAAGGTAGAAATTGAGCGAGGGAAGGTAGAAATTGAGTGAGGGAAGCTAGAAATTGAGCGAGGGAAGCTCGAAATTGAGCGAGGGAAGGTAGAAATTGAGCGAGGGAACCTAGAAATTGAGCGAGGGAAGGTAGAAATTGAGCGAGGCAACGTAGGAATTGAGCGAGGGAAGCTAGAAATTGAGCGAGGGAACGTTGGAATTGAGCGAGGGAAGCTAGAAATTGAGCGAGGGAAGGTAGAAATTGAGCGAGGCAACCTAGGAGTTGAGCGAGGGAAGGTAGAAATTGAGCGAGGGAAGCTAGAAATTAAGCGAGGGAAGGTAGAAATTGAGCGAGGCAACCTAGAAATTGAGCGAGAGAAGCTAGAAATTGAGCGAGGAAGCTCGAAATGAGCGAGGAAGCTAGAAATTGAGCGAGGAACCTAGAAATTGAGCGAGGGAAGGTAGAAATTGAGGGAGGCAACGTAGGAATTGAGCGAGGAAGGTAGAAATTGATCGAGGAAGGTAGAAATTGATCGAGGAAGGTAGAAATTGAGCGAGGGAAGCTAGGAGTTGAGCGAGGGAAGGTAGAAATTGAGCGAGGGAGGTTAGAAATTGAGCGAGGCAACCTAGAAATTGAGCGAGGGAAGCTCGAAATTGAGCGAGGGAACCTAGAAATTGAGCGAGGGAAGGTAGAAATTGAGCGAGGCAACCTAGAAATTGAGCGAGGGAAGCTAGAAATTGAGCGAGGAACGTTGGAATTGAGCGAGGGAAGCTAGAAATTGAGCGAGGCAACCTAGGAGTTGAGCGAGGAAGGTAGAAATTGAGCGAGGAAGGTAGAAATTGAGCGAGGAACCGAGAAATTGAAGCGAGGAAGGTAGAAATTGAGAGCGGGCAACCTAGAAATTGAGCGAGGAAGCTCGAAATTGAGCGAGGCAACCAAAAATTGAGCGAGGAAGCTAGAAAGTGAGCGAGGGAAGGTAGAAATTGAGCGAGGCAACCTAGAAATTGAGCGAGGGAAGGTAGAAATTGAGCGAGGCAACGTAGGAATTGAGCGAGGGAAGCTAGAAATTGAGCGAGGGAACGTTGGAATTGAGCGAGGGAAGGTAGAAATTGAGCGAGGAAGCTAGAAATTGAGCGAGGGAAGCTAGAAATTGAGAAAGGCAACCTAGGAGTTGAGCGAGGGAAGGTAGAAATTGAGCGAGGCAAGCTCGAAATTGAGCGAGGGAAGCTAGAAATTGAGCGAGGGAAGCTCGAAATTGAGCGAGGGAAGGTAGAAATTGAGCGAGGCAACCTAGAAATTGAGCGAGGGAAGGTAGAAATTGAGCGAGGCAACGTAGGAATTGAGCGAGGGAAAGTAGAAATTGAGCGAGGAACATTGGAATTGAGTGAGGAAGCTCGAAATTGAGCGAGGGAAGCTAGAAATTGAGCGAGGCAACCTAGGAGTTGAGCGAGGGAAGGTAGAAATTGAGCGAGGGAAGGTAGAAATTGAGCGAGGCAACCTAGAAATTGAGCGAGGGAAGCTAGAAATTGAGCGAGGGAAGCTAGAAATTGAGCGAGGCAACCTAGAAATTGTGCGAGAGAAAGTTAGAAATTGAGCGAGGGAAGCTCGAAATTGAGCGAAATTGAGGTAGAAATTGAGCGGGAAGGTAGAAATTGAGCGAGGCAACGTAGGAATTGAGCGAGGAAGGTAGAAATTGAGCGAGGAACCTAGAGGTGAGCGAGGGAAGCTAGAAATTGAGCGAGGCAATCTAGAAATTGAGCGAGGAAGGTAGAAATTGAGCGAGGCAACCTAGAAATTGAGCGAGGAAGTAGTAGAAATTGAGCGAGGCAACGTAGGAATTGAGCGAGGGAACCTAAAAATTGACCGAGGCAACAGTAGAAATTGAGCGAGGGAAGGTAGAAATTGAGCGAGGGAAGCTAGAAATTGAGCGAGGGAAGCTAGAATATGCTTATTCTATAGAGTAAGTGTGGGCCACACATCAAGGTGGACCCCAAAAACATACAATGTAGAATATGCTTATTCTATAATTTATACTAAGAGGACCAGGCATCAAATGATAAAAGGAATGTGGCCGAAAGCGAGAAGGCAAGGTTGAGATTTGTGGTGGCCCACTTGTCGCGAGCCAACCAATGAGACTACACGTGGAAATAGGTGCCACGTCAAAAGCATGGCACTCCCTACCCCAAAGTGGATGCGGCGGTGTGAAAACATGGGCTGGAAACCTCTCCACCCTTTCACGAAAAATAACGTAACATGCTGAACAAAGCCAAAGAATTTGCGAAAAGAAAAGACTACACATCGGGAGCACCTGAAAGTGTACTCAAGCGAGGTTGTACCAACTTATCAAAGCTTAGAAATTGAAAATTATCGAGATCTGGACCCCAACATAAAAATCCAGGATTTAGGAGATAATAATCTTTATATCTATTGATAATTTCGCGTTGAATTAATGTGAGCCATTGGATATTCTTGCTTCTGGACTACCGCATGTTTTGAGCGGCTATGATTGATGTGGGGCTATTGATTTAAATCATTTCCATGTTGGGCCCTTCCTCTTGACTGGTTCCAGTAACTACATAGATTCCTAAGAATCCAGTGGAGCATAATTTTGAGTGCTCCCGAGGTGCATGTTACCGGTCAAAGGAAATAACGAGTCCGAGAATTCTCGTTCATGGAGGCACTTGGGCCCGTTTCAAAATTGGTGGGTCCAACAGTTTGGTATGCCAGTAATGTCGGGTTCTTGTATCTTATACCACGTGGCATTGACACGTCAGCTTACAGACACGTGCGTAACAGCCAAAAGAGCAAATGCTCGAAATAGAGATTTCCACGTCAGCTCACGTGTATTATGTTAACGGAAAGAATCGTTTTATATTCCTTAATTTCTAGCTTCCCTCGCTCAATTCCTACGTTGCCTCGCTCAATTTCTAGCTTCCCTCGCTCAATTCCTACGTTGCCTCGCTCAATTTCTAGCCTCCCTCGCTCAATTTCTAGCTTCCCTCGCTGAATCCCTACGTTGCCTCGCTCAATTTCTAGCTTCCCTCGCTCAATTCATACGTTGCCTCGCTCAATTTCTAGCTTCCCTCGCTCAATTCTTACGTTGCCTCGCTCAATTTCTAGCTTCCCTCGTTCAATTTCTAGCTTCCCTCGCTCAATTTCAGCTTCCTCGCTCAATTCCTACGTTGCCTCGCTCATCAATTTCTAAATTTTTCCTCGCTCAATTTTTACTCGCTTCCTCGCTCGATTCATCGTTGCCTCGCTCAATTTCTACCTTCCTCGCTCAATTTCTAGGTTGCCGCGCTCGATTTCTACCTTCCCGCTAAATTTCGAGCTTCCTCGCTCAATTTCTAGCTTCCTGTTTCAATTTCTAGCTTCCTGCTCAATTTCTACGTTTGCATTTCGTTCGCTCATAAGCTCGATTTCTGGCTTCCCTCGCTCGATTTCTAGCATCCTCGCTCAATTCCTACGTTGCCTCGCTCGATTTCTGGCTTCCCTCGCTCATTTCACGGCTTCCTCTCTCAAACGTTGCCTCGCTCAATTTTGCCTACGCTCAATTTACTAGCTTCCTACTCAATTTCTACGTTCGCTCGCTCGATTTCTACCTTCCCTCGCTCATTTCCTAGGTTGCCCGCTCGATTTCGAGCTTCCTCGCTCGATTTCTACCTTCCCTCGCTCGATTTCTACCTTCCCGCTCAACTCGATTTCTCTAGGTTGCCTTGCTCAATTTCTAGCTTCCTCGCTCAATTTCTACCTTCCTCGCTCGATTTTAGCTTCCTCGCTCAATTCCAACGTTCCTCGCTCGATTTCTAGCTTCCTCGCTCATTTCTACGTTGCCTCGCTCATTTCTACCTTCCCTCGCTCAATTTTCAGGTTGCCTCGCTCAATTTCTACCTTCCTCGCTCATTTCTGGCTTCCTCGCTCAATTTCTAGGTTGCTCGCTAATTTCTACCTTCCTCGCTCAATTTCTGGCTTCCTCTCGCTCGATTTCTAGGTTGCCTCGCTCTCAATTTCTACCTTCCTCGCTCAATTTCTGGCCTCCCTCACTCAATTTCTACCTTCCTCGCTCAATTTCAGGCACGTTCCTCGCTATTTCTGCAAAGCTCGATTCTATGTTACCTTGCTCGATTTCTACCTTCCTCGCTCAATTTCGATTTGAGCTTGCCTCGCTCATTTCTACCTTCCTCGCTCAATTTGAGCTTGCTATCAACTCAATTCCTACCTTTCCCTCGCTCAATTTCGAGCTTCCCTCGCTCAATTTCTACCTTCCCTCGCTCAATTTCTAGGTTGCCTCGCTCAATTTCTACCTTCCCTCGCTCAATTTCTAGGTTCCCTCGCTCATTTTTTGGCTTCCCTCGCTCAATTTCTAGCTTCCCTCGCTCAATTTCGAGCTTGCCTCGCTCAATTTCTACCTTCCCTCGCTCAATTTCTAGGTTGCCTCGCTCAATTTCGAGCTTCCCTCGCTCAATTTCTACCTTCCCTCGCTCAATTTCGAGCTTGCCTCGCTCAATTTACCTTCCCTCGCTCAATTTCTAGGTTGCCTCGCTCAATTTCTACCTTCCCGCTCAAAACTCGATTCGAGCTTCCTCGCTCAATTTCTACCTTCCTCGCTCATTTTGAGCTTCCCTCGCTCAATTTCTACCTTCCTCGCTCAATTTCTCAATTTAGGTTGCCTCGCTCAATTTCTACCTTCCTCGCTCAATTTCTAGGTTCCCTCGCTCATTTTTGGCTTCCTCGCTCGATTTCGAGCTTCCTCGCTCAATTTCTAGCTTCCTCGCTCAATTTCTAGGTTCCTCGCTCATTTTCGGCTTCGCCTCGCTCAATTTCTAGCTTCCTCGCTTAATTCTACGTTGCCTCGCTCATTTCGAGCTTGCCTCGCTCAATTTCTACCTTCCTCGCTTCAATTTCAGGTTCCTCCTCAATTTCTACCTTCCTCGCTCGATTTCTAGGTTCCTCGCTCAATTTCAGGTTGCCTCGCTCGATTTCGGCTCTCCTCGCTCGATTTCGAGGTTCCTCGCTCATTTCTAGCTTCCCTCGCTCAATTTCTAGGTTGCCTACTCGATTTCTAGCTTCCTCACTCAATTTCTAGGTTCCTCGCTCGATTTAACGGCTTCCTAGCTCAATTTCTGGCTTCCTCGCTCAATTTAGAGCTTGCCTCGCTCAATTTCTACCTTCCCTCGCTCGATTTCTACGGGTTGCCTCGCTCAATTTCTACCTTCCTCGCTCAATTTCTACCTTCGCTCCTGCTTCCAAGCTCAATTTAGCTTTGCTCGCTCGATTTCTACCTTCCTCGCTCAATTTCTACCTTCCTCGCTCAATTTCGCTCGATTCTCTGCTTTCGCCTAAGCTCGATTTTCGATTCTACCCGATTTCCTCCTCGCTCTGCTCGATTCCTACGTTGCCTCGCTCAATTTCTACGTTGCCTCGCTCGACCATCGACGATGGAATCTTGGAAAATAACTAGGTTGGTTGGCTAAAGTAGCTTCTCTTACCCAAAATCATATGTAGTACGTCGAGTAACTAATTTTGGTTTAGAAGATATTCTTGTTAAATGATTAAAAAAATAAATGAAAAAAAGAGGGAAAAAAATTTTATATACTTATATATACCTATTTATATAAATATGTATTAAAGAAAATTGTAGGTAGAATAAATTTCTCCATGTAAAAAAAATAAAAATAAAAATAAATAAATAAAAAATTTCATAGTAGCACAAACTACGATTATGGCTACGGTTATAATCAAGTAGTAAAGGTAAAACACCTTTTCGATATATCGACAGACTTTCGATATATCGAAAAATTGTAAGATTTTTTTAGGAAAACTCATTGACAGTTCTGGACCATTTTCGATATATCGACTGTTAGTCGATATATCGACGTTGGTTTTTTTTTTTTTTTTGTTGTTGTAATTCCACCACTTTTTGTGGGTCCTATTATGAGGTATGTGTTATATCCAAACCGTCCATCTATTTAAGCGAGCTCATATTCAGGCTTGAGACTAAAAATAAGATAGATCTAACTATCAAGTAGACCACACTGTAAAAGGCAATGGGGAATTGAACGTCTACCATTGAAACCCTTTTAGGGGTTATAGAAGTTTTAGATCATTATGAAATTTGTTTTTCTTCTTCATCAGGTCTTTGTGACCTATGAATGAACTTAGACAGGGGAGGATTTCTCACGAACATCACAGTGGGCCCCAAAAAGTTTTTAATGGTCGACGCTCATTCAACACTGTTTCTGTAATGTGGTACACTTGAGATTTGCATATACCTCATTTTTGGTCGTATACCATAAAATGATATGGAAAAATATATGGACGGCATGGATGAATAGCATACATCATGGTGGGGCCCACAGACCACCGACCCCAATCCTTTTAAGCCGTTCGTACAACTCTCAGTTCTGAGGAGCGTCAGCGCACGTCTTCGCAGCGAAAAGGAGGGGTAGTTTCGTCCTCAACGTCGCTGTCCGCACGTGCTAATCTAGATTGGTAACTAAGGTTTGTATTCTTTCATAGAAACCGCTGGGTAAAAGGGTTTGTCTACAGTGGTCATTTTCTCGTCATACATGTGTTTTATCCGACCCGTACATCTATTTAGACAGTTGCCATCGGACTAGTTTATAAGGTCTTATGTACCTTGACTAAGTTTTCAATTGTAGTCTTCCAAACCCCACTGCTTCATGGGCTGTTGATTCACTTGAGCCTTTAATCTGCCTCTGTTTTGGCTCATGCCTTGAAATGATCTAATGGATGGACGGCGTGGATTAAACGTATACATCACGTTGGGCCCACAGAGCCCCTGACAGCAGGACGCTTAGTATATAGGCTAGATCCTGGTCAGGTGGTACCCAATCCACGTCCAACAAAATTATCTTTTCCGTAAATTAAATGACCAAAACTGCCCTTGTCAACTGTATTCTTGAAAAGTGATGAAACCGAGCGGCGTGGGTCCCACGCGATATGCTTATGACACTGAATGGAGACTTTTCCTAGTCTACGTCTCACATCTGAGCCACGCACCTTATAGCCCAGTCCAAACATACCTTACCAGACTACTCCTCAACTGTACGGACTCACTCTCACCGGACCAAAATGCCCCTGCCATTCCCTTTGGAAGTGGATTGGCTGGTGTAGCCTGAGGGGACCACACCACAAATAGCAGCAGGGATATTGATTTTCACCGTTGAAAATTTTGTAGGGCCCACCATAACGTTTATCTTTCATCCAATCTATTCATAATGTCACAAAGACCTGGATAAAGAGTAAAAATAAATTTCATATTGATCCAAAACTTCCCTTTCATTTTCTTCTTTATTAGAGAGGGCCCCTCACGGAGTGGGGGCTTCTTTATTGAAGGGGAGGAGAGGAAGATTATAAGACAAGAATTCTATCTTCAACTTGTCTCGACGGTCTCCCACATGTATTCATTCCTTATTAATAAGTGAGGGGAGCACTTGCAATAAAAACTGCTACTCGGATGACCCCTAAAAGGATTTTAATAGTAGATGTTCAATCCCCACTGCTTTTTACAGTCTGGTCCACTTGATAGTTAGATTTGTCTTATTTTTCATCTCAAGCCTTAACACGAGCTCACCAAATGGATGGACGGTTTGGATATGACACATACTTCATGAAGACTCACAAAACCATGTCCTAAATATCTCCAAGATCGGTAGTTTCTAACCATCAATCTCTAGACCTTTCGTAGTTGAATGTGGGCGTTTATAAACATTAATTAATATCTGAAAATGAGAAATTATCGGTTGCTCTCATGTGCTGTGAGTTAAAGTGCACATGGCTGCATCAGATTACTTGTACAGTTCAAATAATTGATCTGGACTGTCCATTAAGTCCACATACCACATTTCATAGCCCAAAATGCAAATTAAACACTGGTAGGACGATTCCAACCATCCGATCAAACCTATGTAAAATGTGTGGTTAAGATCATTTATGTGAAAATAGGCGCAACAAACAATTTCATACATTATTAGTTGGAGTCTATCATTAGCACTATTATCGGTTCATCCCAACCATCTAATCCATGGCTTTGAAAACAGACGTCTGTAAAATAATAATAATAATAATAATAATAATAATAATAATAATAATAATAATTGTTAATTTTGGATTTAACCATCCGATCCGTCAATTTTCCTGATATATATGAAATGGGTGCTCAACTTAATGGACGGTCAAGATAGTCGTTTGCTAATTGTCCGAGTTTCTCTCTGGAAATTATTTTATTTTGAAATTTTTTTTCAAAATCCAAAATATTGATGGTGCGGGCCACCTGATATGCGACTCTGATGTTCCACACGTTTGACAGGTTGGAAGTTGTTGAGTGTGTAAAGGGGCGTGTGTGTTAAGGCGTGCGTGGCCTTCTGTGCTACACCATGGGTATGGGGCGGCATCCATAGATGGTCCATCTATTAGCGCCATTCATCCTAGGTGAGATATTGTTGATTGGCCACCGCCCCCTACTTGCCCTCAAATGTGATCCTGACCATTGAGTTTTTTAATTAAGTTTTATATGAACCGTTGATAATTCATGTTTCTCTGTGTGGCTAGTGTCATGATCGAACGTGTGGCATACAGGTGTACTTCAATTAAACAGTCCAAATAGTGGGATCTGTTGTCGATCGATGGATCATAGGTCATAAATCAAATTGATTATATGATCACTGATCAATGATTAATTGTCTCTTATTTTTTTTTGGACCGTTAACTAATTCCATTTTGAATATCCATTGGATCTTCAACCATGAGGAAATAATGATCATATATTGTTTATGCTAGATATAACCGTCCAAAGACTTTGATGAGGGCATGTTGCGGTAAGATTTCTGTAAAAGACAAATCAAAGATTTTTTTGACTACCCTAATGACTAAGAGAAACTAGAATTCGAAGAGTAATGAATAGTCAGCAAGATAAGCTCAAGTGGCTACAACAAGAATACACCCTTACCCATCTGATACATATGGAAAAAGCCAATTGTTCATAGTAAAGGTCTCATGATTGAGGTTGGGCTTGGACTGAAACATGATTATAACTAGCGACAAGGTCGGCCAATCCACCACTATAGGTTACGTGGTTTTTATGGCCAAAAATATCTAGGGCGCGAAATAATTAACGATTATGCTAACATGTCCTAATATTGCTGCTAACTATTAATGATCATGCAAATAAGTAGATGATTATCACCACACCACACGTGGTGGCTTAAGAAAAATCCTGTTGTTTAATAGGCCATGATCGTCTATGGATCCAGACAATTATCTCCACATTAATTGACTGGAGAAGTGGCTATATGGAGATCTCTTCTTGTAATTGACTTCAAGATTTTATAAATGGAAGGAAAATCTAAGAATTTCGAACCCTCGTCTAACCAACACATCAAATCAATTCTATAATGGAATGCTGTTTATTAATTTTATCTTTTATCTTAAATTAGCTTAACATAACCCGCTTACACTGCTACATTGAACTGATCTTAGATTAGGGGTAGTGTAATTCCCTTCCATCTACATCAATTATTGAATTGTGATTAAAGAAAACTTTTTTCTTTTTCTACTTCCGGCTAGTAGTGTAATTTCTTTCGTTTATGCCTTGGTTACTGGACCAAAGAAGCCTTAGTTTTATGACCTCGATACTTATGCTACAGACGTTAGATCACCGAAAATTAATCTTTTGTATGTTACTCTCATTTCATCAATATAATTAAGTTCCTTTTACTTATATATTATATTTATTGGATCATCTTTGTTATCACCGTGAGAAAATTTTATTGTATTCGAAAGTTTTTAAAAAATCATTAAAAGAATGAATTTTCTCATTCACAGATCGCTTGATTATGTATACTAGTGGTTAAATAATCGGTTGTACTACTTTTGTTTTTAGTAATAGGTAATTTTGCTTGAGAAATTGACCACGGTAAACGCCACCTTTTACCCAGCGTCTTTTCGAAATGCTCTCAAACTTTACTTTCCCAAAGTAAACCATTCTATACGGACACATTATTTGCGGACTTCACTACCTATGGTTACGAATTATAACCATAGCCATAGGTATTTAGCCACCTCAAATGCAAGGGTATTTTCATCTGCAAATAGTGTGTACTTTGGGAAAATAAAGTTTAGGAGGTGTTGAAAAGATGCCGGTAGAAGGTGGCATTTACAGTGGTCAATTTCTCTAATTACTTAGTCCCTATGTCTATCTTGGTACTCGGGGTTATACACTATACATATACTATTACATATACATGCACGACCGAATTTCAAACCAAACAAATAGGTTGAGTTTATTAGCTGGTGGGATCAATCTATGTTGTAACGCCCTGAAAATCGGGGGTCGAGCAGAAGTTTAACTCTCGAGTTCCAACGCATCACCTATGCAACATGGATAATGATGATTAAATGTTGTCCGTGTTAATGCACTAAACATGAGTGAGATTATACCAAATCAACATATCATACCCCAGAGACAGTTAAATTACGGAAGCAGAAGACCATGATAGGTATGTATAAAACATATAAGTGGTGGTGCGTCTCCAGAGTATAATCATGTTCCAGGTTAAATAATTACATGTATCGTTTCAAAATACAAAATATCAAAATGTGTTGGTCCGTCTACATCATGAAATCCCTATAGCCCCGACGATCAGAATGCGGCCTACATGAACCCACCAAAGTACTACATATACAAGAACTCCTTCTCGTTATCATAAAAATCAGGCTCCGCTTCATAAGCTGCGCCATCGTCTGTAACTAAAACAGAGTCTGGTTGGTGTTTAAAAACATCATCCCAGAGTGGGAGCGAGTGATTAACTCAGTGGAACTATAAGGGAAAGGTTAACATATTATCAATTCAGTCAAGCAGTAATGATAAAGCAGTACAACAATCATGTCCTAGATTACTCTTGTTAATGCAAGAATGGTATACGATAATGATGCATGCCCTCGCCTACACTCCCTCAGCGATTTCATCTCACGTTCACGTATGGCATCTTCTTGAAACGTGCGCTTCCTCGCAAAAGCACATGCAGTGCGGTTCATGATCGTGATTAGTCAAGTTCTTAATTAGGTATATTCATACAGCATAATTGGGAAGCTAAGGTACCTCCCTTCATATCATTTACCCAAACATTGATCCATCTAGAGTCATCAATCCTAGTTAATCACATACGAAGAACAGTTCTAGGTAGCTACGAAGCGGCTCGTCACCTCAGCGCAAGCTTGGTTTATACTCGAGGTTACTACAGAAAAGCTCGTCACCTTCAAGTAGTCGTAGAGTATACTCGAGGTCACTACAGGCTCGTCACCTGCTCATAGGCCGACAGCTCGAATACAGTGTCTCATACAACCGTATTCGGCTCACGAGTCTAGGTTGCTCATTGAACATTACGGGGAAGCTCATCGCCCCAGCGTAGGCCGACAGCTCGACCACGGTGTCCCATACTAGCATGCCCAGCTCATGAGTCTTAGCGAATCGAGGTACCAAGGTTAAACGGGCTTTTCACTGGTGAGTTTGGTACCTTAGATTCAAGCAGTAGCGTCCATACATGGTGAACATATATTGGGTCAATCGGGTTACTTGACAAGCTCGACTAGTACGAGCGTACGTTGAATTAGTCAACATGGAGCGCATACGCACCCCTCGTGGCCTAACCACTGTCGGTAATCACCGTACGACTCAGATTCATCGAACATATCCGTTGTGGCTAAACAGTACGGCCACCGATCGTAAACCATTACCGATTGCCTGGACTACATCGCAGTCCCAATCACACTCCAACCAATAGCATCCACATGTGATTCTAAGATAGCATGTGACAACCAAATCTAAACATAAATCTCATTCGAGCATTTCAATAAATACATACCAGTGAAAAGCCCATTTAACCCATGTCATTATACATAGGCATTCATCTGTAAATCGCATAGTAGTAAGATAGGTTGCATAAAGGAAACTGTAACTATATATAAGAGAATTGAGAATCCTATCTCAACACCCTCAGTAAGTACATTACATCAAGCATTTTCTCATTCAGGCATTTTATCAAACACTTAGCGACACATATTGTATACAGGTAATAAATTCGTTAAAAACACATACTATAGCTAGTCCTTTCACAAGGAGTAGCCACGTATACAACGATCATGTATTAGCGATCAATAATCATAGCAAGCACAAATCATAATTTCATACTCATTCAAACATTTTTACAAACACTTACACTACACACTTCAACATACATGGCGTATGTTGGTCATAACGTGTATTAGAGCAAATCCTTTCACCAAGAAGTTGTCACATATACAACAATCATATATCCATGACGGATAATCATGGCAAGCATGAATCCAAATTCCATACCCATTCAAATATTTTTACAAACACGTAGACTACACCCTTCAACATACATGGCGTATATTGGTCATAACATGTATTAGAGCAAATCCTTTCACCAAGGAGTTGTCACATATACAACAATCATATATCCACGACAAATAATCATGGCAAGCATGAATCTAAATTTCATACTCATTCAAATATTTTAACACACACATGAATTACGCTATATTCAACATAGTTCATATATATCTGTAAAGTGAGGGAAACATCGTATCTAGCATGAGAAATAGCAACCAAGTCAGTTATAAATCATTACCCGACATTGACAGCTTTGAAAATCATAACTTAAACATTTATAGTTCCCACCTTTCACCTGTAAACTCGTAACGAACTCAGTTTGAACACTCTCGCCTTATAAACTAGACTTTGAATACCTAATTAATAAAACGGGTTAGCTATTTCATCGATCTACGTATTCGAATTCCTAAAACAGGTTAAGGTTAGGGTTTCTTACCCAAGAACGGAATCAGAATCTCCGATATAGCGACACGGAAGCGGTAGTTACGTACATGGAGTAATGGGATCGAATCCCAGGAACTATCTCACATTCGCTCTCTCACTTCTCCACTTTCTCTCTCTTTTCTCTCTTAGGGTTTAGAATTCATATGGAATGAGAGAATGATGGGTAAAGGCCCTTATATAGGCCCAGAATTAAAGGGAATAGTCTCAGGGTCATGGTATACTTAGGTTATAGCCAAAGAGTGGTTGTTTCGGTCCAACGGAGCACATCTGGAGGCCTCCTTTTCTGCATATAATCTGGGAAAGTTTCCTGACATTGTATCTAGGTCAGGTTAAGTTTCCGACTGGCCCGATCGGTTCTGAGAACACCATGCAGAGGACCGCGATTTGATTCAATGGTCAGCCATTTGGATCAGGAATACCGACCTGCATATGAAATTTTTCCTGATCCGAGGGTGTATTTGGGTCAGATTCTAACGGTCCGAAACCTTAGAATTGACCCGCAAGCAAACGGCCCAGTTTATTTAAATCTGAGTACATTTTCTAAAGATATTCACATTTCTCACACGCTTCGCTCCGGGCTAAAGTTGTGCATTTCTGCATACTATTAGCACTTGATTTCCTAGGTGGTTGTCAAGTCCAGTAAGGCGGTCATAACCGTATGATTTCGCAGTAATCGGACTTTCGACGCGCGGTCCAGTCCATAGGTTTAGTTTTGTCTCGAGAGCAACCGAGTTTTGAGATTGATTCTAAGTTTTATGGTAATATAGCGTCAACGATTCTACATGTTTTGGATCTTGCAGTTCGTATTTAAAGTGGTTTAAGCTAATTTTACAGATAATTTAATTTAGCACTTGATTAATTTTCGTCACAATTTACTAAAGGGTCTGGCGAATTACGCACGAGGTGGAACTCGGGTCTTTGTATGGATTTTTCCGAGACGTTACACATGTACAGTGAGATACATTGAGATACATGATCTTCACGGTACATACAGATCATCTTACCTGAGATAAAGACATACCACGTGTACAATCTTTGTGTGTGTGTGTGTGGATCATTAAACTCTCGTGGAGCACCGGAGCACCAAAGCTTTTCTCCTCGTTTTATGGCGGGAAAGTGCAGAACGGAGTTTTGAATTCCCACGGACCAACGGTCTAGTTCTTGCCTTGGATGGCTAGCAAGGCAGAGGTCTGGGACATTCATCACACCTATGCTAGAAGAATCTACGGTTAGAAAATGAAAAGTCCCCATGGTCCAAATTCAAGGTTTCTTCTTCTTCTTTTTTTTCCTTTTTTCTGAAATCACAGTAATGCCTTTCGCTATCTTTTTCAAAGAAACTGATGAAGTAATCCATCTTGGAACCCCACTTGATACGCATGTGAGATCCAACCGTCCAATAGGTTTACCACATCATGATGAACAACTAATCAAAAATCAGTCCGGTGCAGTCATCACGTGGACCACACAAGAATTAGGTGGTTTCTGGACGATGGGTGCAGCAGTTGGATGCCGTTGGGTGTCATACACGGACACGGATTAGCTGCTGACAGGTTCAGTAGCGAGACTCGCTACTGAAATGACGTCACCAAGTTCTGTGGGTCCCAAAATGATAAATGTTTTCTATCCACACCGTCCATCCATTTGGAGAGACCATTTTAGGGCATTAGCCAAAGAATGAGTTCGATCTGAATCTCAAGTGGACCCCACCCACAGAAAACAGTGGAGATACTGACGCCCACCATTAAAAACTTCAAAGGCCACAAAAGTTTCCGATCTAGCTAATATTTGTTTTTTCCCTTATCTAATGTCTGTTTTAACTTATGAACAGGTTGGATCTCAAATAAACATAACGGTGGACCTTAGGAAGGTTTCAACGGTGGCCGTCACTCTCTCTACTATTTTCTGTGGTGGGGTCCACTACAGCTTTGGATCTACCTCATTCTTTATATAATGCCATGAAATGATCTCTTCAAATGTATGGACAGTACGGATACAATACATACATCACGGTGGGACCCGAGTCTCGCTACTCAATCTGTCAGTCCGCGTCCGTCATACGCACATCAGGGGTATTTAAGTCAAAAGTCAAAATACCAACTTCCTGGAAGGAGTTGGACGTGCATCGGTGCATGGTTATAAAAAGTAAGCCAGTACTCTCAGCCTATCACATTCAAGAATAAAAATTCTCTGCCGTAGGTGTATATCTCTCTCTGGTATCCTACTTTTCTTTTTCTTTTTAGAAATTTGATCTTTATTTATTTATTTTATTTAAATTGTTCTTTCCTGTATTCATTCTCCATTGCATTGTTCCTCTCCTTAGGTTGTAGAAATTGTTGTGATGGATGTAAACAAAGCCAGAATTATTTTTCTTTTTGGAATTTGGACCGTTAACTATTTCCACTTTGAACATCTATTGGATATGCACCTTCCAACCGTCCATTTTCCTCTTAGAATGGATATTTGCTGACCCTTTTGTACACTACGTGATGAACGGCCCAGATCTCTGACATGAGGGCCATACAAGGGTGATTCACCCGGTGATATAAACACAACGCGTCCTCTCCCTTCTTGAGTTGATGGAGACAGAGAAGGGGGAGAAATTTACGACTGTTAGTCTCACGTTCTACCCATCGTCTTTTCTAAGCCATCCTAAACTTTACTTTTCTAAACTAAACCATTCTGTACGGACATAATATTTGCAGACGAAAATACAGGGGCACCGTGAAACCTATAGCTACGGATTAAAACCGTAGCTATTGGAAAACATCCTATTCAACGGATTAGCCATAGTTTTGCCTCGTTGAATTTCATGTTTTCCTATGGCTGCGGTTTTAATTCGTAGTCATAATTCAAGGGTATTTTCGAATAGTATTTCTTATGAATGGTTTAGTTTGGGAAATTAAAGTTTGGGAGCGTGTAGAAAAGACGGTGGATAAAGGTAGGATACACAGTTGTAAATTTCTCGAGAAGGGACACGGCTTGGCTAGTGGTCGGTGCTATGTGGACCCCACCATGATGTATCTGTTTTATCCACGCCGTCCATCTTTTTGAAAGATAATTTTAGGGCTTGATACCAAAAATGAGTTAGATCTAAATCTCAGGTGGACCACGCCATGAGAAAACGGTAGTGATTGAATGTCCACCATTAAAAACCTCCTAGAGCCCACTGTAATGGTTATTTGACATCTAACCTGTTGATTAGGTCATACAGACTTGGATAAAGGGAAAAAATATATCATCTTGATCCAAAACTTCTGTGGCCCCTAAGAAGTTTTTAATGGTGGGCGTTCAATCAACACTGTGTGGTCCACTTGAGATTTGGATCAACCCCATTTTTTGGTTCATACCATAAAATGATCTGGAAGAATGGGTGGATGGCATGGATGAAATAAATACATCATGGTGGGACCACAGAGCACCGACCACCAGCCATTGGCTAGTGGCAGGGTGAGTAGCCAATCCGTTTCCACATAAAAGCAGGTGCAACAAAAAGATCTGTCGGGCCCACCATGATGCTTTTGTAAAATCCGCACCATTCATATGTCTATCTTGCCAATTCATGCTAGGATGCCAGCACAAAACTCAGGCTTCTCCAAAACTCAAGTGGGACCCACCACAGGGAAAAGTGGCAATGGAATACACACCATTGATACCTTCCAAGGCCTACTAACGTTTTGGATCAAGTTCGTCGATGTCATACAAATATCATGGTGGGCCCAGGAATTTGTGAATCAAACCGTCGATTATGATGGGCCCCTCCATGGTTAGGTAATTTACCTTAAATCTTTTAGATTGGAAGATCATGATGATGCTTTGATCTTTAGCCTAAAAATAAATTAAACAACAGTCCAGATTCAATGCAGAATGGGGACTGCCATGCCACTTCCAATCATGGATTGGACCCAGCAGGTGGATGATCTAGACCATTGAACCATGGGACCCACATGTGTATGATAGTGTAGCTTAGCAAATTAACTAGATCAGTTATGTAACTAGTACTAATCCTTTGATTAGAGAACTTCCATTCATTGAACAAGGGACAATGAATGATGATGATCATGGGCAAATGAGAATTCCATTGATCCCCCATTAGTTAGGATTAGATGATGATGATGGGGTCCTTAACAAATGATCTGTTGTGTAGGGCCCACTGATGAGTGGTGCTAATTACAATAATCTATAGAAATGTGCCAACCACAATATCTGATATGTCATGCTTAATTAATTATGCAATTGTTTTTATGTAATTCTCATAAAATGATTTCTATGTTTTTAGGAAGATGAATCTTTTACAAGATGATGACACACTTGATCAATGGCTTGGTGGATTCATCAATGACGAGAACTTTATGGATACTACCTTCACACTCATGGATCAATTTAGTTTTGTTCTTGAAGAAAATGGAGCTGTCGAAAACAGACAGAGGAATTGCAGTGATGTTACAATCGAAAACAGACAGTGGGATTGCAGTGATGTTGCCATTGAAAACAAGAGTTGTCCACAACCAGTAATGAACTGTGGTGAACCTGAATTGAAGAAGAGAAAGGTTGAATGCAACAACTTGCCTTCATCTTCAGATGCTTCGCTAGTAAAAAACGATAGACAAGGTCGGTCGTCACGCTGCTCGGTTAATTCTCTCAAGCTGCAAGGAGGAAAAAGGCGGAATTGGCGCACACCTACAATCAGTCTATCATCTTTGATAGACAATAACGTAGTGACGTTGGGTCAGAAGGCAATTTATGTGAATAAAAAGGATGACAGTGTTATGGCATCGGGGTTGATCACGCACAAAGGAATCAAATGTTTGTGTTGTGAAAATGTGTACAGTCTTTCCAAATTTGAGATTCATGCAGGTAGTAGTAATCACCGGCCTTCTGCCAATATCTTCTTGGAAGATGGGAGGTCACTGATGCAGTGCCAAGTACAAATAATGCGTGATGAGGAAGTTAAAGCCTTTGAACAAGATCCGCACAAGCAAATGAAGAGCGATGATCTGCCACACACTAACCTGCAACAAATGGAGGGTTATATACAGGATGAGGCAGGCTTCTTAGCATATCTACGTGAGCAAATGGGGAGTGATGAGCCTCACCACCCTATAATTCAACAAAGAGAAGATAATGTGAATGATGAAAGCTTCGCAGGATATCGATCCCACCTCAGTATTCAGAATGCAGTGGGTGATGAAACTGTTTGCGGTTTCACAAGAAATTTGTGTGAGGAAACGAAAAATAACACCTCATGCTTTAGAGGAAATGGGATATGCCACATCTGCCTTCACAGTGGGGATGGATTGCTAGTGTGTGGTGGCGAATGTCAGCGCATGTTTCACTTAAACTGCATTGGTTTAGAGGTGAGATCCCAAACTCATGGCATCTTTCAATACAATCCTATTTTCCCAAACTTGCTTTGTAGAAATTAATTCTTCAGATTTGAAACAAATTGCAATATAATCGCTTCAACGTTAAATAATATTGCATCCAAATGGCTCATTTCCACAACAAGTTGGTGATTAAGTTCAATTAGTTGGCTTGGTCTCCTAAATTTTCTGTATACTTGAAGCAGAATTTGGATGCACTATTGAATTGAATTGAAGTAAATTAGTCTTATATAGGAGAAATGGCTGAATTATAATCAACTTAGTATTTATACGAAGGGGTTAGATTCTAAAATTGCAATTTCATTCCTTTATGGTTGGACTTGGAAGGAAGTAATGAAACAATTATAATTTAAATGTTGCTTCCTCATTCTGAATACTAGGAAATGTTGTTCTGTTTTTTTTTTGTTTTTTTCTTTTTATTGAATTGAATTTTCATTATTTCTTTTATTTTTTAAATCCAAACGCATCATAAATTCAGATATTAATACTTAGTATAGAGAAAATTATGATTGTATATCACCTTCAACTTTATGTTTGGCGCTCATGCAGGTTTTCCCTGAAAGTGTATATTTCTGCCCATCTTGTGGATGTGGATTATGTGGCGAGGGTGAATACAATAATGATGGTGAAATTTTTGTGGAGAAAACAATTTTGTTTTGTGATCAATGTGAACGTGGATGTGAGTTCTTCTCTTATCTTCTTTTCTTCTATATGTGTCTAATAAACTATTTGGCATCTTTAAAACTTATATTTTCTTTAATTTTTTTAGATCATGTGGGTTGTCTGAGAGAAAGAGGCGATGAAGGACTTGAAAGTTGTCCAGATGTAAATTGGTTTTGCGGAGAAAAATGTTCAGAGGTACATCAAAATGTCTATATGGGATGTGAAATTTTATATTTTTTTTCTAATACAAGTTTCACTTACACTATGTTTCAATGCACAACTGAATTAAATTACAAATGTTCAATGCACTTGAAAGAAATGGCTAAATTGTGGTTATCTTATGACATACTTGAAACTAACATAATTGCTACTTATTTTTTCTAAGTATGAATATGAAAGACAACTCCAATTCCGTTATTTCTGCTTTATTAAATTAATTAGTCTAGCTCATTTCAAAAGTCCATCTATATGCAATCATAATTAATGATATCCTGTGATTTGCTTACATTTTATGAAGTTATTGATTTACACATTTATATGATTTTTATTGAGACATTTAGTACTTTTTTTTATAAATATGTCATTGAATATTTCTACCTTTTATTTTCTTTCTTTTTCAAACACAGTTGTTAATCTTTTTTATAACTTTATATATGGTATTTATTTTTTTAAGGATATTCTTGCATTATTTATTTAGTTATGGTAATATTAATTTCTGTACTAATGTACTTCTTGTGATACAGATATTCTTCCATCTCCAAAATCTTCTTGGGAAATCAAATTCAGCAGGCATAGATGGTCTATCATGGACTATTTTGAGGTCAAATGAAAAACATGGTTGTAATCTTAATACATCCTCCATCATTGAAGCCATGACCAAGCGCAAGCTTCGGGCTGCACGTTCTATGCTACGTGAATGTTTTGATCGCATTGTCCAACCAGCTACCAAGACAGACCTTATCACAGATGTTGTTTTCAGTAAAGAGTAAGACCCACTTTCCTATTTTGCATAATAAAAATCTTTACAATTCATATATTCCTATCATGTTGTAAATTAGTTATCTCATACAGTATCATATAGCATTATGTGTATTTGAGGTTAAAGAATAATAACCTGGTACCATTGCTCCTAGTTTGCACACATGGGGCTGGTTTTTTTTTTTTTTTTTTGTGATGAGTGCACTGTCAATAGATTAAAAAACTATGCAGATTTTTTTTTGACGATTAAGAAAATCACAGGATTGTGTTGCCCAATGTTGCTTCTATCCATGATAAATTATAACACGTCTTTTGTTTAATGTAGATCGGCACTACCCCATCTGAATTATCGAGGTTTCTATACGATGATCTTGGAGAAAGGGAAGAAACCGATATCCGTGGCAACATTCAGGTAAGTCTCAGTAACCAATACTTGTGGAATTTTTTACCTTTTTTTTACCCTTCTATTTGTTGTATAACAAAACATGATTAATCTTTTGGCATGTTTCTATTCTAGGGTCCGTAGTGACAAGGTAGCAGAAGTGCCTTTCGTGGGCACATGTATTATGTCTCGCCGACAAGGAATGTGCCGTCTTCTTATGAATAGTTTACAAAAGGTAATATTTTCAGTTGATTTAGATACACAACTAGATAGTGTGTTGATATTCAATAATATATTTCTATATAAAACATGCGTGAATAATTTTCACTAATAACATGTATTCCATTTTCCTGTTTGTTCTCATTCAACCTATTAATTAGAAGCATCATAACTAATATAGCTTTATCTATCCATCCGCATGTGTGAGGAAAATGTTGAGGATATTGACATAGATACGAGCACGACTAGTCTATGAATTTCTTGTCCCAAAATCACTCTGTTCCATATCAGGTGGGCCACATGTACATCAATTGTAGAAAGCTGGTTAAGTTAGTTTAGCCGTCCATTATTAGATACATGTGGCCCATTTAATGAATGCAATGACCTAATGTTTAGCCAGGGGACATACATGGCCATTCCTACCTGATGAAAAATCCAGATCTTGCTCGATTACTACAAAAAAGGATTCAATATCCTTAACATAACTTGTTTATATGCTTGCTCATGTGGGCAATGTATGTTTGAGATTACTTCAACAAAAACAATGAACATATGTAGCAATGGGGACTTACGTAATTCTACTTGCTTTTTATGCAGATTCTTGCCAACATGGGGGTACAAAAATTGCTATTGCCTGTAACTGCTAAGCTTCTACAGTGTTGGAATACATCATTTGGTTTTTCTGTGGCGACGAATTTTGACAGATTCAAAATGTTGGAGTACCCATTTTTAGAATTTAATGACACTATAATGTGCCAGAAACTATTGACTAGAGCTGTAACTTAAAGCAACATAATCATTTAATGTATGCAATTTTTACTTTTTATTATATATGATAAGCTCAATAGCTTTTTTTCTTTTATTTAATGGGTATAATTTTTGTTATCTTTCATTTGGTTTTCATTTGCAATAAAGCTTTCCTCAGAAGAAATACCCATATAACAGAAAGACGATACATATTGCTTGCTTCGATCCAACAGTTGAAATTGTTGGTGGGTAGTGGCCAATTCAGATTAACGATTTGCAATTCACATCTATGGCAGGATGTTTGACTTTCAATGACTAGTACACTGTAGTGGTACATATGGCATATAAGAACTTCAAACAAAACCACATAGGGGGGACAAACACAAAATTAGATCAATTGGAAAATGTCTATTTGTGTGTTGATTTGCATCGTTAGATGGCACCAGTTGGATGGTGAAGATCATTGATTCAAGGTGTTTTTTCCTCCTTTGAATATGGCCCACCTTCAATAGGGTCCACAACTTGGACAATTTGGAATTGGGAATGAGGTGTGTGTGCACATGTGCATGCATATATGTGTAAAGTAGCTTTGTGCATGCATGTTGAGGTGCACTATCAAGTGGGGTGAACAAGGACTCATCTATTGAACAAGTCAACACAAATGTATGTGAATCCAAACCTTTCAAAAAGAAAACAAAAATGGGGCCTACAATGGATGGAGAACAGTTCGGAACAATATTTAGTGATGCTCAAGATCTAATTTTTTGCTATGAAATGGATGAATGAAAATAAATGCTAAGCCATTCAAGTTTAACAAGTGAAATTGAATGGTCAAAATTGACCAATCAAGCTGGGTTTTAGGTTATGTTCCATCTATGATGGCCCACGAGTTGGTTAGTCTGGATTGCCATACATATGTGTCACACTAATGGTGGAGACATGATGGTTCCTGCTGAGTTGATTTTTGACCTGTTCTTCATCCTCAATTGGCCTGCAATTTGGAAGGTCCCAATTTATGTACATGTAGGACACATGAATGATAGATGAGTTGTCATCATATAATTTGCAATGAACTCCATAGTATCTCAGTTTCTTTTTTTTTAGGAAACTTTCCATTGATCAAGCTTTGGTATAGATAGAAAATGCATCAGACATGGCTTGAAGCTAATGTCCATCAATAAAGCCTTACTGAAGTGCAGAGGGTCTTTGAGGGGTAGTCTTCTATCCCTCGCCCCATTCAGAGTTTAATTTTCTTAGATCGGGTGGGATTGGGTACAGTTAGAGAGATTTGCGCTCTCTTTTTGGGCGATCGGGTCACCGGTTTGTTCCTGTCTGTATAGCCCCCCTTTTGTGAATGAATTTTCAAACCTTTAAAAAAATTTGCATAGCAGGAGCGCTATGCATCAAGCCCCTGCAGGTCGATTGGTTTGACCCGCTTCTTGAGTTAAGTTTGGACCATGATAAAAATGAGTAATGGGTCCTGCTAATGTAAAAAAATGGAACCCACTTAAGCTTGCATTGAATCCTACATGATCCAATTTACTAGGTCCTACTACATCCAACTTGACTCCTTACTGCTCTTATGGCCCAATGCAATTACAATTCGATTGGGTGGATTTGGCTTGAGCATAGCAACCAAAAGATTCTTAGACCCTTCAGGAAACAAATGGGCCCACCATAAAATGAAAAAACCAGGAGTTTCCATTCCTCGCGGTGGCTGGACCGTTGAAATCAATGGGCAACTGATGGTTTGGCTTAATTTAATGCTTTGGTCCACTTAGTGAGTGGACTTGTCTGATTTTCTCCATAAATGATCTTCATGGTGAGGGACATCTCCAGCTACATCAATTAAAACTAAAAACTATCTAATGAATATGGAATTTACATTTCAATAGTTTCTGCAAAGAGGTTTTTAAAAAGCTACCTCGTCTCATTAATGGATACACTACACCAAAATTGCTATTTAGGAATGGTTGAAAACCGTTCCTAAATCATGTAGGAACCGTTTTCCTAAATAGGGTGTTGCAAAAAATTAGGAACGGTTGAAAACCTTTTTGGGGACCATTTCAAATTTCGGGAAAGACTTTTCGGAAGAGTTCTAACACATTCCTTATTTTGGGAACATGTTTTAGGAACGTATTTTTCCTTATTTAGGAATGGTTTTGAATCCTTCCTTATTTAGTAATGGCTGGCAAAAGCTGGTTAGCAAAAGCCAGTTTTTTTTTTCCTGATTGGAACATATATTTTTGTAATATTTCAAATCCAAAGAATCTTGCAATACAATTAAAAATGAATATTAAACAAAAATTGTATGACTTTACAATAAAAAATATATATAATATTTACAACAATAAGTTGAAAATGATCCTAATACATAAAACTAAAATAAAAATCCTCCACGTGGTCCACTCCTAGCTTGGCCAATACAGTCAACTATCTCCAGCCTCCTTTTCCAGGCATCATTTCATATAGGGTCTAGTACACTGCAAGAAGGAAGAATACAATACAATGAATAATCAAGATGAGAATTTGCACACCAGGAGACATTCTGAAAATACAATGAATAATCAAAGCCATTGAAGAAGCTTTTCCACACAGTATGAATGGGTCAGCAGCTGGCATCAAACTTCTACCATAACTTCCATCATGAATCCGGGAATGGTGGAAGAGAATTCATCTATACATTATGATATATGAAATGAATTCTAGTACTTCCCTTTTCTTCATGATCTCTCATTTTCTGAAGCACACGCAATGAACAGGTATGCAACCATCATAAGACTGGTATTCTAATTTCCATAAATAATCCATTAACCATACTGCAATCGAACAACAGATTAAAAGGACCCAAGACATGGGCCCCTATCACAAAAACATGTCAGAGCACAAAGGATCTACCCTTACAGAAAAGATTAACCCAACAATTAAAACATTTGAGCCTAGCTTCCACATTTTCTATAGTTTATCAAGCCAGACGGATAAGCCATGTCGCTTTTCACATATACCTCAATGCCGATCTATCTATGGCCAGTTGTACTCTTGCAAACACTTCAGGCAGACAAGGCTCCACATCGACTTCCACTGTCATGGAGATACTTCATTGACCTGACAACTAGTACAGTTGCAACCAGAATCCTGTCATATATGATCAAACAGCACTTGCATTTAAGGTCTGCCGGACAAAAAAAAAAAGTTGCAGAAAAAACAAGATGATTTACTCGAAGGTCATTTAGATGTGTCATCCAAATACCCATTTTACTCTTATGGAAGATGAACACCATGACTGTCACAGCTGTTATACTTTCGTGGCCTCCGATGAAATGGATAAAGGACTGATCGCTAAAGCTTCTTGAAATCCATGTACGAGGAAGAAGGATGGGGTCCTGCAACTGAATGACAATTCTTTAACAGATGATTTTCATTTCCCAGTCCTTGTTGGAGAACAGGGAAGAGGAATAAAAAAATGTCATCAGCAGATTGCCACTGAGCCACAGAAGCACACAAGCACATCACTTGCTATGAAGAATGCCATTGGACTCTCTCCATGATGTGGAAACATTGCGAGTATGTACGACTGTGGATTCTGTGGAGGGAGTTCCTGGAAGTCCTCCAAAGCTTTCAAAGACAACCCATCATCTTTTGATCACAAAGAAGACTGATGTGAATTTGTCGAAGGGAGACCAAATGATTAGAGAGTCAACTGCCTCTGCTGAATTCAAAGGAAGTTCGTTCCATGAAATGATTGCCTTGCCTCCTGTTTTCTACAGCCAAGGTAAGGACAAAGCAAAGTTTCAACATCTGGGAAATTCAACTGGTAGTGAAGAGAAGCAAGATGGGAATTCCATCATGATGGGTTTTTTGCATATACAGAATTAGTCATCAGCTTTTAACTGCTCCCTAAATCCATAATTCTGTTAAAACATAGCCTGAACTAAATGTGAACAAAGGTTCGCAAGTTTGAATTGTAATGTTTATGGTACCAACATTTATGATTAAAGCTTCAAGACAGACTAATAGAATGTGAGGAACAAAGAGTGACAACTGCATGCAAGGAGAACTGATGCAGTATTCTAAATATTAGATATGCAATCAATATATTGAAATTTGATACCAAGCATCTAGAAGATAAATGTACATGTTTGCTGGCCTATTAATCATCCAGTCTTGTGCAGATCTTGTTAGCAAATTGCTAGTCAAATGCCTAACAAAAGTCATGTAATGCAGGAGCATTTTCACACCGGGCTCAAGTGGGGTAGCCTATGGGATGCAGGGGCACACTCGGGGTGGGTGGCCCATGTGAGGCAGAACCCATGTGAAGTGGGGCCCACGAGGGGGGTTCGGACGAGGTCCTAACCCATGGGATGTGGGGCCTAGGCTATGAGATAAAGGGATTGATTCACCACGCTCTATCAGTTCGAGCGTTTAGAGCAAGTGGTTAATTGTCCTGCATCACCATGTCACGTATTCACTGTGATTGAGTAGTTCTTTGTAATAGCATTATAACCATCATCATGAAAGCTAGATAGAACAAACTTTATAGTTACAAATTAGACTGCTTACTGGAAATCCACTGGTGGTAGGCTTCTAAAGGTGCTTGGAATCGTTCCTGTGAACTTGTTAAAGCTAAGATCTCTGCTAAGAAATCACTCAAGCTGAAAAAGGTAACAACGATCTGTACCAAAATAACTCATGTTATATCCATCTTATTCATGAACTTCTAATCAAATTTTAACACTTAGAATAGAGATTTTTGGTAAATGTACTGAGATGGACATTTCTCAATAATTTCAAGGAATATGTTTCCAAGGAATTATCGTCGACAATACAAGTAAGATGGACATTTCTCTATAATTTCAAGGCTAGCGGACCCCGGATGTGCGGTCTAGCAAGTTATTTCATCTCTTTTTGCCTAACTTCAACAAAGGTTAACCGTTGAACCATCACGAGAGTTGGACGGTGCACGATAAGGACGATCACTAAAGTAACAGGTGGACCAGATCAACTGATCGAAAGGTCCATAATTGATCTGACCTCAATTTAGCTACATGGGTCCTCTAAACTAGCTAAAATATACGATGCTTCCAACCAATACAAAGGGGTCAAAAACACAGTTGGCTTATCAAGGGATGTGTGGGCCCGAGATCGTAACGATCGATAAGCTGTAGGAATTGGCCATGACAGCACCAAATCGAGTCATGCATGGTGAAAAGGCTCGATTGAAGTTGATCCATCAGACCCCTAGAGCCCATCAGACGTGACTACTACCAAATCCGATCGACCAAAGATGAGCAAGATGGGGAAGATCTCAGCCGCATACTTCAACTCCAATAACTCCAGAATTATTTACATAGCAATCGGGGCCAAAAATGACAAAAATCTAACGAACAATTTTTTCAAGAACCGCCTATCCTTATAGCTACACCCTCATAGGCCCCTCTCCCTTGACATCTTATCTTGATAGCATCTACAAGGGTAGCCTATACATGACCGTTTGTCTTGTCTATATAACCTATACCATAGAAACCGTTGGATGGCTAGCAAATTAGAGATCTGAAACATTCATCATACCGTGCGAGAAGAATGCACAGTTAAGGACTCAGATTGCATGGGGATGTGGATTGCCTAGGAAACCCTTGGTCCACCGTGATTCTTGTGCCGAATACACCTCGTCTATCCATTTTGCAGAGATCTAAGACACTCATCACAACTATCTAAAGGTTAAAAAATAGAAAGTCTAACGTTCCAAATTCAAGGATGTTATTGACAATTCAATCAAATAATGCACATGTGTAAGCGAGGGCCTAGATTAATTGTTTGTGTGAGGATAAGATGTGATGCCAAAGTTTAGTCGACTCAAAGGTTTTGATTGAATCGTTGGTGTCCCTTATGTTGAGATGGATAGACTGGAGATTGGATTGAGATCCAGTTATTCTCATAACCACTAGTTTGTGCTCTGCTCAGGAAATTTATGATGAAAGGGTAGGGATTAGCCATTCGGAATGAGTTCTTTTTACCTTGTGACAATAGATATGAGTTTACGAACTTAAAGACTTTTTCTTTCACCATTCTTCAAATTTGTACGCCTCTCAAAAGAACAAAAATGCATAGATAAACAAAATAAGGCTAAACAATGTCGACTTTATTGATATTTAAAATGTATAGTTAATTACAATCGACATAGTAATAGTCAAATAGAGAAACAAATGAAAACAAAACAAAAGATAAATACCTCATTCATCTATCAAAACAAACGATCAAGGCAGGTAGTCAGAAGGATGTGACCAAATTGATATGATTAGCCAAATCAGAACTCAGTTGAACATGATCCTACAACTTAAGGTTGATGATATTTACTCCTAAGACACGGTAGCGGAACCGCTATATAATAGCTATCTATGTTAGAACTAGACTAAACTGAAAAAATATATAAATGTAAAGTAGATAGATGTGTTTGGTGTGAGGCCTTAAGCTCTTCCTCATGTACTCTTTTTATAGCTTGTCAAGGAGGTGGGCTTTCTTATTGCTTTTGAATCCTTCGTACTCACATCGCAGTTCTAGATATAAAAATTCACTTAGATTGATCTGGTTTGCATTATGAAGAAATGACTCCAGCTAGATTGGACTTGACACCATGGGACTATTTTCTATTGGACCACCTAAGGGTACTCAAATTGGGGGTAAACAAATGTTTAGTTTTTTTTTTTTTCTCTCCAGCAATATTTTTCTAAGTGATGAAGTCGCTTATCTTGAGCCCCATACGACGTACCTGTGACATCCAACCAATCCAAGAGGTGTAACACATCATGATACATAGACGAACAAAAGGTCAGTCCGTTCCAGTCATCATGTGGGCCCACCACTAGATTTCATCACTTTTCAAGAATACGGTTGATAACGCCATTTTTGGTCACTTAATTTACAGATAAGACGCTTTTGTCGGACGTGGATTGGGTACTACCAGACCAGCGCTGGACCTGACTAGAGACCAACCATCCAGCTTTCAGGGGCTCTGTGGGCCCAATTTGATGTATATGTTTAATCCACGTGGTCCATCCATCGAAACCATTTCATGGCATGAGCCAAAACAGAGGCAGATCGAAGGCTCAAATGGACCAACGCCCCATGAGAGGACCGTCCGTCCAGCCAGTATCCTGGACGGTTTTTGACAGGTTTGTCTCAAAGACGCATGTTTCCGTCAAAAACTTTGGAGCATCATAGATCCCCACGTAGTATGAATGCTTATGACATCCCACCCGTCTAACCGGTGGACCACATCACGATGAAGGGCCGAACCCAAAGTCAGGCCAATCCAATCATAATGTGGGCCATACAAGAATGAGATTGCTATTGGACGGTGTGTACTTTTAATTTCCAACCCATCGGATGATTGGGTCGCCCCGTTCTTGTTTCTTATGATCATCATACACGTGTGCACCGGTGGGACACGCCTTGATTGAATACACGCATCACGTGGGTCCACGCCGCTCTGCTTCTTTCCTTTCTAGAAAGTACAGAAGATAAAGGGCATTTCAGTCCTTTCATCTCAAAAAAAACAAGTTCCTGGAAGTTCGGATGTGCTGCACGTGCATGCATTAGAAACTATATAAGTACCTAACCAGTCCTCTCAATCTCCCACAATCAAGAAAATAAATCTTCTGCCGAGAGAGAAAGAAAAACGCAGGTAATGCTCTCTCTCCCCCTCTGTTATCCTGCTTTTGTAGTTTCTCTGTTTAGAATTTTGTTCTTTTTTATTTATTTTATTTAAATTCTTCCATATCTTCCTGCTCCATTGCATTGTTCGTTCTCTCCTAAATGTGCTGGAGTATTGTTTTGTAAAATCCACTCCGTCCATCAATTTTGCCTGCTCATGCTACGATACCAGTACAAAATTCAAGTGGAACAGACCAAAAGGATAAGCCATTGGCATTTTCAATGGTTATAGCCATCGGCATTTCAGCAGTCGGTGTTGCCCTTTATTTTTATTTTTTTGGGTAAATTCTGATCTTATGTTGAGTTTATTTTCTGGGATTGATTGCTGTAGATTCATATCCATGATATTTATCATACGTGGGATAAAAATATGGTACACGTATAGTCTTTTGCGTGAAGATATCTAGAGACCCCACCCGGTATGAGAGCAAGTTATTCCATCTCTTTTTTGGCTAACTTCCATAAAGGTGAACCATTGAACCATCAAAAGAGTTGGACAGTGCACGGTTGGGATGATCACTGAAGTAATAGGTGGATTAGATCAACTGATCGAAAGGTCCGCAATTGATCCGACCTCAATTTAGCTAAAGGGTCCTCTAAACTAGCTAAAATATATAATGCTTCCAACCAATACAAAGGGGTCAAAAACCCAGTTGGCTGGGTGGGCCCGAGATTGTAACGATCGATGAGCCATAGGAATCGACCATGACAGCACTAAATCAAGTCATGTATAGTGACAAGGCTCAATCAAAGTTGATCCATCAGGCCCCAAGAGCCTATCAAGTACGTGACTACCAAAGATGGGGCAGATCTCAGCCGCATACTTTAACTCCAATAATTCTAGAATTATTTAGATAGCAATCGGGGCCAAAATGACAAATCTGACAAATAGTTCTTCAAGAACAGCCTATCTACTCCCCCTGACACCAGCCAATGGCTGGTGGTCGGTGCTCCGTGGGACCCACCATGATGTATGTACTTCATCTATTCTGTCCATCTATTTTAACAGATCATTTTACAATCTGAGAACACAAATGAGTTATATCCCAATCTTAAGTGGACCACATTACAGGAAACAGTGTTGAATGAGCGTCCACCTTTAAAAAACATTTTGGGGCCAAAAAAGTTTTGGGTCAAGCTGATTTTTGTTTTTTCCCTTCATCTGAGGTTGTATGACCTAATCAACCAATTGGATGTAAAATAAACAGTACAGTGGGCTTTAGGAGGATTTTAATGATGGATGTCCAATCAATATTGTTTTCATGTGGTGTGGTCCACCTGAGATTTATATACCTCTTATTTTTGGTAAGCCATAAAATGATCTGTAAAAAAGTATGAACGGAAAGGATGAAACACAAACATCATGGTAGGGCACAGAACACCGACCATCAGCCACGGGGCTGGTGTCAGGGGGCGTAGCCAATCCATTCCCCGGGCGGGCCCCTCTCCCTGGCATCTTATCATGACAGTATTTACGAGGGTAGCCTATATATGACCGTTTGTCTTATCAATATAACCTTGCTAGAGAAACCGTATGAAACATTCATCACAACCGTGCGAGAAGAATGCACGATTAAGGACTTTGATTGCGTGGGGATGTGGATTACCTGTGAAACTCTTGGTGAGGCCCACCGTGATTATTGTGTCAAATACACCTCTGTCTATCCAATTGGAGAGATATGAGACATTCATCACAACTATTTAAACGTTAGAAAATAAAAAGTCTAACGTTTCAAATTCAAGGTTGTTGCTGACAATTCAATCAAACAATGCCGCATGTGTAAGTGAGGGCCTAAATTAATGATTGTTCGTGTGAGGGTAAAACATGCGATACGTGTTAAAGTTTAGTTGACTTAAAGATTTTGATTGAACAGTTAAGTGTCCCTTATAAAGATGGATAAATTGGAGACTTGACTGAGATCGCTAAAAAATTGGCGAAAGGGTAAAGATTAGCCGTTTCTAAATGAGTTCTTTTGACCTTAAAACACATCATGATGTATAGATGAGCAAAAGGTCAATACCTTCCAATAATCATCACGAGGGCCAAGCTAGAATTAGGTGGTTTTCCGACTCGAGTATTTTTTAATTGTGTTGCGCCTGATGTTTGTATCTGCCTGATTCTTGTTTCTTATAAGAATCATGCATTGAGTGCCATACCATGCACTTTACGTGGGCCCACAACACTCGATTTCTTCACTTTTCAAGAATACAGTTGATAACGGCATTTTTGGTGACTTAATTTACAGAAAAGAAGCTTTTAATCCAGGCGGTCTATCCATCAGACCGTCCTGCTGGGGGCTCCGTGGGCCTAACGCGATATATATATTTAATCTACACGGTCCATCCATCATACCATTTTATGGCATGAAACAAAACAGAGACAGATTTAAGGCTCAAGTGGAAAGTGGACCAATACCCCATGTAGCGGTGGAGTTTGAAAGCCTACGGTTGAAAACTTAATTCAAGTCCATGTGTAAAAGTGATTGGATGGCAAATAAATGATTGTGGTCATATCAAGTCTTCAATGGTAGGAGTTCAATCCCCACTCATTCCTGTGGAGTGGTCCAGTGGAGCTTTCAATCCGCATCCCTTTTTTTGGCTTCTGTCTTAAAATTATCTGTCAAAATAGATGGATGGCGTACATAAAACACATACATCACTGAAAGGACCGTCCGTCCGTCCGTCCATCCAGGGTCCTGATCGGTTTTTGAAAGGTTTTTGTCTCAAAGAAGCATTTGCCTGTCAAAAACCTTGTTACAGCATACATGCGTATAACATCCAAACCGTCTAACAGGTGGACCACATCATGATGAAGGGCAGAACCCAAAGTCAGGCCAATCCAATCATAATGTGGGCCTCACAAGTATGAGATTGCTTTTGGATGGTGTGTTCTTTTTAATTTCTAACCCATTGGATGACTGGGTTCTTTTTTCTTATGATCATCATACACGTGTGCACCGGCGGGACACACCTTGGTTGAATACACACATCACTTGAGTCCACGCCACTCCGCTTCTTCCCTTTCTAGAAAGTACATTAGATAAAGGGCATTCCAGTCATTTCATCTAAAAAATACAATTTCCGGGAAGTTGGGACGTGCATGGTTAGAAACTATATAATACCTAACCAGTCCTCTCAGTCTCCCACAATCAAGAAGAAAAATTCTCTGCCGAGAGAGAGAGAAAAGAAAAACGCTGGTAAATCTCTCTCTCTCTCTCTCTCTCTCTCTCTCTCTCTCTTATCCTGCTTTTCTAGGTTTACCCTTTTTAGAATTTTGGTCTTTTTTTTAATTATTTTATTTAAATTCTTCTTCCATATCTTCCTGCTCCATTTCATTGTTCATTCTCTTTCTCGTAAATATGTGCTGAAGTATTATTTTGTAAAATCCACTCCGTTCATCATTAATTGTGCCAACACAAAACTCAAATGAAACAGATCATAAGGATAAGCGACAATGGAATGAGGTTTTGGATCAAGTTGATATTTGGTTCTTCCCTTCATCCTAGATGTCATACAAATATCATGGTGGGCCCACGAATCTGTGAATCAATCGTTCGATTATGATGGGCCCATCCATGGTTGTATCACTTAAATATGTATGTACTTGTTTTCATGTAATTCTCATAAAATGATATCTATGTTTTCAGGAAGATGAATGATCTTTTACAAGATGATGATTCATTTAATCAATGGCTTGGTGGAGTCATCAACGATGAGAACTTTATGGATACTACACTCACATTCATAGAGCAATTTGATTTTGTTCTTAAAGAGAATGGAGTTGTTGAAAACAGACAGTGGGATTGCAGTGATGTTTCCATTGAAAACCAACCGGTAATGAAATGTGGTGAACCTGAATTAAAGAAGAGAAAGGTTGAATGCAACAACTTTCCTTCGTCTATAGATGCTTCGTTAGTAAAAAACGATATACGACAAGGTCTGCCGTCAAGCTGCTTGGTTGATTCTCTCAAGCCGAAAGGAGGAAAAAAGCGGAATAGGCGCGGACCTACAACCAATCTGTCATCTTTGATAGAAAATAACGTGGTGACGTTGGGTCAGAAGGCATGTTACTTGAATGAAAAGGATAAGAGTGTGATGGCAGCAGGGCTGATCATGTGCGAAGGAATCAAATGTTTGTGCTGTGAAAAAGTATACGGTCTTTCCAAGTTTGAGATCCATGCAGGTAGCAGTAGTCACAGGCCTTCTACCAATATCTTCTTGGAAGATGGAAGGTCACTGATGCAGTGCCAAATACAAATAAAGCATGATGATGAAGTTAAAGGCCTTGAACAAGATCTGCACAAGCAAATGGAGAGTGATTTGCCCCACACTAACGTGCAACCAATGGAGGATGATATAAATGCTGGGGACTTCTTAGCATATCTACATGAGGAAATGGAAAGTGATGAGCCTCACCCTATAATTCAACAAAGAGAAGATAATGTGAAGGATGAAAGCTTCGCAGGACATCAACCCCACCTCAAAAATCAGCAAGCAGTGGGTGATGAAAAGGTTTGTGGTTTCACAGGAAATTTGTGTGAGGATATGAAAAATAACACCTCATGCTTTAGAGGAAATGGGATATGCCACATCTGCCTTCATAGTGGAGATGGATTGCTAGTGTGTGGTGGCGAATGTCTGCGTATGTTTCACTTAAGCTGCATTGGTTTAGAGGTTCGATCCTAAACTCATGGCATCTTTCAATACAATTCTTTTTTTTTTTCTTTCAATACAATTCTATTTAAATTGATTCGACATTAAATATTGCATCCACATGGCTCATTTTCACTACAAGTTGGAGATTAAGTTTAATTAGTTGGCATTGTTCTTTTCAAAAAAAAAAAAAAAAAAAAAAAAACTCCAAGCAATGTTTGGATGCACTATTGAATTGAAGTGAAGTGAATTAGTCTTATACATGATAAATGGCCGAATTTTAATCACCTTAGTATTTATACTAAGGGGTTAGAATCCAAAATTGCAATTTCATTCCTTTATAGTTGGACTTGGAAGTAACGAAACAATTGTAATTTAAATGTTGCTTCCTAATTGTAAATACTAGAAAATGTTATTATAATATATTTTCTCTTCATGGAACTGAATTTTCATTATTCCTTTTATTTTTTAATCTAAATGCCTCTTATATTCAGATATTACTATTGAGTATAGAGAAAATTATGATTTTTTTTCACCTTCAACTTCACGTTGGTGCTCATGCAGGTCTTCCCTGAGAGTGTATATTTCTGTCCGTCATGTGGATGTGGATTATGTGGCGGGGGTGAACAAAATAATGATAGCAAACAATTTCTGGAGAAAACAATTTTGTTTTGTGATCAATGCGAACGTGGATGTGAGTTCTTCTCTTATCATCTTTTCTTTTACGTGTCGAATACAAAAATTGTCATGTCCAAAACTTACATTTATTTTATTTTTTTCAAATTCTTTAGATCATGTGGGTTGTCTTAGAGAAAGAGGTGATGAAGGGCTTGAAAGCTCTCCAAAGGGAAATTGGTTTTGCGGAGAAAAATGTTCAAAGGTACTTCAATATTTCTATGTGAAAATTTATGTTTTTCCAGTGCATGTTTCGCTTACACTATATGTTTCAATGCACAACCAAATTGAACTGCAAATGTTCAATTCACTCAAAAGAAATGGTCGAATTGTGGTTATCTTATGACCTACTCAAAACTAATGTAAATACAACTTATTTTTTCAAAGTATGAATATAAAATTAACTCCAATGTAGTCATTTCCACTTTATTGAATTAATTATTCTAGTTCATTTCAATAGTCCATCCATATGCAACTATAATTAGTGATATCTTGTGATTTGTTTATATTTTATGAAGTTATTGCGTTACACATTTATTAAATTTTTATCGAGACATTTGGTATTTTTATTATAAATATGTCATTGAATATATATTCCTACTTTCTATATTATTTCTTTTTCAAACACATATTTTTAATCTTTCTGATAACTTTATATATATATATATATATATATATATATATATATATATATATATATATATATATATATATATATATATATATATATATATATAGTGTGTGTGTGTGTGTGTGTGTGTGTGTGTGTGTGTGTTATTTTTCAAGGATATCTCCTTGCGCTATTTGTTCAATTATGATACTGTTAATTTCTACTAACGTATTTCTTATAATACAGATATTTTTCCATCTCCAAAATCTTCTTGGGAAATCAAATCCAACGGGCATAGATGGTCTATCATGGACTATTTTGAGGTCCAATGAAAATTATGGTTGTAATCTTAATACATCCTCCAATATTGAAGCCATGACAAAGCACAAGCTTCGGGGCGCACGTGCTGTACTACGCGAATGTTTTAAACCCATTGTCCAACCAGCTACCAAGACAGACCTTATCACAGATGTTGTTTTCAGTAAAGAGTAAGGCCTACCTTCCTGTTTTCCATAATAAAAATCTTTACTATTCTTGTATTCCTATCATAATGTAAACAATCAGTTTGCACACATGGGGTTGGTTGTTTGGTGATTCAGATTGTCATTACGATGAGTGCACTATCAACAGATTAAAAGCTATATAGATTCTTTCGACAATTAAGAAACTCATATATAGGTTTTTCAATGTTGCTCAGTGTTGCTTCTATCCATGATAAACCAATTCTCTTTTGTTTAATGCAGATCAACGCTACCTCATCTGAGCTATCGAGGTTTCTATACGATGATCTTGAGCAAAGGAAACAAAACGATATCCGTGGCAACGTTCAGGTAAGCCTCTCTCAATAACATTCAATTATCAAATTTTTTTACCTTTTTTTTTTACTCTTATATATGTTATATTATAAAGCATGATTAAGCTTTCGGCATTTTCAATTCTAGGGTCCATGGTGACAAGGTGGCAGAAGTGCCCCTAGTGGGTACACGTATTATGTATCGCCGACGAGGAATGCGCCGCCTTCTTATGAACAATTTACAAAAGGTATTATTTTTAATAGGTATAGATACATAACTAGATATTCAAAGTTATGTTTTTATATAAAACATGCTGAATAATTTTCAGTAATTATAAATATTAAATAGATTTCACATCTTGCTCATGTGGGTTATGTCTGATATTATTTCAACACAAACAATGAAAAACCGTACGTAAACAACTATGAAGAGTTTCTCATATTATTCTACTTGCTTTTCATGCAGATTCTTTCAGACATGGGGGTTAAAAATTTGCTATTGCCTGCAGCTCCTAAGCTTCTACAGAGTTGGACTAGTTCGTTTGGTTTTTCTACGGCAACAAATTCCGACAGATATGAACTGTTGGAGTACCCGTTCTTAGAATTTAATGACACTATATTGTGTAAGAAAGTATTGATAGCACCTTTAACTTGATACAATATAATCAAGATGAGTGCAATATTTATATCATATATATGCGACCGTTTCTCTAACCTGACCCATCTTCAATAGAGCCCACAACTTGGAAGGCTTGGAATTTGGAATGTGGTGTATGTGTGCATGCATGTGTAAAGTAGGTTCTTAATGGTGGACATTCAATCACTACTGTTTTCCCATGGTGTGGTCCACCTGAGATTTAGATGTACCTTATTTTTGGGATCAAGCCCTAAAATTATCTTTCAAAATAAATGGACGGCGTGGATAAAACACATACATCATGTTGGGGTCCACGTAGCACCTTCCACTAGCCACCTGGCTGATGGCAGCGTCACTAGCCAAACCACGTCCCAATTTTTATCATAAAATGATATGGAAAAAATGGATGTACGGTGTGGGTAAAAGCCATACATCATGGTGGCACCTTGAGCTAGCCCCTGTCCATTCCTAGCTAGGGACCCACCGGGTAGTACACAACCCGCCCATCCTAACCCAACCCGACCCAATATCCAGAGCATAAATGTCAGTACAAAGCACAGTTGCAAGATTCAACGACTGGTACTGACTCATTCGGTCATAAGCTAAAGTCAGGATTGAATAGGTGAAACTCGCCCAAGTTAGATCAAGTACTACCGAGTCTACTTGTAATCATAGAACCATCCTACAGAGTCTTGATCCCTTGATGGTCGACCCATCACGGCCTAAGGCAATTACAATCCAATCCGTTGGATTGGGCTCGGGCTCAACAACTAAAAGATCATTAGGCCATTCAGTAATTGGGTGGGCCTTACCATAAAAGTCATCCGAGACAAAAACCACAATTTCTCATTCTTCACCGGATCTGCACTGTTGAAATCAATAAAGGATTGATGATTTTGACTTATTTTATAATAGATTTGATCCACCTAGTGAGTGGATGGGTCTGATTTTATCCGTACATGATCTTTAGGTGGGGCACACCTGTTACACAACACTCATATTCTCTACACGTGTAACATTTTGGAAGAAAGCGATGTATGTACGTGATCATGTGATGTTTCATTCCATTAATTGTATGATTATGATCGTTGATGCACAGTCCTGGTTATTGATGCAGCCCACGGGTCAAGTACAGACCCTGCTATTGTTCGAGGTTGGTCTTCATCAGTCACATGAGACATGCTCTTGCATGCTTGTAGACTAAGATTGGGTACTGTCCTACCATGTACTACCAAGCTCAGCACAAGCACGGACGTGGTTGGATTTTATTAGATTAGAGCATTATTAAAAACGAACCTTGATAGCAACCAGTAATTCAAATCCGATATACTAGAAGTAATACCAAATCCAAGTCCCCCACCTCGGAGGGCTATGCACTTAAGTGAAGGGCAATGAGGAGTTATTTTATAAGGAAAATTTTAAAAAAAAAAAAAATTTAAAATAAAAATTTAAAAAAAAAAAATTAAATTTAAAATTCACTTACCAGTTCCTTTTTTATAAAGATTTTCAATAAGCTACCTAATTAATCAATATGAGTGGGCCTACCATGGTGTTTATGTGAAATCCAACCTGACCATCATGTGTTGCATGCCCTATTAGATCGACGGCTTTGACTACATAATTGGAAATGATATACAAGACAATGCACATCTTCCAAACTATTTCCTCTGGTGTGGCTCACATGAACCAAGGATGGTCATTATTTTTGGGCCCCAAGCTAAATTTTAATTGTGAAATTTAATGGTTGGAGTGATCACGGTGAGCCTTATAAAACTTAGGGATGTGCGTCTTTCCATATTATTTATTTTAGTATGGCCCACCTAAATCATGGGGTCACCATTATAATTCATTTAAATTCCTTAACCACAGTTTGAACGGTTTGATTTTAGTTGTTTGTCGCCCATACAAATTTTCAGAGGCTGCTTATCAAAGGCTGCACTCTGCCAGAGTATCAAAGGTTTTTTTCAAGGACAAGACACGGGCAAGCAGAGTTGGCAATCCAGACCGTCCAAACCATATACATGGCATAGTTCAACGAGAATCCACGCTGCAAAAATCTCTTATTACTCAACTGTTGATGGAGCTCAACCAGAAAATTGAACTGAGAGTGAGAGATAATGTTAGAATTTTTTTATTTTTTTTTTCGTCCTAAATTTAATTACCCACATATATCATGCCAAATCAAACAGGCCCTTGATCTTCCATTTGATGGATTTTCAGTGAGATTTTAGCGACACGCTCCATCCACAATGAGACCGACATTTTGGATGGTCTAGATACATCTAGATCTGTTCCACACGTGAGAAGGATGGGTCACCACCATTTTGAAAATGGTGCAAAATGAGTCTAGCCCTAATCAACTTATACTCTGGGCCCACGTGATGAATAGACCATCCGGAACATTTTGATCTCACCTTCTGCCCTCACACGAGTTTAGCGCGTTGGCACGTCTCCGCGATTCGCCAGTTGAGTCCACGTTCGTGCGAATGGTACAGCATTTTTCTTCCTAAACGGATTGGCTACTCCTGCCACCAGCCAATGGCCGGTGGTAGGTGCTCTGTGGGTCCCAACATGATGTATGTGTTTCATCCACGCCGTCCCATCTATTTTTATAGATCATTTTAGGGTATGAGACCAAAAATGAGGTATATCCTAATCTCAAGTCGACCACATTATAGGAAACAGTGTTCAGTGTTGAATGAGCGTCGACCATTAAAAACTTTTTGGGGGCCATAAAAGTTTTTGATCAATCTGATCTTTTTTTTTTTCCTTTCATCTAAGCGTGTATGACCTAATCAACAGATTGGATGTCAAATAAACAGTACATTGGGCCTTGGGAGGATTTTAATGGTGGATATCCAATCACTATTGTTTTCCTATGGTGTGGGCCACCTGAGATTTATAACCCTCTAATTTTTGGTATCAAGCCCTAAAATTATCTGTAAAAATGGATGAATGGCATCGATGAAACACATACATCATGGTGGGGCCCACAGAGCAATGACCACCAGCCACCATGCTAGTGGCAAGGGGAGTAACCAATCCGTTTCCTTTTTCATCCTCATTTCCAATGGGCATGGATTCGAAGGACTGACCGGGTTTCGTAGGCCCTGACTGTGGGCCCACGTCGATGTATCATATGGATTAGCTGTTACTTAATCTAACCGTGTGAGGCCCACCTTGATGTATTTGTTATATATTCACGCCATTTGTTGTGGGTCAAATATTACATATTATCTTCCATTAATTTATTACTTAGTTTTATGAACATGATAATGCTTATTATTCTATTTTAATCATGTTTGTATTACAAGGTGAATTTAAGAGCTTGGATTGAAAAAATTACTAAAAGCATGAATTTAACGCTCAAGAATCACCAAAGCCAAGGATGGATCTTGTGAGACCAAGAATGAAGAATTCACATACCAAAGATCCAAGAAAATCAAGTGAGGAATGAAGAACATTGAAGATATAAAGTGAAGAAAATGAATCCTAAAATTGTCCTGAAAACAAACATATTCCTGAAAGTGTCCTGAAGAAGCATATTCTGAAACTCTGGATCATTCTGTGAAATTGTATAGAGTGAAGTCTATTTTGGAAAACTGCTTAAATTTGAGACAGTTTTACGAATCTATGCAGACAAGGCTATAAATATGGGTTTCCTATAAACTTTTAGGGATATCTAGGGTTTGAAGAGTAAAGCAAAAGCGTGGAGAAGCCATCGCCAAGAGTTTTTCTTCCCTTTTCTTAGTTGTTTTTATATTTTTCTTAAGAGATTCTAGTTAAATCATGTCTATGGTTGGCTAATCATCTTAGCTAGGGCTAAGAGCATGATGGGATGTTTTCTATTATTTTGATTCATGTTTAAGTTGAACTATCTTTGATTCTAATTTGATTATAAGAAAATAACTTTCGAATTTTTTATGGTTTGGAGTTAGTCATCCTTGGGCAATGGGTCGATCATAACATGTTCTTTTTATGTATAAAGATTGTGAAATTAAAGAAATTTCATTTTCAACCAATTTTCTTCAAAATCTCACCTTTGATGGAATCCTTTTATTCTTCAAATTTTTATGATTTCAGGGATTAGACACAAATCCTAAAATTTAAATGATGGAAAATGGTTTTAAACTAAAATTTACTATACATCTAAATAAATAAATAAAATAAGTTCTTGACCATTAACTTTATGAAATCTCATAAAATAAATAGAGTTATTTGGATAAATCACTAGATCTCTTATCTCTCAAAATCATATAGAATGAGATTACTTAACTCACAATTACTTTTTAAGATACACTGATTCACAAAATCGCATGGCAAAAACACCACTAAACATCATAGTCAATGGGCTATGGATTCACACCTTCGTCTCACCGGATTATTACTACATGCACCAAGTTTTGGAGTTGGAACAAGTTTTTAGCGTATTTTTCGGGACTTTAAAAGTCATATCTTCTGAGATTAACTAGTTTTGGAATTAGGTGACTCAAAAGCCAAATTGAAGCTTGATAAGTCTAATTTCATATAAAAATAAATAAAAAATTTAATATAATTAAATCTAGGTTGATGTGACAACTTTTAAAAATTATTTTTGAAACTAATTTATTTTTAATTTTTTAGATAAGATTTTATAAGATAAGATAAATCTAATAAATTTGATGGAGATGAAGATAAATAAGATAAGAACTACTTGAAAAATAATTAAAATAATATACCAAATAAAAGTAAAAAGGAGCATAGAATAGATCTAAGACCTTAAGATAAGATAATGGGAAATTTGGTTAAGATAGATTAGAACTAAACAATAAGATAAATTAGCTTGAACCACTTTCTATAAGATAGGATAGACCCAAAACTATTAGAATCACTAACTTAACATAAGATAAAAACTTAGATAAGATAAAACTTAATTATTTCTGAACATGTTTTTAGAAACTTTCCATATTTTTTTGAAATTAGGTTGCTTTTTTCGAAAAGTCCGAATTTGAAAAACTAACTCAACCTTCTATTTGGGTTTGACAACCATCACAGAATCGACGTTCTTTTGGTATCCAGAAATGCACAACTAAAGCCCTGCATAAAGTGTGTGAGAAACGCGAATATCTTTTGAAAATGAACTCAAATTTAAGTGAATCGGGTCGTTCCCTTGCAGGCCAAATTTAAGGTTTCAAACCATCAGATTTTGACCCAACTATACTCTTGGATCAGGAAAATTTTCCTGCACCCATTGGTATACTTGTGGCCCTGATCGAGCGATGATGACCATTAAACTAAAATAAGTCCTCCACAGTCGATCTGCTGATCCGAGCAGACCAAAATCTTAACCTAACTTAGATCCATTATCAGGAAACTTTCCCTAGACCGTATGCAGGAAATAGATCTCCAGATGAGATCCGTTGGACCGAAACAGCCACTCTTTGGCTATAACCTAAGTATACCATGGCCCTTGGGCCATTTGGACCAGTTTTGGGCCTATATAAGACCCCTAACCCACCCCTCTCTCATTCCATACGATTTTCCTAACCCTAGGAGAGAAAAGAGGAGGAGAAAGTGAGGAGAAGTGAGAGAGATCTGGAGTTACTAGTCGGGATTCATTCCCACCGCTCCATGTATCGAATCATCTCTTCCATGTCGCTACACCGTCACTTTCAACTCCATTTTTGGGTAAGAAATCCTAACCCAATCGGTTTTAGGTATCCAAATAGGTAGATCGGCGAAATAACTAACCTATTTCGTGATTCAGGTAGCCATTGTACCGTAGACAAAGACGTAGTGTTCAAAACGATCTAGTCGGGTTTGGGCCAAATATAGCCCAAAAAGGTACGGACTATAAATATTTAGTTATAGTTTTCTAAATGGGGCTTTCAATGTCGGAATGATTTATGACTCCGACTTGATTGCTATCACATATGCTTAGATTTGATGTCTTTCGTATATTACACATAGATACAAACTATGTTGATTCAAATGCATTTCATGTGTTTGTTTAAATGTCTGAATGAATATGAAATTATAATGTATGCTTACCATGATTGTTTGTTGGGAATACATGGTTGTTGTACATGTGGTAACTCCTATGTGGAAGGATTTGCTATAATATGTGCTTTAACTAATTTATTACATGTATTTGATATGTGGAGTCTAAGTGTTTGATTAAATGCCTAAATGAGAAAACGCTTGTTGGAATGTATTTAATGAGGGTGTTGAGATAGGATTCTCAATTCCCTTATCCATAGTTATGGTTTCTTTTATGTAACCTATCTTACTACTATGTAATTTATGGATGAAATACTTGTATATGATAACATGTGTACTATTTGTCTGTTGACATACTTAAATGAGATGTATATTTAGATTGGTTGTCACATGTTATCTTTGACTATCACATGTGAATGCTATCGAAAAGGAGGTGATTGAAAGGATGTAGTCCAGAGTAATAGAGTAATGATTTCTAAAATAGAGAGCAGAGGTCGTTTGAGCCATCGAGATCGCTCGATGAAAAGGAAGTTATATGTCTTTTTGATTATCAATAGTGGTTAGGCTTCTTTGTATAAATACTTATGCACTCCATGTCGATCAATTAGCCACATTTTTGGGCGAGCTTGTGAAAAGCAACCCGATTGGCCTAATGTATGTTCACCATGTATGGATGCTACTGCTTGAATCTAAGGTACCAACTTACTAGTGAAAAGCTCTTTTAACCTTCGTACCACAATCTGCTAAGACTCATGAGTTGGGCATGGTGGTATGGGACACCGTGGTCGAGCTGTCGGCCTACACTGGGGTGACGAGTCTCCCCGTAGTGTCTAGTGAGCAAACTAAACTCGTGAGCCGAATACGGTAGTATGGGACACTATATTCAAGCTATCGGCCTATACTAAGGTGACAAGCCTTTCCCGTAGTGACCTCGAGTATAAACTAAGGCTTACGTTAAGGTGACGAGCCTATTCATAGTGACATCAACACGTCACATGCTTTTTAAATCGGGGTATGACGTTATCATCTATAACTTGTATAATCGTATGTGATTAACTAGGATTGACGACCCTAGATGGATCATCGTTTGGGTAAATGATATAAAGGGAGGTACCTTAGCTTCCCAAACCTGTTGTATAAATAAGTCTAATTAATAACTTGGCTAATCACATACATGCACCACATTTACATTTGCCTTTGGCATTAGAATTGAGCACAGAGGAAAGGGTGTATGCCACGATCGTGAGATGATGTCACAGAGGGAGTGCAGGCGAGGGCATGCATCATTACGCATATCATTCCTGCATTAACAAGAGTACTTAGGATATGATTGTTGTATTGTTTTATCATTACTGCTTGACTGAATTGATAACATGTTAACCTTTGCTTTATAGTTCCACTGAATTAGCTACTCATTTTCACCTAGGATGGTGTTTTAAAACACCAACCAAACTCTGTTGTAGATGCAGGTAATGATGGAGTCTATGTAGCTGAAATGGATTTCATGGACGAGGAGGAAGAATTCTCCTACGTTCAGCATCGAGTGGGTCTACGTAGACCATGTACTAATCGATGGGATTACAGGGATTATATGATTTAGTCGAACTTTCACATTTTGTATTTTATAAATTTTGGATCAACACATGTATATATTCAGCCTGGTAACATATTCATACTCTAAGGATTGAGAAACACTTCTATACATTATATATCTATCTCAGTCTTCTGCTTGCTTAACTTAATTATTTCTGGAGTATGATATGCTATTTTAGTATAATCACACTGATGTTTAATGCACTAATATGGACAACATTTAAACATCATTATCTATGTTGCATAAGTGATGTGTTAGAAATCGGGAGTTGAGCTTCTGCTCGACCCCCGATTTTCAGGGCGTTATAGAAATACTTTCAGTTTTTAATGGTTTGTTGTGACTCAAATTACAATAGATCTGCGATAGCTTTGAGTATGCATATTGTTTTCATGTATTAAGATTGTGAAATTAAGAAATCCCGTTGTTCACCATCGTCCCATGGGTATGGTTGGGTGATGGAATCCTTCTAATCTTCATGATTTTCTTATGATTGGTTGTGAGATTGGCAAATCCTGTTGTTTGCCTTGTCTCATGGGCATGGTTTTGTGATGGAATCACTTCTAGTTCTCACACCTTTCATCCATTGAGAATTAGGTCAAAGGAAGTTCAGATTTGGTTTTACCGAGATATCTTCCAATTAAATAAGATGGGACTGATTCCAGTTGTGTCCTTGAATCAAGCATAGATCTCCCTGATCTCTACAAGTGAATCCTTAGAAGCCTTAGTTCCCACCTTTGAATTCTTAAGTTTTAATTACTTTAATCACAATTACTTTCTCAATTACTTTAGAAGTAGATTCACATATTCTTCTAATTCTAGTTCCGGTTACTTTCAAAAGACACACAAGTCAATCCCTGTGGATTCAACCTTAGTCTCACCGAGATAATTACTACATCGCAACCCTACACTTAGGGTTGTGAACAAGTTTTTAGCACCGTTGCCGGGGACTAACTGTTGCATTTTTTTGAGATTAACTAGTTTTAGAATTAGTTTAAGATTAGAGTTTTTCTACTTTCTATTTTTAGGTTAGTTTTTTTTTTGAATTATTTTAAAAATTAAGTTAGCTTTCTATTTCTAGGTTTAGAAACTTTCCTTTTCTGTTTTTAGAAACTAATTTATTTTCTAATTCTAGGATAAGATAATATAAGATAAGATAATATATGATATAATAGGATATGATAAGATAACATAAGATAAGATAAGATAAGATATGATAAGATATGATAAGATAAGATAAGATTAAATTAGATAAGATATGATAAGATAAGATAAGATAAGATAAGATAATATGGGATAGGATAAGATAAGATAAGATAAGATTAGATTAGATAAGATAAGATAAGATAGGATAGGATAGGATAGGATAGGATAAGAAAAGATAAGATAAGATAAGATAAGATAAGATAGGATAGGATAGGATAAGATAAGATTAGGGTTATTTCTAATTTATTTTTAGAAACTTTCCTTTTTCATTTTTTGAAACTAGGTTATTTTTTTTATAAACTTTCCTAATATGTTTTTAAAAACTAACTCAACCTTCAATTTCTATTTTTAGAAACTAATTTACATTCTTTTTTCTTTTGTAGGATCCTAACATAGAAACTTCTAATTTGGTAACTTCTTTCAAATTCTCTCTCTTTCTATTTCTAGATTTCTATTTTCCTTTCTCTTTTTAGGTTTAGGATAGATTCTGAAATTGAGAGCTGAGAGTGTTTCATGCCCAAGTGAGTCCATGACAACACTCAACGTCTCTTAAGTGAAGGAGGATTGGTTGACGGGTTATCTATCCATCACAGGATTAGAAACCACTTGAAATCTACAGAGTTAATCGAAGTTATGGCTACAAATTAACTGGCTAATCGACCTTCAAATCCAACCCAACCTAGGGTGGAGAAAATTCAGGATGAGAACGAGGTGTATCAAGCATCCCCGCATCGTACTTTGCAAGACTATTTACAACCGGCAGGGGTGATGTAACACCCCGTAGCTCTGGTACACGAGTATTACCTCTTAAAACAGCATTAGTGAAAGTCGGGATTGACCAGCTAAGTAACTTAAGTAAATCATGTGCAGGATGGAACCCTCCATCAGCACTGATACCACCCACCATGACCCTTGGAAGCTCGGGTTTCACTTCACACCAACCAAGGAGGTAAGCATGATCGAATGACTTAAGTCCAGTCAATTTCTAAATCAACTAGTGATAGCAATATTCTAAAAACTCAATCCATGAAAGTCAGTGGGTAGCTAATGAAGTACCACCGTGCTACAAAAACATATTTGACCGTTGAAAACGAGTATCGAGCCCATCTGACCGTCAGATTGCATCATATGGGCCAAATACAGCCCAAAGAAGTGTGTGACGGCCCACCTAGGCCTCACCATTAGCCCGAAGCAGGCCGAGACCTCCAAATGGGGCCCCCAAAGTGTGTGGACAAGATGGATCTAAGGTGACTATCGCAATGGGCCCCATACACAGTGCATGTGCACCAAAAAATTATCCTGTGCGAGGTGCACCGGACCACAGCTAGTGGTCAAATGGCCTTTGACATAGCCATTTGCGAAAAAGAGAGGAAATTCCTCTCGTCAAATTGCAAATTCAAACTGATAGACTTTAGAGTCCAAAGTGGACCACCCTGGTCACTTTCCGGACGATTCAAACCGTCCATTACACTCGTGGTGGCCCACTGGACAAAACAGTATTGGGTCTTTAACCCATGCATTTAAATAATGAAGATCAGCCCCAACCATCCATTTTCTTCATATGGGGTTGGGATTCAATGAGAGGGACCATCAAGAGGCTTGTTAGGCAAGCCAAATCCTATGGACCAAAGGGTTATAGCCCTCCCCTTTGCCAGCTGAGAGGAGTCCTCTCATAGCCTAAAAAATGGCTAGACAACTAAGAAGGAAGAAAAAGAAGATTTCCTTCTTTTGGATAGTGGGGGTTGTGTTGAGGGGTCAAATATTGCATATTAGACCCCAGTTATTACCTGAATTTATGAACATGATACTGTTTAATGGTCTATTTTAATCGTGTTTGTGATGCAAGGTGTATTTAAAAGCCTAGACTGAAAAAAAAAGGTACTAAAAGCGTGGATTTGACGCTCTGAAGTCACCAAGGCAAGGGACGGACCCCAGGGGACCGAGATCGAAGAATTTACATGCCAGAGATCCGAGGTAGGGAACTAGGGTGCAAGGATTCACTTGTAGCAATTGGGAAGCTACCTTTGAATTCTATATATTTTAGTTTATTATTTCATCATTATTCCCTCATATTCAGTTAATTTAGATTTCATCTTTATCTAGTTTTGGTTATTTTCAGATTACGTACAGCTTTCAGTCCCTTGGGATTCGACCTCAGTCTCATCGAGTTTATTACTACCTCACAACCCTATACTTAGGGAGTGAACAGGCTGTCACACTTGTGACCATCCGATGGGCCACATGGCTTCATCGCAGCCCTCCTACATGGAAGGTACAAAATGAGATGGAAGGTTTTCTCATCTCATGAGAATGAGCAGTGAAATGGAGAAAATCTCGTGAGATAGAGTAAGATCTCATCTGGGATCCGAAAAGTGGGCCCCACACCGCCTACGGGACCCATCCAGACCAATCAAATGGTTTGGATTACCCTGAGAACCCTTAGATAGAAATCCACCATTGTTGGTTGGGTCATCTTCCTCAAAAACTCACCCAACCACAAACTCGAGATGGGCCCCACCGAGCCTAGAGATTGTACTTCTAGGTAGCCCTGGATGCCACTAATGCATCCCTAAACACAGATGGGCTCCATGCACGGCTAGCATTCGATCCCAACCGTGTGTATGGAGAGTTTCTCTCAACTGTCAGATACACCCCTCCTAGCCTATAAAAGGGAGGCTCGGCTCTCCCAGATTTACATAGAAAGAAAGGAAAAGGAGAGAGAGAAGAGAGAAAGAAAAGAGAGTGAGAGAGAGTGGAGGCGTGAGCACATCCGTCATGGACTTCTGTAAACGGCCCTTAGACATTTTTTTCTTCTTCAATTTTCTCCTTTGTATAAATAACATTCATGTTGGTAGCCACGTTTTTTGGCCAGAAAAATGGACTGAAAAGCACCTCTTGAAGTTGGGCCGTTTCATCGCTGAAACTCGGATCGAAACCAACCACATCGTGGTTCGAGCTAAAAATCAGCTTGATGCATAGCTAAAAACCAGCCTAGAAATGGCTGAGGAATGCAGCCGAAAATCAGCTCTCCTTGTTGGACGAGCGATAATTTGAAATGGGACATATATAGACATAAAAATCCCTGTTAGTAGCTGAAAATCTGATATGAAAATAACTGAAAAATGCACCTATAAACGGCTGATTTTCTAGCCCTGAAACCAACTGAAAAATGCACCTGATGTTGGCTGATTTTTAAGCTTGGAAATAAGTGAAAAATGCACCTGATGTTGGCTGATTTATGCACCTGATGTTGGCTGATTTTTTTGCTTGGAAATAGCTGAAAAATGCACCTGATGTTAGATGATTTATGCACCTGATGTTGGTTGATTTTTTAGCTTGAAAATAGCTGAAAAATGCACCTGATGTTGGCTGATTTTTCAGCTTGGAAATAGCTGAAAAATGCACCTAATGTTGGCTGATTTTTCAGTTCGAAAGCAGCTGAAAAATGCACCTGAAAGTGCTGATTTTCAGATTTAAAAGGGCCTGAAATTAGACCGTTTGGAGGCCGTGAGGAGAGCTGCAGCAAGCCTTGAACGGGCTTCAAACCAAGTTGGAACAGGTACCTTAGATGGGCCTTGCACCGAGCTAAAACCGGGCCTCCATGTAGACCCAATCTGGATTCAAGAGAGGGTGGTCTTCGCTGAGTATCAGTGGGCCGCACTTGATTGGTGGGCCGCACCTCACCAAACATCAGGGTGAGCCGCACATGTCTGTGGGCCTCACCAAACATTAGGGTGGGTCGCACATGACTATGGGCCTCACCAAACATTAGGGTGGGCCTCACCAAATATCAGTATGGTCTACATGATATTTGAATCTATTTCATTCTCGGGCTCATTGCCATCAACAGGGTGGCTAACTAGATCAACTGTCCTAAAAAATATACATGTATGCCACATGTACAGTACATTTAATTTTACAAACACTTTTTAGTAAATAAAAATTTTAAGCACTTAGTAAAGCTTGAATGAGGTGCATGTCATAAAAGCATTACTCATTCCTCACATGTGCAAAACTGCAAATATATAGATCTAGAACCACTACACAAAAGATGGAAAGACTTTGTTTTTAGAATGGATAGTAGCATGTGCAAGAGACTCATTTCATAATATTCTCAGGCTGTTCCTTGTTTGGTGTTGGGCCGCTAGACGCTCACGAGGACTTGGATCGAGTGGCACGCTACGCATCGTCTGGTGATGATTTTCTTTCCCTTGAGCTTTCCATCTCTAAACTAGATTAAGAGTAGTCTTTTATAATAATTGTAAATCATGTCATAGGAGTGAATGATCATCCAACCTGTTTAATTGGATACCTGCCTCATAATCTAGATATTATTGGTCAACAATTGTATGCATACTCTTAAAATGGGTCAAACTCTTAATCTATATTATCATGTGACCAATCAATTGTATGCTCCTAGAACCTGTTAAATCACCAATTAGTTTATCTTGGACACATGATTTGGATTTTCTAGAATACTTGATTTGCCTAATTAAGATACATGCTTTAGAATTTAGTAAGTTAGGATTATATGATTCTTAAACTGCTTGCATAAATGAGTTTTATTTCATTTATTAAAGCAAGTCTGAAATCTCTATAAGATTGTATTGGTTGTAAGACACACATTATTGAAATCTCTCTCTATAGAAACTCTTATTTAAAGAGAGTCTGAGCTTAGGGTGTAATGAAACGGATCGCGATGGAGATAGGCCCTCAGCATGGGGTTTATGATTAGTGGCAAGTGATTATGGGGACCACCATCTATAGAGTAATTCCACTTACCTGACTATGGAGTGAACCACACCATGTTTTAGCCACCGCTGGTTACTCGCTTTGATCCATACATACCGTCTCACTTTGATCGTTGAATTTAATGATTTATATATTTCATTCATAGTCAACATACGATGGTAGCTCTCTAACATTAGGAATTGATTGGCCACGTGTTGATGGGTTCTACACACACCCTAAGGCGGTAGCCTCATGAGCTAGGGATGGTGGTATGGGACGTATACCCGAGTTATCGGCCTACGCTGGTGTTAAGCCCCCGTAGTGACCTTGAGCTTACTTAAAATGGCTGATTGTAATTGGATTAATAATGGTTTGGCTAATCATGTATACACGGCATAGACCAGCGTCTATCACCAACGTACGTGATGTACGATAAGCAGTCGTTACGCTACACTTAGTATGCTTCGCTGACGATTAGCCTCTGTCCAACTGGATGTCTTTCCCAAGTCGATGATTGCATGGGTGACGAGCTCAACTTCCGCACGGATGTGCATCCCCGGAGCGATGACTGCATTTACGCATCCATGCGCCTAATAAGACTGCATTTACTATGTATTGGATTGCCCGTATGTTTTATGTTATTTCTTGTCTAGGGCGGAGGTGTGTAATCTTGAGGGGAGATCACACTGAGCTGGTCATTCATTCATCAATGTTCAACCATATATACAGATGAGCGAGGTATAGGTGTTGAAGAGTGCGGGGTGGACTCGGAACCTGCTACCGTTGAGGAGTACTACGACAAGGAGTCGCAACAGGAGGCGACTACCTACTTTGGCTTAAACCAATAGTTTAGTTATCATGATTACTTTTTGGACAATTACATTTCTTTTTTGGAATTTTGTATATGGCCCCAGCTGAGTGGCCTTGAATATTTATTTGAGTTGAGATATATCTAAGCTACGCTTGTTTCCACAAATCGCACTTTTATAAATTGTCTATTTTGACCACTAATTAGCATCGGGTTTTCGAGGACGGGTCGAGTACTTGGGTTTTTAAAAACCGAGGCGTTACAGGTGAGCACACCCTCATGCATAGTTTTTTCAAAAAATATGGGACATATGAATATTAAGCCAGGGGTGATCCAACTCCTTCCAAAATTTTATAGACTTGAATCTGAAAGTCCATATTTACACTTGAAAGAGTTTGACGAGATTACAGCCACTTTATATATTCCTAACGTGTCTGAGGACACGATTAGACTAAAACTCTTTCCCTTCTCTTTGAAAGAGAAGGCTAAGACGTGGTTGCATTCCCTACATCCCCGATCTATTGGCACATGGAATGACATGATAAGGGAGTTCATAAAGAAATTTTTTCCACATCATAAAACGAACACCCTTAGAAAGTCAATCATGAACTTCACCCAAAAGGCGGATGAAACATTCTTTCAATGTTGGAAGTGGTTCAAGGATCTTGTCAGTTCATGCCTACAACACGGTTTTGAAATGTGGCACAATGCACACTTTTTCTATGATGGTCTGACATCTTCCATGTCCCAATTGGTCGAGACAATGTGCAATGGAAAATTTACGAATAAAAATGTCGATGATGTGTGGGACTACGTAGATAGACTTGTTGAAAACGCACAATTATGGAACACCTACCCAAAATCAAGTACCACTTCTAGGCCCACTCAATCAAAGGAAGGGGCGGATTATACCTTCTAAAAGAGGATGATGATATCAATGCTAAAGTTATTAATCTCATAAGGAAATTCGAGGGCATGGAACTAAAGAAGGATAAGGTTAAGGAAACGGTTTGCGGTATTTGTGTTTGCAATGTTCACACAACTGAAAATTGTCCAACAATACCTACCTTTCGAGAGGTGCTGAATGAGGAATCTAATGCCGTGAATAATTACCAAAGACCTTTCAATGGACCTACCTCCAATACATACAATCCTAGTTGGAGAAATCATCCAAACTTCAGTTGGAGGAATGGACAAACTGCTACCCCTCAAGGTTTCTTCAATCAAAATCCAAATCAAGGGAAACCTCAAGAGGATCCGGTTCAAAAACATATTCGAGACCAAGAGCTACTCAACCAAGATATCAAATCAGCATTGAGAACACTTGAGTCATCTATTCAAAGGATAGAGTCATACTTAACAATTGGGGGAAAGGGGATGCTTCCTGCTCAACCTCTCCCTAATCCCAAACCGCAATATGAGATAAGTGATCCAAGCTCTTCAAATCAAACGGAGCAAGTTAAGTCTATAACCACTCTTAGGAGTGGGAAGATAATTGACAAATCTATTCCGGTAAAGGCTGAAAAGCCTAAGGACCCGAAAGAGGACAATAATGATAGACCTAGCACCGCTCCACAAGAATTGAAACCGGAACTCAAGGCAAGCCGATTGCCCCATTCCCCCAACAGTTGGTTGCACCCAAATCTCTCTCTAACTCTCGAGACATTTTAGAGGTGTTGAAACAATTGAAGTTCAATATTTTTTTAGTAGATGCGGTTAAACAAATACCTTCATATGCCAAATTCCTGAAAGACTCATGTACGACCAAAAGATGGCAAAATATTCAAAAGAAAATCTTTTTAACTGAAAAAGTGAGTGCCATCCTAAAACAAAAATACAAAAATCCCGGTAGCCCAATCATACCTTATGTAATTGGGAACTACCGAATTGAGCAAGCACTTCTTGACTTAGGAGTGAGCGTAAATCTGATTCATTACTCGGTCTAAAAACAGTTAAGTTTGGGTGAATTGAAAACCACATTACAACTTGTTGATCGCTCAGTTCGTGTATCGAGAGGGCTAATTGAGGATGTGTTGGCCCAGGTTGACAGATTCTACTACTCGGTAAATTTTATCGTCTTAGATACGCAACCCATCAATAACATGAGCACTTAGAATCCCATGATTCTTGGTCATCATTCCTCGCCACTTCAAACGTAATCATTAATTACAGGAATGGAGTCATGAGTATGTCTTTCAGGAATATGACATTGTAGTTGAATATCTTTTTCAACACAGGCAAATAATTAGAGGATGATGACGATTTCCACTACATTAACATGATTGACTCTTTCGTGGAAGATAGAACACTTTTGACCTTATCCTCTGACACTCTAGAGACGTGTCTGGCCCACTCCTATGATTTTAATAATGATATAATAAGGGAGATGGGGACCATGTTGAAGACTGTGCCGGTACTTGAAGTTAACCGGTGGAGGCCACAATTTGAAGAATTGCCCCAAACTGATGTAGTGCCTTTACCATCTAACCTCAAGGCACCGAAGCTTGACCTAAAACCTTTGCCCTTTGATTTGAAATATGTCGATTTAGGTCAAGATGAGACATACCCGGTGGTGATTTCTTCCCACCTTGAGCACGAATAAGAGAGTATGCTCATATATACTCTCATTGAGCATAAGAGAGCCCTTGGATGGTTGATTGCAGACCTCAAGGGAATTGACCATTTGATTTGTACCCACCACATTCATCTTGAGGATAATGCGAAAACCTCACGACAATCACAATGTAGACTAAATCCAAATATGAAGGAAGTTGTTAAGGCCGAGGTTCTTAAGCTATTAGATGTGGGTATCATATACCCAATATCCGATAGTCAATGGGTGAGTCCAACTCAAGTGGTTCTTAAAAAATCTGTAATTACCATCATAGCCAATGCCAACAATGAACTCGTGCTAACTAGAGTTACTACTGGTTAGAGAATGTGCAATTGACTACAGGAAGCTGAATACCATCACGAGAAATGACTACTTTCCTTTGCCCTTCATTGATCAAATTTTGGAAAGGCTAGCTGGTTATTCCTATTACCATTTTCTTAACGGATATTTAAGCTACAATCAGATTGAGATAGCCCTTGAAGATCAAGAAAAGACCACGTTCACATGTCCTTTTGGCACATTTGCTTACCAAAGGATGTCATTGGACTGTGTAATGCTCCCGCCACCTTTCAACGATGTATGATGAGTATTTTTCTGATATGGTGGGACAATATTTAGAGGTCTTCATGGATGATTTCTCAATTTTTGGTCCATCCTTCACCGAATGCTTGAAAATTTTAAAAAATATGTTGAAGCGATGTGAGGAAAAGAACTTGGTACTGAATTGGGAGAAGTGTCATTTCATGGTTCGTAAGGGAATTGTCCTTCGACATATCATCTCGTCCAAGAGAATTGAGGTAGACAACGTTAAGATTGACCTTATCTCTAACTTACCTCCACCCAATAACATACGAGATGTGCGATCCTTCCTAGGACACGCCGGGTTTTACAGGAGATTTATAAAGGACTTTAGTTACCTCTCTTGTTCTCTATGTAATCTACTTCAAAAGGATGCACCATACGAGTGGACTGAGCAATGCCAAGAAGCTTTTACTAAGCTCAAAGGCATGTTAACCACGCACTACATCATACAGCCATCCGACTGGAGCCTTCCTTTTGAACTTATGTGCAACGTGTTTGACTATGCTCTTGGGGTGGTTTTAGGCCAGAGAAAAGAAATGAAGCCCCACGTTATTCATTACGCAAGTAGAACTCTAAATCATGCCCAAGTGAACTACTCGACTACAGAAAGGGAACTCTTAGCCGTAGTGTTTACTTTGGACAAATTTAGGTTCTACTTGATCGAATCCAAAATCTTCATTTACACAGATCATGTGGCGCTCAAATTTCTTCTTTCTAAGAATAATGCTAAGCCCTGCCTGATTAGATGGATCCTCCTACTCCAAGAATTTGATTTGGAAATAAAAGATAAAAAGGGAGTAGATAACATAGTGGCTGACCATCTTTCCTACCTTGATATCTCTGATTCCCTTGAGATGACACACATAAATGACATGTTCCCTGACGAACAATTGTTCAAAGTCTCTCACTCACCTTAGTTTGCTGATATTGCTAATTATCTTGCTACAGGTTTCACGCCGACACATTGGACTGCGCAAGATAAGAAAAAATTCTTCATCGAGGTTCGTAAGTTTTTATGGAATCATCCATATTTGTTTAAATATTGCCCAGACCAAATCTTAAGGCGATGTGTGTCAGACAATGAACACCAAAGTATTATCTCTTTCTATCACTCTTAGGCTCGTGGTGGTCACTTTTCTGTTAAAAAGACCACGACCAAGATTCTATAGTGCCCTTTTTATTGGCCCACTATGTTCAGAGATACTCATGAGTTTTGCAAAGCTTGTGAGCATTGTCAGAAATTGAGAGCATTGTCCCGTCAAAATATGATGCCTTTAAACCTCATTCTTATCATAGAAGCATTTGATTGCTGGGGCATCGATTTCATGGGACCATTCCCTTAATCTTTTGGGAATTAATACATTCTGCTAGTAGTAGACTATGTCACTAAATGGATCGAAGTGATTCCATGCCAGAACAATGACCATCAAACGGTCATTAAATTCTTAAAAGAGAACATCATTTCCTAGTTCGAAATGCCTCAAGCCATCATTAGTGATGGGGGCTCACATTTTTATAATAGGCCATTCACGAACTTAATGAAGAAATATAGCATCTTTCACAAGGTGAGCACTCTATACCACCCACAAACAAGTGGGCAAGCTGATATTTTCAATAGAAAAATTAAACACATCTTGAAAAAAATGGTTAACCCTAACCGTAAGGATTGATCAATCTGATTGATCGATGCCTTATGGGCTTACCATACCGCATTTAAGATCTCTATCGGAATGTCTCCCTTTAGACTTGTCTATGGGAAGGCTTGTCACTTGCCTGTGGAGTTGCAACATAGAGCCTACTAGGGCGATCAAAAATCTGAACTTCAATTTAGACAACGCTGGCTCGCTACGCAAGCTTCAGTTAAATGAACTTGAAGAAATCTGGAATGATGCGTACGAGAACTCGAGAATTTACAAGGACAAGATGAAAGTGTTTCATGACCAACACATTCTTCGGAAATTATTCACATCAGGTCAGAAAGTCCTCTTGTATAATTCTCGGTTACATCTCTTTCCGGGCAAACTCCGATCTTGTTAGACCGATCCTTTCACTGTTACTAATGTCTATCCTCATGGGGCCGCTGAGATACAAGATCCGAACAAGAATTCGAAGTAAATAGACATCGATTAAAGTCATTTGTTGAGAAATTTGATTCAGAGGACATGTCCATACCTCTTATTGATCCCGTTTACCAGGATTGACCTCCTAGTCTGATGGAGGTGTAGTTAGGTTTACTGTTTTTCGCTGTTTTAGGATAGTTTGCTTCCGCTGTTTTAGGATAGTTTGTTTCTGTTGCTTAGGATAGTTTGCTTTTTGGTTGTTAAATTCTTGTGATAACCCACCTTCACGTTGCGATCCTTTGGAAAAAGCTTCAAAATTTCTTCATCAAGTACTATCTTTTCATCACTTCTCCTTCAATTACGTTCTCTTTTGCAAATCATACTTATTTCTTTTACATTGAGGACAATGTAGATTTTAGGTTGGGGGTGGGAGATTAGGTAAACTAATCAGTGTTTTCTCAGTTTTGAGCAAATTTTGTAAAAATTTTGAAAAATTTTCAATGTTTATCTATTTGGAAAGCGATAAGTTGTGTATTTAAGAATGTTTTGAGTATGACGATAAGATAAAGATTAAATTTTGAATTACTGAAGTTTAGTCATCTATGTAATTTATCACCAAGTTCTTGTGCTCAATTAATTAAGAGGAAGTTTGAATATCATGTTAATCTAAATCACAAGACACGTTCAATTTACTTTCTGTAAATAGTACTAGATTTTCTTATTGTTAGTATGATAATCATTAAAAGATATTAGGAATTGAGTCTGGAGAATTTTATCCACCTTAAAAGATGAAAAGAACTAGTTAAAACAAGAGATTAACAAAAAAGGGTCATGTATGGTGAAAAGATTGAAAAAAGTTTTAAAAAAAATGAAGAAAAAAAAATCTGAAAGAAAAGAGGAAATACTGAAAAGACTGAATGAATAGATAACCGTTGATATAAAATCAAAAACTGGAAAAAGAAGGAAAATGGGATAAGTTCGGAATCAATACTCGAGTTTTCAACCAATCTTAAAGTGATGAGTAGGGCTAACATGATGTAATGATAGTATCCTTATATAAAGTAAGTTGATCTTCACTGCACACAATGAAAAACTTGATATACGAACTATGCTCTGACTTAATGGATAAATAACTTATTTGATTGATTGCTTATGTGATTCGACTATAGGTTTTCAAAATCTCACTTTCTCATCATTGAGTCTACTCATTCATACTTGATTACACAAAAGATCATTTTCTGAAAAAAGTTTGAACATTGCGCATTAAAGTTCATTTTTCGCATACTTTGCTCGGGACTAGCAAAATGCTAGTTGGGGATTGTGTTGAGGGTCAAATATTGCATGTTATCCCTCATTTATTACTTGGTTTTATGAACATGATAATGTTTAATGTTCTATTTTAATAATGTTTGTGTTACAAGGTGAATGTAAGATCAACTTAGATTGAAAAGGATGCTAAAGGCATGACGCTTAACAATCACCAAAGCCAAGGATGGATCTTGTGAGACCAAGAATGAAGAATCCACATGCCAAAGATCCAAGAAAACCAAGTGAGGAATGAAGAGCATTGAAGACATGAAGTGAAGAAAAGGAATCCTAGAATTGTCCTAAAAACAAACATATTCCTGAAAGTGTCTTGAAGAAGCATATTCTGAAACTCTGGATCATTCTGTGAAATTGTGCAGAGTGAAGTCTATTTTGAGAAACTGCATAAATTTGAGGCAGTTTTGCGAATCTATGCGGACAAGGCTATAAATATGGGTTTCCTATGAACTTTTAGGGATATCTAGGGTTTGAGGAGTGGATCAAAATCATGGAGAAGCTGTCGCTAAGAGTTTTTCTTCTATTTCCTTAGTTATTTTTATGTTTTTCTTAAGAGATTCTAGTTCAATCATGTCTATGGTTGGATAAACCTCTTAGCTAGAGCTAAGAGGTGAAGCTTCTAGCGTGATAAGATGTTTTTTATTGCTTTGATTCATGTTTAAGTTGAACTATCTTTGATTTTAGTTTGATTATAAGAAATACTTTCAGTTTTTTATGGTTTGTTGTGACTCAAATTACAATAGATCTGCGATAGCTTTGAGAATGTTCTTTTCATGTATTGAGATTGTGAAATTAGGAAATCTCGTTGTTCATCATCGTCCCATGGGCATGGTTGGGTGATGGAATCCTTCTAATCTTTATGATTCTCTTATGAATGGTTGTGGGATCGATTGGTAAATCCTGTTGTTTGCCTTGTCTCATGGGCATAGTTTTGTGATGGAATCGCTTCCAGTTCTCATACCTCTCATCCATTGAGAATTAGGTCAAAGGAAGTTCAGATTTGGTTCTACTGAGATATCTTCCAATTGGATAAGATGGGACTCTGATTCCAGTTGTGTCCTTGAATCAAGCATAGATCTCCCTGATCTCTACAAGTGGATCCTTGGAAACCCTAGTTCCCACCTTTGTATTTTTAAGTTTTAATTACTTTAATCACAATTAATTTCTCAATTACTTCAGAATTAGATTCACATATTCTTCTAGTTCTAGTTCCGGTTACTTTCAGAAAACACACAAGTCAGTCCCTGTGGATTCGACCTTGGTCTCACCGAGATTATTACTACGTCGAGACCCTACACTTAGGGTTGTGAACACCATCCATATGTTTTTCCATCCCATTTTAGGACTTCGTTCCCAAATTTTAAGAAGATCTAAATCTTAGGTGGACATACCACTAAAAATAGTGATGAATTACCATTAAAAACTTGTTGTGAGCAACAAAAGTTTTGGATCAAGCTTATCTTCGTATTTTCCCTTCATTGAGTTCTTCTTGACATATCAAGAGGTTGGATGCCAAATAAACACTAAGAAAACCTTACTGCGGATCCTTTAGAATTTTTAATGTTGAGGGTGTTTCCTGCGGTGTGGTCCACTTGATATCTGGGACCAAGTCCTAAAATGGCCCGGAGAAACAAATGGATAGTGTGGATATACACCACATCATCAATGTATCTCCAGTTTTGCAAGCTCATTTTAAGGTATGGGCCAAAAAAAATGAAGCATGTCCAAACCTCAGGTGAACCAACACCATAAGAAACTGTGTTGATTAAATCTTTGGGCAATGAACCAATACCTTTAGATTGATTATTCATATTTGATATTAGGTGATGAACCCTTACCATATTGATTATATCTTTGGGTGATAAGTTCATACCTTTGGATTGATTATTTATATTTGATATTGGGTGATGAACCCCAATTTGGATTAAGGGACACAAGCGACGAGCTACGTGATCCTATTTATTTGACTCGTGGTATTCTAGCTTTCCTGATACATTTGTTTGTAAATGGATCAATAAATGATTGGTTAAAGCATACATATCATGTCATTTGCGGGTGTTTACATGGCCCATTTGTCTATTATGGTTATCCCACATGGGTGGATATCCTCGGTATAATTAATTATCAGTTCTATTACATTGAGTAATATTGGCAATGAGCCATATTATCGTCAGTTCTATTTATATTGTGGGTGATTTAGTGACGAGCCATATCACTATTGGTTCTCATCTGGGATATGCATTAACGTATCATGACATTCATGTATTTAATCAACTATATTAGGAAATTCTTTGCTATGTTGCGTTATCATTACATGTACTTGATCATATTAATGGAGTGAGCAACTTGGGTGAATGGTAACACTGAGTTGATCACTCAACCCATCAATCTCGAGATGATGTTTTAAAACACTGCCCAAATGTCATTGATGCAGGTGTCATAAAAGTCACTATGTTAAAAGAGACTTATGTGGACCTGGTGGAGGAAATCCCGTACTTCTAGATTTCCAACTAGCATGCATAGTTCTAACATGCTTTCATTTTTCTTGGAGTAGTTACTTAGAGTTTTCAGACATTTTATGAAAATTGGGCATGTATATTGAGTCCCCAGCTGAGTGGATTTTACAATGCATTTGGAGGACTATTATGAATATTTTGTATGTTTGATATGACACAACTTTACTTTTAAACTTAATACACGATCTGGTTTAGTTCTTTATGTTTAGGTTTGATGTCATTTGATTATGATATTGAACCGTGCTTCCAAAAGATAAAAGTTAATACATGAAATGTCGGGGATCGGGTGTGTACTCGATACTTGGAATTTGGGGCGTGTAACGCCTCGAAAATCGGCACCAGAGTACATAGACTCCGGTCCCGAGTTTCCGGTGTTAGCCAAATGAAAACGCACATGTGTCTTCATTCAGATTCAAATTCATTTTACACACAGATAATCAGAGTTGCGTAATTCAACTTAGGGGAACTAAAGCGAGATAGAGATAACAAAGGATTTAGAAACATAGGGCTAAGAGTCAAAAATACAACTCCAATAGTGATGATCGCCCAAAATGGAGATTATACAAGCCATAACGAATATGTGACAAAATTTACACATAAAGCATGGAACTAAAATAAAAACAAGGTCTTCCAGCTTCACCTGACGCTCTCAAGGCATCACGATGAAAGTGCAAGCCAACCAAAGTTTACCTGCCAGAGGCTTCGGTAGAGCCTGCATCAACAACAATGCATGTTTGGTATTTTAAAACACCGTCCCAAGTGGGAGTGAGTAGCTAACTCAGTGGTTCTATTAGTTCTAAGTTACACGTGTTATCAACTCAAAAGTCAATAAATGAAAACCTAAGCATAATGGTATGCACCTTTAAGAAGAAATCTTCGATTTTGAGCTCCTAAGGTTAGGAATTTGGGAAAAAATAATTCCTACACCAATTTTAAAGTAACTAGGTGAGATTCATGCAATTCAACATATAAAAGCCTAGGTTGGGAAGTATGGTTCGTTTCTTACCTCTTGATTGCGAGTGGGATGGATTCAATTGAGAAGAACGGTCGAAGCTAGGGCTCGATTGAAGGGAATTCATCAAGAACACCCCAAGATCTCCCTTCTTCTCTCTTTCCCTCTTTCTTTCTTTCCTTCTTAGAAAAAAATTGTATGGAGAGATGGGGTGCCCAAATGGAGGCCTTATATAGTTTCGGAAGTTGTGCAAATGACCCTAAGAGCTAGGTTTTCATTATGCTATCCCTATGGGAGGGTGTTTCTAACTTTTAGGGTGCACTATAGAGTGTACATGTAGATATACACCGTAGGATAGTTAGCCCTAATGATGATTTGCGCATGGATATGATCGGCCCACCATTTGGTTGTGCCGATCGACAGATATGATTCGAAGTCTGTTCAATGGTCACCGACAATCGACCGGGGCCGCGGCTATATAGATATGTTTGGAGAAATATCTTTAATCGGTACCCCAACTTTCGTCATGAATTAATGGTCCGAAAGTTACAAGTTTGCGAAAGAACAAATTGACTTATTTCACTTAAGTTCCATATTTTCATATAAAGTATTCACACAACTCAAGCACTCGACTTGCGGGTCTAAATTGAATGATTCAAGACGCGATCTTAACTCGATGTCCTGGGATGGACGTCAAGCCCACTAAGACGAACATATTTCTATAGCTTCGGGTTTAGTGGCCTACTAACGAGTGATCTAGAGCTTGTTTGGATAATCAGAGCATTTCTGAAATGAATTGGGTATCGAGATTTATTTTACACAATGATTAGGGTTTGAATTAGCTAAGTTCATAGTGTGGCCTATTTGTAATTAGTAGAAACAACGATTGAATCCTAATAACCCTAAACCGTTATTTCTTAGGCTAAAGAAGTAACTGAATTGATTTGGTTTGTTAATTAAGATTTGACCTCTAGTTGTCTCAACTTTTGGCAGGTCTTTATTTAGTTATGGTCGTCTCGATTAATCAGTGATAGGTTGGCTAGATTTGGACCCTACGTGAACAAATCTCGAAGCTAAACTCGATGTTAAAGTGATTGGGTGGATTCGTTAGCTTTCTACGTTTGATTAATTGGATTTGTATAGTTCTTTATCGGTACCACCCGCATATAGGTTCACTTCGAGCGTCAGTGGCCAATAAGCGACAATGTAGGCTAGTCATATCGAAGATTTTCAAGGGTTTTTAGAAATTCAAAATATCGAAAATCTGGGACATTACAGGGTATTACAAAGAAATTGGCTCCAATGCAAAGGTATTGTTTATTAACTTAAAGTTACCACTGGGTAAAATATGGCTTCACAATCTGCGGTTGGCTAAAACCTATAGAATTGCTTAGAGGATGACAAATCACAATATTCCTTAACTTGAGTGATTCCTGAGTTGGTCTGCACTTTAGAGTTTGGGTATGTATGGAAAAGAAAATAATTAAGCATTATTTTTTCGTTGTATAATGCATGATCTCTACTTTACGTGACTTTACGATTTTCGGGATGATTTAGAGGAATTTCAAATATAACTATATTAAGCCATATTGCATTAGGTTTCGGGACCTTAGGTAGGTAAAATAAAGAAAAGTAAAAACATTAGCAGAAGAGGTCCATTATTACTGTGTTAAGCCATACTGCACTGAGTTTCAAAACCTTGGATAGATGAAATAAAGAAAGATAAAACCAGTAGAAGCATATATAATGAATATGTGTGTGTACGAAGAAGTTGTTAATGTTATGGGCATGTAAATAGTGGAGCACAGTTTGATTCGAGTGAGAATGAAAAGAGGATATTAGGCACCTTTTTTTTTAAAAATTTCATTAAATGGATAGTCGGATATCTCGAATTCCAACCCTACTCATTAATTTTAGTGTGTTTTTTTAAATCTTCAAATAATTCGTACCATAGGTGGACATAATGACCTTGCAGGGGTACTTTTCCGAGATGACAAATGATTGGATAAGTTTGGACATACATAGCTTTAAGTAAGCCACGACACATACAGCGGTCGGGCTTAGCCTTCTCTCGCACTCCCTCCCTTGCCCATCTACAACAAGCCCTTAAATAAGTTTGGAAATACCTAATAACAGCCCTTCATGGCCCGTTTTCCCTTTTTCCTGTGCACAGTGGCCTGCAAGGCTTCCGCAAAAGGAGCCATAACTTGGGACTTTTCCTAGACACGGGTTGTGAAGGTCCGTTTTTTGGAAGAGCCCTTTTCAAACTTTAAGGATTTTATCACTCATTGTGTTGCTTCGTGATCAATGTTTTGGAGCCACAATATTTTCTCTCCTGCCCTGCCATATGTCTGCTTCAACGACAACTAATTGGATTAGGTGGTTGTTTTTGAAATATCTCGGGATCCCTCAGCTGGATTTTTGCACGATACTGGTGCCATTGAAGTCTGGGAAATGTGGTTCGATTTTTCTGCGACTCACCGGTACCTTGTGCGAATGTTCGAGATCAGGCCAAGCAGGTCATGGTTAAGTTGATATGTGCCATTAATTATTTTCGGGTTGCGTTGATGTCCTTATCGGGCTTTCCTTTTGGGCCTTATGAGGTCTTAGGGTCAAATTGGGAGCCACTTCATCAAAATGTTGAGCTTTTGATTGTCCCGGGGACCTAGACAATTGTGCAAGGAAAACGGATTGACAGGCGACTTGATCGGTAGATCTGCCCTGTTGGCTACCTCCATAACTCATCATAAGCTATACATTGTTCAATCCCTACAACTGTATTTGTAAGCGTTGAGCCGTGTGATACCTTTGATCGAAGCTAGGTCGAGAGTAGCTCCGATTCCGTTTACAGTGAGGTGTTTACAGTAGCACAATTGTTACATATGAGGGGCTTGTAGTTGTAAGGTGACGCATGGCATAAGATATGTATTGACACATTTGACACATGGACACTTGAAATTAGATGGTAGTACTAGTATACATTGGCACCATTGGCCCAAGTGGCCTATTTAGAGCCATTGAAGATGAGCAGTGTCATACAAGACACATTGGCGAAGAGGAGATGAATATGTGTGGTGTATAAGGATATGAGGGGTGAGAGAGGATTGATGGTATCACATGTGGTACATTAGCATATGTGGAATGATTTACACAAGTTGGACGCAAGAAAAAATGTATGTTGATATACGTAGAACATTGATACATGTTATACGAGTGTGGTGCATAATAAAAGGTGAATGACTCATTTAGCACATTGGCACATGTGCCACATGTGAAATGGCACATGTGAAATAATCGAAGATAGATGGTTGTATATTTAGGCTTAACTATTAAAAAATTAATTTTCCTTTTACGGTAAGAAAAATATATATAGTTTTTTAAATGAAGGTAAAATAAATAAATTAGGTCCTTAGTCATGGCTCGTTAACAGACCTTGTGGGTTTCAACACCGAACTCATGGGTTTCAGCACCCCCATGTGGTGTGTGTGAATCTGGGTGTGTTTTAATTTTTTTTTAAAAAAAAAGTAGAAAAAAAACATATTTAATAAAAATAAAAAGCAAAATTAATATTTTTCACGAAATTCTCGTGAAGAAAGGCTTGGCAAACATAGGAATAGGAATCTTTTAGGAAAATATATTTTCTTTCCTTTTCTTTCTATGGATTCAGGTGTTCCCTTCATCTAGTGCGACTGGCCTTATGAACGGCTTGGATGGAATGTAAAAAAAGCACGGCCAGCCCCAGTAAGGTGTGGATGTTGGGCCTCCACATTCCATTTTTTCTATGTTGTGGTTTACTTCAGTTTTGTATCGGCCTGATTTTTGGGATCATGTCCTAACAAGATCTAGTGCCAGTGATGGACGGAGTGGATGTCATACACACATCACGGTGGGCCCCACAGAGGTTTTTGTTGCACGGCCTTCATACAACGGTGGTTGTGGTCGGAAATTCCCGTGCCTCCCAAATCGCAAATCCCCGCGCTCTTCGACTCTATAAATTAATAACTACCGCTCGTTTCTCTCACATTTTTCATTACCAACCCCATCACTCGCAAGCGATGAAGAAGGAAGAGAAGAAGAAGAAAATTACAGAGCGCTTCGTCATCTCTCCTTCTCTTTCTCTCCTTCTGCATCTCTTCATCTTCTCCATCTCGACTTCGATCTCGGTCGTTTCGGCAGATGAAGAAATCTCAATCGGTAAATCTGTCTTCCCTGAGTACCCCTCCATTTTTTCGAATTTACACCAAAGAAGAACTCTCTATATCTTTCCAAGACCGGATAAAAATGGAAATCTAGGGTTTCTTCTTTTGTTCTTTCTTTCTTTCTTTTCTTATTCCTTTTCCAATATTGCCATGTAGCAGAGTTAGCTTACATCATAAGCAATTGCTTAGGGCGTGTTTGGTTGCACCAAATTTCATAAAGCATCATGACATATTGTGCCAAATTAGGCTGGTTAATCTTGAAATTTCACAAAAAAAAGAAAAAGAAAATCGTGAAATTTCATGATATTTGGTGGAACCAAACACAACCTTAATCCTTTTTTTTTTCCCCTTTTTTGCTGGAATTGATAATATCATGGGTTTTTCTTTAAGACGGGTCTTGAATTTATGTTCTTTCTTTCTTTTTCTTTTTGTGAGGTTTTTCTGATTTCCCCTCTAGTCTTCTCTTATATTTCACCACCATTTAAAAATGGCGTTGCTACACATGGCATAGTTATATAGAAATCCGGACAGACCAAGTTGCTAAATCAATTGTGGCTTTTGATTATAACAAAAAAAACCTGCACTTGGCAAATCGTAGTAATCATCTGATTATGCCTGTTGAATGTGGACAACTCAACATTTGATCGCCACGAATTGAGTTGTTGGAATTGGTCGATTAGTGTGATCTCTGAACTGTGTTCTATCCACACTGTGCCCCGCAATTTGGATGGCCTGGATAGTCGTGCACTTGTGCCACATGATGAGGATCAGTCACCACCATTCTTGAATGTTGGTGAACTATCAGTGGTGCCTTTTCTGAAGGAAAAAGGTTAGGCTACTGCGTGTCTGTGATAGTTCACTGCCATTTTGAAAATGTAGCGCCTTATCTACTATGCATTTGGATACATGAATGGCAAACCATACTCCGAAGTGTGGCCCCCATTGATGAAAGAGCAGCACTCAAGATTCACTCATTGAGGGGTTGTTTGGATGGTGGTAAATGAGGCAAGTTGTAAATGATTTATTAGTAAATCATTTATCATTTACAACTTGCATTTGGATGTCCTAAAATGTTTGTAATCTCCTTTTCCCCCTTTTCATTTGCTAGCAAAAAGCTGGGATTTCATTTTCTACCAAATGATTTACAAGTAAGAAGCCTCCAACAAGTCTTGAAGACTGAGAGATACACACCTCCCTCTCCCCATTGTATTGAGAACTCTAACGACTCTCTCTCTCTCTAATCTCACAATCTGTCTCCCCCCCTCTACCAATGGCAACAAATCTTGCTACTGGCCGTATAAAAGAGCATATGAATTCATCGGCCCACTTCAATGGCTCACCTACTGCTTGGTTTTATGTAAGGTATTTCGTAACAGTAACGGCGACTGTAACGATCACCATTGTTACCTTTACGATACGGGGTGTAACGACCGTTACGGGGCCGTAATAGTTGTTATGGGCTTTTAAAAAAAAAAAAAAATAATAATAATAATAATAAAATTAATAAAATTAATAAAATGAAAAAAAACCCAAAAAAACCTGTATTGACCCCATAATGGACCGTTACAGGGTCATTATGGCCGTTACGGGGGCTGTAATGACCTTTATAGGTTATTTTTTCTATAACAGCTGTTATAGCCTTTACAACCCTATAATGCGTAGCGGTTGCCATTGTTACCTTTATGAAACGACCTTTATGGCCTCGTAACACCCTTTACGGCCCACCATGGTTTTATTTGAGGATCAACCCTAAGCTTTAGCAAGATGGGCTTAACCCAATGATTCACTTTAAAATCCACTCTTATATGGCATTTGAATTTTTTTAATGAATTACTTTTCTATACTATCTCAGGTGTGAATGCATAATTATGGGATATAAACCATTTACAGGCAATCCAAACACTGTAAATGATTTACTAGTAAATCATTTACAACTTAAGAGAGGCTGTAAATAACGGTTGGTTTTTTGGAATCGTAACGGTCATTACCCTCGTAATGGTGGAAAAAAGGGGCAATTTTTTATATTTAAATCCATTTTTTCTCATTTTAAAAATTTTCTCATTACAAAAACCTTTCTAAATCATTCTACAACAGATTTCGACCACTCTTATTATAGTTTTTAGGGTGAAAACAGTAGATTGAAGTAATTTGAGCGAATTGAAACTCCAAGGGGCCATTTTTTCAAGAATCATAATGCTTGATTTTTTTAAAGGATGAAGAATTTTATTAAGAAAAACAGAAAAACTATACAAGCAGAAAAAGGGGAGAGGGTCCGCACAATGGACCACCCATATGCCGATAAATTTACAACTCAACCCAAAAATTTTAAGTCAGCCCATTCAGAGAGAAGCGAATACACCTCAAAAATAACCGCTTGATTGGGCTTAGAACGATTCTAGAAACACCTCTTATTCCATTCCCCCCAAATGGACCACTAAATAGCAAGGATAGAGAGATGCCATTTAGAATGATGGGAACACCCATTGCCTCTCCTATGCCAAGCCCAAATGAGGTCGGAAACTGTCTTCGACATCACCCAGTCTACTCCGAACAACACTAAGAAGTGGTCCCAAATCTTTTGACCAAAAGGGCAAAAAATAAAAAGATCATCCACCATTTCCTTGTTGCGAAAACACATGCAACACATGTTAGGGATCATCATATTAACCTTCTTGAATCTTGATGCAAGGGCTTTAACTAGGATTTTATACAGGCTATCGATAAGGTTGATAGGATGGAAATACTTGATCTCTTCATCTCCCTCGACTTTTGGAATAAGCGCTGCAAAAGAGGCACCTAATTCCTTCAAGATTGACCCCTCCACAAAGAATTCCTCAAAGAGATCTAGTAGATCGTGCTTCACCACACTCCAGAAGGCCTGGAAAAAGCCTATAGGAAACCCATCAAGCCCAAGGGATTTATCCCTCTCCAAACTCAAAATAGCTTAATCTCTTCTTCTGTAAACTTAATTTCTAGCGTTGATGACTCCGCTTTTGATATTCTGTCGAAATCAAGGAAGTTCAGTCTCGACTGAGAGTAACAGTCCGAAGAAAGAAGTCTTCGGTAAAAGCCAACTATAGCCTCACATATATCCTCCTTTTAATCCAGCGTTTCACCTTTAACCACAATGGAGGAGATCCAATTACATCTATCTCTGGCCGAAGCAACACTATGGAAAAATTCGTGTTCTTGTCCCCTTCTTTCAACCACATTGCTCTTGAGCACTACCTCCATTTAATTTCTTCCTCTTTTAAAATTTTTGAATATTCAGCTTCTAATTTACCTCGAGCCTCAATCTCCTTCGTAGAGATCTCAACCCTTTCCTCTTTGATGTCAAAAGAGTGAATTTGCTCTAGTAACTTTGCAACCTTAGCTTCTCTTACCCCAAAGACTTGACTGTTCCATTCTTTAAGCTTCCCCATTAGCAACTTCAACTTCTCGTGTAGCCTAAAGCCCCCTTTGCCTTTGACGATGAAGGAATTCCACCATTCTGACACAAGCTCCCTGAATCCCTTAGCCTCCAGCCACATTAGTTCAAATATGAAGGGTTTAGGGCCCCGACTTTCGTTCGACACCTAAAGTAGGATAGGACCAATGTTGTCAAATCGCATATATGATCTCGTGCGATTGCATATGCGTGTGCGCATATGCGATCGCACAATCGCATATGCGGTCGCTTTTTTTTTTTTTTTTTTTTTTACATTTTTTCAAAAAAATCAGAAAAAATTCGAAAAAAATCAGAAAAATCATAATAAATTATTATATGTCATTGGGACATGAAATACATTTAATTTAAGTAAAAAATAAAAAATAAAACCAACCAATTACATACATATGAAGTTATGACTTATGAACAATGATAAATTTACAAATTATAATATAGTTAACTTGATAACTTCTTAAATCTTAACAAATAACAATTAAACATTTTACATTTAAATTTAACTAACATTTTGTTGATAACTTGATATCAAGTTATCAATATCAAGTTATCAAGTATCAAGTATCAACAATCAACAACATCAACATCAAGTCATCAACAGTTCAACACTTATGAGTTATGACTTATGAGACAAGCATTAAACAAAATTAAGAAGTTATGTATATATTTATTATTTTATTTATCTAATCAATAATCATTATTCATTAATCATATACATTGATCTATCATCCATTGTGGCACATCATCACCAGGTCTGCCACCACCACCACCACCATCATCATCAGTCGAGTCATCTCCTTCTTCCACATACACTTCTTCTTCTTCCATTTCTTCATCATCTGTACGTACTAATACTTCATTAACGTTCAATGGTGGATGATCTTCTTCAGCTTGATCATCATTATTACCTTCTTCTTCTTCAATCTCCTCAATCTCATCAACGGGTTAACGACTACTACTTGCCCCCCGGCTCCCCCCCATCCTTTGCCTTCGAGTGGTACTACTACCTTCATCAGGAGTCGATCCATATGCGGCGTCTTCAACTTGTGCCCATGTCAGGTCCTCTTCAGCAAATACCGGGTCCTCTGTCGCTACGAGCTACTCGTTATTTGCATCCAACTCATCTAAGTAGATAGGGTCAAAGAAACCGGGCTTTTCTTTCCTACTTTGGAATCGTTCTCGCAATTTTTGGTTGTATTGAATGAAAACCAAGTCGTTGAGCTTTTTTTGCTCAAGGCGATTCCTTTTCTTGGAATGAATTTGTAAGAAAGAAAACGCATTTGGCATTAGCTATTTAGGTAATGAATTTAGCTTACAAAAAAAAACAATTAGTAAACAGTAAACACTAAACAGTCTAAAGACTCTAAACTTACCACTCGAACAAGCCATAACCATTCGCGAGAACACGTGAGTCCAAAATCTTCATAGCCACTTTCTTTAGATTTGGATCCTTCTGTTCGGGTCCACTCCATAGGCAACCCACCAAGCTGAGAAAAACAGTTTAAGTATAGGTTAGAGTCTTAGTCTCTTAGAGACACAGTTGACATACACTAACATTCATTCATATAAGTACTTACTGGGTAATTTCATTGTCCGATGTCTTATTACGATATCCCTTGAGAATATCCCTTTACTTTTTATGTAGAAGTCCAACAAACTTGAGATCTTGTCCTGTTCTCCTCTATCTGGAATCATTCTTTCCAAGACATCAATAAATCCAACCATATGCACAGTTAGTGCTTCTACTGGATCAGTAGAAGCGAATAAACAGGCTGGGTTAAGGATGTAAGCAGCCGAATACAATGGGGATGACATTTGGCTACCCCATCTTCTATCTATAATTTCTAAAATTGGTCTGTAATCACAGTTTCTATAGTTAAAATGGTCCATGATCTTATTTTTCACCCTCTCCATCTCATCATATATGTAGCCCATTGCGGGCTTCTCATCCTCGTCCACCAATCGCAACACAGTGACTAAGGGCTCGGATGATTTTAGTGCCTTTACCACTTGAGTCCAAAAACTTTGAGAAAGAATTGTTTGTTGAACCCGTTTCCCATCAGCTTTTCTTGACCAAGGCTCACTTGTAAAATCGGCTGACACTACAAAGCTTCTAAGTTCTGATTTCTTTGCATGTAGCCTTTGTAGTGTTAAAAAGGATGTTGCGAAATGGGTGGCTGCTGGACGTAGCAAGTTACCCCCAATATGTTTTCTCATTCGACTGAGAAGAAGAGCATGTTTGTACATAAAAACCGTGATTCTTCTAGCCCTTGCAATCACATTTATAAATAATCTACCTATATCTTCTAACATGAGATCAATACGATGGGCCACACAAGGGGTCCAAAATAAACGTTGCCTCTTCTCCATAAGAAGACGACCGACCATTACATACGAGGCTGCGTTATCTGTAATTACGTGTACAATGTAGTCCTCACCTATTTCTTCAACTACACTATCTAGTAAGTTAAACAAATATTCTCCTGTGTGTGAATGACCCGACGCATCCACTGACTTCAAGAACATCGTCCCAGCTGGACAATTTACCAATAAGTTAATGAGAGATCGACCGGATCTATCGGTCCATCCATCGGCCATTAGTGTACAACCATATATTTTCTATGATTCCCTATATTCAGCTATAAAGGATTGTGTATATTCAACTTCAGTTCTAAGGCATGTCTCCCTCATTTCATGATATGAAGGAGGTTTAAGCCCAAGTCCAAATTGACCTATAGCCTCAATCATTACTTTGAAGCTTTTCGATTTAATGGCGTTGAAAGCAACGCCGGTTTGGTAAAACCACTTAGCAATATATTGAATTGTGGTTTTCCTATCTTTTTGTTTATACCAGTTCTCTAAAGTTGTTTGAGCCGGCCCTTTCCCTCTACCCCTTTGGTCGATCACATCCTCGGGGTGTGGTCTAGACCATCTATCTAAGAGTCTATGCCCTCGGGCTCTTTTCAATAGTTGTACTTGTGGTCTAGACCGGCCTGTCGAAGAAGGGGGAGTGAGACTAGCTTGAGCTTCATTGACATCTACTATATTTATATCTTTATATGCATCTTGTTCCATATATTCCTCTTGACGTAGGGCACTATCGTATTTTTTTCTTGATTGTTTTTCCATATACTCCACGATCTCCCTTCGGATTTTTGGAGTAATCTTGTCACATGCTTTTGCATTTGACCCGGGTAAATGTGCAAGGTCTTGTTTGTGCCTTGCAATGTCACCGGAACTCACAAATTCACATAAATCACATATTATGTGAGTCTTTTTGGTAGCACTACGGTAGCGCCTATACTTCCAACCCGGGTCATTCGACTTGGGCCTCAAAGAGGAAGATTGGGAAGAAGACATTATGAATTTATGATGGTGGTGGATGGTGGTGTGTGTATTATATTAGCACTAAAAAGTAACTAGCTAGTAGCTAGCTATTAAGCTATAAAGTAAACTACAAATAAAAAGAAAATTAAGTTGGGACTAGGGGAGAGAGAGAGAGAGAGAGAGAGAGAGAGAGAGAGAGAGAAACTATAAAGTAAACTACAAAGAGAAAAGTTACACTTACACAAAACTAGAACTTGTAGAAACTAGAAAGGGAGAAGAAGAGGGGAGAGAGAGGAGAGAGGGACTTAGTCAAGTTACACTTGAAGGGAGAGAGAGACTTAGAGAGAAGAGAGAGAGAGAGAGAGAGAGAGAGAGAGAGAGAGAGAGAGAGAGATTTACACAAATAAAATTAAAATAACAACTTTCAACTTCCAAAATTCCAAATTCTTGTCTAAGTTGTCTACTTGTCTTCTCTTGAATCTCTTCAACTTTGCCTCTTCACTTAAGTATTGTATTTGTTCTTGATTCTTGAATTCTTGTTGTGACTTGTCACTTGTAAGTTGTAAGTTGTAAGTTGTAAGTTGTAACTTACTAACTTGTAACTTCAAAGTTCAAAGTCAAACTTTTAAGTTGCTATTTGCTAACAAGTAACAAAGTAAAATGAATCAATTAACATTTAATAAACAAAATAATTTTTTTTTTAAAAAAAAGATAGAAATCAAAGAAGTTGTCAGAAACTTAGAAATTAGAAATTAGAATTAGAATTTAGAAACTTAGAAATTAGAATAGAAGTTAGAAGTTAGAAGAAGTGAAGAACTTGTGGAATGTGGATGGAGATTGGAGAGTGAGGAGTCTCTTGATTCTTGTCTTGAATCTTGATTCTTGAATAATGAATATGGATCGGTGGATTCTTGATTCTTGATTCTTATAAGTTGTAAGTTGTAACCCTTCCTTGATTCTTGAATGTTGATTGTTGAAAGAAAAGAAAAGAAATATGGAAACTTGGAAATGGAATTGGATGGAGAGGAGTGGATGTATGTAACTTGTAAGTTGTAAGACTCTTAGAAATTAGAATGTATGTAAGATTGTAAGAATAAGAGATAGAGAATAGAGAGAGGAATGCTTAGAATGCATTTTTATAGAGAAAAAATCCGGATTTAAAAAAAAAAAGGGTAAAAAAACGGTCAGATTTCTGATCGTTGGCAGATATGTGATCGCATATGCAGTATGCGATCGCATATTCCATATGCGATCGCATATGTGGCATATGTGCAGGGTCGTATATGCCACTGCCGCATATGCCATCGTTGCAGAAATATGTGCATATGCGATCACATATTCGCATTTGCGATCGCACATGACAACATTGGATAGGACGATGGTCTGAAAGTGTCCTTGGTAGGCCTTGGATCTGACATATCGGGAACTTGGCAATCTAATTTGCAGTCACCAAGAATCTATCAAGCTGCGACATCGTTGGAGGCACACGACCATTGAACCACGTGAACATGGCTATTGACATTAGAATGTCTACTAATTCAACTTGCTGGATCCAAATAGAGAAATCTCTCATGCTTCTAGTAATACGGGATGCACTGCTTTTCTCATGGCCAAACGGTCCAAACCTGATGACGTTAAAATCTCCCCCTATGCACCATGAACCAGTCCACCTTGCAGGAATAGAATTCATCTCCTCCCAGAAGACACTTTTTCTATTTGGTCTATAGGGGCCATACACGAAGGTAAAGAAGCTCTTGAATCTAGAAGAAATTTCAACAAGAATCAATGAAATAGAGAACTCCCCCTGCCAGCAGTTTCCTTTTTTCCAAAAACAAGTGTCTCAAGCCACGACAATTCCCCTCGAAAATCCAGTAGCATCCAAGGACTTGAATTCCTTCAATTTTTGCCCCCAAACTGACTCCAGGTTGGAGCTATTGCATGATGAAATTTTTGTTTCTTGAAGACATAATTTGAGCTTTCGATTTCTTGCACATCTCCCTGATTTAGAATCTTGGCCATTGATCCCCTAAACCCTGCACATTCCAGCTAAGGATCTTCATTGGGACACCGACCTTGCCCTTCTTCTCCTCATCAAACCTGTTGGTTTATTGTTGTTGTTGTAATTCACTAAGCTTTCCCGCCTCAGTAATTCTCGCTGCCTTCTTATAGGTTGTCTTAAAGCCGGGACTTGTTTGACCTTGCCCCTTTGTTCTATATGTTGGGAAAGGGCTAATGCATCATCGTCCCTTGCATGGAAAGACAACCCTAAGTTCCTCCCTACCCTATTGATCATATCCTTAGTCCAGTCTAGCATCTCATCTGACGTAGGGATATCATTGGAGGCGCCACCTATAGTAGCTTCAGCCTAACATGTCTTTGGACCTGCGCACAACCGACCCTTTACAACCACCCAACACACCTTGGAAAGGGGAAATGTCCAGTGTATCATCCATCTTGTTCCTTTGCTCATTTTTGCTTCTAATTGCAAGGGAAAGAGCCAACTAACCAAGGCTACTTCCGCCAGAATTGCTCAAGAACGAATCCATGTTACTTGGGCTAGGCAGAGGAAGATGAAGGGAGGAGTCTTGTTCGTCAAGCTGCCTTACCAAGTCCTTTTGCAAAAGGAGAAAACCTCCTCCCTTTGAGTGGCAATCGACAACAATCTACTCGAGGGGCTCCTTACGGAGAAGAATTGCCCTTGGACCACCTCTCGAGTAAAGGCAAATGGGCTTGGAATCATTTGAGAAAAGTCTCGTGGAAGAGATCCGCACACATAAGGCGTTAGGGGCATGTGCGAGGGCTGAATCCCGAACCGATTTCTAAGCAGTAAAAAAATCTCCTAGCTCGGTTCGAACCTGAACCCTAGTCGGAGAAGCAGCTGCATTAAATTTTGAAGCAACAAAAAAATCACCCGACTCGATCAGAACCTAAACACGTGTTTGAGAAGCGGCTAAAGACGTAAGCGGGGCCCCTGCACGCTCACCACGAGTCTCGTGCGAGTGCTCTCTTTCCTCCACGTCACAGATGAGGTAGGCACAAACTCAAATCCCGTTCACCTGCAAAACATCGAACCGATTGTGGTTCCTTCCACTGCGAGCACGTATGTACGGAAAAGTTTTGGACACTGTTGGAGGATAGGACCAGTGCACCTTCTTCTCGAGGCGTCCTCCCTAGCTTCACCCTGTTGCACCTTCGCTTCCCGATTTCTCCAAACTTCCCCCCTACCTGCAAGAGATGCCCTAGCTAGACTCCCTATCAACACTAATCGGGAGTGTCACCTCTCCTATCGAGAGGGAGATCGTTTTCGTCATAGGGAGAGCTTTACGTCTCCTAATGCGTATGCAAGCAACACTAATGTCCTCCCCAACTTCTGCTGCCTCATCAAAAGCTTGGACTTCCCCAATACTGCCCCCGACAGCCATAAGAACCTCCTTGTTCCACAGTTTGATGGGGATACCCAAGAACAAGAACCAAGCTAGCTCACTACCTAGAATAGATCCGTCGTCCCACCTGCGAATCGAGAGGACATGGCATTCTTTGAAAATTGCTCCTACCATGACCAGCTGGTCCACATTAGTCCCTGACTTCGTTGAGATCCGCACCACCGTAGCAGAAATAGGTTTGATCCTATAGTCACATTCCTCTAGTCGACAACAGGTCCTCAACCAAACTCTCAGATGGGAAAGAAGGGCCCCATCCTGGGCAATGGCTATAACTGACCAAAGAAAGGAGGGCCTAACGCTTTCCACCATAGTCGGATTGACGAAAATGACCGGCCTGGCTGAGGAAAGTTCTATCCAAACTAACCTTATCACTTGAACAGGAACATCCTCAAGTTTATTGCATCTTGGCCCTCTTAATGCCTGAGGAAGAGTCTCCTTGAAGGACCGAAATTTCTCGCCGTTGTTCTGCTCACCCTTCTCCTTCCCCTGAAACTCGTCATCCCTAAACCCCAAGTTTGACGAAACTCGCCCTGAGTCACGCATTGCGTCCTTCTCTGCCTTCTTTACTTCCACCTTCGAATAGCAGTTTTCGGGTCATACTTAGTGATGGGGACATCAGAGGACCCACTCGGGTGTAGAGAGATGGAGACAACCACCCACATCAAAGCAACTTTCTTTGTGGATGGGAGACAAAGTTCTAGATGGGGCCTGCCGGGCCGTTTTGAAGACCCCACATGCATTGGACGTGCATTAGGAAGACCCCACCTTGGGATGATGCATGTGGGCTGCTTAGGAGACTATTTTAGTCATAAGATTTCTATTTCGTGTCGATTCGACCGTTGGATCTTATCGATCAGGCCATCGGGCCACCAGATCTTTTAGATCTGGGCCCCTTGGATTCTGATCTTGCTTTCTTTATGGCTTTTGTTATTTTTAGGAGTTATTTGATGGTTTAGATTGATAATATATGTTTTAGTTTTCTTATTTTGGACGATGGGCCACTTTACTTAAGTGAGTGATATAGTTGTAATTATGCTGGATTTTAATTCCGAATTTTTTATTATAAAAGCACAGAGGGGGTGGAGTTCCAACCCTAGTGGAGATTCGAGAAGAAAAAAAAGAAGAGAGAAGCTCTCTTGTGTGAAGGAATTTTCCTCATTGTTTTCTAGGGTTTTTTTGAAAAAAAACCCTCCCTTCTAATTAAATTGTGGAAGGGTAGAAGCTTTTTTGGTGGTGGATTCTAAGGCACATCCTTCATTTTCCTCTTCCTCTTCTTCTCTTGTCTTCCTCTTTTCCCTTCCATTACAACCTTCTAAACCATAGATCTTCAATTTCTTATTTTCCCCAATTTCTAAAAAACCCTAATTCCAAAATCCCCAATTCCCATGAACCTTAATTTTCCAAATTTTATATTTTCCCCTTCCTAACCCTAATCATAAAACCTACAAATCTATCCCTTAAGCGTGGAACGTGCCTATGCTAAATTGGAAGTTCTATCCTTCCATCGGTCCCAGTTTTAATTGATTCATATGATTTCTTAGAATGTGGGCATGTGATTTAGGTTAAATTAGATTTTATTTCTTATTGTTTACTCTTAATTACTTGGTAGATTAGCATCTTTTGTTAATTGAATTACTTTATGGACTCTTTCATAATCTCCACATTGCATGTTAGCATTAAATCATGTGTCCTGCATCACTTGGCCTTTTGGACCAGCATCCTTTTACTACCGAAGCTTTCATCATTGGATTCGACTACTTCTTGTACCTCTTCCTTCGTTCGCATCCTTACAAAAGCGAACCCTCTAGGCTTTCTTATATTACTGTGTCTGGGAATGACCACCTCAACTACCTCTTCTGCCCTCCCAAACACCCGTGAGAAGTTGATAGGAAGCTACCCTAACGAATACCTTAAGATGAATAGGTTTGGAGCTACTGTAATAGGATTTTGGATGGTCATTTGGACAAAGGCTTGGCCGAGGACCTAACTCATGGATTTGAGGCTTGGGCTATGAGATAAAGGGATTAATTCGCCATGCTCTATCAGTTCAAGCTTTTAAAGCAAGTGGTTAATTGTCTTGCATCAAAGGCTTTTTCGTGTCTTCTCACTACGACCTTCGTCCACTCGCTATCTTGCTCCTAGCTAGTAGCCGAAGAATCTCTCTCTTGGATCTCTTTACCCTTTGGATGCAGGACAATTAACCATTTGCTCTAAAAGCTCGAACTGTTAGAGTATGGTGAATTAATCTCTTTATCTCATAGCCCAGGCCCCCCACATCTCATGGGTTAGGACCTCGGCCGAACCCTCTTTGTGGGCTCCAAATCACATGGGTCACCCACCCCGAGTGTGTCCCCACATCCCACGGGCTACCCCACTCGAGCCCGCATTAATCACCCCTGGTAAGGAGTCTCGAACACGAGACTTCCCCCGTGAGCCCCAAATCGCATAGGTCACCCACCCCGAGTGTGCCCCTGCATCCCACGGGCGACTGCACTCGAGCCCAGTGTGAAAATGCCCGTGCATTACCTTTTCCAACTTTCTCTGCTTCGACCTTTCTCTGTCCTCACTGTCATCCTTCTTAGAGTTGTGCTATTAGTCTATTCTCCTTGTAGAAGTTCTAACCTGCGAGGCTAATCCGTTGATGGGAGATCGTCCTCTAGAGGAACTCGAGCGACTTCCGGCCGATCGACCTCGCGATGCACGTCTTGCTCTCGCCTCTTGTGAGCTGCTAATCAAGGGCATGTGCATCAGACAACCTGATTAATGCTTGATTGTAATGTGTAAACATTAGAGTCACATAACCATGTTCATCAATTCACCAAACAGCCCAATACACTACTCTCACCAAAGAGTGGACCATTACGTTGCCATAAACAGTTAAAAAAAAATGAATACATATTTGGAGTATTTACATTATTCTAGATTTTTTTGGATATTTTTTTTCAGATTTTAAAAAAAAAATAAAAAAAATTTAAAATCAATTATTATGGGGGGTGTAATGGCCATTACGTACTTGTATCAGCTATTATGGCTAATACCCATATCGGTATGGTGGTGACCATTATCGATGCAGAATATCTTACAATGAATACAAGAACAAATATGTCCCTACTGTTGTTGACCCAAGGTTCTCTTGGTCCAATCCTTTAAGACTAGTCAAAAGAACAGCTCCCTTCCCGGTCAAATCTGCCTCGGAACTCCTATAGGTGAGGGTTCGATTCCCCTCCTTGGCTTTACCCGATATACGTGGTTGTGGGTGATTGCCTATATCCGCAGGGATTAGTCTCACTTCAAAAAGAGGTGGGGACACCCTGTGTCTTCAAAAAAAAAAAAAAAAAACTGCCTCGGAACTCCTTTCTAGCGACAACCCATCTCCAAAACTCCTTTCGAAGAAGAATGCAAAATGCTTATTATCTACCATATTGATCCGCCCATGATAGAATTTTGCATCTTCTATTTCCTCCTAAATTCAGTGTTTTTTTTTTTTTTGCTGTTGGATGTGGACCGGTGTCTATGGCTTTGTTGCCATTCACTTTTAGATCACAATCAAATGGATAGGATCATCTGATTAAGAAGGTTTTGAATTGTGGTTTTAGATATTGGTTTTGGAGTGCGACTATCATGTGGACTGAAGCTAGTACAACCAGTGTTGTTAAATGCTATCGCATATGCGCATATGCATCAGTGGATTGCATATATGCTATCACAATGCATATGTGATCACATATGCTGCATACGCAATTGCATATGCGATGTATGTGATCGCATATACTTTTTTTTTTTTGGGCAAAAAATCTGCTTTTCCTATAAAAGCGCTCAAATCCCCCCATTTGCAACATTGAATCATTCCAAACTCGACTCCTTAATCCTTATAATCCCTCTCATACATTCCTACTTTCAAGTTCCAATTTCCAAGTCTAAATCCTAATCTCTACAAATCCTCTAGAAAGATCAATCAAAATGAGGTCTCAAAGATCAATCAAGGATTGAACATTCAAGAATCAAGAATACATGATAGTATGGCTCAGAGGATGAAGCTCAGAGGGGAAGTTCATTTTGTGCATATCTTTAGGGAAGGCAATGGGCCGGCTGACAGTATGGCTCGCTTGGGTATTGAGACTCAATCAGCCTCGGTTATCCGAAATTTTGCAGAGTTCCGTCCCAAGTTCAAGGTCTCCTCTTCCTTGACTCAATGGGTCTTGGGGCAGTCAGGAAGATCTCTGGGAGCAGGAACTAGTGACCTGTTCTCCATCTTCATCGTGCCTGTGTGCGGGTCCAAAAATATTTTTCCTTCATTTTCCATCTTCATTATGATAGGCTTCGCCCAGGTCATTTTTTCCTGGGCAAGCCCAAATGTCCACATCATGTAAAATTTGCCTTTGGATGAATGAGGGTTTCTTTCAAAAAAAAAGAAGAAAAGAAAGAATCAAGAATACATTCTACATCTCTTTAACTTGGGGAAATTCATTTTTCAAAAAAAAAGAAATAAAAGCGGTCGCACATGCGGTCACACACAATCGCATATGCAATTTGACAACATTGAGTACAGCTCATTCCAACTCAGTTGGAACCATCCTAAGTCGGATTTGTGCACATTTCAAAATTTGCCAATTCATTTCATTCTCCATGATACTGAGTTCAGCCAGCTGTTTCCTACAACAATGATTCAGGATGGTGACTAGACTACTTATAAACTCTCTAGATCAATCAAGCTAGAGCAACGCTATCCACTGCCAGCACTGCACACCATGCATGTACGACTACCTTTCTGTGAGTCAATGAGCATGTTTGAATGCATGAACCATTACCTGTTTTATAGTATATAAGTGAAACAAGAAAACAGGAAAAAGATGAGGCTTTTCCTAGAGCTTTATTTAAGAAAAATGGAGTGGCTAGTTTGATGATATTTATCAGAACTATAGATGATTTAAGTTCTGGAAATAGCATGCTTTAGATGGTGACAGTGAATGTCTTATATAAAATTTTGAATGAGTGGAAGTAATATTTGATATACAGCCTATTTGATTGAAGGTTAATGATAGGAAGTCTGGCCTTCTCTGAAGAACATGTATGTATTTTATCTTTAAGTGGGAGATATCAACTTTATCCTGATGGAACTGCTAACTCATGCTTACTACTATAACATTCATATGAATTACTTTTTGGTTGTGCAGCTACTCATCCTACTACGTTGTTGCTGTCGTCTGGCCGAGCAGTGGAAAATTCACCAGGTTCTAAGCCTGGTACCTTAATGGTTTGTGAGAGGATTCACATCCGTGGCCAGCCAAGGCTTCAAAATCTGGGGAAGTATGCCCATTCATTGAAAGTGAAGGTGAACATAACTCAGACTAGTTCAAGAGCTCATCCACGAAATGTTGAGGTCTGTTTTCATAGGTAAGTCGTGACCCGTGCTGCAAGATAACACCCATTTTTACAAAACACTTTAGAATGACATATAGCATGCTAAGGTGGGTGAGAAGGCGGCTGGTAGGTCAAGGATTTTGTCAGTTGCAAAACTTGAGTGTATTCTTCCTCCCCTATGGGAAACTTGCTGGTTATTCTTTCTGTTTCTGATGTTTTGATCTTTGACAAATTAGATAATGTTTTTTTTTTTTTTTTTTTTTTTAAATTTTTTTTTTTTTTTAAATTTTAATTTTTTTTTTTAACCTACCTCAACAAAGATCCCAAGAAAAATATGGATTGCACAAGGAATTGAAATGCTGCTTACTGCAATACAACTCAGAAGTCATAACTGCAAACATTTAGCTTGATTGCGGACAGAAAATAACCTTCCCTTCTTGTCTTTCTGAATCATCATTAATCATTGTATAAACCTTATCCCAGCTAACTGGGATCAGCTACATGAATCCTGTTCCGCCTTTCCACTCTATCAAGGGTTGTAACTTCAATTAGACCATAGGTCATTAAGTCTTTCTTACTACCTCCACCCGCTTTCTTTTGGGCCTTACCCTTGCCCTATTAGAGCCTTCAACTTGTACCAACTCACTCCTAACCAACGCAGTTCTTGGTCTACTTTCCCTCATCTTATTACCTACTGGTGCTACTACTAAATTCCCTCGAATGCATTCATTTCTAAGCTATTCTTCCTCGTCTTGCCACTTATCCATCCCAACATCCTCATTTCAACTACATTCATCCTATGAACATATTGTTCCTTGACTACCCAACATTTTATCTTTCCGTAATAACTGTTAAAATGTTTACCACACAAAATAAATAAAAAACCCACTCCCCAGGTCGAAGAGTTTGGGAAGTATTTGTTATGGCTCACAGGTGGTTGCCTACAGCATAAGTTATTAATCGAGAATGTTTGATTCATTTTAGTATGTTAAAGTCACTCAATATACATTGATACACCATCCTTTATCGGCTCGAGCTTTTAGAGCAAGTGATTGTTTGACATGGTATCAAAGCGGAAGGTCTTGTGTTCGAATCCCAAGAGTAGCAAATATGCCTCCGTAATATATTCTCCCACTGGGGGGGGGTTCATGGTGTGAGTTGTGAGTGTCCCTCCACGTGTGCGGGGGAGTGTTAAAGTCCCTCAATATACATTGATACACGATCCTCTATTGGCTCGAGCTTTTAGAGCAATGACATAATATATGCTGTATCTGTATGCAGTTCATGCTTTAATTTGTTTCTAATTATTCCCTATATTTGTTTTCTTTAATGTTTTAGTTTTAACTATTATCTTCAGCATTGGATATTTACATTGACTGCAACTCTTGGTTGCAAGACAAATGAACCTGTAAGCATCCTGCAGAGCAATCTTGATATATGATACATATCTTCATTTCCATACTAAATAGCTTTTGGAAAGGAGGAATTTTAAGTTACGCACATACAAGCTAGTATTTTTCCGCATGGGTACTATTTTGGTAGAGAGAAACTCAACTGGAAGAATTAATTGTTACTCATTCCATCAATCCCCAATCAGGTTAAATGTTTTTAGAGAAATAGTGATAGTAACTGGAATGCCCCTAACCTAAATGGACATACACTATAATATACTTGTGGGCAGCTATCACATGACAAACAAAATACACTTCAAATATGCAACAAAGCTAAAATCTCCCTCAAACTGACATAGATGGTTGTAAAGTGCCAATTGTCAACTGAAAATGAGAGACTTTTGGAAGCTAATGGTTTTGTGATGACGCATTGTGTTAGAAACATGAGGAAGTGTAATGAATGAGTCATTCCAGAAGTTCACCCTAATAAAGTGACAATCCGCGTCATTATGTTTAGTTTGCTCTGGTGAGGTTGCATTTACTTCATTTTTTCAAACTTAATCATCTCTACTATATGTAATTTGAGTATATTTGAAGCAAAGATAATGGCTTGTAGGTAATTTCTAGGTGTTTGTGTTCTTAGTGATCAATGGTTGAGATTTTACCTGCTCAGCCTCATCATTGGTCTTGATTTTACCCACTCCAATAGGGAGGGACATGTCTGTCATTTTAAAATTTTGATTGAGTTGCCCCCATGCAATTAGTTGTAGCCCGCACCACACCACAACTTGGCTTCGTAGAATACATCCCGGCATATTGCTATAGGATACATTGAGATTTTAGGCTCTGTGTCTAGGATCATCTTCCAATGATCCAAACCATATGATGGGTCTCACCTTAGATGGGGTGTATACAAAAAATAAAAATAAAAAAAAATCTCATAAATTGGGATGTTTTATCCCTTTGATCATTTGATTTGTTTCCTTTGAATTTGGATGGTTGCCAAAACCTTTTAAATAATGGATGGGTTGCCATCAATCTGAGAGTTATTTTAGGTATCCCCCACTCCCAATTAGGCCCATCACGTAGATGGTTTTTGACATTAAAAAGGACTGAGATCCAACAGCTGATGTCCGGACATATCCTACCAGGTGTCATAATATAATATATTGGAGTATCAAATAACACCCCTTTGCAATCATTCCACCCTTCTCTCCTTATCTCACGAGCTGCTTCCGCTCTCCACGTGCATTTCACATGCCATACCAACTAGTAAACATAATATAGGAGACAATAAATGACTGTCTACATGAAGCCTTCTAAGCCATATAATTTTTTTATGGATAAAAGTGCAAATTGGGTTTGAATTGACCACCTCTAACATATAGACAGGGTATGTTACCGGTAAAACAACTTGCTTCTAAGCCATATAATCAAACTAGAATGTCAGGCAGAAGATTGATTTTCTGCTTTGCTCTTCAAAAAGAACAAGGAAGAGCCAAGAAAGATGCAACACCAGTGTTACGTTTCCTGATGTTGCAACCAAATATTATCTAAGCCAAGTCACCAATTTTTGTAAATTTTGGATAAGTCCTCAGCAGGGGACTCTCTGACATTCAGTTGATTTTAATTTTGTAAACTTTGCATAGGATATCATGAATTACCCCAAACCTCCGACCAATCATTGGTAAGCTGTCAAATCAGTAAGAGATTATCCTTGAGCAGAGTTCATATTAAGCTTCACCTGTTCAGTTGTATGACAGACATGTGATTAAATTCTGGTAATATTTAGGCTGACTACCCTATTATGAGTGGTTCTAGTAACATATATCCAAAGAATTATCTCAATTCTCCCTAGTCTCATCTTGCACTACTTTGTTTGGTCAGAGTCTTTTTTTTTAAAAAAATAAATTAAATTATTGGCAATTTGGTGGGCCACAAAAGAAGAGGGTGGCCAAGGTAGCAAAAGAAGACCATTGCTTTGGAAGACTATGCTACTTGTGGGTTTTTGTGGCCTGTATGGCAGGAATGCAATAGCTGGTGTTTCTTTAACACTCTGCCTATCTGCCTTCTGTGGTTATAGTTGAAATCAAGCGCTTCATTGTTGAATGGGCCCAAGTTTATGGGACAATTCAGGGAGCTTCTCTAAGGTCTTTCTTTGATGTTTTGGGATGACCGCTGATTATTTGGGTGTATCTTTTCGATTGTTGGAATAAAATCTTCCTAACCCTTAAAAGAAATAAAAATATAAAATTGGTGGGCCTTTGAAGTAGATTTGGCTGAAACGTATGACAGGTTATCAACCTATTATAAAAATAAAGATGTCTACTAAGTGAATAGAGTGATTTGGGGGGCAGTAGCATGATGAGAGAATGTGAAATGGAAGGATAAACTGATGAGTTATTCCACTGCCCAATTAGGTTAAATTATGATTAGAAGAAATGATGATGATAGCTAAAATACCATTGATCCTCCTGTGGATATACTACATATGCCTGTACTTTAATAATGAATTATATGCCAAATTTACTTCACATATACAACTCATTTAACACTGCAACCAATGGGATTTGCTGCTTCTCTTTGAACTGCTCGCATTATAAACAATTACAATCTTGTTTGTTATTTACAGGAATGCATCTCTTCTGATTGGCATGTGCCCTCAAAACGAATGGGAGAAACTTGGTAAGGATTTATGGGTACGATACATGTCACCTTACGACAATAAGCTTCTAGATATACGGATGCCTGGTCGCTCCATAGAATTTGTTGAGGTATCCACTGAAGAAGGTAATATTCTATATGCCGACACTGCAGGCAAAACCATGTCTGGTAAATGGTAGTTTCTGACATTACTAACAAATGTATTGCAGAATTCCGGTTGTATCGTGTTATCTTTTTGGTATTGGGGATAGTTATGATGACATTAGCGCCTGCCCTGAGCAAGTCGGTCATTTTCTACTATAGCAGTGCAATGACTGTTGGCATCGTCCTTGTGATACTGATGGTCCTTTTTCAGGTAATTCAGTCTCCGAGTTGGGAGTTCACTATCTGCAGAATTATGTTTCTTTTAGTAATGCTGGTTGATTATTTGTTTCATATGGTTTTAGCATTTCAAAATAGGTTGCTAAGACTGAACTTTCAAACATGTAATGGAAGTCTTTCAGTTTACATTTGTTATTGACAGGGCATTTCTTGATTGTGGCGGTCCCATAAACTCATCTATAGCTTTTTACTTGTCGAAGTCAGTGTACCCACACATATACATGTGGATATCTAATATAACATATATGTATTATGCTATAAATATGCCATAATACATGTGTATGCTTGGTTAATTATGACATCGATGGTGGAACAGTACCCTTGTGATTAGGACTTAAGGTCTGCAATCAGGTTGAAGCTTTCAATACACTGAATGCCAAAGATAGAACAACATATAATTCCATCTCAAAAGTTAAAGAAGAAAATGGAGGATGTGTAGTGGTTTTACCTTGTTCATGCTCTAACATAGGATGTGCTCAGATGCAGTTCTCTGTTGTTGGAAATGTAGGATTTTGCAAGGAACATACACCTTTCATGTCAATGTGGAAAATTAATCCTAATCCTTTGTAAAATCTATATACCTGAGGAGCATCACACTAGAACAAATCAAACCAAAGAATCAACATCTTGACTGCTCAGGGCCACCTTGTGCTACTAACTATATTTGATGGCTTGTCCACAAATCGGTCAAGGAATTACCTGGCTGAATTTGGCAAAGTAAAATTCAAGCCTTTACAGCCTTTGATTGGTCCAGCCGATGGTATATTTGGCATCAATGGTCATAATCATAGCCTCATATGGCTAGTTTGGAATTAGTATCTAAACTGCCACAAATTAGCTTATGCCAAGGTTAAAATAGTCGTGTTTTACATGGATTTATAGGATGCTTTATTTGATTTCAATGCCTTCATAGAACTCTGTTCCATTTGTTTGTTCCCATCCATAATATGGTTCATTTGGTAGGGGATGAAGCTGCTACCGACAGGTCGAAAGAGTTCACTTGCAATATTTATGTATTCGTCAATTGTAAGTGTCTTAATCACTTTACCTTAAAAAAAAAAACGCCTTAATCACTTCTATTAGCTTTCATGGTGTGCCGTAACGGCCATTACATAATGGTGATGGTGGCAACTGATACGCATCATGGGGTTGTAACGGCTGAAACGGAAGAAATAACAGCAGTTACGGCCTGTTTACGGGGTTGTTATATTTTCTTTTAAAGATTGTAACAGCCGTTACGGCCCATATTGCAATGGTAATGCTGGTGGCCGTTATGACCACCATTACTGTTACATAATACCTTGTTATCTTTATGTGCTATAATTTTTCTCATTTGAAAGAGTCACCTCTGGCAAATGCTGATGTTATCTTGTTCTTTATGTTAGGTTGGTGTGGGATCTTTTCTTCTCAGCTACTTATCTGGATTGTTGCGTTCTGTACTTGTACAGATTGGGATTAGTGAGGATATGTACAGTCCTGTACGTAAGCTTTTTATTATGCTTTACTCTTAATACTTTCCACATGTCTCTAATGAAACAATGCAATATCTCTTTAATTTTGGCCATGGTAATATGGACAATTTGGAATCAAGTAGTTGAGAATTTGCACCATCTGGAGAGTTGGTTGGGTAGGCTATGATGATGAAGGGAAGACCTAAATGGATTTGGATCGAGGTGGATAGAGGTGATATGGAGGCTCGTTCACCTACTGAGGATATAGAATGGTTAGCTGACCCTAAACAGCTAGGACAAGCCTATAACGATGGTGATTGGAGGAAGTGAGACATTGCTCATGCAAAATACACCAAGCTCGTGGCAAATTCTGTCATGGTTTCTTATTTGGTACTATGATAAGAGCATAAGATGAAATAATTTGTGCTTTCTTTTTTGGTATATTTGCTAGTTCACAAAATTAATATTAGAGAAGCTTGCTGTTATTTCATGTCATTTTGCAACTCTAGTGCCAACGATAATTAATGAAAATCAATGATCAAGATGTTTGCTTTTCCAATTAAGTGACAATGGCAGGTGGCGATATTTCTTCTTGTTTTCCTTGTTCTGGCTGGAGCTTGGTTAGGGTTTTGGGGTGTCCGCAAACTTATCCTGACTGAAGATGGATCTGTTGATATAAGTGTAGCTCATTTTGTTTCATGGTCCATTTGGATTTTTGCCGCTGTTATGATTCTTCAGGTACCTATGCTCATTAATTTTAGTTGAGCTTGTTAACGTTATTCAATTTTCTTTGAGGCCCACTAGCTTAATATTGTCTGTTTGAGCTTTCTTTTGTCTACCTCTTTTAAGAAAATATATATGATTCAATTCCAAATTAAATATTATAAAATTTATGCGTTCCTATTCTGTTTAGAGTTCTCTGGATGCCCTACTGGCAACAGAAGCATTGGTTTCTGGAATAATTGTCTCATCAATAACAAGGAAGATTGGAAACTCAAGATTTTTACGTCGCTTGTTCAAGTAAGTCTTCTTTATGATTACAGTTTATTTATTTAACAGGTGTCCAAATGTTTATTTATCATCCTAACTCGAAAATTATTTAGTTGTGGATAGTGACCTGACTTGTGTGTATTATAAAGACATTTTAACTTTACGAAGTTAGGTATCTCCAGTTCAGTTGCTTGCCAAGGGACATACAGAAATATTCAAGATAATAGCTTCATTCTTGGATTGCCATTCCTTTTCACTTTCCCTTTATCTTCATCTTGTGGCTCCAAATCAGTGTACCACACCAGAAAAATGTTAAATTGGCAATGCAGCATGCTTGTATGAAAGATACCTCTTGTAGTGTCTGTCATGCTTAAAAATCTGTTTGGCCTGTTTATTGTACATCTAGTTATGGTTGTGGTTGTGTCATCTGCTTTCTTTGCTTAAATCTGGCATATCCAGATTGTAGTTGATGAGATCGTTACATAATTTGCCTTTCTTGGCCCTAGCGCTCGCTCCCCTTCTTTTCGACAACATTTTGTTGCTCTTGCCACATCTATTGCAACCACTGTGGCACAACAACACCTGAAATGTTGGTTACTTGGTTGGTTTAGGCAAGTAGGGTGAATGGGGTTCGTGATGTGGGAAGGAGAAGAAAGAAGAAAAGAGGAGACAAATATTTGCATGCACAAAACAATTCAAAGGTTTTTGTTTTCGGGTCTTATCCCTCTGCAGGAGATCACTTTCTCCCTGAACTTGCAACGTTTTTATTTAGTGCATTCATGTTGTATTACATCCACATATCATATACATAGCCTAAACAAAACCTATCTTAGCTCTCAATATTGCCTATTCTCTGTGTTCAAGAGTATTGTCATCATTACATCTATCGATGACTTGATATATGAAACCATGTATCGATAGTGTTGATAATATCGCAAACATTGGAGAATCCATCACTTTTTGGTGGAATCATTAGGAAAATGGTGGAATTTTCAATGAAACTTCAGAAGATGTAAAAAGATGTGATTACATGTTGAGAACTCAATTAATACCAAAAAAAAAAAAAAAAAAAACCAATACATAATAGTTCTCCGTTGATAAGGTCCCAAAATATGCTTATTGGCCAAAGATATTTAATTAATAAAAATTATGCTAATGCACTAATTATTTTTAAGAAACAATGCAATTATTTAGCCTACATAATACACTAATTTAAAACACCCTTATGAAAGATCCTCCAAAACAAATATGGAAATTTAATATTTTAATTTTTTCGAAGTTCATAGGTAAAAATAAAAAATAAAAATTAATGCCAGTATCTTCTATAATGTTGATAGTATCACATGATATGGACAATGCAATGTATTTCTTCAAAGCGGTGTTGCCTATATCTTGTGATATCTTCAATAAATGTGATATTATTGATATTATCTTTTTTGATTTACTTACATTTTTTAAATTTTTTAAAAAAAGAAATCATAAAAAATCTTACGATTTACAATATGATTTGTGATTTGATATGCTTGCACCCCTATTAAATACGATAACGATTTTGACAACATTGATTCTAATGAAATATTGTAGTTTTTTTTTTTTTTTTTTGTGGAATTCTTTGATTCTTCATAGAACTCCCGCTCGTCTTTTACACTGTACATGTAAGTCACAATCTTCTAGTTAACCATCTCTTCTACCACAAGGATTATCCAACACAATGCTCTTCCACCAGTGAACAATGCTACGAAACAATCATTTCTGTTATCCATGTCCACATCGTGGGTTCTTTGTAGTCATTGCAGCACGATACTGTATCATATATTATAGCACACTCCTATTTATAGAAACCTTACTTAATTCTGATATATTATCAAAATGGTTAATTCCTCATTTGGCTCCATCAAAGAGACCGACAACAATCATATGATTTGATTATGGCACAATTAGTGGCCGCAACATTCTACCAGATAATTTTTTATCCATTAATGTTTTATACGAAGAATTGATGAAGTGACTACTATTGTTCTCCTTTCTCTTCTTGAGTACTCTCCCTTACGTCACTTCTTACACCCAAAAAATGTTATGGAGGATTGTCCAAAATGTTACACCAGACAACTCAGTTGGAGGTAGTTTAGAAGCCCCTGAAAGTTGTCTCTTATCATAAACTAACATAGAGCAATGCAAGGTTATCCACACCAGCAACGACAAAATAACATGATGTGTCATTTGGGCTTCTCGAGTGTAACAAAAATCTCTTTATGGATAATACAAGTTAGACTCATCAACTAATGGCTGTCGTTGGCATAACATCATTTGGCAGCGCATTAACTTTGATGAGACCATGCCTGAAAAGCTAAAGACCTTGTCTGGTCTCAAACCTTGATAACAACACTACCCAACAACCAGAGAGTAGATTCATATCAAGTATCTTTGCTCCTAGCATGAACCCATGGAGGATTGATCTTGTTGACCAATTTGTCATCTTGTTTGGCCCACGTCTTGCAATTGTTAGACAGGTCGCATGCCTTGTATAGCCGCATGCCTTGTATAGCTAATTAGATGATTCTGTATTTCTAATTTACCTTGTATAGATGGCTGTAGATCTCTATATATTCAACCCCTTTGGGTTATCTCAAATACAAGAAAACCAAAGGAGTTCTCTTTGTTTTCATGGTATCAGAGCATACCGATCCTAATCTGGCACCTCCTTCGTTACTGACACCGCCTCCTGATAGATCCGGCCGTTCCTGCGTCATCTCCTGACAAATCCGACCACCCCTGTTGCTGCGTCCGACCCTGCTGCTCGTCCGACCGCCCCTACATCGTCCGACCGCCCCTGCTGCGTCGTCCGACCACTCCTGCGTCGTCCGACCGCCCCCTGCTGCGTCGTCCGACCAATCCTGCGTTGTCCGACTGCCTCCTGCTGGGTCGTCCGACCACCCCTGTGTCATCCGACCGCCCTTGTTGCTCATCCGATCACCCCTGCTGCACCCTTAGCCCTTCCACACGCCCCTGTTGCTGGTGTTGTGTTCGATCCAGATCCTGATCTAGCAACCCTTGTTGCTGTTGCTGCGATTCGCTCCGTCCCTTGGGTATCTCCTTCTGTTGTCTGCTACTACTCTTCTACTGTCAGGTACATCCAGAACTTCCTTCTGTTGCGACTCTTCGCGTGGTTTCCATTACTTCAGATCTATGGACAAGTACTCATTCCGTATAGAGGCCCCTCGTTGTAGTTTTGATGGAACTAACCACAATCTATCGGCCATCCACTTTCAGAGTTTCCTCAAGGGTCGTGGTTTGTGGAGACTAATTGATGGATCTGTTACTGTCCCCACTTCCACCGTTGCCGACAAATTAGTTGAGTGGGAAATGAAAAATGGACGGATTATTACTTGGATTCTCGATTCGGTCGATCGGTCCATTGCTGTTGGCCTCACTCCTTACTGCACTGCTAAGGCAATGTGGGAGTATATCCAGACAATTTATCAAAAGAGTAATGCGGCTCGGTTATACCACCTAGAACAAGATTTGGTTAACCTTACTCAGAGTGACGACAGTATTCAATCATTCTATTCTAAAATTGTCGCAATTTGGACAGAGATGGCTATGATGGATCCTGCATTTCCTTATGACTTTAAGATATTCTAAACTATACGCGAGAGTGCGCAAGTTAGACAGTTTCTTATGAAGCTGCGTCTGGAATTTGAGCATTGTCGGGTTGTTCTCCTGAACCGTAGCCCTACTCCTTCATTGAATTTGGTTATTAATGATTTATTGGCTAAGGAACAACGACTAAAAGTTCTCTCTTTTACTTCCCCAACTCCTGGATCATTTGATCTGGTGCTTGTTGTGTCCACCACTGCACCAAACTGTGGTTCCACTCCTTTGACTTGTCGCGGTTGCAACAAAGTGGGTCACGTCATTTCTCAGTGCAAAGATTGATACGCTTATTGTCGACGTACTGGTCATGGTATTCAGGACTGCCGTTCATGTGCCTATGCATCTTCTTTCAGCTGTGGACGTGGTGGTCGTAGTCGTGGCTTTGGTCGTGCTCTTTCTGCTACTTCTGCCACTACTTCATCCGAGCCTTCTGTTAGTGATACTGTATCTATTGTTTCAGCTGAAGGTCTTTCCTCACCTTTGACTCTTGCGATGCTCCAACAAATCGTGCAGGCCCTTTCTGCGCCCAATATGGCAGGTATATCATCTTCTACATGGTTCTTTGATTCGGGTGCTTCTAATCATATAACTGATGCTGTATTCCATTTTCGCGATATTTGTCCCTATACTGGAAATCAAGCTATTTCTACTCGACTACTCATTCAGTCCGTTGGATCATTGACCTTCTCTCCTTCTGCCTATCGCCAGTTCAACCTTCGTGATGTGTTTCATGTTCCTAACCTCTCCTCCAATTTAATTTCTGTTGGTCAACTTACATCCAATAACTGCTTAGTCATATTTCTTCCAAACTGTTGTTTTGTGCAAGATCTGACAACGGGGAAGGTACTTGGGATGGGTAGGCGGCATGGTCATCTTTACGTGCTGGACTTTAATTTATCTGTCACTCTGGCTCGTTGTTTCTTTTCTCTTCATCAAATATTTATTCGGCAAATAAATTGTGGAAACTATAACACTTTCGCCTGGTTCATTTACATTCTGATCGGTTAATTCAGTTATTTTCTTCTGGTATGTTAGAGAATATTTCTCTTAATAAAAGTGATTTGGATTATTCTTGTTCTTCCTGTTGTCTTTCAAAAAGTAAGTGTATTCCATTTCCTCTAAGTACTACAAAATCATTTTCTATGTTTGAACTAGTGCATACGGATGTCTGGGGTCCTTCACCAATTATGTCTCTCTCTGGGTTACGATACTATGTAATATTCATTGATGATTTCACACGTTACACCTGAATTTACTTTCTGCACTCTTAAGTCACAGGTTTTTGAAAAATTCAAGTTATTTCACTCTATGGTGGACACATAATTTTGAGTACCAGTTCAAACTCTCCGCTCTGACTCAGGGGGGGAATATCTCTCAATAAATTTTCGTACATATCTTCAGGGTCATGGGCAGGGTGTCCCAAATCGGTTACGTATCGGCCGTAACGGCTGATATGTAACGGTAACGGTGGGACCGGTTACGTGATACGGGGCCGTATCGGCGATGTCCCGATTTTGCACCCATAACGGCCAGCAGCATCGACATGAATGGTACGAACCATTGTTATTGCCTGAAAAAAAAAAAAAAAAAAAAAGAAAAAAAAGAAAAAAACTTATGTTTTTCCTTTTTCTTCTTCTTCTTCTTCTTCCTCTTTCTTGGACAACATACTGCTACTGCTGCTGCCACTTGTCTTCTTCTTCTTCTTCTTCTTCTTCTTCTTCTTCTTCTCTCTCTCTCTCTCTCTCTCTATTCTTTCCCTCTTTCCCTCTTTTTCTTTTCTCTCTTTGTGGTTTTCTCTCTCTCTCTCTCTCTCTCTCTCTCTCTCTCTCTCTCTCTCTTTCAGGTGTACCACACCAGCTTAGCTGTTGTAGGTACGTGTCATGCTAAGATGAGCGCTAACACTCCTCGAGCTCCGAGTTGTATGAACGGTTCAAAGGAGATCAAAGTTATATGGGCTCCACAGTGATCTATTTATTATATCTACACTGTTCATCTATTTTTAAATATCATTTTAGAGCATTACCCAAAAAATGAATCGTATCCAAAGATCGTCTGGACCACACCAAAAATAGCTGCGGAGATGATGATTTTCATCGTTAAACAATTTGTAGGCCCACCATAACATTTATTTTCCATCCAATCTATTCATAAGGTCAAAAAGACCTACATGAGGAGGAAAAACAAATTTCATATTGATCCAAAAGTTCTGTGATCCCAAAAAAGGTTTCAATGGTAGATGTTCAATCCCCCACTGCTTTTTGCAGTGTGGTCCACTTGATAATTGGATCTGTATTATTTTTCGTGTCAAGCCTTAAGACGAGCTCGTCAAATGAATGGACGGTTAGGTATAACACATACCTCATGATCAGACCCACAGGACCTGCTGGCGTGAAATGAATGGACTGCGTACGAGTTACGTAGCACGCTGCACATTTCATTAAATTGTACACGTGCCACATGGGCCCCACCATGATGTATATATTTTATCCATGCTGTCCATCCATTTTGCCACATCATTTTAGGTTATGATTAAAAAAAAATTACTAAGATCCAAATCTCAGGTGGACCACAGCATAGGAAACAGTGGTTATAGAATACTCACCATTAAAAATTTCTCAAGGTCTACTCTAATGTTTATTTTCCATCTAACCTGTTAATAGGGTCACACTGAGGTGGATGAAGGGAAAACACACATGTCAGCTTGATCTAAAACTTTTGTAGCCCCAATAAATTTTTAATGATAGTCGTTTAATTATTGTTGTTTCTTATGGTACGGTCCACCTGAGCTTTGGATCTACCTCGTTTTTGGGCGCATGCCCTAAAATTATTTGGCAAAATGGATGGACGGTGTGGATATAACACATTCATCACGATTGGGGTCCAAAAAACTTTGACACTCGTGTACTACACTTCACAATCCGAGTCCTACCTAATTCGGGCCCTTAAAAAATTATACACTAGACATGTATTAACTTAAAATTTACCAATTAAATTATGGACTGTAATTGCTAACTCAAAATGTCAAAATCAAATTGTTTGAATAGTTTTAATTGTTAATTTGTGGACGCTTATTTTTTAAAACAGGGCCTTTTGATTTTATTTTTTTTTTCATGATTCACTATCCAATAAATGTCCACCAATTCACAAGTGGGATAATGCCAATAAATTGCATGAATTTGAGGCTGATTTGGGGCATGGATTGGTCCTCCAAGTCAGCCTTAAATTGGCAACTTGATCTACCTGAATTTAATTTCATTTTTTTAAAGAACTATTAGGAGAAAGATATTAAATTGTTAAGTATATAAATTAGATATTTAGAAAATTAAATATATAAATTTTGTAGTCAAATTCAGGTTGCCTGGTTCAAAAATTAATCAGACAGTCCGATACAACTTCTCACCAAAGAGTGGACCGTTACACCACCATAAACATGTTCCAATTTATAAATGAATGCATATTTCGAATGCTTAGAATATTCTTGATTTAATCCATGTTTTTTCATTTTTTTTTTGTTAAAAAAAAAAATTGCACCATTACGGGTCGTTACGTCCTCGTATCACCGTTACGCTCCCGTATCCGTATCAGTTTTGGAGGGCACCATTATGCTAACTGATACCGATACAGGATACCTTGGTCATGAGATTATTCATCAGACCACATGTTCTGATACTCCACAACAGAACAGGGTGGTTGAACGAAAAAATCATCATATTGTTGAAACTGCCAACACCCTGATGACAGTTATGAGTGTTCCTCGTTCTTTCTGGGCGGAAGCAATGTTACATTCAGTCTACTTAATTAACCGGATGCCAACCAAAGTTCTGAACAGTAAATTTTCCTACTTTGTTCTCACCGGCTTACCTCTTATATATTTCACATTTCGTGTTTTTGGTTGTGTATGTTATGTTAACCTGGCTTCACGTGAACGTAATAAACTATCTCCAAAATCGATCAAATGTATGTACTTGAGATTTAGATAAACTCAGAAGGATTTTCGATGTTATGATCCAGTTTCTCGTTATGCTCGGGTTTCCCGACATGTTGTTTTTCTTGAGCATATTACCTTTCATTCATCTATTCCTCCTCCGCACACACCAAACTCTCCTGGTCTTACCGCCTTTCCTGACATTTCTTTTGCCTCGAGTACTCTCTCTCGTTCGTTGCATGTTTACTCACAACTACCACGTACAGATCCACCACCTATTACTCAACCCGAACCTACTGTATCTGTTGCAGATCCCGAACCTACCTCGATACGTCGTTCCGCTTATGTACATCGACAACTTGATCGCTTGATATGCTTTATGTCTGCCATGAATGCTAATCTGGATACTGTATCTATTCCTACTTAATATGCTCAGGCAACCACTCATGATTGTTAAAGGAAGGCTATGACAGAAGAACTTACAGCATTGGATGATAATCATACGTGGGACATTGTCACTCGACCCACTGACCAACAATTAATTGGTAGTAAATGGATTTATTTTGTAAAGTTCAAATCTGATGGATCATTGGATCGATATAAGGTTCAGCTCGTAGCTAAATGATACAAACAGGAATACGGAATTAATTCTGATGAGACATTCGCTCCTGTGGCCAAGATGAAAACTGTTCGTACTCTTCTGGCAATATCATCCATTCGTTCTTGGCCATTTGCTCAGATGGATGTGAAAAATGTTTTTCTTCATGGCAACCTCCAAGAAACAGTATATTTGTAACCTCCTGTTGGCTCTTTAATCACTGCCAATACAGTATGTCGCCTAAAGAAAGCTCTGTACGGCCTCAAACAGGCACTTCGGGCATGGTTCCAATGCTTTCACAAAGTTGTTACGGGTGATGACTTTACTTAGAGTGGTCATGATCCATCGTTATTTTTGCGCACCACTAATCGTGGTATCGTCATTGTTCTCGTATATGTTGACGACCTACTCCTAATTGGTAGCGATGCTATGGCATCTCGACATTTAAGGACGTTTTGAAATCATCCTTCAAGATGAAGGACCTCGGCCCTCTAACATAATTTCTTGGGCTTGAATTTTCACGTTCTCAACGTGGCATCCTGGTCAGCCAGCGTAAATATACAAAGGATCTTCTCGCTTTAGCCTCATTGGCGGATCAGATGACAGTTTAGACTCCCTTAGAACTTAATGTTCAATATGGCTGTGACGATGGTCATCTTCTTGCGGATCCCACATTATACTGCCGTTTGGCTGGGAGTCTGGTTTACTTAACAATAACTCGCCCTGATATTGCTTACTCTGTCCAAGTTGTCAGCTAGTTTGTTTCCGCTCCGCAGACTCTGCATATGACTGCGGTGTTGCGCATCCTTCGATATCTACGTGAAATTCTAGATCGATCACTGTTCTTCTCCTCTACCGCACCTCTGGACCTTCGTGCTTATTTGGATGCGGACGAAGCCGGTCGCGCTCTCACACGACGATCTGCCACTGGTTACTGTGTTTTTCTCGGCACTTCTCTCATCTCTTGGAAGTGTAAGAAGTAGACAACTGTTTCCAAATCCAGCACGGAAGCCGAGTATCGAGCGATGTCTGTTGCTTGTAGTGAGCTTGTCTGGTTATGTGGTCTTCTTTCAGAATTGGGCGTACATGTACAAAATCCTACTCCACTCCATGTCGATAGTCTGAGTGTCATTCAGATTGCCTCCAACCTATTTTCCATGAACGGACAAAGCATATTGAAGTTGACTGTCACTTCGTCCGAGAGAAGTTTCAGTCTGGGCTCATTTCTCTTCCACATGTCGCATCCCATGATCAAATTGCAGACATTCTCACGAAGTCCCTCACTTCTGCACGTCACTCATTTCTAGTTGACAAACTATTACTTGTTGATGACCAGCATTAGTTTTAGGGGGGATGTTAGACAGGCCGCATGCCTTGTATAGCTGCATGCCTTGTATAGCTAATTAGATGATTCTGCAATTCTAATTTACCTTGTATAGATGGCTGTAGATCTCTATATATTCAACCCCTTTGGGTTGTCTCAAATACAAGAAAACCAAAAGAGTTCTCTTTGTTTTCAGCAATTGCACTGCTAGCCAAAAGGGAAGTCGACACCTTAATAGGAGCTCCAAGGGATCATAACTAAGGGTGCAATCCAGGTCAGGTTGGCTTGGGTTTGAGTGAAGCCAAACCCAACCTGACCCATGGTTTTGAATGTCAGTATCGATTGGTGTATTGGTCCAGCAGAAAAATGATACGATACAATGTCGTGAATCAGTATTGGGGTTGTATTAAAGTTTATATATATATATATATATATAGGGAAAAGGTACAATGCGCTCAAGCTGACGATAAGCTCCCGTGAGGTCGAGCTGTGTGGGCCCCACCGTGATGTGTTTCGACCATCAACACCGTGCATAACGTCCCAAATATCAGCCGTATACGGAACTCAGGTGGGCCATACCATCTAAAATTATGTGAAGACACCGTTAAAACATATAAAAGCACTTGGTGGGGCCCACCTGAGTTTTGCATGCGCCTGAAACTTGGTCTGAACCCTCATTCAAGTGGGACACACATAATGGATGGGCTGGATTCTCAAACCACATCTTGGTGGGCCCTTAAAAATGGTTATGAATGTTTTAATGGTGCACGGCCCTTCTCCACTTCTGTATGTGGTGTGGCCCACACAAGTCACGGATTGACTTGATTTTTGAGACCTAGGCCCACGATGGAATGGTGCATCTGACTGATGGGGTAGATGTTCGAAACGCATCACGGTGGGGCCCACACAGCTCGACCTCATGGGGCGTTAAAATCAACTCGAGTGCATTGTACCTTTTCCCACACACACACACACACACACACACACACACACACACACACACACATATATATATATAGAGAGAGAGAGAGAGAGAGAGAGAGAGATTAGAAAAAATAGGAAAAAACGATAGATTCAAAATGAGATATCCAAGAATCTTATCATTTTTCGTGTGTGTTTTGACCATGTATTCAATGGCGTATCGGACCATTCTTTGATGAGAATGTTGTCTATTGATTTGATTTGTTGAAGGTAAATTAAATGGGCCCTAATCATTGTTGTCAAATGCGATCGCATATGCGCATACTGTGGATCGAATTGCATATGCCATGATGGCATATGCGATCCTGGCAAGTATGCCATGGCATACTTTTATATGCGGCCAATATGCGATCGCATACTGCATTTCCTAATAATTAGAGTGGAAGCAATTTTTTTATTTTTTATTTTTTCAATTTGGAGAACTTTTGCTTATAAATAGGCACTCATATCCCCTCCATTTTCACTATTCTCTACTTCAAAGCTCTAAATCTCTTACTCTAATCTCTCTACAATTACTTCAAGTATGTTTATTTTTTGTATTTTATAAGTTGTGCTTACTTTTTGTAAATTAAGCTGTAAGTTATAACTTGTAAGTTGTTTTAAGTTATCCATTTATCAGTAAAATTTCTTTGCTTGAAGTTTATAATAATTAGTTCTCTTTTAATGTAGTTTGATTGTTTTGTTAAAATTTATATAATATAATATAAGTAATTAAATATATAACTTAATGAAACACTCAAACTCTAATGAAATAAGTAAAATAACTCGATCCAATCATGTGTACTAATTAGGCAAGTTTTTCCCTTTTTTTAAAAAATATTTTTTTCATTTTTTTCCTTTTTAAATTTTTTATTATTTTATAAAAAATATGCCATGGCATATGCGATTGTGCGATTGCATATGCGAACAACATATGCTGATTGCATATGCGATTCGACAACATTGGCCCTAATTGAATGCAAATCAGGTATGATTTGGTGACTATGACCCATTACATTGAAATACAAAAAAAAAAAAAAGAAAAAAAAAAAAAAGAAGAAGATGAAAATATATAAGAAAGTGATGGTTTACCTTTCTTTGCGATTTTTCCCACAATGATCCACTTCGCTTTGATTGATCAAATCTCATTCAAATCATTTATTTTGATCCCAAAATAGGTCTAGATATAGCCTAAAATAAGTTTTAAGCTTCTTCCATGGTTTAAATGGAAACAAAGAAGAGGAGAAATGAGTGAAAAAAAATCAAAATTAGGTTTTTATGGGTGCATCAGCCGATATGAACCGATATAGGCCGATACGGGTCAGTTTTTTCATATCGGACCCCTACAACCCCATATCGCGTATCGTCTTGTGCTGATATGAATATGATATGGCCATATTGGTCGATACGATATTGATATTCATATCCATGACCTGATCAGATTTTCAATATGAACTCGACTGTTTTTATATCCCCCACCAGAATCTGACGCAAGCCAGCTTGAATTTATTGATTTTGGTAATGAAACTTGATGAAAAACTGTTGATGAAGAACAAACTATTCTAGATCAAAATGGGGTTGGATCCAAGGTATTTTGTAACAGCGGCCACAATGGCCACCTCCATTACCTTTGTGATACAGGGTGCAATGGTTGTTATAGGTTCTTTTAAAAAAAAAAAAAAATCGGAAAAAATCCCAAAAACCTGTATCGACCCCATAATGGACCATAACGGGGCCATTACGACCTTTACAGGGGTGTAATGGGCCATTATGGGGGTTGTAACGGCCGTTACGGCCTTTACAACCCGGTAATGTGTAATGGTTGCCACCGCTACCTTTACGTAATGGCCTTTACGGCCCTGTAACAGCATTTACGGCACATCATGGTTGGATTAGATCAGGTTATGACAACCCAAACTGGATATGAACTTAAATCAGGTTATAAAAATCAAGCCCAAACCCAACCTGACTGATGCAAACGAGAAACTAGACAGGAGATTCAGGCATAGACCCAAGCCTCATTCTTGGAAGGAAATAGGCCCAAATTGATCTCAAACAGTGGAGAACTTTGATCCAGCAGCAGCTGTTGTAATGGCAGCAAGGGGCTCCAAACTTGATTTGGTGGCTAAAAAGGGCTGAGATTATTCTGACATCAGCCATATTACTGAAGTCAGCATTACGTCAGGGTTTTCTTCAAGGTGAGGAGTACGTATGTTTTAGGAGTTTTGGAGGCTTTCTATTGGTTTGAAGATGGACCCCACTTGTTTCTTTTTTAGAGGTTACAGAAGATTAGTATTCAAGTCATGTTTGGAGTCTTGGCCTTTTAGTCTTAGCAGCTGAGTTTATCCAGTCAAGGGTTGAGATCAACTCAGCCGCAAGTAGTTTCTAGGGTTTTTTTTTTTTTTTTTTCGGAAGTTGCACAATCCTTCTAACCAGGTGTGCCACTCCCTCCTCAATTTGAGCTTTGGATTCACCCTCCTGCTTCCTACCTGTTCATACTTGCTAACATTTTGAAACTGAGGCTTACACACTCCCACACCCAGATATGTTGCTGCTTCATGCTTTGTGCAACTATAGTTTAGAGCATATAAGAGGCCTACTATTCCAGCCTCAAGTAGGTTTTATGGAACCATTACCATATTTGCTACTTTCTTTGGGAAGTGTGTGAACATTTGGGGGATTTGTTGCGGTTGAAACCCTTCTTTATGGATTAAATTGAGGACTTCCATCTTGTGTTATTAGTAGAACCGGGTACATTGAAAGCTAGTTGATTGCGGGAGGAGTTGTGATTTTACTGCTGGAAATTGTCACCAATATGCTAAGTTCTAGCATGGTTACTGGAAACTACATGTTACTGCTGATTTTGTGGATTAATCTTATGGAACAGTACATTTGTAGTGCAAATCGGGTTGTGGACCCATCCTATGCCTGGGTCTGAGATCAGTATTGATCAGGAGCCATAACCCTGGACTGACCTCCATCACAGACCAACCCCGGTTAAAGTTTGGTTGGGCCAGTCGGGTCCAGCTTGAGCCGGGCCCAAATAGTAGGACTAAGACTAACACCATGTGGCCCACAGAGTACGTCACCTTCAAAGGTCACCTAGACACCTACTAAAATTACATGGATGATTGTATGGGAGCATTAATGAAAGTGACCTTGCACAAGGCAAGACAAGAATTTGGCATATGGAGAGGGAAGATGAAACTTTTTGAGATGGAAGGAGACGCGAGTAACCGAAATAAAGAACTCCCTTTGCGTTCTTTTAACTATATTCCAAGTCCCAATTACCCTTTTTTGGTGGATATGAAATACTATTAGAACAAAAGAAGAATTACTTACACAGGAACAAATTCCCGAAACTAAGATCCAGATGCCAACCACCTTCTATGGCTAGGGTGCACAACATTAGCTGCACTCACGGTCAAGGAAAACAAAGTGTTTAACCTTGCTCTTACCCAACTGGGGCCAATAGGGGCAATATGTTGTGTGACACCCTCCACTACCAAATCACTTGAAATTTGGAAAAATCAAGGGTATCAAGAAAATTGGAAGTTTGAAATACTTAAAGAGACCTCTTCTAGTTTGAAAAACCTCTTGTGACTCTTCTTTTCAATTATAAATGATGGAAGTGGTAAAGTGATGTAGCCTGGCAAAACGGGGTTAGCTACACGAATCTTGATCTGTCATTACACCATCACGGATCATCTTCTTAATTAAACCATGAGGCATCGAATCTTTTCTTACTACCTCCACCCACGTCCTTTTGGGGTTTCTCCTTGCCCTTTTAGAGCTTTGAACTTCAACTAACTCACTACATCTCGTTGGATCAGTTCTTGGTCTCCGTTGTACATGGCCAAACCATCTAAGTCTACCTTCCCTCAATGTTGGTACTTATTGGTGTTACTTGTAAGTTCTTCTGAATGCATTCATTTCTAAATCTATCCTTCCTCATCTTGCCACTCATCCATCTCAACATCCTTATTGAGCCACACGTCCTACGAACATGGCGTTCCTTGATCCCCAACATTCTATTCATAACATATGGTTGGTCTTTTAGCCATCCTATAAAATATCCCCTTCAGTTTGATTGGTTTGTAGATATCGCATAAAGTCTAGCGGTACATCTCCACTTCATCCACCCAATTATAATTCTATGAGCAATATCCTTCTCAATCTCTCCCTCTCATGAATTATCAACAAGTGGTCATTTGGGGTATTTCCATGCCTTCAATCTTAACTAATTCCTCAATTTTACTCCTATTGTTACTAAAATTGCATATCATATACTCTATTTTATTCTGACTTATTCTAAGGGATCCCTCCATAGCTCTGGCTTTGCACTTGTCCCCTACCTCATCTCGTCCATCAATACTATGTCATATTCAAACAACATACACCACCGGATCTCTTCTTGCAATGCCTTGTTAACTCTTCCATAACCAATGTAAAAAGATACAAGGTCAATGCCAACCTCTAGTGTAAGCCTACAATAATTTGAAATTCATGTCTCTCCATTAGTGGTCCACACATTTGTTACCACTTCTTTGTATATATCTAATCATGTTTGTATATCCTCTTGAGATTACTTTCTTTCTCCTCTTGAGATTACTTTCTTTCTCAACACCCATCAAATTAACTATGGGGATCCTATCATATGCTTTCTTGAAGTCAATAAAGACCATGTGGGGATCCTACCTTCTCCCTCTATATTTCTCCATCAGCTGTCTAACTACGAAAAATTGCCTCAATGGTTGACCTTCCCAGCTTAAATCTACACTGATTTTTGGTACATTCATCCCATGCCTTGATCTTTGGTCAGTAGCTCTTCCCAAATTTTCATAGTATGACTCATAAATTAATTCTGCGATAGTTAGTGTGGCTCTGTCTCCTTTATTCTTGTAAATAAGCGCCTGGGTTTTTTGTTTTTTTTTTCCTCCATTGGTCTGCCATTTCTTAAAAAAAACTTCGGTCGTACAATCTTGTTGAACAATTTTATCAACCAAGTAAACCAATGTCTCTCATGCACTTCCAAACCTCCAATGGTATACAGTAGGATTGGATGGATCAAAGGTCTGGATGAGGAATCGACATGCAGGACTTATATAGCTGAGGATGTGCGTGTAGTGTGAAATGATGAGAACTCTGAAGAAGGTCATTGTTTGTACACCTCATATGAGTATGATGTGAAACGGTATAATTCTATATTTTTATCAAATAATGCCTTCACAATTAGTAATTACAAGGAGGTACTTTTTTAAAATGAGTGAAACTCGAGCCAGGGCATGAATGGTATGTATATAACATCCAACATTTGGTCCTAGGGGTGTTTCTTATCTGCATCTTTCTCAAAGCTTGTTTCAAGGATTTGCAAATTCTTTTTTATAACTTTCCCCCCCTCATGTTAGCCGAACCATCCAATTTATAAGATCATGATCGAATGGTTAAAATGATCTGATCATGAGTCATGACTGAAGAGTTAAAATGATCCAATGGAGGATAGCTATGTTTTGGTGCACGGGCAAACTGGATGAGCAGTCTATATGCTTGAAAGGAGGGCCCCTTTTTGGAGTGGTAGGGCTGAACCAGCAACACAGTTTTCATTAGAACATCATATTAGTTTGTTTGGATAGTTGTGCTGTATCTTTCAAGACTCTTTGCTTCTCTTGGCTTTTTTCTGTTATCGAGCTTAATTTTGAATCAGCAGTTAATGCAATTACATCTTATAATTTATATTATTTTCTACCATTGTTGCAGATATTCATTTAGAACAGCAAAAAGCAGCCTAAAACATTCTCAGATCCAAAGGTCAGATGATGATTCTTATGCAGAATATATGGGAGAGATCAGAAGGTCAAAAACTGGGTCGCTTAGGTCTCGAACCAGACCGTTTAAATTGGCTTCCTGCACTTCTCCTGTTCAAGGTTTGCATGAACCTCAGCTTCCTATCAAGCCCAAAAAAAAAAAAAACAAATTTGCTGCTAATGTTATTTAATCTAGGAATGACATAATCCTTAACCCAATACAAGGGACGCCCAAAGATCCAGAACATTGGCCTGTTGGGTGCCTGTGTACCCCAGAATCTCCCAGATTGGAAGATCCTATCCATTGATATTGGTCATTTTCCCGTTGAGTGTGGAGCTTCACTGTATTTCTAACCACCCGTTTTTTTCTGGCCACAAATTAAAAGGTTGGGGTTGTGCTATACAGAAAATTTTCTTGGGCATGGTCCATGCACATTGGGGCCCAACAGATCAATGGACTGGATCATTGAATAATCGACCCACTTGTACAAAATGAAGCCCTTGGCAGCATACTGCATATGCATGCCATTGGTCGGGGTCAAAGGATCATTTAATTCCTCTATTTAATCAGTATTCTGTTCTAATTAGATTGTTATAGTCCCTCTTTTTCTTCTTCTATTTTTTTTAGTTCTTTTTTTTTTTTTTTTGTACAAATTCCCAATTCATTACAAATGCCATTGATCTATCTCCCCAATCATGGATGAACCATGAGCAAAAGATCTCCCAAATTGGAAGATCCTAGCCATCAAATTTTGCAAAAGGTTAATAGTCCAAGCAAAGAGATTTTTTGGCATGGTTTATCCATACGGATTCGATAAGCTAAGCCATCAATGGGCCGCACATGTACACATAAGGGTACCAAACAGGGAAGTTCTCTTGGCCTCTTTTCTTTTCTTTCTTCTCAAATAATTAGATGATTTTCTTCATTTTGCTTTTGTTCCTTTGGATGGAAATCTTGCAGGTTCGACTAAGACACCACCCCACCAGCCATCAGGTACAGATACATACTATTCGATCTTCCACGACACTCCTGAGAGGAAAAGATTCTCAAAGGAAGAGTGGGAAACATTCACTAGAGACTCCACAAGGAAGGCCCTGGAAGGCTTGGTCTCATCTCCTGACTTCACTCAGTGGGCCGTAGCCAATGCTGATAGGATCACTTTAACTCCCACTGATGACAGTAAAACTAAGCCACAGCAGCAGCGATGGCTCCGTTGGTTTTAGGCAAATTGGCTTTGTGCCTGTGACTTCAAAGGAATGTGGTTGGAAATGTCAGAACAGCATAGAAAGCTAGGGTGAGCATAGAGCTGATGCGAGGATTGTAGTGTTGTAATATGTGATACAGATTCCATACGTGAGTTTTGGAATTTGGCCTTTCTAACCTACTGATCAGATGTTTTGAGATTTATTAGAAGAGGATGAAAATTTCTGTTTCAGCCGTTGATCAGATGGGGTGAATGCCTGGCAAATATTCTCTGCTCGGAAGAGATCCTGATCCTCAGTAATCGTAGGATCCTTTCACCCAAGGTTTGGATGGTATATAAACTCACATTTTAAATTCTAAGGGAGGGCAACTGTGGTTCAGTAATCCAGAATTTTGGTCTGTTGGGTCCTACTGTGGATTGATTGTGTTCCAAATCAATCTCATGTAGAAGAGGCTGGATCCATTACGTGCATGACATCCAATCCGTCCATCATGTGCTTTCCAACAATCAGGCTAATCCAAAGGAAGGCCACAATGTGATTCAGAGGTTTTAGGCATGGTGTAGCCTCTGATTGATTTTTGGAATGGCTTGATTCACGGGCTAGGATAGCCCTGTACAGGAGATTCTTATGGTTTAGTCTCTTGCGAATACGGGCTAGGATATGGCTGCTTAAACGTGCTTTTCAAGGTGCTGATAAAAAAGAAAAAAGAGCCCAGCCCTTTTAAGCAACTGATAATGGTGCATCTTTCCCATGCCACCTGTGTAGGAAAATAGAGTACCGTGAAAGTGATAGATGAGCCTGAGCCATGAAGATCACTCCAGAATTGGGCTGATCTGCTCTCTAGGTAGGCCACAATTTTATGTTGAGTCAAGAGTTGGTTGTCCACTGATTACAATCTGAACCGACTTGATATTTTTGTGCCAGGTGATCTTCATGGTGAAGAAGCCTCGATATATGGACTAAGTTGCTGTACCTGGCAGTAATCAGGCAAATACCATTTATCCAAATTCCAAAGAGGATGCGAAATTGCCTGTAATCAAGCATTACAAGAACAATGAATCCTTATTTTTCACAATTGACTTCAAATGAAGAAGATACAATTATCAGGTGGACCATACCATAGTAAACAGTGGTTATTGGCCATTAATGGGCAACAATATACTTGTTTTTTCCTTATTGGCCCTACGAAGTTTTTATGGTAGGGCTTTTTAATCACCACTGTTTTCTATGCTATGGGCCACCTAAGATTTAGATCTTCATCTCTGGGGCTCATGCCCAAAAATTGATCTGCTTAAACGGATTTAAGGGCCACAGTCTTGGGTGAGAACCCCCAGCAGACTTCTTTTTTTTTTTTTTGCACTATATGCCAGCGTTAGTGCAATTCCCTATATTGGCATTTTCATAACATGATTTTTAAAAATTCTTTCAAGTAGTCAAGCCTGTTTGGGCTGACACAGGCTGCTACAGCAGAACCATTTCGTGGATTTGGGACAATTCAAACAGCAGTATAAAAAGGCATAACGAGTGATGTCAACCAAACCACTCACACATGCTTTGCAGGCCCATCCCTGACAGAGACGCAGCCTAATCAAACCGAATCCAGACAAGATTTTAGGCCCTGATATGGAGAAATCGAGCAACTAAATTCGGTGAGGCCCTGAGAAGTTGAGATTTGATTGGATCAGCTCACATTCAGCGTGGATTGAGTACATAGTCCACTAAACCACTTTCAGAGAAATCTAAATATCTGGTGGACCACATCAGAGGAAACAGTGGTGATTGACCATTAAAAACTTTTACATTGGCCACAAGTTTTGGATCAGTTGATATTTGTGTTTTCCTTCATCCAGGTATGTGATCTCATCGAGAGGTTGGAAGGCAAAGAACCATTATGGTAGGCCCTTTGAATATTTTAATGGCGAAAATTCAAATACCACTGTTTCCTTTGGTGTGAACCCCCTGGAGATTCGGATCTACTTCAATTTTGGGCCCGTGCATGGAGGCATGGATATACAACACGCATCAAGGTGGGCCCCCATGGTCACAGATTCTATGCTTTGCAAGGACCCATCTTTGACAAACAAATCAAATCTAGCCATGTCACAGCCTCACCAAGTAGGTGTTTCCCCTGGCTTACTGTTCCTTTTTTGGAAGGGGAAGCCATGATGAGCAACTCACCTTAAAAATACCATTTGAAAGGGGTTTCAACACATACCTCTTCCCAAAGAGGAGCAACAGCGTTGGCTAATTTGTCATTTTGAAGCCCAAAAAAGAAAGAAAAAAAACCACGAACTGGAGCTTCTTTCATGTGGGGTTTATTGGAAAGAGGGGCTTCTTTGAAAATCCTACTAAGAGTATGAATCAATGATAAATAATAATTAATAATATTCACTTAATTTTTTTATTTTATTTTAAAGAAGAGGTGAAATCTACTTCTAGCAGCCTCAAAGACCTAGCATGGTTAATACAAAGCTAAATTCTCTATGTTGTGACCCAAACACACAGGTAGTTGTCCCATTTCACGTTCCATATGACTGAGCACTAAAAAGATAAACCTCTACAAAACTCAATTTAAATATGTAGCATCAACTTGAAACATTCTCAATATAAATGGAGTCCTAACTTTACCCATATGAGTTCCTTAAAAATAGATTAAGAAAAACAGAACACCATTTAAGGCACACAAACTCCCGGCAGATAATCACCTAAACCGTCCGGCAGCAGCCTCATTTTCCACCAAATGTTAATACATCCGCACCTCTGCCACAAGATTCACAAGATCATACATCAAGTATGAGAATCAAATGCCTCAAAAAAATCACAAACAATACAAGATCAAGTAATAAATTCAACAAGTGATAAGAGGACTGCAGTGGGAATGAGATAAGAGCGTCACTAGTTTTCCTCATGAGCAGAAAGGGAGTAATTGAAATGTATGACAGCCTTACTGGTTTTGGGTCACAGGGATAGTAGTGAACGGAGAAAGACGGAGCAATTGAAATATATGACAGCTTTACTGGTTTTGGGGTCACAGGGGATAAGTAGTGACCATAGAAACCAGCTCAGATATCATCATCGTTTTCTTTTAAGAAATCTCGGATATCATCATCATTATCTAAGCCTCATCCAAATTAACTGGGGTCAGCTACAAAATCTTGTTCAGTTCAGATTCATGATGGAAATTGTGGCATAAGTTGACACTGGCTGTCAACCTGATGCAACCCTCTATCTGGGCTGGGACCGACAATGAGAGCACAAAACTCCCATAGGCTTTACATAGGTTGATTACAATCAAGCGGCTATCTAATAGATTTGTACATAGCTTGGTTATAATCAACTAGTCATTTTCGCATATCCCAAACCAAAAATTTTATCATCAGTTCATATTTCATACCAGGTGAGACCATACCAATCAAGTCAAATTCAATTCTCAAAGGAGAGGGGGAAAAAATGCAAAGCAATCTCTTTGAGAACATTAGGCTGCTGCAAGAAAAAGGGTGAGTGGGCTTTTATTCCAAAGATCAATGAGCATCTTTTGTAATCGCATGACTGCAAGATTAATAGATCAATCATGAAGTTGGTGAAGATGGTTTTCACAAAACTAAACTGCCAAATTTCAGTAATCACATCATCCAAAACAAGATGCTTGCCCACACAGATTTAAGGAAAATCCCATCTAATGCCACCATCCGCCCACATGGCACACAGTGCCACTTCCTATTTGAACAGAATATTTTGGGACACAAAACAAACTTGACATCTATCCAACAAACAGAAAAATCCAAATTGGTTGTTCAAGAGAGGGAAAAAAAAAATCATTCTTGAGCAGAGAATCGAATTTTTTCACTCTTTTTTTTTTTTGAAAGATGACAATTTCATAAAATACACAACAACCAGCAACAACAAGAAGACAACTGTCGAAGCTGGCCCTATTGTCGCTCCAGAACAAGGCATGTTCAGAACCAAAAAGAAATACCAAACAGCATATAAAAAATGGCTCTTTCACTAGGCCCATCATCTGAACCCCACAAGTTCCATTCCCCTCTCATCAATGCAAGAGAGGTTGCTAAGCATTCGGGTAGGTCGATGACCCAACCGAGCACCATGGATGCAAAAGGGTAACCTTCAGGATGACTCCCAATCATAGAGTCCATAACGAAATAATATTAACAATAAAAGACAAGATAATGTTGAAAAGTCACGTCTTGGACAAACAAAGAAATGCAACAAGTAAAGACGAGCGGGCGGCTTTGATTTCAAGATGGATAAATATAATTGTGTGAGAAAGATGAAAACTTGGGCAAATAAATGAATACTTACAGATCTTGTTGAAGGCCACAATATCACAGCTCTGAATGTACTCATTTGCTGGTTCAGAAGTAAGATGATCCTCGATGAGGTTATCAACAGATACCAAGTCATCCACGATGGTCATCATAATCTGCAACTTTTTAATACCATAGCCAACTGGTACAAGCTTGGCTGCACATGACCAATACAGTTAGCCCACATGCAGAAAACAAGATTTTTAAAGGCAATTTGAACCATTCCCAAGTAATGTATGAAACAAGGACAAATAGAGTTTTGCCAAGTCAAAGGACATCCAGACGCACATAACCGCATGACATGCATGCCAATCAAGCACGTGCAGGGGACCCAAACTGACAATATCAGGTGGGCCCCACCATGTGGATGGCATGACCAAAAAAATCCAGGTCCACTCGTCAGGCAGGCCACACGTCTGTTAAATGTGAACCACAATCAAATTCTTGACACTACATGCTTTCGTACATGACATTACTTGACCGACCTAAATTTTAGGCCATGTCATCCACAAGGTCACAATATGCATGGTTTAGAGTGGCCATGTGGAAAGAGATGCATGTAAGCCTGGCACAACTCACCAAAACATCCTCGATGGTCATATTATATAAAAATTACAACATAAAGATGGCAAAGAAATGAATTGCCAAGTTGGTTATGAACTAGCAAAGGCGTAGATAAAGGGGAAGGACATACAAGCTCCCCAAAACAAGCCCTCCATTTGAACGCTTCTCACTGACTCTTCAAGCTTTTGCATGTCTGTCTCGTCGTCCCAAGGTTTCACATCCAACAATACTGATGACTTTCCAGCTGATGATGACACACCCAAAAAAAAAATCATATTTTACAACAACAAAGATTAAGTAATGAAAAACTAAGCAAATAAATCTCATAATTAGTGAGATCTCCTTTTGAGGAAAAAGGCATGTCTATTTTTTGGATTTTTCTCACGAAATTAACATTTACACCTATAAGTGAATGTAAGGACAACTCACATTCTTTCTTCTTTCCAGAAGCCTTGACAGCTGCTGCACGTTCTTCAGCTGCTTTCTTTTCCTCCTCTGTCTCTTCACCAAACAAATCCACGTCGTCATCGTCGTCATCATCTGCAGGGGGCTGAAAACCCAGGTTCCATTTCGTGAGTGAGATTGTTTCATTAATAGATCTGGTGAGCCTTTATGCACCGTGAAGGTACCCCAAATCCAATCACTAAATGGTGAAACAAAATAACCTCCACGGTCTTGTGTTTCTCTACGCTGTCTTTATAATAGGATTTGGAAGTACAGCCAAATCAACATTTTGTTGAGAACTTGTTGTAGGGAAATCTCATTTTGAAATTTCCAAGCATTTAGGTGGGACAAGAAAGGAAACCATTTGGGTGATCCTATTTTCAAATTTCCAAACATTTAGATAGCACAAGAAATGAAACCAAAATGGGAGGGTGATCCTACTTTCAAATTTCCAAGCATTTAGGTGGCACAAGAAATGAAACCAAAATGGGAGGAGGGCAATCCTATTTTCAAATTTCCAAGCATTTACGTGGCACAAGAAATGAAGCCAATATGGGAGGATTGCGCTCGTCTACCAAGGCATTCGATAACGGTAATAGTGGCCACAACAGCCAGCCTTATGGCCATTACAATGTGGGCCATTACAGCCCAGTAATGGTCAAGGAAGAAACTATACCGGTCTGTTATGGACCAGTATAAGCCTGTTACTGGCCCATAACAAAGAAATGAAACCAAAATGGGAGGATTGCGCTTGTCCGCCAAAGCATTCAATAAAGGTAATGGTGGGGCCATAATGGTCAGTCCTATGGCCATTATGAAATGGTCCATCACAGCTCTGTAAATGGTCAAGGAGGAAGCTATATCTGTCTGTTATGGACCTGTATCAGCCTGTTGATATGTTATGGCCTTCCCATGCCTGTTACGGGCCATTTTGTCAGAATAGCTGTGATGACCCCGAATTGCATAACAGGCCCCACAATTACTATAATGCAACAGCCATTACCATGTTTTCCGCAATCAAAATTGGCATTTCTGCACTCAAAATTAACATATCAATCATTTTATTACACTAGTTGAAATTAAGAAAATATGATATTGTTGTGAAGCATTCTTCCAAACTCATTTCCCAAGGTGCCATTCTGAAGTGTGAACTATAACAATCAAAACGAATATACAAAATATTGATATTGTACCTTAGTGTCAGACACAGGAGGAGAAACAGGGGCCTCCTCACATGCAAGAACAGATCCCTCTATTGTGACACCCACACCTTCTCCAGACACACCACTGCACATTCCAACTAGAGAAGTCAGAAAAAAGTAGTGATATGAGGCATGAATTGGCAAGGGACGTGTTTGCTTCGGCACTTACGAAATCCTTAGAAGTGCATTGATGTGGTTATACCACCGGCACACATTAACATAGTTTGATGACGGTGCTTTTGAAAACGCTGCATAGACAGTAATATCATCCTTTGAAGCTTGGTATCTGAAATTAACCATATGAAGATAACTACATCAGAAGGACGCACAAAGGAACAACACAAAAGAATGAAAAAAGATAAAGAACAGGTATGTCAAGAGCCAAGCACAGGACAAGCAAAGCAAAAACTTTGAGGTCAGACATGAAATGGCCAGATTGACAAACTCAAAATACAAGCCAAAACCAACCAAGACCTAACATGTTGACAGCCTCGCTTAAAAAGGAAAATTACCCAGTAATGTAACTGCGACTAAGAAGATAGTCATTAAGTTTCTGAATGCAGGCATCTGAGCTGAGGTTGGAGAGTGTGACTGCCATTGCTAGAAAAATGTAGCAGATCTCCTGGAGTCATGAAGAAACACACAGATTCAGGGAAAAGGTAAGCTACTATGTTGAAGCTTTGTTGTCTTGTGGACAAGAAGTTTCAAGTAAGCACAATGTTGATGCTTCAGTTACCAATTGATCAAATTGTAACTACAATAAATATATACACATACGCCCTAAAAACGTGCACAAGGACAACTAGAGGCCAGTGCAAAGTTAGCTAAGATTGACACCTGAAATGCTTCCATTAACTTCTAAATGACTATGACCCAGTAACTTTCCACTTGAATCAGCACAGTTGGGAACAATTTCAAGAAATAAAATGCAAATAATGCTTGAACCCATGAAATGCCCATAACAAGCACCCAAGTTCAATAATGAACAGTGGGAGTGAAATGGCATTCAACCAACAGGTCCGTCCAGAGACTCCTACCGAAAACTGTTTGAAGAGACACAAAACCATCATTTTAAAATCTGCATTAAACAGCTTACGGAATATTCCACAATGCCTTTGAAAAGAACTTGTGGGTTTCTACAAGAGAATGGAAGTTCTCTATTTCAAACTTGAAGCTAGAAAAAAGACCAAAGATACTGGTAGAGTAAGGAAGAACAGGGTGGTCAAAGAGAGGATTTTTGACAACCTTCCCATTACATCTTAGGGAGTCTTAGTGGTTTCTGAATGAGACTCACAGGAGACAGAAAATATTGATACACCCCAGCCCAGTTGGAACTAGCTCAATCTGCTCTGGTTTCAGGGAATAACTCTGGTGACTCATCACCAAAACCTACTGGTATAGGGCCTATTGAAAACTATAGTTTTGGTCAGTCTAGCCCATTTGCCACCCTAGCCAAAGTATGGTGACAGATGCAACAGCCCCATTTGAATGATCAAGGCTCTCTAAAACAAGGAATTGTGCAATACTTTGCATGAGAGTTCAAAAACTAGGCTTGCATTTTCAGTTCGTACAAGTGTAGCCTATGGTTCATTGATCCAAGCCATTGATATGATGGATGACATAGATGGTCCATGCACTGACATTGGCCCGGATTTGAAAGCCCAATACTTTGTAAAGATTGCTGCAATCCCTTGGCCTTCTATTTTCTGAAGGCATAACAAAGTAATGGGATTTCCTATTTTGGGAGGCTTTTGGCGTACAGGCCATCCAAAGTGGGCCCAATTGCATCAACATATTAGATCACTGGATCATGGAGCATGCTCATATGAGCCTAACTGGAAAGCCTGAGCACACCATAGAAATGCTCGGACCAGCATTGTGCTAGAGAGAATTACCGGCCAGTTAAGATTGGGTATGTTCAAAGCTAAACTCATCTAACAATTTTACATTTTTTTTTTTTTTTTTAAAAGCACAATCAAATGTCTTATCCACAGTAGCCTGGGTCTTTCAGTTTGTATAAATGGGGCCCACTATTTATCCATCCAGACCACTAATATGGTCGGCACTGCTCCAGATGACCCATACGCACAAAAACCTAGCAGATCAGAAATTCCAAACTGTTCAAATATGATGTGATCCAAAATTGAGAGTACAGTGATAGTCCCAAACCAACCCCAAAAGAAGCAATTCAACAACCAGGATTTTCCGAATCTGGCAGTATATTGGCCATGATCAGTAGCCGCCACAATGAGATCTAATACACAGTAGCCTGGGGCTTTCAGTTTGTATAAATGGGGCGCACTGTACATCCATCCAGACCGTTGATATGGTCGGTACTGCTTTGGATGGCCCATAACACAAAAGCTTAGCAGACTGGAAATTCCTAACCGTTGAAATAGGCAGCGGCCTAATATAGAGAGTACAACAACGGTCCCAAACAAATCCTAAAAGAAGCAATTCAACGGCTAGGATCTTCCAAATCTGGCAGTATTTTAACCATGATCAGTAGCGCCAACAAAATAAATCTGATTAACCGACGAATCATAGCATCGGTCAACAGTAAGATCTAGAGAAAGATTCAATCTTTCCAAAGGACCAATTCCACGGACAGCAATGGACACAATCCAACGAACAAAAAAGGACCAAATCAATGGCTAGGAACTTCCGAATCTGCCGGATTTTTTTTGCTATTATCAGTGTGGCCCACCACATGCATATGATTAACATACACATCAAAGAAGTTACCAAAAGTAAAATCTAAGCAACAGACATTCAATCTTTCCAAAGATTTCCAAGCAACTCTAATAATCAGTAAAGAATATAAATTCAATCAGCATCTTTTTCAAACAAAAACCTATCTAAAACATCAGATATTCAAAGGAGAGATACAGGTTTTAACGTCAGATATTCAAAGAGAGATAACTAGAACTTACCAGTCGACGAGCTCGAGAGAGGTTTTGATTCTAGGGTTTTCGGTGCTGTACCTTCCCAAGGACTATATATAGATACGAGAAATTCTCACATACAACCTTGTATGCGAACTTCACATACAACCATATTATTTTTCACTTATATGTAAATTCCAATGGAAAATCTGAGCCGTTGAAAATGTGAATCGTTCTATGAAGATTTTTAAAACGAAAAATTGGAATAAGTATCTTATCAGGTAGACACAAAAATTTGTTGAGTAAGACCATCAGATGTCCGTTGATTTCAAAAGTGTAGTATCTCTGATTGATGTAACTATCTGATTTTCACTCCAATTAATTATTATGATGCGACCCACTTTTTGTACGGCTTAGATTTCACACATACGGAAAATTTAGGCTGAAAAGTAGTCGTGTATGAGGGTTCACTCACAACATTGCGATCGGTGAGGACGCGATTACCGGACGCGGGTTTCGTGCGAAAGGCTTTCGCGCGAGGTTACCGCTGGGATGTGGGTGGGGCCCACCGTGATGTTTGGGATAAATCCAATCTGTCCATGTTTTTTTGAAAGATCATCATAGGACATTCTACTAAAAAAAGTTTAGGCAAATCTAAAACTCAAGTGGGCCTTACAAGATGGAAAATTGGGATAGAGTTTCCTACCATTCAAATCTTATTAGGCTTCACCTTGATGCTTATATGCAATTGAAACCGTTCATAAGATCATTCCCACATAGATGAAAAATAAAAATACAAATAAAAATTAAAAAAAAACTGATAAGAAGCTTTTGAAGCTATATGAATGTTTCAACAATCATTACTAAATCTCCATCGATTACTCTAATTTAGTACACTCAATTTTGAATCAACCTATTTTTGATGACATGTATCTTGTAAACTAGATGAACAGAGTAAATTCTCACAAACATCATGGTGAGCCCCACTTAGCATCCCTTCTTGTCGAAGGCTTTGGTAGAAACCTATGCCGGGTGGCTACTAGATGGTGCACTGTAGGTCCCATCATAATAATGTATGTTCTTTATCACGCAGTGCATTTATTTTTTCAAATCATTATAGGGTATGACACCAAAGATTAGGAATATATAAATTCTAAGTGGACCACACCAAACAATAGTAATTGAATACCCATCATTAAAAACTTATTAAGGCCCTCATAGATCCAACCTATTCATTTAGTAATAAAAATCTGGATGAAGGGAAAACACAAATATCGGCTTCATACAAAATGTTTCTAATCTTGGAAGTTTTTAATGATAGGCATTTAATTACCATTGTTACCTATGATGTGGTTCACATGAGATTTGGATCCACCTCATTTTTAAATCTTATGCCCTAAAATGAAACATAAAAAGGATGGACGGTGTGGATAAAACACACACATCATAATGGCCCCACAGAGCACCATCCAGTAGTTACATGTTACCGAGGTAGCAATCCACGTCCAATTCGCCAAGCCTACATTGGCATGAAACTCTATCATCCGTAGGCAAGCGTGCTACGATTCGCCACGCCTACACGCGTGTGAAACCCTATCATCCACAGGCAAGCGTGCTAATATTGACACTTGTGAAACCTGTGCTTTCCCATGGAAGCGGATTGCGTGGTAACTCACTGTTATAGGCTTACTGACTAAACTTCGTGAGGTCGACCATGATTTATGTATTTTATCTGCTTCATCCATCCATTTTACCGGATAAATTTAGGGCTTGAACTTAAAAATTAGGCATATCCAATGTTCAAGTGGACCACATCACAGGAAACAGTTGAATTGAATGTCTACCGTTGAAAAATTCTTAGGACCCACATAAGTTTTTGATGAAGCTTTGTAACAACCCCTTTTTTTTAATGGAAACTAATCCCACCATTCGCTTCCGTGTGGCCCACATGAGTTTTGGATCAGCCTCATTTTTGGCCTTACATCTTCCCTTGGCTAGGCCAAGATGATAGACAGAGTAGATTTAAATTATCGTTAGTGGGACTCATCATATCTTTAAATAAAAATAAAAATTTTAAATCTTCCACACGACTAAACCACTTTCTCCACTTTCCTTCCTTTTCGTACGATAATGGGCGCCGAACCCTCCCACTAAATGAAACCGTCCCATAATCCCCTCTCTTCCATTCTATTACGCACCCCTTTATAAAATATAAAATTAAAAAAAGAAGAAGAAAGAAACGAAAGAATCAATCAAATCAAAATAGAGAGGGGGAGAGAGAGAGAGAGAGAGAGAGAGAGAGAGAGAGAGAGCTCTGTAGATCAAGAGAGAGAGATTAAGCGGAGTCGGATCATCAGACTTTTGAGGTAGGTGATCTTATCCTGGAATTTATCATTTTTTGTTATTTAATATGCTTATTTAATCCAAAAATTTTAATAGGAATATTATTGCAGTTGATTATTATGTGGGTGATTCTCCTCCACTTATGAACTTTCTGATTTTATATATTTTTTGAAATGTATTTATAATGACTTTAATAAATATTTTCAAATTCATTTATACATAATATCTGTTTTTCTAAATTTTAATAATTACTGGATATAGTTAACTTGTAGATTAGATCATAATATCTTTTATTTTTGAAATCAAGTGTTTAGATTTATACCATAAATCTAAGTTAGAGTAATTAATATAAATTAGTTGGTTTAGAATAAATACTAACTAAATTTATTTCTAAATTAATATATATATATATATATATATATATATAATAGATAAAAATAATTTTACTGAGTTTGTATTCTAATTTAGAAGTTTTAGAATCCCTCTTGTCAAATTAAATCGTTATAAGTTTAAATTTTAAGCATCTAGGAATTTATATGATTTAACTTAGATGATTATTTAAATTATTTAAATCAAAATCTTAACTTGATATTAAATTAAACTTTCAATTCATACTAATTTAAAGTCTGATTTAGCTTATATCCGTACATAATTAGATAAATAAATAAATTATGATTTTAGGATATATATGGTATTCCAACATTCTTCAGCGGTATCTACCAAAAAAATAAATAAATATATAAAAATAAAATCCTGAATTTAAATTTAAAATAATTAGATAAAAAATTTTAAGATAGATTAACTTAAATTATTAAATAATAATTTTTATTACATTATTAATGTTATCTTATAGAAATCAGTGTAATATTTTTGTTTCTGTAAAATTAAAATCCAAATTTTAATTGTACAAATTTTAAAGAGTTAATTAAATTAAATTTAAATGAACTTAAGTTTAAGAAATTTTTCAAAAAATTGGAATTAAAACTAAAATTTCTTATACACTATTTCACAGAAATTCTAAATTAAATAATAGTAAAATAATATTTTATTTAAGTATTTGAATTATTAAAGTTTAAACAAAATTTAAATATAGAATTATTAATTAGAATTATATTGTTGGTATTTTGATTGTGAAATAATTATTCATCTTACATGTATGTATATCATTCATTGAGCATCAATTTTAATATGTTAGATGTAACGTAAGCAAATAGGGCAATCGTGTCTCTTGGGTGAAAAACCCTAAATTAGCAAGTAGGGCAATCATGTCCCTTAGGTGAGAGACCCTAAATCCAGCAAATAGGGCAATTGTGTCCCTTAGGTGAAAGACCCTATAACCATTGGATCCTTTGGAGTCTCCTTTGTGTACGGCTTATAAGTATAATTATGTGCGCGGACATATGTCAGAGGTACAACTGGAGCAGTAGTCTGACCAGCTAACGTATAAATGGGTCCATCAACATGAGATACTAGTGCGTGGGCGTTGATGTAATGTGACCATCCACTTGGTTACGGTGTTGTAAGAAATGATATAAATGTTATGAGTATTCATGAAAATATCACATGCATCGCATTTTTTTTCAATTCTGTTGTTAAATCTCATTATCTGTATTCTATTTCTTTCATTATTATAAAATTGATATTATCTGAACATGTTAAATTTTGAGTAAGAAATGACCTTACTGGGCTATTATGCTCATCCTACTAAAAAAATTGCACAAGTGCAGAGTTGGAATACTACGAGCAGGCGGGCCTCTACTATTAGCTTTATTTTCTAAAAAATTAGGTTTAGTTTTAATTCAATTCAATTTTTTTTTTGTTATTTAGGTTTAGTTTATGTTCAAATTTCGATGTAGAAAGTACAAACTATCAAAAGAGTTAAATTTAATAAATATTTCAGCTGTATTTTCTTTTAATTAACGTTGAATTTTTATTGAATTTGATTGAATCAACTGGATTGTAATTAATGTCATTATATTATAACTCACGAACCTTAGGATTCGGGTCCCGAAAACCTTATTGGGGTACTTGAATTTCGGGGCATGATAGTTTAGTATCAGAGCCAGGTTAGATTAAAAATTGTGGACCTAGGGTTGTTTTTAGAATTAGTGACCCAAACATAAAATTCCTTTGCTTTTATGATAGAAAAAATAGAAATATAAATTTAGGGATCATTATATTATGTTGACATTATATATAATCTTATTTAAACTTGACATTGAACTAATAACCCAAATCTGAACCCTAAGGAATTTTTAAGAATTTTTAGCATACTACATTAAATTAGACAATAATAGTAAGCAGAAAATACTTAACTTACAAAATTCATAACTAATTAATTAAAACTCCATTTAAGTTGATTCAAAATTCCAGTCGTATATTAACAACTGTAGTTTTAGTAAAAAATAATTCAAAAATGTAAATCTAGGTTTATCTTTTACTAATATTAAGTTATTTGTATACTAGTTAGAAATCGTTTATTTCTGGACAGACCTAATTATCTGAATTTTAGATATTTCTGTAGACTTTGTATTAGGCTGAAATTTTATAGAATTATAGTAGACTCATATATGTATCCTCATAAAAATGTTTAGATAAATCCGACACTTATAAGTATCAGAAACATTAGCGGGAATAGTATTCTAAGAATCTTAATTTTCTGCACTACAACCTTGATATATGTCACTGCCTAAATTCTCTTAATCTTCATGTGTTAGTCTTTTATATCATCAAATTTTTCTTACAGTATCATAAATTTTTCATGCTCTTATAGACCCTAAAAGTATTTATAAAATTAATTTAGTAGACTACACATATGTATCCTATATTAAATTTTTAGATCAAGCTTTTGGTCCCAATACACTTATGAGTGGAATTATTAGGGTCATAAGTGACCTTACGGCTCTCGTGGGCTATCAGATAAGACAAACTTAAGCGCAAGGTCAAACTCAAACCATTCACGTAGCTAATGAAGGGATAAGAACTTTATTGGAAAGGTTCAAAAGACAGAAGCAGCCTGTATTTAAGGGTGGGCCTCACCTATCTGAGGCCGAGGTATGAAAGAAACAAATTGATAAGATATTCATGGTTATTAAGTGTGATGAATACCAGAAAGTAAAATTGGCTATTTACATGCTAGAAGGGGAGGCGGATCATTGGTGGGACTCAGTCGTTAGGATGAACCCGAGAGTTAAAGTCTGGACCTGGGCCCAGTTTTGTGAGAAGTTTAACGATAAATAATTTCCTTTGTATGTGAAAAATCAAAAGGCAGGAGAATTCATGAAATTGGAACAGGGTGATGTAACAGTGCGCAAGTATGATGCTAAGTTCACGGAGCTATCACGATTTGTAACTTTTCTGATGTCCGATGAAACCCGTAAGACACAAAAATTTGAGGAAGGTCTGAGAGCATCTATTCGTAACTGATTAGCCCATTTCGTATAAAAGACCTATGCTAAAGTGTTGGAACGTGCCTTAACAGTGAAGAAAAACATCAACGAATATTGAATGAATTGTGATCAGAGGAAGGACGTAAGGAGTAGTACTAGAATTGCTACACATATATCTTCAGCACAACAAGATGCAGCTAAGAGACAGAACAACATCGACATTGATGGCCAGATCGATGACATCACTTCCTGCACCACGATTTTTCAGATTTTGCTATAATTGTGGAGTCGAAGGCCACACTTCTCGTTTTTGTTCCAGACCATAGCGCACTCAATATCCACAAAGGTCAGGATCTTCGTATCAGTCTTTTAGGCCTCCCCAGCAACAGACGTCACCGTTTATGTCACAGCAACCTCCACTACATCCTTTCGCCTCATAGCCTTCCTCAAGACCACCTCAGCTATATGCACAGAAGCCGCTACAGTCATACTCGAGGCCACCACAGCAAGGACCTTCGTCGGTATATCAGAGACCATCTCAGCAGCTGCCGCCACAGGTTAAACCTCAGTAGTACCAGCAGTCGAGGCAGGGAGTTCAGGCACCACGACCACAAGCTCAAGGCCGAGTTTGCGCCCTAGTACAATCAGGAGATGACATAGTGCAGCCGTACGAGAACTTGGTGCAACAATACGAGGGCACATTTCAAAGTTATGATGTTCCAGCACAGTCTGAGGATGGAGCGACCCAGACTTATGATGATGTCGCACTCTTATATGAAGATCCAGCACAGCCAATAGATGACATTATTCAGCCTGACATCGAGGCTAGCGGCGATATAGTCGAAGGTACCATTGTCATGTATTCATCCTTAGCTAAAGCGTTATTTGACTCTGAAGCATCACATTCATTTATTTCTTATTGTCTTTTATGCTCACTTGAGTTATCTCTTACTCCCTTAGATAAAAAGTTAACGATAGCAAACCCCCTTGGTAATTCAGTGGACCTAAGTCAGATTTGTAAATTCTGTCCAATTATGATCAAGAATGTAAATTTATCAGTTAATCTCATAGTTATGCCGATGCGAGAATACGATATTATATTGGGGATGGATTAATTATTTTTATATCGGGTAAAAATCGGTTTTAGGAAGGTGGTCATATTAAATATCGATAGATGAGCACCGTTATAATTCCATGGGACGCAAAAGAAGGGAGCACCAGTTAGTTTGCCAGCCATCTCGGAAGTTGAACCTTAAGGAGTAGAATATATTTCAATTGTTAATCAATTTCCAGAAGTATTTCAAGATATTCCTGGATTACCGCCAAAGAGAGATGTTGATTTTACAATCGATCTGATACCTGGGACTGCACCAATTTCCAGAGCACCATACTGTATGACACCTGTTGAATTGAGAGAATTAAGGAAGCAACTTCAGCGGCTCCAAGACCAAGGCTTCATTAGGGCTAGTACGTCACCGTGGGGTGCACCGGTATTATTTGTAAGAAAGAAAGATGGGTCTTTGAGGCTATGCATCGATTACCGTCAACTTAATAAGGCGACTATCAAGAACAAGTATCTGTTGCCGAGGATAAATGATTTATTCGATCAGTTGAAGAGAGCTAAATATTTTTCTAAGATTGACCTACGGTCTCGATATCATCAGTTGAGGATTAGAGATGAAGATGTACCCAAGACTGCCTTTAGGATTCAGTACGGCCATTATGAATTTCTAGTGATGCCCTTCGGACTAACGAACGCTCCAGTAGTATTTATGGATCTCATGAACAGGGTCTTCAAACTGTATTTGAACCGATTCGTGATAGTGTTCATAGATAATATTTTAATTTACTACGAGATGCAAGAATATCATGTTGAACACCTTCGAATAGCTCTTCAAACTCTAAAGGACAATCAGTTGTATGCCAAAGCTTCAAAATGTGACTTTTAGAAGAATGAAGTAAAGTTTTGGGGCACGTAGTATTACAAAAAGGAGTGTCGGTAGATCCATCGAAAGTCGAAGCAGTGTTAAATTGGGAGCAGTCCACCAATGTGACGGAAGTGCGCAGTTTTCTCGAATTAGCTGGTTATTATAAAAGGTTCATTTAGGGATTCTCTAAGTGTCACGCCCCAAACTCGGAAACCGGGCTCACAAAATTCCCGATCGCTGAATCCGGTGCCGACAGTCTTCGTAGAACCCCATTCTCGGCTCCCAGCGCCCATACGCCAGGTTCCAATCCTGGGATGCTACAAGGAGGATTTCTAATAATCAATTTGATTCGTAATGAGCACAACCACAAGCATAACCCACGAACAATAACCACAAGAACACCATCACAAAGTCTACTATGAACAAAAGCCTTTGAGTACAATGCGTAGGAAAGGAAAATACAAGATAGTGCTAATAACAAAACTCCAGAAGCTCGGCTGCACACTCCAAGCTGGCGAGACTACGGTGCGTCCTGACGTCACCTGCACGCATCAATCGTGCATAAGCTTATAGAAAGCTTAGAGGGTGGTGTAAGTGTGTGCGCAATATGAGCGTACTCAGAATGCAGGGTCAGAGTAATGCGGAATCGTGCCAATGAGTACATGAATGCAGTCAGCCGTACCAAGGCTATGCAGTACAAGATATGAGTGCAATCGGCCATACCAACACTACCAAAAAAAGGGGCAAAGGCTACGGATAAAATCCGTAGCCTTAGACCTATAGCTACGGTTCCAGTCCGTAGCACGTCCGTCGTCGTAGGTGCAGTAACAATAGGTCTGGAACCTATAGCTACGGATTAACTCCGTAGCTATAGGTCCCCAATGACTACTGATTCAATCCGTAGCAATTATATCCGTAGCTGTAGATTGCAAGAGCTACGGATTTACTAATTACACTGACGGATTAAATCAGTAGCTATATCTCGGCAAATGCTACGGATATAATCCGTAGCAATTATTTCCATAGCTGAAGTTTACAATAGCGACGGATTTAATCACAACAGCTCACGGATTGAATCCGTAGCTATAGCTTCATTCAATTATCACCTGTATAATCATTCAATTACCACCTGTATAATCATCCTATATAATCATTCAATTACCACCTGTATAATCATTCAATTACCACCTGTATAATCATCCTATATAATCATTCAATTACCACCTGTATAATCATTCAATTACCACCTGTATAATCATCCTGTATAATCATTCAATTACCACCTGTATACTCATTCATTCATTCCATTACAATCAATTACAATCACTCATTCATTCAATTACAATCAATTACAATCCTTCATTCAATCAATTACAATTACAATCCTTCATTCAATGAATTACAATTTCAATTACAATTACAATCCTTCATTCAATGAATTACAATTTCAATTACAATTACAATCCTTCATTCAATGAATTACAATTACAATTACAATAATGCTGAAAATACAAATCTTTGGCTTCATTAAGGAAATTTGCTCGACTTCACCCTGAAATTCCAAAGATAAAGAATTGAAAGAATAAATATCCTTCATTCAATGAATTACAATTACAATTTACAATTACAATAATGCTGAAAATACAAATCTTTGGTTTAGGTTAGGTTATAGGTTAAGGTTTAGGTTTAGGAAACAGGTTTAGGTTCGGGATCGGATTTAAGTTTGGGTTTTCAAGTTTAGGTTTAGGTTTAGGTTAGGGAGTTGAGATTCTGATTAGGTGTAGGTTTAGGTTAAGGGATTTGAGAATAGGTTAAGGTGTAGGTTTAAGAAATCGGGTTCGGGTTCGGGATCGGGTTTAAGCTTGGGTTTTCAAGTTTAGGTTAGGTAGTTAGGTTTAGGTTTAGGTTTAGGTTTAGGTTTAGGTTAGGTAGTTAGGTTTAGGTTAAGGTTTTGGGAATTGAGAATAGGTTAAGGTTTACGTTTAGAAACCGGGTTCGGGTTCGGGATCGGGTTTAAGTTTGTGTTTTCAAGTTTAGTTTTAGGTTTAGGTTAGGGAGTTAGGTTTAGGTTAGGTTCTAGGTCAAGCTTTAGGGAATTGAGAATAGGTTATGGTTTAGGTTTAGAAAACCAGTTTCGGGTTCGGGATCAGGTTTAAGTTTCGGTTTTCAAGTTTAGGCTTAGGTTTAGGTTAGGGAGTTAGGTTTATGGATTTGTTGTAGGTTAAGGTTTAGGGAATTGAGAATAGGTTAAGGTTTAGGTTTAGGTTTAGGAAACCAGGGTTCGGGTTTAAGGTTGGGTTTTCAAGTTTAGGTTTAGGTTTAGGTTAGGGAGTTAGGTTTAGGTTAGGTTGTAGGTTAAGGTTTAGGGAATTGAGAATAGGTTAAGGTTTAGGTTGAGGAACCGGATTCGGGTTCGGGTTTGGGATCGGGTTTAAGTTTGGATTTTCAAGTTTGGGTTTAGGTTTAGGTTAGGTAGTTAGGTTTAGGTTAGGTTGTAGGTTAAGGTTTTGGGAATTGAGAATAGGTGAAGGTTTAGGTTTAGGAAACCAAGGGTTCGGGTTCGGGATCGGGTTTAAGTTTGGGTTTTCAAGTTTAGGTTTAGGTTTAGGTTAGATAGTTAGGTTTAGGTTAGGTTGTAGGTTAAGGTTTAGGAATTGAGAATAGGTGAAGGTTTAGGTTTAGGAAACCAGGGTTCGGGTTCGGGATCGGGTTGAAGGTTGGGTTTTCAAGTTTAGGTTTAGGTTTAGGTTAGGTAGTTAGGTTTAGGTTAGGTTGTAGGTTAAGGTTTTGGAATTGAGAATAGGTGAAGGTTTAGGTTTAGGAAACCGGGTTCGGGTTCGGGATCGGGTTTAATTTTGGGTTTTCAAGTTTAGGTTTAGGTTTAGGTTAGGGAGTTAGGTTTATTTGTTATAGGTTAAGGTTTAGGGGTGAGAATAGGTTAAGGTTTAGGTTGAGAAGCGGATTCGGGTTCGGGTTTGGGATCGGGTATAAGTTTGGGTTTTCAAGTTTGGGTTTAGGTTTAGGTTAGGTAGTTAGGTTTAGGTTAGGTTGTAGGTTAAGGTTTAGGGAATTGAGAATAGGTGAAGGTATAGGTTTAGGAAGCAGGGTTCGGGTTTAGGATCGGGTTTAAGTTTGGGTTTTCAAGTTTGGGTTTAGGTTTAGGTTAGGTAGTTAGGTTTAGGTTAGGTTGTAGGTTAAGGTTTAGGTTTAGAAGCCGGTTTCGGTTGGGATCGGGTTTAAGTTTGGGTTTTCAAGTTTAGGTTTAGGTTTAGGTTAGGTAGTTAGGTTTAGGTTAGGTTGTAGGTTAAGGTTTAGGGGAATTGAGAATAGGTGAAGGTTTAGGTTTAGAAGCGGGTTCGGGTTCGGGATCGGGTTTAAGGTTGGGTTTTCAAGTTTAGGTTTAGGTTTAGGTTAGGTAGTTAGGTTTAGGTTAGGTTGTAGGTTAAGGTTTAGGGAATTGAGAATAGGTGAAGGTTTAGGTTTAGAAACCGGGTTCGGGTTCGGGATCGGGTTTAAGGTTGGGTTTTCAAGTTTGGGTTTGGGTTTAGGTTTAGGTTAGGTAGTTAGGTTTAGGTTAGGTTGTAGGTTAAGGTTTAGGGAATTGAGAATAGGTGAAGGTTTAGGTTTAGAAACCGGGTTCGGGTTCGGGATCGGGTTTAAGGTAGGGTTTTCAAGTTTGGGTTTAGGTTTAGGTTAGGTAGTTAGGTTTAGGTTAGGTTGTAGGTTAAGGTTTAGGTTTAGAAACTTAGGTTTCGGGTTCGGGATCGGGTTTAAGTTTGGGTTTTCAAGTTTAGGTTTAGGTTTAGGTTAGGTAGTTAGGTTTAGGTTAGGTTGTAGGTTAAGGTTTAGGGAATTGAGAATAGGTGAAGGTTTAGGTTTAGGAAAGCGGGTTCGGGTTCGGGATCGGGTTTAAGGTTGGGTTTTCAAGTTTAGGTTTAGGTTTAGGTTAGGTAGTTAGGTTTAGGTTAGGTTGTAGGTTAAGGTTTAGGGAATTGAGAATAGGTGAAGGTATAGGTTTAGGAAACCGGGTTCGGGTTTGGGATCGGGTTTAAGGTTGGGTTTTCAAGTTTGGGTTTAGGTTTAGGTTAGGTAGTTAGGTTTAGGTTAGGTTGTAGGTTAAGGTTTAGGTTTAGAAAGCTTAGGTTTCGGGTCGGGATCGGGTTTAAGTTTGGGTTTTCAAGTTTAGGTTTAGGTTTAGGTTAGGTAGTTAGGTTTAGGTTAGGTTGTAGGTTAAGGTTTAGGAGGTGAGAATAGGTGAAGGTTTAGGTTTAGGAAAGCGGGTTCGGGTTCGGGATCGGAGTTTAAGGTTGGGTTTTCAAGTTTAGGTTTAGGTTTAGGTTAGGTAGTTAGGTTTAGGTTAGGTTGTAGGTTAAGGTTTAGGGAAGTGAGAATAGGTGAAGGTTTAGGTTTAGGAAAGCGGGTTCGGGTTCGGGATCGGGTTTAAGGTTGGGTTTTCAAGTTTGGGTTTAGGTTTAGGTTAGGTAGTTAGGTTTAGGTTAGGTTGTAGGTTAAGGTTTAGGTTTAGAAACCGGTTTCGGGTTCGGGATCGGGTTTAAGTTTGGGTTTTCAAGTTTAGGTTTAGGTTTAGGTTAGGTAGTTAGGTTTAGGTTAGGTTGTAGGTTAAGGTTTAGGGAATTGAGAATAGGTGAAGGTTTAGGTTTAGGAAGCGGGTTCGGGTTCGGGATCGGGTTTAAGGTTGGGTTTTCAAGTTTGGGTTTGGGTTTAGGTTTAGGTTAGGTAGTTAGGTTTAGGTTAGGTTATAGGTTAAGGTTTAGGGGTGAGAATAGGTGAAGGTTTAGGTTTAGGAAACGGGGTTCGGGTTCGGGATCGGGTTTAAGGTTGGGTTTTCAAGTTTGGGTTTAGGTTTAGGTTAGGTAGTTAGGTTTAGGTTGTTGTAGAGTTTAAGGTTAAGGTTTAGAGAAAGCTTGGGTTCGGGTTCGGGATCGGGTTTAAGTTTGGGTTTTCAAGTTTAGGTTTAGGTTTAGGTTTAGGTTAGGTAGTTAGGTTTAGGTTAGGTTGTAGGTTAAGGTTTGGGAAGTGAGAATAGGTGAAGGTTTAGGTTTAGAAATTGGGTTCGGGTTCGGGATCGGGTTTAAGGTTGGGTTTTCAAGTTTAGGTTTAGGTTTAGGTTAGGTAGTTAGTTTAGTTTAGGTTGTAGGTTAAGGTTTAGGAATTGAGAATAGGTGAAGGTTTAGGTTTAGAAAGCCGGAAGTTCGGGTTCGGAGATCGGGTTTAAGGTTGGGTTTTCAATTTGGGTTTAGGTTTAGGTTAGGTAGTTAGGTTTAGGTTAGGTTGTAGGTTAAGGTTTTAGGGAATTGAGAATAGGTGAAGGTTTAGGTTTAGAAACCTTGGGTTCGGGTTCGGGATCGGGTTTAAGGTTGGGTTTTCAAGTTTAGGTTTAGGTTTAGGTTAGGTAGTTAGGTTTAGGTTAGGTTGTAGGTTAAGGTTTAGGGAATTGAGAATAGGTGAAGGTTTAGGTTTAGAAGCTTGGGTTCGGGTTCGGGATCGGGTTTAAGGTTGGGTTTTCAAGTTTGGGTTTGGGTTTAGGTTTAGGTTAGGTAGTTAGGTTTAGGTTAGGTTGTAGGTTAAGGTTTAGGGAAGTGAGAATAGGTGAAGGTTTAGGTTTAGGAAGCGGGTTCGGGTTCGGGATCGGGTTTAAGGTTGGGTTTTCAAGTTTGGGTTTAGGTTTAGGTTAGGTAGTTAGGTTTAGGTTAGGTTGTAGGTTAAGGTTTAGGTTTAGGAAACCGGTTTCGGGTTCGGGATTGGGTTTAAGTTTGGGTTTTCAAGTTTAGGTTTAGGTTTAGGTTAGGTAGTTAGGTTTAGGTTAGGTTGTAGGTGTAAGGTTTAGGGAAGTGAGAATAGGTGAAGGTTTAGGTTTAGAACCGGGTTCGGGTTCGGGATCGGGTTTAAGGTTGGGTTTTCAAGTTTGGGTTTGGGTTTAGGTTTAGGTTAGGTAGTTAGGTTTAGGTTAGGTTGTAGGTTAAGGTTTAGGGAATTGAGAATAGGTGAAGGTTTAGGTTTAGAAACGGGTTCGGGTTCGGGATCGGGTTTAAGGTTGGGTTTTCAAGTTTAGGTTTAGGTTTAGGTTAGGTAGTTAGGTTTAGGTTAGGTTGTAGGTTAAGGTTTAGGGTATTGAGAATAGGTGAAGGTATAGGTTTAGAAACCGGGTTCGGGTTCGGGATCGGGTTTAATTTTGGGTTTTCAAGTTTTAGGTTTAGGTTTAGGTTAGGAGTTAGGTTTATGGTTAGGTTATAGGTTAAGGTTTAGGGAATTGAGAATAGGTTAAGGTTTAGGTTGAGGAAAGCGGATTCGGGTTCGGGTTTGGGATCGGGTATAAGTTTGGGTTTTCAAGTTTGGGTTTAGGTTTAGGTTAGGTAGTTAGGTTTAGGTTAGGTTGTAGGTTAAGGTTTAGGGAATTGAGAATAGGTGAAGGTATAGGTTTAGAAAGCTTAGGGTTCGGGTTTGGGATCGGGTTTAAGTTTGGGTTTTCAAGTTTGGGTTTAGGTTTAAGTTAGGTAGTTAGGTTTAGGTTAGGTTGTAGGTTAAGGTTTAGGTTTAGGAAAGGTTTCGGGTTCGGGATCGGGTTTAAGTTTGGGTTTTCAAGTTTAGGTTTAGGTTTAGGTTAGGTAGTTAGGTTTAGGTTAGGTTGTAGGTTAAGGTTTAGGGAGGTGAGAATAGGTGAAGGTTTAGGTTTAGAAAGCGGGTTCGGGTTCGGGATCGGGTTTAAGGTTGGGTTTTCAAGTTTAGGTTTAGGTTTAGGTTAGGTAGTTAGGTTTAGGTTAGGTTGTAGGTTAAGGTTTAGGGAATTGAGAATAGGTGAAGGTTTAGGTTTAGGAAACCGGGTTCGGGTTCGGGATCGGGTTTAAGGTTGGGTTTTCAAGTTTGGGTTTGGGTTTAGGTTTAGGTTAGGTAGTTAGGTTTAGGTTAGGTTGTAGGTTAAGGTTTGGGAATTGAGAATAGGTGAAGGTTTAGGTTTAGAAGAAACTTGGGTTCGGGTTCGGGATCGGGTTTAAGGTTGGGTTTTCAAGTTTGGGTTTAGGTTTAGGTTAGGTAGTTAGGTTTAGGTTAGGTTGTAGGTTAAGGTTTAGAAGTTTAGGAAAGCTTAGGTTTCGGGTTCGGGATCGGGTTTAAGTTTGGGTTTTCAAGTTTAGGTTTAGGTTTAGGTTAGGTAGTTAGGTTTAGGTTAGGTTGTAGGTTAAGGTTTAGGGAAGTGAGAATAGGTGAAGGTTTAGGTTTAGAAGCGGGTTCGGGTTCGGGATCGGGTTTAAGGTTGGGTTTTCAAGTTTAGGTTTAGGTTTAGGTTAGGTAGTTAGGTTTAGGTTAGGTTGTAGGTTAAGGTTTAGGGAATTGAGAATAGGTGAAGGTTTAGGTTTAGGAAACTGGGTTCGGGTTGAGATCGGGTTTAAGGTTGGGTTTTCAAGTTTGGGTTTAGGTTTAGGTTAGGTAGTTAGGTTTAGGTTAGGTTGTGAGGTTAAGGTTTAGGTTTAGAAACCGGTTTCGGGTCGGGATCGGGTTTAAGTTTGGGTTTTCAAGTTTAGGTTTAGGTTTAGGTTAGGTAGTTAGGTTTAGGTTAGGTTGTAGGTTAAGGTTTGGGAATTGAGAATAGGTGAAGGTTTAGGTTTAGAAAGCTGGGTTCGGGTTCGGGATCGGGTTTAAGGTTGGGTTTTCAAGTTTGGGTTTAGGTTTAGGTTAGGTAGTTAGGTTTAGGTTAGGTTGTAGGTTAAGGTTTAGGGAATTGAGAATAGGTGAAGGTTTAGGTTTAGAAACCTTGGGTTCGGGTTCGGGATCGGGTTTAAGGTTGGGTTTTCAAGTTTAGGTTTAGGTTTAGGTTAGGTAGTTAGGTTTAGGTTAGGTTGTAGGTTAAGGTTTTGGAATTGAGAATAGGTGAAGGTTTAGGTTTAGGAAAGCAGGGTTCGGGTTCGGGATCGGGTTTAAGTTTGGGTTTTCAAGTTTGGGTTTAGGTTTAGGTTAGGTTAGGGAGTTGAGATTAGGATTAGGTTAAGGTTTAGCTTTAGGGAATTGAGTTTAGGTTATAGGTTTTGGTTTTGGTTTAGGTTAGAGGTTTTGATTTAGGTTATAGGTTTTGGTTATAGGTTATAGGATTTGAGAATGGGTTCGGGTGTGGTCCTGCAAATACAAATATAATACAAATATAAACATGGCTTGTCCGAATGGCCAGGCCCTTCCAATGCCGTCCATAGGAAATGGATGACTTCATCATGGTCATAATGCGGTTCCCACCTTCCGGGGACCCCGCTCTTCCGAGATAGCTCCGACGCACATCAGGGTCCGCTCCATTAATCTCGAGCAAATACATAAACACGGCTTTGTCCGAATGGCTGAGCCCTTCCAATGCCGTCCATAGGAAATGGACTGACTTCATCATGGTCATAACAACGGTTCCCACCTTCCAGGGACCCCGCTCTTCGGGATAGCTCGACGCACATCCAGTGCGCTCCATTAATCTCGAGCAAATACATAAACACGGCTGTCCAAATGGCGAGCCCCTCAATGTCGTCCATAGGAAATGGACAACTTCATCACGGTCATAATAACGGTTCCCACCTTCCAGGGACCCCGCTCAACATCCAGGATAGCTCGACGCACATCCAGGATCTGCTTCATCAATTTTGAGATAATATATAAACATGGGCTGTCCAAATGGCGAGTGCCACTTCATCAATGTATCATATAGTATGAAGGAAAGAAGACTCACTAATTTAGCTAGCAAGGAGAGAAAGTGTGAGTGCTTGGAATGTCGTCATTTCTTTGAATAATGGATGCATTTTCCACAATGCAATCCCCGAGAATGAGTAAGTTTTTAGTTTCTTCAAAAATGCATATGGGCACATGATTTACAAATAAAGATTTTAAAGATTGTAAAAACGAGTAAATGATTATATTAACTTCCCAATTGTTTAGATTAAGAAGAAAAATGTAAATGATGATGGGAAAGAAATCTTCAAGCATCTCACATGTGCCACATGTGACAGTCACTATGCACATGCATCATAATGTTACATGTTTCACCACTCCTTGTCCTTGGTGCTTGACAAACAGGGTATAATACAGGTGGTCCAGCAATGCATGACATGCATAGTATGTGCAAGATAGTATGTGTGGCAAACAACTTTGTGCATCCAAATGGCCACTAAAAGTTCTGTTGTTTTCCCAATTTACTATTGCTGTATTGCTTGAATAATGTCTTGCTGATAGTAGCTTGGCTAAAGTTTTCTTGATGGATTAGAGTAAATTTAAATTGGAACCTTTGATAAAATGATGATCCATTGTCTTCCTAACATTTTCAAATGAGAACTGATTACCTACGACCAGTTATAGGCTAGTTATATGGATGACCCAATTTTAAATCAGGCCAATCTGCTCACTAGTTGGGTCACACAATTTGACTTTCTGTTTTCCATTGATTCCAACCATGAAGATTAGGATTAGGTGTAGGTTTAGGTTTATGGATTTGAGAATAGGTTAAGGTTTAGGTTTAGGAAATCGGGTTCGGGTTAAGATTTGAGAATAGGCCAATCGCCAGGTTTATTGATTCAACAATATCACATAATGTATTGTTTGATTAACTACACATGTGCAATATTCTTGACAAGAGACGTACCATATGCTTGAATCTGAAATATGCAGCTCCAATCCTCCTACATGCAACATCCACCTGAAAGAATGCGCATAACCGTCATGCTTGAGTAATCAATATAAGAATGTACAAGTCAAAACAATAAAACCAGTGATACTTACTGAATTTTCAGGATCTCCTCCATAGTTGATGATCTCATTCTAAAGCCCTTCTCCCTCCTCCTTTATCCGGGCTTGGGACCGGCAATGCAAGGAGTTGCATTGGCGGAGTTAAAAAAGGGCTTAGGCTCCATTTGGTTTTTTAAAAAAAATGCTTTCATAAACACTAATGTGATGACCAAATGGAGCCTAAGACTATAAATACATTCAAATATAGAGTACAAAATTCATTCAATATTTCAAAAAAAAAAAAAAAAAAAACAAGTGCCAAGTTAGTTCTAAATTAGTTCAAAATGCACACTACATGTTCAAAATTAGTTCAAAATGCACACTACACATGTTCAATTATAGAGTACCAAATTTGTTCAAATTATTGAATTCTCAAAGCCTCTTTCCCCATTGCACAAATGATCCCAGACCGACCTCTCCAAGTGTAGATGCGAACCCATCTTCTTTCCACAAAGGAGCGTGAGGTTGTACAACCTCAGTCAAGATAACAACAAAAGCTCCAACCTCCAACGGTTCGCAATGGACAATTGCATTTGGATTAACTTCGTGTACTTCACCACGAGCAACTACACCACGTTTTCCAAAACCAAGCAAGTCGCATCTCTTACCGATATATATAATATCCGGCTACATTTACACATAAAATGGCATTGGTATTGTTAGCGCTATAATATAATTGTAAGCTCAATACAAAAAAAAATATTTATACTTGCATACCGACGATGCCTGAGTAGATTTAACGACTTGTTGGTGATGAGAGATTTTGACAAGACTCTCTCCCTTTCTGCATATCCACCAATGTTTTCTTCATCTCAACTATATCTTGAGTCACATCATCTAATTTTTTCTTCACCTGAGTTAACTCTTGAACTACGCCCTCTTTTTCTTTTGTCACATTCTCTACCTTTGAACAAGCGGTGACTTCTTCAGTCCTACCTTGCTTATTGAGCAACCTAGACCCCGCATTCGCCCTCTTTTGTCAGCACCAACCAACTGTAAAACATTGTAAATCAAGTTATTAAAATATTCATAATTACCATAAAACTTAAGTAATTCTTAAATTTTATTATTACCTCTGTAAGGGCATCATCCATGCCAGTCATCCTAGAAGCAGGATTGCTACTAGAGAGCTCCTCTAGTTTTTCCTGTGAAAAAATACAAATGAATGCAATATAATTCAAAGTTATCATAGGCTTTTCATAAGGGTACTAGTTAGTGGTACGAGGGATGCACTTACAGCAAGGTCAGGATACTGGACAACTTTGTCCTTTCTTGTATGGGCTCTTAAGAAGACTTCACATCTACTTATCTCGAGCATCGACGTAAGATTCTTCTCCTTCGCCTTTAGGACATTACATATCATTGAAATACATATCATTAATAAATTTAGATGAATGATAATTCAAATTTAAATTCAATTTTAAACTATAATATCTATTTTTAAATACATACCATCTTATGGCGAGTAATGACCATCTTTGTGCCTCCCAAGACACATGCAGTCCTTTTAGCTTGGCCCGATTGATTTTATTCCTTACGCTTACCCTCTTGAATTCCTCGGTGGTGCGTTGATCCACGAAGACCCTCCAATCCTCCATAGGGATACACAGGGCAGGACCATCTCTCACAGCAATAGGATCCTTGTCTTTAATATATTTTGCAGTCAATCTTCTCTTGTAATTCCTCCACGCTTCATTGATGCGTTTTATAACGTACTCAAGACTTGCATCCCAACTTTGACCCTCAAACTCATAAAACTGTGACAGTCTTTCTGTGACCATACGAATTTGTTCATGAGGCACCCGGCGAAAGTCCTGGTATATGATTGGGATATGAGAACGGGTGAGGACACCGACATGCGATGCAAAGTCTCTATGATCGGAACAATCCTCATTCGGTTGCCGAATTCGTTTGTCTTTAGGACTTTTTCCTATCAGGTTGCACAAGTAAAGAGGCCCCCTAGTAATGCCTCTCTTTCTAGATGAAGAAGAAGCTGATACAATTACATAAAAAGAATAATTGATTAATGCCAATATATAAGAAAAAGGAAATTTACAAATATAATTAAGGAGAAGTATCTTATTACGTTTGGTGTTGCTTGAATTTGTACTCTAGCAGCGCACCCAATAGTTCTGGTTGTGTTTCCATGTGCCTATTTCTTCGCTAATATGAAAAGAAAAGAAAAAAAAAGCTAATGGTTAAGAAATAATATAGATCACAGATAAAGTACAAAAAATTCACATATATTATCCAAACCTTGATTAGATTTCCTCCAATAAATATCATTTTGTTACATGCTTAGAAACTACAAACAAATCAGTAAATTCTCTTTGATCGTTTTCTTTTCTTTGTTTTCTCGACCACAACACTAACGTCTTGATTCATCGAATATCAACTCATCAACCATTGCTAATGAGGTAAGATCAGTCCTGCATCGGCATTGCTTTGCTTCTGACCTCTAATCGTTAGATAGAGCATGTATCTTCTTCGACAAAAATTTTTTGGGAACCTCCAAGACGACATGCCGGTCAAAGCATTTTTGGATCTCTGGAGTAGAAAACTTGCGTGGCATGCTCTGCAAGAATGAAGGGCTCAAATCACCGACTTTGTCTCGAATCAGTAAAGACTAGACAAATTTACTAATCTCAAATTCGCCGACATCAAAAGAAACACCATGATGTGTCACTTTCACCCAATCACACTTAAATAGGACGGGCTTGTACCCCTGTTCGGTATTCCAATTGGATAATTCTACGAAGGACTCCATAGTAAGGTTGATTTTCATCCATTGTATTGATATCCTTAGCACTTGATCGGAAGGTTGTCATACCCTCTGTCCTAACCCCATTGTTTTGGTTCGTTTTATTCTCCTCATAGTCCTTAGTGACAAATAGGAAACCATTAATACAATACTTATTGTATTCAATAGAAAAAGCTAGAGGTCCTCTCACTACATCTTTAAATTCATTATCGTCAGATTCAATGAACTCTGGTTCCCTCTTCAACCAAGATATGAATTCGTCCTCGCTAGGCACCCTGTTGGTCCTCTTATAGCATCGCTGCAAGAAATCTTTGTGCTTCTCTTGCGATATTCAATAACATTGTTATATTGAAATCGCATAAAGTAAGGAAGATATATATATATATACATACACATATACGAGCTTATTGTACATACCCTTCCCACTTGTCGTAGCTGGGATGACTCTTCAATACCCATGTACGAGCTTGTTCGTATTCAATACCTGCTAGGATAACACTTTGAGCCGAACCTACTGGACCAACGTCGTCATCATTAGAGTCATCATCAACGATATCTTCTAACTTACGTAGTCTGGAATGAATCAGTTAAACCGTTTTCCGGCCTTTCCAATAGGCATGTTTTTCTGTTTTCCTTTATATTGGTTGCGAATATAACCAGTCTCCTCTTGGATGTACTGCTCTGCAATACAACCCTCAGGTCGTGTCTTGTTACGGACATAGGCCTTGAATGTCTTCATGAACCTGACAAAGTTAATAAGACATTATATATACATGCAAATGTAGATGTTAAGCCGATTTATTCTTACTAAGCTCACAGCGTACCTTTCGAATGGATACATCCATCGATAGTATACAGGACCACATATGCGAGCCTCGTAAGCCAAATGGATCGACAAATGCATCATAATGACAAATATCGATGGCGGGCATATAGTTTCAAGCTGACATAGCGTCCTAGCCATGCCTCTCTCGAGAGTAAGGAGTGTTTGAAGGTCTACGGTTGTCGAGCACAAGGCATTAAAAAATGTGCAAAAGCTTGTAATTATAGGACGAATGACCTTCCTATCCTTGAATGCATGCTGGATGAGAACTGGGAGTAGATGTTGCATCAACACATGATACGAATGAGACTTCATTCCCTTTAAATCCAAGCAATCTTCCTTTACGATGGTCCTCCAATTCGCACTAAAACCGATAGGAACACGCAGCTCATACAAAGTCTGGATGAAAAGTTTTTTCTCTTCTTTTCTTAGACAGAAAGGACCTTGTTTCTGAATTACCTTACCATTGTTCTTTTTCAGCCATAGACGCTTCTTAATTCCCAATTGTTTCAGATCCCTGCGTGCATTAGCATCATCCTTAGTTTTGCCAGGCGTGTTCAACATCAAGGCAACTAGGATTTCACATATATTTTTCTCAATATGCATGACATCAAGGTTGTGACGCACGGGAATATCTTTCCAATACTCCAGATTAAATAATATAGACCGTTTGAAGAACCACGGTGATTCAACTTCATCCACCAGCTCTTGTCGACCTCCTTCAATACCCCTTATATTACTCTTCCCAGTCTTCCCCCACTGCATATTCAAGTTCGCGGTTTGTCTTTTGACCTCAATCCCATCCAGACGGATCGGTTGACGTCGTATCTCCACCTTCTTGTTAAACGTGCCAGCACTTGTGTCCTTCCTAGCCTGTTCTGACATTGGCAACCATCGTCTGTGGCCCATATAAACATGTTTCTTTCCATATTGGAGTCGCAGAGAATCGTGTTAGGACCACATACGGAGACAACCATATTTACCCTTTGTCCTACAACAGAAACGTTACCATATCTTTGGAAAGTCATGGATTGTCCAAAGCGAACAAGCACGCATGTTGAATTTGTTTTCATGGTATGCATCGAACGTCGTGACCCCTTCTCGCCATAACTTTTGCAGTTCATCAATCAATGGTCAAATAAACGTCAATATCCTTTCCCGGTTGTCGCGGTCCCTCAATGAGCAAAGTCAACATAGTAAACTGAGGTTTCATGCAAAGCTTTGGTGGAAGGTTGTACGTCACACACATAACTGGCCATGAACTATGTGACATACTGAAAGTGCCAAATGGGTTAAACCCATCTGTAGCCAAACCCAATCGAACATTGCGAGGCTCAGCTGAAAAATCTGTATACTTGTCATCAAGATTCTTCCATGCAATAGAATCAGCCGGATGCTCCATCTTTCCATGTTGAAATTTCCTGGTTGAGTGCCAAGACATTTCTTTCGCCAACCATTGCACACTGAACATTCTTTGTAGCCTTGGTGTTAATGGAAAATACCTTAACACCTTCCTAGGTATTCGAGATTGTTTTTTCTCAGAATCCATTTCAGTCTTGTACCTAGAAGTTTTACAATTTGGACAAATGGTTTTCATCTCGTTCTCTCTCCAGTATAAGATGCAGTCATTTGGACAAGCATGGATTTTCACATAATCAAGACCCAACTTTGTAATGATCTTCTTCGCTTGGTAGGTATTAGTTGGGGCCTTGTTACCGTAAGGTAACACCTTCTTCAGTAGTTGAAGGAGCTCTGTAAAGCTTTTTTCACTCCATCCATGATTCACCTTTAATTTGAAAAGCTGTACAATGAAAGTCAGCACGGTGAAATCTTGGGCCCCAGGGTATAGCTCAGTCATTGCGTCTCGCAGATTTGCTTCAAACTCATTAGTTTCATTTTCTCCAAAGACGCCTTCAACTATAGGGGTCACATTGGGCTCATCCTGTACAACTTCATCTAGGTTATTACCACCAAGTTCTTGAACGATCGCGTTGTGAACCTCGTTTAAGTTCGGGACACTATGGTATTGTTGGGAACTTGATTCACGTACAGTACACTCAGGTGATACATGCTCCCCATGCATGTTCCAAACCCTATAGCTTGGGTCGAATCCATTTTTCATTAGATGTATTTCCATATCATCATAAGAAACCGGAAAACGTGCACATCTGCAAGTGGTGCATGGACAAGGAACAGATTCTCTACCAGGAAGGTTTTCTTGTGCAAACTTTGAAAAACTTCTGATTCCAGAAAGAAAACGTGGGTCTGGGAAACTTAGTGTCATCCACTCCCTATTCATTACAGCCGGATCTCGATTTAACAAGGGGTCCATTTTCAACCTGCACCTAGAAGAAAATTAAAGTTGGAAATACCTATCTCATGCACCAAAAACCTCAAAAGTTAGGGATTCAAGAAGTGCTATCAGATGATTGAACCCATACAGATATTATCTACCAAATACAATGTATTAAGAAGTTTGCAATCATTGTATTTTTACAACAAATTAATAGTGTTGCTAACATTTTGCTCTACCCAATGTGGTTTCTGTGAAACCACTACAATGAGATATTTCATAAAAAGTTTCAGAAGAAAGATACTTTCAGCTTTAAGATGGTTAAGAAAACAAATACAGCAACAATACACATTCAACTAGAAAAAGGCTAAAGATTGGATGGTTTGGATCATCCAATCTTGAGGATTTTTTTAAAATATGCAAGTGTTCCATACAAAATGTGGTCCACTAAATCAAGGGCTGCATTAGTAAACCATGGGCCGGGACTTGAGGTTGGTCTCGACCTGGATTTTGACTATTTTGGGCCCGGCCGCAGGCCATTTCTATTTAAAATTCTGATTTTCCAGGCCCGTTGACACCCCTAGCGTAGTTACACAAGTGTAGGTGGAGGTGTTGTTATATATATATATATATATATATATATATATATATATGAGCAATGCTCACACACAACTAGTTGGACATTGCATTTTCGTCCAACTAGCAATGCATTTAATGAAACAAGTCCCTCTTAATTGATGCAAGTAAATGCTTCCCACCGCATGCTAATTTCATTTTGGCATGGAAAAGGGGCCACGGCTTGGAAGGGCCCCATCGCTGTGTTAATGTAAAATCAACCCCAACCATCAGGTATGTCACCCCATGTTGATAAAGGTCAGGCAAACTTTATGCTAAATATTTGGAAAGAGGATACATGCGAAGGGAGAGTAAATATATGATGGGCTACACACCTATTATAGATTTGGACCATCCAACTCAAAATCAGATCTGTGCATTAGATAAATTACATGTAAACATGCCAAGGACAATCTTTTTTTTTTTTTTTTGATGATCTTATGATCAATCATGTCAAATACCTATGGAAAGTGTTAGTTGTTAATAAAACTGTCCAACGATCCAGATTTAACAAGCATACGTACTTTTCTTACAATTGTTGTTTCTTTGTTTTTGTTACATAACTTTTCTTAGTGGGTCTTAACTGATGAATGGCCTAGATCTTTGACACACATGTTACTTTACATAACTATGACATGCATTCTAAAACCTATCATATGTAAGCGTATGTATTATATAAAAGAGTGAATTTTCTCATTAAATGCAAAGCTAGTTGGACGAAAATGCAATGTCCAACTAGTTGTGTGTGAGCATTATTATATATATATATATATATATATATATATATATATATATAGAGAGAGAGAGAGAGAGAGAGAGAGAGAGAGAGAGAGAGAGAGAGAGAGAGAGATGCCCACACACAACTAGTTGGACCGTGAGTTTTGGTCCAACAAGCTAGGCATTTAATGAAAAAAATTCCTATATGGGATTTTAGAATGCATGTAGTAAATGACATATTTGTTAAGATCTAAGCTATTCATTAGCCTTTTTTTTTTTTTTTTAACACACGCACGCATGCCCCCCACACACTCACACGATGGTGGAATTTCACCACCCATGGGTACCCAAACCCTTCCATAGGTGCAAGAGCAAGGACATGGCCATTTAATTAATTTATTTTTTGAACTGATTTTCAAAGTAGAAATACAGTAGGATTATCAAACAGGCTAAAAAGGTAATAATTATCTATTTACAAAGTAATTACAGTAGGATTGAGGGTCAACCTGAGCCTGACTCAACAACAAGAGGACCCAACCTGGGACCCAAACCAACCCGAAATCCTCCATACCCAACCCAAATACATGACATTGTTTCCAACCCAACCTGACGTCATATCAGGTCAGTGTTTTCCAACCCAAATCTGACCCAAGAACCTTGACAACCCAACCCAATCTGAATTTGGGTTGGGTCAATCGCGACCCAAACCCAAGTAGACCCTAGTTTTGGTGAGCTATGAAAGGCAATGTTATGCAATTCATCTCTAAGTTTTGTGCTAGAGGCAAACTATTGAAGGAGTTGAGAGCTTTTATTGGGCTTATCTCAATGAAGGCAATGGAGGAGGACCTAAGGTACTTTTCAGCAGCTCAGCCCATACAAAATCTCGGTGAAGGTTCTTTCCATTAGGATAGTAGTGTTGGGCGACATTATTTGTAAATCTCAAGCAAAGACATTTTTTCATGGCAAGCAAATATTGTATGGGGCCCTTATTGCTCATAAATGTATTGACTCAAAATACAAATAGGACAATCTTTGGGGTAATCATGAGTCCGAACTTGAAAAAATTGTACAATTATGTAGACTAGGACTTCTTGACTATTTGATTTGCAAAATGCATTTGGTTTCGGATGGTGGGTAGTGGATGGTTGAGTGAGTGGCTCCTTTTGTGGTGATTGTTGAAGTGCTGCGAGAATGATCGATTAGGCGGTTCAAAGAGGTCAATTCAATGGGTTCAAGATTGGTTAGATTAGCATCGGCTGCCTTCAATATACCAATGTCGGTTTGTTATTTTGTGTGGCCCACCACGGATGGACAAGTGCCAAAAATCTCATCACTACGATAATCTTAACCTTCACGATTTGCGACTCACATGAACATTTAAGAAGAGAAACATGACATCGATCCACATTCAACTATAAAGGGTCCCAGATTGGTCACTAGGATCTTCCAAAATTCTAATCTAGGAGCATTTTGGGGCATGGTCCATCTAAGGTGGGACGCAACATACCGACGATGTGGATTACGAACCATTGACTCTGCAATGTAATTGAAAATCCATGCATACTTTGAAAAAAAAAAAAAAAACCCAATACAAAATATAATCTTAAAAAAAATAATCATAAAAATGAATAAAACTCATCCAACGATCATGACAAATACAATAAGGAAATATAAATAAATAAATATCTTTGAAAAAGCATGATGTATGTGTGTATGCATGCATGCATGTATGTATGTATGCGTGTGTGAGTGGTGGTGGCTCGGTGAGTGATGTATCAATAAGGGTGCACATCGAGTTGAACCGAGTCAGTGGCGGCTCACCACTAGGCCCGACCTCGGCTCGAGCTCGTCTCGGCTTGGTTTGGTCAGGGCCTGTTTGGCCAAGCAAGGTGGATTGTATTAGGTTGTATTAGGGTGGATTGGAAGGAGCAATCCTGGGATTTGGCAGGGGCGTGCCAAACAGTGCGAAGTTGGATATAGCAATCCCATGGGATTGCGGACCAATCCGGCCGACATCACCATCATTACCTTGAAATCCACCCAATGCCTCCTAATCCCATCTTTTTGCACTGGGACATGTTTGCTTAGACGGAGCAATCCCGGGATTGGCGGTGTAACACCGGGATTGGCCAAGCGAGCCAAACATACTCGGTGGTGAGTTCCTGGATATAGCAATCCCATTGGATTGGCACCAATCCACCGACAGAGCCATCATTACTTGCCATCCACCCTAATACAATCCAATCTCATGGGATTGGCCCGTCAAACACGCCCTCAGCAACTCGGCCGAGTTTGAGCCAAGATCAAGTCGAGTTCGCCATTGAGGCATTTTTACAAACACCTGGACTACAACTTCAAAATCTCACTATAAGTAAAATAAAAGCAATGTTTTTACATTACAGATATTTTATCAAACACCTTCTATGCAACATAAAAACTAAGAAAAGAAGAGTATTTGTTTCATGTACATACTTTCCTTGCCACCAGCCACACTTGGTGAACAACATCAATAACGTGGTAACCGAGTCACCGAAAACCCTCAACTGATTTCGAAAACAGAGAGAGAGAGAGAGAGAGAGAGAGAGACTAACCTTCAAAGCAGTTGAGGCCTTCCCAGCGAAAACTCTCGACGGATCTCGGTGAAAGTGGGTTTTGAAAACGGAGATGGGTTCGGAAACAGAGAGGGGAATGCAGCCGAGAGACGAGGAGAGGGTGAGGGAGAGCGGGAGATCGAGAGATGGCGAGGGAGGAGAAAGCGAGAGAGAGAGAGAGAGAGAGAGAGAGAGAGAGAGAGAGAGAGAGAAATGGAAAATGGAAATGGGTTTTCGGAGGTTGGCGCGTGGGCGGGAGAGGACTGTTTTATTTGGGGGTGGGGGCGCGTGACTGTTTTATTTGGGGTGGGGACGGACGGGCCATGAGGAAGGTTTGGGTTTTAAAACGTGGGGCCCACCATGATGTATGTTATTAATCCACTCCGTCCAATAAATCTAAAATATTATTTCAAGGGATGTTGCAAAAAATGAATCAGATCAGATTTGTAAGAAAACCACACAACAAATTAACAATGGAAATTTAATTTTTCTGATTTCTTATTGTGTGGTCCACTTATACCTTTAATCTACAAATTTTTTTTCCTAATCCACTAAAATTAAATTAGAGAATTTATAGACGGCTTAGATCAAACACATATATTTCAGTGAGCCCCATGGAGCCCCTTAAGCACCATGAAGGGGAATGAGGAGGAAGGATTTAGCTACGGATTAATTATGCTTTTAGCTACGGTTTATATCCGTAGCTAAATTACTACGGATTAAATCCGTAGCTAAAGTCCTTCACATTCCATAGCCTTTGCTCGATTTTTTGGTAGTGCAAGATCATGCGATGCAAGATGCAGCTCAAGCATGTCAATCCTCATGTAAATACAGTTATCAGTCTGGATAATCACCGGGGTCTAGTACACTCAAGCCAGCTTGCCGCCCCTATCCGAACGCACAACTGGGAGAGTGGAAGAGACCTCACTATCCGCCTGCCAATATCGGGCCCGGCTCGTCGATAGCGGACCGATTCCTCAAGCTGGTCAAACTCAACCTAGAAATTGCCCCCTCACTCAGGCGGGTAAGGTCACACCCCTTTCCAACCGACCACGATACAGTAGGAGACGCGACCTCCTGGTATTCGGCCCTCATGTGCTCGTACATCCACTCGGTCTCGACGTTGGAGTCATCCTCTGGTACCATCGGGTTTAGGAATTTTCACCCAGGGATATCTATGGCGCCCGTATGCTAGAACCAAACATTTCCGGTATCAATCCAGCCACCCACGATGTGTCTGTGGAGGCTATGGCCCTGGTGTCGCTAGGGCATACAGTAACTACAATCACACAATGCAAGTGCATGAGTCACACTACCAGTCATGCAACAGTCCTGCGTAAACCATGCGCTCATGTAGGGCAACTCCGCCTATCAGGGAGCCCATAAACAGTTCACCCGAAGACATATGCTATGATCAGTCACTCCTCATACCAGTCATACATATGATGCGTATGATAATGAATCATGGATCTATACTAAACATGTATATAGGGATGGGCTCTGCATATCACAGAAATGGGCCAAGACGGCCCGCAGAGTACAAGTATGGACCTATCAGTGGGCCTTAAGGAGTGTGACAATGCGGACATTTAACCAACAGTATCCTTACAATGTGGACGTCAAACCAACATTGTTCCCAAGGCATAGCCCGCCATAAAGTATCATTACACAGACCATGGAGGAATCACACATTGCAATGGACCCTAAGGACATCCCATTGGGCCTTAAATACATCAAATGGACCATATCGCATGGGCCTTACATTCATCAAGTGGGCCACATCAATGGGCCTTATGTACATTGCAATGGGCCATAACCCATGGGCCTTTGAAAACATCACAATGGGCCTCGTAACATGGGCCACAATTACATTGAATGGGCCTAAACACATGGGCCATATATACATCAAGGTGGGCCTCAACAACGGCCACAAATACACATCAAGGTGGGCCTCAATAACGGCCACAATTACATATCAAGGTGGGCCTCAATAAAGGCCACAATTACACATTGAAGTGGGCCTCAACAACGGCCATAAATAGTTAAATGACTTGGATGCAACACATGCATCATGGTGGGTCCAATGAACTATGGATCTAATTCATTCTGTAATTCATGGCATAAAATGAGCTTTCAGAATGGGTGGACGGGTTGGATGCAACACATGCATCATTGTAGGGCCCATAGAGGCCCACCATCAGATATATTGTATAAAATATAATATATATATATATATAATATATAGTATATATATATATATATACACACACACATGCACTCACACACCTATGCACACACACGTGCACACTCACACACGCATGCACACACGCACGTGCACACCCCACACGTATGCACACAAGCGTGCACACCCCACACGCCCACCGTTCCCTGGACGGTGGGTTTTGAAACAAAAACATCACAGTGGGTACCCGGACGGTGGTAATAAAACACATGCATCATTGTGGGTCCCATGTGGGGCCTACCTTAATATTTATATGCCATCCAATCCGTTCATGAGGTCACACGTAGACCTAAATGAAGAGGAAAAATAATTTCAGATTAATCCAAAACTTCAGTGGGTCTAGGAAAGGTTTCAATGGTAGAGTTCAATCACCGCTTTTCTTGTGGTGTGGGCCACCTGAGCGTTGGATCGAGCTGATCTTTGGAGGGGACCCACCTCAGAGGGTGGTCCACCTCATGGACGGTGTGGATACAAAATATGCATCATGGTGGAGTCCACAACTAGGGCCAATGGGGACCGCCCTTTTTGTGTACGTCATGGCAGCAAGGTTCCTGCCACCTTTTTCTCATATGTAAAAATTTTGTTACCCTAGGTGGGACCCACATTAACCAGATATACCCAGTCCACAACTAGGGCCAATGGGGACCCATTCTTTTTTGTGCACGTCATGGCAGCAAGGTGTCTGCCACCTTTTCTCATATATATATAATTTTTGTTACCCTAGGTGGGACCCACATTAACTAGATCTACCCCGTCCATTATATGTGTCCCATAAAATTAGGCGTCCAAACCAAATTTCAGGTGGGTCCAAGCTTTACGTGGACCCCAGCAATCATTTTTCAAAGTTTTAACGGCAAAAACCACTGTTTCCTATGGTAAGGCCTACTCGATTATCGGATCAGCCTCATCTTTTGGTTAAAAGTCTAAAATGGGCTGGAGAATAGAATGGACGGCGTGGATCATCTACATACAACAAGGTGGGGCCTGCATGAGCGGCCCACCCCAAAACCACCTTTTTCTTTTTGTTAGCTTGTAAGTATACCACCATGTCAGCACACGTACTCCATGTTAGCCCACCATCACGTTCAGCGTCTCTGGACGTCATGTTAGCCCACCATCACGTTCAGCGTCTCTGGACGCTGGACGGTATACACACAGGCCTCATGGTGGGTCCCACATGCACGTGGCCCACCATGCATACATATACATATATAATATAATATTAATATAAAATAAATATCATATGTTATATTATATGAAGACTTTCCACCGGACGGTGGATTTTGCCTAAAATGTGGTGGGCCACACCATTTGATAAATGGAGTGAATTTAACATGATTTGGTGGGGCCCACTTCATTTTAGGAAGAGAGAGAGAGAAGAGAGAGAGAGAGAGAGAGAGAGAGAGAGAGAGAGAGATACACGGTGAGATAGAGGGACCTCGCCACAATGGGCCCCTCTTGGTTAAATCACATACATCAAATGGGTCCCACCAACAAGTGGGCCCTAAAATAAGAAATAACGGTGGATCACCCACCTTATTAGCCTTTTCCTTGCTCCCTTAGCCTCCTTAGCTCCTAGCCTCCACTTTCAATGGTGGTTGATGATGATCCAACGGTTGAGATGGGAGATGTGAGAGTAGGGGAAAGTGGGCCACACTTGGCCTTTGAGATTGCTTGGAAATGTTGGGACATATGGAGCTTGGGAGTTGAGAGATGGAATGAGAGAGGGAGAGAGAGATAAGGAGAGAGAGTGATGGATGTGAGGGGAGTGATGTGAGGTGAGTGATGGGTGAGGGGATGGATTGGTTGACTTTTGGGTTTGCTTAACTTGTGGAAAAAGAAAGCATGGGTGCTTTGTACTTGACATTGAAGTGATTGATTGATTGATGTGATTGATTGATTGATGGGATGGGTCGTAGAGATTCTTTTGGGATCGAGAAAGCGCGGTGTTTCTTCGAAATAAACGCCGACTCACATCTTCTGGTCAGGGTATCGGATCGGTGCGTGAGTCGCGGTGTTGGAACCGCGGTGACGGTGCGGTCGCAATGATACAGGTCTCGGATTAAACCGACTCGAATATAAAGGATACGACTTACGATCGATCGCAACATCGATTATCAGTCGCGGATTGCCGGACTTCGACGGAAATGATCACAGGATTCATCGGAACAATACGAACTAGGATACGGGTCTTACACTAAGTTAGCAAAGTTATTGACTAACTTGACCAAGAAAGACACTTCTTTTAAATGGAATGAAAATTGCGAGCAGGCTTTCTCTGAATTGAAGAAGCGATTAACGGAAGCCCCGGTGCTTTCCTTACCAGCAGAAGGGGAAAGATTTGTGGTATATACTGATGCATCTTATCAATGGTTGGGATGCATGCTGATGCAAAGTGGTAAAGTAATAGCATTCGCGTCAAGGCAATTAAAACCTCATGAGCAGAATTATCCCACTCACGACTTAGAGCTTGCAGCTGTAGTGTTTGCCTTAAAAATTTGGAGGCATTATCTTTATGGTGAGCAGTTTGAACTGTGCTCAGATCACAAGAGTTTAAAATATCTTTTTGATCAAAAAGACATAAATATGCGGCAGTGGAGATGGATGTAATTCTTGAAAGATTATCATTTCGACATCTACTATCATCCAGGTAAGGCGAATGTTGTAACCGACGTGTTAAGCAGGAAGACGCCCAAGCTGGTGATGAGTTTAATGATTAAAGAATGGGAAATGCTTGATATAGTTAAAGATTTTGAAGTCGGACCTCGTATCGATGAACTTCGGGCTTATATCGGTAATTTAGTGGTGCAACCCACTCTGGTAAGTAATTTCTTAATTATCCATTTAAATTAGCCCTTTAATTCTTATATTAAGATGTAGTTATTCAGGATTTTCTTTTCAAGATGCGACAAATAATAGAAGCGCAGAAGAATGATGCATGGCTACAATAGAAAATAACAGAAGAAGCAAGAAATGATAACTCGGAGTGGCAAGTAGACTCTGATTGTGAGGGTCAGATTTCAAGGAAGGTTATGTGTTCCAGACATATCTGAATTGAAGCAAAAAGTCTTAGACGAGGCGCACCGCACAAAATTCATCATCCACTCAGGAGGAACTAAGATGTACCGTGATGTACGACATCAATATTGGTAGAGTACTATGAAGAGGGAGATAGCCAACTACGTTGTAAGGTGTCTTACTTGTCAGCAGGTTAAAGTAGAGCATTAGAAGCCGTCAGGACTTTTACAACCGTTACAGGTCATAAAGTGGAAGTGATAGCATATATCGATGGATTTTATTGTTGGACTACCGAAAACAAGCCGTCATCATGATGCAATATGAGTGATCGTTGATAGGTTAACAAAGTCAGCACACTTCCTTCCTATACGCATTTCTTCATCCCTAGATGACTTAAGCAAGCAGTATATCAAGGAGATCGTTAGACTTCACGGCATTCCTGTATCCATAGTATCTGATTGAGACCCCAGGTTTACATCACGCTTTTGGATGAGTCTTCAGCAAGCATTGGGAACGACACTAAACTACAGCACGACTTTTCATCTGCAAACTGACGGACAAACGGAGCGAGTAAATCAAATCCTCGAAGACATGCTTTGCAGCTGCATTCTTAACTTCAAGGGAAATTGGGATGACCACCTCTATTTAGTAGAATTCGCCTACAACAATAGTTTTCAGTCCAGTATTGGCATGACGCCATTCGAAGCTTTATACGGAAGACCCTGCAGATCACCAAGTTGTTGACTGAGGTGGATGAAAGAACATTGTTGGGACCGTAATTAGTGCAAGAGACATCCAAGAAGATTGTCGTCATCAAAGAACGTCTACGTAACGCTCAGAGTCGCCAGAAGAGCTAAGCCGATAATCGCCGAAAGAGCTTAGAGTTCGTCATAGGAGACTATGTGTTCCTAAAGGTATCCCCGATGAAAGGAGTTATGCGATTTGGGAAGAAAGGAAAATTGGCACCACGCTACATTGAACTATTCGAGATCTTACAGAGAGTAGGCCTCGTAGCCTACAGACTAGCCTTACCTCCTCAACTTTTTGGCGTCCACGACGTATTTCATGTATCTATGCTTCGAAAGTACGAGAGAGATGCATCGCATATAATTAACTAGGAGCTGCTGGAAATCCGGGAGGACGTTTCATACATAAAGCAACCGACTCGCATCCTCGACAAGAAGGAGCAAGTACTTCGAACAAGATCTATATCACTCGTGAAGGTTTAGTGGGGGCATCATAGCGAGAACGAAGCTTCGTGAGAGTGAGAGGATGAAATCCGAGAGAAGTACCATCATCTCTTCATATGATAGGTATGTTAAATTTCGGGTACGAAATTTTTGTTAAGGGGGTTAGAATGTAACAACCTATTTTTTTGGTGGAAACTAACCCCACCGTCCGCTTGCGTGTGGCCTACCTGAGTTTTGGATTAGCCTCATTTTTGGCCTTACATCTTCCCTTGGCCAGGCCAAGATGATGGACGGAGTAGATTTAAATTATCATTAGTTCGACCCATCATATCTTTAAAAAATAATAATAATAAAATAAAAATTTTAAATCTTCCACACGATTAAACCACTTACTCCACTTTTCTTCCTTTTCGTACGATAATAGGCACCGTACCCTCCCACTAAATGAAACCGTCCCATAATTCCCTCTCTTCCATTCCATTACGCACCCCTTTAAAAAAAAAAAAAAAAAAAAAAAAAGAGAGAGAAAGAAACGAAGGAATCAATCAAATCAAAATAGAGAGGGGGGAGAGAGAGCTCTATAGATCAAGAGAGAGAGAGAGAGAGAGAGAGAGAGAGAGAGAGAGAGATTAAGTGGGGTCGGATCATCAGACTTTTGAAGTAGGTGATCTTATCTTGGAATTTATCATTTTCAGTTATTTAATATGTTTATTTAATCCAAAATTTTTAATAGGAATATTATTGCAGTTGATTATTATGTGGGTGATTCTCCTCCACTTATGAACTTTCTGATTTTATATATTTTCTGAAATTTATTTATAATGACTTTAATAAATATTTCCAAATTCATTTATACATGATATCTGCTTTTCTAAATTTTAGTAATTACTGGATCTAATGAACTTGTAGATTAGATCATAATATCTTTTATTTTTGAATTCAAGTGTTAAGATTTATACCATAAATCTGAGTTAGAGTAATTAATCTAAATTAGTCGGTTTACAATAAATACTAACTAAATTTATTTCTAAATTTAAGATATAATAATAATAATAATAATAATAATAATAATAATAATAATAAATAGATAAAAATAATTTTACTAAGTTTGTATTCTAATTTAGAAGTTTTAGAATCCCTCTTGTCAAATTAAATCGTTATAAATTTTAAGCATTTAGGGATTTATATGATTTAACTTAGATGATTGTTTAAATTATTTAAATCAAAATCTTAACCTGATATTAAATTAAACTTTCAATTCATACTAATTTAAAGTCTAATTTTAAAAAGAACAAAAATATAAATATAAGGTCCATATAATTATTTTGTAAATTATGAAAATTAGAATTCAGAATGAAATAATTAGCTTATATCTGTACATAATTGGATAAATAAATAAATTATGATTTTAGGATATACATGGTATTCCAACATTCTTCAGCGGTATCTACAATATATATATATATATATATATATAAAATCCTGAATTTAAATTTAAAATAATTAGATAAAATTTTTTAAGATAGATTAACTTAAATTATTCAATAATAATTTTTATTACATTATTAATGTTATCTTATAGAAATCAGTGTAATATTTTTGTTTCTGTAAAAATTAAAATCCAAATTTTAATTGTAAACATTTTAAAGAGTTAATTAAATTAAATTTAAATGAACTTAAGTTTAAGAAAATTTTTTAAAAATTGGAATTAAAACTAAAATTTCTTATACAGTATTTCACAGAAATTCTAAATTAAATAATAGTAAAAAAATATTTTATTTAAGTATTTGAATTATTAAAGTTTTAACAACATTTAAATATAGAATTATTAATTAGAATTATATTGTTGATATTTTGATTGTGAAATAATTGTTCATTTTACACGTATGTTTACCATTCATTGAGCATCATTTTTAATATGTTAGATGTAACATAAGCAAGTAGGACAATCGTGTCCCTTGGGTGAAAGACTCTAAATTAGCAAGTAGGGCAATCACGTCCCTTGGGTGAGAGACCCTAAAGCCAGCAAGTAGGGCAATTGTGTCGCAATCGTGTCCTTTGGGTGAAAGACCCTAGAACCCACTGGATCCTTCGGAGTCTCCTTTGTGTACGACATATGAGTACAATTATGTGCGTGGACATATGTTAGAGGTACAACTGGAGTAGTAGTCTGACCAGCTAACGTATAAATGGGTTCATCACCATGAGGTACCAGTACGTGGGCATTAATGCAACGTGACCATCCACTTGGGTATGGTGTTGTAAGAAATGATATAAATGTTATGAGTATTCATGAAAATATCACATGCATCGCATTTTTTAAAATTCTTTTGTTAAATCTCATTATCTGTATTATATTTCCTTTATTATTATAAAATTGATATTATCTGAACATGTTAAATTTTGGGTAAGAATGACCCTACTGGGCTGTTATGCTCATCCTAAAAAAAAAATGCATAGGTACAGAGCTGGAATACTACGAGCAGGCGGGCCTCTACTATTAGCTTTATTTTCTAAAAAATTAGGTTTAGTTTTAATTCAATTCAGTTTTTTTTTTGTTATTTAGGTTTAGTTTATGTTCAAATTTCGATGTAGAAAGGACAAACTATCAAAAGAGTTGAATTTAATAAACATTTTAGCTGTATTTTCTTTTAGTTGATGTTAAATTTTTATTGAATTTGATTGAATCAACTGGATTGTAATTAATGTCATTATATTATAACTCACGAACCTTGGGATTCGGGTCCCGAAAACCTTATTCGGGTACTCGAATTTCGGGGCGTGACAAGCTTATATTTGTGTTTTCCCTTCATCCATTTCTTTATGATCTTATGAACAAGTTGGATGACAAATAAACGTCACTGTAGGGCCTATAAAGGTTTCAATGGTGGAAATCATTATCCCCACTGTTTTTAGTGGTATGATCCAATTGATCTTTGGATATGCTTCAATTTTGGGATAAACCCCTTAAATTAGTTGGAAAAATGGATGGAAGGCGTGGATAAACCACTTACATTCAAGGTGGGCCCAACTGAGTTTACTCAATAGGCAATCCGATTTGGCTTTCCATCGGGCACACTGATCGGATTTGCTGGCTCAAAATTCAGAAATCATGGTTGCTATGTGGGCTCTACCATAAGGTAAGTGTTTTATTTATATCATTCATCTATTTTTTGACATGAGTCCAAAAAATTCTCAAACGCACATTCGAAAAATAATGTTGATTGAACCTTGTAACATCTTATTATTATTACAGTAGTTAAAAAGTATAATAAAGTAGACCTACACAATACTCCTCTTTTAACTTTACTTTCCACACTAGAGTACTTTGGTTGGATATACTATAATTTTTTCAATAAATATTAAATTCACACTGTTAATTTATTTTGTAATATTATTTTATAATGTGTTCCAAAAAATGATCTTGACCCAACACTTAGACCTCGATAAGTTTTCAATAGCAGGTGTTCAATCCCTATACTAGCTGTGGTGTGGTCCAATTCCACTTTGGATCTGCCTCGTATTTTGTCCCATGACATAAAATGATCACCCAAGAGGGATGAATGGTGTGGATATGACACATACATCATGGTGGGGCCTACAAAACTATGTCACATCAACACACGTGGGATGATGTGATTCAGAAGAAATAATGGTTCATTCTGCAATATCCAATTAAAGACAGAGTAATGATATGAGTTTTACATCATATTACTGTAGTAGTCTATTATCCAAAAATACCATAAAAACTTCTCAAGGCTCAATGTAACGGAAAATTACAAATATTAGCTTGATCTAAAAATTTGGTGGCTTCTAAGAAGTTTTAATAATGGGTGTTCAGCCCCACTATTTTCTTTGATATAGCTCAACTGAAATTTAGATTTACCTCATTTTCGGGCTCATGCATAGAATGAGATAGATAAATGGGTGGATAACATGGATAAAACACATACATCATGGATGCATGTATCTTGTCCATGCTATTCATTTATTTTTCAAATCATTTTATGGTGTTAGCCTAACAATGAAGCATATCTAAAGCTCTCGTGGATAATGACGTCTATTGTTGAAACCTTTTTAGGAATCGTGGTGATATTTATTTGCATCCAACTTGTTCATAAGGTTACCCAAACATGGGGAAGGGAAAACACAAATATTAAACAGATTAAAACTTTGGGGCCCCAAATAGTTTTGAACAGTAGGCATGCACTCAATTCCTGTTCACTCCCCAAGTATAGGGTTGTGATGTAGTAATAAACTCGGTAAGACCGAGGTCGAATCCACAGGGACTGAAACCTGTACGTTATCTGAAAATAACCAGATCTAGAACTAGGCTAAGATGAATTCTAAACCGATTGTAATTTGAAGAATAATGATGAAATATTAATCTAAAACTTAGGAAAAATCAGAGAAGAAAAACTAGGGATTCAGAGGATCCACTTGTAGAGATCAGGAAGATCTTATGCCTGTATTATAAATCAGGAAAGTTAACCGAACTGTCATTGATATAGGTTTCAAGAGACGAAAGGTGTATGAATTAGAATGGATTCCATCACCAAACTATGCCCAGGAGACAAAGCAAACAACAGAATTAAACTAATTACCAACCAATCAAAGTATGAAGGTTAGGAAGGGTACCGACATCCAACCATGCCCAGGAGACGATGGTGAACAACAGGGCTTCCTGACGTCATATAAAAAGAAAAGAACATGCTCAAAGCCATTGCAGACCCATTGTAATTTCAGTCACAACAGACCATTAAAGACTGAAAACATTCCCTTAATTAAACCCAAATCAATATCAGATCAGTCTAAACAAAAGGCACAAGCAAAGAGGCCTCCCATCACGCTACAAGCTTCACCTCTTAGCCCTAGCTAAGAGGTTTAGCCACACATAGACATGGTGGACTAGATCTCTAAAAAAATAAAATAATTAACAAAAAAACAAACTCTTTTTCTGTCTCTCTCTCCTCACGTCTGCCCCAAGCCGAACTCCAAGCTCCTCCAGATATGAGATGATCCCCCGGTAGTCTGGCTTTTATAAGCACCCGGTCGAGAGTTTCCGCATGAAGTTATACTCCAACTGGGATTTGCGGAGATTTTCCGCACTTCATGTAACAGAGCTGGACTACGTTTCGTCACAGTTTAAACTTTTATCTGCGTTAACTGTGGGCCCTAAAATTGACGTCGCCAGAGAAATCCAATCCGTCTATTCGATGCAGAACAAAAAACCAGCCAAGGAGGTGAATTTTATCTTGCATTCGGTGTGGTCCATCTGATTGCTTTGATTCACCGTCCGGTTGCATTCGATCACGACTCTCTTGAGTGTGCTTGCATGGGTTTGGTAAACCTGAGTTTTTACGGTCGGTTCGACCTTCTGGAGAGGATGGGCGGTCCGGATTGACCACTCTCAGCCCTAATGGAGGCCCACAAATTCCGTCCGGAGCTCTGTTGCGAAACAGCGTTTACGGACCTCGAGCTTTGATGATCGGTGGGTCCCTCTTCACATCTGATTTGAGAAATCCACGCCGTCCACCGTATTCTGCTAAAAAAAAACATTCGGGTAGGGACGGTTTTGGATCCAAAATATCATGGCCCACGAGATCTTTCTTTCACCGTCCATCCTTCTCTTTAACGGTTGGATTTTTGACCCTTGCTATTTTTTTCAATTCGGCCACCTAGGCAGTGATGATAGGGCCCATGGGATTCTGATGGACGGTCCCGATCGGACCTTCGATGCACGGTGGTGGCCCACCAGACTCCGTCCAGGAGCTCTGTTCTGTGACGTTGCGGTGCTTGTGCTGATGCTTGGTATGGCTCAGGATCAATTGCCAGTCCATAGATCCATTCCGACCATTGGATTGGTCTCGCAAAACCGGTCGGGATTGATGCTGTTCGGATCACATTTGGTGTGGCCCATCAAGAATATCATTCTACCGTCCGAATACCTTTGATCAAGATTTTCTTGTGCGTACGTGCATGAGACTGAGAAATCACCATTTGTATGGTCGGTTTTGTCTCCCAAGAACATTGGATGGATCGGATCGGTAAAATGTACTAGGGGTGGGCCTCACTATCTCCCAATCAAATGGACAGCGTTAGACGCTGTTTGCGTCTTTCGAATTTCTTAAAGAAATTCTCGGTCAGCAAGCGCTGACCGAGTTCTTAAAGACCGGTGTGCGGCCGGTGAAAAAAATGCCATGTACACGCATGTGTACACGTGGGATCCCCTGTGACATTTTTGAGAAATCCGTTCCGTCCATCGTTTTCCTCATGTCAATTAAAGGGTCGATACCAAAATTGAAGCATATCCGGAGATCGGTTGGGCCTCAGATCGCTGATATGGGGGCTGATCTGTCTGTTGGGCTGCTTCCGCGATGATCCGTCGGATGAATTTCGACGTGTACGGTTCATTTAGAGTCCTTAGGCCCTGTATGAATTTTCAAGCTGAACGGATAGTGGGAACCCTGTGATCTTGCATTCTGGACAATTTTTAGGCCACTTGAACTTCATTTTCTTGGTTTTCTTGGATCCCTGGCGTCGATCTTAGTCCCTTGGGGTCCGTCCCTTGCTCTGGTTGCTTCAGGGCATCAACTTCATGCTTTTTAATACTCTTTTTCAGTCAACGCCCCTAATTACATCCTGCAACAAGAACATGCTTAAAATAGGCCGTTTAAACCGTGTCATGTTAGTAAATTCAGGTGATAACCAGGGTCTAATATGTAATATTTGACTCTCAACAATTCCTATTGTTTCCCCTAGGATGGTTCGCTTGAGCTTTGGATATTGTTGAAATTTATGCTCATATCCTACAATGAGATAGTAAAATAGATGGACAACTTGGACATGACAAATATGTCACGGTAAGCCCCACAAAGTTTACTTAGTTAGCTATAGGACACTAAGAGTTAATACGCAATTGATTGCATACTAATTCAGGGAAGTACATTGCTCACTGAGTAAAGTCTATGAGACCTACTGCATGTATTGTGTATGACTTATCATACCATTCAGGTGGACGATATTTTGCCTACAGCTGAAAACTTCTTGGGATCCACATAAGTTTACATAAGTTTTGGATTAAGCGGATATTTGTGTTTTCCCTTCATCTAAGCCTGTGTGACCTTATGAACAGGTCGAATGAGAAATAAACATCCTTGCAGGTCCTATAAAGGTTCAAACTATGGACATCATTATCCTCACTATTTCCTATGGTTTGGTTCACTTGTGATTTGGACATACTTCGAATTTGGGCTCATGCCCTAAAATGAGAAGGAAGATGGATGGATAGCATGGATAAGACACATACATCACGGTTAGGCCCCCACATACATCACTTGAGATTTTGATATACTTCAATTTTGGGCTTATACTCTAAAATGAGATGGAGAAACGAATGGACGACGTGGATAAGACACATTCATTACAATGGGCCCACAGTTTAGTCAGTACACTAATGGCTACTGATTTAGTTACTAAGTAGGGCACGCATGTAAGTTTAGAGCTATCCAATAGGGGGCTTATGGATTAAATCTTCTGACCTATTGTTAATAAGGTGGGCCACAATGTATAAAACAAATGGACGGCTAAAACAAGTTGTTTTTGCGGTTAACTTATTTTGTACATTCTCTCCAAGTGAAACAATTAATATGATTTATTCCTTTAGCAAATCTTGCACACGTGCCATATGTGCACCTGAGTTCATCTGTAGATGGGCAGGGCTCCACTGTTGGGTGAGTAAACCTCAAGAAGGTGATGCAAATTAGATGGGCACCAATCAGATAGAGGAGGCTTCTCCACCACACATCACAACACGTGTGAGATACAAGGGCCCATCAGGTAGGCTTACCTGGGCCAAGAAATCAGTTGGGCCACACATGTGTACACTGAATGTGAACCTTTGGCCATGTTTATTCCATCCAAGTTTCTCATGCAAGCATATCCTACATGTTAATGGTTGGCCCACACCTACTTAATGGCCCTGATTTGTCACTGATGTACTTTGTTAGTTGGAGACTATGGGATTAGAATAATTTTTCTTTAAATTTATATAGTTTTGATACAATTTCAAGTGGTTCGAAGGTAAGTATTGAATCTTTTTAATCCTCGAGATGTGACCCACTTTTTTCACATCTCCACATGCATGGATTGTCTTTTTACACGTTGGGTATCGCACTGTCGAAGTCGTGTGAAAATTTATTGAGGGGCACAAACTATCTTAAAGATAACAGCTAAATTTTTCGATGAATTATTTTAGCTTGAATATTTCTCATGCCATTATTTTAAACATTGTATGTAATTTTAATTTTGATGCATGACAAACACAATAAAATTATCGTCTAAAATTCTCTAGAAATGATGGATGTGTTCAATCCTCTTAAGCATAGGAGAATAAAGACTTAATATTTATAGAGGAAGATCAAAGGGAACTGTACAAAGCATATATAATTGGAATTATCAATTAGGAAGTTGGCATGAACCATAGCCACCAATCTTTGGAACTTTTTTCATTTATAACCTTGGATCATCAACCATACATATATAACCTTGGAGATTGAATGATTTACCATCATCCTATTGAGGAGATCTTTAAGGTATGGTCCATCTTTTCTTTATCTATGAAGATGAAAGGTTCACACAATTCCTCAATTCTAGTTGGTTGGCAGTTCGTACCACCAATTTGATACAATTGACTATCAATGGATTGATGGTGGTCTAATAATCTATTGATCGATAAATAGAGAAGATAAAAGACATCCAATTTTAACTTTGGGCCTTTTCTTCTCGTCCGTTAATTGTTACTGTACTCTTTTTGTAATAGACCAAATAAGACTATGAATCCAATGAATAGGTTTTGTGTGACCCACCATAATATATGTGTTACATATACCCAATCATCCATTTCTCCGGATCATTTTAGGGCATAAGCTCAAACATGAGGTAGATTCATAGCTCAAGCGGACCACACCATAAGAAATAGTGGATCAAACGCCCACCATTAAAAAACATCTCCAAGCCACAAATGTTTTGGATCAAGCTGATATTTTCGTTTCCCTTCATCCGGGTCCTTATGAATTGCTTGGATGACAAATAAACACCACGGTGAGAGCAATAGGAAGTTTTCAACGGTAGGTGACATTTTCCTTCTATTTCCTCTTATGTGATCCACTTGAGATTTGGAGCTCCCTCATGTTTGGACTCATGCAATAAAATAAAATGGCGAAACAGACGAACGGCATACATATAATGTATACATCATAGAGGACCCCACAGAGCTTAGAGCTAGATGATTCACACGATTAGACCTTTTTCATAATTATGAAAATATTCGACAATCCACACACCTACTACAATCTCATGTGCATCTCTTTCTTTAGGATGTAGGAAGGATGTGCATAATATCCTTAGGTTTTCAGTATCTCTGACTAGGGCAATGACTTCAGCAATACATACCATTTACCTGATGTGCTATGAATTCTTGGAGATTGCGTTTAAAAAGTTTTGGATGACAGGGTGAGGATAATCTATAATCTACAAACGCATTAAAGTAATAGGCAGAGAACCTATGTAGCTTATTAATCAAGTGTTGGGAGAGTTTGAAGATCTTAGTTACCAAACTTATATGAATTTGAAAGTAGGAGGAATATTTTTCATTCGAGATGATGAGAGCCCGTATTTTCTTCAATGGAATTAGGAGTTGATTGGAACCACTGCCTCTTCCTAACACAACCTCACTCTAATGAAGATAAACTTATTGAGGATAAACATCTCCTTGTCTATCATGGTGTCACTTGAAACATCATCGAACTTCTTCTTTCATGTTAAATTTCGAGAACAAATAGAAGCACACTAAGATATAGGATGATCCGACATTGAACATTCTAGACAAGTGAAAGGAGTTGTAGCCTGTTGTAGAGAGGATCATTGAGATCACCATCAACATTGAGGGGATCATATTTGAGGCTCTAAATCTTCATAGAGAGCTCCAGAACATCATTTCTATGTATGGGGAAATCGAGGATGCAACTCTGCTAGTTTTAAATGTCTTTAATCTATTGTAACGCCCTGAAAATCGGGGGTCGAGTAGCAACTCAACTCGCGAGTTCTAAAACATCACTTATACAACATATATGCTTATGATTGAATGTTATCCGTGTTAGTGCATTGATCATGAGTGAGATTATACCAAAACAGTAATTCATACTCCGGATCAAGTTGTAAGACGCAAGCAGAAGACTGAAAGACATAAATAAACGTATATAAGTCAAAAGATCACGATCGGTCTCCAGAGTATGAATATATCATTGAGTCACCATATACATATTATAGTCTCAAAATTAAAATGTTAAACAGTACAACTACAATGATAATCCCTGTAGCCCCGTCGATCCGGATAGCCTAAGCGAAGCCGCCAGAGAATTGCATGTACGAGAACTCGTCCTGATCGTCATAGTAATCACGCTCCGCCTCTGGGGTCACGTCGTCATCTGAAATTAAGACAGAGTTTGGTTGGTGTTTAAAATACTGTCACGTAATGTGGGAGTGAGCGATCAACTCAGTGGAACTATATAGTAAAGGTTAACATGTTATCAATTCAATCAAGCAGTAATGATAAAGCAGTAAAATCAAACATCCCTGAATACTCTTATTAATGCAAGAATGATATGAATAATGATACATGCTCTCGCCTACACTCCCTCGTGTGACACCATCTTACGGTTGCGGCATGCTTTCTTTCCTCTATGCTCTTCAACCCGGGGCACATGAAGTGTGATATTATGAGCGTGATTACTAAGTTTTTATTAGTCCTTTTCATGCGGCAGGATTGGAAAACTAAGGTACCTTCCTTATATCAATTTTCAAACAATGATCCATCTAGGGTCGTCAATCCTAGTTAATCACATACGATAGGTAAGTTCAGGTCATTACCACCAACACCCTACCAACTGGCAGTCTATTTTTGAACGCTCGTCGCCAACCCGACTGGAGACCACAGCTAGGCTATGCCAGGGTAGGCCTATTTTGTACTCGAGGTCACTCCACAAACGTCCTACAAACTGGCAGTCTATTTTCGAAGGCTCGTCGCCAACCTGACTGGGGACCACAGCTAGGCTGCACCAATCGAGGCCGACAGCTCGAATACAGTGTCTCATACCACCGTATTCGGCTCACGAGTTTGGGTTGCTCACTGGTCACTACGGGGAGGCTCGTCGCCCCAGTGTAGGCCGATAGCTCGACCACGGTGTCCCATACCACTGTGTCTGGCTCATGAGTCTTAGCGGATCGAGGTACCAAGGTTAACGGGATTTTCACTAGTGAGTTTGTACCTTAGGTTCAAGCAGTAGTATCCAAACATGGTGAACATATATCTAGTCAATCGAGTTACTTGACGAGCTCGACTAGCACGATCGTACATCGAGTGGATCGACATGAAGTGCGTAAGCACTCCGTGTGGCCTAATCACTGTCGACAACCGAAGTACGGCTCGGATTCGTCGAACACATCTTGTGTAGCGAAACAATATCATCTACCAATTTAGGATCTGTTACCGATTGCCTGGACTATACAATAGCCCCAATCACATTCAATTACAACAAAATATCCTAAAAGATAGTTAAAGTAGTAATGGATCAAGATTTCAAATCATACAATCAAAGGTCCGATATTGTCTGCTTTAGGGCTGCTAGGGCTGTTGCACGGAATTGTTATACCACTCTCCCATCATCCTTTATGGTTTTGTTTTTGCATTTTATGGAATACAACTTAAACATGGATTTATACATATGCATTACATAGATAAACAGACACTATAATATATGGTACATGGAGGAAAACATACACATAGTTAAAGGAGTTGAGAATCATATCTCAACACCCTTATACATTATAATTTACTAACTACTTACTCATTCAGACATTTTAGCAAACACTTTAGACTACTTGCATGAACATACGTGACGTATGTTGATCACATAGGTATTAGGCCAAATCCTTTCACTAGGGAGTTGTCCCATTTATAACACGCGTGCACCCACGGCGGATAGTCATGACAAGCATGAATCCAAGTTCCATATTGATTCATTCATTTCCACAAATACTTGGGCTACATACTGTATCACATATAACGTATATTTGTCGTAACGTGATTTAGGGCAAGTCCTTTCATTAAGGAGTTGTCGCACATGTAACAAGCATAGATTCACAATAGATAATCATGTTAGGTACAAATCCAAATTCTATACGTATTCAAACATTTCCATACGTACATAGAATACACTATATTCAACATAACTCATAAATAATCGTAAAACAAAATAAACGACACATTTTGCATGTGAAATAGCACCCACGTCAAGAATAAATCATTAACCGACATTGAAAGCCTTGAAAACCATAACCTATACATCTATAGTCCGCATCTTACGCCAGTAAACGAGTAACGAAGTCATTTTAGACACTTAGTCTTTGTCAAGGGTAGATTGGCGACCTATAACATGAATTAGGTTAGCTATTTTATCACTTACACTATCTGAAACCCTAAAACAGATTAGGGTTAGGTTTTCTTACCTAAGAACGAAGTCAGAATCGCCGGAATAGTGATTTGGTAGTGATGAATAGGCACGTAGAGTAGCAGGGATCAAATCCCAGGAGTGACTCCAACTTCTCTCTCACTTTCTTTCTCTTTCTTCTCTTCTCTCTCCTAGGGTTTTTCTCAAATTCGTATAGAATGAATGAGAGAGGGTTTAAGGTCCTTATATAGGCCTAAACTGATGAAAATGGCCCCATGGCTAAGGTATACTTAGGTTATAGCCAAAGGGAGTCTGTTTCAGCTCAACGGAACACTTCCCGAGCCCCCCTTGAACCAAAGGTCGGACTTAAGCTCCCTGACCATGGATCTAGGTTGAGTTAAGTTTTCAATCCAATCGGATTTACAGATCACCCGTGGCGGACCAGTTTCAATTCAACGTTCCACGAGCACCGATCAGGGCCACAAGTACACTGACCTGTGTATGAAATTTCTCTTAATCTGAGCGTATATTTGGGTCAGATTCTAACGGTCTGAATCCTTATATTCGGCCCGCAAGTGACAAGTCTCAGATTACTTAAATTTAGATTTTTATTTCTAAGATATTCACGTTTCTCTCACATTTCACTCTAGGCTCAAGCAAATAGCTTCGGGACACTATCTGGATTTAATTTTCGAGATGGTTGTTAAGCCCAGCAAGACGGTCCTAAGTGTTTAGTCTCGTGGTCATCGGACTTTTGACGTGCGGTCCAGATCCGATACGGAGTTTCAATGTGCTCCCGAGAGTAACTGGGTAACGAGATTGATCCTAGATTTTAGGGTAACCTAGCGTCACTGATTCTACAAGTTTTGGGTCTTGCAGATCGTATTTAAAGTGGATCAAGTGGATTTCACGGCTAATCTAGTTTAACACTTAGTTAATTTCGTTTAATTCCTAAAGGATTTGATCCTGAGTGATTTCTGACTGAGGTGGTACTCGGGTCTTTGTATGGATTTTTCTGGAACGTTACATCTATATATGAAACAGGGGTAAGGGTGCACATGGGTCGGTTCGGTCTGGTTCTAGGGTGAAACCAGAATCAAACCCTTCCTAACAGTTTTAGGGTATTTGGAACCGGAACCGAACCGTTAGCACCCTAGAACCGAACCGTTAAAACCGGTTCAGTTCCGAATCAGTTCCACGGTTCTAGGCTTTTTATAATCCAGCCCAATTAGATCTTTTATTTTATTATCTAGCCCATCTCCATTCATGTTGTGATCCATTTGAATAATGATTTAGATATTGTATAAGGTGTGCAAAAATACATTTATGGAAACAATCAAATGGTGCATTATAAACTATAAATCATGAGTCAAATATGGAAACAATCAAAGGGTTCTTGGTTCGGTTCCATGTTCAGTTCCACGGTTCGGTTCTATGGATTGGATCCACGGTTCGGTTATACGTCGGTTTAAGGTTCGGTTCGGTTCTACATACCCTTAAACTGAGAACCAAACCGATGTAATTGGTTCTTTGATTTTTGAAATCGGAACCGGAACCGGTGCACTTTAGAACTGGACCAAACCGGACTGTTTGGTCGGTTCCAATCCAGTTCCACGGTTCTATCGGTTCGATATGCACCCCTAAATAGGGGTATCGATTGAACAATCAATAGAGTGAATTTCGGATTATATAAATTAGTCTCTGGATAGGTTTGATTGATTGATACAATTTGAGAAATACTTGTAAACTCTCTGGATAGTTTTGAGCATGTTCGATTGATTGAACATGGAAGCTCGATTAATCGAGGGTTGCTTAATCGATGTCTATCGATCAATGCCTAGATTGACGACGCACATAATTTTGCGTAATTGCGTGAATTGTTTCCTATTTCAAGTGTTATGTTTTATATAGGTGTAATGCAGAATTACGGTTAATAAGGAGTTTGAGAGGCTTGTACTAAAGAGAGACTACGGTTTCAGAAGGATTCCACATTTGTAGGTTCATTGATCTCTTGTAATTCATTTTCATAGTGGATTTGTTATCACCTTGTGTTATAGTTTTTTCCCACAAGGGATTTCCACATAAAAATCATATGTTCATATGCATGGTTTGTTACATTTATCTTTCACATATTTGATTAGAATAAGGGATTTGCTTCCGTATTTCCTCGACGAGTGGTATCAGAGATATATGTTGGGATTCAAGTTTAAATATGAAACATGTCGATGAAACGATTTAAAATATGAAATAAGAAATTCACCAGGAAAAATAATTTTGAACTATGGAAGGTGGAGATGAGGGACCTTCTAGTTCAATAAGGATTGCAACAAGCACTCCTTAGTGTAGCGAAGCGTCTTACGACCATGAGTGATGAAGAGTGAGAAGAACTAGATGAGAGAGAAACAACCCTAATCCAATTATGCCTGTCTGATGAAGTCCTTTATAATGTCCTTACCACCGCAGGGCTTTTAACAAAATTAGAAAGCTTGTACATGACAAAATCTTTAAATAATAGTTTGTATCTGAAGAAGCAATTCTATAACCTAAAGATGATATTTTATGATCGTTATTTGATTCATGATTTTAAAAGTGTTGATTTTAATATATGCGAGTATTATATATATGAAAAACAATCACGGTTATCTTTTAAATCTACAAAACATGTAAATAAGGGTGTTTTGGATAATGTGGATTCAGATGTATGAAGGGTCGTCATCCATTTTTTTTAGAGGGGGTCATTGTTTTTTTGTCTCATTCATAGTTGACTACTCTATAAAGATGTAGATTTACTTTATGAAGTATAAATATGATGTTTTTGCCATCTTCAAGATGTAGAATATAATTGTAGAAAAATAGTTAGGGCGAATATTGAAAGTGTTGAGGGTAAATAATGGTGGAGAATTCACTTCAAAAGAATTTAATCAGTTTTATAAAGATGAGGGGATCATAAGGCACACACACAACTAGGCACACATTAGAGCAAAATGGTACGACAAAACGAATTAATCAGACTCTCTTAGAGAAAGCCAGAAGTATGTTGAGCAATGCTGCGTTAAGCAATGAGCTATGAACTAAGGCCATTAACACGGCTTGTTACCTAGTGAATCAATCTCCGTCTATACCGATTGGTTGTAAAATTTCAGAAAATATGTGGAGTGGCCAAGAAGTTGACTACTCAGGGCCGCAAGTATTTAGTTATGACGCTTACTCTCATATATTGTCAGTTAAGAGAGATAAATTAGACCAAAGGGCGAAGAAGTGCACACACATTTGCTTGCATAGTGCTGGTGTGAAGGGATACGGATTGTATGACCAGGTCACACAGAAGATCAAGATTAGCCATGACATCATATTTGATAAAGATTACTTATTTCATAAGTTTGGACACAAGGAAACGGGAATGTCAGTAGTAATTAACATTAAAATAAAAAAATGTGAGACACATGAAGAAGCTGAGCCATAGGAATGGGTATATGAGCAGGTGGAGCAATCACCTGTAAAGAGAAATCTACCGAGAGATTGCAGATTATCGACGAGATACAGAGATGACTATAATAATGCATTCACTCTTATTACGAATGATGATGATTCGTTTACCTTCCATAAAGCACTGGATGACCCAAATGATAAGAAGTAGATTGCGACAATGTAAGATGAGATGGACTATTTGCATAAAAATGAGATGTGCGAGCTAGTGGAGCTTCTTGTTGGACATAAAGCGATTAGTTGTAAGTGGATCTATCAGAAGAAACGTGACAGATATAAGGTGAGATTGGATGCGAAGGGGTATGCTCAGAAAGAAGGTGTTGACTTCAGTAAGATCTTCGTGCATATTGTTAAGCAAGTATCTATCAGATTTGTGTTGGTGAGGTTGCCGAATACAACTAGAACTGTAACAAATGGATGTGAAAAAATACTTACTTACATAGAGAATTGAAAGAGCAGATCTAAATGAAGTAACTAGAGGGGTTCGAGATGTTGGGGTCAAAGAATAAAGTTTGCAGATTAGGGAGGTTGTTGTACGGCCTGAAACAGTCGCTTAGGTGGCAGTATAAGAAATTTGATACTTTCATAGTGAGTCAACAGTTGAGTATGATCATTGTATCTACTTTAACGCACTGAGAGATGGAGAATTCATGATACTGGTATTATATATCAATAACATGCTTATCGCTAGTCATAACATGTCTAAGATCAATATATTAAAAACTCGATTATTAGATACATTCGAAATAAAAGATTCAAGAGCTTCAAAGAGGATTCTTGACATTGATATACACAGAGATAGGGAGATGAGTATGTTATAGTTGTCTCAGGCTGAATACCTTGAGAATGTATTGGTAAAGTTTGAGATGCACAAGGCTAAATTAGTTAGCACACCCCATGCTACTCACTTTCATATTTCTTGAAAGTAATGTCCCATTATAGATGAAGAAAAGTAGCTTATGTCTCGTTTGCCCTATTTGAGCTTAGTTGACAGTTTGATGTATGTCACGGTTTTACGAGATCAGATATTTCACATACAGTCGATGCTGTGAGCAGATATATATGTCAAACCTTGGCAATCAACATTGAGATGCAATGAAATGGCCACTCCATTATCTATGAGGTATAATAAACTATGTTAGAGGAAACATTGATAAGCTATGTGGACGTCGATTACGCAGAGAACGTAGATAGTAGAAGGTCGATTTTCATTTACTTGTTTGTGTTAACGGGTATAGTAATCGGTTGGATGTCGAAGCTTCAGTTTGTGGTTGCACTTTCTACAACTGAAGCTGAGTATATGACAGTAATGGAGGCTTTCAAAAAAGATGTTTATTTATGTGGAATGATGAATGAGTTGTTTCTTCAACAGGAGGTTGTAGTGGTTAATTTTGACAGCGAAAGCGCGATTAACTTGGCAAAAAATTCGGTTTACCATTCTAGAACGAAACATATTGATGTTTATTAGCATTTTATTTTACAAATGCTTGTGGAATGAGGAGTTACTCTTGAGAAGATCCACACGATCGTGGACATGGGTGTATATATACATGTGACCCTCCATGAGAGCCTCTAACGGGAGTAAATATAGGCTCTCGAATTAGTACCAAGGTTGTTAGTTAGCCGATAGAAAATCAACTAAGTATCTGAGTGAGCCTTTGATGGGAGTGTACATTTGGGTACTTGTGTAGGGCTATAAAGGTTAGAGGTGAACTTGATTTTAAACCTACATTATTGAATATCGGTACACTCGAGGAGAGTACGTTCGTCGGGAGTAGAGTAAAAAAATGAACCACTATACGTGCTCGTGTTTGTGATTTTCATTTGAGTACAATTCTATTCATGCTTGTGATTGTTTAGTTAAATTATACGAATGCTTGAATTGGATTGTATGTTAGGCACTTAACTTGTAGTGCACACACAAGTTTACTATCTCTTATAGACTAGTTGTTTGATTGTATATCATTTATAATCAATGTGATTAGATCTACTTTGGCTTGGAAATTTTAATGTTTATTTTCCTTGATTAGCTTAATTAGTAAATATCATTAAATAGGCAAAAAATTTTATTTAGTTCTAATCACTTTTCTTTAGGACTTAGCCATAATTTTATAATTCTGTGAAGCTTCCGCACACGCCGTGGTTGACAATCCACACAATTTCATCTACCATTTAAGCAGAATATGTATTGTCACTAAGATATTGAAAGAAATCTAAGAAACATAAGAAATGGGAAAAGTATGGAAGAAACATAAAACTAAACAGGAACAAGAGGCATCCATAAAAGAAGACCCTTCCCTTTATTTAGAAATAAAGGGGAATCCACACAAATTAGATGAAAATCAAGAGTATTAAGAAAATTAAAATTTTGAAACTTAAAGACAGAGGACAAAGACCTCTCCTAATTTGAAAAATCTTTCAATTTGGTTATAAAGCTTTGACTTAAATGAGGAATACAAAGTTCTCATAACTATGATTCTTCCATCCAAGTAACATATTTTTCTACAAATCAGGTACATTTATTTATTCTGCCCTATCATAGATGGCGCATACATAAAAACGTTACACTTATTAGACATTCTTTTTCTTAACGCTGGTTATTAAAGCAATAGTATAAAAGGAAAATGAAGTGATAGGGTTGTCTATTTAAGCTCAATTTGTGAAATATTAGCCACTCTTATTAGGGCTCAATAGATAAATTAACACAATTGATAATTCATCCTGCTATTTGCACCACCCATAGCATGGTTCCTGCTGGTTCATACCTAGGATTTGGGCTCCAAACTAAAATTAGAAAAAAAAAAAAAAAAAAAAACTTTGATACTCTGGCAAACAATGGCACTTAAAAATTACTTAGTAATTAAACAAGTGATTCAAATTAAACTGTCTGAATCATCAGTGCCTGTTTAGACATATCATGACCTAAATATTGCACTTATTTGATAATCTGACTTGGGATTAGTTGACAGTTATTAAGAATTCTTATTGATTGACATTCACTTCTAAGTAAGCTACTATCACCACTAGCAGTACTGCTAGGATCACATGTTGGTAGAAGGCTGCTCATGCACGCCGCACATATGTTGGCATGGCTAATAGGGCAACATCTAAGCCATCCATCAGGTGGGTTTGATCCTGTAAATGTTCTGGCCCCTAAACAAAATCCAACTCATACAGTAGGTGAGTCACAATGCCAGAACTTAGAAACAGCTTAGAAACAGCTAGACAAGTAAGGCTGTTAATGGGCCGGGTTGTGGCCAGACAAAAAAAATTAAAATTTTGAATAGGCCCAGCCCAAAACAGTTCAAAATCTGGGCCAAAGCCAACCCAGGCACTGCCCGTTAGTAGCTATATCTATACAACTGTTTCTTAAATCGTGGCCCATGTGATTAGTGGACCAACTTGATTTTTGGTGAGCCTACGGATGGTACTATTTTATAAATGGATTGCCACTTCGCACCTACTGTGTAGGTTGACTAGCCAACTGAATGAGAGGTAAAATAGGCATTTTAAGCAGTTGAGCTGTTGCTACTTAGAACACAGTTACTAAAAAGAGAACTTATCCCTTGTGCCACCTGTGCTGGGAGTCATTATCATGCACGGGATTTGGTGAGACTTGAAAGTATCGAGAATTTGATTGAGCTACATGCCGTGCGCAAAGTATATAAGTAGTTGGACCAATCAAAACTCACCATGTGGGGCCCTCACCCAACTCAGTGCTTCCCGGCCTCACTGAATCCGGATTCCACCATGAAAGTGGGCGCAACTTGGTTGATCCGAGGTGGGTGTATCGCTGACTATGGGAACCGCCATGATGTATGATGTATGTGCCTTAAATGCCCACTGTCTATTCATTTTGACAGATCATTTTAAGTCATGTTACAAAAATTGAAGCAGATCCACATCTCAGAAAGACCATGCCACAGGAAACATAGGAAAATGGTCATCGATCATTAAAAGCTTCTTGTGGCCCACAAAAGTTTTGGATCAAGCTGATATTTATTTGGTCCCTTCATCCAGGCCTATGTAACGTTATTAATAGGTTGGATGGGAAATAGATGCCCCCGAGAAGTTTTTAATGATGTGTAGTCATTCACCACCGGTTCCAGTGATGTGATCTACCTATGATTTGGATATGTTTCATTTTTAAGACCATGTCCTAAAATGACCCGTCAAAACGGATGTAAGGCATGTAAGGAAAGAGTCGACGGATGTAAGGCATGTAAGGAAAGAGCCGGGATCCTCTGTTATCCGGTCAACAGAGAATTCCTGTTACCTTAATGGTTTGGCGTCCGAAGCTCTTTTTTTTTTTTTTTTTTTTTTTTTTTTTTTTTTTAGTGAGTGGTGACATGGACCAATGAGAAGTAGGGTATCAGGAATTCTCTGTTGACCGGATAACAGAGGATCCGGACTCGTAAGGAAAATCCGGTTGGGCAACTCATCAGGTGGGATTCACTGTTGGAGTCAATGGATAACAGACAGTCTCAATCAATGACTGGTGAAGCCCACCTAGTGAGTGGATACGCCTTATTCCAAGTAAGTTTATATTCTTGGTGGGGCTACGGTTTTAATGGTATTGATGTCCAACACAAGCGACATGCATTAAGGAGAGATGGTACGATGCCACAAGTTGTCATCCTGTCGGTACAACCACCAATGGACCAGGCAAGCCCATGGGTTTTTGTGCTCGACCATCTTCAAGCTGGCTTGAGTGGGAATGCTAGGCCTGAGGGCAGGATTCAAGGGCATTTTTGTTATATATAGTACATGAGGAGGTAAGTTGGAAGGGTGTTTGATTTTTCAAGTTCTCCGTGAATATCATTAAATAGCTGCAAATAACTTATTATTGTTATCTAAGTCGGTTTGATTTTCAGAGATATTTTCACCTTAAAACTTAATCTAGAAAATATTGGTTTAAATTTATAAGATCCACTGCAATGTATATGACATATCTACAATGCTCATCCATTTTACCTTAACATTTTAGGGCATTAGTCCAAAAATGATGCAGATAAAGTTCAAGTAGCCCACACCATAAGAAATCATGATTGTAAAAGGTTTTTAATTAATGATAGGTGTTCAGTTCATCCCACTGTTTCGTGTGTCATGTCCTAAAAATCATTCCACAAAATGGATGGTCAGCGTGGATAAACAGCACATATCACAGCAAGTCCCACATGAAATTAGCATCCTTCTCGATTTAGTGTCAAAAAAGAAAGAATTATAAGAACTACATAGATAGTTAACCATTACTCGTTTACATGTATTTATATAGAGAAATTGAAAAACAAACACCTTATTAATAAAAACTCAGATCTTGCACAAAAATGGGTAGCCAAGCTCAAGCTTGGGTTGGCGCCGTGCGTAATCGTCACTAGCCCACCTCAGCTCAGCCCAGGCTTAGCCCAGGCTTAGCCCAGTCTCATGCTATACTAGGTTTTAGTTAGTGGGCTGGGCTTAAGACAAACCTCTGCCCGTGAGTTCGCAGCCCTGCCCATCCAAAAGGTACTAGGACTTGTGATATCGTGCTATCTTTCCTACCAACATGGCACTTGTGTAGGACATCATTGCTAAGGCTGGCACTGGGCTCGTTAGATTACCCCGCCTGACCCATTGTCAAGGACCTGGCGTGTGAGGCTTGACCAATTTTCAGGCATGGCTTCAACTCAGGCCAGTTTAGCCCGGCCAGGCAGACTTCATGGTTTAAGATGCTGGTTCAGGCCTAATCAGTCCCCATGAAAACAGTACATAATGAAGACGAGGCCCACTCATCAATTGGATCAAGCTATCGGAATCAGTAGATAACTAGCGGTGTTAACTCAATATTCAGGTGCGGCCCACGTAGTGATCAGATCAGCCTAATTTAAGAGGATGGTGATCTTCATGGTGGGGGCCGCTGTCCATCTCATGAAAAATGCACACGAATATCACCCGGCACAAAAACAAGACTGGCCCACTCACGACCTAGGGTTTAACTCAACATCCAGGTGTGGCTCAGTGATAGGCTTACAAGTGTTTCCACCTAGAGGTCGTGTGTATGTGGGTGGGACTGTGTGGAAAAAAAAAAAAAACCTCCTTGGTGTGTTGATGTTACCAAGTTATGTGGGTCTAATTATAATGTATTTATGATGTTACCAAGTTATGTGTTACCAACTGGTTATACATTTGACAAGAGTATTTTAGGACATGAATCTAAAAATGATGCAATCCAAAAGCTCAAATGGATTAAAAAGCTGTGGGAATTGAATGTCTACGGTTGAAAACTTCTTAGTAGCTACAAAAGTTTTGGATTGAGCTGATATTTGTGTTTTTCCTTCATCCTTGTTGGATGGCAAATAAACATCATACTAGCTCTATGAAAGTTTTAATTAGGGGTGCACACGGTTCGGTTTGGCCCGATTTTGGAGTGAAATTGGAACCGAACTGTTCCCAACAATAGTTCTAAAAAAACTAGAACCGGAACTAGACCGTTTGTACTCTAGAACCAAATTGAAACCAGCCTATAGTAAACCAGTTAGGTTCTATGATTATGGGCTTTTTATAATTCAGCCCAATTGCATGATTTGTTTTTATAATATAGCACAATTGCATAGTTTGTTTTTATAATCCAGCCAAACTCTCTATTAAAAATTTTCCCCGAGAGTAATTTTGTCATGGTTTGTTTTTATGTTCGATTTCATGTTCCTAAATTGATTTTGGTACCAATGCTTATAGGTGTTGTGCTCCATTTGATGAATGATCTAGTCCTTTTTATATTTAAAAAATATATTTATTAACCAAGGGGTTCATTCCAAGTTCGGTTCCAAAGTTTGGATCTACTGCCTGGTTTACAGACTTAGATTATACAAAACTCCAGGCTGAGAATCGAACCCAACTAACCGATTTTTTTACTTTTGGAACGGGAACCGGTACTGGTGCACTTCAGAGACCAAACCGTGCGGTTTGATCGGTTCAGGTCCCGTTTATCGGTTCTACTGGTTCCATTTTTCACCCCCAATTTTAATGGTGAGTATCATTTTCCACACTGATTGCAAAACATATGGTCCGCTTGAGCTTTGATCGGCGTCATTTTTTATTTTTTTAATTCACATACTTAAATGCTCTCACCAAAAGGATGAACGGTTTGGATATAATACATACATCACTGTAGGCCCCACGTACCTTAGTGGCGTAAGCACACAACCGATGTCAGTGCTGCACGGATCAACGTGATTTCCGAGAAAGGCCATCTTCATCACGGTAGAGGTATACCGTTTTCATAATACCGATGCCGTACGTACTGGACTAGGTGGGAAAGTCTGTAAGGTGGCAGAAGTTGCGACGGAAGGTTCTCTTGAAAGTACGTGCCGGGTTTTTTACGTCGGATGATTGAAACCGTTCAACGCATCGACCTTCCCACGTCAATCCCGGAAATCCGGGTCCACCACGGAAACGGAATGGCTAGTCACCCTGACACCCCGTGGCTGGTGGTCGGTGCTATGTGGGCCCCACAATGATGTATATGTTTCATCCATTCCGTTCTTCCATTTTTACTGATCATTTCAGGGCTTGATCCGGAAAATGAGAGGGATATAAATATCAGGTGGACCACAACACAGGAAAACAATAGTGATTGGATATCCACCATTAAAATACTCCTAAGGCCCATAGTACTGTTTATTTGACATACAATCTGTTGATTAGGTTATACAAACTCACGTGAAGGGAAAAAACAAATATTAGCTTGATCCAAAACTTTTATGGCCCCCAAAAAGTTTTTAATGGACTAAGTTCATTCAACACTGTTTTCTGGAACGTGACCACACCAACGGAAAACAATAGTGATTGGATATCCACCGTTAAAATACTCCTAAGGCCCACTGTACTGTTTGTTTGACATATAATATATTGATTAGGTTATGCAGACCCAGATGAAGGGAAAAAACAAATATCATCTTGATACAAAACTTTTATGCCCCCGAAGAGTTTTTAAGGGTCAACATTCATTCAACATTGTTTCCTGTAATGTAGTCCACTTGAATTAGGATATACTTTTTTTTTTTTGGTCTAATACCCTAAAATGATCTAGAAAAATAGATGGATAGCATGGATAAAACATATACATCATGATAAGTCACAGAGCACCGACTACCAGCCATTGGCTGGTGGCAGGGGAGTAGCCAATCCGTTTCCCTCCTCTACGGCACAGCCACTGAAATAGGACCCCCTTTGACTGGTGACGCTGCCACTGCCGAGGTGACTAGTGTCGGTGCTCTGTGGGTCCTTCATGATGTATTGTTTTATCCATGCCGTCCATCCATTTTTCCAGATCATTTAAAGACTTGATAACAAAAGTGAGGGGTATTTAAACCTCAGGTGGACCACACCACAAGGAAGAAAAAATAGTGATTGAATGTCCACCGTTAAAAATCTCATAGTTTACTATAACGTTTATTTGACAACAGCAGTCATACAAGAAGTTTTTAATGGTGCCTGTGATCAATAAACAATGTTTTATGTGATGTGGTCCACCTTAGATTTAAATCTACTTTATTTTTTGGATCATAGTGCATAAAACGACATGGAAAAATGGCCGGACACCGTGTATGGAACACATACATTATGGTGGGGCCACAGAGAACTGGTAAGGTCACTAGCAAACCGCGTCCACGAAAATACCCAAAGTTCTTTCGGGCCACCGTGTCCATACGTGAAATCCACTCCAAACATCATGTGAGCTCCTTGATTCGGACGGACGTGGACGGCATCCTAACCGTCTTGGCAGGGGCTTTGTGGCTTTGTAGGGCACACCATAACATATATGTTTTATCCATGCTGTCCATCTATTTTAATAGATCATTTTAAGATATGAGACAAAAAAAAAGGAGGCAGATTTAAGTCTAAGTAAGCCACACCACAGTAAAAAGTTGGGATTGAGTGCCTACCGATTTAAAATCTTCCGAGGGTAACAGAACGTTTTTGATCGGCTGATATTTGTGTTTTTTATAGCATCCAACCTATTCATAAGGTCACGTAGGCATGGATGAAGTGAAAACACAAATATCAACATGATCCAAAACTTCTCAAGAAGTTTTTAGTGGTGGACATTCAATCCTAACTTTGTGGTCCAATTAATACCTGCAACTGCCTCATTTTTAGGATAATACCTTAAAATTATTTGAGAAAACTGATGAACGGCGTGTATAAAACACCTACATCACGGAGGGCCCCACAGAGCCCTACCCGTTCGCGCAGGGGTAGGACATTCATTTAATTATATCCCTTTGGTGTCATTGACATAAGAGATGTCATTTCTAGTATGTGTTTCTATTATATGGAAAGTTAAGAAATCATCATATAATAATCAAGAAATTGATCATATAATAATCAAGAAATTGCAATAAAGAAAGGGAGGTTTGTGACCTCTATTATGGATTTCTGACCACACCGAGAAGGAGGTATCAGCAACAACTAGTTGTATTACGGGACAACTGATGATATTCATATCGATCTATCATGCGCCTCTGCATCTACTATTTTGACATACCCATCTCTAGATGAAAACCTTAAATAATTCCCTCCCTTTTCATATATGTTATAAAATGGTGAGTGCTTAACTTCCAATAGAGTTTTTTTATTTTTTATTTTTTACATGCACACACACTCAAGCTAGTGGAATTTCACCACCTATGGGTACTCGAACCCTTGACCGGGTGTTGAAACTCTTGAGAGTCTACCACCTGAGCAAGAGTAAGGACCCTTCTCTTAGAGTCGACTATTATAACATATTATTAACCATTAAATCTCATTATTAACAACACAACCATATGTTCTAAACGGTCCAATGGTGAGCTATCCACAACATTTGTTCCAGACCATATAATTGTTGGATCAAAACCTTTAAAATGTTATGCATAATTTTTTCATATTTGTATAAGGGCAAAATAATAATTTTTTTTTTTTAATTTATAAAAAGAATGATAAAAAGATCATTTGATTAAGCTAATGGTGAAATTTAATGATCAATGATCTCTTTTAATGGCCAACTCAATAGAAGTATAGATTATTTTACTATAGGACATATAAAAAAGAAAAAGGAGGGTACCGTATGACAAAAACTCTGTAGAAAACTAAGTCTATCCAAATTTAAGCTGACCAAAAACTCAAGACTCTAGGGTTTTAAGTACAAATTTGCATTGTTCTTGTTGGTGTGGCCCATCTAAGTTTTTATAGGGCTGATCCTTTTGTGTGTACAATGCAAATGAGGACTATCACTTGATGAACGGAGTCATTGCAAGCATACTATATAATGGTCCACCAATTTGGGAGTGCCTGGGGTGGGGAATAATTAGCGTATAGAACGGGGTTGGGTCCAGGTTGACTCAGACTAGTTACATGAGATTCATGAGTCTGAAAACCATCCAGACCCCCACATTAGCTAGCCGGCACACAATGCCAACTTTTGGTAAGTAGGCCAAAAGTCAGTTGGGTGCGAAAGAACAGACAAGGACATGATGTGATGAATGAAAATGACTTGCAAGGAGAGTTGTCCCATTCACAAGACAGCTTGACAAGATGTTAGAAACCTCTATAGAGTTATAAATATAATATAATGACCCATTAAACAGGAAATCAAAGATCTGAACCGTCCATTCATTTTTTTAATCACCCCCATTAAGCCATGATGAGAAAATCAAACCGACGAGATGATCCAATTAAATGCATTGAATGTAGGCCAATTCAATATAATAATCTTTTTTTAGATGCCATGGATCAGTTAGATAGAATAATCTAATTAAAGTTCTTCTTTGAGATCAACGGAAAGCCGTAGTGGGGCCAACTGAATATGTCTCAAGGTGATAATTGGACTTTTATTTTTCTCCCTTCATCTCAAATGTATATTTTTAATGCTATTAGTTAGATGGTACTTAGGATCATTTAGTTGGTATGATTTTTCCATCATTGCTTATGGTGCTGAATGAAGGGAACGAAGGGTCTAAATCAATGACAGGCTATCCAACATCTCAATTGGATTGCTAAAATTGTGTATTATTATGGGTATGCAGGTATAGAGAGGAAGGTACTAAAGGAGAGATAAGAGAGAAGGAAAATTGTGTGGACTATACAGAAAAAAGTAGGGGTGACATGACACAGGGATGAACGTGATGAGGTCGATCACTATATTCCTCAGGAATAACTACTCAGAATCCACGTAGATTCTTTGGACTCCTCACAAAGACTTCTTGAATCCACGAGAAAAATGCAAAGAAAATAGAAAATAAATTCTATAAAATTTGTAATTTGATTAATATCTGAATAAATGAGTTTACACCCTTTAAATAAGGATACTAAGCCATGAAAGAAATTTTAGAATTAAACTACAACGAAAACTCCTATAAATTGCAACTTACCATCCTGACGTCTATCAGTGCGCATAGTTTTTGGCCAAAAATAGTAAGTGTCCTATTTGGTTGAACCATGATGTTCTCCTAATTATTCTAAGCACTTTTCATGTTGGGCGCAACTTCTAAAGCGCAATGGATGAAGAGTTATACTCAAACTAAAAGTTACTAAAAATAGTAAAAACAAAAATTAAATGGGATTTCAACTGTGGTATTTCACAAATTCGGCATGGGGTGGCTAAAGTAGCTCGTACTATCCCAAAATCATATATAGTACGTCTGATAGCTCATTCTGGTTTACGAGATAGGTTTGTTTTAAGTTCTTACAGTTCGGATCACCTCCGCTTCTGATCGGGCCTTTTCTGATCCATTTTAGCCATGAAAGTGTTCGCAACCCACTCTACATCAAGGGGCAACATTGTTGTGTGGGCTATCCCCGAATAGATATTGGGTGTTACATGTAAAGAGATGGTGGTACAAAAACTTCTTTGCGATTAAAATCTCAAATCATTTGGCTAGTTTTGGCCAATGAAATCTAACTGGTGCACTAGTGAGGAGCCATGTATTTCCAAAATTCTAAAATTACCCTAACATTTACTTAAAATGTTTTTTCATCTCTTTTAAAAATCTAAGTATAGCCTCTTAGGAAAACTACTTACAGGGTAAAATTTTTGCCTATAGAATAGTGAAAGGATACTTTAGTAATTAACAGTGAAGATATTAGTTAGATTGGAGATTCTCGTTGTAAAGAGAACTGCTTTTACCAAGAGAAAAACTTGGGTGGATAAATGTGCACTAAAAATTATAGACTTGCTATGTAATTAACTAAACTAACGACAAAATGGTTGGCCATAATTTAGATGACTCTTAAACAGAAATTACAATTATTTAAATTTCCAACTACCAGATTTGTGAACATTTAATGGACGCTCGAGATGAAATAGGTCATCATCGTCATTGTTATTATAGTCATCATAGCCTTATCACAATGAATTGGGGTAATTTTATGTCACTCCACTCTATTAAGGCCAAAATTTTAGCTAGATTATAGATTATTAAGTCTTTTTACTATCTCCGTCCATCTCCTTTTGGGTATTTATTTTATCCTTTTAAAGCCTTCAACTTGTACTTGGTCCTTAAATTGCAGTTTTTGATCTCTATTGTACATGACCAAACCATGTGAGATTACTTTTCTACTTTATCAAGATAAAAAATTTAATTAGACTACAGGTTATTAAGTCTTTTTTTGCTACCTCTATCCATCTCCTTTTAGGCATTTCTTTTGTACTTTTTAGATCTTTTAACTTGTACATGCTCTTAAAATTGCATTTTTTTAAAAATCTCTATCGTACATTACTAAACCATGTAAAATTACTTTCCCTATCTTATTGCCTATTCGTCCTACTTCTAAATTCCGTCTAATGTATTCATATCTAATTCTTTCCTTACCTTGCTACTCACTCGTCCCAGATGAAATAGTTAACAATCCAAATTCAACACGAAAATGCTTGTTAACCAAATGTTAAGGTTGTTAAATTAATATGATTTTTTAGTTACAACCTATCTAAAGCAGGTCCCACAACATGAATGGTTTAATTGAGTTGTTGTATGCCACGTATACGATTAAAGAGTGCGTAAGTATCAACCATCACACTTTGCTAGAGTATGTCAAATAAATCTCTTTTATAACTGTTACTATCTTCTCACACTTCTCCATCCTACTTCTCTCTCAACATGTATTGCGTGTCTTGCATCCACTAATATACAATTTGTCAATTTGAATTTTCTCAATGTTTTTTTAAACTATCCATTAGATAAAGTTCTATACCAATCAAAATATCACAATTATTTGGGAGAGTATTTCCTTCTTCTTCTTCTTCTTCTTTTTTAAATTTTTTTATTTAAAGTCTTGACTTATACATGTAGCACATGGAAGGCACATGAAGAGAGAAGTTTTGTAGAAAAGGGTTGGAGGAAGAGCTCTAAGTAGTTTTCTCTTGGATAGTTCATCACCATTAAATTAGCTGTGACTCACCATTCTTAAGTGTGGCATTCATGTTGGGTCCTTGCTCTTGCTCCTGTGGTAGACTCTTAAGAGTTTCAACACCTGGTCAAGGGTTCGAGCACCCATAGGTGCTGAAATCCCACTAAAGCGTGAGTGTGTGGTGGTGTGTTTGCGTGTGTTAAAAAAAAAAAAAAAAAGTGTGGCATTCATGTATTTCGATCCTCTGTTGTTGGATCATATCTCTCAAATCACACTCATAAAGAAATCTTAACCATATAATTGATGGCTATCAAACAGATGGTTGAAATTAAAATGGATAATGGACAAAATTCCAAGGGCAAAATAGATGGTTATTGTCATCTTGTCAATTACATCATTTGTTATCTTGCAAGCACAGTTGGTCAAAAAGTTTGGTGTCTAGATTGAATACCTATTGAAGAGTCACCACCATTTTGTAAATTGTGAAATGCTCACATGAGACCCAAGTTCTCATGAAAACTTCTGAGCACTTTTGACAAGTGATGTGTGTGCACAAAATCCAAACAGTCCATTAAATGAATTACCTCATAAAACTCCCAATAGCACAAAAGTTAGCTTGATCTAAAAGCCCAGTGGGCCATAGCAAAGCGAGAGGTATTTTTCTCCTTTGATTTGCCTCTCACTTTGCTATCGCCCGCTATATTTTTGGATCAAACTAAGTTTTGGGTCATAGGGTCTCAAGATGACTCATCTGGTGGACCGTTTGGATCGCATATACACATAATGTGAGAAAAGTTCTCAAAGAGTCCTCCCGAATTCTGGCAGGAACCTATTCCCAGATTAGCATTATTATTGTAAATTAGTGGTAAACTATCATAGCCTAGCTCGGAAGTAGGTCTCTTGGCCCTTGTTTGGGATCATGGAAATGGGAATTTGTTAAATTCTTGGATTTGCATTGTATTTGGATTTGAGAAATTTTAAAGCTCACTAGTTACAAATTGAGCTGCAAGTTCATAGGTTTGGAGATTATTTATGGTAAGGGAATAACTTTTATTACTTGCATAGAAGTATCTTTTCCTATAAATTTGCCAAGTTTAAAATTTTTTAGGGACTTTCATTTGCCCAACGTTTATAAATTTATGGAAGCGTGGATTCAGAATAGCTAATCCACAGATTTGGCAACCCCAACAAAAAACAAGTAGGAGATATTGAAATCTATGAATTACACAAGTTCCAACTCCAAATGCTCATCCCGAACAGCCCATTTACAAAAGGCTTCACATCCAAATTACCTAAGTGCTATTTATTTTCTTTAAAAATCCTTCTCATATCCTTATTAATGTATAATTTTAGCAAAATTGAAAAACTAATTTCATAGAAATTTTGCCCCTAACTTTTCCTATTATGCATAGTTGCAGGAATTATTTGATACTCAGGCAGTGTATGACGCTTGATACGCCGATTGCTTGAACAATCCCAACCTCTCACTCCTGAACGCTAATTTTAAAATAGGTTGATTGGATTTTATTTTTATTTTTATTTTTTATTTTTTTTTTGGCATTTTTAACCATCCAATCAATATCCACAACTTGAACATTCAAATCATCAAGTAATCTTAATGTTTTGTTCATGATAAATCTAAGTTGGGATCCATGATTTAGATTTTAATTTCAATGATTTTTATAACAACACATGCAATTTAAGTAATTTCTAAATGCTTGCCTAATGTTCATCACTCACTACCTGAGTATCAAAGTTATCATATATTAGAGAAGTTATCCATTTTATTGTAAAGGCTTGCATGAATATATTCTTACTAATTGCAATGTGATACATTGGAACTTTATCCTTTGGATCTGCATCATCTTCTAATTATGTAAATTGCATATTCGATGAGCCTAGACTTTTAGGGTTGATAGACAACAAATGAAATCTTTAAATTGAATTATTTCTACCATTTGATTTTATTTTTTTTCAAGAGTTTTTTTACATATAAAAAAATGAGTTTAATCAAAGGGTTCAAATATCCAATTTGATAAAATTTTCAAGCATCTCCTATCAAGGAGAACCCTACCCAAAAAGTTTTTTTTTTTTTTTTTTTTTTTAAGGGTTTTTTAAGGGCCTATTTGGGAGCGTGGATTTGGAACCTACTGGATTCAGAACCTACGGGATTAGAAACCCCCTGGATTTGCAATCCTCCCTGTGTGTTTGACACCAAGGAATGTGAATCAACTTTAATCCAAAAGTACCTATCTATGGTAAATTTATATGGGTTTGAATTTAATTACTAAATCAACTTTAATATCTCTAATTAGTGAGATATGTAATTTTTGACACAAAGGTTGTCATAAGCCTACTAAAATATATGCTTTGCCCGAAAATGATGAAATTTCAAGTCTCGGAAGGGCCACAAGCACAAGATCATGTCTAAGCGACTAACTAACGATTTTTAATCTTTGATTTACATGGACAATGTTTGGACACATGTTACACCTGCAACTATTGAAATGATTTTAGGTGTAATCCAAGCTCTCATCGTGGATTACAAACCCCATCAAAGAGGGGATTGAAAACCTCCTGAATTTGAAACCCCCAGTTACTTTATGATGCCAAACAACAAGGGATTTGAAACCCCCTCAAATCTCCTCCAATCCACGGTGCCAAACGGCCCCTAAGGATAAAGTCTTGAATTATAATATTGCATAACGAGGGATGTAATTTTTTATAATGGCCTTAAGCAAAATCCAAGGTTTTGTTCATCTACCTTCATATTAAATGGTATTGACCTTATCTTAAATTAATAACAATAGGTGATTAGGTAACTCTAGCTAATCTATTAAAGAATTCAAATAAATTAAAAAAAGAAAATCTTCCATTCATATTCAAGTCTACATTCCTTACAAATATTGTAGGGAGAGCCGTCTGTGCAACTTTCCTTCGCCTGTAAGTCATTAATACACTTAAATAAATTCCAAACATGTGTTGAATTTATTCACTTCTAAGCTATTATGACGAGGTAATCAAAAAGGTGTATGCAATCATTATCTAAGTTATATCTTATAAATAGATAGACTTCCTCTCAAGATTTTGAAAATTCAAGTAGTGGCCCGTGACATGGTTGGATCGGCCTTATTTTTGGGGCATCCCACTATCATAGTGACCTAATCCTTTTGTACGGATTAGATTATGACCAAAATCATAGTAAGCCCACAAGAAAAATTGAAGAGTAAGCTTATTCTACAAACTTTTATGAGATCCAGCCTACCTGGAATAGAAATCTTCACCGTTGTTTTATGGTTAGGTTCATTGAGGACTCTGGTGCCATACCGCACTATGGAGATTAACTGGTGTGGCCCACCTACTAAGTGGATCTGTCTGAATTTCGAAAATGGTGTTTTCGGTGGTGGAGACTTAACGTTTTGATGGTCCGGATGTCTTGCACGAGTGGCATGTTAGATGGAAAGATGGTATGGTAACTTGTATGGTCCGCCGGTTGTCTTTTATTTAAAACGGTCCATTTGACAGCGACCTCTATGACGATTTGGACCGCCCAAACAGCGTGCTTCTTTCTCTGCGTACCATCCACATTGGGACTCGAAAAATGGACGGTTTGGATTAGGTGAGGTGGGCCAGAGACATACATAGTTTCACTGTTGGCAGTTCATGATTTCAGTCGCGTGGCGCACTTAGTGATGAGCAATCCTGATTTTCTGCGGTTGTGGCGTTGTTATCCACATGGTGAGAGTATCTTTGCGTGCCTCAGATCTTACACGTGTGACACGTGTGCCGGAGTAATGGCCGGCATGCCAGCAGGCTGTTGGTGGTGCATGAGTGTATCCGCCAAGGTATTCGCTTCCACGTGTTGGCACATGATCTGTCCTTATGGCCGTCGGCATCCACATGAACGATTGAACGTACATCCAAACCGTCCAGATTATGGTACCTGATCTAGATGGGGTACACTCAAAAACCAGATTCATTTGAATGATCTGATCATTGATTAATTGGTTTTTCGTTTTTGAACCTTTCCACCGTTCAGAAAATTAAAGATCGCTATTTGACTATACAGTACGAAAATTGGATTGCAATCAACTAAGAGTGAGGCCCATAGTTTGGACGGTTCAGATTAGGTAAATATGCTATCTATACCATACTTTCCGAAAGTGTATAATGTGAAGCATTGCTGTTGTATTCTTCGTGTACCCACCCAGACGGACGTATTTTCTAGTGCGGACTCGTAAATGAGTCGGCCTTCTCCAAATGTCCACTCTCCACATTGAGGGCGGAAAGTCCACGAGAGAGAAATGTGGGGAAATACGCTTTATATTATATTATATTACTTATGGCCATTAACTTTTCTTATGGTACGGAAATTGATATTACTTTATACGAGTTTAATATTATTATTTGTTTTTTGTCGTGTATTACTGTAAAATTGATAAAATTATTTTTATAATGTAAAAATGTAATAATTATAAATTTATTTATGAAGTACGATTTGTAAGCTATAATTTTTTGTTTAAACAAATTAATTGAAATAATAATGACTACTTGTTTATTTTGCATCACATACGAAATTGGAAAACCTAATACGCTATTTAAATATTTTATAAATGAGAATCTATATATGCGTTGTTGAAATTTTGGTTTTAAAAAAATTAAAATGTTTTGAAAATTTTGTTTTCTTGTTAAAAAAACGATGTTGAAATTTCAAATGAAAAGTTGTGGTTTCTTTAGTCCCACATCAGAAAGAATGAAAGAAAATTTGTGGTCTATAAGTGGTTGAGGGTTTAGTTTTCTTACTTGGACAATTGAAGGATGAGATGCTCAGTTTGCGTTGCACACTGGAATGTACACGTGCGCTCGGGCGTGGGTGGTATGGTTGTAGTGGCGTACTTTGTACTTCATACGTGCGCATCGTGTCGTAGAGTGGGTGCTCCCTCGCGAGACTGTGCGAGAGGTGTGCGATGAGCTTGGGTTTTATAGGCAACTAGAACGGTTGAATTTATGTATCCAAAACTGTCAGCTATTTTGAGAACGGCTACTAACCTTAAAAGCCAAAATAGTTCAAAAACGGACGGTTTACCGAGTTCATAAGTAGATTCCCTCGTGATTGTTGCACACGGCATCTAGAGAGAAGACTTATCTTATCCTAGAAGCAATTCGCCCGGAACCCATCAACAATCGATAAGGGTGTGAATCAAGCTTTAAGGACGACGTATTTATACGTGATTCAGCCTAGTGCTAAAATATAAATAATTTCATTTTCGATTTTTTCCAATATATTTTTCCAACATGTGTGTGAGTAGGATTGTGCCATATGGCACTCATTCAACTATTTATAACTTCTTCTTCTTTTTAAATAATAATAATAATAATAATAATAATAATAATAATAATAATAATATCTCAAATTCTTCAAACCCTATTAGAGCTCTTTGAAAACTTTTAAAAATCTCTATAAAGTCCTATACCATTTTCTTTACACCTTTCTACCATTTTATGCAACTTTATGCACTAGTTCAATTGTACATTGATGTCGAAAACCTCTCTAATGTACGAGATGAGCATGGATTTAACCAAGGCTATTAATCATTGTATTCATCTTGTATTTTCACAACCTAAACGATTTAGGATGACACTTGATTTTGATAGGGGATAGACAAAAATATAAACAATCGGATTGAAATATTTTGAGCCATTTATCTCTAACATTAATGGTCTTAGTAAATCTAAGAGAATGTTAATTGACATAGAAATTGAAATCAGAATGTTTGGAGTGTTAGAAAATATATGATTTCAATATATTCATTTTTCTTTTTTATTGAGATTTGATTAAGTTGTAATTAATTTAAGGTTAAAATTGATTTTATTATAATCTTTATTTGTTAGGCCATTTCTCTTGTATAAATTTAGAGATATACTCAATGAAAATATACAAGTAATTTTCAATATTTCAATTTCAATTGATCTATTTCTTGATTTTTTATCATCGTATCGGAGCTTTTTATATAGAGCTCTTGATCGTTCGATGCTTTTTCTGATAATATCATTTGATTGTGCGGATTCCTACTCTTTAACTTAGGCTCGTTTCATGAGACATAACTCCCTTCTTCAGCCACATAACAACTGTCACCCCCTTTAGCGTTTACAGTTGTGCCTAAAAAATTCTTGGCCTTCTAAACCCACCTTCCTCGTTAATATTCACTCAAAATCCCATCTGAAAGCCTGAAGCCCCTACTACTTCGAATTAACATCTATGTCTTATCTTAGAGGGTTTACGCCCTTACCCCTACCCTTGTCGTCGTAGTGTAGTCGTCCTAACTCTCTCTGATGCACCATTGTCACAAATTGGCAGACTTATCCTTTGTTTAAACCCTCACCACTATCGTGGCATCCCGGTTGGTTGTCACCTGTAGCCCATTGCCATTGTCGCAAATCGTTGGCCCCTCCTGCTACAGCAACTAACAGTTGTTGTCACATCCATCTCGGTCTTCAATCGACAACAATCGCATTACCTCCTGCAGTGACCCCATTGGCGGAATCTCATTTCGTCATCATTGCAAGGAGCCCCTACTATCGATGTCGATCTCTTCTCTCCACCATTGATCTGTTGGGAAATGCGGAAGATGAGCCCTCAAGATCTGACGGTCTACACGATAATTGGGACCCTCACAAGCTGAAGATTGATGCTTCAATGGCCTGTCTATCTACTACTGGAGCAGATTGAACTATTCACAACTCTGATCCTACGGTATATAGTGGTCCCAGATAGCAATCTATGGATCAGATCGTCTCAAGGACAAGCCAAGATGGACAGACTATAGAGCACTCTATTTCTCTCTGTATACTCTCTGTGTTTCGTATGATTCGATGCGTTCCATGAGAGAAGCGCACTCCTTTTTATAACAGAGAAAGTAGATTTTGGGTGGGATTGGGATAAGGCCACATCATCCGGTCTTATCCCTATCTCCTATTATAAATCAAATTCAAAATTGAATTTGAAATATAACAGAAGACGAAAAAGACCGGAAGAAGCCAAAGCTCGTGGGACCCACCCACTAGTGATTGCTCACCAGTGGGCCCCATTGGCCTACGTCCAACATGATCCACAAGACCATTAGACGAGTCCAAGCAGCCCCTTTTGTATACTTCTTTGCACAAACAGTTAAAGCTCTTTTTTTTTTTTTTTTGATGTTTGGTATGTGCATCGCAACAATCTCCTACATTATTTGTTGCCGAGGTAGAATGAGTCAGCATCTTGGCATGCCTTGATTGAAGCCTCCTAAAGTTCGTTAATAAGCTTAGGGCATATTGGAAAGCCTAACTAGTTATTGTGCACCTGCCTTTTCTTGTGAATCATTGAAGTTTGAACATGTTACTCGGCGATTGTTGTCACTCGGTTAAGGAAATCCATTGGAGAACCTCCGTTTCTGTTCATGCTTCTTCTTCTTTTTTTTTTTTTTTTTTCTATCCATTCAAGTGCTTTCTTTCCAACTTCATAGTAATTTCCTTTAGCATATTGGCGTTTTTAGTCATCTTTTCCCCTGTCACTACTTGGATGATAGACTACGGTGCCTTTGCTCACATGTCACCCAATCTCTCATTGCTCATAGACTTTGAACAAACTCTTGAGGCTAAACCTGCCACATTACCAACCGGAGATGTCACCCCATCACTCATGTTGGCTCCATCTCTTTTTCTCTAGATTTGATTTTACATGATATTTTTTGTATTCTCACTTTTCATTTTAATATTATATTGGTTAATCAACTCACAAAAAGTTTAAATTGTGCTATCTTTTTTTTTTAAAATTTATTTATTTTAAATGTTTTTCAAGACCTGTCCTCGAGAAAATTGCTTGAAGAAGGTAACGTACGAAATAGACTCTACCAATATCGGCCACCCCAAGTCTCTGCACTATTAGCCATGTTCGCCACTCAGCCTATCAGGTCTAACATTTGAAATATACATCTTGGCCACCCATCTGCATCACGATTATCTCAAATATTGTCTATTTTGAGAATGAATCGTAGTGATGTCTATAAAAGAATTAAGCAAACTCGTTGTCAATTTCCATTAAGTTACATTTGAAGCATAAATCATTTTGATTTGGTTCACCTTAATATTTGGAATGTCTATCCCACATTGGTGCGCATTATTTTCTCATTATTGTCGATGACTATTTGCATTGTACTTGAGTTTATCTTCTGCATTTTAAAATTAAAATATATTTTCTCTTCAAAAACTTTAGTGTAATGGTTCAAACTCAATTTAAATGTCAAGTTTATCAAATACACACTGACAATGGAACAAAATTCCTTTCCAACTCCATGCGAACTTTTATTCACGAACATGACATTCTTCATCAGCTCACTTGTGTTGAGACACCATAATAGAATGAAGTAGTTAAGTACAAACATTGACACCTACTTGAGGTTGCTCTCGTTTTGTGATTTTAAGTCAATTACAATTGTCCTTTCCGGGGGATATACCATACCCATTTTGAATAATAAAACTTCATATTAAATGTTGTTCCAACATCCACCATCCTATGATCATTTACGCATATTTGATTTCTTGTGCTATATTCATACCATTCATAGCCATCGATAGAGTTGTACACAAGTCAAGCCTCGAGCTTGGCATAGCTTGACTCAGCTTGACCACTAGCTGACCCTAGCTCGAACTCAGCTCGGCTCGGTCCTTAACCCTGACTAGCTAGCTCGGCTCAGTTCGATCAACAGTTTGAGCCGAGTTCGAGCCTGTGCTGCATTTTCACAAACACATGGAGTGCATTTTCAATTTCTTATTGTATGTAAAACAACAGCAGCTGTTTACAGGTATTTCATCAAACATCTTGTAGGCAACATCAAAATCAAGAAAAAATTTGTATTTGTTTCATATACATACATTCCTTGCCACCAGCCAATACTTCGTTGAGTCATTTCATCAAACACTTACTGAGCAACATCAATATTAAAGTAATTGAGTCACTAAACTGGTTTGATCCGAGTTCGATTCGAGATGGGGTTCAATCCGAGTAGAGCTCGAGCTCGAGCTCAAAAAATCAGCTTGACTTAGCTCGAACTCAGTTTCGAATCGAGCCTTTTCGAGTCGAGTTGAGCCGAGCGAGCTAACCGAGTTAACTTGGTTCGTGTACAGCCCTAGCCATTGATATAAATTTACACCTCGTGCATCTAAATACATCATTGTTGGTTACCCTTTGATCATTGTGGTTATCAAGTTTATGACATTAAATGCAAATGCATCTCTAATTTTTGGGATGTTACTTTTTTATTGAAATTAAATATAATTTTTAAAATACAAGCACACTTGATACATCATCTCTTGTCATTCATATGCTCATCACTAAAGATTATCTTGTGCTTCATGCCAATGCACCTTCACCTTGCTCTCGTCACTCTCAACATATTTGTAACGTCCCAGAAAAATCCGTACAAAGACCCGAGTACCACCTCAGGCAGAAATCACTCAGGACCAAATCCTTTAGAATTATATGAAAATAACTAAGCGCTAAACTAGATTAGCTGTGAAATTCGCTTGAACCACTTTAAATACGAACTGCAAGATCCAAAACTTTTAGAATCATTAACGCTACATTACCCTGAAACTTAGGATCAATCTCAAAACCCAGTTGCTCTCGGGAGCACATTGAAACTTCGTATCAGACCTGGACTGCGCGTAGAAAGTCCGATTACTGCGAAATCAAACGGTTATGACCACCTTACTGGACTTGACAACCATCTCGAAAATCAAATCTAGATAGTATCCAGAAACCCACAACTTGAGCCCGGAGCAAAGTGTGTGAGAAACGCGAATATTTTTAGGAAATGAACTAAAACTTAAGCGAATTGAGTCGGTTCGCTTGCAGGCCAAATCTAAGAATTTATACCATCAGAATCTGACCCAATTACACCCTCAGATCAATGGAAATTTTCAACACATGTCAGTGTACTTATGGCCCTGATCAAATACCAGTGACCGTTGAACTGAAACTGGTCCGCCACGGTTGATCTATAAAGCTGATCGGACCGAAAACTTAGCTTAACCTAGATCCAATGCCAGGGAGCTTAAGTCCGATGGCATGCAGAAAAGGAGCCTTCAGAAGTGCTCCGTCGAGCCGAAACAAATGGGTTTTGGCTATAACCTAAGCATACCATGACCCTGAGGCCATTCCGGTCAGTTCTGGGCTTATAAATGGCCCTTAAACCTCCTCACCCCCAAGCCATACGAATTTCTTAAAAATCTTAGGTGAGAGAGAAAGAAAAGGAGAGAAAAGAGGAAGGAAGGAGGAGAGATTCTTGGGGATTGTTGTTGGGATCTTTTTCCACAACTCTTCATGCCGTTTCACTTCTCTACTTTGCTACTCAACTTGTTTTGATTCCGATTTGGGTAAGAAATTATAACCTTAATCTCATTTTAGAAATTCAAATAGAGATATCTACGAAATAGCTAATCTATTTCGTGATTCAGGTAGCCGTCGTGCCGTAGACAAAGGCGTTGTGTTCAAACTGGGTTCGGTTTGAGTTTACCGACGAAAGGTGCAGACTATAAATGTTTAGGTTATGGTTTTCAAGGCTTTCAATGTCAGTTAACGATTTATGATTGACTTGATTGCTATCACATGTTTATATACGATGTTTCCCACGCTTTACACATATATATGAACTATGTTTGAATATAGTGTATTTCATGTGTTTGTGAAAATATCTGAATGAATATGGAATTTGAATCTGTGCTTGTCATGATTATTAACTATGAATATATGCTTGTTGTGTATGTAGCAACTCCTGTGTAAAAGGGCTTGCCAGGATATGTTATAACTAGTCTAATACATGTATGTTGAAATGTGTAGCCTAAGTGTTTGCTAAAATGCCTGAATGAGAAAATGCTCGTTTAAATGTATGTAATGAGGATGTTGAGATAAGATTCTCAATCCCCTTATCTATGGTTACAATTTCCTTTATGTAACCTACCTCACTACTATGTGCTTTATAGTTGAAATGCCTATGTATGCTAACATGTATATTATGTATTTGTTGAAATGCCCAAATGAGATTTATATTTGATTTTAGTTGTCACATGCTGTCTTTGGTTACTACATGCATATACAATTGCTTGAAGTGTATTTGGGGCTACGATGTAGTCAATACAATCGGTAATAGTTTACAATGGGTGGTCGAATTAGTCTCGCCACATCTGATGTGTTCAATGAATTCGAGTCGTACGATGATTGTCGACAGTGGTACCATGTCGATTAATTCAGCGTACGCTCGTACCAGTGAAACTTATCAAGCAACCCGATTGGTCCGATGTATGTTCACCATGTATGGACACTACTGCTTGAATCTAAGGTACCAAACTCACTAGTGGAAAGCCTGTTTAATCTTAATACCTCGATCCGCTAAGACTCATGAGCCGGACATGGTGGTATGAGACACCGTGGTCGAGCTGTCGACCTACGCTGGGGCGACGAGCCTCCCCGTAGTGTCCTGTGAGCAACTCAAACTCATGAGCCAAATATGGTGGTATGAGACACTGTATTCGAGCTGTTGGCCTACACTGATCAGGTGACGAGCCCTTTGTAGTGACCTCGAGTATGAAATAAGCCTACACCAGTGCAGCCTGACTGTGGTCCCCAGTCGGGTTGGCGACGAGCCTTCGAAAATAGACTACCAATTGGTAGGGTGTCGGTGGTAGTGACCTCGAGTATACTCTAGGACTGCGTTGAGGCGACGAGTCTTTCCATAACAACTAGAGTATAAACTAGGCTTACACTGATCAGGTGACGAGCCCTTTGTAGTGACCTAGAACCGTAACATCGTATGAGATTTGCTAGGATTGACGACCCTAGAATGGATCATTGTTTGGGAATTGATATAAGGGTGGTACCTTAGCTTCCCAATCCTGCTGTATGAATAAACCTAAGTAAGAACCTAACTAATCACGAGCATGCACCACATTACGTGTGCCTTTGGCGTAGCAGGTCAAACACTGAGGAAGGGTTGCATGCCGCGATCGTGAGATGAAGTCGCCGAGGGAGCATAGGCGAGGGTGTGCATTATTATTTCATATCATTCTTGCATTAACAAGAGTACTTAGGATCTGATTGTTGTATTGCATTATCATTACTACTTGACTGAATTGATAACATGTTAACCTTTGCTTTATAGCTCCACTGAGTTGATCACTCACTCCCACGTTACGGGACGGTGTTTTAAACACCAACTAGACCTTGTTTTAGTTTTAGATAATGACGATGCTTACGAAGCGGAGCTGGACTTTTATGGTGATGAAGAGTGTTTCTCCTATATGCAGCTATCAGGCGGGTCTATGTAAACCATATTCTGATCGACGGGATTATAGGGATGTTGATTAGACGCTATTACACTCATTATTTTGCACTTTTGGAGCACCCATGTATTTTTTTGTTCATTTTTTGGAGTATACATGTATATATTTAACCTGGTAACATGTTCACACTCTGGAGACTTACAATAGTTTATATATTGTATATATCTAACACAGTCTTTCACTTGCTTATTTAACTATCTCTGGAGTATGATATGTTGTTTTGGTATAATCTCACTCATGTTTAATTCACTAATATGAACAATATTCAATCATCATCATCTATGTTGCATAAGTGATGTGTTGGAACTCGGGAGTGGAGCTTATGCTCAACCCCCGATTTTCAGGGTGTTACAATAGTATAACCCGACCCACTCTCCTCAACGACTATATTTGTCCCACCCTTCCACCTCCTTCCTCTCATACTTTACCTTTATACTCATTTCCTCTATTTTATCTCATGATGAGCTGATATCATTTTTTCAAACTGTTTAAATTTCTCATCGGCGCAAAGCAATAATTGTAGAAATAAAGGTATTGGACTAAAATTAGACATTGACCTTACAACATCTACCTCTAGGCAACAATTCATTTGATGCAAATGGGTGTATAAAGTCACATATCATATTAACATAACAATTGAATGTTTCAAAGCATGTTTAGTGATGAAAGGATACAATCAAAATGAGGAGTTTTGATTTTTATGAAAGTTTTGCACCTGTTGCCAAGGTGGTTACTATACATTGTCTCTTGAATGTAGCTACTATTCGTCATTGACCACTCAATCAACTTGATGCCAACAATGTTTTCTTACATAGAAACCTTCATAAAAGAGTCTACATGATGATTCCCCGTGGTTATGTGAAAAAAAGAGGAGAAACATGTTTGCCACCTTAATAAATCCATGTATGGTCTCTGCCAAGTATTGTGAAATTGGTCTGAGAAATTATCTTTTATGCTTAAAGAAACTAACTATCATCAATCGTTAGGGGATTATTCCCTTTTCACATATTCCAATGGCAAACTCTTCATGATAGTTCTTGTTTATGTTGATGATATTATCTTGACATAAGATGATCCAACCACCATTACAAGTGTAACGCCCTGAAAATTGAGGGTCGTGCATATACTCAACTCCCAAGTTCCCGGGTATCACTTATAACTGATTTTTACTAAATTGCAGTTAATCAAGTTTAAATGCGCAGCATGGAATTACTTGGAAAATGGAACACAATCACAACTAGTCTATTGAAGTGAAAGAGATCAAATATATACAAGTCCAAAAGAATATAAATGGGTCACACAAGGCGTTGCCCAACAAAATGACAAAAGACTGACAAATCCAAAAGAATAGTGCGCTGAGTCCACCACTCGGCGATCCAAACCCATCCACTAGGCCGATGGGAGACCGTTCATCAGCTGAAAGTAGGACAACTCGTCCTCCTTATCCAGGCTCGCGCCGAAAGGTTCCTCATACTCAGCGTCACCTGCAACTACTGAAGAGTCTGGTTAGTGTTTTAAAACATCATCCCAGAGTGAGAGTGAGTGGTTAACTCAGTGGGTGCTATTAGTCTTAAGTTGTAACAAACATCAATTATATTATGAAATTAATGAAAGGCAAACATTCATAAACACCTAACTAATCTTATTAATGCAGGTGCATGATAAATGATATGATGCATGCCCTTGCAACAACACTCTCTCGAGTGACTCCATCTATCAGCACCCCCTCATTGCGACCTCAACTGCCGAGTCGTCAACCTAACTAATGTGATGCGGTCATGATCATGTTAGCCGAATTTTTAATTAAGTCCATTCAAACAGCAGATTTGGGAAACTAGTACACCCCGCGATGTTAATGCCCTAAACTGGTTGCGAGGCCAAGGCCCCCAATGTGTGAGACCAGGACCCCGCGATCCTTAATCCTATCAAGTTTTCCCATCCCCGACTTTGAGCACATGGGAGGTGCTGAAATGTGGGATCGCTCACTATCACTACAGGGAGGCTCGTCACTCCAGCGTTGGCCGACAGCTCGCACACGGTATCCCATTCCACCATACCCGTCTCTCGAGTCAATAGTCAGTTTCAATCGGTTATCAATGGGCTCCAATGGTTGAAGGGTGTTTTAGGTTCCATACAGGCGTGAACAGATAGGGTTAACAAACATGGTTGGACAATAAATAGGCTAAACTGCACGAGTCCAGGCAAGCACGTGGCAGACAACATCGAGTACGAGTGACCCATGTAGTCTAACTACTATCGCCCACACGCACTCGCCTAAATCCATGGGTCTAGCCTCAAGATAGTCCTACCAACGGGACCGCCTTCATATGAGAACTAAACAAAACATACAATTCCAAACAAAATATACAATTCCTAGGTTTTCTCTAGATTCTCCAAATACATCATCAAAGCAATCAAAATCATTAAACTCATACTAAAATTGGTGTTAAGCCACCTAAGGATAATAGTCCACACCTATATGGATCGTTGAAGGCTTAGAAAACGACCTAGGAGCGCCGAACTTGGTGTCGATCGGCCGGAATCCTAAAGCAATGCACTTGCATGTTAGGGTTATATGCAAATCCTAGCTCAACATAAAAGGTTACAAAAAGATGGGTGCTTACCTCCACGTGTGAAGTTTGGTCGCAAGCTGACGGTCCGAAATCTTCAACTTTGCATAAGAGTGGACGACCCAATTCACTTAAGTTTCAGCTTTTTCATTTAGGGTATTTGCACTTCTCATACACTCGTCCTTTGGCTTAAGTTAATTAGTTCTGGACAGTACCTAGGTTCGACTCCTGCGATGGACGTCAAGCCCAGTAAGACGAACATTATTCTATTGTTTTGGAACTAGTGGTCCACTAACGAGCGGTCTTGAGCTCGTTCGGAAAATCGGAACATTTCTGGCATGAATTTGGTAGTGAGATTTCTCATGGGCAATGATTAGGGTTTTGATTAATTACGTTCATAGTGTGACCTATTTATAACTAGTGAAAGTGGAGATTTGGTCATTGTCATGATTACTCTAAACCGTCGATTTTAGACTAAAAGAGTAACAGAGTTGATTTGGTCTATTAGTCAAGATGGCTACCTACGGTTGATTAATCACACTTGTGCGGTTCTTTACTGGTACCAGCCATGTACAACTAACATTGAGTGCTAATGGTCAGTAAGTGATATTATAAGTTAATTATAAAAGAAAATTTCAAGGATTTTTGGAAATCCAAAACAGTGAAAAATCCAGGATGTTACAACAAGTTTAAAGGCATTTCTTCAAAGTAAATTTTACATTAAAGATCTCAACCTACTAAATACTTCTTAGGAATTAAAGTTGGCTCATTCTCATAAAAGGGATTTTTCTGAGTCAACATAAATATACTCTTAATATTCTTAAAGACAGTGGCTATCTTAGAACTTGGCCTGATACTTTTCCCATGGAATAGAATTTGTGTTTGACCGATGATCTTCACACTCTTCTTTCATATCCCTTTATGTATTAACGACTTGTTGGATGCCTCACATACTTGCCCATTACTCGACTTGACATTGTTTATGTGGTCAACATTCTCAGTCAGCTCATACATAATCCACGCCAACCCCATTATGATGTAGCCAAGTACTCTGAGATCTCAATTCTTCTCTTGGCAAGGGTATCATTTTTCCCTCCACTAGCTCCCTCCAGCAATCAACTTATTGTGATTCTGATTAGGCCAATTTTCTTAAGACACATCAATCTACTACACGTTACTTTACAATGCTTAAGAGTAGTCCTATGTTTTGAAAAATTAAAAATTAGACCATTGTCTTTAGGTCATTTGTCGAAGCCAACTACTATGCCATAGCCAATACTACTTGTGAATTAACTTTGCTCAAATTGCTTCTCTAAGATTTAAATGTTCAACATCACCAACTAATACATCTTTATTCTGACAATCAAATTGTTCTTCACATAGCCATCAATCTCATTTTTCACAACTAACCAACACACAGAAATCGATTATCAACTTTGTTTGCGAAAATATAAATTCCAGGGTTCTCCTTCTTACGTGCCCATCAGCCACCAACTTGTGGACATCTTCACCAAAGCTTTAGTTCACTACCAATTTCATTTTCTTCTTAACAAGTTGGGCAATATATATCTCCACGTGCTAACTCAAGTGAGTGTATTAGAAAAAAATTTGATTTATAGATATTCATTTTACTTTATTGTCGAGATTTGATTAGGTTGTAATTAATTTAAAATAAAATTTTATTTTAGTATAATTTTCTTTTGTAGGTCATTTCTCCATCTTATCTTCACAAGTAATTTATAAATATTCTAATTTTAATTAATTAATTAATTTTTTTATTATAGAAAATTGTTAATTAATAATAATAAATTGTCTAATTTAAATTGGCCATTAATAATTTTTAGAATTATGTTAAAAATAAATTAATAAAAATATGCGACTTTCGTATGTATGATTGGGCTGGCTTAGGTTAAGTTGACCAACTTTTAAGCACAACTCAAACCTAGTCTGAATATAAAAGGACCTTTAAAAAAAAAATAAAAAAATACGGTTGAAAACTTCTCAGGGGCCATAGAAGTTTTGAATCGAGCTGATATCGGTGTTTTTTCTTCATCAAAGTCCATGTAACTTTATGAATAGGTTGGATCGTGAATAAACATCACCGTGGGCCTTAGGAAAGTTTCAACGGTGAGCATTATCATCACCACTGTTTCCTGTGGTGTGGTCCACTTGAGACTTGGATTTTCCTAATTATTTTGTCCCATTTCATAAAATGTCATGCAGAAGTTGATGGACGGTGTGGATAAAACCTGTACATCATGGTGGCCACTCAAAGCTCCTGCCCATTCCTAGCTGGAGAGGGGCGGGGTAGGACGTAGTCCGCGTGAGCTGGGTGTTTACCGGTCTCACCCGATCTGCTGCCGGTGAGACCGTCCTTCAAACGGCATTCACCAATGAAAAAGACCCCCGTCCCGTAAACGGCCTGCACCCGTAACTAGCTAGCAGGAAGTGGATTGCGTGTGACCCTGGTCACAGAGATATCTCTGTGCCCGGGCCGTATGTGGCCCATGGAGATGTCTGTGACAAATCCACTCCATTCATCTGTTTTAAAAGACCACAATAAGGCAAATTTTTAAAAATAAGGCACTTCTAAAACTCATGTGGGCCATACCATATGAAATAGTGGGATTAAACGACTGGCTGTGAAAGAAGTTTTGTATCACGATGATATTTGTTCCTACAGTTTGCTTGGGTGGTAATAATTTTATGAATGGTTTGGATGAAATATAAACACGATGGTCAGATGGTCAGATCCAAGAAGGTTTTAACGGTGGACGTTAGTGTTTCTACTGTTGTGTTGGTGTGGCCCACCTGAGTTTTATAATCATATCCTATCGTGGTGTTTCAAAACACGTTAACGAAGTTGTTTTGTCATGGATATTCATGTGGACACAAACAGCCCCGGGCACAGGGTGAATTTATCACCAACACCGCCGTGGCCCCACCTAGCTTTCGAGTTCCTGCGAAGGCAGGAATTTCTCGTGCTCCCCGCCCCCGCGAGCGGATTAGGTGTTGCCCGGTAAGACTTTATTGGGTGTAACGCCTACAGTGTGGAGCTTACATTAATGAATGTGTTGTATATCCACGCCGTCCATCTGTTTTTCAGATCATTTTAGGACCTGATTTCAAAACTTAAGAAGTTTTAAATCTCAGGTGGACCATATCACTGGAAACAGTTGTAAATAACTATTAAAAACATTTTTTTGGGCCATAGAAGTTTTGGATCGAGCTGATATTTGTTATTTTACTTCATACAGGTCTATTGACCTTATCAACAGGTTGTTGGATGGCAAATAAACATTATAGTGGACCCTAAGAAGTTCTTAATGGTAGGGTTCAGTCACCATTGTTTCCGTGGTGTGGTCTATCTGAGATTGAGAATTGCTTAATTTTTTGGTTCACTTACTAAAATGGTCCGTAAAAACGGATGGACGGCGTGGATATATAGAGAATAATCAAGGTGGGCCCACGGTAAGAGTAACACCTAATCCGCACCCCTACCAGACGGACGGTTATATCAGGGGATCTGTGGGATCCCACCGTGATCTACATGTTTTATCCATACCGTCCATCTATTTTAAAAGATCATTTTAGTGCAAGATTCGAAAAAGTAGCAAAATCGAACTTTCAGGTGGGTCACACCTGATGAAGCAGTGGGAATTGAAATTTTACCGTTGAAAACATTCTATGGTGCACGGTGATTTTTATTTGTCATCCAAACACCTGTTAATAACGTCACATGTATATATCAGCTTCATTCAAAACTGATGTGGCTCCACTAAGTTCTTTAAATCCCCACTGTTTCATGTGGTGTTGTCCACTTGACCCTTAATATCTGTCTTCTTAGTAGGATAGCACCATAAAATGATCTCTAAAAATGATGGACGGTGTGGATGAAGCATACAGACAAAGGTGGGCCTCAGAGCCCCCGACATGATCCTCAGTCTATACCTGCGTTCTGGTGCGGGTAGTACCCAGGCCGCTCCCCTAACCAACCTCTTACGAGAGCGCGCGAGTGCACTTCTCTTGGGACTCACCTCTAAAACATGGTAAAACAGCACACAAGTTAGAAATCCAAACCGTTTATAAGTTGGGCCTCTCACTTTCAGTATAAAAAACCAAGTTGATCTGATCATCAGGTGGACCAACACTTGCACGAAGAACATGGACCATTAGCAAGTTTTTCATAGCCGTCCGTTCATTAGGTATAGCCGCGGCTCATGCGACAATCAGATCGATCAATTTCAAAACCAACGAAAAAAACCATCATCCATCTAACGAGTGAGATGAACGAATTAAATCATTCACACGTGCGTAAAATTTCCACATTCATGGACGGAGTACAAGAGAAAAGTGAACTCGCTCGAGCGCATTGTCGCAGTCAATTGGGACCGGATTAGGTGCAACCCAGGCCTTATTGGACATGGTATGGCCCCTTACCGTGGGGCTTATATTGATTTATGAATTGTAAATCCGCACTGTCCATATGTTTCAAAATATCCCTTTAGAGTATTAAACTAAACATGAATTAGATCTAAGTCTTATGTGGACCATATAGGAAAAAATGGTGAATGACTATTAAAAAATTTTGTGCGCTAAATAAGTTTCGGATCAACCTTATATTTTCTTTTCCTATTAATCTATTTTTTAACCTTACAAACATTTTGGATGGAAAATAAACGTTACAAAAACATTAATGCGGGCCCTACTAATTTTTAATGGTCAATCACCACTCTTTCTTTTATTATGGTCTACCTGAAACTTGGATCTACTTTATTTTTTGAAAGATGCCATAAATTAATATTTAAAAACATATTAACGTTGTAGATTTATAATTGATACAAAAATGTGGGCCCCACGATAAGGAACGTACCATGTTGGAAACGGCCGGGGTTGCACCTAATCCTCCCACAGCAGTCCTTGGTTTGTGTTCGCTACGCGTCTTGGACGCGTATACTACGGTCTATTTTAATAATATAAGGAAACCTTAGACGCGTCCAACTGCTTCTCTATAAAATACCATCCTCCATTGAAAAACGTTCATTTTCTTCTTCTTCGAAAACTCTTCTCACTGGTTCCGAAAAAGCCCTCAGGCAAGATGAGTTATTACAACCAGCAGCAGCACCCAGTCGGCGTTCCGCCTCCTCAAGGTAACGATAATCATCTGTCCCCGATCTTTGATTTCTGAGGGGGATTGACTTGATTTTGAAGAGCTTCTAGGGTTTTGAGATCATAGATCTGCGGTTTTCTTGATTTTCTTTTATGTTTTTGGGTTTTGAAGGTTATCCTCCAGAAGGTTATCCCAAGGATGCGTATCCACCGCCGGGGTACCCTCCCCAAGGGTATGCGCAGGGATACCCGCCACAGGGCCAGGGCTATCCTCCGCAAGGCTACCCTCCGCAAGGTTACCCTCCGCAGTATGCTCAGCCTCCGCCGAAGCAGAACAGCGGTCCTTCTTTCATGGAAGGATGGTACGATCTCTCGCTCTCTCTCTCTCTCAATCTCCATCTTGCGATCACTTTCTTTGAATTGATTTTCGTCGGGTTGAGGTGGATGCCGTCCGTTCCTTTGGTCGGATTGGGCGATGGGGATCCCGACTGCCTAAAGTCGTTTGCTAGCGCACGTTAGCTAACGTGCGCGCATCTCCAAATCGGTGGAGGGGGGCAGGCGTTTGGGCCTTGGGTGAGGTTACATGGGCCTTAACGGCCTGAAGTGTGCTCCTTCCGCCGCCTGCGACGGCAGAGTGCGGACCGTATTTAGTTTCTCGCGTCTGGCGCACGATAGCGGCTGGTGCTAGCTAACGTGCGCACATCTACCGTCCGTGGAGTGTTACTGGCAGAGATTTACGCGTCCGCTTTTCGCGTGAGGCCGAGCCCGTCCGAATTTTGGTAACTCGCTCATTGGCTAGCGAGCGCATGGTGCGTGTGATTGGTCGGTTGATGATGTCTGCCGACGCGACGTGGTGCCAGTTACCTCGTTGGAAACGATTGGTGTCGTTTGATTCTCGAAACAGAGGCCTATCTGTCTTATCTCCTTTCCTATACATAGGTAAACGAGATTTTCTCGTCGATCTGGCAAGATATTTTGCATCTATTAAGGGCAGTTTTGGAAATCAGTTTATTAGCTCTTGATCATCTAGTTTTGATCCAACGGATGTTATCCTCTCCAACAGATTGTACACTACGGTTGATAATATGGCCGTTGTGTATGGTCCATGCGCCCACGATCGCCAACATAGAAATATCCAAAAGAAATAATTGGAGGAACGGACGAGTCCGTACGATGCCTTTAGAATTTTCACTGGGCGGAAACTTTTTTTCGGTGAAGGGACTTTTTAGGGTTCGGCGTTATGGTAAGCTTCTATAAAGGAGGGGTATTTTGGTCTTTTTTGGTGCATCCGTACAACCCTAGGTATAGTTTTCAAATTAAGGTTTGTTTGCGGCCAGTAAACTGGGTGATACCTGAGGTCTATCCGCCTCAAGAACCCTATACAAAATCCCAACTGGAAAATGATACGGTAGGTCTTGACCGACTGAGATAGGTTAGACATCAGCTCCTGTGCAGGATGGAATTATTGAGAGAAACATTGGAGAATATTTGGAGAGTGGTTTTAGACTCTACTTTTCCTTTCCTGTCTGATTGGATGCCTTCACCAGGGAAAGATCATCTAGAGCCTTCAAATGGGACGCTGCTTGGCTGATGATGCTGATGTATGTGTTTTATCTATGCTATCCATTCATTTTTCTTAGGGCTAAACCAAAAATGAGGGGGATCTAAATCTCAGGTGGACCACACCACAAGAAAACAGTAGTGATTGAATGTCCACAGTTAAAAACCTCCTTGGGCCTACTCTAATGTTTACTAGACATCCGACCAGTTGGTTAGATCATACAGGCCTGGATGAAAGGGAAAAACAAATATCAGCTTGATCCAAAACTTTTGTGGCCCTGAAGAAGTTTTTAATGGTGAGTGTTAAATCAACATTGTTTCCTGTGATGTGGTCCACTTGAGATTTGGATCTACCTCATTTTTGGGGATTTTACACACACACACAGTCCTTCCCTAGAGCCCCAAATTGGAAATCTTTTACTCCATGGAATTGGTTTGGTGTGTTAACTTTTCTATTTGCGAACAGAACCATTATGCTGATGCCCTAGACCAAGAATCTGGTTAATCACTGGTCAGTGGGCCACAGATTTATTTTTGGGAAAACATAAACAAGGTTGGGCCAACATGATGGATGGATCCATCTAAACCGGTGCATGTACTTGCAAATCTAGGCTGTTTAATGGATGGGATGCCTATTGGATGAAAGAAATCTATCCGGTGAGATGATCCAAACATGATAGATGAACACCTTTAATTGAGACCTGTAAAAGAGTCCTTTGATGGTTAGTGCCATTGTAGCACTGTGGTTTCTGCTACTGTCCCATGCAATGAATGGCAAGTTCGTTGTTGGGACCAGATCAATGATCCTGGTCCAAATCGTGGGGCCGGGGCAAGGTGCCCTTTATAATTGGTTGTATTGTTTGTGTTCTGTTCTTCTGCCTGGTAGTGGGCCCTTCCTGACTAGTTCAAATCTGGGACCAAGCCAACCTCTAACCTCCAGTCCTAACATTGATCGTGCAATGTGTTATTCTATTCATCATTCTTCCTTGGATTAATCTATGAACATCAGGCTGCCTCTTGAAAAGATCACATAACCAAAACTCAGTTCCTTGTCACTTATCCAAATGATCTGATCAATTGGCTGTGAAATGTCTGCCAATTGGACGCTGAGGATCATCTAATCAATTCGATGTCTATTGTTTTTGTTTTAAATAGTTGAATATTGACTGCTAAATTGTCCCATTTTGCGACTGTTTATTATGAAGTACTCCATGCTACACAACATGAACTAGTGCTGGTAGCTTTGCATTATTTTAATTCCTTAAAAATTCTATATGCAGTTTGGCCGCTCTTTGCTGTTGCTGTCTTTTGGATGCATGCTTTTGAGGGATGGGTTTGCTGCAGCTAATGGAGGCATTTCATTGTTCGAGTGTAATTCACCCATTGATTGTTGAGGATGGCCTTCATGAACTGATGGATGGAAATGGTAGGGTGTTTTTTTTTTTTTTTTTCGAGGTGGTGAGGAGTCTTGACTTTGGTTGGTATATATATAGAGGTTTGTGTGGTTTTGAATGCCTCCTTCTCACTGCCTTTATGTGCGTGGGTGACATTATCTTTTTGCTGTTTACTTTCAAAAAATCAAAAGGAGTCTCTGCTGCTCCACTTTGTTTGGGGTTAGGGAAGAATAACAATACAAGCAGACCTTGATTCAATTGATATTCTATTTCTTTCCATTTATGATGTCTTGTTAGATCTGTTAATATTAGAACCAAAAAAAAAAAAAAAAAAAAGCAGTATTGTCCAAAGCCCAACCGATGAATGTGGACTGTTCGCTCTGTTTTTTTTTTCCCACACAAGTGTATGGTCCATGCCTAGTTTTTCAAATTAAAACCATGGCACCAAGGTGCTTGGCAAATGAGGGAATCTTGGGTGGCTAGGATCTCTCTCCCAATATTGGAGATGATTGGTGGTTGCGGAACTCTTTGAGGTAATATTTCAATACGGTAATCTTTCAATGAAGGTGGCCGTTGAAATATTTAGGAAGGGCTAAAACTTTCCGTTATTGAAGCCAACACATTATGGGGAATGGGGGCATTTAGGTAAATTTGGTAGAACCATACAGCTGCATAGTGTTCTTTCTTAGACGGATCTTTCTTTTTTATCTTTCTGCAATCAGAAGGACTTAATAGTGCATGACTTGTGGTTTACTTTTTATTTATTTATTTATTTCCCATCAGTTTGGTCGGGCTTTCCTGATGAATCTCTCTCTCACTCTCTCTCTCTCTCTCTCTATGGGTTGGTTTCTCTTTGGTGTGTCCCCGCTTCAGTTATTGATCAGTCTGTGCGGGTTTTGAGATTATAGGACTAACACGTGGAGACATGTCTAATGGACGCCTTGGATGTGATCTTATATATCACCGTAGGTCCCACACAACTACCATATGACTGGAACCCCTTATGGCAAGTCAACAGAGCATATAAGTTTTGGATAAAGCAGATATTTGTGTTTTCCCTCCATGCATGTCGATGTGACTTTTACAAACAACAGGTTTGATGACAAGTAAGGTGGATATCATTATTCCGACCGTTTCCGGTGTTGTGGTCCACTTGAGCTTTGAATATGATGATTCAATTTTGGGATCATGCCCTCGTCCTAGAAATGATATGGACAAATGGATGTTCGGCATGGATAAGACACATACCATCCATGGTGGGGCACCACAGAATTTACGTAATTCGCTTCCTACTATAAGACGGCGTATCGGTTGGGACCGTGGGTCCACCAAGATGTGTTTATACTGTGCCATTGTTTTGCCAGCTGACTGTAGGGCATGAGGGAGCGGATTAGGTGGGACCCATCACTATGGGGCTCACAGCGATGTATGTGCCTTAAATCTACACCGTCCAACTGTTTTCAAAGCTCATCTTGCCACAGGAAACATTTAGTGATTGAATCCCCACTATTAAAAACTTAATTGGAGCCACCAGGATGTTTTATTTGCCATCCAACCTCTTGATAAGGTCCAAAGATCTGGATGAAGAAACCACACAAATATCAGCTTGATCCAAAACTTTTTATGGCCCACAAAAAGTTTTTAATGGTCGATTACCACTGTTTTCTTTATTATGGTCTACCTCGTATTTGCATCTGCTTCGTTTTTTTTATCGCGTCCTAAAATAGCTTTCTATACGGATGACGGCGTGGATGTAGTCACATCCATCACAGTCCAGTCCGCTCCACAGTAAGGGGTGCCACCCACCTCTCTCAACTAATCCGCTCCTAGTTTCTCAGAAAATTCACTTTCTATTATTTGTGAAGGCTGATAGTAGACCCAGTGGATATTGGAAACGGATTGCGTACTAGTAACTCAGTACCCTTAGCGTACCGAGTAAACTATATGGGGTCCACTGTTATTTATTTATTTTATCCACTCCATTCATATATGTTAACATATAATTTTAGGGCTTGAACCCAAAACGGAAGCATATCCATAGCTCAAGTGTACCACACCACAGGAAACAGTGTGATTGAACCTCTACCATTGAAAACTTCTTGGAGGCCACAGAAGCTTTAGATCATGCTGATGTTTGTGGTTTCTCTTCAACCATGTCTTTGTGATATTATTAACAGGTTGGATGACAAATAAATATTACTGTGGGCCCTAGAAAGGTTTGAACGGTGTAAATCACTATTTCTCACTTCTTCCTGTGGCATGGTCTACTCGAGCTTTGGATTTACTTCAATTGTAGGATCAACCCTTAAAATTAGCAGGAAAAATGATGGACGGTGTGGATAAACCACATACATTCACAGTAAGCCCAGCTGAGTTTACTCATTACGATAAAAGCGGACTGAGTTACTCAGTACGCAATCGGATTTCGTTGATATTTGTGTTTTCCCTGGTCTGTGTGGAAGCGAACTGGCTGTTCTACCACACACCACCGACCTGGCTGATGTGTTGACGTCGCCAAGTTATCTGGCTCCCATCACGAGGTATGAGTTATATCCAAACCATCCGTCCACTTGGTGAGCTCGTAAGGCTTGATTCGAAAAGTAAATCAGATCCAAAAATAAATTGGGTTGGACCACACTGTAAAAAGCAGTGGGGGTCACAGAAATTTTGGATCAATATGATACTTGTTTTTCTTTTTCATCCAGCTAGGTCGGTGGTGGGCCCTTTGAATGTCTTAGTCCCACTGCTATTTGTGGTGTGGTCCACTTGAGCTTCAGATATGACTCATTTTTTAGATCAAGATCTAAAATGATCTTGCCAAATGGATGAACAGTATGGATATGATAAACATATCATTGTGGGGCTCATGTAACTTTGATATCCTTTGAACCGTTTGTACAGTTGGAAGCTCTGATGAGCGTTATCACGACACATACCCGTACCAGCTAGGTTGGTGGTGTGTAGTACACAAGCCAATCTGCTTCCAGTCTATGTGACCTTCTCATCACTCCTATCGTTTGTGTTGTTACATTAAATGTAGTCTCTAATTATGTGGCTCAATCACATTGTAACAAACAGAAAATTTTTATTTGTAACAAGCCAATAACCTCGAAGGACAAATAAAACATTAGCATGGGCCCTAGGAAAGTTCCAGCAGTGAGTGTCATTAGCCTCACCGTTTCTTATGGCGTGGTCCACTCCAGCTTTAAATCTATTTCATTTTTTAGTCCAACCTAAAATGAGGTGGCAAAACAGATGCCCAGCTTGGATATCACATTCATACGTCACCACACCGTTGCTCCTAATCAGCATCCCATTTTGTCAGGGAATCCTTGCAGCGAAGAAATTTAAAAAGTGTGAATATCACGATGATATCGTTTAATATTAATTTCTTTACAAAATACCATGATTTTTTGTCGCTCTGGCCTTGTAATATTATATAAATGGAAGATGCAACCCAAGTTGGGTTAGCTAAAGTCTCAAGCAATGATGCCAATTATTTTTAATTAATTATAGTTGGAACGACAATTATGAGGCTGTATTACCATATTAAACAAATAATAATATACCTGGAATATACCCTTTGCTGTCATACATCTGCTATTTAGTGGATTCTCTTTTCATTGTGTCAGTGGTTCCCTATACAATTCATCTCTGTCTTGCCTCTCTTAGATCTATATTTTTCATTAAGTGGACCATGGCTCTCCCATTAAGGGATAATCATATCCACAAATGGGTTTCCACTCATGGTTTGACGTATTGTGATAGAACGATTGGATTGACTTAAGTCAATTGGCGAATCATGGTCCTACTAGTCCTTCGTGCGGGTGGGGCCTGTGGTTTTGGCCTTTGAAAAGGTCAATGTCAATGTGGATAGTGATTAGAGCAGCATTACAACAAATGGAAATCTTGTTAGTGACATTCGCTTTGGAGTTTCTTGTATGATTTGAAAATGATGGGACAATGGGTGGAAATGAAGTCGGGTTGGGATGGGTTAAAGTAAGGATAGGCTCAGCCTATAATGAAAATAAATCTAACACAAACCCAACTCATTTATTAAATAGATCGAAAATCTCTATTTAAACTTAACTAACCAATAATTGAGCTCACACATTCAACGCAGCCAATTTATTTAATTTAAAAATAAATTAAAAAATACATATTATTTATTTGTAGAAAATATAAAAATATGGACTATATTTTTAAAACTCTTAGTTAATATACAAAATCAAATTACAATTATCATAATCAAATTCAAGGCTTTTAAACCTCTCACTGTTCTCACCTTCTCACAAATTGACTTGAGAACTTTTTAGAAATTATATCACATGATATGAGCACAAAATCTGAATGGTCCACTAGATAAGTCATGTAATGAAACTCTTATGACCCAAAAATTAGCCTATCTTAAAATCAGACGGGCTATAGCAAAGTGAGAGGGAATTTTCACCATTAATTTTCATTGGGGCCTAATTGAGTTACAAAATAACTTGATCTTTTGCCCATCCCTTTATGATCCATCGGGTACAGTCTAGCACATCCAAATCCAATTGGTTGAATTTTGGGTTGATAAACATAACTTGACTCATATTAAAAATGGGTGGACCCAAACCCTGACTTTTGGATTGGTCTGGGATCAGTTGGTGGGTTGGGTCTGGATTTGCTATCCTGTGCCTTTCAAGCGTGATACACGCTTTGAAATGTGCAGAAAGAAAAAAGAGATAGTGAAATGTTTAAAAAAAGATGGTCTAGACTTTTCCTTTTCTGCCTTTCCTAAACCACTTGTTTGGATGGATGGTGAAAAGTATCTTTCCTGATCAATGACCTTTAATGGAGATCTAGTGATTGATGTGGACCTCTATCTAACGTCATTGACGCGGTCCATATTGATTAATAAAGACTTTTGTCATTGGTCTGGCCTGTCCATATGTGTGGCCCACTTTTGATTCCTATTACTCTTAAAGGTCATTTTGACCTAAAGATCATAACAGAGAAGCTTCAAGCATTGATCTAGAACGTCCATGATGTGGAGCCAACCTTGGATTGGCTGTTTATCTTAAAAGTCACTTTGGTCTAACTAACAAATCAATGGAAAATGAACAGTCCATGAGGATGTAATTGATAACTTATTTGAGAAACAAGGGTCAAGAGGATTAATGTCTTTGACCAAAAGATAGCCTTTCTAATTAAAAGTTTAATCTATTTACAAACTTCAAATTAACCGATTATTGTTGCATCCAAACAGCCCCTAAAAGTGGTTAACGATTACCCGGGTAACACCCACAACCCTTACCGTGTGGGGCCCACCTTGATGAATGTGTTGTATATACACGCCGTACATCTGTTGTGGTGCATAACCATTAGAAACTTTTCGCAGGCCACAAGTTTTGGATCAAGCCGATCTTTGTCTTTTCCCTCCATCCAGGTCTGTTTGACCTTATCAACGGGTTGGATGGCAAATAAGCATTATGCTAGGAAGTTTTTAATGGTAGGTATTCAATAACCATTGTTTCCTGTGCTGTGGCACACCTGAGATTTGGATCTGCATAATTTTTTGGACCACATCCTAAAATGGGCTGGAAAAATGGATGGACAGGATGGATATATGACAAATTATCTAGGTGGGCCCCACGGTAAGGGTAACAACCACTAAATGTTTGTTTGCCAATTATCCTTCTATCTGTAAAAATTGGTACTGTTTGTTAGTGAAACTCGGATAATAAGTATTGAAATCGCTGTTGTTAGGAGATATACAGAAGCAATCCGCATTCATTAGCTGTCGATTAGTTTATCAGGACCGTTAGGTCTCCCTCTCCCTAGGGTGAACAATCGTGTGGAACTCTCTCTCTCTCTCTCTCTCTCTCTCTCTCTCTCTCTCATGTTCAAAGGGATAAGAAGGAAATAAAAAGTCCACAACCAATGGAAAAAAAAGCAAAAAAGAGTATTTAGATTTGATGGATATCAACTGCAAATATTGAAAATTTCAGGCATGGTCTATCAAGGTTGCTGTCGATTAAATCAATGGGCCAGGGTTGCCACATTTGATTGGGTCAGCCAAACTTAGTTGGTCAATGACCCACTTTCAAACATGCTAGTCAATCAACCACTCTCTTTCTTTGACAGTGGCACATGGCCCAATCTAACATTACCACATCATGGCCTTGCTACATTGGATGAGGCCCTGGCCTCTCCCAATCCAGTCCCTGTGGGGCCCTACTCCCAATGCATGACTATTGATAGCCCCAACAACTGACAAGTAGAAGGTAGGGCTGAAAGTCGGGTGGGTTGGGTTGGGTTGGGTTGGGTTGGGTTAGGTCGGGTTGGTGCTCAACCCTAGCTCAACCCAAGGTTCTTGTGCCTCAACTCTAATCCAACCCAACCCAACCTCGGGTTGGGAATTCTCAACCCAAGCCCAACGGGTTCGGTCGAGTTGGTCAGGTGGATACATGCTAATTTTTTAATGATTGCATTAGTTTATTATATTTTAATACACATTTTATTTTTTATATTTATGATTTTATTAATTATATATGTAATTATTTATCGTAAAGAACTTCATTTATTCTAAACAAACAAGTTAAAATATAAGACAACTACTCATCTAAAAGTCATGTTGTGTAGTACACAATCTATGTGGGAGAGAAATCCAACATTTCTTTTTAGCTTGAGTCATTGGAAATGATGTGGACCAATGACACCAAAATTTCCTGTCTTCAACACATACGATCCACACTCAATTATAATTTATAAGTTACTCATATATTGGGGTTCAGGTTGGGTCAGGCAACCCAAGACCTCAACCCAGGCTCGACCCAAGATTTATCGGGTTGGTGTTTGTATAGCCCAAGCCTAAGATCGGACTCGATACATTTGAAAAAGCCCAACACAATGTCAGGTTGGTCATGGGTCGGTCAGGTTCAACCCTCCCAACTTTCAGCCCTAGTAGAAGGCGGAAGGATTACTTGCGTATGGAAGGGTAAGGTGCAAAAGGGGTGTGCCTACCACTGATTTCGAGGTAATAATCTCTTTGATAAACCACGGAGGCCCCACAAACAACTAATGGCAGGCGTCATCACCATCTCAAATGTTTCAGATGGTCTGGCCCACTAATGCTTTCGATGAGCTTGATTGTTTGGCTCATGGGTCAAAATGAGGTGCTGCACCTGGACAGTTCGGATCTGTTCCTTACCTCGACATGGCCATGTTAGGCCTTATAAATTTCTTATCAAAATAGCTAGATTCCTAGATTTCCTGAGAATCAAGTCGTGCTATTTTGACAACTCCACGATTCCAAGGTATAACCAGATATTCTAGGTTTGATCCAGGGTCATATTCCCAAATACTGTCGATTGCGCTCTGATGGGTGTGCTAAACAGGCCCTTAATTTTTTACAAGCAGAGATCCGAATAACTTAATTTTTCACAGGCAGAGATCAGAATAACTTTCTGCCAAAAACAGCAGTATCAACAAAAGAGTTTACATGAGAGTTTGGGTTTATGGAAAATGATGGAAAACTGGGGATTAATACAGATGCAACCAACCTGTTAAATCTACATGTCCACAGTTCAAAAAAAAAGAGACAACTCTCACTCTTTGGCCCTTTTTTTTTTTCAAAAGCCAACACCTTTTAATATTTTCATGAAAATCAATTTGTACAAAAACAAACAAGCTAACATGAATTCTTTGAAGCGACATCTGATTTTCCATATCCTCACATGAGTTTCCACCAATCCAAACACCGTATTCTTTACGAGTACAAAAACCAGCCCATGCAATGATGGAGCACAGCATACACCGCCAAGCTCTTGATGGATCAGGTTCTCCCTACAACCAGACTAAAAAGAGAAACCTCAAAACTCCCTTTTGTTTCGTATTATAGCTGGATCAGGTATGATAACCAGCTTGGTGGTGCGTTGCAATTCAGTGTGCAGCCCCTCACGTGAGGGCATGGAATATGTGACAGAGATCTATCCATATAGTAAACATGTCAGAAATCTGGGCCATACATCAGGAAGGATACACCGTGAGCATGCCATGGGCCACAAATAATGGTCCACCAATGAGGCAGGTCAAATTTTTGCGACAAAAAATGGGTGGGTAGAATAGGAAAAAACAAAAAAGGATTCAACAGTAAAAAATCAACATGCAGGTGCAGCAAAGTGCACCCTACCTGGTGCATGGCTGGGACCATTCAGTTAAGCAGAAAAATCATAGCTGCTCTCAAAATAGCAGAGGAAAACAATACCTATTTTACTTGCATATCATATGATAGACAGGAAATCTCATCAACAGAGTTGCAAAATTCAGCCAAAAAAAACCTCACCGGCAACCAAAAATATATGATTCCTATCTCAGATAGAATATTTAGTAAAAGAAGCCCAAGACTTTACCACCGACATTCTTTCTCCTCGCCTCCTCATGGTCCATGATGCCTGCAGATGTCGTCAGCACGATATAGCCGAACTGCATATTTCACAAGACACGGGAACTCATCTTACTAACAGGGTTTCAATGATAATATTATAAGCAGGATATAACCATCGCCTCCACATTGACATGTGGAACTCGTACAAAATCCAGACCAGTCATTTGGCAATTCCCACCATATAAGGACTATAGCACACAAATCACACCAGTGAAAAGATCCTAATAACTCAAACGGAGGACCTTCCATTGAATGCTAATCACAGGTCAACTTGGTTTTGCTGGACTCCAGAAAATGCAAACCATAGGTTGATTTGCTTTTAAGCATCCCCACTCAAAACTCCTCCAGTCAATGGTTAGGATCAGTGGAGTGATTGTTAGGCTATGGCCCATACATGATGGGGTCGTCCAGGTTAGCAATCTGGAGACCGTGCCCTGCTTGGAGTAGGCAGCTGAGAATGGTGTTAGCTTAGCATCCTGTTTCCAAAACTGCCGGAGAATTTCACTAACCTGTCTGGAGGGGAGCAACCTTGCAGTCCAAGGCTCTATCTCTTTGACACCAACATCGAAACGGGGACTGATTACTCCACATTTGTTCAATCTCCCGTTCAACTCAACCACTATTTTACCAGACCTGTGGTCATCAACATACTCGAACTCACCGATATAACCTGCATAATGAAAAATTATAAATATGCATGAGGCAACAGCACCAGACAAAAAATAATAATAATAAAGGCAGAAAGGTATAAGGATGATGCAAACCATGCTTCTGCATGACAAGAAGGAACTTAATAATCACTTTCGAGGACGGCCTGATCATGACTTGTCTCTTTCCTCGCTTCTCAGCATTGTACATGCTTTTGAGAGCATCATTTAAGACGCTAACTCTCACCATCCTTGGTAATCCTACATAGAGAGACAATAGGTAATGCACGAGTTAACTAAGAGGAGTCTCTTACAAGACAAGTGCTTGATGATGTTCCTGTACCAAGCCACGACGAAGATAATAACAAGATTACCTTCTTTCCTTTCAATGCTCGTGAAATTAAAATTGCATTAGCATGAACAAATTGTAAAAGAAAACATGTAACCAATACAGTCCCTAATTTTCAACTTTCCTATTCGGAAAAGTGGAAACAGAACAAAGATGCTCAGCAGAAGTGCCCAGCTTATGTGAATGCTTAAAACATTGTCCATTACAACTCGCTATCATCATTGTATTGGTTTCAGTCCAAAACAAAAGGTCACCAGACCTGAAACGGGATAGCAGACTGACACCAACCAAGGTATTCCAAAACAGTTACATAATGGCGGTAATGATGGTGAGTGTTACACATTACAGGGTGTAACAAACGTAACAGCTGGAAAATTGATCCGTAACGGCCCCGTAATGGTCCATTATGGGTCCAAAGTAGGTTTTTTCATCTGTAACAGCCCCGCAATGGCTGTTATATCAACCACTATTTAAACCCATACGCTTCATTTGCAAGAATAAAAGGTCATTGTCAACCTTAACTCCAATATAGCATATGGAGGTGAAAGAGCTTAAAATGCTTGAATCCTCAACTTCATGCAGTTCTGGAGAATATGGTGAACCTAAATTTCTATTAAAAAATAAACATAGGAACCGTGGGAGTAAATGACGAAGGGATTTGAAAGATACACAATGAGGCTTCACACAAGATTTGCACGTTTTCAATTCTGAAAAGTGGGGCCCATGCTTCGGTAATATAGACAATTATTCTGTTGCATCCCATTGTGTATAGGCCTGTCCTAAATTGGAATGTCGTAGCCACCAACCATTGGAACATACTTTCCAGTAAATGATACCAGGAACGGGGAAGTCGACAAGTATGGTCTCGAGCATGATCTTTGGCATGCTTCATTAGACATTTTCAGCATGTTTTTGGGGGACATTGCCAAGAAAATTCTTGGAATGTTCATAGAAACTAGAATGCCCTTTATGTATGTATAAGGTTTGCTTCATGCATGTTCCATGTGTATAAGGTACATTTCGTAGTACTCTAGTTCGTAACCCTTGGTGGTCTAAACGTAACTTTAGAAAACATATTGAGTAAGAATCAATATAAGCAAATACACGCTCATGTTTGCTAGATGATCTGCCTATAACTTGGTAATTACAATAAGCATGAAAGAAAGTATTGATTGAAAATTTTCAGCATCAGTAAGAATGCAGCAGCCGGAGATACATGTTGAGTACATGCAGCTTGCCTGTCTGCAATAGACATCCATGTGTAGCACAGCATCAAAATAAAGGAGATGTAGATAGAATAATATGTACTCTCATGGACACCACGGATGTGTACATACAAGGAGTTGGGGACAGGTTACAGTTCACAGTAGAACCAAGGTATTAAAAAACAGTCAAATAACAGTAACAGCGGTGCCTATTACATGATATGGGACTGTAGTGCCTGATTTTTTTTCAAAAGGGTACGTAACCAGCCCATAAGAGCCTAAATGGAGTTGACGCATTTTTTCTTTTAAAAGAAATTTCAACTGAATACAGAGATGTAACATATGTACACGGGCCCATAACGGGCTGATGCTAGCCGATAGGCCCGATACATTTTTCCCTCATCATCATCTAAGGCTTAGCCCAATTACTTAGGATCGGTTGCATGAATCCTGTCCCAAGATCATGTGGACCGTTGGATCATGTCCCACCCATCCAAGTAGCCTTTCAATGGTATCAGAGCAGGAAAGAGAGATCGGGAGAGGGAGGGCACTGCCACTGCTTCTATGGTGGCAGTGGCCATGGGCCACCACTACCCCAGACACGGATGACGGTGACGGAGAAGAGGGAGACAGAGAGGAGAGACAGTACGAGAGAGAGAGAGAGAGAGAGAGAGAGAGAGAGAGAGAGAGAGAGAGCTGTTTGGGAGCCATTACCGCTGCTGCCCAGGACCAGCCTATAGAGAGAGAGAGAGAGAGAGAGAGAGAGAGAGAGAGAAAGAGAGCTGTTTGGGCGCCATTACCGCTGCTGCCCAGGACCAGCCTATAGAGAGAGAGAGAGAGAGAGAGAGAGAGAGAGAGAGAGAGAGAGAGAGGTGGCCATGGCAACCACTGCCATGACTGCTCCCGGTGGCATCAGCCACTGCTGTTGTCGTGGACCACTTTCCTTCATTCTCCAAATTTCTCTCTTATTTTTCTTCTCTTTCTTTCAATCATATATCGTTTTCCCTCATCTCTTTCTTATTTCTTCATTTTATCATCGATCTGTTGGGACTGACTTTCCAATTCCTATCCCTATATAATCCTTTTCATTACACAAACTGCTTTAGATATTTCTCAAAAAAGAGGATACATGAAATCAATCGATAAATAAAATGACATAAGATGAAATTTTGGACTTAGGCTAGGCACTTGCCTCGATGCAATCAGAGATCCCTCTAATGTTGCTCTAGTACATACTAAAAGGTTGCCAAGACGGGTGGGCCTACGAGATCCAACAGTTTATACAATCTTGGGACACCTTTGCAAAAGTCAAAGATAGACAGTGAAAGGTCAGAGGTCCGCCTAACCACTATAGGAGCAGAGAGGATCTTATCACCCATATGATCCTATGGTTAAGATGACTCCCGAATTAGGATCAGTGGCTTAGATTGTCTATGGAGTGGGCATGACGGATAATGTATACTCTCCTTTTCTATTTTCTCTCAAGGAATATCTCTTTTCCTTGTAACCACTAAATGCCGTTTATGAGAGATCCCTTCCCCGTTCTGAAAGGAAGGATCGAGAAGTTTGGATGAGGCTGAGATTATCTCATCACATTCGATCTCTCCTTTTTCCCAATCTCAATTTTGAAATTAAATCTTATCATTAAACTTTAAATTTTAATTTCAAACTTTGAAGAAGAAACAGAAAGGAAAGCAAAGTGGAAACATGTATGGGACCCACCCACTTGTGGTTGCCCACAAGTGGACCCTACAGACCCATAACCAACATTTTGTAGTATATTAAGTTCTTTATGCAAAGTTGATCTGCCGTTTTGTGAACATTGTATCTTAAAAAACTTTTAAGAAACTCTTTTCCCAAAGAGTTAGAGTTGTAAAAAGAAGGAACGGGATGCTAATAGACATGGTTAGATCGGATGATGGCACATGCCATCTCTCTACCACATTTTGGGGATGCGCTACTTACAGCAGTCTATGCCCCTAATAGAATCCTGCCTAAATATGTTCCTAACTTCACATATGAGATGTGGACGGAGAGTTCCTTCTCTAGCTAACCTAAGCCCTTGGGGATCTATGGTATATGCTTTGTTGCCCATTCCTTATAGCCGTAAATTTGATAGTAAAAAAATGATTGAATTTATATTCATTATGCACCCTGTGCATTCAAAGGGAAACATTCTAGTTTATGAGTATCGTGGAGAGAGTGGACTGAGATAGAATCTTAAGATGTGACATTTGTTGAAGATAGATACCCCAATCGAAAGAAGCAGAAAGTTACAACTTCTTGAAATTCACAATATATCTCAGTAGAGTGGAAGCTCACTTCTTATAATGGAGATACTCCCATAGTTCATTAGGACAATGGGAGTACAACTCAACATGCTCTTGAATTACATCAACATAAAAGATGATTGATTCTCCGAAGATACTTTTATATCAAGGGGTGAATCATACTCTTACATTGCAATCGACGATTATGAACCTGATTCTTATCAGGATGCATTGTTGTCTCCAAACTCGGCTTGTTGAGTAACGACCATAGACGAAGAGATAGCTTCCATGAAAAAGAATAAAGTCTAAAAACTTATAGATCTGTTTTCCAATCATAGAGCGATAGATAACAAGTGAGTACTTAAGATCAAAAGAAAGGCAGATGATATAATGGACAAGTACAAAGAACAATTAGTAAGGTTTCACAAAGAAAAAAATGCATTGATTACAAGAAGACTTTTTTACCTATTGAAAAATTCTCCTCAATCCACATAATATTGTCCATTGTCGCAAGTTTAGATTTAAAGTTATATCGCATAGATGTAAGGACCACATTCTTAAGTGGTGATATAGATGAAGAGATAAACATGCCACAACCCATAGGATATGTGGACAATAAGAACCCAAAGAAAGTTTGCAAATTGATCTATTTATGGGTTGAAGCAATCTTCGGTATGGTGGTACATGAGGTTTCACTTAGCCAGCACTACCTTCGGGTTCACAATGAGTTAAGAAGATTATTGTGTATATATGAAGCGATCTGAAAGATCTTTTTTATGCTATTGCTATATATAGACGGTATCCTGCTAACTAATAGTGATATACAATTATACATGATGATTAAAAATTGATTTTTCTTAAACTTTGAGATGAAAGATCATGACGAAACCAACTTTATTCTTGAAGTAAAAAATCATCAGGAACCACCCTAGGAGATTCTTGGGCTTATCACAAGTCACTTATAGAAAATCTTAAAGCGATTCAAGATTAAAATTTTAAAAGTTGTTCAAACCCCAAATGAATAAAACTGCCAAGATAAGAAGTCGCATTCACAGACTGAAGCTAAGAAATTGGGTACATCCTTAGTACCTTATGTGAGGGCAGTAAGCAGCTTGATGTATGTCATACTTTGCACCAGACCGGATATTAGTTGCGCAGTTGGCATAATTAGCCGTTACCAAAGTAACTCGAGATAGTCTTATTGGCAAGCCGTTAAATGTATATTGTGCTATCTTACAAGGACCAAGGATCCAATCATGTGTTATAAAGGCACAAATCTCAAACTTTAAGGATCTTCTAATGCCACCTGGGATAATGATACTGGTGAGGAAAAGTCTACTTCATACTATGGATTCTTGCTCGGATAGGGAGCTATCTCATAGTCGAGCAAGAAACATACAACCACAGCCATTTCATCCATGGAAGTAGAGTACATTGCATGTTATGTTGTTGTTCAAGAGTATAAAGGTTCGTAGATTCTTACAAGGTTTGGGTGTGTTCCAAACAAAACCTTTGTCATTGGCTTGGCAAAGGACCCGTAATACCATCGAAAATCGAAGTACATTGAGATCAAGTATTATTATGCCAATGATCAAGTGAAAGATAAAAAGGTCATTCTCATTAATATAGTTGTATTAAACAATGTTCGAAGTATCAATATCGCTACAAGTTTCGTTGGTCGGGGATATGGAAACAATATCGATATCACTGATAATATCGCTGATAATCAGAAATGCATCGAAACATTGGGGAAACATGGAGAAAACGGTGGAATCTTCAGTGAAACTTTATGAGGTGCTAAAATACACATAATTGCATAATTAAGAATAAAAAAATTACAAAAAAAATACATAAATAATAAGTTTCCTTTTAATGGGAGCCTAAAAGCATGTGTTCTCGTAAGAAATCAATCCTACCATCCCATCCATCCTATCTATCCATCAATCTAACCATTAAACATTCCATTCAAACATCCATCAATATTTTAGAATATCAACAATACATGATTTTTCGTCGAGAAATCATCGACAACTAAAAAAGAAATGAAAAAATGTGGTCTCAATATCAATTGTATTGAGATAACGATAATGTCATGATATTATTGATATTATCATCGACAAATTGAACACTGCATACAACCATATGCTCATATAAAAAATTTGAAATGGAAATTTGTTTAATAAACATTGTTTTTGCAACATCGATACATTGGCAATATTATAAAAATATCGGCAATAAAAAGCGACACCTAAAATTTACATAATTGAAAATATTAGTGATACATTCGCGATATCGATACATCAACAATACAAGCAACACCTAGAATTTACACAATTGAAAGTATTGGTGATACATTGCGATATCGATATATCAGTGATACTTAGCAATACATCGCCAATGGACAGAATTTTTTATTATTATTAATATTATCAATATCGCTACCAGTGTTATCAGCATCGCTGAGATGGAGATACGGTAATATCGAGGATATTTTGAACAATGGTATGAGTACCATTTATCTTTCATTAATGGTTCCTTTTATTCAGTTTAGAGCAATATTTTTTACTAAGTGAATAAATCATCAGCATTTGCCTTGAGATACACGATCTCTACCTTTGTTAGTAGGTTGATCACCCACTCACACGAATAGACCAACCCTGAATGTACAAGTAACGTACAATCGGGGTGATGTTCATGCGTTGGTGTGTAAACTGCCCTCTATTGCAAAGAATACAGGATGAGGCTACGAGTGACAAGATGTTGTATCTGCAAGATGTTGTATCTGCCTTCGGCCCTGAAGGCCTAAAGATGAGACTGATCAAGTTGAACTAACATAATCGCTCTTTTGCCATTCTATGTGATTAATGTTATGGCTTGAATAAAAGCCAGGTCATGAGGTTATGAAATGAGTCCTACCTCATGTATGACAACTTACGTATTGTAGACGCAACACATGCCTAGTATTGTCCACTTTACAACGTGGATTGTAGCCACATGATTGGACTTTTTACCTACATATTACTTTAATTAAATCTAATCATTGCAACGTGCGAGTAACTAGTCCCATAGATGACTTTCTATCCTTAGCTACATTCCTTTTGTGTACAAAAGATGAGATTAAGTGTCACTACCTTAACGTACAATAACAAAGGACCCTTATATTGGCTAGACTCAATTACACTAAGAAAGCGACCTAATCTATTCCAAATTACACATCTATGTGAGGAAGGTCCCGTGATGGGTATACAGTTTTTAAAATTATTAATACACACTTGAAGACTTATCTGCCGACAGTATCAAACTTTTGATAGATTTTTTGCAAACTATATTATTTCAAAAGTATATGTATTATAGTATTACTTTAAAATAGTTCAAATTGATGTTTGCTAAAAATTGAGATTTCATAATAAGTCGATAAGTTAGATAAGTGTGTATGTTGACCGAGTACTCCATATTAGGAATCAACTTCATCTAATGTGATCATGCAAACTAGGATAAGCAAAACTTGGATTCTTGAGTGCTAGTTAAGTGGTCGCTTACTACTCAGACACCTATGAGAAGACAATGATGTTCCAACTAGTCCCATGCGTCTGATTCTTATGATCACAATCTTTGGTTTTGGTTGGCATGAGACGAGCAAGAT